>OX638142.1:83750173-85071652 GCA_951805005.1 Othius punctulatus | reverse complement strand
GTTTTAATAAGTAATACTAAAGGTAAAACTTAACAGATTTTTACAGTTGTAGATGAAAATAACAGATTTAGGCAGGTTTAGAAAGATTTTGAAGGTAGCAATTGAATATTTTGACAGTTTAAAACAAAAATTTAACTAATTTTAACAGTTGAAGTTGAAACTAACAGATTTAGACAGGTATAGAAAGATTTTGACAGTAGCATTTGAATATTTTGACAGTTTTAAACAAAAATTTAACTGATTCTGACAGTTGAAGTTGAAACTGACAGATTTAGACAGGTATAGAAAGATTTTGACAGTAGCATTAGAATATTTTGACAGTTTTAAACGAAAATTTAACTGATTTTGACAGTTGAAGTTGAAAATTTGATGATAGCTTTGATAAATTTGGACAGTGTTAGTTGAAAGTTTGACAACTTTCGAGAGTTTCGTTGGAAAATGTACCAGATTTTCACAGAAACTTCTACACATCCTCGTTGGTGCAAAAACTCCACAGAGTTTTAATAAGTAATACTAAAGGTAAAACTTGACAGATTTTTACAGTTGTAGATGAAAATAACAGATTTAGGCAGGTATAGAAAGATCTTGAAGGTAGCAATTGAATATTTTGACAGTTTCAAACAAAAATTTAACTAATTTTGACAGTTGAAGTTGAAACTAACAGATTTAGACAGGAATAGAAACATTTTGACAGTAGCATTTGAATATTTTGACAGTTTTAAACGAAAATTTAACTGATTTTGACAGTTAAAGTTGAAAATTTGATAGATTGTGATAACTTTGATAAATTTGGACACTGTTAGTTGAAAGTTTGACAAATTTCGAGAGTTTCGTTGGAAAATATACCAGATTTTCACAGAAACTTCTACACATCCGCTTTGGTGCAAAAACTCCACAGTAAAACTCTGTAATAAGTAGTACTAAAGGTTAAACTTTTCAGATTTTTACAGTTGTAGATGAAACTAACAGATTTAGGCAGGTATAGAAAGATTTTGAAGGTAGCAATTGAATATTTTGACAGTTTCAAACAAAAAATTAACTAATTTTGACAGTTGAAGTTGAAACTAACAGATTTAGACAGATACAGAAAGATTTTGACAGTAGCATTTGAATATTTTGACAGTTTTAAACAAAAATTTAACTGATTTTGACAGTTGAAGTTGAAAATTTGATGATAGCTATGATAAATTTGGACAGTGTCAGTTGAAAGTTTGCCAAATTTTGTGTTTCGTTGGAAAATGTACCAGATTATCACAGAAACTTCTACACATCCGCGTTGGTGCAAAAACTCCACAGAGTTTTAATAAATAATACTAAAGGTAAAACATGCCAGATTTTTACAGTTGTAGATGAAACTAACAGATTTAGACAGGTATAAAAAGATTTTGACAGTAGCATTTGAATGTTTTGACAGTTTTAAACGAAAATTTAACTAATTTTGACAGTTGAAGTTGAATCTAACAGATTTAGACAGGTATAGAAAGATTTTGACAGTAGCATTTGAATATTTTTTTAGTTTTAACCGAAAATTTAACTGATTTTGACAGTTGAAGTTGAAAATTTGATAGATTGTGGTAGCTTTGATAAATATGGACAGTTTTAGTTGAAAGTATGACAAATTTCGAGAGTTTCGTTGGAAAATGTACCAGATTTTCACAGAAACTTCTACACATCCGCGTTGGTGCAAAAACTCCACAGAGTTTTAATAAGTAATACTAAAAGTAAAACTTGACAGATTTTTACAGTTGTAGATAAAAATAACAGATTTATGCAGGTATAGAAAGATTTTGAAGGTAGCATTTGATGATTTTGACAGATTCAAACAAAAATTTAACTTATTTTGACACTTGAAGTTGAAACTAACAGATTTAGACAGGTATAGACATATTTTGACAGTAGCATTTGAATATTTTGACAGTTTTAAACGACAATTTAACTGATTTTGACAATTGAAGTTGAAAATTTGATGATAGCTTTGATAAATTTGGACAGTGTTAGTTGAATGTTTGACAAATTTTGAGAGTTTCGTTGGAAAATATACCAGATTTTCACAGAAACTTCTACACATCCGCTTTGGTGCAAAAACTCCACAGAGTTTTAATAAGTAATACTAAAGGTAAAACTTGACAGATTTTTACAGTTGTAGATGGAAATAATAGATTTTGAAAGATTTTGAAGGTAGCAATTGAATATTTTGACAGTTTCAAACAAAAATTTAACTAATTTTGACAGTTGAAGTTGAAACTAACAGATTTAGACAGGTATAGAAAGATTTTGACAGTAGCACTTGAATATTTTTACAGTTTTAACCGAAAATTTAACTGATTTTGACAGTTGAAATTGAAAATTTGATAGATTGTGGTAGCTTTGATAAATATGGACAGTGTTAGTTGAAAGTTTGACAACTTTCGAGAGTTTCGTTGGAAAATGTACCAAATTTTGCACAGAAACTTCTACACATCCGCGTTGGTGCAAAAACTCCACAGAGTTTTAATAAGTAATACTAAAGGTAAAACTTGACAGATTTTTACAGTTGTAGATGAAAATAAAAGATTTAGGCAGGTATAGAAAGATTTTGAAGGTAGCAATTGAATATTTTGACAGTTTCAAACAAAAATTTAACTTATTTTGACAGTTGAAGTTGAAACTAACAGATTTAGACAGGTATAGAAAGATTTTGACAGTAGCATTTGAATATTTTGACAGTTTCAAACAAAAATTTAACTAATTTTGACAGTTGAAGTTGAAACTAACAAATTTAGACAGGTATAGAAATATTTTGACGGTAGCATTTGCATATTTTGTCAGTTTTAAATGAAAATTCAACTGATTTTGGCAGTTGAAGTTAAAAATTTGATAGATTGTGGTAGCTTTGATAAATTTGGACAGTGTTAGTTGAAAGTTTGACAAATTTCGAGAGTTTCGTTGGAAAATATACCAGATTTTCACAGAAACTTCTACACATCCGCTTTGGTGCAAAAACTCCACAGAGTTTTAATAAGTAATACTAAAGGTAAAACTTGACAGATTTTTACAGTTGTAGATGAAAATAACAGATTTAAGCAGGTATAGAAAGATTTTGAAGGTAGCAATTGAATATTTTGACAGTTTCAAACAAAAATTTAACTGATTTTGACACTTGAAGTTGAAACTAACAGATTTAGACAGATATAGACATATTTTGACATTAGCATTTGAATATTTTGACAGTTTTAAACGATAATTGAACTGACTTTGACAGTTGAAGTTGAAAATTTGATAGACTGTGGTAGCTTTGATAAAT
Organism: Othius punctulatus; assembly: GCA_951805005.1. Classification (NCBI taxonomy): domain Eukaryota; kingdom Metazoa; phylum Arthropoda; class Insecta; order Coleoptera; family Staphylinidae; genus Othius; species Othius punctulatus. The sequence goes on along the minus strand of OX638142.1, from coordinate 85,068,369 downwards.
TTGGACAGTGTTAGTTGAAAGTTTGACACATTTCGAGAGTTTTCGTTAGAAAATGTTCCAGATTTTCACAGAAACTTCTTCACATCCGCGTTGGTGCAAAAACTCCACAGAGTTTTAATAAGTAATACTAAAGGTAAAACTTGACAGATTTTTACAGTTGTAGATGAAAATAACAGATTTAGGCAGGTATAGAAAGATTTTGAAGGTAGCAATTGAATATTTTGACAGTTTCAAACAAAAATTTAACTAACTTTGACAGTTAAAGTTGAAACTAACAGATTTAGACAGGAATAAAAATATTTTGACAGAAGCATTTGAATATTTTGACAGTTTCAAACAAAAATTTAACTGATTCTGACAGTTGAAGTTGAAACTGACAGATTTAGACAGGTATAGAAAGATTTTGACAGTAGCATTAGAATATTTTGACAGTTTTAAACAAAAATTTAACTGATTTTGACAGTTGAAGTTGAAAATTTGATGATAGCTTTGATAAATTTGGACAGTGTTAGTTGAAAGTTTGACAAATTTCGAGAGTTTAGTTGGAAAATGTACCAGATTTTCACAGAAACTTCTACACATCCGCGTTTGTACAAAAACTCCACAGAGTTTTAATAAGTAATACTAAAGGTAAAACTTGACAGATTTTTACAGTTGTAGTTGAAAATAACAGATTTAGGCAGGTATAGAAAGATTTTGAAGGTAGCAATTGAATAGTTTGACAGTTTTAAACAAAAAATTAACTAATTTTGACAGTTGAAGTTGAAACTAACAGATTTAGACAGGTATAGAAAGATTTTGACAGTAGCATTAGAATATTTTGACAGTTTTAAACGAAAATTTAACTGATTTTGACAGTTGAAGTTGAAAATTTGATAGATTGTGATAGCTTTGATAAATTTGGACGGTGTTAGTTGAAAGTTTGACAAATTTCGAGAGTTTCGTTAGAAAATGTACCAGATTTTCACAGAAACTTCTACACATCCTCGTTGTAGCAAAAACTCCACAGAGTTTTAATAAGGAATACTAAAGGTAAAACTTTACAGATTTTTACAGTTGTAGATGAAAATGATTTAGGCAGGTATAGAAAGATTTTGAAGGTAGCAATTGAATATTTTGACAGTTTCAAACAAAAAATTAACTAATTTTGGCAGTTGAAGTTGAAACTAACAGATTTAGACAGGTATAGAAAGATTTTCACAGTAGCATTTGAATATTTTCACAGTTTAAAACGAAAATTTAACTGATTTTGACAGTTGAAGTTGAAAATTTGATAGATTGTGATAGCTTTGATAAATTTGGACAGTGTTAGTTGAAAGTTTGACAACTTTCGAGAGTTTCGTTGGAAAATGTACCAGATTTTCACAGAAACTTCTACACATCCGCGTTGGTGCAAAAACTCCACAGAGTTTTAATAAGTAATACTAAAAGTAAAACTTGACAGATTTTTACAGTTGTAGATGAAAATAACAGATTTAGGCAGGTATAGAAAGATCTTGAAGGTAGCAATTGAATAGTTTGACAGTTTCAAACAAAAAATTAACTAATTTTGACAGTTGAAGTTGAAACTAACAGATTTAGACAGGTATAGACAGATTTTGACAGTAGCATTTGAATGTTTTGACAGTTTTAAAAGAAAATTTAACTGATTTTGACAGTTGTAGTTGAAAATTTGATGATAGCTATGATAAATTTGGACAGTGTCAGTTGAAAGTTTGACAAATTTCGAGAGTTTCGTTGGAAAATGTACCAGATTTTCACAGAAACTTCTACACATCCGCGTTGGTGCAAAAACTCCACAGAGTTTTAATAAGTAATACTAAAGGTAGAACTTGACAGATTTTTACAGTTGTAGATGAAAATAACAGATTTAGGCAGGTATATAAAGATTTTGAAGGTAGCAATTGAATATGTTGACAGTTTCAAACAAAAATTTAACTAATTTTGACAGATGAAGTTGAAACTAACAGATTTAAACAGGTATAGAAAGATTTCGACAGTAGCATTTGAATATTTTGACAGTTTTAAACGAAAATTTAACTGATTTTGACAGTTGAAGTTGAAAATGTGATGATAGCTTTGATAAATTTGGACAGTGTTAGTTGAAAGTTTGACAAATTTCGAGAGTTTCGTTGGAAAATTTACCAGATTATCACAGAAACTTCTACACATCCGCGTTGGTGCAAAAACTCCACAGAGTTTTAATAAGTAATACTAAAGGTAAAACTTGACAGATTTTTACAGTTGTAGATGAAAATAACAGATCTGGGCAGGTATAGACAGATCTTGAAGGTAGCAATTGAATATTTTGACAGTTTCAAACAAAAATTTAACTAATTTTGACAGTCGAAGTTGAAACTAACAGATTTAGACAGGTATAGAAAGATTTTGACAGAAGCATTTGAATATTTTGACAGTTTAAAACGAAAATTTAACTGATTTTAACAGTTGAAGTTGAAAATTTGATATATTGTGATAGCTTTGATAAATTTGGACAGTGTTAGTTGAAAGTTTGACAACTTTCGAGAGTTTCGTTGGAAAATGTACCAGATTTTCACAGAAACTTCTACACATCCGAGTTAGTGCAAAAACTCCACAGAGTTTTAATAAGTAATACTAAAGGTAAAACTTGACAGATTTTTACCGTTGTAGATGAAAATAACAGATTTAGGCAGGTATAAAAAGATTTTGAAGGTAGCAATTGAATATTTTGACAGTTTCAAACAAAAATTTACCTAATTTTGACAGTTCAAGTTGAAACTAACAGATTTAGACAGGTATAGAAAGATTTTTACAGTAGCATTAGAATATTTTGACAGTTTTAAACGAAAATTTAACAGATTTTGACAGTAGAAGTTGAAAATTTGATAGATTGTGCTAGCTTTGATAAATTTGGACAGTGTTAGTTGAAAGTTTGACAAATTTCGAGGGTTTTCGTTGGAAAATGTACCAGATTACACCAGATTGCTCATTTTCAGAAATCATGCGAAATGATACTCTACTTTTCTCGTTTGAGTCCTGCAATGCAAGTTGCCAGCACGACGGGTCAGAGGACAAGAAGAGCCTTAAAGAAACCTTAGTATAATAGTACGAAACGCCATCAATTGGTTAATTACAGATATGATGATATTACTGATATTTCTGATATTGCTGATATTACTGATATGTTTATAAGTGAATTATAATATTGAGTGAATATTATGAAAATTTTCTACATTTTCCGTAGAAATTACGAAATTTTATTACAAATTGCAAAAAGGTCATCAAACCACAAACATCTCGTTGAAATTATATCCTTAAAATGAAATCTTACAATCATTGTAATTGTAAATTGCAATGATTGTAATTGAATTTTGGCGACATCTTAATGAGTAAGCGGCATGTAATTACTAATTAGCATCCACTTGCACGTTAAAATGGGCATCCGACAAATTTCCAGCATCACCTAAAACCTGCATCGCCTCCAGGATATCCTGCGAAGCGTTGCGAGTTGGAGGTACTGCCTGTGAATCGAAGGCTTAACTTACAGCACAGCGAATTTATGAACCTCCTGGCCTGAACCTACGCTCCCACACCTGAACGTGTAATTGCCTGTGTAAATAAAGCCGATCGATTCACCGATGCCGTTATCTTTTTATTTTATACATGAGAGATTCGCCAGAAGCCATATTATACTCATGTGTGAGCGAATCCGAAGAAGTGCACTAGTCGAAGTGCGAAGAAATGACAAACCCCTAATTGACTGAATAGCCAAGTGTGCAACTCATGCACGTTATGAGAACTGAGAGATAACCTGTGGAGAGAACCTAAATTCGTAGCGTTTTAAGTGGACGAAGAGAAAACCTATGGAGAGAACCTTACATTCATCCCGTTTTCAGAGAAAACCTGTAGAGAGAACCCTAAATTCAATGCGTTTTAAGAGAAAACCATTGAAGAGAACCTTAAATTCATTGCGTTTTAAGAGAATACCTGTGAAACAACCCTAAATGTATTATGTTTAAGTGGACGAAGAGGAAACCTGTGGAGAAAACCTTACATTCATTAGTCACAATTAGTTACCGCCCAATTTGTGGATATGAGGGTTTCATATCCACAAATTGCGCCGTAAGGTTGCGTGGAGGTGATCAAAAACGGTACTCACAATTAGGCGTCTTGGAGCTCATCTCTAGATGGTACCTACCTTAATCTTGATATCTTGCCTTAAAGTTGATTTGGCGAAGATCCAGAAATCTGATGTTACCTCTTCGGAGCAGCCTGGGCGTGGATAGGAGAACGACCAAATCAACCATAACGCACACTTTCGGCACTACTACGCACTTTTTATTAGTGTTCCAACGCCATGGGAAATTTAAACGTAATTAGGATGACTATCGTTTAGCGCCAGAAGGTAATCTGGACGCACACTCCTGATACTAAAAACGACTTGGGAAGGTAATCCCAAAGTATAATCGCGACGTAACTTTTTTTCTGAAAATAATTTACAAGATTAGTAAGCTCACGAATTTGAGGAGCCCTTCACGTCAGTGATTTGAGGGTGCGATTGCGAAGACCGGAAGAGTTCGGGTCTTAATATTGAATACAGGTATTAGTCAAGCTCACGAATTTGAGGGGCCCTTCGCATCAGTGATTTGAGTGTGCGATTGCGAAGACCAAAACAGTTCGGGTCTTAACATTGAATACAGGTGGTTCACGCTAACAGCCGATCGTGTGCGATCTTAACCTTTGACTACCCATATAATTGGGCGACATCAAATCGCCCAATGGTTCTGGTAAAACCAAATACAAAGGCCCGAACTGAGTGTAAATTATGGTAAGATCATCTCGCATGATTCACCGTGGAAAGTTCTGGTAGCCCTGAAAAAATACTAAAATAATTATTAAATTATCAGTACATCTTTTACCACAATGGTGTAGAGGTGTTGTTTTCTTTTCCCCTTTTCTTCTTCTGTTACTGTTTTTTCGTTCATGAAGTTCTTGAATTTAGTTTTCCCCTTCGCTGGTTCTTTCACTTCTTTCCATGTTTTCCCTCTTTCTTCTATTATTGTTTTCATTACGTGATCCCATGTCTTTCTCAGTCTTTATTTCCTTTTCTTTTTGTTTGACTTTGCTGTAATATAAAAAAAAATATTTTATTATTATTCAATTACTTTAATCAGGTCAATTGGGATAATACAAATAATTAAATGCTAAACAATATTCAATTTCATTGACTGATAATTCAATAAAGATAAATCCTTTACAAATTTGACGCTTGGTATGTGTAAATTAAGTGAGAATATCGAGTCATTAACTTTACACGTTGGACAGTGTAAGTTATCAGCCACTGATATTTCTGAAAATTTATCTGAAGGATATTTTGATGACAGATCTGTATACAGTATGCCTTAAGATTAATCCTCTGCAAATTTGACAACGGGTATGTGTAAATTAAGTGTCAAAATCTAGATCTTAACTTTACAACTTGGACAGTGTAAGTTATCAGACATTGAAATTCCTGAAAATTTATCTGAAGGATATTTGATGACAGATCTGTATACAGTATGCCTTAAGATAAATCCCCTGCAAATTTGACAACGGGTATGTGTAAATTAAGTGTGAAAATCGAGATCTTAACTTTACAACTTGGACAGTGTAAGTTATCAGACACTGAAATTTCTGAAAATTTATCTGAAGGATATTTGATGACAGATCTGTATACAGTATGCCTTAAGATAAATCCTCTGCAAATTTGACAACGGGTATGTGTAAATTAAGTGTGAAAATCTAGATCTTAACTTTACAACTTGGACAGTGTAAGTTATCAGCCACTGAAATTTCTGAAAATTTATCTGAAGGATATTTGATGACAGATCTGTATACAGTATGCCTTTAGATAAATCCTCTGCAAATTTGACAACGGGTATGTGTAAATTAAGTGTGAAAATCTAGATCTTAACTTTTCAACTTGGACAGTGTAAGTTATCAGACACTGAAATTCCTGAAAATTTATCTGAAGGATATTTGATGACAGATCTGTATACAGTATGCCTTAAGATAAATCCTCTGCAAATTTGACAACGGGTATGTGTAAATTAAGTGTGAAAATCGAGATCTTAATTTACAACTCGGACAGTGTAAGTTATCAGACACTGAAATTTCTGAAAATTTATCTGAAGGATATTTGATGACAGATCTGTATACAGTATGCCTTAAGATAAATCCTCTGCATATTTGACAACGGGTATGTGTAAATTAAGTGAGAAAATCGAGTTATTAACTTTACAAGTTGGACAGTGTAAGTTATCAGACACTGAAATTTCTGAAAATTTATCTGAAGGATATTTGATGACAGATCTGTATACAGTATGCCTTAAGATAAATCCTCTGCATATTTGACAACGGGTATGTGTAAATTAAGTGAGAAAATACAGTCATTAACTTTACAAGTTGGACAGTGTAAGTTATCAGCCCCTGAAATTTCTGAAAATTTATCTGAAGGATATTTTGATGACAGATCTGTATACAGTATGCCTTAAGATAAATCCTCTGCATATTTGACAACGGGTATGTGTAAATTAAGTGAGAAAATCGAGTTATTAACTTTACAAGTTGGACAGTGTAAGTTATCAGCCACTGAAATTTCTGAAAATTTATCTGAAGGATATTTGATGACAGATCTGTATACAGTATGCCTTAAGATAAATCCTCTGCATATTTGACAACGGGTATGTGTAAATTAAGTGAGAAAATCCAGTCATTAACTTTACAAGTTGGACAGTGTAAGTTATCAGCCACTGAAATTTCTGAAAATTTATCTGAAGGATATTTGATGACAGATCTGTATACAGTATGCCTTAAGATAAATCCTCTGCATATTTGACAACGGGTATGTGTAAATTAAGTGAGAAAATCGAGTTATTAACTTTACAAGTTGGACAGTGTAAGTTATCAGACACTGAAATTTCTGAAAATTTATCTGAAGGATATTTGATGACAGATCTGTATACAGTATGCCTTTAGATAAATCCTCTGCAAATTTGACAACGGGTATGTGTAAATTAAGTGAGAAAATCCAGTCATTAACTTTTCAACTTGGACAGTGTAAGTTATCAGACACTGAAATTTCTGAAAATTTATCTGAAGGATATTTGATGACAGATCTGTATACAGTATGCCTTTAGATAAATCCTCTGCATATTTGACAACGGGTATGTGTAAATTAAGTGAGAAAATCCAGTCATTAACTTTACAAGTTGGACAGTGTAAGTTATCAGACACTGAAATTTCTGAAAATTTATCTGAAGGATATTTGATGACAGATCTGTATACAGTATGCCTTAAGATAAATCCTCTGCATATTTGACAACGGGTATGTGTAAATTAAGTGAGAAAATCCAGTCATTAACTTTACAAGTTGGACAGTGTAAGTTATCAGACACTGAAATTTCTGAAAATTTATCTGAAGGATATTTGATGACAGATCTGTATACAGTATGCCTTTAGATAAATCCTCTGCAAATTTGACAACGGGTATGTGTAAATTAAGTGAGAAAATCCAGTCATTAACTTTTCAACTTGGACAGTGTAAGTTATCAGACACTGAAATTTCTGAAAATTTATCTGAAGGATATTTGATGACAGATCTGTATACAGTATGCCTTTAGATAAATCCTCTGCATATTTGACAACGGGTATGTGTAAATTAAGTGAGAAAATCCAGTCATTAACTTTACAAGTTGGACAGTGTAAGTTATCAGACACTGAAATTTCTGAAAATTTATCTGAAGGATATTTGATGACAGATCTGTATACAGTATGCCTTAAGATAAATCCTCTGCATATTTGACAACGGGTATGTGTAAATTAAGTGAGAAAATCCAGTCATTAACTTTACAAGTTGGACAGTGTAAGTTATCAGCCCCTGAAATTTCTGAAAATTTATCTGAAGGATATTTTGATGACAGATCTGTATACAGTATGCCTTAAGATAAATCCTCTGCATATTTGACAACGGGTATGTGTAAATTAAGTGAGAAAATCGAGTTATTAACTTTACAAGTTGGACAGTGTAAGTTATCAGCCACTGAAATTTCTGAAAATTTATCTGAAGGATATTTGATGACAGATCTGTATACAGTATGCCTTAAGATAAATCCTCTGCAAATTTGACAACGGGTATGTGTAAATTAAGTGAGAAATCGAGTTTTTTACTTTACAAGTTGGACAGTGTAAGTTATCAGACACTGAAATTTCTGAAAATTTATCTGAAGGATATTTGATGACAGATCTGTATACAGTATGCCTTAAGATAAATCCTCTGCATATTTGACAACGGGTATGTGTAAATTAAGTGAGAAAATCCAGTCATTAACTTTACAAGTTGGACAGTGTAAGTTATCAGACACTGAAATTTCTGAAAATTTATCTGAAGGATATTTGATGACAGATCTGTATACAGTATGCCTTAAGATAAATCCTCTGCATATTTGACAACGGGTATGTGTAAATTAAGTGAGAAAATCCAGTCATTAACTTTACAAGTTGGACAGTGTAAGTTATCAGCCCCTGAAATTTCTGAAAATTTATCTGAAGGATATTTTGATGACAGATCTGTATACAGTATGCCTTAAGATAAATCCTCTGCATATTTGACAACGGGTATGTGTAAATTAAGTGAGAAAATCCAGTCATTAACTTTACAAGTTGGACAGTGTAAGTTATCAGACACTGAAATTTCTGAAAATTTATCTGAAGGATATTTGATGACAGATCTGTATACAGTATGCCTTAAGATAAATCCTCTGCATATTTGACAACGGGTATGTGTAAATTAAGTGAGAAAATCCAGTCATTAACTTTACAAGTTGGACAGTGTAAGTTATCAGACACTGAAATTTCTGAAAATTTATCTGAAGGATATTTGATGACAGATCTGTATACAGTATGCCTTAAGATAAATCCTCTGCATATTTGACAACGGGTATGTGTAAATTAAGTGAGAAAATCCAGTCATTAACTTTACAAGTTGGACAGTGTAAGTTATCAGACACTGAAATTTCTGAAAATTTATCTGAAGGATATTTGATGACAGATCTGTATACAGTATGCCTTAAGATAAATCCTCTGCATATTTGACAACGGGTATGTGTAAATTAAGTGAGAAAATCCAGTCATTAACTTTACAAGTTGGACAGTGTAAGTTATCAGACACTGAAATTTCTGAAAATTTATCTGAAGGATATTTGATGACAGATCTGTATACAGTATGCCTTTAGATAAATCCTCTGCAAATTTGACAACGGGTATGTGTAAATTAAGTGAGAAAATCCAGTCATTAACTTTTCAACTTGGACAGTGTAAGTTATCAGACACTGAAATTTCTGAAAATTTATCTGAAGGATATTTGATGACAGATCTGTATACAGTATGCCTTTAGATAAATCCTCTGCATATTTGACAACGGGTATGTGTAAATTAAGTGAGAAAATCCAGTCATTAACTTTACAAGTTGGACAGTGTAAGTTATCAGACACTGAAATTTCTGAAAATTTATCTGAAGGATATTTGATGACAGATCTGTATACAGTATGCCTTAAGATAAATCCTCTGCATATTTGACAACGGGTATGTGTAAATTAAGTGAGAAAATCCAGTCATTAACTTTACAAGTTGGACAGTGTAAGTTATCAGCCCCTGAAATTTCTGAAAATTTATCTGAAGGATATTTTGATGACAGATCTGTATACAGTATGCCTTAAGATAAATCCTCTGCATATTTGACAACGGGTATGTGTAAATTAAGTGAGAAAATCGAGTTATTAACTTTACAAGTTGGACAGTGTAAGTTATCAGCCACTGAAATTTCTGAAAATTTATCTGAAGGATATTTGATGACAGATCTGTATACAGTATGCCTTAAGATAAATCCTCTGCAAATTTGACAACGGGTATGTGTAAATTAAGTGAGAAATCGAGTTTTTTACTTTACAAGTTGGACAGTGTAAGTTATCAGACACTGAAATTTCTGAAAATTTATCTGAAGGATATTTGATGACAGATCTGTATACAGTATGCCTTAAGATAAATCCTCTGCATATTTGACAACGGGTATGTGTAAATTAAGTGAGAAAATCCAGTCATTAACTTTACAAGTTGGACAGTGTAAGTTATCAGACACTGAAATTTCTGAAAATTTATCTGAAGGATATTTGATGACAGATCTGTATACAGTATGCCTTTAGATAAATCCTCTGCAAATTTGACAACGGGTATGTGTAAATTAAGTGTGAAAATCTAGATCTTAACTTTTCAACTTGGACAGTGTAAGTTATCAGACACTGAAATTTCTGAAAATTTATCTGAAGGATATTTGATGACAGATCTGTATACAGTATGCCTTAAGATAAATCCTCTGCATATTTGACAACGGGTATGTGTAAATTAAGTGAGAAAATCCAGTCATTAACTTTACAAGTTGGACAGTGTAAGTTATCAGACACTGAAATTTCTGAAAATTTATCTGAAGGATATTTGATGACAGATCTGTATACAGTATGCCTTTAGATAAATCCTCTGCAAATTTGACAACGGGTATGTGTAAATTAAGTGTGAAAATCTAGATCTTAACTTTTCAACTTGGACAGTGTAAGTTATCAGACACTGAAATTTCTGAAAATTTATCTGAAGGATATTTGATGACAGATCTGTATACAGTATGCCTTAAGATAAATCCTCTGCATATTTGACAACGGGTATGTGTAAATTAAGTGAGAAAATCCAGTCATTAACTTTACAAGTTGGACAGTGTAAGTTATCAGACACTGAAATTTCTGAAAATTTATCTGAAGGATATTTGATGACAGATCTGTATACAGTATGCCTTTAGATAAATCCTCTGGAAATTTGACAACGGGTATGTGTAAATTAAGTGTGAAAATCTAGATCTTAACTTTTTAACTTGGACAGTGTAAGTTATCAGACACTGAAATTTCTGAAAATTTATCTGAAGGATATTTGATGACAGATCTGTATACAGTATGCCTTTAGATAAATCCTCTGCAAATTTGACAACGGGTATGTGTAAATTAAGTGTGAAAATCTAGATCTTAACTTTACAACTCGGACAGTGTAAGTTATCAGACACTGAAATTTCTGAAAATTTATCTGAAGGATATTTGATGACAGATCTGTATACAGTATGCCTTAAGATAAATCCTCTGCATATTTGACAACGGGTATGTGTAAATTAAGTGAGAAAATCCAGTCATTAACTTTACAAGTTGGACAGTGTAAGTTATCAGCCCCTGAAATTTCTGAAAATTTATCTGAAGGATATTTTGATGACAGATCTGTATACAGTATGCCTTAAGATAAATCCTCTGCATATTTGACAACGGGTATGTGTAAATTAAGTGAGAAAATCGAGTTATTAACTTTACAAGTTGGACAGTGTAAGTTATCAGCCACTGAAATTTCTGAAAATTTATCTGAAGGATATTTGATGACAGATCTGTATACAGTATGCCTTAAGATAAATCCTCTGCAAATTTGACAACGGGTATGTGTAAATTAAGTGAGAAATCGAGTTTTTTACTTTACAAGTTGGACAGTGTAAGTTATCAGACACTGAAATTTCTGAAAATTTATCTGAAGGATATTTGATGACAGATCTGTATACAGTATGCCTTAAGATAAATCCTCTGCATATTTGACAACGGGTATGTGTAAATTAAGTGAGAAAATCCAGTCATTAACTTTACAAGTTGGACAGTGTAAGTTATCAGACACTGAAATTTCTGAAAATTTATCTGAAGGATATTTGATGACAGATCTGTATACAGTATGCCTTTAGATAAATCCTCTGCAAATTTGACAACGGGTATGTGTAAATTAAGTGTGAAAATCTAGATCTTAACTTTTCAACTTGGACAGTGTAAGTTATCAGACACTGAAATTTCTGAAAATTTATCTGAAGGATATTTGATGACAGATCTGTATACAGTATGCCTTAAGATAAATCCTCTGCATATTTGACAACGGGTATGTGTAAATTAAGTGAGAAAATCCAGTCATTAACTTTACAAGTTGGACAGTGTAAGTTATCAGACACTGAAATTTCTGAAAATTTATCTGAAGGATATTTGATGACAGATCTGTATACAGTATGCCTTTAGATAAATCCTCTGCAAATTTGACAACGGGTATGTGTAAATTAAGTGTGAAAATCTAGATCTTAACTTTTCAACTTGGACAGTGTAAGTTATCAGACACTGAAATTTCTGAAAATTTATCTGAAGGATATTTGATGACAGATCTGTATACAGTATGCCTTTAGATAAATCCTCTGCAAATTTGACAACGGGTATGTGTAAATTAAGTGTGAAAATCTAGATCTTAACTTTACAACTCGGACAGTGTAAGTTATCAGACACTGAAATTTCTGAAAATTTATCTGAAGGATATTTTGATGACAGATCTGTATACAGTATGCCTTAAGATAAATCCTCTGCAAATTTGACAACGGGTATGTGTAAATTAAGTGAGAAAATCCAGTCATTAACTTTACAAGTTGGACAGTGTAAGTTATCAGCCCCTGAAATTTCTGAAAATTTATCTGAAGGATATTTTGATGACAGATCTGTATACAGTATGCCTTTAGATAAATCCTCTGCAAATTTGACAACGGGTATGTGTAAATTAAGTGTGAAAATCTAGATCTTAACTTTACAACTCGGACAGTGTAAGTTATCAGACACTGAAATTTCTGAAAATTTATCTGAAGGATATTTTGATGACAGATCTGTATACAGTATGCCTTAAGATAAATCCTCTGCATATTTGACAACGGGTATGTGTAAATTAAGTGAGAAAATCCAGTCATTAACTTTACAAGTTGGACAGTGTAAGTTATCAGCCCCTGAAATTTCTGAAAATTTATCTGAAGGATATTTTGATGACAGATCTGTATACAGTATGCCTTAAGATAAATCCTCTGCAAATTTGACAACGGGTATGTGTAAATTAAGTGAGAAAATCGAGTTATTAACTTTACAAGTTGGACAGTGTAAGTTATCAGCCACTGAAATTTCTGAAAATTTATCTGAAGGATATTTTGATGACAGATCTGTATACTGTATGCCTTAACATAAATTCTCTGCAAATTTGACAACGGGTATGTGTAAATTAAGTGAGAAAATCGAGTTATTAACTTTACAAGTTGGACAGTGTAAGTTATCAGCCACTGAAATTTCTGAAAATTTATCTGAAGGATATTTTGATGACAGATCTGTATACTGTATGCCTTAACATAAATTCTCTGCAAATTTGACAACGGGTATGTGTAAATTAAGTGAGAAAATCGAGTTATTAACTTTACAAGTTGGACAGTGTAAGTTATCAGCCACTGAAATTTCTGAAAATTTATCTGAAGGATATTTTGATGACAGATCTGTATACTGTATGCCTTAACATAAATTCTCTGCAAATTTGACAACGGGTATGTGTAAATTAAGTGAGAAAATCGAGTTATTAACTTTAGAAGTTGGACAGTGTAAGTTATCAGCCACTGAAATTTCTGAAAATTTATCTGAAGGATATTTGATGACAGATATGTATACAGTATGCCTTAAGATAAATCCTCTGCAAATTTGACAACGGGTATGTGTAAATTAAGTGAGAAAATCGAGTTATTAACTTTACAAGTTGGACAGTGTAAGTTATCAGCCACTGAAATTTCTGAAAATTTATCTGAAGGATATTTTGATGACAGATCTGTATACTGTATGCCTTAACATAAATTCTCTGCAAATTTGACAACGGGTATGTGTAAATTAAGTGAGAAAATCGAGTTATTAACTTTACAAGTTGGACAGTGTAAGTTATCAGACACTGAAATTTCTGAAAATTTATCTGAAGGATATTTGATGACAGATCTGTATACAGTATGCCTTAAGATAAATCCTCTGCAAATTTGACAACGGGTATGTGTAAATTAAGTGTGAAAATCGAGATCTTAACTTTACAACTTGGACAGTGTAAGTTATCAGACACTGAAATTCCTGAAAATTTATCTGAAGGATATTTGATGACAGATCTGTATACAGTATGCCTTAAGATAAATCCTCTGCAAATTTGACAACGGGTATGTGTAAATTAAGTGAGAAAATCGAGTCATTAACTTTACAAGTTGGACAGTGTAAGTTATCAGCCACTGAAATTTCTGAAAATTTATCTGAAGGATATTTTGATGACAGATCTGTATACAGTATGCCTTAAGATAAATCCTCTGCAAATTTGACTACGGGTATGTGTAAATTAAGTAAAAAAATTGAGTTATTAACATTCAGAGTTAGACTGTATAAGTTAACAGTCACTGAAATTTCTGAAAATTTATCTAATGGATATTTTGTAAATTTTAAGTCAGATTTAAGTCAGATACAGTATGCCTGAAGATACATCCTCTAAACATTTGACAATGGGTATGAGTAAAATTAATGAGAAACTCGAGTTATCAACTTGCCCAGTTGATCAGTATAAGTTATCAATCACTGAAATTTCTGAACATTAATAATATGCATTAAAAATAATATTCAAAATTTCAGTGATTAAGTATCCATGCTGGTTGATTCATTAATAAACTACGAATAATAGAACATCATTGTTTGCACTTACATATTATCCTTAGTCTATTTCCTGAGTACCAAGTCTTTGTAATCTCTTAGTTGAATTAAAGGATTGTTCAAGCTTGGAATGATTTTAAAAATATAGGTTATAGTTGAGTTACAAAGAATTGGCGCCACTAGCGCCACCACACAGCTGATGAATGAACTTCGCTCGAAAAATGGCCACCCAACGCTTTCAAAATGCAAAAACTTTTTCGATGGTCTATCTGCGGCGCGGCACTTTCGCAGCACAGAAAAGCACTCCGCGGATGCCCAAGGAGCCGGGCCTGAGGATGGCGCCTCGTTTTGCGTTATGCGCGATGATTTTGAAACTTTTTTCAGCGAAAATGCAGAGGAATAATTTCGCACGCGTCTATACCAACATCACGGGCGTAACTACAGGTGCTTAGTGCTACCAACGTATGAAAATTGCAGAAATTTAATGTACTGGGTGATCAATAATGTATGACTTTTAGGAAAATAATAACAATTACGATTGAGAAATGTGTGTAGTAGTACCATTAGGTAATTGCAGGAGTCTGCAACTTCAACTGGACTTCTAACACGAAAGATTATATGTGTATACAATCATTTCACAATGATTAAAATTTCTACATGAATCAGTAAAAAATGTATTAAAACTTTGTAATGAAAAGTAATTGGTTTATAATAACTTGAAATATTTATTCTTGTTAAATAGTATACAATAAATTTCATATAGGCCGGTATAATAGCAATTGTAAAAATTAAAATTTACACGATTATGATACAAAAAAGACTTAAATGATATCTACATAGAGCAATAACAGTATTACATCATTTTACTTCTCTTACCTTAGTAATATTAATTATAAATATGTATATGTACATGCCTGTGCCGAACTCAACTAGTGTTCAAATATCAACGGTTTCATTGGCACAAACGAAAATATTTATCTCTCTGAACAAACAGCCTCCTCTCCTCCTCTACTTATTTAAATTAGGACGAGCCTATTGTCATCTCTTAAATATCTCTCGGGGGGATGGGCACAAGACGGGCAGACGCCCCAACTCACTTTATACACGTTTATGTATATATACTCTTTATGTATGTACAATTCGGGCGTTTAGAAAAATAAATACACATAAAAATCAGTCTATCAATCGTAAGGCAACAGTGTCAGTATTTCCATATATCTCTTTAAAAATTAAAAAAAAAAACAACATTTCAGAGACACACCGTCCCAGACGAATCGCGAGAAAACAACGCAGCGGCGGTCGATCACTCCGGGTCCCCCGTGGCAGTAATGAAAGGAAAGCGGACACGAAAATTATTAGTGTTTACCCTGTTTTCAATTCGAACTCATTGCGTTTTCGTTTGATCAAAAAGGTTAATCGGCGTCGAACGAAAAGTACGTAACGTAAATGTGATCCACCGCACGCCCGGCCTACACCTCCACGACCAGGGCCTGGACGCCGCACTCTGCGATCGGCACAAACTTGTCGTCGATCTGTATCAGCAGTATCGTTCGGTCCACGTGGGATCGCCGGCTCGGGTCCTTGTGGCACGGAATCCATTTGTGGACCACCTTAAAAAAAACGGCAGGATTTAAAAATGTTCACACTATATGAACAAACAGTATCAGTCTCTCTAAACTAAACTTGAAGTGTTTGTTTAAAATCTTCAAACGGAAACTTATTCAAATGTATCTGTTATATTTATTTTTAATAAATAACGAGAGTTGCACATACCTCATTATGTATACCTCTTGCATGTTTTATTCTGGACTTGAGTAAACTTTCTGTATAATATATCAAACTTTCACCGATTATCAGAAATTCTTAAAAGCAATGTGGAAATGAGGAAATTATGACAAATTCAATTCAAAGTTATGAAGAATCCTTTTTTGTACAAGCTGATGTCATGATTTCACGTTTGTTTTGCAAATTTGTTAAGTTCTGTCATAGTTAATAACAAAAAATCTGACATATCAAATAACGCTCCTTACCAGACTGCTAATTACAATTCATTAGCATTCCTCGTCAATCTGTGTAAACCTAACACAACCTCCACTCTGCAATCTATTCTGAGATTAATTAATTACCTGACCCTCCATTCCCGTTTCGGGGAGCCAGTCCCGCCAGTGCGAGCGGCCGCCCCTCGACCGCATGTACTCATTGGGCCAGCAGACATCTATCCGCCTGCCTAGATTGATGCAGTCGTAGACCAAGTTGGGATCGACGATCTGTGGAAAAGAGGCCAGATTTTAACCATAACCAGGGGGAGCGCCGGCCGTCGTTTACCTTCACCCGGTGCAGACTTAGTTCCTTCTCTCCACTGTCGGCAGTCTCATCGCCGCGGGCCTGGGCATCGGGTATTTGCGAGACGGCCCGGTCGTCCCTCTCCTTGAAGAGCCCCGCCAGGCTGGCGAGCGTCGAGCTCGTCGGCTTCCCCATGGACGCCAGGCTACCTCTATTGCCACCTGAAAATTGAGACAAGACTTATAAACCGCATTAAACATTTATAATTAACGTTTCAAACAGAACGATTCAATTCGATTTAACACAAAACCTGTTCACACCTATAAATCCTTCTAACCGTGTGACATTTAAAGAGTATAAATAATTATAATAATACTTTATATTTCAATTATTATTCTTTTATTACTTTAATCATAATAATAGCACCATCAATTTTATCCTGTCCGGGGGCTTTTAGTTTCTTGTTTAAGTGCTAAATAGCAGATGAGATTTGTATCATAGATTCAGTGATTTCACGTTGAAATCAGCTATTTGCAAATTCTGGCTAATATTATTGTGGTTACAACTATCAATTAGTTTTGAAATCAGCTATTTGCAAATTCTAATTCTGGCTAATATTATTGTGGTTAGAACTACCAATTAATTTTGGTTAGGCTGTGAAAAATATATAAATTTGATTGTATCAGCGTGAAAATTACCTAGAGATGTCCTGCTTAGACTAGAACCTCGTCCGATGCTTCCGCAAAGATGTGAGCCGTCAGTCGATTGGCTGCCGGCCGTGTGATTGCCCAAGGCAGCCATAGGAGCCATAGCGTACACACCATCATGCCCGATGCCGAGCTCATCCCTGGCAGATCCGCCACTTGAACAACCCTCGCCACACCTTTTACGTATTCTAAAATGATAATTATTAGAAAGAGCCGCATACATTCACTTGTCTGGTTAAAAAATTAATTGACAGCTGTCAAATCACAAAACAAAAGATATTCTATGGTACACACAATACAAAATTAGTTGACAGCTGTCAAATTAAAAAGAAAGATATTCAATACAAACAATACAAAATAAATTATGACTATTAACCTTTTAAATAAATTTAAAATGTAGTTCCTAATCTTCCCGAGGCTCAAGGAGCCGCCGACGAGGCTGCAGAGCTGCTCGTTTGTCTCGGCGTAGCTGGTGGTGAGCGGCGAGACATATATAGGGTAGCCGATCGGCTGGTCGCACGAGGAGTTGATGATGTTCCTCAGGGCCTGCTTGGCGTTCTGTATGCTGCCCCGCTCGGGGTTCCGGTTCCGGAGGTACACGAGCTCCTGCTGCTGGCCGGCCCATAGCCCCCGGACGCACTCCTTGTTGATCTTGATCACGCGGAAGCTCAGGTAGCGCTTGTTCAGCATGATTATTTTATACTCGTCGGTGCCCTCATCAAGAACGTGCCTAAAATATAATTCATAACAGAATTAATACAAAATAATATTGGAGGCTCCATATTACAGATATAAAATTTACGATATTATTAGGTACTTACTGGTAAAATTATTTTTATTTTATTGTATTATTGATTTATTTTATTTCGACTGACTAGTTTCGGTTTCTAACAAACCATCATCAGAGGCATGATCCTGATGTTTATGATAAATATTTATAATCAATTTGAATTTTGAAATTTGAAAGTTATAGATATTTTTGAATTCACTCTAGTTCAAGACTATAATTACCTTAGAGCTAATAAACTAGGGGTGCCGCTAAGCACGGCGTTCCTCCAGGCCGGATCGCCTTCGTGGGAGATCACCAGCTCCTCCTCGTGCTTACAGATGGCGTCATACAGAGCCGGCAGCTCCTCGTACTCGTCAGGCGACATGAAGTGGTCCTGGTGGAGCTTCAGCGACATTCTAACGCCCGGCGCAACCACCGACTTCAAGAGATCCATGTCCGTAAACACCCACTCATCTCGGGAACACGTTATGCGAAAGTCTCCTTTGAACAGCGCGTGCAAACCGTACAGGAAGAACTCCACGTTCGAGACGGTGTTGTGCGAGGCAGCACCAAGTGTTCTCCTACCTGAAACGACAATAAATCAACGATTTATCAGATTACTTTTATAGTTTTATATATTACATTAAAGTCAAGAATTAAATTAATAAGTCAAGAAATTCATCAATTGTCAAAACAAATGTATTTAAGATTGACGCTTTAGCCACTCTAAAAATTGAAAATTGAAAAACTGATGAAAGTGATGTAACTATACATCACTTAAACAACAATGATGTATACAATACATCACATTATATATAATGCAATTATACATTGCATTAATAATTTGTACAAAAGTAGCTATTTGCGAAATTATTTAAGACTCATAAACACTCGCCTAATAAACTAAGGGCGAAACACAACAGCACAAGAGTGGAGTTGGTGGAAGTGTCGATGTTTTTCTCGCTCCTCTCGATGCAGAACGAAATCCACTCGTTGTAAATCTGGAAGAACATCGAGCGGGTCATCCCGCAGGCACTTAGGTCAAAGTCTTCGTCGATGTTGAAGTTGAACACCGGGTCGAGGTCGACGAAGTTGCGATCCTGCATCGGCTGCAGGGCCTTCAGTATCGTGCCGGAGTTCAGCCACTCCTCCAGCTTGGGCGAGCGGATTGCATAGAAGATTATGCTCTGGAATGCGACAACAGCAAATCAGTAACAAAAACAATAGAAAACATTGAAATTGTGACATAATTAGAAATTTAATAATACATTTTGACAGAATGATTAAAATTTTTGGTAGGAATTATTCAAATTGTGACATAATTGTATTGTAAATTGTGTAAATTTAATACTAATGAACATTGCTATACATTTAAAATGTATAGCAATTGATGTATTGTGACTTTATGTTAATTGTGTCCACATTTTGTGTGTTCTAATTTGTATGACATGCGTAAACTTTGTTTTATAGCAAATAAATTATTCTTATTCTTATTCTATTCTAATGATTAAAATTTTGACAGAATAATAAAAATTTTGGTAAGAATAATTCAAATTGTGACATAATTGTATTGTAAATTGTGTAGATTTAATACTAATGATTAAAATTTGACAAAATAATTGAAATTTTGAGAAACAATTGAGGTTTTAGAATAATTAAAATTTTGAGATAATAATTTAGACAGAATAATTGAGATTTTGATAGAAATACTCAACGGCTCGGGGGCACACGTACTTTCACATAGTAGGTGACGAGGACCTTCCTGAAGTCGAAGACCTGTAGCATGGACACCGCGCTGTTGTCAGATATACTGTAGCCCTCGAGGACGTACTTGGCGGCTGTCACCTCCCAGGCGAGCCAGCGCTGGCTGAATGCAGCATTCACGCTGAGCATGTTCGGCAGATGACCCGGATCACAACAGCAGCACCCTGAAAAATAATTATTCATCACCATTGCCGGCATAAAAATAATGTCCTCAAAAGTGTTAACTCAGCTTTGATGATTATATTTTGAAGTTATTAACTTCAACTGTAGTCTTTTTAGTTTTTTAAGACACTAGTAACATATGATAATAACAACTCTACTGGTATACTAAGAAAGCAAAGTTAATATTAATAGGTAAGCAACAAAAGAACTTTTAATTTCATGATTTTGCATAACTGCAAAAGTTTAAAACAACTGTTGCTTGAAAACCATACAAGTTAAAAACAAATGGTGATTATTCAATTGTTTTCTTCTTACATTCTCATATTTCGTTGGTTCAACAAAATATCATTACCGTCATTTTCCTGGACCCCCTCGGTAATCGCCTCGACCTCCCTCTGCTGGCAGTAGGTGCCGCGGAACTCAAGGCCCCGCATCTGGAAAGTGACCAGGCCGTTGCCCATCTCGATGATGTGGACCAGGCAGTTCAGGTAGTCCGAGGCCAGGACGAAGCAGTCGCCCTGGTTGACGGGCCCCCACCTGCCCAGGACGAGGTCCCCGCAGAGGGAGTGCTGCAGCGAACGCGTCAAGTGCTCGTAGAATATGGAGTTCAGGTTGTTATCGTCGGCACCCAGGTTGCGCTCCAGGTGCGAGGACAGCGGCGTGTTCGAGTGGTCCACCCGCCGCGTGTTGTAGTCGCGCTCCCAGAACTTCACCGGTCTCACGTAAGACGTCAGGAAAATGGCGCTGCCTACAATATTTGAGCAAAATATAAAAATCTGAGCTTACAAGACTAGCATATAATTTTTTTATATGGTTAAGTAGTGTATGTAGTAAGAATTATTGCCAAATATTTATTGTTTAATTGTAAACTCACACGTACAAAAAAATGTATATTATTTCCTTAACATGCTAATAAATTATTATTATATATTATTATTATTATTATATTATTTTATATTATTATTATTATATTATTTTATATTATTATTATTATATTATTTTATATTATTATTATTATATTATATCGACTTACCTAGGAATGGGTTTAAGGGGGTTGACAGCACCGCAGAAATAAATGCTTGTAGGAACAACATTGCAGAATGAGGAACGGAAAACGGTTGAGCAAATGCATGAAAAGCGGAGCCCCACGTTATCTGCCAAGGAGCTATGTAAGTAACAACAAACTGAACCTGCAAAAAAAAATGTATACAGAGCTTGTACACATATTTCATTAATATATTACTTCGTAATATATTATTTCCTTATATATACTAATTTCCTCACACATTTAATAATTAATATTGAGTACAGACGTAAATGCTGTACACTGCTGAGTTATTCACAAGCCTGTATATTTTTAATGGGGCCATCTAATACATTCTCCATGCAACTTTGGCAATGCTTGTAAATTTATTAAAACCTGAAATGATTACCTTTAATAATAACTCATATGTCTTATGGTACACGATTCCCATGATGAAGTAGTCCACCAGAAAGCTCTCCTGGAAGATGCTGTAGTCGTACTTAAAAAATAATGCCGTGAAGGTTAGTATCAGGTACTGAGAACTTTGATCTGAGTAGGAGCACCGCAGGCACTTCAGGCCGCATACAACGACAATGAGGGACCCCAGGAGGGTGCCGAACTTCTCGGATACCTTCGGGGCCTCTTCGGTCAGGGCGGCCAGAAACAGCAGCGGGTAGAGTATGTTGCGTTCCATGAAATTCAAATAAACGTATGCCTGAAACAGGAATTATAGATTACTGTAGCAAGTACAACCGATGTAGTTTGATGTGACAGTTGATTTTCACAGTATCAAACAAATTTTATGGGGCACATTTTTTGAGGTTATATAAGTAACTACCGAAACATTTTCTACAGCCCTATTCATAAAAGTTAAACTGCAGTTTAACCCTAACTATATTAACCCTTTAAACCCTTTTAAATTACTGCTAAATGTTTATGAATAAGACTGCTAGAATTTATAAATATTAATTAGAGGTTATGGAAAACAATTTTTGTATCATAAAAATAATGAATGTTCATGCAAATCCAATTAGATTTAATTGCAATGTGTTACCTTCTCGAACCACATGATTTTAGCAGGCCCGCGGACTTGGTACTGATCGTGCTCGCACGACCGCAGGACGGGCCTGGCTATGCAGAGCCAGGGCAGGTGCTTCCTCATCTGGGGGACAATGTAGTGCAGGAAGAACCCCATGGCGGCGGCCGTGCACCACAGCACCGGGTTCAGCTCGGGCTGCAGTGCAGTGAACACCGTGCTGGCATGGATGCCGAACACGAGCAGCGAGATCGTGCCGCACAGCAGGACGTCGCTGGTCAGCCTTGCGTTGACGGTCTTCTGCAGCTTGCGCGGGAGCGGGTCGACGGGGTCCTGCTCCTTGGCGCCCTCCCCGCCCACCTTCTCGCTGGTGGCCTCGACGTCAACCTTCTTGTCGGTCGTGGCCTCCTCCTTCTTGGGAACGGTCTTCCTGTGCTCCTTGTACACGTCGGGAGGCCACAGGTGCTTCTTGAGGATGTTCCAGACGTGCGAGGGATCGCTGGCACTTCTGCTTAGGTGGTAGCAACACGAGACTAGGCAAGCGCAGAAAATCGAGAACAGAATGTGCTGAGAGGCTTTCGGCTCGCACAGGCCGCCATATGCGAAACCGTACATAATTATCACAGCCAGAATGGAACGGAAGATGCAGTAAAACGAGGCCACCAAGCTGCAAATCGCGTTGCCCCCGAAAATGTGCATGTCCACTTGTTCCAAAACATACAATAGAAAAGTGTTGATCTGCGGGAACAACCCCAAAGAGAAGAGCAACGGAAAAAATAAAATGAACTTAATTAAAAAGTCCCTGGTGAGCGCGAGGGCGTCCTTGTTGGTGAATTTAACGCCGTACAACGTGAAAGCGGTGTACGACTCGCCGCTCGTAATGCTCAAGTGTATTGACAACACCATACCTGAGAATATACAGAAATAAATCGGACGGGAGTACGCAATGACCCGATTGAAACCATGAGTGGGCGAAGCAGCATCCGGCTGGACGCTCTTTAAAAGAGAGTACTGACTGCTCGCGATAATAAAACAGAATATGAACGCAGTCAGATCATCGTAGAACCCTAAATACAGTAACGTGGCACCAAGAACCGACACCAGAGCACCCAGGAACGAGGAAAACATAGTCTCCCAAAACGTCAGGTTGCGATCAAGCAGTGCCAAGAGCTTCAACCTGTCCAGCGTAACTTTAATAAACGTCCACGGGCACAACTTAAGTTTATAGTAGGTTTTTGTCCGCGGGTAATTGTTATTAAGCGTGTCCACTGTCTGGATGTACCTGTACCGGCTGCGGGGGAAGTAGTTCTCGACGCCCGGGTTGAAGACCCTTATTTCACCGAGCGTGTTTTCCGTTTCGTTGGGGTCAAACCCGTGCTCGGACATTATCCGCTGCCTTATGTATTCCGGCAAGGCCCGCCGCAGTCTGCTGCCCTCGGTCAGCTGCAACTGGACCGAATTCATTTCACGCAGGTGGGCTTGGCCCGTCGGTATCATGCTGTTCGTGGCGCTGCTCTTGACGGGCACTGGAGGGGCGTCCATTATTATCGAGACCGAACTGTTGCCCACAGATTCGGCGCTGTTGTTGTCCCACAATTCCTTCGATGGTTTGTTTAAGTTGAGCCCGCTGTTTGCGGTTCCAATGCCTTTCTCGTCGAACGTATAGGTTACCCAATTACCATGCTCGTCTAAGAAGCAGTGCACAGAACCGTTACTGGTGTCGTCGAAGTTTACTGCGCAGTGAGTGCCGTGGCCGGCCGATAATGTCGTGGCTATGGCTGCGTCCCGCTGAGATATCCTAAGACTGCCCCTTGCAGAGTTCGGTGGCCTCCTCCGGCTCCCGCGAGTGCTCCTCTTCAACCGGCAGTGCCTGGACGTGGGCGAGTGCGTCCGCTCGCCGAGTATGGGGAACTCCCTTCTGGACACCAGGAACGCCTGCAGCAGCGGCGGGGCCGGCAGCAGCGTGCTCAGCTCATTGTTGGAGCTGCTAGAGGAGGCCTCCTGGTAGCTCTCACTGCGAGGCTGCGACACCTGAAGTTAAAAAAATTCTACATAACAATGCTTTCTCTAGTTGGGATTTTTTTTTTAATTTTTAAGTTTTCATTTAAGATAGAAATATTTTAATCAATTTAAAATATATTTATAACTATATTAAGAAATATTAATACTTATAAATGTAATTATTAAAATTATATATTATGTTAGTAATAATATTGTTTGATTTAAATTTTTAAATTATCCAATCAGACAATTAGGATTTTAATAAATTTATGTTTATACTTATACTGTTAGTGTTATGTATAATATGTTCTGATCTAAACATGAAAATGCAATAACAAGAATAAATACCTTCGAGTTTCTGCGGGGGACACTCAGCTTCCGCAGTCTGGGCTGCCCGACGAGGCACTCCAGGCCCTCCACCGAGCTGTCCCGGTGCCTCGCGAGGATGGCCTCGGTCAGTGTGGGCTCCTTCACTGAGCGGTTGCGGTTGAAGTTTCGTTGCTCATCTTGCTTGCGCCTGCAGCACCGCTCTGATTCGCTCTTCGCAACCTTCCTCGACTTTTGTTCAGTCTGGCGGCTCTCGCTGCGCATCTTCTTCGGGATTGCGCCGAGGTTCCTGGCGGCTGGAGCGGTTTCTTGAAGAACCTTGCTTACGTCCTCCTCTAGGCAGATAGCTGCTCGCCCTTCACACCAATCTGACTCCCTCTTATTTGTTTCTGAAAAATAACAAATAACATTAATTTATTGACTCTAAAGAGATGACGGAAAAACAAAATATATATCCAGTGGTTCCCAAACTTTTTGCGCCCTTTTTGCACAAAGGTTTTCCCATGGCGCTCTTCTTTTTCTATTATATTTTATGCAAATTTCTATGAAATATTAAAAAAATTGTGAGGAATATGATTTGTGGGGAAGGCCGATATAATTTTCAACTAAAAATTCACAAGTTCCATTAATCTTTGTAATTTATGAAAATGTTATATTAAATTTATATTAAAAAATTCTAATGAAAATTTTGTTATTTCCAATAGTAATGCAACATTCATTGTAATTTTAAATTGTATTAACAACATAACAAAGTGTCACTCTAAATGGATTACACAGTATTTTCCGTTCTCACCTTTGCAATGCCGCAGATGTTCATTTTCATCATCGAAAAGCCAGTCGAGATCGAGCTCCACCAAGCTGGAGCAGTGCCCAGACTCCTTAATCCTGAAGGACTCGGTGGACTTCCGTTTCCGGTTCCTCTTGCCGTTCCGCCTCTTCATCCCCCTGACTTGCGCGTCGGCCGCCTCATCCTCGCCAACGATCTCCTGCAGCTTCATCGTGGAGCTGCGCTTCATGTGGGCCTCGTCGTACTCGACGCTGGTGTTGCTGCAGGACATGTCGCTGAGCTTCTTGTCGCTGTCATTGTCCGTGTTGAAGCAGTCGGTACGGGCGTCCTGCATCTCGGGGGTGGCGCTCGAGTTGGAGTTGTCGTTGTCAAGGAGGGTGTCCTTGGAGGTGGCGGCCGTCCGGTCGCAGCGGCCGTCCTCCTCGCCGCCGCGGCAGCCGTGCGGCTTGGGGCGGTACACGGCGACCGGCTGGACCACCTTGACGCAATCCATGTGCTGGATGCGCAGCAGCAGCGGCGAGCGGCTGCCCCGGTTGTTCTCCTCGTAGTCCGAGTCGGAGATGTGCGTGAGCGACTCCACGTCGGTGTCTGGGCCGTGGGAGGTCTGGTGCTCGTCCGACTGCTCTGCTATCGGGTAGACTATTTCAGACCCATAGTACGGGCAAAGGTTGAGGTGCTGGTTGCGGATGAGGGTGGTGCTCGGAGGGGGCAGCGGGTTTTTGGCCTTCATGCTGCCACTACCTATAATCTCCAGGCTGTTCGGGTGTATGGCCAGCGTGGGCGGCGGGCAGCAGGTCTCCAAGGCGGTGGAACGGATGCGCCTCACGCCGCGGCTCGACTTAAAATAAAACCCCTCGGAAGTTATTGCCTGGTTCGGATTCTTATCTATGTAAGCCAGCTCCAGGGAGCCTGTCGGCTTGATCTCCGCCTGGGTGTCCGGTATGTAGCTGAGGCTGCTGTTGGTGAAATTCGAGTGCCGGCGGTGGTCGATGTCCGGGCCGTGGCGGAACGTGCTGTTCTGGCTCTCGGCGCTCACCAGCTGGCAGAACTTGCGGACGGTGCCGTGCTTCGCCTCGTCGCCGCCACTCTGGCTGCCGACCTTCCTCTGCCTCTTGTTCTGCTTCTCGTTGTTCAGGTGCATTTCGTTCTGTGGCAGCTCAAAGTTCATGGCGTCCACCAAGGAGGGCATCGAGATCTCCTCGCTGCTCTCAGAAGAGTTCTTGCGGTGCACTTCAGCCTTCAAATCTAAATACACAATAAAAATAAGTTAATAAGGCAAGCTAAAATAGTAATTGAAATAGTAATTTGTTTCTATGAAAATTTTAATGATTGACAAAATATTACTTATTTCTACAAAAGTTTCAATTAAACATATCAAAATTCTAATATTACTTTAAAAAATTTGGGTATTACTGTCAAAATTACAATTATTCTCACAAAATTTTCTTGAAGTACAGATAAATTGACAGCAATAATTAAAAAATTGGGGGAAATTTTGGGAGTAATCACTGGAAATTTGTCAGAATCATTGAAATTTAGACAAGTTACAATTGCATCTATATCTGCCTAAATTTTGAGTAATTCTGTCAAGATTTCAATTATCTCTATGAAAATTTCAACGATTCTATCAAAGTTTTGGCTTTCAATATAAGGAGCTAAATTGGCAAATTGGAAAAATGGAATACTAACTATAAAACAAATTAGGATTTATTAATTACCTATGGTGCTACTTTGCTTGCCGTCACCAAATCCTACACGTTGATATTCGGTCGACTCCAAACTGTCGACATCGGTGCTCACCAATAGGCTGCCGTCCGTGTAGGAGGCCAACGATCCGCAAGCCGTAGTTTTTGGAAGATCCGTTGCGGTTTTGTTGAGTACTTGCAGCTCAATTCCTTCTTCCTCGCTGCAATTTCAGCACAAAAAATTACATAATAGTTCCCATGATAGAAAAATGCAGTGACAAAATTAATATCAAATATATTTGAACACAAAAAAACATTTCAATAAAATATTTCCGCACAGTAAAACTTATTTCATTATTACCACTCTAAAGATTCGCCCTCGAAGGTGGCCTTCATTTATGCCATGATTCGAGATTCAAGACTTTCGTGATGCCGATTCCATGTGAAAACATGTAATTATTAAAGAATTTCCGATTTAATTTTTACATTATGGATCATTGGTGTGCCATGACGTAGTATTTGTCAACATAAAACATCTGATGTAGTTCTTTTGTTTGTTGCATTATTCAACAACAACCTTTTTGACTACGGTGGCTAACTAAAAGGGTAATGTATCACATCTGATTATTGTCATAATTCGAGATTCAAGACTTTCGTGACAGTGATCCCATGTGAAAACATACAATTATCTAAGAATTTCCGATTTAATTTAAATGGATCATTGGTGTGCCATGACTTGATATTTATCAACATAAAACATCTCATGTAGTTCTTTTGTTTGTTTTGTTTGTTGCATTATTTAACAAGCTTTTTGACTACGGTGGCTAATTAATAGGGTAATGTATCACATCTGATTATTATTGTTATGCTAAGCATGTATATTACCGTTTCTGTCCGCTCCACTCCTCCTCGACCTGCTCGTGAATACATTCGGTGGTGTCGTACATGTGGTGCAGCCCGTAGTTGATCAACTTGATCAGGGTCAGGCTGACGGTGACGGTGGCGCAGTACATGTACCACATGTATTCCGTCGGGGGGAAGTACTGGAAAACGGAGATCACTGAGCCTCGACCGAGCCACGCCAGCCCTCTCGGCACTTACCACATATATGGTGAAGGGAAGGCAGAGGAGGAACAGCCAGACGTAGAGGTGGAACGTGTTGCAGAAGACGTCCTGATGGGGGTCGTAAAACCAGCCCCCCGTCAGAGAGGCCCACACCCCCTGCCTCAGGATCTCCAGCGTTTGCGACCCCATCTCGCGCTCCACTACTAAGACCATGTAACACTCGTGCCAGAGTCCTAGAGTCTACATGTTTACATTCTGTGCGCGATTATTTACAAGAAAATCGATCAATGTGACCAGTGCACCATCTTTAATTTCACTTCTGTCATTTTCAGTCCAACCGGATCCGACCTCGATGGTTCTCGCGGCGATGCCGGCTCAACGACCTCCTTTACCGAAATTCGCATGTGCTAAACGCCACCTTAAAACCGCTTTAAAGTCATGCAAATTATCCACCAAACGCATTGCGTATTAATTGTAGCTACTTCGTTGTATTTAAAACCGTTTTAACCGTTAAAAACCGTTAAAACAATTGACAACTGCCATGTTTGGGCAACATCGCCATTCTCTTGTTTATACTGTCAGTAAAATGATAGAAATGTAAACTTTCAATTTTGCGTGACGTTGCTTTTTCCCTGCTTATCAGAATGATTGCAACTTGCTATGGGACTTAAAAACAAACAGAGATAATGTACCAATTACGCGATCACATCAAGACGTGAGCCAAAACCGCCCACAAATTTCCAAAATTCAAATTTTCAAGTTCCAAAACAAACATGGGAGAGCCAATGGGCTTGCTGAAGCAGGCCTGCCTGCAGATAGGTGCCGGAGGATCCGCCGGTAACCGCGTGAAACCCCCCCAACTTTGCGCTTACTAAAACGCCTTCGTTTCGCAGGCTTCGTGGAGGTGTGCATCATGCACCCGCTCGACCTGGTGAAGACCCGGCTGCAGCTACAGTCCACCTTGCCGGGCGCCAGCCGCAGTGACCCGCACCACTACAGGGGCGTGTTCGACTGCCTCAGGAAGATGTACCGCCACGAGGGCGTGTTCTCCTACTGGAAGGGCATTTTCCCCCCAATACTGGCCGAGACGCCCAAGCGGGCCGTCAAGTTTTTCACATTCGAGCAGTACAAGCAGCTGTTCATGTTCGGCTCGCCCGTTCCCACGCCACTAGTACGTTTCTCTTTAAATAAAACCAATTAGCCGGTAGTTACAGGGATGATTTCTGCTTTTGTGGTTATGTAAGTCCCACATTTGAAACGCTCCATTGAATGTTTGTGTATGTACCTTATTTGGTTTCTGTATCTCAACATCTCTTTTGTTTATTTGAAGTAATTCCTGCTTCAGTTTTAGACGTACTTGCTCATTTCTTTATTTGAAATTATTCTTTTTCTTTCAGACGTTTTCCCTGGCCGGGCTGGGCGCCGGGGTGACCGAGGCAATCCTCGTGAACCCCTTCGAGGTGGTGAAGGTGACCCTGCAGGCGAACAAGGCGGCGGCCCGCAGCGAGGTCCCCAGCACGTGGCTCGTGACGAGGCAGATCGTCAGTGAGAGCGGCCTGGGCCTGAGGGGCCTCAACAAGGGCATAACCGCCACCATAGCCCGGAACGGTGTGTTTAACATGGTGTACTTTGGGTTCTACCATTCCGTTAAGGGGTACTTGCCCGAATACGAAGTAAGAGCAGGTCTAATATGTACACTCGTAAATGCAGATTCGGAATTATGTACGTTGAATAGTAGCGTGAGGCTTGTATCATGCCGTTGAGACAACCACTATGGTGTCATTTTTGGGGTATGTCGTTTAGCTACCGTTTCGTAATAGTTTTGTTTATTCCGCTAACAGAGATTTTATTTTTGCAAACCATAACAAACTTAGTTGCTTGTAATAATTTTAATTGCACTAAAATATTGCCTGCAATGATTAAAAAAATTATGGCCCGATTCTTAAAGCTGGGTTAATGCTAATCTCACCTTAAATGGATCACCCAGTACATTCTAATAGCATCCCTAGAGTTTTTTTTTTTTTTTAAATTGACCTAGAATATTATTGATCACACTATATCTATGATAACGCTTAGTTACATTAATCAGTGGCAGCTGACCCCAGTTATTGGTTTTTGAAAATATGTTTGGAAAACTGAATCCACAAATTTGCGTCAGCTGTCAATCTTACATTAAGAATCTTATTAGATTTAGTTACATGGAAATAATTTTCTGCAGGATCCCATTAAAGAGTTTGCGAGGAAGGTCGGCATCGGCTTCACATCCGGCACGCTCGCCTCGTGCATAAACATTCCGTTCGACGTTGCGAAGTCGCGCATCCAGGGGCCACAGCCAGTTCTGGGGCAGATCAAGTACAGGAGCACCGTGGGCGCCCTGGCCACTGTGTACAAGGAGGAGGGGTAACTTTTCTTGTATTCCCATTTGCTTTTTGCTGATTATTTTTTTGTGCACAGGATGGCGGCCCTATACAAAGGCTTGCTGCCGAAGGTGATGAGGCTGGGCCCGGGCGGCGCCATCATGCTGGTCGTCTATGATTACATGTATAATTTTTTGTCTGCGGAGTTTAACTGAGATGAAGGTAAGCGGTTTGAGGCCGGTTTCGCAACTTGCGTTATTACTTTGTTGAAATTATTGCCGCCAATAGTTTTAGCGCTTATTAATGGGTTAAATGTAAATATATTTTATTGTTGTTAAATATTAGATGACGTTTTTTTTTTTATTTTCTATTTAATAATAACCCAACACCTTCGGAATCCATAGAGGTGTCCAAAACATGAGAAAAACACTTGCCAGCATCCAAATTTTCCTGTAGACCGAAAATAGTTCTTAACCCCAAATCATATAAAAGAAAAGAAAAACTTTCTAAACCCCAAAATGTATAAAATAAAAGAAACATTTTTATGGCCAATTGAAAAATATGGCTCTGGACGTTTCTATTTGAATAAGCTGATTCTAATTTGATTCAATTTGATAACATTATTAGAACATTTTTAATTGGCACCAAATTTAAAAATACTGCTTCTGTATAAACACAAAAAAAAAAGCTGTATGTATAATAATAATCCCTACTGCTCTTCTACATGTAGCGTAATTTGTTAGTGTCATTATTTGACAGATTATTCGTAACCTATGCCTAACCTAAGCTAACCAAAAATAAGATGTGTAACCCGAGGTGCATACATGCAGCAGTGGTACCATATCTATAGGTTTTTCGGTGTTTTCATTTGTCAGGAAGTTGACTGTTGGGATTTTGCCTTTCAAGTCCATTTTTTCCTGTTACATGTTTTGCTATATTTTAGTGCAATTGTTCTGTCCATCATGTCCATCATGTCCATTATGTTCTGTCCAGGCGCATTTATTTTCACAGTAATGAATATTTCGTTATTTAATTTAGATTACGTTTTTATTATGTGATACATTAGGAAGACCAAGGGCAGTGTTACAGTTGTATGTTTTGGGTTTGCACGTGCTTGTGAAGTTCGACCAGCTCCGTTTTCAGTTTGTCGAAAATGTTGGAGAGGCTGCAAAGAAGGGCAGAATTAGTAAGTCCTTTGTGAATTTAGAAAAACCTTACTTTTCGTGGTAGTTTGGTTTGGCTGGCTTCCCCACGGTTTGCGCCGCCGCAATCTCATCGGAATCCACCTGGATACCAACCGATTTGGTCACCTGGAACAAAAAAATTACATGAAAATAAGAGTCATTGTAGAATACGCAATTTTAGAATTGAATTTGTATTTAATGTATTTAATTTGATTGGGATAATATCCAATGAATAATTCTTTAGATATTTCTTTTTTACTGTGGCCATGTGATTTTAGATGCTAATTGAAGTGTTCTCAAACGTTGCTCATACTTAAATAATCATATCTCAAAAGTTAGCGTGTCAATACTAATGAAATTTATTACCGATATTAAGTGATATGTTATCATTTATTTGGTTCAATTGAGTTAATATCCAATGTATAATTTTTGAAATATTTGGAGATATATCGATTTTTAGTGATAATTGAAGAATTATTAATTCTTATCTCAAAAAATAGCGTATCAATATCACTGATATTTATTACTGATAGTAAGTGATATGTTGTCATGTATTTAATTTAATTGGATTAATATCCAATGCATACTTTTTTAGATATGCGTTTTTTACTGTGATCGTGTGATTTTAGATGCTAATTGAAGCGTTCTCAAAAGTTGCTCATACTTAAATAATCATATCTCAAAAGTTAGCGTGTCAATACTAATGAAATTTATTACTGATATTAAGTGATATGTTATCATTTATTTGGTTCAATTGAGTTAATATCCAATGTATAATTTTTGAAATATTTGGAGATATATCGTTTTTTAGTGATAATTGAAGAATTATGAATTTTTATCTCAAAAACTAGCGAATCAATATCAATGATATTTATTGCTGACAGTAACTGATATGTTGTCATGTATTTAATTTAATTGGGTTAATATCCAATGCATACTTTTGTAGATATGCGTTTTTTACTGTGATCGTGTGATTTGAGATGATAATTGAAGTGTTCTCAAAAGTTGCTCATACTTAAATAATCATATCCCAAAAGTTAGCGTGTCAATACAAATGAAATTTATTACTGATATTAAGTGATATGTTATCATTTATTTGGTTCAATTGAGTTAATATCCGATGTATAATTTTTGAAATATTTGGAGATATATCGTTTTTTAGTGATAATTGAAGAATTATGAATTCTTATCTCAAAAACTAGCGAATCAATATCAATGATATTTATTACTGATAGTAAGTGATATGTTGTCATGTATTTAATTTAATTGGGATAATATCCAATGCATACTTTTTTAGATATGCGTTTTTTACTGTGATCGTGTGATTTTAGATGCTATTTGAAGTGTTCTCGAAAGTTGCCCATTCTTAAATAATCATATCTCAAAAGTTAGCGTGTCAATACTAATGAAATTTATTACTGATATTAAGTGATATGTTGCCATTTATTTAGTTCAATTGAGTTCATATCCAATGTAAAATTTTTGAGATATTCGTTTTCTAGTGATATTTGAAGAATTATTAATTCTTATCTCAATAACTAGCGTATCAATATCAATGATTTTTATTTCTGATAGTAACTGATATGTTGTCATGTATTTAATTTAATTGGGTTAATATCCAATGCATACTTTTTTAGATATGGGTTTTTTACTGTGATCGTGTGATTTTAGATGCCAATTGAAGCGTTCTCAAAAATTGCTCATACTTAAATAATCATATCTCAAAAGTTAGCGTGTCAATACTAATCAAATTTATTACAGATATTAAGTGATATGTTATCATTTATTTGATTCAATTGAGTTAATATCCAATGTATAATTCTTGAGATATTCGTTTTTTAGTGATATTTGAAGAATTATTCATTCTTATCTCAAAAACTAGCGTATCAATATCAATGATATTTATTACTGATAGTAAGTGATATGTTGTCATGTAATTAATTTAATTGGGTTAATATCCAATGCATATTTTTTTAGATATGCGTTTTTTACTGTGATCGTGTGATTTTAGGTGCTAATTGAAGTGTTCTCGAAACTTGCTCATACTTAAATAATCGTATCTCAAAAGTTAGCGTGTCAATACTAATGAAATTTATTGCTGATATTAAGTGATATGTTATCATTTATTTGGTTAAATTGAGTTAATATCCAATGTATAATTTTTGAGATTTTCGTTTTTTAGTGATTATTGAATAATTATTAATTCTTATCTCAATAACTAGCGTATCAATATCAATAATATTTATTACTGATATTAAGTGATATGTTGTCATGTATTTAATTTAATTGGGTTAATATCCAATGCATACTTTTTTAGATATGCGTTTTTTACTGTGACCGTGTGATTTTAAATGCTAATAGAAGTGTTCTCGAAATTTGCTTATACTTAAATAATCATATCTCAAAAGTTAGCGTGTCAATACTAATGAAATTTAGTACTGATATTAAGTGATATGTTATCATTTATTTGGTTTGGTCCAATTGAGTTAATATCCAATGTATATTTTTTGAGTTATTCGTTTTTTAGTTAAATTTGAAGTTTTATTAATTAATATCACAAAAACTAGCGTATTAATATCAATGATTTTGATTACTGATATTAAGTGATAAGTTGTCATGTATTTAATTTAATTGGGTTAATATCCAATGCATACTTTTTTAGATATGGTTTTTTTACTGTGATCGTGTGATTTTAGATGCTAATTGAAGTGTTCTCGAAATTTGCTTATACTTAAATAATCATATCTCAAAAGTTAGCGTGTCAATACTAATGAAATTTATTACAGATATTAAGTGATATGTTATTATTTATATAGTTCAATTGAGTTAATAGCCAATGTATAATTTTTGATATATTCGTTTTTTAGTGATATTTGAAGAATTATTAATTCGTATCTCAATAACTAGCGTATCAATATCAATGATATTTATTGCTGACAGTAACTGATATGTTGTCATGTATTTAATTTAATTGGGTTAATATCCAATGCATACTTTTGTAGATATGCGTTTTTTACTGTGATCGTGTGATTTGAGATGATAATTGAAGTGTTCTCAAAAGTTGATCATACTTAAATAATCATATCTCAAAAGTTATCGTGTCAATACTAATGAAATTTATTACTGATATTAACTGATATGTTATCATTTATTTGGTTCAATTGAGTTAATATCCAATGTATATTTTTTGAGATTTTCGTTTTTTAGTGGTATTTGAAGAATTATCAATTCTTATCTCAATAACTAGCGTATCAATATCAAAGATTTTTATTTCTGGTAGTAATTGATATGTTGTCATGTATTTAATTTAATTGGGTTAATATCCAATGTATACTTTTTTAGATATGCGGTTTTTACTGTGATCGTGTGATTTTAGATGCTAATTGAAGCATTTTCGAAAGTTGCTCATACTTAAATTATCATATCGCAAACGTTAGCGTGTCAATACTAATGAAATTTATTACTGATATTAAGTGATATGTTATCATTTATTCGGTTCAATTGAGTTAATATCCAATGTATAATTTTTGAGATATTCGTTTTTTAGTGATAATTGAAGAATTATGAATTCTTATCTCAAAAACTAGCGTATCAATATCAATGATATTTATTTCTGATAGTAACTGATATGTTGTCATGTATTTAATTTAATAGGGTTAATATCCAATGCATACTTTTTTAGATATGCGGTTTTTACTGTGATCGTTTGATTTGAGATGATAATTTAAGTGTTGTCGAAAATTGCTCATACTTAAATAATTGTATCTCAAAAGTTAGCGTGTCAATACTAATGAAATTTATTGCTGATATTAAGTGATATGCTATCATTTATTTGAGTCAATTGAGTTAATATCCAATGTATAATTTTTGAGATATTCGTTTTTTAGTGATAATTGAAGAATTATGAATTCTTATCTCAAAAACTAGCGTATCAATATCAATGATATTTATTTCTGATAGTAACTGATATGTTGTCATGTATTTAATTTAATAGGGTTAATATCCAATGCATACTTTTTTAGATATGCGGTTTTTACTGTGATCGTTTGATTTGAGATGATAATTTAAGTGTTGTCGAAAATTGCGCATACCTAAATAATTGTATCTCAAAAGTTAGCGTGTCAATACTAATGAAATTTATTTCTGATATTAAGTGATATGTTATTATTTATTTGGTTCAATTGAGTTAATATCCAATGTATAATTTTTGAGATATTCGTTGTTTAGTGATATTTGAAGTATTATCAATTGATATCTCAAAAACTAGCGTATCAATATCAATGATTTTTATCTCTGATAGTAACTGATATGTTGCCATGTATTTAATTTAATTGGGTTAATATCCAATGCATACTTTTTTAGATATGCGGTTTTTACTGTGATCGTCTGATTTGAGATGATAATTTAAGTGTTGTCGAAAATTGCGCATACTTAAATAATTGTATCTCAAAAGTTAGCGTGTCAATACTAATGAAATTTATTGCTGATATTAAGTGATATGCTATCATTTATTTGAGTCAATTGAGTTAATATCCAACGTATAATTTTTGAGATATTCGTTTTTTTGTGATAATTGAAGAATTATGAATTCTTATCTCAAAAACTAGCGTATCAATATCAATGATATTTATTTCTGATAGTAACTGATATGTTGTCATATATTTAATTTAATAGGGTTAATATCCAATGCATACTTTTTTAGATATGCGGTTTTTACTGTGATCGTTTGATTTGAGATGATAATTTAAGTGTTGTCGAAAATTGCTCATACTTAAATAATTGTATCTCAAAAGTTAGCGTGTCAATACTAATGAAATTTATTGCTGATATTAAGTGATATGCTATCATTTATTTGAGTCAATTGAGTTAATATCCAACGTATAATTTTTGAGATATTCGTTTTTTTGTGATAATTGAAGAATTATGAATTCTTATCTCAAAAACTAGCGTATCAATATCAATGATATTTATTTCTGATAGTAACTGATATGTTGTCATATATTTAATTTAATAGGGTTAATATCCAATGCATACTTTTTTAGATATGCGGTTTTTACTGTGATCGTTTGATTTGAGATGATAATTTAAGTGTTGTCGAAAATTGCTCATACTTAAATAATTGTATCTCAAAAGTTAGCGTGTCAATACTAATGAAATTTATTGCTGATATTAAGTGATATGCTATCATTTATTTGAGTCAATTGAGTTAATATCCAACGTATAATTTTTGAGATATTCGTTTTTTTGTGATATTTCAAGAATTATGAATTCTTATCTCAATAACTAGCGCATCAATATCATTGATTTTTATTTCTGGTAGTAACTGATATGTTGCCATGTATTTAATTTAATTGGGTTAATATCCAATGCATACTTTTTTAGATATGCGTTTTTTACTGTGATCGTGTGATTTTAGATGCTAATTGAAGTGTTCTCAAAAGTTGCTCATACTTAAATAATCATATCTCAAAAGTTAGCGTGTCAATACTAATGAAATTTATTTCTGATATTAAGTGATATGTTATTATTTATTTGGTTCAATTGAGTTAATATCCAATGTATAATTTTTGAGATATTCGTTGTTTAGTGATATTTGAAGTATTATCAATTGATATCTCAAAAACTAGCGTATCAATATCAATGATTTTTATCTCTTATAGTAACTGATATGTTGCCATGTATTTAATTTAATTGGGTTAATATCCAATGCATACTTTTTTAGATATTCGTTTTTTACTGTGATCGTGTGATTTTAGATGCTAATTGAAGTGTTCTCGAAAGTTGCTCATACTTAAATAATCATATCTCAAAAGTTAGTGTGTCAATACTAATGAAACTTATTACTGATATCAAGTGATATATTGTCATTCATTTGGCTCAATTGAATTAATATCCAATATATAATTTTTGAAATTTTTATGATTTCTGCAATTACTGGCGGATTTTTGACATTACTGTAGAATATTCTGGATTTTGTTCTGCTTGTTAAATGAATGTCGGTTGATCGTAATAATCGATCGCAGTGATTATACATATTTGCACAAAAATGCAGCGGTGACGGAACATTAGAAACTGGCTGCAGCAAAAAAGCGTTTTCCGAATCGGTAAAAGGCGCCAGTTCATTGCACGCGGGGAAGTCCCGCCGGACGGAGCGACACATATGCAAATATTTGAAACCTCTCTAATTATCGGGCAGGAATCGGTGGTTTCATCAACGGATTTGCATACAATCGTCGGCACAAAGTTATTTAATGCCCGGCCAAAACGCGGTCTGCCGTAAAATTGCCGGCTGAAGTCCGGCATGACGGAAATCGTCCGAGTTTTGCAAGGAATTCTTGCTCGACGGCGAACTGGATCAAGGAGACGAGGCTGC
Source organism: Othius punctulatus (assembly GCA_951805005.1). Taxonomy (NCBI): domain Eukaryota; kingdom Metazoa; phylum Arthropoda; class Insecta; order Coleoptera; family Staphylinidae; genus Othius; species Othius punctulatus. Next base: position 85,030,248 of record OX638142.1, on the reverse strand, counting down.
GGAATACGCGGCCGTGCGAAAAATGCACTGGAATCGGTTCAATTTGTTAGCCAATTACGTCCATAAGTCGATAATTGTTGCGCGGCTGCAAAATTATCGCCAATTTTGCAGCTATTGTAGAAAGCACCGGATTTCCAATCGATTTATGTAAGATTTGGAGCTGGCGAGAAATTGAAACCGCGCGCGACTTTTACCAATTGGGTGCGAGCAAGGCACTTGGAATTCTTCGCGATGTGCCAAGGCGCGCTGCGATTACAAATCTTCGCGGTCCCGCGATGAGCTCGGCGACACTTTCCCCGGCATGGAAAGAAAACTGGAAAAGCCATTTGTATCGGTCGCTGGCTTGCCAACATTTCCATACTTTTCGCATCTGTTGCACACATCTTGGGCCCAGATCCATACTTAATACTAATTACTACTAAGTAGACTTGGGGCTATTGAAAAATGCAATAATCAGAATACACCCCATCTCTAGATTTTCCGGAAAATGATTCTGAAGTCAGACGAGTAATATGTAGACAAGGGAAATTTTCGATAATTTTTTTCCAAAATTAGTTTGGGAAATTATTTTTTTCACAAAGTTATAAGTACACTTAATACTACTAAAAACAGCAAAAATCAAAATATACCCCATCTCTACTTTTTCTGGAATTTTAATCTGAAACTTTAAATGTACTATCGTGTTTATTTCACAACTTTTATAATTGCATTTTTTTACATACTTTTAGTAGTTTAGTGACATTCAACTTTTATACAATTATTAAGTAGACTTGGGACTATTGGAAAATGCAATAATCAGAATACACCCCATCTCTAGTTTTTCCGGAAAATGAATCTGAAGTCAGACGAGTAATATCTAGACAAGAGAAATATTTCAATAATTTCTTTCGAATTTAGTGACATAGGAAATTAAATTTTGCACAAAGTTTTAGGTACACGTAATACAACTAGAAACAGTAATAATCAAAATAAACCCCAACTCTAGTTTTTCCGGAATTTTAATCTGAAACTTTAGATGTATTACCATGTGTATTTCACAACTTTTATAATCGATTTTTTTACAAACTTTTGGTAGTTTAGTGACATTCAACTTTTATACGGTCATTAAGTAGACTTGGGACTATTGGAAAATGCAATAATCAGAATACACCCCATCTCTAGTTTTTCCGGAAAATCAATTTAAACTCTGACGAATAATATCTACACAAGGGAAATATTTCGATAATTTCTTTCGAAATTAGTGGCATGGGGAATATTTTTTTTCACAAAGTTATAAGTACACTTAATACTCCTTGAAACAGCAAAAATCAAAATATACCCCATCTCTAGTTTTTCCTAAATTTTAATCTGAAACTTTAGATGTACTACCATGTGTATTTTACAACTTTAATAATTACATTTTTTTGCATACTTTTCTTAGTTTAGCATTTTTTTACATACTTTTAGTAGTTTAGTGACATTCAACTTTTATATGGTTATTAAGTAGACTTGGGATTATTTGAAAATGCAATAATCAGAATTCACCCTGTCTCTAGATTTTCCGGAAAATGAATCTGAAGTCAGACGAGTAATATGTAGACTTGGGAAATTTTCGATATTTTTTTTTTTCAAAATTAGTGGCATGGGGAATTAATTATTTCACAAAGTTATAAGTACACTTAATACTACTTGAAACAGCAAAAATCAAAATATACCCCATCTCTAGTTTTTCCGGAATTTTAATCTGAAACTTTAGATGTACTACCATGTGTATTTCACAACTTTTATAATTGCATTTTTTTAAATACTTTTCTTAGTTTAGTGACATTCAACTTTTATGCGGTTATTAAGTAGACTTGGGTCTATTGGAAAATGCAATAATCAGAATACACCCCATCTCTAGTTTTTCCAGAAAATGAATCTGAAGTCAGACGAGTAATATCTAATCAAGAGAAATATTTCGATAATTTCTTTCGAAATTAGTGGCATAAGAAATTAAATTTTGCACAAAGTTATAGAGTACATTTAATACTACTAGAAACTGCAAATATGAAAATATACCCTACCTCTAGTTTTTCCGGATTTTAATCTGAAACTTTAGATGTACTTTCATGTGTATTTCACAACTTTTATAATTCCATTTTTTTACATACTTTTCTTAGTTTAGTGACATTCAACTTTTATACGGCTATTAAGTAGACTATTAAGTAGACTTGGGACTATTGGAAAATCCAATAATCAGAATACACCCCATCTCTAGATTTTCCGGAAAATGAATCTGAAGTTAGACGAGTAATATGTAGACAGGAGAAATTTTGTTTTTTTTTCAAAATTAGTGGCAAATGAAATTAATTATTTTCGCAAAGTTATAAGTACACTTAATACTACTGGAAACAGCAAAAATCAAAATATACTCCACCTCTAGTTTTTCTGGAATTTTAATCTGAAACTTTAGATGTACTACCATGTGTATTTCACAACTTTTATAATTGCTTTTTTTAACATATTTTTGTAGTTTAGTGATATTCAACTTTTATACGGTTATTAAGTAGACTTGGGACTATTGGAAAATGCAATAATCAGAATACACCCATCTCTAGTTTTTCTGGAAAATGAATCTGAAGTCAGACGAGTAACATGAAAAAAAAACATGGCTTATGCAATGAAAGGTACTTGAATAAAATATAATTTTTGATTTTTCCTCGATTCAGAATTATGAAAACTTGTGTACGTATTAAGTATACTATGTACTATAGGGAAATGTGATAATTGGAAAATACCCCATCTTTAGTTTTTCCACAATTTTCACTTTAACGTCTTGGATTAATTTTGGTATCTTATGCAATGAAAGGTACTTGAAAAAACATATTTTTTTATTTTTCGTCGATTCAGAATTATGAAAACTTGTACACATATTAAGTATACTATGTACTATGGGAAAATGTGATAATTGGAAAATACCCCATCTTTAGTTTTTCCACAATTTTCACTTAAACGTCTTGGACTCATGTTGATGTCTTATGCAATGAATGGTACCTTAAAAAATATATAATTTTTGATTTTTCGTCGATTCTGAATTATGAAAACTTGTATACGTATTAAGTATACTATCTACTATTAGAAAATGTAAAAATTGGAAAATACCCCATCTTTAGTTTTTCCACAAATTTTACTTAAACGTCGTAGATTAATTTTGATGGCTTATGCAATGAAAGGTACTCGAATAAAATATTATTTTTGATTTTTCCTCGATTCAGAATTATGAAAACTTGTGTACGTATTAAGTATACTATGTACTATAGGAAAATGTGATAATTGGAAAATACCCCATCTTTAGTTTTTCTACAATTTTCACTTAAACGTCTTTGATTAATTTTGGTGTCTTATGCAATGAACCTGAAAAATATATAATTTTTGATTTTTCGTCGATTCAGAATTATGAAAACTTGTGTACGTATTAAGTACACTGTGTATTATAGGAAAATGTGATAATTGGAAAATACCCCATCTTTAGTTTTTCCACAATTTTCACTTCAACGTCTTAAATTAATTTTAACGTCTTATGCAATGAAACGTACCTGAAAAAAATATATAATTTTTGATTTTTCGTCGATGCAGAATTATGAAAACTTGTATACGTATTAAGTATACTATCTACTATTAGAAAATGTAAAAATTGGAAAATACCCCATCTTTAGTTTTTCCACAAATTTCACTTAAACGTCGTAGATTAATTTTGAAGGCTTATGCAATGAAAGGTACTCGAATAAAATATTATTTTTGTTTTTTCCTCGATTCAGAATTTTGAAAACTTGTGTACGTATTAAGTATACTATGTACTATAGGAAAATGTGATAATTGGAAAATACCCCATCTTTAGTTTTTCTTCAATTTTCACTTAAACATCTTGGATTCATTTTGGTATCTTATGCAATGAAAGGTACTTGAAAAAACATAATTTTTTATTTTTCGTCGATTCAGAATTATGAAAACTGTACACATATTAAGTATACTATGTACTATGGGAAAATGTGATAATTGGAAAATACCCCATCTTTAGGTTTTCCACAACTTTTACTTAAACGTCTTGGATTCATTTTGATGCCTTATGCAATGAAAGGTACCTGAAAAAAATATAATTTTTGAGTTTTCGTCGATTCCGAATTTTGCAAATTTGTATACGTATTAAGTATACTATCTACTATTAAAAAATGTGAAAATTGGTAGTTTTTCCACAATGTTTACTTAAACGTCTTGGATTAATTTTGGTGTCTTATTCAATACTTTGGTGTACTTTAATCAAATATTATTTTTGAGTTTTCCTCGATTGAGAATTATGAAAACTTGTGTACGTATTAAGTATACTATGTACTATAGGAAAATGTGATAATTGGAAAATACCCCATCTTTAGTTTTTCTACAATCTTCACTTAAACGTATTGGATTAATTTTGGTGTCTTATGCAATGAAAGGTACTTTAAAACAATATTATTTTGAGTGTTCGTCCATTCCGAATTTTGAAAACTTGTATAAGTATTAAGTAAACTATTTACTATTAGAATATGTGAAAATTAGAGAATACCCCATCTTTAGTTTTTCCACAATTTCCACTGAAACATCTTGGATTTATTTTGGTGTCTTATGCAATCAGAGGTACTTTCAAAAAATATTATTTTTGAGTTTTCGTCGATTCAGAATTATGAAAACTTGTGTATGTATTAAGTATACTATGTACTCTTGGAAAACGTGATAATTGGAAAATACCCCATCTTTAGGTTTTCCTCAATTTTCATTTAAAAGTCTTAGATTAATTTTGAAGTCTTATGCAATGAAAGGTACCTGAAAAAAAATTATTTTTGAGGTTTCGTCGATTCAGAATTACGAAAACTTGTACACGTATTAAGTATCCTACCTACTATTAGAAAACATTGATAATTGCAAAATACCCCATCTTTAGTTTTTCCACAATGTTCACGTAAACGTCTTGGATTAATTTTGATGTCATATGGTACCTGAAAAAATTATAATTTTTGATTTTTCGTCGATTCAGAAGTATAAAAACTTGTGTACGTATTAAGTATACTACGTACTATAGGAAAATGTGATAATTGGAAAATACCCTATCTTTAGTTTTTCTACAATTTTCACTTTGATTTGGATGTCTTACTCTGACTTGTGTAAGCCCTATTAGCATTTGACACCAATTAATTATTATTATTATATTATTATTGTTGAGCAGAGAAAAATATTGTTGCATAACAAATTACTTCACCCAGACCGAACTTAATTTGGTCCCAACTATGGAATTGCATGACCACGATTTGGTACGCACTGGCTTATCTCACAGTTTCTCTTGGTTGTGTAGGTACAAGCTTGCGGTTATTTAATTATAATGGGGACTAACTGACCAGAACAATGCAGTGTAACTCAATAGAGAGTTGTTTTTCCATCACATTGTATATATAACTTATTTGCTAACGTTTACATATCAGAGGTAAAAAAGGAAATCCATTAACTCGGTTAATAATTTCCCAGGTCCGAATACTTTACTTACGGCAATCATTGATGCATGTACCACTGGTCTCCTCGTCCAGATAATGGCTTTACGTAACCCAGTACGCTTTCGCGCAAAAAAAACCTACCATTAAACCGTGCAGCAGCTAAAAAATCCCTTTCTCCGTGGAGCGGTGCCCGGCTGGGTGAAATTGCGCCGATACTAAATGATTTAGTATCGTTTATCGAGCGATTTGATCGACATGTATTGATCGCGAGATGGCAGTGCCGCGCTACGTCCCGCTGCTGGCCGCCGTCGCCGCCGCCGCGCTCCTGGGGTTGGCCGCCGGCGACGTGCGCGAGAAAAGGACGTTGGACTTCGTGCTGAGGAGCGTCGCCGAGGTGTTCGGCTACGACGTGCAGAAGCGGCCCTCCGTGCTGCCCCTGATGGCGGCAACGACGGCCGCTCCGCCGGCCCCCAGCACCTTCTTCCCGCCGCCGCTGAAGCCGCTGCCCCTGGTGCCGATCCCCAGGATATTCCCGGTGGTGACGGTCAAGCTGACGCCAGCGCAGCTGATTCCGGCGAAGCCCTTGCCCATACCTCGGGCTGGACCTGGTGCACCCCAACGCCCGCCCAAACCACCTGTGGTAGCGCCACCCAAACCTCCTGTGGTAGCGCCCAAACCAGCTCCGGCGCCTCCCAAACCGCCAGCGCCGCCGGCAGCTACGCCACAGCCAGTGACGGCACCTCCACTGCTGACGGAAAACGTAAGGAAAACGTTTAACCTAGCGTTTAATTTCAATAGGGCTGTTCAGACTCAGGCACCTCCAGCAGCTGCTGCAAAACCTGCGGCTCCTGCACCCCAAAAACCACCAGTTCCTGCTCCTGCTCCGGCACCTCCGCCGCCGCCAAAGCCGCAGCCTCCGCCGCCCCCGACAGCTGCCCCTCCACCACCCCTATCGCCAGCGCCGCCAAAGCGTAGGCCAGAGCTGTACGCCAATTACCCAGAGTACTACGACGCGAAGGAGAAGTACCAGGAGGAAGCTGAGCCTGCGAACTACGACTACGACCTCACCAACGAGAACTACGCCGCGAAACCTGCCGCCGCCGAAAACCAGTACGAGGACAACAAGCAGCGCTTCAAGGAGTCCGTGCAGGCGTTCTGGGCGGGCTCCCCGTGGATCCAGAACCAGCACGGGTACAAGTACCTCACACCCCCGTCCCAACCTGCGCCGCCAGTAAGAGTTCAGCAGCAAGGCTACCCTCCGCAGCCCAATTACCAGAACCCACCACCAGCACTACACTACCCCCCTTCAGCACCCACACCCGACTACGTACCCTACCCACCACTACCACCTACGGCTAAGTACGAGGAGTACCCACTTCCACCACCTGCAGCCAAATACCAGCAGTACCCACCCCCACCAAGGCCTCCAGCCAAGTACGTACAATACCAGCCACCGGCTAACGAGCAATACCGCCAGCAGCAGCCGCCTCCAACAGCTGACCATCAGCAGCAGAAGTACGAAGAGTACGACGCGCAGAACGAGGCCGAGCTGGATGATCCCGAGTCCGAGAAGTACGTGGACTACGACGAGGAGGAGCTGCAGCCGCAGAACGAGCAGGAGGAGTACTTCATAAGAACCACCAAGGACAAGGACTCAGGCCCCGTAGTCGTCGAGCAGCACTACGTGCGCAACCCCCAGCAGGAGGAGAGCGGCAGGCGCGAGAGCTACGTCAAGGCATCCGCCCAGAAGCCGCCCAAAAAGTACCCCTGCAGATCCAACAAGGTGGTCACCCCGTCCGTTACTGATGCAAAGAAGCCTCGCCAACCACCAAAGACGGCCGTCGACACTGCCGTCGTCCCTCCGAAGTTCTCCGGGGTCCTGCCGGTCTCGCTGCACCAGCTCTACGACAAGGGCAAGAGCCCGTGGCCGCTGCCCTTCGACGCGGACTACGCGTCCTCCATGCACGAGGAGGTCGTCAAGAAGCTGGACTCGGAGATAGGGTTCGCCTACGTGCCGGAGCGCTACAGCTCGGACCACTCCTGGAGTCCGCCAGAGCCGCAGCCCATGAACTACGGGAAGCTGGAGAAGCTCACCAGGTACGAGGACAGCGACAGCGAGCTGTCGAAGAACGCGAGGATCCAGACAACGCAGTCCGGGAAGAAGGTCACCCTGGTGAGAGTCAACAAGGGCGAGACCAAGTTGATTAGGTGAAATTGGCTACGGAAGAAGTAGCTGTTAAGGGGGTGGGGGGCTTGAAATAGATGAGATGAGGAAGATTTAGTCGAAATTGGCTGGGGAAGAAGTAGCTGTTAAGGGGGAAGGGGGATTGAAATAGATGAGACGAGGAAGATAAGGGGTTGTTAGGGGATGTTAGGAGGAGGTGTTAGGGTTAATCCTCCTGAAGGAAGGGATGAAGTAGCCGGGGGAAGGGGGGGGGGGGGGGGTGACGTAGGAAGAAGTAGAGAATTAGGTGAGAAATATAAAATGGATGAGGAATTGAAAGGGGGAGGGGCGTTGAAATAGATGAGATGAGGAAGATAAGGAGATGCTTGGGGATGATAGGAGGAGATGTTAGGGGGATTAAAGGAAGGGACGAAGTAGGTGAGGAAGATGTATCTATTTTGGGGAAGGGGGGTGACGTAGGAAGAAGTAGAGAAGTAGGTGAGGAAGCTAAGGTTGATGAGGAATTTAGTCGAAATTGGCTGGGAATGAAGTAGCTGTTAAGGGGGTGGGACGTTGAAATATATGAGATGAGGAAGATAAGCAGATGCTTGGGGATGATAGGAGGAGATGTTAGGGGGATTAAAGGAAGGGACGAAGTAGGTGAGGAAGATGTATCCATTTTGGGGAAGGGGGGTGACGTAGGAAGAAGTAGAGAAGTGTGTGAGAAATTTAGAGTGGTTGAGGAATTTAGTTGAAATTGCCTGGGGAAGAAGTAGCTATTAAGGGGGTGGGGCGTTGAAATAGATGAGATGAGGAAGATAAGGAGATGCTTGGGGATGATAAGAGGAGATGTTAGGGGAATGAAAGGAAGGGACGAAGTAGGTGAGGAAGATGTAGCTGTTTTGGGGAAGGGGGGTGACGTAGGAAGAAGTAGAAAAGAGAAGTAGGTGAGGAATTTAGTCGAAATTGGCTGGGGATGAAGTAGCTTTTAAGGGGTGGGGTTGAAATAGATGATATGAGGAAGAGAAGGAGATGGTAGGGGGAGATGTTAGGAGGATTAAATGAAGGGACAAAGCAGGTGAGGAAGATGTATCTATTTTGGGGAAGGGTGGTGACATAGGAAGAAGTAGAGAAGTAGGTGAGGAATATAAAGTGGATGAGGAATTTAGTTGAAATTGCCTGGGGAAAAAGTAGCTGTTAAGGGGGGGGGGGCGTTGAAATACATGAGATGAGGAAGATAAGGAGATGCTTGGGGATGATAGGAGGAGATGTTAGGGGGATGAAACGAAGGGACGAAGTAGGTGAGGACGATGTATCTATTTTGGGGAATGGGGGAGACGTAGGAAGAAGTAAGGAAGTAGGTGAGGAAGCTAAAGTTGATGAGGAATTTAGTCGAAATTTGCTGGGGATGATGTACGTGTTAAGGGGGGTGGGGTGAAATAGATGATATGAAGATGATAAGGAAACGATAGGGGGACATGTTAGGCGGATTAAATGAAGGGACGAAACAGGTGAGGACGATGTAGCTATTTTGGGAAAGGGGGGTGACGTAGCAAGAAGTAGAGAAGTAGGTGAGGAAGCTAAAGTGGATGAGGAATATGAAGATGAAGTGGTTGAGGAATGAAAATGAAGAGGATGAAGTAGATGTAGATGTAGATGAGAACCTTGTGTACACTCTGTAATCCCTAAACACTGGCTTCTATGGTACGAATGTGCACGCGGTTAAGTTTTTCGTTGCTAGCTATTTGTTTTGTTATTGTTTCATTTTGTTAATTAAAACGCGAAAATATCTCGCACGCATTTTTGTTCTATGCTATTTTTTCTTTTGTTATTGTTAATAATATTATTTAATTTTTAGTTTATATTCTTAAGTTTTTGTTTAATTTTGTTATAACATATTGAGCACCCATTCTCATTCTTGGCAGTTGTTATTGTAAATACTATTCTATGAAATTACTACTGTATTCATTTGTTTTCTGCTGTTTTTTTTTACTTATTATTGTTATTTAATTACGTTATGGTACGAGCAAAAATATCTTGCACGCGTTTCTGTGATGCTTATATTTTTTGTTATTAATATTATACAGCAAAAAGTACCCCCCATTGTTTAGAACATTTTTTATTTAATTTACTGTATGCTATTTTGTTACCCATTCCAAGTATATGAGTAAAATATTTGTTTCGTGATTATTCCCTACATCCCAGTTTAGACCAATGAAACGGCTTCGTTTAAAAGTACGTGCCGTTTAATTTGGCCGGTTAATCTCTCTCATCACGTTTTAAACCAATCAGAGAGCGTAAGTTGCTATGACGTCACCGTGACAGATGTTTACAGCATCACATTTTAGACCAATGAGATGGTTCAATTTGCAAGAGCCAAGTCAAGTAAGTAGCAAGGTGGTACTGGTACCTCAGGTTATGACAATAATCGCTACTTTTCACAGACCGAAATTTAAAAAAGTTTTACTTGAATTTTTAAAACTTTTAACTGTGAAAATTGTAGGAAAACTTAAATAAAACAAACACTTTTCTTTGTTTATACCACACTGTTTATTAAAATTAGTGACTATAGTTTCGATCACGTTATGATCATTATCAAACTTTTTCCAAAAAAAGTAACACTTTTTCTATTTGTTTATTTAATCAATACATTTTTGGTATAAATTTTCTAAATACAGTCTTAGAAAAATTGTTAACACAAATAAATAATAATCAACACTACAAATAATTAACAATAAATACAAGTCAACAGTAGTATAAATACAAGTCAACAGTAAACCTTCGATTACTTGTACGGCGGCTCGAGGGCCAGCGCTGGCCTCACCACGTCGCTGGGCAGTGCACCGAAACCGTGCAAGTCCAACGGGCTGTAGTTGGGATGCTGGGGCAGATGAATGGGCAGCTGCAGGTCCGTGTACCCAGGATGCAGCCCATTGGGCACGTCGCTCTGGTAACCGGCTTGCTCTTCGGCCTGCTCCAGTTCAGCGAGATGCTGGACATGGGCGTTGGTCGGCACCTCAACCTGCTGGTTGTACGCGTGGTTGATGAGGCCAGAGTGCTTGCCGTGGAACTCCAGGGTCACCCCCTGGACGGGCTGCTGCTGGGGCGGCTCGGGCTGACCCCCGTGGGAGGACTGCAGCTGCGACAGCCGGAGCTGCTGAAGGTTCAAGAGCTGCTGCTGCGAGATTGAGGCGGGATATGGTGCTTCCTGCTGTATTTGAGGATCTCGAGGTTGCGGCTGAATCGGTGCTTGGGGTGCCTGTGGTTGAGGGTTCTGGTGGAAGTGGTGAAGATCTTGCGGTGGTTGTGGGTTCTGATGGAAGTGGTGAAGGTCTTGAGGTGGTTGAGGAATGGGTTGCTGCGGTTGTGGGGTCTGGTGGAAATGGTGAAGAGGTATTTGGTGGTGATCTTGCTGGGGTGGGTTTTGGTGGAAGTGGTGAAGATCTTGCGGGTTCTGGTGGAAGTGGTGAAGATCTTGCGGGTTCTGGTGGAAGTGGTGAAGATCTTGCGGCAGTTGGGGGTTCTGGTGGAAGTGGTGAAGATCTTGCGGCAGTTGTGGTTGCGCGGGCTGATGGTAGTGGTGCACTGGTATTTGCGGTAACTGCGGTTGAGCGTATTGGTAGTAGTTGGGCACAGGTTGCGGTTGCAGGGTTTCGTGGTATTGCGGTAGGGGCTGCAGCTGAGGCGTCTGATGGAAGTGGGGTACTGCTTGGGGTTGCGATACTTGCAGGATATGGGGGTACTGCTGCACCTGGGGCACGTCGTGTACGTGCGGTACCTCGAACACTTGCGGTCCCTGGTGGAAGTGCTGCTGAGGCACTTGGTGCACGTGAGGCACTTCGTTCACCTGAGGAAAGTGGTTCAGCAGAGGAACTCCGTGGAGATGAGGCGCCTGGTGGATGGGGTGGACGTGGGGCACCTCGTTCACCTGAGGAACGTGGTTCAGCAGAGGAACTCCATGAAGATGGGGCAGCTGGTGGATGGCGTGGACGTGAGGCACCTCGTGCACCTGATGAACGTGGTTCGCCAGAGGAACTCCGTGAAGATGAGACGCCTGGTGGACGTGGGGGAATCCCGGGAACGGCACCGCCGGTTGGGCGTGGTTTATTAGAGGCACTTCGTTTAGACGGACCCCATGGTCGTGGGGCAGAACCGGAAGCGGAAATACGGCCCCCAGGGGCAGCACCGGCAGCTGCGGCTTGTCCACGTGTAGGTGGGGGTTGTAGTACACGATGGGAGGTTGTTGCGCTACGTGATCGTGGTGGTGCACTTGATCACCAAGGTGGTGGACATGGTCTCCAAGGTGGTGAACGTGGTCTCCGAGCTGATGGTTCCCATGCAACACATTATCGACATGAAACACTTGACCCACGTGATGGACTTGATCCACGTGATGGACTTGATCCACGTGAGGGACTTGATCCACGTGGTGGACGTGATCGGTGTGGACCTGGTGATCCACATGACTAGGTACGAAAGGTGTGCTAGGCCTCAGCACCGTGGTTTGAGGCGGTACCAATGGCTGCTGAACGGCTGGTACTGGTTGCAAAACAGTCACACCTGGTGTGCTCCAGCCCTGCTCCTGCCATGGTCTCGAGGGTACGTTTGGAGGTGCAGGTACGTGTGCAGGAATCAAAGGCTTCCATCCCGTGTTATCCGTGCGCACCGGATGTTTGTACACTGGCTTGTAGGGCATTATGGGCCTGGGCCTTCCCCGGTACTTGGGCTTGAACTTCCACCCATTGACGGGCCTCAGCAGCAGGGGCTTAGCAACCGGCAGGTACTTCAGGTCCACCGGGCTGTACCCCAGGACGACCTTCTTCCCGGAATTGAGCCGCACGTGCTTCGCCCACCCGAAGTTGTTGTAGTTACCCCCGAAGATGGTCCTCTTGCTCTGGTCCTTGTCCAAACCATCGTGGTCGTTTGCCGGGTCGATGGTCTCGTTGTTCTCCTCGCGCAGGTCGCTCACTTCGCACCTGGCGATGGCCAGGAAGGCGCAGACGAAAATCTGAAATTGCGGTATTAGCATAGATCTTCACCCAACACTTTGGTGGACTCACCAGCAGTCTGCTCCCGATCATGCTTCTGGGGCTGTCGTCAGGGAAACGACGTGCCAGCGTGGAGGCCGTCTGATAACAAGCACTTCCTGCACTTTCTTTTTGCCTTTATACCGCCAATTTCCTCGGGACGAGGGTTGGATGTTAATCAGGCGCTTAGTTCTAATTAATATTTAAGGTAAACAATGGCTCGCGCACATATTAGTGAAGAAAGTGCGCGCCTGCTTAACATTGGCCGGCCGTATCTTCACGCATTTGTATATTATATTGCCGAGGCGCGTCTTGAATACTTAACAGCCGATTAAATCAGAGAGCCCGGCGATTTCCGAACTGACCACCAACACAAGAAATCCGCAATTGAAGAAAATCTCTTGGGAACAATTTTTCCAAAAATTTTATAACGATTATGTTTTGAATAAGTAAGAAAATCAAGTAATATCCTGAAGTATCTAAAAATTTATTGCAAAGTTAGTACCAAATTTATAGGTACTACACTTAAAAATAAATCTTCTAAAAATTTGTTGAGGATACTGTGAGGATAAGTGAGAAAATTGTCTTGTTAACTTTCAGCAGTGGGAAATATGGTTCATTACAGTACTGGAATCTCTGAAAATATATGTGTTGCAACGTTGGTACCAAATTCGTGGGTACTGCACTTCAAAAACACTCATCTAAAAATTTGGCAACGATTCTGTATTAAATAGGTGAGAAAATTGACTCTTTAGCTTTCTGCAGTGAATAATATGGGTCATTATTATCATGAAATCTCGCAAAATTTATTTATCTCAAATTTTGTATCAAATTGGTAGGTAGTACACTTAAAAACAAATCTTCTGAAAATTTCACGAGAATTGTGTGTTAAATAAGTGAGAAAATCGACTATTTAGCTCTCTCCAGTGAGTAATATGGGTTATTATTAACATGAAATCTCACAAAATTTATTAACTGCAAATTTTGTATCAAATTTGTATGTAGTACAGTTAAAAACAAAAATTCCAAAAATTGGACGACGATTGTGTGTTAAATAAGTGAGAAAATCGACTCTTTAGCTCTCTGCAGTGAGTAATATGTGTTATTATTATACTGAAATCTCGCAAAATTTATTTATCGCAAATTTAGTACCCAATTCGTAGGTAGTATACTTAAAACATTTTTTTCTGAAAATTTGGCGAGTATTCCGTTTTAAATAAGTGAGAAAATCGACTGCTTAGCTTTCTGCAGTGAGTGATATAGGGTAATATTATCCTGAAGTCTCTCAAAATTTATTTATTGCAAAGTTATTACCAAATTTGTAAGTATTACAGTTGAAAATAATTCTTCTAACAATTTGACGAGGATTATGTTTTGAATAAATAATAAAATCGACTCATTAGCTTTCTGCAGTGAGTAATATGGCTTATTATTATCACGGACTCTCGCAAAATTTATTTATTGCAAATTTAGTAGCTTACTGTTCAGATCTGGCATAATTTTTTCAAAATATACATTAGTTAAATTTTCAGATATTTCAGTGACTGATAACTTACACTGTCTAATTGGGAAAGTTAATAACTAGATTTTCTCACTTAATTTACACATACCCATTGTCAAATTTTCTGAGGATTTATCTTTAGGCATACTGTATACATATCTGGCATAAAATTTTCAAATTATCCGTTAGAAAAATTTCAGTGACTGATAAGTTATACTGCTCAACTCTGAAAGTTAATAACTCGATTTTCTCACTTAATTTACACATACCCGTTGTCAAATTTTCAGATGATTTATCTTCAGGCATTCTGTATACATATCTGGCATAAAATTTTCAAATTTTCCGTTAGATAAATTTTCAGAAATTTCAGTGACTGATAAGTTATACTGCTCAACTCTGAAAGATAATAACTCAATTTTCTCACTTAATTTACATAAGCCTGATGTAAAGTTTTGAGAGGATTTATCTTAAGGCATACTGTATACAGATCTGTCATAAAATTTTCAAAATATCCTTTAGATAAATTTTCAGAAATTTCAGTGTCTGATAACTTACACTGTCCAACTTGTAAAGTTAAGTACTCGATTTTGTCACTTAATTTACACATACCCGTTGTCAAATTTGCAGAGGATTTATCTTAAGGCATACTGTATATAGATCTGGCATAAAATTTTCAAAATATCCTTTAGATAAATTTTCAGAAATTTCAGTGTCTGAAAACTTACACTGTCCAACTTGTAAAGTTAAGTACTCGATTTTGTCACTTAATTTACACATACCCGTTGTCAAATTTGCAGAGGATTTATCTTAAGGCATACTGTATACAGATCTGGCATAAAATTTTCAAAATATCCTTTAGATAAATTTTCAGAAATTTCAGTGTCTGATAACTTACACTGTCCAACTTGTAAAGTTAAGTACTCGATTTTCTCACTTAATTTACACATACCCGTTGTCAAATTTGCAGAGGATTTATCTTAAGGCATACTGTATACAGATCAGTCATAAAATTTTCAAAATATCCTTCAGATAAATTTTCAGAAATTTCAGTGTCTGATAACTTACACTGTCCAACTTGTAAAGTTAACCTCGATTTTCTCACTTAATTTACATATACCCGTTGTCAAATTTGCAGAGGATTTATCTTAAGGCATACTGTATACAGATCTGTCATAAAATTTTCAAAATATCCTTCAGATAAATTTTTTGAAATTTCAATGTCTGATAACTTACACTGTCCAACTTGTAAAGTTAAGACCTCGATTTTCTCACTTAATTTACACATACCCGTTGTCAAATTGGCAGAGGATTTATCTTAAGGCATACTGTATACAGATCTGTCATAAAATTTTCAAAATATCGTTCAGATAAATTTTCAGAAATTTCAGTGTCTGATAACTTACACTGTCCAACTTGTAAAGTTAAGACCTCGATTTTCTCACTTAATTTACATATAGCCGTTGTCAAATTTGCAGAGGATTTATCTTAAGGCATACTGTATACAGATCTGTTATAAAATTTTCAAAATATCCTTCAGATAAATTTTCAGAAATTTCAGTGTCTGATAACTTACACTGTCCAACTTGTAAAGTTAAGACCTCGATTTTCTCACTTAATTTACATATACCCGTTGTCAAATTTGCAGAGGATTTATCTTAAGGCATACTGTATACAGATCTGGCATAAAATTTTCAAAATATCCCCTAGATAAATTTTCAGAAATTTCTATGTCTGATAACTTACACTGTCCAACTTGTAAAGTTAAGAACTCGATTTTCTCACCTAATTTACACATACCTGTTGTCAAATTTTCAGAGGATTTATCTTTAGGCATACTGTATATAGATCTGGCATAAAATTTTCAACATATCCTTTTGATAAATTTTCATAAATTTCTGTAACTGATAACTTTTACTGCCTAACACGGAAAGTTAATGACTCGATTTTCTCACTTAATTTACATATACCTGTTGTTAATTTTTCAGAGGATTTATCTTTAGGCATACTGTACATAGATCTGGTATAAAATTTTCCAAATATCCATTAGATAAATTTTCAGAAATTTCAGTGGCTGATAACTTACACTGTCCAACTTGTAAAGTTAATAACTCGATTTTCTCACTTAATTTACACATACCTGTTGTCAAATTTTCAGAGGATTTATCTTCAGGCATACTGTATACAGATATGGCATACAATTTTCAAAATATCCACTAGATAAATGGATTTTCTTTCGGAATTTTCTAAGTACATCGCTTAGGCTTAGCTTTTTCACTCGTTTGATGTGTCTACATTGTTTGCATTACTACGAAATTGCATTAATTTTGTGTAGTATTTTCATCAAATTTTGGATTTGTTTCTAGTTTACAACCAAAAATTTAGAATTTTCTTTAATGTGTATACATTGATTGCATTACTACGAAATTGCATTAATGTTTTGTAGTATTTTCATCAAATTTTCTAGTTTAAAACCAAAACTTTAGAATTCTGTTGATTGATTTGCGTATTTTTCACAACTATCTTCGAAATTCTGTAAGTGCTTCGGTTAGACTTGTTTCGACCTTTTTCGTTTAGAGCTTTTTTGCTCATTCACTCATTCACCCATTTTTTGTGTCTACATTGTTTTCATTACTACGAAATTGCATTAATTTCTTGTAGTATTTTGATCAAATTTTGGATTCGTTTCTAGTTTAAAACCAAAATTTAGAATTTTGATTATTATTTTGCGTATTTTTGACAATTTTCTTTAGAATTCTCTGAGTGCTTCGCTTAGACTTAGCTTTTTCGCTCATACGAAGTGTCTAAATTGTTTGCATTGCTACTAAATTGCATTAATGTAGTATTTTCATCAAATTTTGGATTCGTTTCTAGTTTTAAACCAAATTTTTTGCGTTTTGTTTATAATTTTGCATATTTTTTACAATTTTCTTCGGAATTCTCGAAGTGCTTCGCAATTAAACCGATGCAGGGTCACAGCAATTTGCGTCCGAGTATATCACTGAAGCCACATTTGCATACCGTAAAACTAATTGCTTTTTACGCGTGTGTGTATATAGATTTATAGGCCGTAACGACCTCACCCCTCTAAGCGCTGGTAATAAGGATAATCGTAATAATAGTAATGAATTACGCGCGGTATTGC
This sequence comes from Othius punctulatus, assembly GCA_951805005.1. NCBI lineage: Eukaryota > Metazoa > Arthropoda > Insecta > Coleoptera > Staphylinidae > Othius > Othius punctulatus. The sequence continues at coordinate 85,012,934 of OX638142.1, read as the reverse complement.
GCTCACTGAGGTCGCCGATAATTACTCGGGATCGCATTGACTCAGGCTCACTGCAGAACCATTAAAATTGCGGTAATAATAATGATGCAGGTAATAACGTTCACCTGGCTCCCACGGATATCAAGCCCACACACAAATTTAAGCCAAGAGCACAGATTTTTCAAAAGATAACAATAATAATAATAATAATAACATTGATTGTTTTCCAATAACAAATAATGGTAATAATATTGATTATGTTAATCATTAAATGATTATCATTAATAAATAATAAGCATAATATTTGTAACATTGATTTACATTATATTAACAAATTATGACGTATTTTCCAAAGAAAAATAAATCCTACCAAAAAAGAATCAAGCAAGAACACGGATTTTGCCAAGAATAACTAATATTATTTCCCAGGGAGGAAAATAAAATTTTGCTCCTTAGGGAGAACATTGCCCTAATGTCCTTTGCCCTAACATGTCGGTCCTAATTTCAGGGAGGAAAAGCCTACTTTCTAAACAAGAGGAAAATAAAATTTTCCTCCCTAGGAGGAACTAGTGTCATTTGCCCTAATATTTCGGTTCTAATTTCAGGGAAAATATTTCACTTCTCCAATTCTCCTGCAATCAAGCACGATTATAGCCGCGAGCAAATCACTTTTGCATCGCGTGCAGTTGAAATGGAAAAGGAAAAACTTGTAAAAAAAAATCGGCTAGGGTTTCCCACGTGTCCGCCAACCGACCCGGACAAGTGCACACATACACCCATTCGATGCCTTTATTAGCGAAAGAATTGCGGTACTTTTGCGCTTACTTTTTCTAAGCAAAGAGCGGACCGGATCGTGAGTCACAATTTTCCACACACCTTTTTGTGTAATTGCCGACGCAATTTCCGTCATGCTGGATATGAAAGGAGTTTAAATGCTCAAAAATTTTGTCGTGCAACAGCAACGATTTTTCCAGTTAGCGGCTTCAATGGAACAGGACGTTGGGCAAATGCGTACTTGCAAATGCGATCTTAGGATAAACTTGGGAGTTTCGGTGGCAATGGTTTGATTGGGGTTTAAAAATTATGGCACTGTTTTGGTTCTAATGGTTTCCAAAATCAAAATTGCCAATATTGTGTGCTAAGTATGTGCTATTTTATGTGCTTGGGATAAACTTGGGAGTACAGTGGCAACAATTTGATTGGGGTTTAAAAATTATGGCATTTTTTTGGTTCTAATGGTTTCCAAAATCAAAATTGCCAATATTGTGTGCTAAGTATGTGCTATTTTATGTGCTTGGGATAAACTTGGCAGTACGGTGGCAACAATTTGATTGGGTTTTGAAAAATATGGCAATTTTTTTAGTTCTAATGTTTTCCAAAACAAAAATTGTCAATTTTAACGACATTTCCAGCTATCGGCTTCACAGGGCGTTGGGCAAATACGTACTTGCAAATGCGATCTTGGGATAAACTTGGGAGTATCGGTGGCAATAGTTTGATTGGGTTTTGAAAAATATGGTAATGTTTTGGTTCTATTGTTTTCCAAGACCAAAATTGCCAATTTTATGTGCTAAGTATGTGCTATTTTATGTGCTTGGGATAAACTTGGGAGTACGGTGGCAATAATTTGATTGGGTTTTAAAAAAACATGGTAATTTTTTTTGTTCTAATGTTTTCCAAAGCCAAATTTGCCAATTGTATGTGCTAAGTTCTTTGAAATGAATTTTGAAATTTTGAATTTACTTTTTGTTGCAACGCTACGAAATTTGTATTAATTTTTTTATGTATTTCTAAAACTTTTGCAAAATTTGCATATTTTTTAAATTTATTTCTGGCATTTCCTTAATTAATTTATTTTAAATGATAATTTTATGTGTGTATCTCTAAATATCTTACAAAGCTACAATCTAAATTTTTATTGTTTTCTTTTCGTGGAATTTGCTCCAAATTTTGGAATTTAATGAAGCATTTTTTTCCAAGTTTACAACCTTTTGGGCTTCTTTTAAACCACCAAGGCGAGGTATACTAGTATTAATTGCCCTGGGGCTGTAAAGTGTTACTTTACGCCTTCAAGCAGAGTGTGGCAATGAGAAGGTGCCTTTGGTTTTCTTATACCTTTTCAAATAACTTAATAACACAGTGCAATTCTACTGAATTGTCCAAATTTTTCATAGAAAATATTTCAGTAGTGACATATCCCCAAAATATGAGTGAGAAATGTCTATTTTTTGACTTTTAAAAGAAAAGCTGACTTGCATCAATCTGATTTTCAACAGCTCATATATAATGATCATATTTTGAAACCAAATTAATCAAGTAATGCAAAATTTAACAAAACATTGCTCACGTTATTAGTAATACTGATAATAAACAAAATAATGTATAATAAATAAAAAAGAAAAAAAATTGTGATTGTTAAAAGTATATGGAAAAGTGGGAAATCTCAAAAAATATTGACAACATTTTTAACCAGTGTAATTCTACTGAATTGTCCAAATTTTTCATAAAAAAGATTTCAGTAGTGACATATCCCCAAAATATGAATGAGAACTGTCATTTTTTTTACTTTTAAAAGAAAAACTGACTTATATCAATCTGATTTTCAACAGGTCATATAAAATGCCCATATTTTGAAACCAATTTAATCAAGTAATGCAAAATTTAGCAAAACATTGCTCACGTTATTAGTAATACTGATAATAAACAAAGTAATGTATAAAAAAAAATAATTGTGATTGTTAAAAATATCTGGAAAAGGGGGAAATCTGAAAAAGAAAATTGACCACATTTTTAACCAGTGTAATTCTACTGAATATTAATAATAATAATAAAAGAAAACCTATGTATTTATACGACCAAAAATTGTCCAAATTTTTCCTAAAAAATATTTCAGTAGTGATATATCCCCAAAATATGAGTGGGAAATGTCTATTTTTTTACTTTAAAAAGAAAAACTGACTTACATCAAGCTGATTTTCAACATCTCATATAAAATGACCATTTTTGAAACCAAAAGCGATATTAACAATGTTTCATTCCAATACCAAAATGTAATCAAGTAATGCTAAATTTAGCAGAATATTGCCCACCTCATTAGTAATATGGATAATAAACAAAATAATGTATAATAAATTTAAAAAAAAAAAAAAAAATTGTGATTGTTAAAAGTATATGGAAAAGAGGGAAATCTCAAAAAGAAAACTGACAAGATTTTTAACCAGTGTAATTCTACTGAATTGTCCAAATTTTTCATAAAAAATATTTCATATTTAGTGACATATCCCCAAAATATGAATGAGGAGTGTCGATTTTTTTACTTTTAAAAGAAAAACTGGCTTACATCAAGCTGATTTTCAACAGCTCTATAAAATTACCATATTTTGAAACTAAAAGCGATATTAACCAGAAATCTTTCATTCCAATACCAAAATTTAATCAAGTAATGCAAAATTTAGCAGAATATTGCTCACGTTATTAGTAATAAAATTGATTATAAACCCTTATTAGGATATTATAATCAATGGTAATACTGATAATAAACAAAATAATGTATAAAAAATTAGTAATAGTGAACATAAACAAAATAATGTACGAAAAATAAAAATTAAATTAAATAATTGTGATAAAAATATCTGGAAGGGGGAAATCTAAAAAAAAAATTGACAACATTTTTAACCCTTGTAATTTTACTGAATTGTCCAAATTTTTCATAAAAAAGATTTCAGGGGTGACATATCCCCAAAATATGAATGAGAAATGTATATTTTTTTACTTTTGAAAGAAAAACTGACTTACATCAATCTGATTCTCAATAATCTCTTCTCTATTCTCTCTTCTCTCAAGAATCTCTATTCTCTTTATCTTTGTCGATAATTGAAATAAAAATTATGCTTGTCCTGGAGATAACCAAATCTACCTTACTTAATTAAAATTGAAGATTTAACCTGACCTAACCCAACCTTTTGTTTCCAATATCAAAAAGGTGCTTCTGTCGACTGGTTTTGCATGCATTTCCTAGCAAATTTTCAGGAAGGCAAAGTGTATATAAGAAGTATTTATTGAATATTTAACCTGACCTAACCTAACCTTTTGTTTCCAATATCAAAAAGGTGCTTCTGTCGACTGGTTATGCATGCATTTCCTAGTAATTTTTCAGGAAGGCAAAGTGTTCCTGGTTATGCATGTAATTTGTAATAAATTTTCAGGAAGGAAAAGTGTATACAAGAGGAATTTATTGAAGATTTAACCTGACCTAACCTAACCTTTTGTTCCCAATATCAAAAATGGTTATGCATGCATTTCCTAACAATTTTTCAGGAAGGCAAAGTGTTCCTGGTTATGCATGTAATTTGTAATCAATTTTCAGGAAGGCAAAGTGTATTTAAGAGGAATTTATTGAAGATTTAACCTGACCTAACCTAACCTTTTGTTCCCAATATCAAAAAGGTGCTTCTGTCGACTGGTTATGCATGCATTTCCTAGCAAATTTTTCAGGAAGGCACTGTGTTCCTGGTTATGCATGTAATTTGTAATAAATTTTCAGGAAGGCAAAGTGTATATAAGAAGAATTTATTGAAGATTTAACCTGACCTAAGCTAACCTTTTGTTTCCAATATTAAAAAGGTGCTTCTGTCGACTGGTTATGCATGCATTTCCTAGTAATTTTTCAGGAAGGCAAAGTGTTCCTGGTTATGCATGCAATTTGTAATAAATTTTCAGGAAGGCAAAGTGTATATAAGAAGAATTTATTGAAGATTTAACCTGACCTAATCTAACCTTTGGTTCCAATATTAAAAAGGTGCTTCTGTCGACTGGTTATGCATGCATTTCCTAGTAATTTTTCAGGAAGGCAAAGTGTTCCTGGTTATGCATGTAATTTGTGGTAAATTTTGAGGAAGGCAAAGTGTATCTTAGAAAGCATCGCAGTGAACTATACCCGGCCAAACGTTATTATTATTATTAACTATTTAGATTAACCTATTGATGGAATTGCACGGAACGAGAGTGCCTCGCCCACTCTTAAAACTGGCGGCGTTTCCATGAAATATCGCATCAATTAAGACAGACGTTGCCCCAATCTGGCCAATTAATCCACTCTTTGCCGCGCAATTTTAATTTTGCCGGCGAATGGAAACCGAATCCGGAGCGGCCACCTTCTGAGGACGGGGAAAATGCGCTCGCATTTTTTCGCGGCCTAGGGACAGGACGATTACATTACCGGCCTCGTCGGGCCGGGCGATAATGGCACGATCTAGTTCTGGAAAAGAACGCACACACGTGACGACGAGACGGAAAAAATCCGCAATGGCACAATCTTATCCTCGCCTCTCGCGATTTTCCTATATATAGTGTCCATGGGCCGGTGGAAAGACATCAGTGCACAGAGTGTCGATAGAAGAAAAACAGCCACAGCATGAGATTTACGGTGAGTAGGTAATATATTGCCGATGGTCAGTTCATCTCAAGAAGCAACCCATCGCTGTGCAATCAAATTTATTGGTTCACTTTCACGAGAGCGAAGGGCAGCATAATTTGTTATGTCGGGATTACCCAATGATTCGTTAATGTTAGGCCAAACAAATATATGCATCATCAAATTGTGTAATCAGTAACTCAAGAATAAGGAAAATGTCTGGTCGAGCAATTGTCAGTAGTCTGCCATTGCTCGTCCTGAAATATGTGTTTATGGGGTTCGTGGCCTAGAAGCTATGTGCTCTGACTGCTTCATACGACTAATGAGCGTGGACATGCCTTATGTTATTATAAAAAAATTGATGATGCTTGTCCACAAAACTTTTTGATGAGGTACCTCCACCCAACTTAGGATGATGCTTGTTTACTAAACTGTTTGATGTGGTGTAGTACTCTTTTGACTTAAGTGGCTTAGAACATCAATAAAAACAAAATCAAAACCATCAAACATCAATTCAAAAAACCTCAATTCTTGACGTATATGCTTACTTACTTGGTGTAGTACTATGCTTACTTACTTATATGCTTTCTTAGAGAAATGAATCCATCGGGTAACATTTAGTCATTATCAGGGGATGAAAACACTAGCCCTTGGCAAATCGATCAAAAATTTTGCTTTGCTCATTAAATTCATCCATTTCAAATAAATTTCTTAATTCCGCTGCAGTTTGCAAAATACCTGTGAGGCAATAATAAACGGCTCAATTTGTGTACACGGACAGGTCTGCCCTTTTAAGGTGATTGCGAACGATATTATCGCACGCTTAGGAAACGCCATCAATTTCAATGTGTTACAGTTGTACTTTTTATGACCTTATGCAGGCCGCTAATCCTGCGAGATACGCACAACACGTTTCGTAACATTTGCACATTTCCATTCGCAAACTATACTCCGGCAATTGGCGCTGTGATATTAGACAGGCCGATGGCGAAAAAAGGCGTAATGAGTGCAATTATAAAACCAGTTAATTCGCACGTTGCGAGAGACGGTAATAAGTCTCGAGCTAAATTTCTGTGGCAGGCAGCACCTCCGATGAATTGGCCCCTGGCGTTTACCAGCTGCCCATCATCTAGCTGGTAATCATCAGAAGTGGGATTATGTTAGATGGGGTTTTCCATCCATTGATAAAGTTACAAATAGTTATCTCTAGATACCCCTAATAATCTCCAGATCTGCTGGTTTTTTGATAACCAATGAATAAATTACAATAGGTGCATTGTTCTATAGTCGTAGAACAAATAATTTTATAAATTGAACCTCGACTCTTGTAACCTTTTCAATGGGAGCACCCTACTTAATTTGGTCCTAACTATATCATCAACGCTAAAATTTAAAATGAGCAACCTATGAGGAAATAGATTTTGAATAAATTATAGTTTTTCCATCCACAGATAAAGTTACAAATTGCTACCTCTAGGTATCCCTAATAATCTCCAGAACTGGGATAAATGTTTCTTTGATAACCAATGCATAAATCTCAATAGGTGCATTGTTCTATAGCTATAGGACAAATAATTTTATAAATTAAACCTCGACTCTTGTAACCTTATCAATGGGAGGACCCAACTTAATTTGGTCCCAACTATATGATCAAACGCTAAAATTTAAAATGAGCAACGTATGAGGAAATCGATTTTGTATAAATTGTGGTTTTTCCATCCACTGATAAAGTTACAAATTGTTATCTCTAGGTATCCCTAATAATCTCCAGAACTGGGATAAATGTTTGATAACCAATGAATAAATCTTGATAGGTGCATTGTTCTATAGTCGTAGAACAAATTATTTTATAAATTGGACCTTGATTCTTGTAACCTTATCATTAGGAGCACCCAACTTAATTTGGTCCCAACTATATCAACAACGCTAAAATTTAAAATGAGCAACGTATGAGGAAATCGATTTTGTATAAATTATAGTTTTTCCATCCACTGATAAAGTTACAAATTGTTACCTCTCGTTATCCCTAATAATTTCCAGAACTGGGATAAAAGTTTGTTTGATAACCAATACATAAATCTCAATAGGTGCATTGTTCTGTAGTCATAGAACAAATAATTTTATAAATTACACCTCGACTCTTGTAACCTTATCAATGGGAGCACCCAACTTAATTTGGTCCCAACTATATCATCAACGCTAAAATTTAAAATGAGCAGCGTATGAGGAAATCGATTTTGTATAAATTATGGTCTTTCCATCCACTGATAAAGTTACAAATTGTTACCTGTAGGTATCCCTAATAATCTCCAGAAGTGGGATATATGTTTGTTTGATAACCAATGAATAAATCTCAATAGGTGCATTGTTCTATAGTCGTAGAACAAATTATTTTATAAATTGGACCTTGATTCTTGTAACCTTATCAATGGGAGCACCCAACTTAATTTGGTCCCAACTATATTATCAACACTAAAATTTAAAATGAGCAACGTATGAGGAAATCGATTTTGTATAAATTGTGGTTTTTCCATCCACTGATAAAGTTACAAATTGTTACCTCTCGTTATCCCTAATAATTTCCAGAACTGGGATAAAAGTTTGTTTGATAACCAATACATAAATCTCAATAGGTGCATTGTTCTGTAGTCGTAGAACAAATAATTTTATAAATTGAACCTCGACTCTTGTAACCTTATCAATGGGAGCACCCAACTTAATTTGGTCCCAACTATATCATCAACGCTAAAATTTAAAATGAGCAATGTATGAGGAAATCAATTTTGTATAAATTATGGTTTTTCCATCCACTGATAAAGTTACAAATTGTTACCTGTAGGTATCCCCAATAATCTCCAGAAGTGGGATAAATGTTTGTTTGATAACCAATGCATAAATCTCAATAGGTGCATTGTTCTGGAGTCGTAGAACAAATAATTTTATAAATTAAACCTCGACTCTTGTAACTTTATCAATGGGAGCACCCAACTTAATTTGGTCCCAACTATATCATCAACGCTAAAATTTAAAATGAACAGCGTATGAGGAAATCGGTTTTGTACAAGTTATGGTTTTTCCATCCACCGATAAAGTTACAAATTGTTACCTCTAGGTATCCCTAATAATCTCCAGAACTGGGATAAATGTTTGTTTGATAACCAATGCATAAATCTCAATAGGTGCATTGTTCTATAGTCGTAGAACGAATTATTTTATAAATTAAACCTCGACTCTTGTAACCTTATCATTAGGAGCACCTAACTTAATTTGGTCCCAACTATATCATCAACGCTGCTACAAATTTGAAGCGAGTATCGAATGGGGATATAACTTTATAAAACAATCGTTCATCTTATATTTTGCCATTATTTTTGTGTCTTTTCATCAGGTATTTTTTGTCTGCGCCTTGGCGGCCGCCGCCTTCGCCGAGGAGGAGAAGAAGAACGAGAAGCGTGGCGTCCTGGGTTTGGGCTACGGAGGACACGGCCTCGATCTGGGCTACGGAGGGCACGGACTGGGCTACGGAGGACACGGACTGGGCTACGGGGGACACGGCCTCGTGGGGCATACCGTCGCCGTCGCTGAGCCCATCCACGTCGCCGCCGCCCCCATCGCCGTCGGCCACGGCTACGGCCTCGGTCATGGAGTTGGCCTCGGTCATGGAGTTGGTCTCGGACATGGCATCGGCTTGGGACACGGCATCGGTTTGGGACATGGCATTGGCTTGGGACACGGCATCGGCCTGGGACACGGCCTCGGCTTGGGACACGGACTCGGCTACGGAGGCTTCGGCCACTCGGTTGTCGCCGCCCCCATCGTTGCCGCGCCGGTGGTGAAGACCATCGCCGCCCCCGCCGTCATCAAGACAGTGGCCGCCCCCATCGTCTCCAAGACGATCACCGTCGCGGCCCCGGCGGTGGTAGGCGTAGGGCACCTTGGAGGCCTGGGCTACGGAGGCTACGGAGGCTACGGCGTGGGGCACGGCTTCGGCCACGGCTACGGGGGATACGGGTACGGAAAGTACCTCCACTGAGGAGCACCTCACCAATTTCATCCATTCTTTTCGTGTACATAAAGAACGTAACAATAATGTGATCCATGAGAATTTAAAGAAAGTCAATAAAAAGAACTAATTAATAGTAACTTAAGCGTATGATTCCCACAATTATCTTCCCTAGCTCGAATACACTGCAACGAAGGTTAGTGGTAGTGTACCACTATCACTCACAAGTACCTCATGCGACTCCGACTCGCCAGCGGGAGGTAATTGGGCGAGCAACAGCTCGTTGCATCACAATGAACTATTTAAGAACTGATTACTATAATTCTTGGCTAAGCAATATCAATGTAAAAATCCGTAAACGCCACATAAATTGGTTCTATACCTTTTCAAGTTCAAATTGAGACCAATCAAGTTCAAATTGAGACCAATCAATTTCAAATTGAAACCAATCAATTTCAAATTGAGACCAATCAATTTCAAATTGAGACTAAACAAAATCAAGTTGACACTAAACAATATCAAGTTGTCATAATAAATTTGAGTTGTTTACCCTCAACTTGATATGGTTTGGTATCAACTTGATTTTATTTAGTCTCAATTTGAAATTGATTGGTCTCAATTTGACATTGATTGGTATCAATTTGAACTTGATTGGCCTCAATTTGAAATTGATTGGTCTCAATTTGAACTTGTTTGGTTTGAATTTGAAATTGATTGGTCTCCATTTGAACTTGATTGGTCTCAATTTGAACTTGATTGGTCTCAATTTGAACTTGATTGATCTGAATTTGAAATTGATTGGTCTCAATTTGAACTTGATTGGTCTCAATTTGAACTTGAAAAGGTATAGACACCCCGCCGTCAATATTTCTTGCAGGATCCTTTCGAGGACCGGAGGATCCTTAAGGGTTAAATTGCGTGGAGCCCTCTTATAACTCGCCCCCTCGCCGACACTTTGCGAGCTAGCCCCCTCACAGCTCCTCCGAAGGGACACTTGAGATCCACAGCCTAAAACCGGTGCGCTGTACACGAATGTCGTCGATTTTTTTCGGGATAACATCTTAACTCCTAACTGATTTTTAACTCTCGGTGGCTGCAGGATGTTGGGCGGAAATAGTTATTCATGATACAAGTCCGTAAAGCACTGCTTTAAGAAAATGTATCATTTGTTTTACGCACAGTTAATGTTTTTGCACACTTGCTAGAAAGTACCTTACGCACTTAAACTTAGTTTACGCACAGTCGCAGAAAAATGATTTTTTTTGTTCCCAAGGTACGTTCTGGTACCTGGGTACTGGTTTTTAGATGTGCCATCGTTGGTTCACTCATGACCCATAATTGTGCCCGATTGTAAGTACACGAATATCGTCGATTTTTTTCGGGATAACATCTTAACTCTTAACTGATTCTTATCTCTCGGTGGCTGCAGGATGTTGGGCGGTAATAGTTATTCATGATACAAGTTCGTAAAGCACTGCTTTACGAAAATGTATCATTTATTTTACGCATAGTTAACGTTTTTGGCCACTTGCTAAAACGTACTTTGCGCACTGTTCGCAGTGCGTAAAAACTTAGTTTACACACTGTCGCAGAAAAATGAAATTTATTTGTTATCAAGGTACAGTCGTGTTCATTAAAGTATTGTACAACATTTCTGCTGTGTGAATGTAACTTAATTTCACAAAGTTCAAAAAAAGGTTGTATATACAAATATTTTGATCGGTTACCTGGGTACCTGGGTACCTGGGCACCTGGTACCTGGTTTTTGGATGTGCTCTTGTTGGTTCAATCATGAGCCATAATTGTGCCCGATTATAAGTACTCGAATGTCGACGATTTTTTTCGGGATAACATCTTAACTCCTAACTGATTCTTAACTCATCAGGATGTTGGGCGGTATGCAAAACTGTGCACGAAAAACTGACGCAAGGCTAATTTTTCACAACGCATCATCTCACTCCGAAACGTGTCACCAAATTGCGGTGTATAATTTTCGAGTGAAAACGCCGATATGCAAACGGCGAAAATTTCACATTCGTCGCAACCCTCAATTATCAAAACGCCGAAGACATATATAAACGCCGTACCCGAGGTGTTCCACCAGTGCACATCGGTCCCCGGTGTGCTACGAACGAATAATGAACATAAGCGTAAGTACAAGTAAAAGTTACAAGTGAAAATAATTTTGAACGATCAGTTTTAGTACAAGCAGTGGTGTTCCCATAAGGCATAAGGTATTCTCTCAGAATTTTTTGGGCCTATAGGGAATTTTGTGAAAACTCGTTCAATGTGCATACCAAGAGGGCCTAACGTCAAACCGAACACTACTTTCAAAAGTTTCAAACTCATTTGATGTAATTTACTCCTCCCCCTACCCCTGCCAAAAAAATGAAAATAGGAATTACGAAATGTCAAACACGCAATGCATTACCAGTGGTACCTATACCCTCAAAAAAATTGATGGGAGCATCACTGAGTACAAGCCAAAAAAATGTGACTTGATGTGCTTGTTGACCAATTATTTGTACCGTTCTAGGTGTACCTGGTGATCATTTTGGGGGTGTTCTGCGGGGCGGACGCGACCTTCTTCGGCCTGGGCAGGAAGGGCAACAAGGTCATCCGCGGGTACCTCTCGGACCTGGGCGGCGCCGTCCTGCGGTACGCGCCTGGCTTCTCCGACGTGCTGCCCAAAGTCAGTAAGTTCTTCGGGGTGCCCAAGCACCACCACAAGCACAAGGACGAGTACGGCTACGACGGCGGTCACCACCACGGGCACCACCAACACACCGGGGAGCACCACCACAAGGGGCACCACGGTTCGGCCGAGTACTACGGCCTGCCGTACTACGGGGTATCCCCTTACACCTACGGCTCATCACCGTATGACTTTGGTTCCCCGCACTTCGACTTCGCGGACTTCTACGCGGAGCCCTACGGCTTCAACGAGGTGTACCCGGGCCTGCACCACTACGACCACGGGTTCGACCACTTCCACGGGATCAACCACCTCGACTTCTGGTGATGGTTGTGAAGTTGCGAGAGGTTTCGAAGTGAACCTTTCGAATCGAACCAAGGGGGTTTTCGGAACCTCCTTGTTCCGTGGAAAACTTTAATAACTACCAGTCAAAATCATACCTTATCGGGTGCCTTTCCGGTTCCGGTCCGCAGGTACCCCTGGAGCTGCGTGATGCATGCGGTCAGCTTGTGGTCCGCGTACTTCCGTGTCGTGGGGCAGAAGAAAACGTGTTATTACCGCTTTTTCGTTGCGCAATGGTAATTGTTACCTTCATGTTCTCCAGCAGTTCGTACAACCTCTCCTCCTCGGCGGCGCTCATCGCTGTTCTGCTCCTTGGCTTCGCGTGTCGCCTGTCGTCATATTATCGATTATTTTATAATATACATTCAAATTTCTTCGGCATGCAACGCTCCAACGCCGACCGGGACTTATGGAACGTGAGCCGACTTTTTTTTGCATTACCCAGGTATCGATAAAACTTATCTTTTTGCGGGGCTTTAATGGGTCACCCGGATACCTCCGGCTTCGGCCAGTCTCATAATTCCATTAACTTATTCACATGTACCTATTTGTAAGTTTTATACGTTTTTATATGTGATGTAAATAAATATATTCCTCCTAACCAAGACTTTTCGTATTTTCTTGCAACAATCAATTGTATCGCTTCTGTACCTTTTCAAGTTCAAATTGAGACCAATCAAGTTCAAATTGAGACCAATCAATTTCAAATTGAGGCCAATCAAGTTCAAATTGATACCAATCAATTCCAAATTGAGACCAATCAATTTCAAATTGAGACTAAACAAAATCAAGTTGACACTAAACAATATCAATTTTATTTGTTTACTCTCAACTTGATATTGTTTAGTGCCAACTTGATTTTGTTTAGTCTCAATTTGAAATTGATTGGTATCAATTCGAACTTGATTGGCCTCAATTTGAAATTGATTGGTCTCAATTTGAACTTGATTGGTCTCAATTTAAACTTGAAAAGGTATAGATTCTTTGATTATCAGTAAAACAATCTACAGGAGTGCTAGGAATACATTGTATTAGACAGTGGTTCTCAAATTTTCTTTAGCCCCAAAAGATTTTTTTTGGAGAGCTTCCTTAGGCAGAATAGTTCCAAAAAAACTCCAATTTCTAACCGAGGAAGGAGTGGAGAGAAGCAATCAGAGAAGAGGTGGAGAAGCTGGGGCTGAAATTCAAGGAGACTGACGCAAATTCCTATTTTAGACTTTTGGAACTGGAGAGAAAAGTATAGAAAATTAAAAAAAAAAAATTGAGGCCATGAGAGCAATAGTGACCTAACCCAGTAGCATACGCAACGGAGATAAATGCGATTTCTTGAACCTCATACTATTTTTGATAAGTCGAGATACTGCAAGCCATTGGTTAGTTAGTAGTAGTTAGTAAATCAGGGAAGAGGTGGAGAAGCTGGGGCTGAAATGGGAAGAAGCAAGGAGACTGATCTAAAATAGGGATAAGTGGAGAGAAAAGTATAGAAAATTAAAAAGAGAAACGAGAGCAATAGTGACCTAACCCAGCAGCATACCTAATGGAGATAAACGCGATTTTCTTGAACCTCTCAATCTTTTTGATAAGTCAAGATACTGCAAGCTATTAGTTAGTTAGTAGTAGTTAGTAAATCAGAAAAGAGGTAGAGAAGCTAGTGCTGAAATAGAAAGAAGCAAGGAGACTGACATAAAATAGGGATAAGTGGAGAGAAAAGTATAGAAAATTAAAAAGAGAAATGAGAGCAATAGTGACCTAACCCAGCAGCATACCCAATGGAAATAAATGCGATTTTCTTGAACCTCATACTCTTTTTGATAAGTCAATATACTGCAAGCTATTGGTTAGTTAGTAGAAGTTAGAAAATCAGAGAAAAGGTGGAGAAGCTGGGGCTGAAATGAGAAGAAGCAAGGATACTGACGCAAAATAGGGATAAGTGGAGAGAAAAGTATTGAAAATTTAAAAGAAATTAGAGCAATAGTGACCTAACCCAACAGCATACCCAATGGAGATATATGCGATTTTCTTGAACCTCATACTCTTTTTGATAAGTCAAGATCCTGCAGGCCATTGGTTAGTTAGTGGTAGTAGTAAATCAGAGAAGACATGAAGAAGCTGGGGCTGAAATGAGAAGAAGCAGCGAGACTGACGCAAAATAGGGATAAGTCGAGAGAAAAGTATGGAAAATTAAAAAAAAAACAATTGAGGTTATGAGAGCAATAGTGATAACCCAGCAGCATACCCATTGGAGATAAATGCGATTTTCTTGAACCTCATACTCTTTTTGATAAGTCAAGATACTGGAAGCCATTGGTTAGTTTTTAAATATATTTTGCAAATGCATTAAACGCCAAGAAAGTTTACAGTAGATTCTAAAAATAATTATTTTGGAATATTTACCTTTTGTGGGTTACGTCACTCTTGCTGTGATAGCCTCAATTACGCTTTACACTTTGAAAAAGTAGAAAGGCATTTACGTATAAAAAAAGGAAGAAGCAAAGTAAATGCCATTTTTAAGTTGCAAGATCCACTTGATGTGAACTGGACTTTGCAACTTGAAAATGGCTTAAAATAAAAGTTACGGAAATAATCTTTTTTTTTTTTCAAAATTGGATAATTTTTGGTTGTGCCCCTACATTTACTTGCCATCCTAGAACATTCTGAGCGCCCACTAATGCTCGTTACAACCGATAAATCGTATTCACTATTGATTTACTTTCTCTGATAGCCTCAATTACGCTTTACACCTTAAGAAAGTAGATAGGCATTGACGATTAAAAAAAATAGAAGAAGCAAAGGAAATGCCATTTTCAAGTTGTAAGATCCACTTGACTTGAACTGGACCTTGCAACTTGAAGATGGCTTTAAGCAAGAAACGAGTGTTTTAAGAAGCAAGAAAAATAAAATATTCATAATCGCTGCTGAAATGTTATTTATAATACGAATGTTGTAAATGCCAATGATATTTTGCATTTTACAGTAAAATTGTGCCAATTTACAACAAAGTTTTCATAATCGCTGCTGTAATTTTGTTATTTATAATACGAATGTTGCAATTGCCAATGATATTTTACATTTTATAGTGAAATGTATCGTTTACGATAAAATTTTCAAAAAACTATTGAAATTTAGTAATTTAGAATACAAATTTTGCAATATTCAATGAAATTTTTGAAAGTCACAACGTACATTTCATAATTCCATTAGAACTTATTAATTACCTGTTAAATGTTTTCTATTTCCATTGAAATATTGTGTTTATAATGAAAATTTTGCAATATTCACTACAATGTGCCAATTTGTATTCAACTTTTTACAATTTCCACAGATATTTTGTAATTTACAATTCATATTTCTTAATTAGAAAAAAGACACATAGCATATTTTGCCATAACACTACTTAACTATCAACAATTTAACAACTCAATACAAATTTTGCAAATGCCAATGATATTTTTCATTTTAAAGTAAAATTGTAGCAATTTACACAAAAATTTTGATAATCGTTGCTAAAATTATGTTATTTATAATACGAAAGTTGCAATTGCCAATGATATTTTACATTTTATAGTGAAATGTATCAGTTACAATAAAATTTTCATAATAGCTGCTAAAATTTTGTTATTTATAATACGAATGTTGCAAAAGCCAATGATATTTTGCATCATGTTACAGTAAAATTGTAGCAATTTACAACAAAATTTTCATAATCGCTGCTGTAGTTTTGTTATTTATAATACGAATGTTGCAATTGCCAATAATATTTTACATTTTATAGTGAAATGTATCGTTTACAATAAAATTTCCAAAAAACTATTGAATTTTTGTAATTTGGAATACAAATTTTGCAATATTCGATAATTTTTTTGAAAGTTACAACGTACATTTCATAATTCCATTAGAACTTATTAATTACCTGTTAAATGTTTTCTATTTTCATTGAAATATTGTGTTTATAATGAAAATTTTGCAATGTTCACTACAATGTTCCAATTTGTATTCAACATTTTACAATTTCCACAAATATTTTGTAATTTACAATTCATATTTCTTAATTTAATAAAAAGACACAGCATATTTTGCCATAACACTACTTAACTATCAACAATTTAACAACTCAATACAAATTTTGCAAATGCCAATGATATTTTTCATTTTAAAGTAAAATTGTAGCAATTTACACAAAAATGTTCATAATCGCTGCTAAAATTATGTTATTTATAATACGAAAGTTGCAATTGCCAATAATATTTTACATTTTATAGTGTATCGCTTACAATAAAATTTTCAAAAAACTATTGAAATTTAGTAATTTAGATTACAAATTTTGCAATATTCAATGAAATTTTTGAAAGTCACAACGTGCATTCCATAATTCCATTAGAACTTGTTAATTACCTGATAAATGTTTTCTATTTTCATTGAAATATTGTGTTTATAATGAAAGTTTTGCAATATTCACTACAATGTTCCAATTTGTATTCAACATTTTACAATTTCCACAGATATTTTGTAATTTACAATTCATATTTCTTAATTTAATAAAAAGACACAGCATATTTTGCCATAACACTACTTAACTATCAACAATTTAAGAACTCAATACAAATTTTGCAAATTCCAATGATATTTTTCATTTTGAAGTAAAATTGTAGCAATTTATACAAAAATGTTCATAATCGCTGCTAAAATTATGTTATTTATAATACGAAAGTTGCAATTGCCAATGATATTTTACATTTTATAGTGAAATGTATCGTTTACAATAAAATTTACAAAAAACTATTGAAATTTAGTAATTTAGAATACAAATTTTGCAATATTCAATGAAATTTTTGAAAGTCACAACGTACATTTCATAATTCCATTAGAACTTATTAATTACCTGTTAATTGTTTTCTATTTTCATTGAAATATTGTGTTTATAATGAAAATTTTGCAATATTCACTACAATGTTCCAATTTGTATTCAACATTTTACAATTTCCACAGATATTTTGTAATTTACAATTCATATTTCTTAATTTAAAAAAAATACACATAGCATATTTTGCCATAACACTACGTAACTATCAACAATTTAACAACTCAATACAAATTTTGCAAATGCCAATGATATTTTTCATTTTAAAGTAAAATTGTAGCAATTTACACAAAAATGTTCATAATCGCTGCTAAAATTATGTTATTTATAATACAAAAGTTGTAATTTGCAATGATATTTTACATTTTATAGGTAAATGTATCGTTTACAATAAAATTTCCAAAAAGCTATTGAAATTTTGTTATTTAGAATACAAATTTTACAATATTCATTGAAATTTTTGCAAATCACAACGTAAATTACTCTATTACAATAAAACTTATTTATTACCTAATAATTGTTTACTATTTTCATTGAAATATTGTGTTTATAATGAAAATTTTGCAATATTTACTACAATGTTCCAATTTGTATTTAACATTTTACAATTTCCACAGATATTTTGTAAGTTACAATTCATATTTCTTAATTTAAAAAAAGACACAGCATATTTTGCCATAACACTACTTAACTATCAACAATTTAAGAACTCAATACAAATTTTGCAAATCCCAATGATATTTTTCATTTTAAAGTAAAATTGTAGCAATTTACACAAAAAATTTCATAATCGCTGCTAAAATTATGTTATTTATAATACGAAAGTTGCAATTGCCAATAATATTTTACATTTTATAGTGTATCGCTTACAATAAAGTTTTCAAAAAACTATTGAAATTTAGTAATTTAGATTACAAATTTTGCAATATTCAATGAAATTTTTGAAAGTCACAACGTACATTTCATAATTCCATTAGAACTTATTAATTACCTGTTAAATGTTTTCTATTTTCACTGAAATATTGTGTTTATAATGAAAATTTTGCAATATTCACTATAATGTTCCAATTTGTATTCAACATTTTACAAATACCACAGAAATTATGTAATTTACAATTCATATTTCTTAATTTCTATGGGAATATTGAATTTCATTAAAATTTAATGCAGCTACATTTGCCTTTCAAACAACCTCGACAAGTTTCACCAAAGCTACGAAAATCATGTCAATTTTTTTTCAAAATTGGTTAATTTTTGGATGTGCCCCTACATTTGCTTACATTTTAATTCGTAAAATCCAATTCAGCGATATTTTTCTTTCAAACAAACTCGACAAGTTTCATCGAAAAACATTTTTTTTGTGAGAAACAAAAATTTCACAAATTTTCAGATTTCGGAGCAATTTTTCAAATTCCAGATAGACACATCTGTCTCTATTTCGTGGGAGGTCTAACAAATATATTTTTTAAGTTCACAACATTTTTATTCGTAAAATCCAATGCAGCGAAATTTTTCTTTCAAACAACCTCGACAAGTTTCACCAAAGCTACGAAATCATGTTTTTTTTTTTTTAATTGGATTTTTTTTATGTGCCTCTACATTTGCTTGCATTTTAATTCGTAGAATCCAATGCAGCGATATGTTTCTTTCAAACAACCTCAACAAGTTTCACCAAAGCTACGAGATCATGTTTTTTTTTTCAAAATTGGATAATTTTTGGATGTTCCCCATACATTTGCTTGCCTTCCTAGAACATTCTGAGCGCCCACAAATGCTCGTTGCAACAGATAATTCGTATTCACGATTGATTTATCAAATTCTGCCAAAACATTGTTCTAAACGTTCCAAATGTTACACATGAAAAATTCCGAAACGATATGCGGGCCAGTAATAATAAAAACTCCAAATTTCTATCACTGCGAGACATGAATTAGATGTGGCGCGATGACTTTCTTTCGACCAAATACACGCGGATGACAGGGCTTTAAAATTAGACCCGTGCTTCATGTGGTTCTAGAAATAGATGGAAAAGCAATACTTATGCCGTAGAATTCGGCTCTCATTATATATGCGGAGTTATTCCTGTGCGATTTGGTCAGTTTTACGCGGAGCTTGCAAGTGACGTGACTCAAGAAACCGCTCTAAAGTGAGTAATTTATTGCTGCCAGTGACAATGAAACTATTGTGATAAACGCGCGAACGTAATTCTTTGATTTTTTCTGTTATAACATAAATTACGGCGAAAACTTATTTTGTGGCAATTTGAAGTAATTACGTGATAAATTATGAAGCTGAAGAGTAACTCGTTTTTAAAACATTTAGCCTATCTTTCCATCCACTGATAAAGTTGCGGATAACTAACTGGTGGTTTGAGGTACCTACATCCCATTAAACATAAATTATGAAACTGAAAAGTAACTCCTTAAAACATTGATTATTAGATTGTTAATTTGTATAATTTAATCATCAACAGCTAGTAGATAATCTTCAAGATTTTGAAATTAGATTGTTAATTTGTACAGTCTAATAATCAACAGTTAATAGATAATCTTCAAGTTTTCGAAATGTGGGTCTGTATCAAACATGTATCAATCGATGTAATTTTTGGAATTCTTCTATAGACGCATATTTCGAAAACTTGAAGATTATCTATTAATTGTTGATTATTAGACTGTTAATTTGTACAATCTAATAATCAACCGTTAATAGATACCCTTCAAGTTTTCGATATGTGGGTCTACAGAAGAATTCTAAAAATATCATGTGAACTTCAGCATTTCTAATTTTCTCAATCTATGATACTTTCGGAATTCTTCTGTAGACCCACATTTCGAAAATTTGAAGATTATCTATTAGTTGTTGATTATTAGATTGTTAGTTTGTACAATCAACAGTTAATAGATAATCTTCAAGTTTTCGAAATGTGGCTCTACAGAAGAATTCTAAAAATATCATATGCACTTCAACATGTCTAATTTTCTCAATCTTTGATATTTTTGGAATTCTTCTGTAGACCCACATTTCGAAAACTTGAAGATTATCTATTAGTGGTTGATTATTAGATTGTTAATTTGTACAATCTAATAATTAACAGTTAATAGATACCCTTCAAGTTTTCGAAATGTGGGTCTACAGAAGAATTCTAAAAATATCATATGTTCTTCAGCATTTTTAATTTTCTCAATCTATGATATTTTTGGAATTCTTCTGTAGACCCACATTTCCAAAACTTAAAGATTATCTATTAGTTGTTGATTATTAGATTATTAATTTGTACAATCTAATAATCAACAGTTAATAGATAATCTTCAAGTTTTCGAAATGTCTAAAAATATCATATGCACTTCAGTATTACCAATTTTCTCAATCTATCATATTTTTAGAATTCTTCTGTAGGTGCACATTACTATAACTTGAAGATTATCTATTAGTTGTTGATTATTAGATTGTTAATTTGTACAATCTAATAATCAACAGTTAATAGATAATCTTCATTCGAAATGTGGGTCTACAGAAGAATTCAAAAATATCATATACCTTTCAGCATTTCTAATTTTCTCAATCTGTGATATTTTTAGAATTCTTCTGTAGACCCACATTTCGAAAACTTGAAGATTATCTATTAGTTTTTGATTATTAGATTGTTAATTTGTACAATCTAATAATCAACAGTTAATAGATAATCTTCAAGTTTTCGAAATGTGGGTCTACAAAAGAATTCTAAAAATATCATATGCACTTCAGCATTTCTAAGTTTCTCAATCGATGTAATTTTTGGAATTCTTCTATAGACGCATATTTCGAAAACTTGAAGATTATCTATTAGTTGATTATTAGATTGTTAATTTGTACAATCTAATAACCAAGAGTTAATAGATAATCTTCAAGTTTTCGAAATGTGGGTCTACAGAAGAATCCTAAAAATATCATATGCATTTCAGCATTTCTAATTTCCTCAATCTGTGATATTTTATAATTCTTCCGTAGACCCACATTTCGAAAACTTGAAGATTATCTATTAGTTGTTGATTATTAGATTGTTAGTTTGTACAATCAACAGTTAATAGATAATCTTCAAGTTTTCGAAATGTGGCTCTACAGAATAATTCTAAAAATATCATATGCACTTCAGCATTTCTAATTTTCTCAATCTATGATATTTTTGGAATTCTTCGATAGACGCACATTTCGAAAACTTGAAGATTATTTATTAGTTGTTGATTATTAGATTGTTAATTTGTACAATCTAATAGTAAAAATATCATGTGCACTTCAGCGTTTCTAATTTTCTCAATCTATCACATTTTTAGAATTCTTCTGTAGACCCTTATTTCGAAAACTTGAAGATTATCTATTAGTTGATTATTAGGTTTTTAATTTCTACAATCTAATAATCAACAGTTAATAGATAATCTTCAAGTTTTCGAAATGTGGGTCTACAG
Source organism: Othius punctulatus (assembly GCA_951805005.1). Classification (NCBI taxonomy): domain Eukaryota; kingdom Metazoa; phylum Arthropoda; class Insecta; order Coleoptera; family Staphylinidae; genus Othius; species Othius punctulatus. Next base: position 84,991,202 of record OX638142.1, on the reverse strand, counting down.
AAGAATTCTAAAAATATCATATGTACTTCAGCATTTCTAATTTTCTCAATCTATGATATTTTTGGAATTCTTCTGTAGACCCACATTTCGTAAACATGAAGATTATCTATTAGTTGTTGATTATTATATTCGTAAATTGTACAATCTAATAATCAACAGTTAATAGATAATCTTCATTCGAAATGTGGGTCTACAGAAGAATTCAAAAATATCATATGCATTTCAGCATTTCTAATTTCCTCAATCTGTGATATTTTATAATTCTTCCGTAGACCCACATTTCGAAAACTTGAAGATTATCTATTAGTTGTTGATTATTAGATTGTTAATTTGTACAATCTAATAATCAACAGTTAATAGATAATCTTCATTCGAAATATGGGTCTACAGAAGAATTCAAAAATATCATGTGAACTTTAGCATTTCTAATTTTCTCAATCTATGATATTTTTAGAATTCTTCTGTAGACCCACATTTCTTAAACTTGAAGATTATCTATTAGTTGTTGATTACTAGATTGTTAATTTGTACAATCTAATAATCAACTGTTATTAGATAATCTTCAAGTTTTCGAAATGTGGGTCTACAGAATAATTCTAAAAATATCATATGAACTTCAGCATTTCTAATTTTCTCAATCTATGATATTTTTGGAATTCTTCTGTAGACCCACATTTCGAAAACTTGAAGATTATCTGTTAGTCGTTGATTATTAGATTCTTAATTTGTGCAATCAACAGTTAATAGATAATCTTCAAGTTTTCGAAATGTGGGTCTACAGAAGAATTCTAAAAATATCATATGAACTTCAGAATTTTAAATTTTCTGAATCTGTGATATTTTTGGAATTCTTCTGTAGACGCACATTTCGAACAATTGAAGATTATCTATTAGTTGTTGATTATTAGATTCTTAATTTGTACAATCTAATAATCAACAGTTAATAGATAATCTTCAAGTTTTCGAAATGTGGGTCTACAGAAGAATTCAAAAATATCATATTCACTTCAGCATTTATAATTTTCTCAATCTATGATATTTTTGGAATTCTTCTGTAGACGCATATTTCGAAAACTTGAAGATTATCTATTAGTTGTTGATTATTAGATTGTTAATTTTTACAATCTAATAATCAACAGTTAATAGATAATCTTCGAGTTTTCGTAATGTGGGTCTACAGAAGAATTCTAAAAGTATCATATGAACTTCAGAATTTCAAATTTTCTCAATCTATGATATTTTTGGAATTCTTCTGTAGACGCACATTTCGAAAACTTGAAGATTATCTGTTAGTTGTTGATTATTAGATTGTTAATTTGTACAATCTAATAATCAACAGTTATAGATAATCTTCAAGTTTTCGAAATATGGATTTACAGCAAGATACTAAAAATATCATATGCAATATAGCATTTCTAATTTTCTTAATCTATGATATTTTTAGAATTCTTCTGTAGACCCACATTTCGAAAACTTGAAGATTATCTATTAGTTGTTGATTATTAGATTGTTAATTTGTACAATCTAATAATCAACAGATAATAGATAATCTTCAAGTTTTCGAAATGTCAAAAAATATCATATGCTGAAGTATTACCAATTTTCTTAATCTATCATATTTTTAGAATTCTTCTGTAGACGCACATTTCTATAACTTCAAGATTATCTATTAGTTGTTGATTATTAGATTGTTAATTTGTACAATCTAATAATCAATAGTTATTAGATAATCTTCAAGTTTTCGAAATGTGGGTCTACAGAAGAATTCTAAAAATATCATATGAACTTCAGCATTTCTAATTTTCTCAATCTGTGATATTTTTAGAATTCTTCTGTAGACCCACATTTCGAAAACTTGAAGATTATCTATTAGTTTTTGATTATTAGATTGTTAATTTGTACAATCTAATAATCAACAGATAATAGATAATCTTCAAATTTTCGAAATGTCTAAAAATATCATATGCTGAAGTATTACCAATTTTCTCAATCTGTGATATTTTTAGAATTCTTCTGTAGACCCACATTTCGAAAACTTGAAGATTATCTATTAGTGGTTGATTATTAGATTGTTAATTTGTACAATCTAATAATCAACAGTTATTAGATAATCTTCAAGTTTTCGAAATGTGGGTCTACAGAAGTATTCTAAAAATATCATATGAACTTCAGCATTTCTAATTTTCTCAATCTGTGATATTTTTATAATTCTTCTGTAGACCCACATTTCGAAAACTTGAAGATTATCTATTAGTTGTTGATTATTAGATTGTTAATTTGTACAATCTAATAATCAACAGTTGATAGATAATCTTCAAGTTTTCGAAATGTGGGTCTACAGAAGAATCCTAAAAATATCATATGCATTTTAGCATTTCTAATTTCCTCAATCTATGATATTTTTAGAATTCTTCTGTAGACTCACATTTCGAAAACTTGAAGATTATCTATTAGTTGTTGATTATTAAACTGTTAATTTTTTCAATCTAATAATCAACTGATATTAGATAATCTTCAAGTTTTCAAAATGTGGGTCTACAGAAGAATTCAAAAATATCATATGTACTTCAGCATTTTTAATTTTCTCAATCTATAATATTTTTGGAATTCTTCTGTAGACCCACATTTCCTAAACTTAAAGATTATCTATTAGTTGTTGATTATTAAACTGTTAATTTGTACAATCTAATAATCAACAGTTATTAGATAATCTTCATGTTTTCGAAATGTGGGTCTACAAAAGAATTCAAAAATATCATATGAACTTCAGCATTTCTAATTTTCTCAATCTATGATATTTTTGGAATTCTTCTGTAGACGCACATTTCGAAAACTTGAAGATTATTGATTAGTTGTTGATTATTAGATTGTTAATTTGTACAATCTAATAATCAACAATTAATAGATAATCTTCATTCGAAATGTGGGTCTACAGAAGAATTCTAAAAATATCATATGAACTTCAGCATTTCTAATTTTCTCAATCTATGATATTTATAGAATTCTTCTGTAGACCCACATTTCGAAAACTTGAAGATTATCTATTAGTTGTTGATTATTAGATTGTTAATTTGTACAATCAACAGTTAATAGATAATCTTCAAGTTTTCGAAATGTGGGTCTACAGAAGAATTCTAAAAATATCATATGCACTTTAGCATTTCTAATTTTCTCAATCTATGATATTTATAGAATTCTTCTGTAGACCCACATTTCGAAAACTTGAAGATTATCTATTAGTTGTTGATTATTAGATTCTTCAAGTTTTGGAAATGTGGGTCTACAGAAGAATTCTAAAAATATCATATGCACTTCAGCATTTCTAATTTTCTCAGTCTATGATATTTTTGGAATTCTTCTGTAAACCACCATTTCGAAAACTAGAAGATTATCTGTTAATTGTTGATTATTAGATTGTTAATTTGTACAATTTTGCGATGTTTTCTTTGAAGATGTCTCTGGTCCCGATGCTCTTCCGCGACTGGTGGGACGACCACGACATCTCGCGCCCGTCTCAGCTGCACGACCAGCACTTCGGCACCGGCCTGAACCTGGACGACCTGCTCAGCTCGATGTCGCTGCAGAGGAACAAGTACTTCAGGCCGTGGAAGAGCTCCTGCCCGCTGATGCGCCAGGACTCCGGCTCGACCGTCTGCAACGACCGCGACAAGTTCCAGGTGATCCTGGACGTGCAGCAGTTCGCCCCCAGGGAGGTGGTGGTGAAGGTGTGCGGCCTGTCGGTCGTGGTCGAGGGCAAGCACGAGGAGAAGCAGGACGAGCACGGCTTCATCTCGAGGCACTTCGTGCGGCGGTACCTGCTGCCCGCCGGGCACGAGCCCGAGGACGTCGTCTCGACCCTCAGCTCCGACGGGATACTGACGGTGACGGCGCCCAAGAGGGCGGAGAGGACGCCCAAGGGCGAGAGGGTCGTGCCCATCACGCCGACGGGGCCGGCCAAGGCGACCGTCGCCCACGCAGACTCGCCGCAGCCCATCATCGAACACCCAAACTGATTATGTGATTTTTTATGTTTTATGTTAACGGTTTTTCTTTATTAAAAAAATTGAAAAATCATGCTTTGAATTTGATTTATCAGATAAATATTCAAGAGGGAATGCAAGACGAACCCCGGCAACACCATTTGTTGGGCCTCGGTCGTCGCCTCGGCTAACAATTTTTCCTTATTTTTCTTCACTACACGCCTAGGCATTCATATATCACGACCTTAGATCGTTAAGCGCCTTATAACAGATCAGGAAATAAATATAACACTGCGAGGCCTGCAGGGCCGAGCACGAAATAACTATTCATAACTACTGAACACCAATAAATTTTGTTTTTATTAGTTACATTGCAAACTCTAACATATCAATTACAAATTTGGCCTCTAATCAACATCTTCGACTAGGTACGTAACATTTACAGGCTTCCCCATCAGTGACTTGATCTGCTTGGTCTCGTAGTGGTACTTCTTCTTGCACCGCTTCGTCGCCGGCTTCTCCTCAGCATCCACGGCTTTCTTCTGTTTCCGCAGGTCTTTACCGGACAAGCACACCGGCCGAGCAGACTTTTGCTCTTCGGAGGCAATCCCCCAGTTCCAGATGGAACTCTTGAGCAGCTTCAGAGGACCATTGAAACCGAAACTGAAGGTGCTCGGAACGGCGTTCGTCGCGTTCACGTGACCCTTGTGCACCGCATCTTCCACTTCACTGCTGCACGAAACCTCTTCCGAGCAAACTTGGAGTTTGGGCCTCTCTTGGGTTCCAAAATCGACTGGTTTCTCGTCAAAGTCGAAACGTGGTTCAGCTGTGCAAGCCTGCATCAGCTTCAGGTCTTCGTCGAATTCCGAAACGCTCCACACCTCGCTTAGGTTCTCAAACTTCGTGCAGGCGGCGAAGTTCTCATGGCACGGGTCTGCGTTGAAGATTACCGTTAGGTCTTCGTGTGACTTCTCCTTGTCTTCAGTGCCCTTCTTGGACGTCAAGAATTGGCTGACAGCGTCTGTTAACGAGATGTTGCTGTTCCTGTAGCTGACCCTCAGACCTTCATCTCCATTTTGCACGTTTGGCTCCTCCAGTTTGAAGACGATCCTCTTCAGTCTGGGGTCGTTTGTAGGTTCCCCGCGCATTATGTACCTGCCTGCTGCATTCTGTGTAGTCAGAGGCGTCAGCTTCGACTTGATCCCTTCGATGAACTGCTGGTGGTAGGCGTATATCTTTGACTTAACATCGGTCTTTTCGTCATCGACTTTCTTGTGCGGCTCCACTTGGCTATCGCCTGCTGCACTGCCTTCTAGATCATTGCAGACTTCCTGAGTTGGCTCGCAATTCTGCAGTTCGTGTCCAATTACCTTTTCAACTTCTTGTTTTGATGTGCATAGCTGTTCGACATTCACATCTCCAGTACTATCTACAAGCTCGTTATCAACGCAGGACTGCAGAATTTCCCCTTCAACGTCTTTAACGTAATCGACGACCTCCAAAGCAGAGTTCGTTGGTGGAAGTGATCTAACTATTTCTTGCTGCGTTGGCCTGAGTGATTTAACTATATCTTGCTGCGCTTTCTTGGTTTCCAATAGTTCGATCGAATTAGCTATAGAAATCGGTTTAACTGTAATTCCTCGAATGTCATCGGTGGGCGGATTTTCTTCAACCCCAAGCGGCTGTTGAAACTTAATTTCCTCGAAATATTTTCTCTTCGATATTAATAATTCGTGCTTATCATTTAATGACTCGGTAAGTCTTTCCTTGTTATGCAATAACTTATCATCCAGCTCTCCAGTCTTTATATCGAATATCGCATCATCTGGATCATCTTGATTACTTGACTTGGCATTTGATAATTCATATTGATAATCTTGATTTCTTGGCTTGGCATTTGATAATTCATCTTGATAATCTGGATTACATGACTTGGCATATGATAATTCATCTTGATTTCTTGACTTAGCATTGGATAATTCGTCGTCTTGATGCATTATCTTTGCATTTAATAACTCATCATCATGGTTTGATAATGCATCTTTATCATCTTGATTTCTCGACTTGGTATTTGATAATTCATCTTGAGCACCTTGACTTCTCGACTTGGCATTTGAAAATTCATCGTGATCATCTGGACTTCTCGACTTGGCATTTGATAATTCATCTTGTTCATCTTGATTTCTTGACTTGCCTTGCCGTACGGCTGACGTATTTGAGAATTCATCTTGATTTCTTGACTTAGTATTTGATAATTCCTCGCCTTGATACATTATCTTTGCATCTAATAACTCATCGTCGTGATATCTTGTCTTTGATTTGAATAACTTAGCAAACTGACTTCTGGGCTCCTCGTGTTTTCTTGGCCCAGCATCTAGTAACTCGTCATCTTCATTTCTATTGCTATTCAATAACTCGTAACGTTGACTTCCTGCCTCGTTAGACTGATTGCCTTGGTTTCTTGTCTTTCCATTTAATAACTCATCACTATTGCTTAACTCATCTTCAGTTTTCTTCTTAATATCTGAATCTTCAAATCTTCTAGATGATTCATCTTGATCATCTTGATTTCTTGACTTCGCATTTGATAATTCATCTTGATCATCTTGATTTCTTGACTTAGCTCGCCGTACGGCTGACGTATTTGATAATTCATCCTGATTTCTTGAGTTAGTATTTGATAATTCCTCGCCTTGATACATTATCTTTGCATCTAATAACTCATCGTCGTGATATCTTGTCTTTGATTTGAATAACTTAGCATTCTGACTTCTGGACTCGTCGTGAGTTCTTAACTCAGCATCTAATAACTCGCCACCTTCATTCCTATTGCTATTCAATAACTCGTAACCTTGACTTCCTGCCTTGTTAGACTGATTGCCTTGGTTTCTTGTCTTTCCATTTAATAATTCATCACTATTGCTTAACTCATCTTCAGTTTTCTTCTTAATATCTGAATCTTCAAATCTTCTAGATGATTCATCTTGATTTCTTGACTTCCCATTTGATAATTCATCTTGATCATCTTGATTTCTTGACTTGGCTCGCCGTACGGCTGACATATTTGAAAATTCACCTTGATTTCTTGACTTAGTATTTGATAATTCCTCGCCTTGATACATTATCTTTGCATCTAATAACTCATCGTCGTGATATCTTGTCTTTGATTTGAATAACTTAGCATTCCGACTTCTGGCCTCGTCGTGAGTTCTTAACTCAGCATCTAATAACTCACCACCTTCATTCCTATTGCTATTCAATAACTCGGAACCTTGGCTTCCTGCCTTGTTAGACTTATTGCCTTGGTTTCTTGTCTTTCCATTTAATAAATCATCACTATTTCTTAATTCATCTTCAGTTTGTTTCTTAATATCTGAAGCTTCAAATCTTCTAGATGATTCATCTTGATCATCTTGATTTCTCGACTTGGCATTAGATAATTCTTCTTGATCATCTTGATTTCTTGACTTAAGATTGGATAATTCATCGCCTTGATACATTATCCTTGCATTTAATAACTCATCGTCATCAACTGTCATATTTGATTTGAATAACTTAGCATGCAGACTTCTGGGCTCCTCGTGATTTATTGGCTCAGCATCTAATAACTCATCTTCATTCCTTTTGTTATTCAATAACTCGTAACCTTTGCGTCCTAGCTCCTTAGACTTATTGCTTTGATTTCTTGTCTTTGCATTTAATAACTCATTACGATTGCTTGAACTTGCGTTTAGCGAGTCATCATCAGTTTGCTTCTTATTACCTGAAGCCTTTGCATTTAATAACTCATTACGATTTCTTGACTTTGCGTTTAACGACGCATCATGAGTTTGCTTCTTATTATCTGAAGCTTCATATTTTCTTGACTTGATATTTAAGAACTTACTGCCTCGGCTCGTTACATTGCCGCGATTTGTTGACTTATCTTCTTCATTTTCGTTCTTATTATCTAAACCTTGGCTTGACTTAGTATTTAAGAACTTGCTTGCTCGGTATTTTATCTTCGTATTAAATAACTTGCCATAAGTTTTTGACTTGCCATCCAGTAACCCATCATCTTCAGTTTGCTTTTTATTATCGAATGCTTCTGTGCTTCTTTTATTGATATTTAACAACGTTTTGCCTCGATGTAGTAACCCATCATCTTCAGTTGGCTTTTTATTATCCAATGCTTCTGTGCTTCTTTTGTTGATATTTAACAACGTTTTGCCTCGATGTCTGGACTTTTTATTGAAGAAGTCTTCATCTTGAATTTTTATATTTGCAATCATAAACTTATCATCTTTAACTTTCGTCTTTGAATTTATTAACTTGGACTCGGTATTTAATAACTCATTTTGCTCCATTGAATCCGCATCCAATAACTCATCATTTGCATTTCGGTTCTTATTTGGCGATTCTAAATCTTTGTTTCTTGTCTTCAAACTTAAGAAATGGTCACCTTCACGTCTTGCCTTTGTATTTAATGACGGCGTTTCATCAACATTTTTATTTTGGTTCTTATTAAATAACGACTCAAACTCTTGCGTTCTTCTCGTGTCACTTAATGACTTATTGCGCCGATTTCTTGCATTTGTATATAATAACTCGTCATTTTCATTTTGATTATCATAATCTGATGCTTTAACATCTCGGCTTGTTGTCTGGCTATATGAAAACTTTTTGTTTTGACTTCTTGGCTTTGTATTTAAAAAATCGTCATGATTTCTTGCCTTGTTTAGTATCTCATCATGAATTCTTACCTTGTTTAGTATCTCATCATGAATTATTGTCTTGTTTTGTATCTCATCATGAATTCTTGACTTATTTTCTAATAGCTCATCATGATGTCTCGACTCGTTATCTAATAACTCATCATGATTTCTGGAATTGTTATCTAATAACTTATCGTGATTTCTGGAATTGTTATCTAATAGCTCATCATGATGTCTCAACTCGTTATCTAATAACTCATCATGATTCCTGGAATTTTTATCTAATAACTCATCATGATGTCGCGACTTGTTATCTAATAACTCATCATGCATTCTTGACTTGTTAACTATTAACTCATCGTAATTTCTTGAGTTGTTGTCTAGTAACTCACCATGACTTTTTGACTTATTATCTAATAACTCATCATGAATTCTTGACCTGTTAGCTAATAACTCATCATTAATTATTGAATTGCTATCTAATAAGTCGTCATTAATTCTTGACTTGTTATCCAATAATTCGTCATGATTTTTTGACTTGTTATCCAATAATTCGTCATGATTTTTTGACTTGTTATCCAATAATTCGTCATGATTGTTTGACTTGTTGACTAGTAAATCATCATGAATTCTTGATTTATTTTCTAATAACTCATCATGATTTTTGGTATTGTTTTCTAATAGCTCATCATGATGTCTCAACTTGTTATCTAATAACTCATCATGTTTTCTGAAATTGTTTTCTAATAGCTCATCCTGAAGTCTTGACTTGTTACCTAATAACTCATCATGAAGCCTTGATGTGGTATCTAATAATTCGTCATGACTTCTTGACTTGTCATCTAATAACTGATCACGATTTATTGACTTGTCATCTAAAAACTCATCACGATTTATTGCCTTGTAATCAAATGACTCATAACGATTTCTTGACTCGTTATCTAATAACTCGCCATAACTTCTTGACTTGTAATCTAATAACTCATCACGATGTATTGACTTGTCATCTAATAACTCATCACGATTTATTGCCTTGTAATCAAATGATTTATAACGATTTCTTGAGTTATCTAATAACTCGTCATGACTTCTTGACTTGTCATCTAATATCTCATCGCGATTTATTGACTTGTAATCAAATGATTCATAACGATTTCTTGGGTTGTCTAATAACTCGTCATGACTTCTTGACTTGTCATCTAATATCTCATCGCGATTTATTGACTTGTAATCAAATGATCCATAACGATTTCTTGAGTTATCTAATAATTCGCCATGACTTCTTGATTTGTCATCTAATAACTCATCGCGATTTATTGACTTGTAATCAACAGATTCATAACGATTTCTTGAGTTATCTAATAATTCGTCATGACTTCTTGACTTGTCATCTAATATCTCATGGCGATTTATTGACTTGTAATCAAATGACTCATAACGATTTCTTGAGTTATCTAATAACTCGTCGTGACTTCTTGACTTGTCATCTAATATCTCATCGCGATTTATTGCCTTGTAATCAAATGATTCATAACGATTTCTTAAGTTATCTAATAACTCGTCATGACTTCTTGACTTGTCATCTAATATCTCATCGCGATTTATTGACTTGTAATCAAATGACTCATAACGACTTCTTGAGTTATCTAATAACTCGTCATGACCTCTTGACTTGTCATCTAATATCTCATCGTTATTTATTGACTTGTAATCAAATGATTCATAACGATTTCTTGAGTTATCTAATAACTCGTCATGACTTCTTGACTTGTTATCTAATATCTCATCGCGATTTATTGACTTGTAATGAAATGTTTCATAACTATTTCTTGAGTTATCTAATAACTCATCATGACTTCTTGACTTGTCATCTAATATCTCATCGCGATTTATTGACTTGTAATCAAATGATTCATAACGATTTCTTGAGTTATCTAATAACTCGTCATGACTTCTTGACTTATCATCTAATATCTCATCGCGATTTATTGACTTGTAATCAAATAACTCATAACGATTTTTTGAGTCGTTATCTAATAACTCATCACGATTTATTGACTTGTCATCTAATAACTCATCACAATGTATTGCCTTGTAATCAAATGATTCATAACGATTTCTTGAGTTATCGAATAACTCGTCATGACTTCTTGACTTGCCATCTAATAACTCATCGCGATTTATTGACTTGTAATCAATCTCTTCACCATTTTTTGATAAATCATTTTGGTTTTTAAAATCTTGGCCTTTTGGTTTGTTATTTAAAAACGTAACGTTTTGGCTTCTTGTCTTTGTATTTACTAGGCCATCATCATATTTTGACTTGGCATCTAATAACTTAACGTCTTCATTTTTGTCAAGTAACTCAAAATCTTGGCGTGTCGTTGACTTATTTGAGAACTTATTGCCATAATTTCTTGCCGTTGCATTTAATATGAACAGCTCATCATGATTTCGTGATTCGTTATTCAACAACTCATCATCTTCTTTTTTGCATTTGTTTGCTGACTCGCAATCGCCTCCATTTCCTGTTATCACAGTTAATGCCTCGACTTTATTCCTTGCTTTATTATTTAATAGCTCAAAATCGTCTCCTTTTGAATTTGTGTTTAAGAAGTCATCAATTTGATTTATTGATCTTGTCTGATCGTGATTTTTGAATGATTCTTCATCTTGTTTTATTTCTTCGTCATTTAATGGCCCAATATCATCGGCTCTTGTATCGTTATTTAGAGACTCGCCAAATTGATTTTTGCTCACTGTTTTTAAAAACTCTGCATATTTGTTTCTGTTGCTAGAATCTAATAACTCGACAATTTCGTTTATTATCTCCTTACTGTCGAAGACATCTTTTTGCGCTGGTCCTTTCTTAACTCCATCTTGCTTCACGTCGGTAACCACATTTTGGTTAGAATACGTTATTCTTTTATTAGATTTAAGAAGTTTTGGATAGGATTTTGTCGATTTGGCTTTCATCATCACATCATATTCCGACTCTTTGGTGATTTTCTGATCTTCGCGCTTTGCGTCTCTTCGTGCATGAGGTTTGAGTGTTGCTTCATGGGTCATTTTCTGATGTCCGCGCTTTGCGTCTCTTCGTGCATGAGGTTCGAGTGTTGCTTCATGTACACCTTCGGCATCATTTTTCGGCAGTTTTGTAGCTACAGTTTCATCGTCTTGGTTGATTCTTGATCTTGACAACTTGATTGGTTCTTCTTTGTCCTGGTGGTGCCCTGTGCGTTCTGACTCTTCAATTTTCTCTTCCAAGCCCGTTTCGCCGGTTTGGGTGGAAGACGTCAAGAACTTTTCATCTGGCTTCAGTCGGTTCTCAGCAGGTTTCTTTACCCATCCCATTTGCTTCTCTGCCTTTGATTTCAAATATGCAACAATTTTTTCGCTGTACTTCGAGTGGCTCGAAGACAGCAGAATTTTCTTCTCGGACGACCTCATATCCTGCAGTGACGCATATTTCTTTGGTTGGTGCTTCAACATTACCTGCTTCTCCAATTCCGCCTTTTCGTTGTCCATTGTTTCCTCTTCCTGTGGCGCATCATTCTTGTGAGTTGGGGATTCCTCTCCAGTTTGCTGGCCGAAATCTTGCTTCCGTTCATGAAGCATTCCCGTAGGAATCGTTTGGGTTGTCTCTCCTGCTTTGTCTGCTTCGTTTTGCTCCAAGTTTTTAATTGTCCGTTCTACTGAAGTGTTGGGACGTTTCTGCATATTTGTAGCTGCTGGTTTCTTCACCACAATAGTTGAAGAGCTAGTTTTCTTGCAGGGCACGGGCAGCTGACTTCGCGAGCGCTTCCGATTCGCTTGTACATACAATTCCACTTGCTGCTCCCGTGGCATTTTCTTCATTTGTTTTGGCAAACCGGTCTCGTTTATGGGAGCTGTACCGTTAACTCCAATAAACTCCAATTTTCGCAAAAGGTTACTCTTCGCCACTTGGCGATTGATTTTGAAAGCCTTGCCTGTAACTTGCGACTCATCGAATTCTTTGTTTTCAACACCTGCTCTGTTCGAAATCTTTTCGTTGATTAAATTTCGATCGTTAACCACGTTTCGATCGTTTTCGTGCAGTTCATTTGAATCAGGGTAGATGGCTTCAGGATTTCCCAATTTCTGCGAAGAAACATTTTTAGACGACAGACTTCGCGATTTGGGCTCTAACTGTTTCAAGGGGCCAATTGAACGGCGACTTCGATCGTTTTCGTGCAGTTCCTTTGAATCGACCTCGATAGCTTCAGGCTTTCCCAATTTCTGCGAAGAAACATTTTTCGACGACAATCTTCGTGATTTGGGCTCTAACTGTTTCAAGGGGCCAATTGAACGGCAACTTCCATCATTTTTAAAACTTGATGATTTCGCATCACCAACGTCCAACTGTTTCAAGGGGACAATTGAACGGCGACTTCCCTCATTTTTTAAACTTGATGATTTCGCATCACCCACGTCTACCTTTTTCAAGGGGCCAATTGAACGGCTACTTTCGTCATTATTAAAACTTGATGATTTCGCACCGCCAACGTCTAACTGTTTCAAGGGGCCAATTGAACGGCAACTTCCGTCATTTTTGAAACTTGATGACTTCGCATCACCAACGCCTCTTCCATCGCTATCATCGTTTCGCACCAACGCCCTGAGGCTTCGCTTTGTGTCCGCTTCATCTACCTCCTTCTGGTTGGCCCTTCTTCTCTCGGACATTGTGGCGACTCTTCCACCGCTATCACTTTTATCGTTTCGCACCAACGCCCTGAGACTTCGATTTGTCTCCGCCTCATCCGACTCCTTCTGCTTGGCCCTTCTCCTCTCAGACCTTGCGAAGAGATCGTCGAAGTCCGAAGACAGCTTCTCGGCGTTGGCCAGTTCCATGAAATTCTTGTACTTCGCGTGATGCGCCAGCTCACTTTGGGTTTGATGGTAAGGGACTTCCTCCACTTTATCTTTGAATTCTTTCGGTGTATCTTCAGATGCAAGGCCTTCTGTCTTACAGTTTTCGGGGGACGTCTTTGATTCCGGTCCCGACTTTGACTTCCCGTCTCTCACATGGATGAGCGAATTTTGCACCGGTTTGCTTGGGTGGTTCTGCTTACAAAACAGGCTCAGCTTGCTCGTTGTTAGCTGAGCATCGTGTTTCATGTCGCTCAATTTGTTGGAGCTCAGCGGCTCCACCTCAATCTCTTGCTTTTGCTTACAAAACAGGCTCAGCTTGCTCGTTGTTAGCAGAGCCTCGTGTTTCATGTCGCTCAATTTGTTGGAGCTCAGCGGATCCACCTCAATCTCTTGCTTTTGCTTACAAAACAGGCTCAGCTTGCTCGTTGTTAGCAGAGCCTCGTGTTTCATGTTGCTCAATTTGTTGGCGCTCAGCGGCTTCACCTCCATCTCTTCGTCGTTTTGCACGTTTGCGTTCGCGTCGAAAGCAATCTTCTGCATGAGAATCGTCGTTGAATGTGGCCTCCACATCTTACTCACAACAGGCATCTCTTCTGGGGTTTGCTTACTCTCCAAGGGTTTGCCTGTGTTCGGTTTCTTAACGAGGACGTCCGTTTTCTTGTTGAGCACATCCGTTACCTCATCCTTATCCATCCACACCTTCCAGTCATCACAGGCGTATTTGTGGCTGATTTTCTTCTGCCTGCACATCTCACTCACAACAGGCATCCCTTTTGCGACCGCCTCCTCCACATCACCACTCTTCAGGAGTTTGCTTGTGTTTGCTTTCGTAACGGGGACGTCCGTCTTCTTGTGGGGTACATCCTTTACCTCGTCCTTTTCCATCCACAGCTTCCAGTCATCAGCGCCGTACTCGTCGCTGATTTTCTTCTGCCTGCTGTACTTTTCAAAGAGGGCGTTAAAACTGGAGACGCCCTTGTTCTGCTGGTGCCCGCCGTGCGCGTCCCTCATCAAAGCCGAGGCCTTAAGTATTCTGGACTTGGTTGGGTGCTTTCGGTTGCAACCGGTGGTGTACTTGCGCGATTCGAAGGTGTCCCTTGCAGCTGCTTCCGGTTTGACGAACTGCACGTTCACGCGCAGCGGCTGCAGACTGTATTTCCGGTTGTCCTTCACCGTTACAGCTCCTTGGTTGCTGCCTGGAGTTGAGTTGTTCGGTGTTTCGTTGTTCGTGCCGATTATCTTGACCACGCGGATTGTCCTCTCCAACTCGTCGAAGGCCTGCCTGTTGACTTCGAGCATCTCGCCGCTCTTCCGCACTTCCTCCTCGTCGATTTTAAACTTGTATTCCAACGGTAAAGGGGCCAAGTCGCGCCTTATAAACGAAGGATCAGCAGGCGGTAATCTTATCATCTTGTGGGCCTGCTTCCTCATCAGTTCGTTGATTTTGTGCTCAAACGGTAAAGGGATCAGCTCAGGTCTTATGGGAGGAGACTCGACAGGTAGGATTTCTAAAGGGTTCGGTAAAGGGTTCTTCGATTCTTCGAAGGGTAGATGGGTCGCGTCACGTTTTACAGAAGAAGGCTCGGCTGGTAGCAGTCTTAGCATCTCGTACATCTGCATCATTGTCAGTTCGTCAATGTTGCTTTCGAACGGTAAAGGGATGAGCTCAAGTTTTGCAGAAGACTCGACGTTCACCAATCCTAGCATCATGTGGATCTGCTTCCTCGTCAATTCGTTAATTTTCTGTTCGAACGGTAAAGGAATGATTTCGCGTTTTGCAGAAGACTCGACGGGTACCAATCTTAGCAGCTTGTGCATCTGTTTCCTCGTCAATTCGTTAATTTTGCATTCAAACGGTATAAGGGCCTCGTCGCGTTCTGCAGAAGAAAACTCAGCGGGTAGTAACCTAAGCATCTTGTGGGTCAGCTTCCTCGTCAATCTTCTGTATTCTGCTTCGTTAATTTTCGAAACTGAGGCGAGGTTTTCCTCGATCTCCTTCAAGCATTTAACGTTCTCTACTTCATCGTAGAAATCTTGGTTTGCCTTTATTAATTTTGAAGCGTTATCAATGTCGGCGGTAGACAGTCTATCCGCCGTAATCTGCTCGGTGATTAAGTGGTGGAGTTCTTCGTAGCGCTTCATTTTCTCGTACCTGGCGTATATGTCGTTACGAATTTTGAAAACCTTATGAAGCCCATCTTCGCTGGTCGCCAGGAATTTTTCGAAAGCCTCCGAATCTTCGCAGAGACGGTCCACTTTACCAATTAGCTCTTTCCTTTCCGAAGCCTCCTTCTCTTCCAGTGCCATTGCTTCGGCGTGTTCCTGTATTTTCTTGTCGTACCTTTGAAATACGTCCACCGAGTTTTCATTGAACGTGCTCACGTCAATTTCGCTCAACTTCTTGCGGAATACCTTATCGTCAATATCATGCTCGTAACGGTTAAACATGCGAGCGTTTTCTTCCACCTGCTTGCCTTCCAGCCTCACCACCTCCTGCCGCTCTTGCAGCAACTTGCCCTCCAGCAACGCCTCAAACCTTTCGAAGCCCTCCAACGTTTTACGCAGTCTCTCGCTGTTGTTCTCCAGACGCTCGACCTTCTGCATCAGCAGCCTCTCGTTCAGCGAGGCTTCAAAGTCTTTGAACACCTCCAGGCTCTTCGACATGCTTCCGACGTCCACGTCGATGTCGCGCAGACGGTCCAGCAAAAGCTTGTCCCTCAGCTCGGCCTCGAAATTGGCGAAGCACTGGCGGTTCACGGATAGGCACGAGTCGTTCAAGTCGACGCTGCCCCACTTGTCCATGAAGAACTTTTCGGACATTTTGGCCTCAAAGTAGTTGAAGGTCTCGAGGCTCTTCAGCAGGCAGGAGCCGTCCGTGCTCAAGCAGCGCAAGCTGTCCTCGGAAACCTTTTCGCCCGCCTGGTCGTCCACGTTTCTGCCGATCTTCCCGGTCACCTCCCCCATCTGTCGACGGCCCTGGAGGTCCGTGGAGATCGTGGAGGCGCCCCGGCGCGCCTCCTCCATGAACTGCCGGTGGAGAAGAGCTGCGCGCGGTAATGCGACTGCTGGTGCCTCCTCTTGGACATCGGAAGCTTCTTGCGCGGCCTCCCGCAGGTTTGTGGGCAGATTTTGGCAAAATTTCGGCAGTTTCGCGTCTTCCTGAGGGGCACGAAAAAACTCGCCATTCCCCGACGAGCGCTCAATGATGGCTTTTCTGCACAAGTCAGCCCGCAGAGTGGGAAATTCCGCTGCAGCAGCATCCTTCTTGGGTTGCTGAATGAATGAATGTAACGTTGTACTAGCTTCATATGTTTCATATTGACTTGTATTGCATGTCCAATAAATGAAGTTTGAAGTTTGAGTACGACTTGTAAAGTATTTGCGAGAGCAGCCATTGCAGATGGACTTACCACAAGTTTTCCTTTTGCTTCTCCACCACCTCTGCCGTCCTTATTTTTCAATTTCTGGGCACCAACTTTATCACCAACTGAGTGAGCAGAGGTTTTGCGCTTCAACTAATAATTGAAGAATTAGGATTGATGCAATAAAACGTGCAGAATAACCTACCGACTGCGCCATCGATTTCCTCTCGACTTTTGTAAGATTGGCCTGCCTCTGATGTTTGGCTACGGAATTCATCTACGCAAGCAACAAACATTTAAGCAACATCAACACCCAAACCAATCTAAAATTACCTTGTTTTGCTCCTTCTCCTCCTTGAACTCCTTCTCGCGTTTTGCCACGGGCTTTCGCCCAGTCTGCGCCGTGTCTTCTGTTTTCTGCGATTGTTCCTCAATCAACTTGCTGTAGTTGGGTAACGAAAGCCTTGGCCTTCTACCCTTAGCGATTATCGGGTACTTAGACGTACCATCAGCTTCTAGGTTCGAGAAAACCTGGTTCGTAAGGGCGTGGGCGCTCTTGCTCCTTTTAGAAACGGCGATTGAGCCATTCTTGATGTCCGCCTCGATTCTGCTGAACTGCTCTTCAACGACGCTGGTCAGTGAGTGGTACGTCTTTCCGTGGCCTTTCTTCACGTCCAAGTACTTCTTCGCGTCCTCGCCGAGCTGCTTCAGGTTGCCTTGGGTCTCGATCGCGCGCAAATACGCCTCGAAGTCCCTCTTGTGCTCGTCGCTTATGAACGCCAGATGCATCTGCACGTTGCTGCCGATCTCCTCCATGTGGCTGTTGTACATCTCCAACATGTTATCGTAGCCGCCGGTCATTGCCATCGACTGCTGGTACCGCGTGTTGAGCCTGCTGCCCAACGTCATCGAGCGGTTGTAGGCCTCAATGATGGACTGGGCTGTAATCCGCGTCAGATACTTGCCTCCGAGGATCAGGAATTTCAGCAGGAAGTCCATAGTTCCTTTTGGACTCAGTCACTGATGACTTTCATTGAACACCCATTGGCGCGTGATTACTTCCCGAAAAACCGAGCGTTCGCCCAACTCGGTTTTTAGTCCCGAAAGACCAACTCCAGCTACCGCAAACTGTTAACCAATTTCGTTTGAAGCCACTTCCAATGCGCTCGAATTTTGTTGTAAGTTAAATATAAACATCTAATTTTTTGTCTGTGAAAGTGTCACTTAGTTTTTTTGACTGTCCGATAAATATTAACAAATGATAGGTGCCGCCGTGGACGCACGAAAACTAAAATAAAACAAAATTCATGTAGGACCTAGTGGACTTCTCCAATAAGTTTATTGTTTTGCTACATATTAGCCATCATTTCATGTTTGATTCTCCCTTATGTAATACCGAAACTTTGTCAAATTTTCAGGAGAATTAGTTTCAGGTGTACTGTACACGAATCTTATATCAAATTTGCAAATAATAAATTTTCAGAAATTTCAGTAATAGCTAATCAATACTTGCCGATGCATAAACTTATATGTTTAATTTCCTCCTTTATTTATTACTGAAACTTTATCAAATGTTCAGGAGAATTAGTTTGACGTGTACTGTACACTCAAGTTTGCCTATAATAAATTTTCAGAAATTTCAGAAATAAGTACCCATACCTGTCAATGCAGAAACTTATATTTTTGATTTTCTCACTTGTTCAATACTGAAACTTTGTTAAATTTTCAGGAAAATTACTTTCAGATGTACTGTAGACGAGTCTAGTATCAAATTTGCCTATAATAAAGTTTCAGAAATTTCAGTAATAGCTGACCCATACTTGTCAATGCAGAAGTCTATATGTTTGATTTTCTCACTTGTTCAATTCTGAAACTTTGTCAAATTTTCAGGAGAATTACTTTCAGGTGTACTGTACACGAATCTGATATCAAATTTGCAAATAATAAATTTTCAGAACTTTCAGTAATAGCTAACCCATACTTGTCTATGCAGAAAGTTATATGTTTGATTTTCTCACTTGTTCAATACTGAAACTTTGTCAAATTTTCAGGAGTATTACTTTCAGATGTACTGTACACCAGTCTAATATAAAATTTACAAATAATAAATTTTCAGAAATTTCAGTAATAGTTAACCCATACTTATCAATGCAGAAAGTTATATGTTTGATTTGCTCACTTGTTCAATACTGAAACTTTGTCAAATTTTCAGGAGAATTAGTTTAAGATGTACTGTACACGAGTTTAATATCAAATTTACAAATAATAAATTTTCAGAAATTTCAGTAATAAGTACCCATACTTGTCAATGCAGAAAGTTATATGTATGATTTTCTCACTTGTTCAATACTGAAACTTTGTCAAATTTTCAGGAGAATTACTTTCAGGTGTACTGTACTCGAATCTGATAACAAATTTTCAGAATTTTCAGTCATAGCTAACCCATACTTGTCAATGCAGAAAGTTATATGTTTGATTTTCTCACTTGTTCAATACTGAAACTTTGTCAAATTTTCAGGAGAGTTACTTTCAGATATACTGTACTCGAATCTGACATCAAATTTGCAAATAATAAATTTTCAGAAATTTCAGTAAAAGCTAGCCCATACTTGTCAATGCAGAAGGTTATATGTATGATTTTCTCACTTGTTCAATACTGAAACTTTGTCAAATTTTTAGGAGAAATACTTTAAGGTGTACTGAACTCGAATCTGATATCAAATTTGCAATTAATAATCTTTCAGAAATTTCAGTAATAGCTAACCCATACTTGTCAATGCAGAAAGTTATATGTTTGATTTTCTCACTTGTTCAATACTGAAACTTTGTCAAATTTTCAGGAGAATTATTTTCAGGTGTACTGTACACTAATATAATATCAAATTTGCTAATAATAAATTTTCAGAAATTTCAGTAATAGCTAACCCATACTTGTCAATGCAGAAAGCTATATGTTTGATTTTCTCACTTGTTCAATACTGAAACTTTGTCAAATTTTCAGGAGAATTAGTTTCAGGTGTACTGTACACTAATCTAATATCAAATTTGCAAATAATAAATTTTCAGAAATTTCAGTAATAAGTAGCCATACCTGTCAATGCAGAAAGCTATATGTTTGATTTTCTCACTTGTTCAATACTGAAACTTTGTCAAATTTCCAGGAGAATTACTTTCAGGTGTACTTTACTCGAATCTGATATCAAATTTGCAAATAATAAATTTTCAGAAATTTCAGTCATAGCTAATCAATACTTGCCAATGCATAAACTTATACGTTTAATTTCCTCCTTTATTTGTTACTGAAACTTTATCAAAAATTCAGGAGAATTAGTTTCAGGTGTACTGTACACTAATCTAATATCAAATTTGCCAATAATAAATTTTCAGAAATTTCAGCAATAAGTACCCATACCTGTCAATGCAGAAAGTTATATGTTTGATTTTCTCACTTGTTCAACACTGAAACTTTGTCAAATTTTCAGGAGAATTACTTTTAGGTACACTGTACACGAATCTGATATCAAATTTGCAAATAATAAATTTTCAGAAATTTCACTAATAGCTAACCCATACTTGTCTATGCAGAAAGTTATATGTTTGATTTTCTCACTTGTTCAATGCTGAAACTATGTCAAATTTTCAGGAGAATTACTTTCAGGTGTACTGTACACGAATCTGATATCAAATTTGTAAATAATAAATTTTCAGAAATTTCAGTCATAGCTAATCAATACTTGCCAATGAATAAACTTATATGTTTAATTTCCTCCTTTATTTATTACTGAAACTTTATCAAAAATTCAAGAGAATTAGTTTCAGGTGTACTGTACACTAATCTAATATCAAATTTGCCAATAATAAATTTTCAGAAATTTCAGCAATAAGTACCCAAACCTGTCAATGCATAAAGTTATCTGTTTGATTTTCTTACTTGTTCAATACTGAAACTTTGTCAAATTTTCAGGAGAATTACTTTCAGGTGTACTGTACACGAATCTGATATCAAATTTGCAAATAATAAATTTTCAGAAATATCAGTATTGACTAATTCATACTTGCCATTGCAAAAAGTTATATTGTTGATTTTCTCACTTATTTAATACTTAAACTTTGTCAAATTTTCATGAGAATTAGCTTCAGGAAAACTGAACAGATATCTGTTAATTAATATGCAATAAATAAATTTTCAGAAATTTCAGTATTGACTAACCCATATTTATCAATGAAGAAAGTTATATGTTTGATTTTCTCACTTGTTCAATACTGAAACTTTGTCAAATTTTCAGGAAAATTACTTTCAGGTATACCGTACACGAATCTGATATCAAATTTGCAAATAATAAATTTTCAGAAATTTCAGTAATAGCTAACCCATACTTGTCAATGCAGAAAGTTATATGTTTGATTTTCTCACTTGTTCAATGCTGAAACTATGTCAAATTTTCAGGAGGATTACTTTCAGGTGTACTGTACACTAATATAATATCAAATTTGCCAATAATAAATTTTCAGAAATTTCAGTAATAGCTAACCCATACTTGTCAATGCAGAAAGTTATATGTTTGATTTTCTCCTTTATTTAAAACAGAAATTTTGCCAAATTTTAAGGATAATTACTTTTAGGTATACTGTACACGAATCTGATATCAAATTTGCCAATAATAAATTTTCAGAAATTTCAGTAATAAGTAGCCATACCTGTCAATGCAGAAAGTTATATGTTTGATTTTCTCACTTGTTCAATACTGAAACTTTGTCAAATTTTCAGGAGAAATACTTTCAGGTGTACTGTACACGAATCTAATATCAAATTTGCAAATAATAAATTTTCAGAAATTTCAGTAATAGCTAACCCATACTTGTCAATGCAGAAAGTTATATGTTTGATTTTCTTACTTGTTCAATACTGAAACTTTATCAAATTTTCAGGAGAATTACTTTCAGGTGTACTGTACACGAATCTAATATCAAATTTGCAAATAATAAATTTTCAGAAATTTCAGTAATAGCTAACCCATACTTGTCAATGCAGAAAGTTATAGTGTTGATTTTCTCACTTGTTCAATACTGAAACTTTATCAAATTTTCAGGAGAGTTACTTTCAGGTGTACTGTACACGAATCTGATATCAAATTTGCAATTAATAATCTTTCAGAAATTTCAGTAATAGCTAACCCATACTTGTCAATGCATAAAGTTATATGTTTGATTTTCTTACTTGTTCAATACTGAAACTTTATCAAATTTTCAGGAGAGTTACTTTCAGGTGTACTGTACACTAATCTAATATCAAATTTGCAAATAATAAATTTTCAGAAATTTCAGTAATAAGTACCCATACCTGTCAATGCATAAAGTTATATGTTTGATTTTCTTACTTGTTCAATACTGAAACTTTGTCAAATTTTCAGGAGAATTACTTTCAGGTATACCGTACACGAATCTGATATCAAATTTTCAAATAATAAATTTTCAGAAATTTCAGTCATAGCTAATCAATACTTGCCAATGAATAAACTTATATATTTAATTTCCTCCTTTATTTATTACTGAAACTTTATCAAAAATTCAAGAGAATTAGTTCAGGTGTACTGTACACAAATCTGATATCAAATTTGCAAATAATAAATTTTCAGAAATATCAGTATTGACTAATTCATACTTGCCATTGCAAAAAGTTATATTGTTGATTTTCTCACTTATTTAATACTTAAACTTTGTCAAATTTTCATGAGAATTAGCTTCAGGAAAACTGAACAGATATCTGTTAATTAATATGCAATAAATAAATTTTCAGAAATTTCAGTATTGACTAACCCATATTTATCAATGAAGAAAGTTATATGTTTGATTTTCTCACTTGTTCAATACTGAAACTTTGTCAAATTTTCAGGAAAATTACTTTCAGGTATACCGTACACGAATCTGATATCAAATTTGCAAATAATAAATTTTCAGAAATTTCAGTAATAGCTAACCCATACTTGTCAATGCAGAAAGTTATATGTTTGATTTTCTCACTTGTTCAATGCTGAAACTATGTCAAATTTTCAGGAGAGTTACTTTCAGGTGTACTGTACACTAATCTAATATCAAATTTGCAAATAATAAATTTTCAGAAATTTCAGTAATAAGTACCCATACCTGTCAATGCATAAAGTTATATGTTTGATTTTCTTACTTGTTCAATACTGAAACTTTGTCAAATTTTCAGGAGAATTACTTTCAGGTATACCGTACACGAATCTGATATCAAATTTTCAAATAATAAATTTTCAGAAATTTCAGTCATAGCTAATCAATACTTGCCAATGAATAAACTTATATATTTAATTTCCTCCTTTATTTATTACTGAAACTTTATCAAAAATTCAAGAGAATTAGTTCAGGTGTACTGTACACAAATCTGATATCAAATTTGCAAATAATAAATTTTCAGAAATATCAGTATTGACTAATTCATACTTGCCATTGCAAAAAGTTATATTGTTGATTTTCTCACTTATTTAATACTTAAACTTTGTCAAATTTTCATGAGAATTAGCTTCAGGAAAACTGAACAGATATCTGTTAATTAATATGCAATAAATAAATTTTCAGAAATTTCAGTATTGACTAACCCATATTTATCAATGAAGAAAGTTATATGTTTGATTTTCTCACTTGTTCAATACTGAAACTTTGTCAAATTTTCAGGAAAATTACTTTCAGGTATACCGTACACGAATCTGATATCAAATTTGCAAATAATAAATTTTCAGAAATTTCAGTAATAGCTAACCCATACTTGTCAATGCAGAAAGTTATATGTTTGATTTTCTCACTTGTTCAATGCTGAAACTATGTCAAATTTTCAGGAGAGTTACTTTCAGGTGTACTGTACACTAATCTAATATCAAATTTGCAAATAATAAATTTTCAGAAATTTCAGTAATAAGTACCCATACCTGTCAATGCATAAAGTTATATGTTTGATTTTCTTACTTGTTCAATACTGAAACTTTGTCAAATTTTCAGGAGAATTACTTTCAGGTATACCGTACACGAATCTGATATCAAATTTTCAAATAATAAATTTTCAGAAATTTCAGTCATAGCTAATCAATACTTGCCAATGAATAAACTTATATATTTAATTTCCTCCTTTATTTATTACTGAAACTTTATCAAAAATTCAAGAGAATTAGTTCAGGTGTACTGTACACAAATCTGATATCAAATTTGCAAATAATAAATTTTCAGAAATATCAGTATTGACTAATTCATACTTGCCATTGCAAAAAGTTATATTGTTGATTTTCTCACTTATTTAATACTTAAACTTTGTCAAATTTTCATGAGAATTAGCTTCAGGAAAACTGAACAGATATCTGTTAATTAATATGCAATAAATAAATTTTCAGAAATTTCAGTATTGACTAACCCATATTTATCAATGAAGAAAGTTATATGTTTGATTTTCTCACTTGTTCAATACTGAAACTTTGTCAAATTTTCAGGAAAATTACTTTCAGGTATACCGTACACGAATCTGATATCAAATTTGCAAATAATAAATTTTCAGAAATTTCAGTAATAGCTAACCCATACTTGTCAATGCAGAAAGTTATATGTTTGATTTTCTCACTTGTTCAATGCTGAAACTATGTCAAATTTTCAGGAGGATTACTTTCAGGTGTACTGTACACTAATATAATATCAAATTTGCCAATAATAAATTTTCAGAAATTTCAGTAATAGCTAACCCATACTTGTCAATGCAGAAAGTTATATGTTTGATTTTCTCCTTTATTTAAAACAGAAATTTTGCCAAATTTTAAGGATAATTACTTTTAGGTATACTGTACACGAATCTGATATCAAATTTGCCAATAATAAATTTTCAGAAATTTCAGTAATAAGTAGCCATACCTGTCAATGCAGAAAGTTATATGTTTGATTTTCTCACTTGTTCAATACTGAAACTTTGTCAAATTTTCAGGAGAAATACTTTCAGGTGTACTGTACACGAATCTAATATCAAATTTGCAAATAATAAATTTTCAGAAATTTCAGTAATAGCTAACCCATACTTGTCAATGCAGAAAGTTATATGTTTGATTTTCTTACTTGTTCAATACTGAAACTTTATCAAATTTTCAGGAGAATTACTTTCAGGTGTACTGTACACGAATCTAATATCAAATTTGCAAATAATAAATTTTCAGAAATTTCAGTAATAGCTAACCCATACTTGTCAATGCAGAAAGTTATAGTGTTGATTTTCTCACTTGTTCAATACTGAAACTTTATCAAATTTTCAGGAGAGTTACTTTCAGGTGTACTGTACACGAATCTGATATCAAATTTGCAATTAATAATCTTTCAGAAATTTCAGTAATAGCTAACCCATACTTGTCAATGCATAAAGTTATATGTTTGATTTTCTTACTTGTTCAATACTGAAACTTTATCAAATTTTCAGGAGAGTTACTTTCAGGTGTACTGTACACTAATCTAATATCAAATTTGCAAATAATAAATTTTCAGAAATTTCAGTAATAAGTACCCATACCTGTCAATGCATAAAGTTATATGTTTGATTTTCTTACTTGTTCAATACTGAAACTTTGTCAAATTTTCAGGAGAATTACTTTCAGGTATACCGTACACGAATCTGATATCAAATTTTCAAATAATAAATTTTCAGAAATTTCAGTCATAGCTAATCAATACTTGCCAATGAATAAACTTATATATTTAATTTCCTCCTTTATTTATTACTGAAACTTTATCAAAAATTCAAGAGAATTAGTTCAGGTGTACTGTACACAAATCTGATATCAAATTTGCAAATAATAAATTTTCAGAAATATCAGTATTGACTAATTCATACTTGCCATTGCAAAAAGTTATATTGTTGATTTTCTCACTTATTTAATACTTAAACTTTGTCAAATTTTCATGAGAATTAGCTTCAGGAAAACTGAACAGATATCTGTTAATTAATATGCAATAAATAAATTTTCAGAAATTTCAGTATTGACTAACCCATATTTATCAATGAAGAAAGTTATATGTTTGATTTTCTCACTTGTTCAATACTGAAACTTTGTCAAAGACAGACTAAATCTCTTCTCTTGTATTATAATTCATGATTAGAAACCAATACTTTCTTGCAAATTTGGTGCTTGTATTAAGTTCAAATTTCATGGGGTTATTAAGAAAGCTTTAATGCAAGAGATTAAAGTTGAAAGATACTCCATCTATAGATTTTCCAAAATTTATATCCAGTTAGATATATTATAGGTATATAGTTATAAGGAATTTGTATAAAATACCGAGTAGTTTGCTATATTTAAAAAAGTAGAAGGCCAAAAAATGTATTGACTACACTATTTGACTATAAAGTTTTATTAATACTTTCATAAATAATAAATACACCTAAACAACTAAATATAAAGATCTCATACAAAAACTATATACAATCACAAATAGAAATGCGTTAATACTTTACAAATAAGACTCGATTACATGAAAACTGCATACAAGTAGATACATGCCATCGCTAAATTACAACACTACTTCTTGGTCTGGGTAATAATAAGCTTGTTCTTCTGCCTGGTAACCTTAGCCTGCGGCGGCGTGGCCGAGGCGTGCAGCTGCCTAGGCACAGTCTCGTGCCTGGCGTACCTCGAGAACCTGGCGATGAAACTGCTCTTGTCGACGTGCTTGCTCGTACCGGCGACCTGCACGGCCAGCGCCGCCTGCTTCGACCGTTCCAGCATACGGACAACCCGCCCGTCGCCTGCACCGTCGCTAGCCAAGTGCCGCATCACCACGTGCAGCTTGTCCTCGTGCTGTTGCTGCAGCGAGACGATCCGCCGTTCGGCCTCGAGCCGCACCTGCTGCAGCGTGTGGCTGAGGTTCTGCACCCGCCCGGTCAGGTTCTCGTTCTGGCACTCCATGTCGATCACCTGCAGCTCGAGCTTCTTGCTGCTGCTGCGCAGGTCGATCACCTTCTCGAAGTATTTGTGCAGCAGGGCGCGCATCTCGTGGTCGTTGAGCTTCATGAGCCGCTCGAGGAGCATCTTGTCGGCGTGCTCCTGCGGCGTGGCCAGCGCCTTCTCGTGGATGTCCTGGTGGCCGCACATCCGCTCGTTCTTGTACTCGATGGCCAGGTCGATAGCCTCAATGGCCTCCTCGTACTGTATCAGCTTGCGCTCCTCGGACTCGTTTATTATCGCGTGGATATGAGTTTTTGGGTCGATCTTGCAGCGCTGGTCGAGCAGCAGCTCCCTAGTTCGGCGCAGGTTCCTGATTTCGTGGCGCAACGAGTCAAGTTTGTCGTCGGGGGTGTCAGCATCATCTCGAACCTCCAACCAATTATCTTGCTTAACGGAAGACCTAGGTGACGATTCCGGTTCGACGTCTTTGGGTAAATGTTTAAGTTCGTTTTCTAGAAGCAACTTGCGCTTCTCATCCTTTCTCCGCATCTTCTTCAGCTTATCCAACTGCTTCTTAGACGTGTGCAGGCTGCTCTCCAATTCCAAAACTCTGCGGCTCCCGTCTTCAGTTATGTTCTTTATCGAATCGACGTCCTTTAGCATCCTCTCAATTTCGGACAATTCCTTGCGGCATGCCTCCTCTAATTGTTGGTCATTTCGGATGAGCTGCAGTTTATTACGAGCCTCCTCATATTCGACTTTCAGTTTTCCCATCTTCTGCTCCATTTTATCACGCGCATTAGTTTTAGTGCTCCTATGTTCGAGCAGCTGATGCATTAACTTCTCCTTGATTTGAATGGTGTTTTGGAGCTCGTCAATTTGCCGCTGGCAGCCTTGCAAATCCGTGCAAACCTGCTTCAACAACCGGTTTTTGTTGTCCTTGCTTAACGTGGCAATCTTCATCTTGCTACCGGTGTTGTCCAAAATGCCATCTTCGGTAATTCTGGAGCGCACGTCCAAGGAGAGGCTGCTCAACTCGCCGACGGAGTGAATGCTGTTCCGCCTGCCTCTCGCCCCTCGAAAACAGTACTCGTTAACAGAGCTGCCGGCGCTCTCCTTTGTGACGAGGCATGATGAATTCTCCGAGCCGTTGGTTTTGGTGACGAGCGCCTCGGTACTTGATCTGAAGGCTGCTATGTATGCGCTCAGGCGGATCAGCACGTTCTCGTTCTCCTCGTCGGAACTATCACAGGAGTCTTCGATTTCCTCGTCGATACGCTCCAGGGAACGCCGTGGTTCTGAAGTCTCGCTAAGGCAGTCTTCGCACTCCTGCTTCAGCATGAGCCACCGGGACACCTGCTCCATGTCGTTCTGCGATAGTGTGTTATTGGCTACAAGTTTTTGGAATAACTCCTCGGCGTTCGCTACGAGCTTGAACAGCTGGTTGGCGGCGAACTGCAGCCCGAATACGTCGAAATTCTCGCGGGTGTTTTCGTTGGTGGTGTAGGAGTTCACAGAGACGATGTTTTTGACCATTTGGGCTCGTAAGGCAAACTGCATGGTGTAGAATGTTTCCGATAAATCTCGGAGCAACGGCGACACACAGCAGATTAGCAGAGTTTTCGCTCGTCCGCCAAACGAGTCTTTAAGTAATGTGGTGAGAACCGATTGGTTGTATGGTATTTGCAAATTGAATTGATTGGTGTACGGTTCGGTGAGGGTCATAATGCAGCGCTGCAGTGATAACAAGCCTGGATCGGAAGGAATGCTCTGAGCAATCCCGTTGCTGTCCATGACGATCATTTTCTCGCTGCCCGCCAAGTCTGCGAAGCTAGCAGTGGATATTCGATGTTGCACTGTGTTTTCAAGGAGCCACTGTTGCTCCAAAGTGACGGTGAATAATGTGTGGGCGTAGCGCGGGGCTATATTCGATATGCCAAGCTGTATGAGGTGGAACGCCTCGCCGATCGTCTTGCATTCAACGCTGCCGGCCCCCAGTAAATCCTGCACGTTCTCCCCGCATATCTGAGACCAAGTCACGTGCACCGACGAATTTCTCTCCCTATTCTCCCCCACTTTGGTGAACAGCTCTCGCAGGAAGCGAGGTATTATCCCGTACTCGCTCTCACTTGAAGCACAGTTCAGTCCGGGGCCCAGCAGCGTGTAGGACTTTCCGGTCCCAGCCTGACCAACCGCCACCACGGACACATCGCATCCCTCCAGCAGGAAGTTCAGCAGGGGCGCTGCCACGGTTCCGTAGAGCGCGTTCTGGGGGCAATCCAAGGGAAGGGCGTAATTCACTGGGTAGGGCTGCGAATTTCCGAGCTGCACCGTGTTGTTGAAAGTGTGGGGCTGCACGCACACCAGGTCTCCATTGCCGCATTGCAGCGGGCATATTCGAACGGCGGTTTCGACGCAAATTTCCATTTTCATTGAATAATAAGCTTAAACAAGCTCACCATTTTACAAACACAAACATAACCTAGCACAATTGGCAGCTGATTTCATGTTGTACTGTTTGCGATGTTGTCACCTGTGCTTATATTATTTTCCACTTTAAATTACAAATTTAACGTAAATAAAGAAATATTTGGCACAAATGATGAGCTTAATAGATTAATTGAATAAATGTAATCTTATATATCAGTTTGTTTACTTAATTACAACTATTTAGTCATTATAAAAACAAACATTAGGGTTTTCATGTTACCAGTACCGTCTGTCATGAATAAAATTGTCAAGTGTCTAAAAGTATATTAAATTTATTAACTATCGGCTTGGTAAATGTTCTGAAATTTAGGATGTACAGGCGTTTTCGTAACATTTCGCTCTTGTTGGTGATTTGTTTACTATGTGGAACAACAAAAGCCTTGCCCGACGAAGGGAAATGGGATTACAACCTTACAACAGTGAGTACACCTTGGGACACCCCTTAAAACCATTAACCACGCATTATCTTAGAACGACAACAGCTTGATCCTGTCGAAGAGCCTCTACAAGGACGCACAGGTTTTTATAAGAGGTAAAACCCATAAATATTTGGTTCACGGTAACGTAATGTTCCCCTTTTTAAGTTAACTGCGAAACCGTGAGTGCCAGCCCGACGAACATCTCGATTAGCTGGGCCATAGTGCACTCCATATGCTGGGACTTCTCCGATGCCATCGATAAAGTCAGAAATGTACGTACACGTAATGAGGCCTCGCTTTTGCTTACCAATTTCTGTTGCAGCACTTGCAAGTCACATATCCGCTCAATTCGTCATCTACATATCCACGGTCGTTAGATAAAGTTTACAAATGCGACGATCACATAGAAATAAAGGAGACGGTCCTGGAGAGGAGCAAAATGACCAAAGAAAATCAGCACCCAGTGTATATAATTCCCAAAGATGGGGTTTACGTCTTAGGTTTCCGTGTTGGTGGGGAAGATTATAATTTAGGCGTGCACGTTGAAATGAAGAGCGATTACGGATACCTATCGGCGGCTGATTGGCCGCTCCTGCCTTTCTATGGTTTCATGTGCATATTCTACGTAATACTGGGCCTGATTTGGTTGATAATGTCTTTCCTGCAGTGGCGCGATTTGTTGCGGGTGCAGTTCTGGATTGGGGGTGTCATCCTGCTGGGGATGCTAGAAAAGGCCACGTTTTATGCCGAATACCAAAGCATAAATAACACGGGGAGCCGTGTGCAGGGGGCAATGCTGTTCGCCGAGTGGGTGTCTTGCGGAAAACGCACCCTGGCCCGAATGCTCGTCGTCATTGTTAGCCTGGGCTTCGGAATTGTAAAGCCACGCCTGGGGGCTGCTTTGCATCGGGTGGTCGGCGTGGGAATGCTGTATTTCTTCCTGGCATCCTCGGAGGCGTACCTCAGGGTCACCCGTCCCAAGAACGACCAGAACAAAGATCTATTAGTGGCCTCAGTGCCATTAGCTGTGTTGGACTCCGCCATTTGCTGGTGGATTTTTAGTGCGCTGGTGAACACAACGAGGACTCTCAGATTGAGGAGGAACGAGGTGAAGCTGAACCTGTACCGTCACTTCACAAATACTTTGATTTTCTCAGTCGCCGCGTCCGTAATCTTCATGTTGTACTCCATTAAAACGCACAGGATTGTGATGTGCCTTATGATCTGGAAGGACTTGTGGTTGGAGGAGGCTTACTGGCACATTTTATTCTCGGCACTTTTACTTGTTATCATGATTCTGTGGAGGCCCACCAATAACAATCAGAGATACGCTTTCGTGCCCCTCCTGGATACGGGAGACGACGAGGAGGAGGAACATCTCGTGAACGATGCATATGGTGTGAAGGTGCGCATCCACCACCAAAAGAACCACTCGCCAAAGCAGAGCACCGTGGAGGACGATTTGAAGTGGCTCGAGGAGAATGTGACTATCGACCCGCCTCTGCCCGTTCTCGACTCTGACGAGGAGCTCGTCAACACCAGATTCGAAGTCTCCAAGATGCAATAGACTAATGTTTTAATTATGACGGATGCCATATTTCCAGGAGAATGATTGCGTATTCCAAGCAGTATTTAGTAGTTTGTAATAAGTGGGTTGTGAACAGCAACCTTTATAAAGTACTTAAATGTTCCTGTGCAAATGAAGTGAGACGCAAGTCGACTGGTCAAAATTAACAGCTTATGTTCGCCCTCCATCTATCGAAATTCATTTATGTATGTGTGTTCTTAGTGATGTGATTTTATTTTAATTAACTTTAAAATCCCGATTCCTTTAAATTTAAGATGAGACAAGCACAAACATCTATGTAAATTTTTGTAAATATTAAAGTTGCAAAACTGTTTATAACTTATTGTATTATCATTAAAATATTAGATGGAAATAACAATGTTTACATTATTTAAGCCAATTTCGTCGGCTTCACGAATGTACGCTTCCTCTTCATCTTCTTCCTGGTCGTCTCCAGCTTGTGCAGTTGTGACTGTATGTCCGAAAATATCTCATTCTGCTCTTCTTCGGGAATAGTTTTCCTGCAAAATTCGAAACATAAGTGACGAACACAATTAAAATCCCGATCATACTGACATGTATTGCTTCATGAGATCGTATTTCTCGTACGGCTTAGCCAGCTCCTCAGCTCGCTTGTAGAACCTCTCGGGCAGCTCCAGATCTTGCACGCCCTTCAGCTCCTTGCGCTCCCACCTCTCCAGCCACGGCTTCGGCTTCAACTTCACCTTGGTTTTGTTCACAGGCACCGGCGTGCCTTCGGGGAGGATCTCCGGCTCGATGTTCGTGTCAAAAGTGCTGTACTCTGGCAGGGCGTCGCGCAAATACAAAAGTTCGTCATCCAGGCGCTTCTCAAGTCGAAGCACCTCAATTTTTTGAATGGTCGGGTCGTACAGCTCATACATCACTTCCACACCCTAATTAAAGAGTAAATATTATAACAATTTTCACTTCACTAAGCTTTTTTTGTATAAAACGGATTAAAACAAAATTTAATTACCTGTTTATCGATAATGT
Source organism: Othius punctulatus (assembly GCA_951805005.1). NCBI lineage: Eukaryota > Metazoa > Arthropoda > Insecta > Coleoptera > Staphylinidae > Othius > Othius punctulatus. The sequence continues at coordinate 84,958,857 of OX638142.1, read as the reverse complement.
TGCGCAGTATGAAGGTAGCCCTTAAACCACAACCTTCACGTTTAATGCATATTCCAGAGAATTTAATCGGTTTTCCAGGAGTGTGGCGGTCAGATGATGTTACAGATAATATGGTACCTAAAAATTTCAATATTGCTAATTCTACAGTTATTATGGAAATAAAAATTATATATTTATAGTTACAACTTTTTAACATAATTGGAGAATTATCATACAAAACGTTTAAAAAAATTATACAGCTTCCATTTTTGTACAATTATTTGGTGCAAAATTTACACGAAATAAATAAAACGCTTCATTCAAACTTCAGAATCTGGATATGAACATACCGACATAAAACTCTGGTATGTCGATTATGGAGCGCCTGCTGATCATATCGCTTCTCTCGAGCCGTTCGCGTATGGTATTCCTGAACTGCACATTCGGGTCGGGTAGAAATTCGGGGTATATATGTCTGAATTGGGAGATGTTGCCTCGGGTCAATTCATTCCTCTTTATCTGGCCCACGGAAGGTGCTGCTGCCTTCGAAACTTGCCCTGCAGCATAACGGACTTGAACTGCAACAAATGTAATACACAGAACGATGAAGTAAAAGCTAATTATTTAGAAGGTAATGCATAATTATGGCGAGTACCTACAGTTAATGCCAGGTGTTAAGAATGCTATAGTTTTGCTGGTTCTTGAAAGCATTTTGCTGCTTATAGAATATTTTTTTAGGTTATGGTGTCTAAATCATTGATAGATGAAGTACAAAAATATTCAAATGAATTTTAACCCAGACTTATCTTGATCATAATAGATGATAAAATTGATGAAATTAGTATAAAAATGTAAGTAACCGATACAATAATAATCTTTTTAATAAATATCTTGCAAGTTGGTACTACTATAATTAATCGGAATTACTTTTAAATTTTATTCGTCCTAATTATTGCAAGAACTCCTTATTACACCGTTGCTGCATAAATAACATACTAGACTCGATTCGATGCCATAGATTAAAAAATTCCAGTTGTGGAAGTACATACTATATAGTACATACATACACGGAACCACCAGTTTCACTTCCCGTGCACAAATAAATATGGATAAAACTTTTCAGTCGAAACTATTTAATAGTTTAAAAAAATATATTTACATCTAGAAAATAATTTCATACACACATCAGGGCGGCACTTATTATTTATGATAGACTGTGATCGTCTAGCCAAAAATCATTGTCACTGCATTACACTTGCATAAACAACCGGGATATTGCAATAATTAAGTCATAAAAGTAAGATTAAAAATAATAAAAAAGTACAATATAATAATCTACACACTTCTTTAGAAACGCGTATTCATATATTCATAAAAATAAGATTAAAATAAATTTAAAAAACTACAATTCAACAATCTGTGGACTTCTTTAGAAACGAGGTTATCGGTACTTCAGGTTTCATGGTGAACAAGTCTTCCAAGTCTCTCTTAATTTTAGCCACTCTCTCGAGCAGCTTCATTTCATCATCGATTACACTCACATTTGCCCATTCTGTTTCAATCGGACTCTGTTTTGCATCGACCGATGGAAGGTGGTTGAGCCTTCCTTCATCATCCTGACTAAGCAATGCAGGACGCAACTTCGACATCTCATACTTGAGGTCTAAAAATGTATCTTCGGCTTTTTCTATTTCCTTTTCCGATTGGTTTATGCTTTCGGTCAGGATTCTCGAGCAATTGTGCAAGTCGTCCCTGATCGATTTTAGGCCAGCAAGATTCAGTCTCAGATGTTCTTGGCTGCCCTTCAGGTCTTTGAGAAAGGCAGACCTGGCATTCGCATCGGTTCTAACATTTTGCATCAACAATGATATGTTTTCGTCCACAAAAGCAGCTTTTCTCTTCGTATCACATAGGGAATTAGATCTCGCACCTGCTTCGTCTGGCTTTCTTAAGTTACCGTTTGAAGTCATTTCTTGTTTAGTTTGTACTTTTTAAAATAGTGGTGTACGTAATGTAACAAGTATGAATGATAAATTTACAAATCTATTGAATTACAGCATTATTTTGGGTATTATCTTAGCCCAAGAACATTTTCTCACCGTAATGTTAAATATTTATATAAAAAATAGATTTTAACGGTCACAGATGACACTTATTTACAATTAGTCAAAATAATGGTTGGTATTGGGTTGGGTTGGTTTGTTAGTAATTTACTATTAGTAGTTGGCAGCCTTCATTCCATGTCCCCATCTGATTCAAATCAATTTCTCCTGATAAATGTATATTATTTAATAATATCCATTCACAATCAACTTTAGTAAAGTTTTTTAAAACATGAAACTCATTGCCATTTCGAGTTAATTTAACCATTAGAGTCTACAACGAACTAAGTTGTAGTGCAAAATATGAAATAATTGATTTATTTATTTATTAAGATTGTTTTGACTATTACTACGTGCTAATCGATATTTATATTCATAATTAGATATTAAATTATTGAAAATGACTGTCATAAGTTGAAACTCGAATTTATAGAATAAATTGTGATAAAATCATCAATCAATTTAATATCTAATTATGATTGATTTATTATTCTTACATTTAATTCGAACGTTTAAAATATATAAATAACAATTCTTAGTGTAAAATATAAATATATTATAAAAGTATCTAAAAATATATAAATATGGTGTATAAATATATGGACGGATATGAACTAAACAACTCCGAAATGGACGACCTTAATTTTAGGCTGCACAGGTGGACTGTTGTTGGCCTCCTTTCTTATTGGCGTGAAATCTTTCAAATAGTCCTCGTTTGGATGGCAGAGCGGCAGGCTGTCGGCCAGTTCTTTCTGCGGATCGGTCACGTGAGCAGGCGGCGGCACTCTGACAGGCCTCTTCACCTCGGGCACTATAAAAGCCGTCACAGTGTCCGAAAATTTCACCTTGGCCTGCGGTTTCTTGACAGTCGCGCTCGGAAGGGGCATAGACGAGGTCAGCGAGGGTGCCACCGGGAGCGGAGGGGCCACACGCAAAGGCGAAGCCACCCTGAACTGCGGGGCTACCCTTGGTGGCGGCGCTATGGTCCGAATGGGCATGAACCGCGATTCCGGCAAGTAACTCCTCGGGTAAGAGTGCACTGCGGGCGTGTTAATGTTGCTCTGCCTGACTGGTGGAACGTGGATGGGCCTCGAGGTGAAAGGGATGCCGAGGTTGTTGATGCCGGACATTGGAAGTGGCGGGGTGGACGGCAAGGGAGGGGCGATTACGGGTTTGTTAATCAGCTTGATTTTCGGGAGATCGACGCTTGGTATCGGCGGGACGAACGAGGGCCTGTAAGTTTTGGGAATCGGGTGGTTGAAGTTGGTGCTGAGATAGTTTTCGTTGGAGTGGTGCGGCTTCGACGATTCCTCACTCGTCTCACTGCTGCTTGAATCCGAGCATTGTGAGCAAATGGACCTCGAGCAATTAGATGCTAAAAAAAATTTAAATAATAAATCTCTCTGCTTTTAACATAATTAGGGCAGACTTTGAATGTTTTTTTGAACAGTTATTTTGGTTATAATCTCAAGTTATTAAAAATGATTTTTAAAATTTATTTGTCACAACGACACTAGTATAGGTGTAGATAATTTTCTGGTAATAGGTTCAGATCTTATAATACTATATACATTTTCTATTTTCGTACATTTTCATCAACTTTATTAGTAATACTACCATCAAAATTGAGTTTAGTAACTGACTCCCGTTACTTTTTACATTACACTGTGAAATAATTGAAAAGCAAAGCCTGCTCTGAATCATATTAAAATCAGATTGACTATAATAATCAATACACAAATTACCTTCGCTGGAACATCGGCTGATCAAAGCAGACGCCTGGGCTCTTGCCGCCGCCGCCATCTCAGTCTCCCCTATTTTAACGGCAATGTAGTGAAGGTCCATAAAAAGGTCGTGGTGGCCCAAATCAACGGCCAGCAAGAAACTGGTCTCGTACATTTTAGCACGGACCAACTGATGGAAGAATCTCCTCGTTAGGCTCTTCACTTGCGGCCCAAACTTATGCCTGACTTCCACCCTGAGAGGAACGGTCGGGCAGTGAAAGCTGCCCAAAGCGTCTTGCAGCAGTTTGGCGGACGAGTCTTTCAGGGGTTGCCGTAGTATATGGGCCACAATCAACTGCAGAGCAGCAAAGGCTTGCTCGTTAAACTCCCAGCTGAGCAACAAACGGATGGCCCGTTCAAATTTTCCCTCGCGCAGATACAATCTAATCAACGATTGGAAGCTTAAACTATTTGGGATGTGTGTTAGTAGGACTATTGGGCCTTGTTCGAGTTCGATGAAAAAGTGTTCGGGGCCCCAGAACAAAGACTCGACCGTACATTGAGTATTAAAGTAACTAGAGATATCTAATAAATTAATCGAACAGTCCTCTGCCATTAACTGCATGTTCACACAGTTTAAAGCCACGTCGTAATACTGGATTTGGCCCCTTTCATTCGATATGGCAAACAACACCTCCGACTCATGCCATGCTGTATGTGTAGGAATGAAAGAGGCTTTTATAATACGGCTGGAGCCTCTGTTGCGGTCTAGAAGTGCCAGCGAGCCATCTATGCACCCAAGGACTAAGTATGTCTCTTTTTCACTTAGTGAAGCACAGCTGACCTGTGTCTGCAACGGGACTGCCGTCACAGACGATCTTTTCAAAGCACTGCCGATCAGCTCCAACAAGCAGACTTCAATGGAAACGGCACCACGCTGCGAAACCTTCTGCTCGACGACGATGACGCACTTTGAGTTCATTTTGCTGACCGCCACTTTAATTGGTTCCCCGTCGGTTTTTTTGTACGAGAGCAGATCGGGGCCGCGAGCACCCAGCCAGTACAAGTGCAAGTTGGCTCGCTGGTGATCCTTCGCGACGGGCGTCCACGGCTGGGGGTGCTCGCATCCCGTCCTCCCCCATATGGCGAGCAGTTCGCTGTACACGCTTATGTTCCGCCTGTGCCCGCTCTCGATGACCCACTCCTTCCACGGGCCGCCGTGCCCGAAAACACGGCCGTCCTTGCAGATGCAGACAATTTGGTTGTTATTGATCACGCCATCACATATCACTTCCGGTTGCACCCTCAATATTAAGTTCCTGTCGAATTGAATTCCCGTGATATCGTTTCCATGGACTTTCAGGTGCACAATCAGGCCTTTCGACAGAAGCAGCTGCAGCCCCCGCTCGCTCCACAGCGTGCACACAATTCTGTTCTGCAATAGTGCCTCCTCGAATTCCCGGAGCTTGTCCTTAAGCTTCTCTGGGCGCTTGTTTAGCACGACGCACTTGTACCCGCGCAGCTCTGCGTAGTTCCGCTTGCAGTTGGCGTAGTGCTGGTCGGACGGCTCCTTTTTCGTGTAATACCTGCAAAATTCGAGGCAATCAAGTCTGTGCAAACCGACGAGCTGAAAGAATTACTTGTAACAGCTGTAGTCCGTGCAGTCCAGTTTGATGTCCTCCTGGGTGCTCCAGAAACGTATTTCGGTGAGTAACGAGAGCATCGCCGGATCTCATTTGGGGGCCTTGTTTACTAGCTGGGTTTGAACTGTGTGGTGATGAAAATATTTACAGTCGCGGCTGCCGAGGACACGCACCGAGGGGTCAAGGTTGTGAGCTTTAAAAGAGCGCAATTTAGGAAGGCGTACGTTCGAGAGATGATTAATGTGAACGCGAGCCTAAATTTTGTTCTACATTACGTTTTAAGGCACAAATTTCTCTGAAGAACCACAAAATCTAAGGTACAAAGTTATCTGTTGGCAATATGAAGTTGCGAATCATTAATTATCTGTTTTTTATACTTGTATTTGGTGATTAATTAATGAATTATAATTTTATTAATAATAAATAGTTGTACGTTTCTAGTAATCTATTTTGATAAATAAATTATACAAAATTATATGCCAATTTGTGCATTCAATTGATCTGGCATCAGTGAAATATGCACTCAACGACGTTAAGTTAGGCATAAATGAGCTTGTAAATGTCGAATGATTTTATTTATAATGCACAAGTTGTTACTAATATATACTTATATTGATTTACATGCATATTATAATCACGTTAACATACAAATTAGTTAATATAATCCGATTTTGCTATTTTCAGACCGTTTCATTTGAATGTGCTTCATACGCAATATCCAAAGCTGCCAACAAAGTAGATTTTGACAAATATCAATAATGAATCAACAATCTTGAACGAATTTTATTAGTTTCTTCGACGTTTGAAGATTTTAGAAAGTGGCGAGAGCAGAAGCACACTGAATTCGGTGTAGTAGATGAACGATGGACGGTTTACTTCCCAGTGAATTTGATCTGATTGTTGTGGGAACAGGCAAGTTTTCTCTAATTCAATTAAAACGTTTTGACCCAGGAAACAATACATTTCACCGTCTGCTTAAGCTAATTGTAAACCAATTTATATGTATTGTGCCATGGGATACAAACCATTAAATATCAATTCTGTGCCTGCAAGGCACAGCTTATATCGCAATTCATGAATTCACAGGAACGCTTTTCATTGGCGGCTCATTGTTGTGTTACAGGATTAATCGAGTCTGCTGTCTCGGCATCTGCAAGTCGAATAGGGAAACGTGTGCTCCACATTGATTCCAAAGATTATTACGGCGGGATCTGGGCCTCGTTTAACTTGGAGCTGATACAGAAGGTGGTGAGTAGCGAGAGTGAGCAGCCTGAAAACGGTGCAAGCAGAAAAATCGGCGAGAATGATGAGATAATTCCGATTGGAAACACGTTGTACAATATAAAGGACGTCACGCAGGCGTGGCACGTGCCTGAGTACGTATTTATACAAATGCCCCGAATGACAACCTGCGATTGTTGAATTAAAACGCGCACTTTTTAGAAAAGAAGAGGCAAAACAGGATGACGATGATGGAGAAGGCGACGGTGAAGAGAAAGAAAAACCGTTTGTTTGGACTCGGGAGAAGATGTTGGCCGAATCAAGAAAATTTAACTTGGATATAGCACCCAAGGTACAATGGTTCAAATAATTCAAGTCCTTAACTCTGGCCTTTCAAAACAATTTTATTTACCTATTTACCAAAATATTTACCAAATAGAAAATTGCTATTGTAGAAAGATTCCGTAAAATGAAATGCATACTTTCTTTTGTTTTTAGTTGCAATTTGCCCGTGGAGATTTTGTGGAATTGCTCATTTCATCGAATATTGCGAGGTATTCGGAATTCCGGAGTATCAGCAGAGTTTTAACTTACATTAACGATGACTTGGCGCCTGTGCCGTGCTCAAGATCCGACATATTTTCTAATGCAAGTGTTAGCGTAATTGAGAAGCGTATGCTCATGAAACTCCTAACCAGTTGCTTGGATAACGACGAGAAGGAGTTTGCTGGTAAATTAGTGCCCAAATAGATAGATGCAAAACGCTTGATGGAAATCATCTTATCTCTTAAACGATTCCCCAAAAGTTGAAATTGTAAGAAATTTAGTATGTGTCAAAGATTTAATTTCTGTTAAAACCTGTTTCATCGCTACAAATTATTTGTTTAGTTTAGTGTTACATTTTTTTATTGGGTTCGTGTAAATTGCCAACATAAGCACTATTTGTTTGTAAGTTGACCGTTGTATAATTACATGGATGATTTTAGGTTACGAATCTAAAACGTTTAAGCAGTACTTGACAGATCGGAAATTATCACCTAATTTGGTGCATTACATACTTTATGGAATTGCAATGTGCACAGATGACACGCCCTGTTTGGAGGGAATTCAAAACACCAAACGATTCTTAAACAGCCTGGGGAGGTTCGGGAAGACACCGTTCTTATACTCAATGTACGGAAGTGGAGAATTGCCGCAGGCATTTTGCAGGTAAGATCTAAATTATCGTGAATTATAGAATGATCAAATCCGATCTGATTTGATTCATTGATCTGATGCAATGAATCTTGATCAGAAACTTGCATAATTTTGAAAATTAAAAACTGAGATCATTGAAAAATTGGAACAAAAATTTACCGTAAAAAAATTCTTTCTTTTTATTACTCGTAGATGATGGTTTGTGGCCTTTTAACTAAACTCTTTCAAATTTTCAATTCAATAATCCAGCAATAAAAATTAGTAGTTTGTATAATCGCCTAATTTGATGATTTTAAAGTTTGTTGTCTTATTTTAGGATGAGTGCCGTTTTTGGCGGTGTCTACGCTTTGAATCAACCATTGCAATCGATGTACTTCAACAACGACGGTGAATTTGCAGGAATAATATCTGGAGACCAAAAAATAACAGCCAACCACTTGGTGAGCAGTGTGGAGTACATGCACGCGTCTTTCATACAGGATTTGGAGGTGACGTACATTTCAAGAGCAATTTTTATAACCGACAGGTAATACTTACTTTCTAATTCACACGTTAACTGTGTTAGAAAATTGAAGATTTTGAACGCCTGTCACCAACTTCATAGATATCCTGAATATTTGTATATGTATGACTTTAAAAGCACTGACGCAGCGATTTTATTTTTATTTAATTAGTGTTTGAACCCAGGACGTTTAGCATGCGAGTCGGACTTTTCACTATCCCATTATGTGCCCCTTGTATTCAAATTTATTATAACCTAAAGTTCTAAACCGATATTTGTGTATTTTCAGATCAATCATGGAAAGCAAATCCGAAGATCTGACTCTACTGTTATTCCCTGTGAAAGGAGGAAGTGAACTTTGTTACATTATAGAGGCTGGATCGTTAACAGGCGTCTGCCCCAAAAATCTGTGTTAGTTTATTTATGCTTTAATTTGGCGGCATTTATAAGTTAATGAGGTCTGAAGTTACATTACTCTATTTTTGCAATAATGCAATCTATAACAATTTCTAGTTAAATTGGTAATCAAATTTGTCAAAAGTTGATCAAAATATAAGACACTCAAAGTTACATAAAAATACCAGCGCCAATTTGACACCTAATTGTTCTCGTAATATTTAAATAATTCCATTTCGTGGTAGTTGCCAACTGTTACATCTCGGTTATTACCAAAAACGTACTTTATTCATCATTCATAGTAATGATACTGCTCTTACAGTTGTCGTGCATATGTTCATGAAACAAATTGAAAATCCCGTGTCTGACCTGAAGTACTGCTTCGATAAACTGTTTAACAAGAATGACAACAATGAAAGGCCAAACGTCCTGTGGTCTCTGTACTTCTCGGCTCCGAACATGGATGCTTATAAGAATATAAGGAGGAACATATTCATGTGCCCGGGACCCGATCTGGACTTGGACTATGACAATTCAGTCAAGATTGTAAGCATTGAACGTTTAATTCATGTGCACGAATTTATTTTCGGTGCGAAATTTTTGCAAAATATGAAACAAAATTATACAATTTGTACTTATTGTATTTGTCATTGTCGTTATGTAACCATTTGTATATTTTAATGCTTCCAATTGGTAAAGACAAAGAAAAATAGCTTGGATCATAAGGTGTAATTTTATTTTTCATTTTCCATTTATAATTAAACTCGATAATAAAACAGTTTTTCCAATTAAAATATGTTTGAACCCAGAAAATGTTTGTGAAATATGAAACTGACAATTTTCGCGTCCTATATGCATATAAAAACACGATGTATCGAATGAATTTTTCATATGACGAATTAGTTCGGCTAGATAATGACTACGATTTATATACATCTTTTAATGCAATGTACTATTAGTAACGAATTAATCACTCTGTATTTATATTTTAGGCACAGAATATAGTCGGTGAGCTTTATCCTGGCGAGGAGTTCCTGCCCAGGGCTCCTGACCCAGAAGAAATAATCATCGGTGGCGACAATGAGAACGAGTCTCCCGACGTGGAGGCGACCGATAAAAATGAAAGCGGCGACACTGCAATTACGGACGCAGACGAGATAATCGCAAAATGCAAATCCGAAACTGAGCCGACAATTGAGTAGATACTGCACGAAAGCGTTGAGAGATTATTATGTGATGAGTTAAACCATTTGTGATTTATGGAGATGTTATAGTTTCCCTGTAAGCGGTAACTAGTATATGCACCAATATTCCATGTATGTTAAAAAAAAACACACGACAAAATATAGCTGACAGTTCAAGTTTCAATTTTTTATTCATTTAATGCGGAGTAATCAACAATGTTTGCAGTCGATTCAAATTCCATACTAAAGATTTACGGATTTTGCTGATGTCTTAGCCATGTGCACACTTGCATTTACATTAATCTTGTTTCCATTTCAAATTTACTTTTTTTTTTACTCTATTTTGACACGATATCTGCAAACAAAACTATTTGGCACCAAACATTGTTTGGCACTGTATACAAGACATTTTGTCTCCCATTTATAAACTGCAAAGCTAGTTCATATTTATTACACCATCGAAAATAGTGTATCTTAAAAGTTACTGTACAATTGTTAAGATTAAAATGAATAAACCAAAACTGCTAAATTAATTTCCTCCCAATAAATACAAATATCCGGCTGGGCACTGGCCATTGCTGGGGCTTTGCTCGGCCAGGCATTTGCATTTATTGGGTGATTCCTCTCGTACTCCTTTGTACTTCTTGTAGTGCTGTTCAAAGACCTCGGTCAAACATTGTTGCTCGTACTTTATAGTGAAATGTAACTTAATTAATCCATATATTATTGCGACTTAAGTCATGAATGATTGTATATGATAAATATGATGATAAATTGGGTGTTTAAAACACCGCAAGGTGTTTTATTCTGTGTTTAAATATGGATTACCATGTAGTAACCGTTTGCAACTAGCCTGGTCATTATATTTAGACAACTTGCGGAATTCGCTTATTTGTTTTAAATGCAGTTTTATTCATCTCTTTATCAATAGTCTTTGTTGTTATTTTATTGATAATTCAGATTTTCTTTGTATCATGGTTTGTTGAGATTTGTATGCATTTTGGAAGACGTGGCAACTGCGCAATATATTCAGCTTGTAGCCATCTTCAGGCCACAATTCAAGCTTTCTTTTTGTACGGAAGTTCACGCAAACACGTCAGGTACGGACATTTTCCTCTTTAATCTATTTGAATTTCCATCATCCAGCGATTAAGGGTATTTCTACGATCATGTAGGATTAGGAAAAACACGCAGATGGTGGAATTTATTTGAAAATATATTGAGAAAATCAAAAAATTATTACATGTTTTTTCTAACCTCTTATTTCATAGTGTATGACAAAATTGTTTGAAACTTTGAATTTGCTTAATTTCTGATTTTACTATTCGCATGTGGGATATTGAAATGTTGCTCAGTTTGCAGGCAGCTCATTTGCTTAATTAATGCATTGTTTACTTTTTAAGGATGTTGATGCCCAAAAAGAACCGAGTGGCTATCTACGAGTACCTCTTCAAAGAGGGAGTCATGGTAGCCAAGAAGGACTACCACGCACCCAAACATCCTGAATTGGAGATGATCCCCAATTTGGAAGTCATCAAGGCTCTGCAGTCCCTCAGATCCAGGGGATATGTTACTGAACAATTCGCATGGAGGCATTTCTACTGGTGAGTACCTTGTAGTCATAATTACATCTATCTACGATGTATGTACTCCATATTTGTCCCGTCCTCTTAAACGAGTAACAATTGGAATATAATATAAGTGATCTCCAGTAACTAACTGCTGGTCAAGAAACAATTGCTCAGAGTAACACTAAATGTTTTATAGAAGTGTTTATATCTTGTATTGTATATCTACGATTACAGATTTTAAATTCTTTTTAAGTTTAGCCTGGCTTGTTTAATGTGAATTATGTTGAAGATTTTGTTTAAATCTCAATAAAATATTCATTGGTAGTTCATGTGGCGCTGGTTAACTTGGCATTTAAATGGCAGTGACTTCAGTTACTCGTATCCAATTTTACTTAAATGCAAGAGCTAAGACTCGGAAAATTTGTCTCATTAAATATGTGTGTAAGTCAATAGTTAAACGAGATAACATTTCCTTGTTGAATATAATAATGGGGCAGGTCAGCATTAGCACTAGTAAGTCATACTTTTCAGGGTGTTTTTATGATCTACAAAATTATATTTAAATTGCCTTAACAAATGTATTCTATGGCCTATTTTTCTCGTCTCTTTACAAGGTACTTAGAATTGGAAATAAAATTACCAAAATAGTTCGTGATATTTCTTTTATGTTTTTACTCATTTCAACCGATTGTTGCTCATATCATTTGCAAATATTTTAGTTTCATATTACAACATTTTTCGTCATTATAATTTTTTTTTACTAGTGTCAACTTTTTAATTCGGTTTAATTTCCAGGTATTTGACGAATGAGGGTATTGAATACTTGAGGACGTACCTCCACCTGCCCCCTGAAATCGTGCCCGCCACACTCAAGAGGCAAATCCGCACAGACACGGCTCGTCCCCGTGCCGCCCCTATCAGATCCGAAATGTCGAAACCTTCGGAGGACCGTGCTGGATACAGGAGAACTCCCGGCGGCCCAGCCGGTGGTGATAAGAAGGCCGATGTTGGAGCTGGCAATGCAGATTTGGAATTCGTAAGTTGCAACCGGTTTCCCGTTTTCGTAGTTTACTGAAGTTACTGTCTGTTTTAGCGTGGCGGATTCGGAAGGGGCAGGAGCTCAGGACCACAATAGTTAATGTAATTATTCAATACAATCTTTTTGAAACATTTGTGTTTGAGTTTTATTGCAGTCTGTTTAAATTACTTCCTCGCCTCAGATTTTTGGGAACGCATATGTGCCAATTTTACGATCTTAATATTTTTGTACAATACTTGAGCATTTAATAAAAAAATCTACAAGGCTGGTAAGAATTTAGGTGTTTTTTTTAAATGTTTCCGACTAAATGTACTCTATAATAATAAGTTTTACTGTAGCAATTTCGTTCAGATATTAATTGTATATGCTGCAATTGAAAATTTCAATTTTGAACACTTAACAGAATAATTTTTTTAAAGTTACTTCGAATATGTACAATTGCTGTAATCACAGTCATATTACTGATGCATATGGAAACAACGCAAATGAAATTAATTTCATGAAATACAACCACTGTTGCTACTCTTATTAGGTTCGTACTAGATTAGTACATTTTGACATAATTTAATTCGTTTGATATTGATCTATTTGATAAATTTAGAACTTTTTGAACCGATCTGGTACATTTCTAGATCTGCATGGTACATTTGAATTTTTCACAGTGGCAACACTGAATACAATTTCATTACAAAATACCAAAACATAACCGTGCTAAATAGGAATAACAAATAAAATTATGTCCACGAGATGGTACAGTATAAGATTCAAATATGAGATTCATTCTTAACCAACACCCCTGCATTCCAGCTATCCACTTTATCAGAAAGGAGCCCCACAGCTGAGGGTGTTTCTGCCGAACTTTTGGATGAAACCCGTAAGGCCCGTAGTCGAACAGCCACCGAATGTTGTACAATTCGCCTGCTCGATGGAAATGACGAGGCACGATGTTAAAAACTATTTGGAGAAAATATATAAAGTGAAGACAATTAGCGTAAGGACCCGCATCGCTTTGGGGAAGACGAGACGGGATCCAGGCCGGGGGTATATTGTTAAGGACGATGATATTAAATATGCCTATGTTTCATTGGTAAGCGAATACTTTGATTATCTAATTCGGGAGTGACTGTTATGAATAGAATTCTTTATTCAGTGCCAGTACAAATGTTTACTCAAGAAATTACAAAGTGTACAGTAAGAAAAATATATTTGTATCGACATGCAAAGATAAATACACTGAAGGAGAACTTCCTGTGCTTACTGATATTAAGATCTTGCCTTGGGACGTATTGCACACTCCCGATCTGCTTCATTGTTGTAATTTTGGTAGAAGTACTTTAAATGAATATGATTTTAGCCGAAAGGGGAGAGCTTTACATTCCCCGATATATTCCCTAAGGAGAAGGAGGATGAGTTGAAGAAAGAGGAACAGAGCTTGGACGAAGCAAAGAAAGGGTATAAAAAGTTTCTGGAGCGGAATAACGAGCGACCTAATGCTCCTGGATGGTTTTCATTATAATTTTGAGAATTAAATAATAAAATCTACTTGCGCTACATATAATTTTGTATACTTTGAACTGCTTTGCACCAAACGTATTATGTAATAGTCCCGAGGAAAGCTGACAATGGCCCATGTTTTTTCGAACAAAGAATCGCTTTTTCTATGCTAGAAAACGCATAGAAGGTGCTTAAGGTAAATCTAACAAGGTGAAATGAATTCTCTAATTCTGGCAATATGAAGTGTTTGACAGCACTCGACGGGTCTACTGTATCATCGGTTAATGGATAACTTTTCTTCACCTGAATTAGAATATATAATATAATTTATCATAGGTAGGTGCCGACACATTTGCAAGATATGTGTATTGAAAAATCGGTCAAGCTAAATTTAAGTTGGTTATGATTTATGATACATAACTTCACTTAAATGCATCTATTTTGGTAAATCCAGTACATTGGTGGTCTGTGCCAGTACATAACCTCACTAAATGCGTCTATTTTGGTAAATACAGCTTTGTGCGGTAAATGGCTATTTAAATAACATTATTCGCAATTATGGTACATTTTGAACCTAAGTTTCTCAGGAATTTAATAGGTTTGTAACGATTTTATGATGTAAACCAGCAGTTAATTTAGGTGCACATGTAAATATTCCTGTAATGAGATTGTGAAAATTTGTTTGCAGCCTCATATATACACATTTCTCGGTTAGTCACAATATGAGCATTAGCGCTAAACCATGGAGTACGATTTTGAAACTGGAAACCAGTTGATCGTTGAATTGATCACCAAAGAGATATTCGAGGGAGAATACGTGTCTGGATCTAAAAATCGCATCGAACTGAAACAAGTGTGCGACTATGTCACCAGGAATGCCCTGGGTGGAACGCTCTTCACCTTTTACAGAAGTGAAATCTCCAACATCCGCCTTCTGGAAGAGTCCGTCCGCCTGCCGTGCAGAAATGCAAGCCCCAAGCCCGACCGAGGCGACATCATCAGCCTGCCCCAGTCCGAGTACCAAAGTCTGAAGGAACTTTCGGACAACTACACATACATGTCGACTATGGACAACCGCTACTTTGAGGCGGTCAAGCATCTGAACGCATGCGAAAATATCGGTGTCGCCGCTTTGAGCAGCCACCTGGGTCGAGCCGCTCCACTTAATCTGCTCGTTTGCTGCACTTGGGATCAGGTTTACATATTCGATTTGTTGTTGTACAACAAAAAGAGCTTTCCAAAGGAACTGAAGCAGGTGATGGAGTCCAACGATATAAAGAAAGTTTTGCATGACTCGCGGGCTTTTGTGGACTGTCTGTGCTACTGTTATCGATTGACAGTATGTAACATATTTGACACGCAAGTATGTATTATCAACATTTAAGTTAATACTGATTAAAATTGTACCGATACAATAAAATGCTGATGAAATATTTATTATTATTGTTCAATTTTCATAAAATTTTGTTCACTAAAACTCTAGTTTTGGGTAATAGATGCTTCAGAAATATTAATTATTATCGTTCAATTTTCATAAAATATTGCTCAAGAAAAATCTACTGTTTGAGTAAAAATTGTGAAAATCACTGATGTATCAAAGTCTATGGCAACACCAAATTAAGTTTCAAGAATTGTATACAACGTTCCTGCTAATTCCTTATATGTTGTCTTTGTATTTATTATTGTTAAACTGTATGTTTCTTGATGTAGTTAAAAAAAACTTTTTATCAATTTATAACTTATTGTTACAGGTGGCTGATGTATTAATCGAAAAAAAAAGTAATAGAGTACCAGAGAAGACGAGAAATTTGGGAGAGTGTCTCACAGAGCACTTCAATTTTCCAAAAAATTTGCTGGAAAGAGCCTTGGTAATTGTTTCAATATTACATTACAAGTTGTTTCCCCATTTTGTGGTTATCGTGTTGTGAACAATTCCATTGTTTCAGAGTGCCGATCTGACTTTGTGGAAGAAAAGACCGTTGAATGACACCATAAAACTGATGGCTTCTAGTCTCGCCGTTTATCTCATCACCTTGAAAAACCACTTGGAGAAGCTATTGCTGAAGGAGTTTTATGACGAAGTAAATACCTATTCTACCAGTACGCTTCACAAATCTGCTGTGGAGGCGCAAAGCATTTTATCCAATAATGACGTTGCAGAAGTTTTATCATCGCTCACATTAACTGGAAACGACGAGCCGGATTAATCATTGATAGCTTGATAGCTATCGTGTTGATACTTCGATACTCGTGTTGATAGCTTCTCTGAATAAGTTAGTGGAAGTCATGGACTAAAGTATTGTTAATTGTAATCATTCATTTCCATTATTTAGTTACATTTTCCATGTTATACTTACAATTTTTCATTACGTTTTATATAATAAATAGTTATTTTGCCATCGACTGGAAGTTTTTGTGCTTCATGAAATAATATTGCAATATCATTTTTGTGCCTGTTTTTGTTACAGTTCCACAAACTGTAGCGGCACTACGAATTCTACCCCCTCTTTGTAGCTTTCAATCTTTAGGTACCTCCTAGTACAATGTATTTCTAGATGTTAACGTTATGCATTCTCTTCTCTGAACCACTAATAGTTCGGTTATATTCCAATTTATCTATGGTATACAGACCAACTTCCTTCAACTCTGTCAAATTATCTTTATAAAGTAACTAATAACTTAAACGTAAATTTCAAATTATCTTCATAAAGTAACATGTAAATTTTGGGACTATTTTTCAGAAAACTAGGAGTTCCTGCTTCATTAATAAAAAAATTAAGAAAATTCATGATGTATTTGGTTACATTTATGCTAAATTTATTATTTGTTCCATATTTATAAAGATGATCAAATTTGGAAATTTGCCCCAGGTTTTACAAAGAGTTTTACCTACTAGAGTAACTACAGAAATGTACATGTGATAGAATGCTGAATAATAGGGTATAAACAGAACACATCGATTTAGAATTGAGACGAGAGTAAAACTATGTCCCGTGGCATTTAGTCTGCATATATTTTAGCATTTTCATTTAACAGATGCAGTTTTATTTCGTCAAGTCAATTTTTACATGTAAATTTTGTGGCTGAATACTATTTTTGTTGCCGATTGATTCTTTATAGCTTAACCGGACAGATTGATTTATCAATCAAACAATGGTTTTATTTTAGTTCACAGAAATTCAATCCTAATTCATTCCCAAGGACATTCAACTTGATTGCACTTAACCTTAAATTAGGAATTTGCAAATGTGTCATGTATAAAGGCCTTATTTCAGTTATTTGGTGTAAAATTATAGTTTACGGACTGTTCATTTGTAGTGCAACAGTTCTAAAATCAGTTATCTGATTTAAAACAATGTCGAAAGGCAAAGTGTACAAAGTAATCGTCATTGGTGACAGTAACGTGGGAAAGACCTGCCTCACATATCGCTTCTGCGAAGGGAAATTCCCGCAGACACCATCAGTCACCATTGGAATGGATTTCAGGCAGCGCAAGTTGGAAATCAACGGGGAAACTTTAATAGTAAACATTGTTACTTGTGATTTCACAATATTTCCACGGTACCCGTTTCAGTTAAGAGTCTTTAATAGTTGAAAACCTGTTTTTATATACAGGCAGATCAAAGGTTTATTCTCTGTTTATTGTTTACAATAAATGACATATATACAGGGTCTTTTTGATGTGTCTCACTAATTTTTGATTAGGAAAGGATATATTACTTGAACATTAAAATAACTTGTCTTGTTGAATAAGGCTCTATCAATTATTTATTTACAGTTACAATTATGGGATACGGCCGGCTTGGAGAGGAATCGCCGATCGATGGTGAAGCATTATTACAGGAATGTACAAGCGGTGATTCTTGTCTATGATGTGACCAACTTGAAGAGCTTCGAGTCATTGAATCACTGGATCGAGGAGTGCAACAAGCACACATTCGATGATGACGTGTTGAAAATTATGGTGGGGAATAAGTGCGATGAAGGGTCCATTGTTAGTACCCACACTGCTCAGAGATTCGCCGACAGCCATAATATGCCTGTAAGTATCTTTTAAATTATTGATTAGTTAATGAATTGATGGCCGACATAAATTTTTGCAGGAAATGATAGATGGACGAATTTTTGTAGTATGCACGACAAAAAAAAAGTGGACAGTTAATATGTTCCATCGTGAATGTGTAATTTGAAAGACGTCTTGTTTATCTGTTTGTATTACCAGTTTTTTTTTTCGCATATAGTACATATCCTTGAACATCCTTTATTACCAGTTTTTTTTCGCATATAGTACATATCCTTAAACATCCTTAAACAAATTTGCATGCAGAAAAAAAATAATCACTTTTATGTAATAAGGTGCTGGAGAACCCATGCTAGAATCTAACGGATACAGTGCTGAAGGGCATAAATAACTAAAAACAAAAGCTAATGGATATACACAAATAAACTATTCGTAGTGTGCAAAATTCGTTATTGTAAATTTAGTTATTGTTTTAGCTCTTTGAAACTTCCGCTAAACTGGATTCGGAATACGACAACGTTGAAGGAATATTTGTGACCCTGGCCCACAAACTTGCCAACTCGCAACCCCTAATGAAAACCGAAACTGTGACATTACCTCAAAGTGTAAATTCAACCGACACTTCCGCAGGTTCAAACTGCTGTTATTTCTTCTAGGAAATTGTAATTTTAAGTGTACTATATCTAGATTTTAATGTGTATCTATGGATTTGGGTATGTATAAGACGTATGTTTTCCATATGTAATGATTGGTTGTGCACTGGTTGCGAAGCTGTGATAGGTGCGCTAAGCAGTACCAATAAAATCACCTGCGCTACAGGATCACCGATGATTTATATATTCATCAAGGTAGATTTGTGTAGAAGGATATAAATTACATTGTTTGTCTTTAGATATTTGCTTAAGGTTGCAATTGAAAATTATTTAATGTACGTATCAGTATGCTGAATTTGCAAAAAAATTACATAGAACTAAAACTATAATTCCTGAAAAATAAAATTTAAATGTGTATTGAATTTTAACAATAGATCTTCATTTGAGGTTGTACAACCTCCAGTTACCTTGTGAACTTGGCGGTTAGTATTTTAAATGGCAGTGCCAACGCTTTATAATTGTCGGTATTTTATAAACATACGAATAAGTTATTATGAGTTCCGGTAAATTATAAGAAATTATGCTAATCGATGTAACTATTTTAAATAGGTGATTTTCTTTCGTGTTTTGGATGATAACAAATAAAAATTATTAGTTGATGATTGTAGCGTCCCATAATGTAACTCTAACTGCGCCGCTAAATAATTAAGTACTACTAAGTATTATTTGGGCTTAAAAACAAGTATAAAAATCGTATTTATTTGGAATGTGCATGGTAGTTAAATCACTGGGAACTTATAAAGCATATCATGTAATTGCTTGGTGTAAATTAATTTGTAAGATGAGAATTACATGTTGTAAATATTCATTATATCTTTTAAATATTTAATTATTGTATTATATTATCTGTTTAATTGCATTAGGCTAAGACACCTGGTTCAATAATTAGTTAGTTTTGTGGCGGCAATCTTTGTATTAAAAGTAGAGTTTGAAATATGGTTTTGTTATGCTAATCTTTTATGTACAATAATAGCAGAAATAACAAATGTGGATATGATGCCCATATTGCACGAAGGCATGCTTGGAGTACGATGCTGAAGGCGATGCCGATGCCAAATGTGAAGTGAGGTATGAGCTTAATACACATGTGTTATACAGTTGTAATAAGTAAGCATCTCCCAGCAATGCGGTTTGCATTTTTGGATTCAGCATTCACGACTCTACCATGCTTGTGCACTCAGTTCATAATAACTGTAATAATTCATATCCGTCGTCTTCCAGACGAAATTTTAAATTTTGTATCAGGATCATAGGAGTGAAAGGAGATTAGTTGAGGGAGAAAGAAGAGAGAGTGTCACATAAGTCTGTTTCTCGGAGGGTACTTTAGGTGGACAACTATAGGAGGATAATGGGAGCTGACAAACGGGTGATGCAGAACAGAACCTCACAAGCGAGATAAAAATATTCTGAGGTAATTATTTGAAATTTAACAAGTCTCGGCCTTTGCTTTGCGAAAATCTGCCATGTATTGCTTATTTTTGACGAAAAACCGCAAAATTATTTCACACAACGATTAATTTATAATTTGCGTGCATCTTTTTCAGTCGTCTAGCAAAATACGACCTTCTACTTTATTAATGCGCAATCTGATTGTGAAAATATTAAGTTTCGGCCAAGTTATTCAGATTTTTACGAACACTCAGAACGGTCATTTCCGAATGCCCTGTATATAGCGATAGTGGTACCCGAAACGCCCACGGGACGCTTGGCGCTGTAAACACTACGTACAGGGCACGTCGAAAACGCAACTAAAAATCGTAAATTACGGCATCACCGGACGCTTCGTGGGAGTTTAATTGGCAAGGGGGCAAACTGCAGTCACCCATTCGGTTTCCTACAACAGCACGAGCCCCAATTAACTTCCGTAAGCGTTTTATAAAGGTCATGAAATCCGAGCACATTCCGTTGGCTACACTGGGCTGCACACCTGTCTGTCAAAGTTGTTTGTTAATGCAAAGTTAAATTTCTCATACGTATTTTATTAGTTTTACATCGTTTTAGGGGTGAAAGTGCTTCGCAAACGTGCATAAACGGTGTGTTAATGGATTGTGTTAACGTGGGATTAGTGGGGAGGACCCGGACGTAACTGGTAAGGTTAATATGCAAACATTATATTTTTACATGTAATGTAGTTTTCAAAATGTACCGAGGCCACAGATATGTATGTAATTGCGGGTGCTGTGTGCAAGCTGTACTCAATCTGTAACCCAAAATGATTAGAACCTGTGTTTTAACGACTGCAGAAAATTGGATGTCCAATGCTTTACTTTGCGCTGAATTTGAATTGGAATGTGGGTTAGGTTAGGTGAGGGTGGGCACACTGTAATCATCCTCCCAAATGATCCTGCAACATTAATAGTTATTTAAGCATTAAGGGAGGCAAGTATTGTTTACCAGTCGAGGTCGAGTTTGCGCCCGAGCGACATCGAGGGCTAGCAAAAAGTCCGAGACTGGTAAAAACTTACCTCTCGAATTGCTTATAACTGTTTTTCCACTCCTGAAGTTGGTTTAATTGTTTGTGTTTGATTTATTTATTTTCGCAACTTGAACAAAATGTCAGTACGGCTTTGGTTGCTAAGACTATTTTTCAAACAAAGTGTGAATGTGAATGTTGCAAAAATAAATAAATCAAACACAAACAATTAAACCAACTTCAGGAGTGGAAAAACAGTTATAAGCAATTCGAGAGGTAAGTTTTGACCAGTCTCGGTCTTTATTGCTAGCCCTCGATGTCGCTCGGGCGCAAACTCGACCTCGACTGGTAAACGATACTTACCTCTCTTAATGCTTAAATAACTATTTCATACAAAGTGTAAATGTCAGAGAAAGAAGGCTATTGAAATTATTTTACTTATTCCCGGAGGGAGGTAAGTTTTTACTTACTTCCCGTTGTTCATAGTAACCAAAGCTTTATCGGCAAGTGGGGCTTTCTTCCATCAAATCAATGTCACAACAGTGTACTTACGCAGGGTCCCTCATGCAGGGAGTGGAAAAAAATTGTTACTTTATTGATACGGAATTTTAGAAGGTTCATCTTTCTATAATCCGAGATGATTAACACTTGTGTTTTAGTCACTAATCTAATCTAATTTAAATTAAACTAGAAATCAAACATATAGTCTACTCCTCATACTAAAATTTAACAATATCACATATCAAATTATCATAAATATCTCAAGTTTTAAACATTGGATATGATTCGGATTTTATGTGATATATAATAACGTATAGTTTAATTGTTTTATCAAATTGCAATATTTATATAATATTTTCATAAAGCTTCGACATTTTGTAACTTAGATTATAAATGTTGCAATATTCATTAAAATTTATGCAAGTCACAACGAGAACTACATATTTCCAATCAAATTTATTTGTTACCTAATAACTATTTTCTATTTTCATTAAAATATTGTATTCATAATGAAAACTTTTGCAATTTTCACTGCAGTGTTCCAATTTATATTCAACATTTTACAAATTCCACAGACATTTTTTAATTTACAAAAATATTTAATATTTTCTATTTAAACATTGAAGCAAAACCCATCATCAAACTTTCGCAATCTGTAATGTTTTACAATGAAATTAATAATAATTTAAGAATTTCACATAATATAATATTGTCATAAATATCTCAAGTTTTACACATTGGATATGACTGCTATTTTACGTAACACGTAATAACATATGTTTCAATTGTTTAAATAAATTATTATATTATTGATGCGCTAGTTTTTGCGATATTTCTAAAAACGTATGACTAAAATTTTGAGAGACAGAACTTAAAATCGCGTGATCACAGTAATAAGCAAATATATCTATAATTACGCATTGGATGTCATAGAAATTATATATTTTAAGTAGAAGCACATTATCCAACATCAGCATTAAATTTTAGTAATACCTACACTGATAAAGTATGAGTAAAATTTAACAATATCACATATCAAATTATTATAAATATCTCAAATTTTAAACATTGGATATGATTCGGATTTTATGTGATATATAGTAATGTATAGTTTAATTGTTTTATTAAATTGCAATATTTATATAATATTTTCATAAAGCTTCGACATTTTGTAACTTAGATTATAAATTTTGCAATATTCATTAAAATTTATGCAAGTCACAACGAGAACTACATAATTCCAATCAAATTTATTTGTTACCTAATAACTATTTTCTATTTTCATTAAAATATTGTATTCATAATGAAAACTTTTGCAATTTTCACTGCAGTGTTCCAATTTATATTCAACATTTTACAAATTCCACAGACATTTTTTAATTTACAAAAATATTTAATATTTTCTATTTAAACATTGAAGCAAAACCCATCATCAAACTTTCGCAATATGTAATGTTTTACAATGAAATTAACAATAATTTAAGCATTTCACATAATATAATATTGTCATAAATATCTCAAGTTTTACACATTGGATATGACTGCTATTTTACGTAACACGTAATAACATATGCTTCAATTGTTTAAGTAAATTATTGTATTATTGATGCGCTAGTTTTTGAGGTATTTCTAAAAACGTATGACTAAAATTTTGAGAGACAGAACTTAAAATCGCGTGATCACAGTAATAAGCAAATATATCTATAATCACGCATTGGATGTCATAGAAATTATATATTTTAAGTAGAAGCACATTATCCAACATCAGCATTAAATTTTAGTAATACCTACACTGATAAAGTATGAGTAGAATTTAACAATATCACATATCAAATTATTATAAATATCTCAAGTTTTAAACATTGGATATGATTCGGATTTTATGTGATATATAATAATGTATAGTTTAATTGTTTTATTAAATTGCAATATTTATATAATATTTTCATAAAGCTTCGACATTTTGTAACTTAGATTATAAATTTTGCAATTTTCATTAAAATTAAGCACATTATCCAACATCAGAATTAAATTTTAGTAAACTACACTGATAAAGTATTAGTAAAATTTAACAATATCACATATCAAATTATTTAAATAAAAATGAATTAAATAAAACAATTTTACTTTGTTGCTTCGACTAACACATTTATTTTACAAAAATAATTTAGTTATATCAAATAAACATATCAAATTATCTTTGAATTTGAATTCAATATATTCAAAGGGTAACGTGACTTTTTTTTCTCTTATACGATTTTTCCAAATTCGAACTTTGGGAAGTTCTGTAGCATTTATGGTGTATTCTACCTGAGATCCATGTAGCCACGAATAATTAGCATACAAATACGACATATGAAAATTTCAGAATTTTTTTCAGAAATGAAAACGTTCAAAGGGGGGATTAACGTGACTTTTTTTTCTCTCATACGATTTTTCCAAATTCGAACTTTGGGAAGTTCTGTAGCATTTATGGTGTATTCTACCTGAGATCTATGTAGCCACGAATAATTAGCATACAAATACATTTTAGACTACATTTAACAAATAATACAACATTTAACATTATCAATGAAATTTTTACCGAAATACTGATTATAAAGTAATTACTCAAATTTTGACGGTAATTATCAATCTTTAACCAAATAATCGAAATTCTGGTAAATATTACTGAAATTTTTGTAAATATGGCTAATTTTTTCCCAGCAATAAATAAAATCTTGTTAAATATAATTAAATTTTCTTAGAAATAATAGAAAAATTTACAGTTATCAATGAAATTTTGCACAAATTCAAATTTTAAAGTTATTATTGAAATTTTGACAGTGATTATTGAATGGTTATTTGGCCAACCATTCTATCTTAAAGTAGTTTTCAGTGTAATTAAATTTTGATTTGATATTGTCTCACACAGTAATAGTAAATATGGAATATTTGACAGATTAATTGAAATGTGGTAAATATTACTAATAATTTGCCAGTAATAAATAAAACTTCGTTAAATATCAATACGTTTTGTTGGAAACCATTGAAATGTTATGGTTGTCTTTGAATTTTGCCCGTAGTAAATGAAATTTTGTTAAATATTACTAAATTTTGTAGGAAATAATTGAAAATTTTAGTTATCATTGAAGTTTTGATAGAATTAGAAAGTTAAAGCAAACATTTGCTCAGTAATTAATGAATGTTTATGCAAAAACTGCAAAAAATAATTTCTACGTCCTCTGGATATTTTAGTTTTAACTACATCTGGAAAATTTAGAATTAATCTATCGACAAATAAGGGCTAAAAGTTTGACGAAAGAAGGCACTGCATTTCGGCCTGTGCTAAAACCCTCTTAATATTCGATAGTTTCGTATTTTTTTGTTGAAATGCTTTAAAAGCATTACACAGTTTCTAACAGATTATGATCGCTGCTAAAACAAATTTTGAATGTTAAAAAGTAATTAGAAATGGAATATTAGATACCCTCATAGTTCAGAGTGCTTAACTCGTACTAATTCTAACATGGTGAGACGTGGGAGTAATTCTAATAGTGAACATTTTAATTCCCAGGTCCTGAAATATCGTTTAGTCCGGCCCTGATCGCCGCTCGAAGAACGATTCTCGGGATTTCCAGCTGTCGGTTTTTCTACTTGTGAATTTTTAAACGCGTCCAAACGTCTTGGCTTGGCATTGAAAACCTGGCCGAGGTCAAGTGCAATTTCAATAGAGAGCATTTGCCGGCAGACCTTGAGCGTTCAGTTTCTGGTTCAGTTGCCCAGATCTTTGTGGTGTGAAGATGCAGTCCCGCTTCTTCGTGATATTGCCGGCGAAAGCTGTCCCAGGGCTCCCAGAATTGGGCAGTGCAACCACCAAGGGGGCCGCCTTCACCACCCGCAAGAAGAAATTCGAAATTCGCCTTGGAACTTCTCAACAACTCCACCCACGCACTTACACACTAGCCAGGGATGTTTCTTAAAGGTAGGATTTTATTGGATTTCGTTGAAATTGAACGTTTGTACGATTCAAAATTGGCTCAAAAACGTTCGATTCCAATTTTTTTTATAATTACAAATTCATGTGTAATAATTTGTTCCAAATGACTTCAAAATTGGACGAAATTGTTGCACACAATTCGTGTAACTGCTTAGTTTGAAAGTACGGCGTTTTAAAATTATTTTTCTGCACATTTTTCGGTACTGAGTGAGCGTCGTCCTGACAAAAACTTTTCCAAGGCTTTAGGAATTTCTTTTCAATATTTTTCAATAAGTTTTCATACAAAGACGCATATTTCAATAGTGTATTGTACAGTATTCAACTGCGCGTTATTTAAACATAATACTAATAATAATTCGCAACATTTTCACATTAATTTTTATTGTTAATTTAAAAAATACATTTTCCATTGTCTTGATACAACATTACATCTATTACTAATATATTCAAAATAAACCCGATTTGCTTGAAATGAATTTGCATTACTGACGTTCAAATGATTCCACTGGTATGCGCGCAGACCTCAATGATGGAACGTAATGCCAGAACCCAAAATTTCAATCAAAACGGGATTTCTAAATTGAGTGATGGTTGCGCCACTTAATTTAATCTATATGCTTCCAATAATCAACGAAACACGTCTCACTGTTGAAATATTTATATTTTAGAATCCTCGTTGCACCGGTAAATGGGCCAACTGTTTACAACGCAGAACCGCTGAGGATTTGTGAACTTGGTGTAACACTTATTACCTCCGTTGACACTTTACTGGAGCAAGCGGATTACTTCAAAGATTTGCGAGGTAGGAATTTTCATTTAAATTTGTGCCGTTGAAAACCAGACTGGTGTAAGCCCATTTTGTTTTTAATTGAGATGAGCCCAGAAATATACAACAGACAACATACCAAGGATATATTTCTTAACATATCTTACTTAAAAAAAAAAAAAAACAACTTGCACCACTTCGGTTTTCACTCAACTCTTTTATCACACCTTCATATGTTAACTTGTACTGATCATCGTAAGCCCTCTGACGTAAACAAATAACTTACTATTACTATTACACTGAAAATTCCAAACAATCGGGCGTATTGCATATTAAAATAGCAATAACGTGTACATTACTCACAGCATCACATTCAAATATCAGGTGCAATTTTGTCATAAATGAATCTGGCATTTGAATGTGATGCTGTCAAGTAATGTACACGTTACAGCTAACGTTTTTGCGATACTCAATACACCTGAATGTTACCAAAAAATTTTGTCTTGACAGAATTTTGATTCATTCTCATAATTTTTCGCCAAATTCTTGAAATCACAATAACGTTAAATTGTTTGTATTAATAATTCTTATAATAATTTGAAATATTTTAGGAAAGGCCTTCGTTGGAATGGTAAATGGAATATCGACGAGACCCGAAAGTATCTGCAACCTCCCAGGACTGCCGGCACCGTAGAAATCATCATCGGAATCAATTTCGCAGCAACATATCTACAAGTCGTCGGATTCTAAAGGTAGGAACTTGCATTTCGAATAACCTCGACTAGCTATGAATAATGCCATGTAATATTTTGTATCCAAAATAGCCGATTGTATCAGAGTTTAGCTTGAAACATTCATCTACCTGTTGCCGGTTCTTGTCGACAATTTGCATTCATGACTGCCTTTGTGCTGTACCTTAATTTAACGATTTAATAAATAAACGCAATTGACGAGCATTATTCATAATTAGTAACATTTGAAACGTCAATATTTTAATTGTTAGTTCTAAAATCCATGTGTCCGAATCAAGTTCAACCGACAAATATTTACTTTCATGCGCACATTAAGAACAGCCCTTTAAAATTAAACATTATACACATTCATATCTTCATATATAGAAGTACTACAATATTTACAGAAGTTAATTTTTGTGTAATCATGTATTTTCTCATTGTAACTGTTGTATAATATTTGGTGTCGAGTTCAGTTGCTTCGTGCTCGCCCACTTTCTACGGATTTTACTATTTTTTTATTTAAACTTTAACAAATTAACATACTGTGAAAGTTTTGCTGTCAATGGGCTCGAAGCAATGAACAACACAATGAACATAATTGCTCGTAGCAATGAATCATCCGTGATTATTACACGGATGCAACGTATCCACAAGTTATCGGATTGTAAAGGTAGGAACTAAATGGTTGTAAGGTATGAGGCTTCAAATGCGGCATCAAGCACTCGTTATCCGTGCCTTCTGAAGTGTTAGATGTAGGTATTCGTTTTCACAGTTTAGGATGTTTATATTAGTTTGCATAGGTATTTTAATTAAATACTCCCCGGAGTTTCTAAGCAATTTACTTGTGCGATTTGGGTTTATTACCGTAAACAACCCAACTATTTTCTTCATTTATCTAATCTAACAGTACGGAGGACGTTACCATGATAGAAATAATTGTTTGAAATCGATTTTAAGTGCCGCACTGTGCATCACATTATCATCTCTCCAACAGTTATATGTTGAAGCAATGATAATTACTATTCCTTAACTAGGAGAGAGAATTTACAAGACATGAATTAAATACATTTTCAGAAATTTCAGTAATTGGCTATTCATTGACATTCAAAATATTTATTAGATAAATTTTCAGAAATTTCATTGACTGATAACTTAAACTGGTCAACTGGGAAAGTTAATAACTTGATTTTCTTACTTATTTAAGACATACTCATGGTCAATTTTTCAGAAGATTTGTATACAGGTATACTGTATACAGATCTGGCATAAAAATTTCTAAATCTAAATTAGATAAATTTGATAAATTTTCAGAAATTTCAGTGACTGAAAACTTATACTTATCAACTCGGAAAGTTAACTCGATTATTTCACTTTTTTAAGATATACTCGTGGTCAAATTTTCAGAGGATTTGTATTCAGGTATACTGTATACAGATCTGGTATAAAATTTTCAAAATATCAATCAATTTTATAAATTTTCAGAAATTTCACTGTAATACTTATACTAGTCAACTCGCAATGTTAATAACTTGATTTTCTCACTTATTTAAGACATTATCGCGGTCAAATTTTCTGAAGTTTTCTATTCATGTATACTGTATACAGATCTGGCATGAAATTTTCAAAATATCCATTAGATAATTTTTCAGAAATTTCATCGACTGATAACTTAAACTGGTCCTCTGGGAAAGTTAATAACTTGATTTTCTCACTTATTTAAGACATAATCGTGGTCACATTTTCAGATGATTTGTACTCAGGCTAACTGTATACATATGTGGCATTAAATTTTCAAAATATCCATTAGCTAAAATTTCACAAATTTCATTCACTGTTAAGTTATACTGGTCAACTCGGAAAGTTATTAAGTCGATTTTCTCACTTATTTATGACATACTCGTTGTCAAATCTTCAGAGGATTTGTATTCAGACATACTGTATACAGATCTGACATAAAAAAATTAAAATATCCATTAGATAATTTCAGTATTCACTAATTCATACTTGCCATTGCAAAAAGTTATAGTGTTGATTTTCTCACTTATTTAATACTGAAACTTTGTCAAATTTTCATGAGAATTAGCTTCAGGAAAATTGAACAGATATCTGTCAATTAATATGCAGTAAATATGTTTTCAGAAATTTCAGTATTGACTAATTCATACTTGTCATTGCATAAAGTTATAGTGTTGATTTTCTCACTTATTTAATTCTGAAACTTTGTCAAATTTTCATGAGAACTAGCTTTAGGAATACTGAACAGATATCTGATAATTAATATGCAATAAATAAATTTTCAGAAATTTCAGTATAGACTAAATTCATACTTGTCATTGCATAAAGTTATAGTGTTGATAATCTCACTTATTTAATTCTGAAACTTTGTCAAATTTTCATGAGAATTAGCTTCATGAATACTAAACAGATATCTGATCATTAATATGCAATAAATACATTTTCAGAAATTTCAGTATTGACTAATTCGTACTTGTCATTGCATAAAGTTATAGTGTTGATAATCTCACTTATTTAATTCTGAAACTTTGTCAAATTTTCATGAGAATTAGCTTCAGGAATACTAAACAGATACCTGATAATTAATATGCAGTAAATATATTTTCAGAAATTTCAGTATTGACTAATTCGTACATGACATTGCATAAAGTTATTAAAGTTATAGTGTTGATTTTCTCACTTATTTAATACTGATACTTTGTCAAATTTTCATGAGAATTAGCTTCAGGAAAACTGAACAGATATCTTATAATTAATATGCAATAAATAAATTTTCAGAAATTTCAGTATTGACTAATTCATATTTGTCATTGCACTAAGTTAATAAAGTTATAGTGTTGAGTTTCTCACTTATTTAATACTGAAACTTTGTCAAATTTTCATGAAAGATAGCTTCAGGAATACTGAACAGATATCTGATAATTAATATGCAATAAATAAATTTTCAGAAATTTCAGTATAGACTAATTCATACTTGTCATTGCATAAAGTTATAGTGTTGATTTTCTCACTTATTTAATACTCAAACTTTGTCAAATTTTCATGAGAACTAGCTTCAGGAATACTAAACAGATATCTGATCATTAATATGCAATTAATACATTTTCAGAAATTTCAGTATTGACTAATTCATACTTGTCATTGCATAAAGTTATAGTGTTGATTTTCTCATTTATTTAATACTGAAACTTTGTCAAATTTTCATGAGAATTAGCTTCAGGAATACTGAACAGATATCTGATAATTAATATGCAATACAAAAATTTTCAGACATTTCAGTATTGATTAATTCACACTTGTCATTGCATAAAGTTATAGTGTTGGTTTTCTCACTTATTCAATACTGAAACTTTGTCAAATTTTCATGAGAATTAGCTTCAGGAATACTGAACAGATATCTGATAATTAATATGCAATAAATAAATTTTCAGAAATTTCAGTATTGATTAATTCACACTTGTCATTGCATAAAGTTATAGTGTTGATTTTCTCACTTATGCAATACTGAAACTTTGTCAAATTTTCATGAGAATTAGCTTCAGGAATACTGAACAGGTATCTGATAATTAATATGCCATAAATAAATTTTCAGAAATTTCAGAATTGATTAATTCACACTTGTCATTGCATAAAGTTATAGTGTTGATTTTCTCACTTATTCAATACTGAAACTTTGTCAAATTTTCATGAGAACTAGCTTCAGGAATACTAAACAGATATCTGATCATTAATATGCAATTAATACATTTTCAGAAATTTCAGTATTGACTAATTCATACATGTCATTGCATAAAGTTATAGTGTTGATTTTCTCATTTATTTAATACTGAAACTTTGTCAAATTTTCATGAGAATTAGCTTCAGGAATACTGAACAGATATCTGATAATTAATATGCAATACAAAAATTTTCAGACATTTCAGTATTGATTAATTCACACTTGTCATTGCATAAAGTTATAGTGTTGGTTTTCTCACTTATTCAATACTGAAACTTTGTCAAATTTTCATGAGAATTAGCTTCAGGAATACTGAACAGATATCTGATAATTAATATGCAATAAATAAATTTTCAGAAATTTCAGTATTGACTAATTCGTACTTGACATTGCATAAAGTTATTAAAGTTATAGTGTTGATTTTCTCACTTAATTAATACTGAAACTTTGTCAAATTTTCATGAGAACTAGCTTTAGGAATACTGAACAGATATCTGATAATTAATATGCAATAA
This sequence comes from Othius punctulatus, assembly GCA_951805005.1. NCBI lineage: Eukaryota > Metazoa > Arthropoda > Insecta > Coleoptera > Staphylinidae > Othius > Othius punctulatus. The sequence continues at coordinate 84,927,490 of OX638142.1, read as the reverse complement.
ATACATTTTCAGAAATTTCAGTATTGACTAATTCACACTTGTCATTGCATAAAGTTATAGTGTTGATAATCTCACTTATTTAATACTGAAACTTTGTCAAATTTTCATGAGAATTAGCTTCAGGAATACTAAACAGATATCTGATCATTAATATGCAATAAATACATTTTCAGAAATTTCAGTATTGACTAATTCGTACTTGACATTGCATAAAGTTATTAAAGTTATAGTGTTGATTTTCTCACTTAATTAACACTGAAACTTTGTCAAATTTTCATGAGAACTAGCTTTAGGAATACTGAACAGATATCTGATAATTAATATGCAATAAATAAATTTTCAGAAATTTCAGTATTGACTAATTCACACTTGTCATTGCATAAAGTTATTAAAGTTATAGTGTTGATTTTCTCACTTAATTAATACTGAAACTTTATCAAATTTTCATGAGAACTAGCTTCAGGAATACTGAACAGATATCTGATAATTAATATGCAGTAAATATGTTTTCAGAAATTTCAGTATTGACTAATTCATACTTGTCATTGCATAAAGTTATAGTGTTGATTTTCTCACTTAATTAATACTGAAACTTTGTCAAATTTTCATAAGAACTAGCTTTAGGAATACTGAACAGATATCTGATAATTAATATGCAATAAATAAATTTTCAGAAATTTCAGTATTGACTAATTCACACTTGTCATTGCATAAAGTTATCGTGTTGATAATCTCACTTGTTTAATACTGAAACTTTGTCAAATTTTCATGAGAATTAGCTTCAGGAATACTTAACAGATATCTGATCATTAATATGCAATAATTAATTTTCAGAAATTTCAGTATTGACTAATTCGTACATGACATTGCATAAAGTTATTAAAGTTATAGTGTTGATTTTCTCACTTATTTAATACTGATACTTTGTCAAATTTTCATGAGAATTAGCTTCAGGAAAACTGAACAGATATCTTATAATTAATATGCAATAAATAAATTTTCAGAAATTTCAGTATTGACTAATTCATATTTGTCATTGCATAAAGTTATTAAAGTTATAGTGTTGATTTTCTCACTTAATTAACACTGAAACTTTGTCAAATTTTCATGAGAATTAGCTTCAGGAATACTGAACAGATATCTGATAATTAATATGCAATAAATAAATTTTCAGAAATTTCAGTATAGACTAATTCATACTTGTCATTGCATAAAGTTATAGTGTTGATTTTCTCACTTATTTAATACTCAAACTTTGTCAAATTTTCATGAGAACTAGCTTCAGGAATACTAAACAGATATCTGATCATTAATATGCAATTAATACATTTTCAGAAATTTCAGTATTGACTAATTCATACTTGTCATTGCATAAAGTTATAGTGTTGATTTTCTCATTTATTTAATACTGAAACTTTGTCAAATTTTCATGAGAATTAGCTTCAGGAATACTGAACAGATATCTGATAATTAATATGCAATACAAAAATTTTCAGACATTTCAGTATTGATTAATTCACACTTGTCATTGCATAAAGTTATAGTGTTGGTTTTCTCACTTATTCAATACTGAAACTTTGTCAAATTTTCATGAGAATTAGCTTCAGGAATACTGAACAGATATCTGATAATTAATATGCAATAAATAAATTTTCAGAAATTTCAGTATTGACTAATTCGTACTTGACATTGCATAAAGTTATTAAAGTTATAGTGTTGATTTTCTCACTTAATTAATACTGAAACTTCGTCAAATTTTCATGAAAGATAGCTTCAGGAATACTGAACAGATATCTGATAATTAATATGCAATAAATACATTTTCAGAAATTTCAGTATTGACTAATTCACACTTGTCATTGCATAAAGTTATAGTGTTGATAATCTCACTTATTTAATACTGAACCTTTGTCAAATTTTCATGAGAATTAGCTTCAGGAATACTAAACAGATATCTGATCATTAATATGCAATAATTAATTTTCAGAAATTTCAGTATTGACTAATTCGTACTTGACATTGCATAAAGTTATTAAAGTTATAGTGTTGATTTTCTCACTTAATTAATACTGAAACTTTGTCAAATTTTCATGAGAACCAGCTTTAGGAATACTGAACAGATATCTGATAATTAATATGCAATAAATAAATTTTCAGAAATTTCAGTATTGACTAATTCACACTTGTCATTGCATAAAGTTATAGTGTTGATAATCTCACTTGTTTAATACTGAAACTTTGTCAAATTTTCATGAGAATTAGCTTCAGGAATACTAAACAGATATCTGATCATTAATATGCAATAATTAATTTTCAGAAATTTCAGTATTGACTAATTCGTACTTGACATTGCATAAAGTTATTAAAGTTATAGTGTTGATTTTCTCACTTAATTAATACTGAAACTTTGTCAAATTTTCATGAGAACTAGCTTTAGGAATACTGAACAGATATCTGATAATTAATATGCAATAAATAAATTTTCAGAAATTTCAGTATTGACTAATTCACACTTGTCATTGCATAAAGTTATAGTGTTGATAATCTCACTTGTTTAATACTGAAACTTTGTCAAATTTTCATGAGAATTAGCTTCAGGAATACTAAACAGATATCTGATCATTAATATGCAATAATTAATTTTCAGAAATTTCAGTATTGACTAATTCGTACTTGACATTGCATAAAGTTATTAAAGTTATAGTGTTGATTTTCTCACTTATTTAATACTCAAACTTTGTCAAATTTTCATGAGAACTAGCTTCAGGAATACTGAACAGATATCTGTCAATTAATATGTAATAAATACATTTTCAGAAATTTCAGTATTGATTAATTCACACTTGTCATTGCATAAAGTTATAGTGTCAATTTTCTCACTTATTTAATACTGAAACTTCGTCAAATTTTCATGAGAACTAGCTTCAGGAATACTGAACAGATATCTGTCAATTAATATGCAATAAATACATTTTCAGAAATTTCAGTATTGACTAATTCGTACTTGACATTGCATAAAGTTATAGTGTCAATTTTCTCACTTATTTAATACTGAAACTTTGGCAAATTTTCATGAGAATTAGCTTCAGGAATACTGAACAGATATCTGATAATTAATATGCAATAATTAATTTTCAGAAATTTCAGTATAGACTAATTCGTACTTGTCATTGCATAAAGTTATTAAAGTTATAGTGTTGATTTTCTCACTTATTTAATACTGAAACTTTATCAAATTTTCATGAGAACTAGCTTCAGGAATACTGAACAGATATCTGATAATTAATATGCAGTGAATACATTTACAGAAATTTCAGTATTGACTAATTCGTACTTGACATTGCATAAAGTTATTAAAGTTATAGTGTTGATTTTCTCACTTATTTAATACTGAAACTTTGTCAAATTTTCATGAGAATTAGCTTTAGGAATACTGAACAGATATCTGATAATTAATATGCAGTAAATATGTTTTCAGAAATTTCAGTATTGACTAATTCATACTTGTCATTGCATAAAGTTATAGTGTTGATTTTCTCACTTATTTAATACTGAAACTTTGTCAAATTTTCATGAGAATTAGCTTCAGGAATACTAAACAGATTTCTGATCATTAATATGCAATAAATACATTTACAGAAATTTCAGTATTGATTAATTCACACTTGTCATTGCATAAAGTTATAGTGTTGATTTTCTCACTTATTCAATACTGAAACTTTGTAAAATTTTCATGAGAATTAGCTTCAGGAATACGGAACAAATATCTGTTCATTAAATTAGAAATTTCATTAATTGATAATGCATGCAGGTCAAATCAGAAAGTTATATAATGGATTGTCTCACTTATTTAGATCATAATATTTCTTAAATTTGCTGAAGAATTGTATGCATGTATACTGTATACAAATCTGGCATGGAATATACCAAACAAGAATTAATTAAATTCAAAAAAATCCAGTTAAGTTAAGAATATAAGTTGCCGAGATAAATGCAATTGACCATATTGCCAGCATGGCCAAATTCACGTTATAATTGTAAAATATAAATAATAATACTGATGGGCACTAGTTTGAATATTTTGCTGTATTAGTGCTGCAAAATTTTATATGTAGGTGAATTTTCCAAACGATTTGCTTAAAAATATATGCAAATATAACACAATTTTGAGTCTCTTCGAAGTTTATTAATAAATGTATATATTTTAGTTTATGCGTGTTACACTTTTTACCACGTATAATTTTGCAGGTCGGTGCTGGCTCAGCTCTCATTGTATTCATTCCATTGTCCTCTCGTCCGGCGACCAAGGATTTTTACCAAAAAACTGACCTTAGTCGGAAACCGGGCGACGTGTCTTACTCACAGTCGCCAGTGAATCTTCAACGCGGCAATATCTCTGCATGTGCCAGGTGCATTATTCACAACGAAATCAATTAACGAACTTACTAATTAATAATTTATTGTTTCAGACCGATTGCTGAGATCCGTCTTCAACATTCTGGCTTGCGAAATCTACTGAAAACTGGAAGTCGCCCCCCGAAACTCCGCCCACACCCCCAAAGAGCCCCCAAATTTTCACAGAAGACACGAATTCGTCTGGAAGATGTTAAGGTAATAGCAAATGATTTTTTTTGCGAAATTTGCGTGCTTTTCTGCACTTTTTTGGTGCATAAAATCACTCCACATTTCCAATTATCATAATTTCACACATCCTACATGAAAACCTTTTCTAATTACCCCAAAATTGGCTTAAAATCTAATTAAATGAACGCGGAATATTCGAGAAATCGCTATTTTTCCTATCCACAGCAAACCCATTGTGCTACACAATGGACTAGTTTAGCTAGGCAAAAAAGTGATACGTCTTATTTCAATCTGCTTTGAAAACATTCCTCACATCATTGTTAAACTCCTTATAATAAATCTAATAAATAAAGCCTCCCAGTGGCGCAACATTACAAATGCAATAAAATGTATTTAGTAATAAATTACATTTGTATTGTTTATAAAAATTTGCACTCAAAATCACAAGAATATTAATATGATTAATACCTACTTATCCAACATAATTTCTTATTTTTCATACACATTTTTAAAACTTTCATTGTTGAAAATTCATTTAAAATTAGTCTCATTACTTGCAAAAATTTTCCAAATTTAATTTAAAGATGCTTCCTAAAAAACAACCAAACGTATGTCACTGTTAAAATAATTTTTAACATTTCAGACCAGCGAATACCTCCAATGAAATTTGGTAAATGTGAGTCCGTTTATACAGCCGAGGAACAGAAATCGTCTCCGATGGTAACTTCACCGAACAGAAATCGTCGAAGGAATTATATAAGGTAGGAATTTTTATATTTATGACGTTTCGTTATGAATAATGTTTTTGTATTACAAATAACTTGTTCTTTATTAATCAACATTATTCAAAACTATTGATTACTGTGTTGATATTGGCTGCACATGCACTGAATGCGTTTCCGAATGTTGAATGCTGTATCGAACAATACAGCATTCAACATTCGGAAACGCATGAAAATTTATTTAACTGCAAGTTATTTAAATATAATTATGATAATAATTTAATAACAAACTAATTTTTACCATAAATTTTGCTGTTGTCTTGAAATGTTACATTAATTACGATCTGATATTCAAACGAAAACATAGAAACCTGATTTGTCGAAGTGAATTTTGCATTATTGGTGTTAAAATAATTCTAGTGGTGTGTACACTGACCGCAACGGTATATAATTTATTAATTCTATTAAAATCGGATTCCTAAATTGAGCCGGGCTTGCACCAGTTATCATATGTGCGATTACTAAGATCACATACAAACGGTAATTGTTGGAATCTTCCAATTATAGGTGAGACCAGATTAACTTGGTAGAACCCATCGCAGTTATGTATCATAATTGATGTGACTAAATATTTTTCAGCCTTAGCGTTACAGACGTACAAATTATGTTAACATATAAATTTGCAAGTAACGGTGGTACAAAATATTTTGAGCCATCGATACTAACAAATAACTGCAACGGTCGCATCCTTACGTCTGCACAAAGTGTACTTGCAGACTTTTAAAATTTGCATTGCTAATAAATTTATTTAAAATTAGTAAGGTATTTGCAAAATTTTTACAACTTTAATTTCAATTTGCTTCCAAAAAACGACCAAATATGTCTCACTGTTAATATAATTTTCAATTTTTCAGAACAAATACCTTCGTTGAATTGGTAAATGGACCATCTGTTAATGCAACGCAGAACTGATGTGAATTTGTTTACCTGCCGAGGAACAGCGATTATCTCCTATGGTAACTTCACCCAACCAACCGTCGCTTTACAGTTTTGCAAATCATCGGAGGAATTATAAGGTAAGATTTTTTTTATGTATCACCTAGTTATGAATAATGTTAGTATTTCACAAGTTTTCTGTATTAACAATAACTTCTTTTCGATTGACCAACATTATTCAAAACTATTAATTAGTGTGCCGATATTTTTTTAGTTGCCTTTATTGTTTATTTATATCCAAATTAAATTTAATCGGGGGCAATATTTCAATAGTTGTTAATTTTAATTGTGCATTCATAAATGTTGAAATCTAAACACTTCAATTATATTTGTATTCTATTAAGATTGATTCAAAGTCAAACGCACCCCTGTACCCATTTTGACTGGTTACCACAATGTTGCATCGCTCGCCTTACATCTGCCTTTATACTAATTTTAATGCTTGATCAGATTTTAGCAAAATAACATTTATTAATTTTGTGTTCTAAACAAAGTAACATTAAAACTTTAGCATACACATTGAAACACATATTTCAGAAACAACTCGAGTCACACATCTAGTTTTGAAATAATTAAATAAATATTAATTAGTCACGAACTAAGATTATGTCTGCTCTCAGTTGATATTTTCAGAGGGTCCAATACACCATTTAAATATTAGAATAAGGTTCTTTTTGAGCTCAATCAAAAGAACTACATCTTTTATGCGCCATTCTATGTATAATTCAAATACGTATAACCAAAAGTGGATTTGGGCGGTTTCTGAAATCAGCGATTCTTGTAATATTTCACTATTTTAATAGGTGTTTATGTTTTAGGAAAGAATAATTGCTTCGTTGAATTGGTAACTGGAACATCATTGAGAGACGAAAGTATATGCAGCCTTCTAGTACTGCCGGCACCGCAGAAATCGTCATCGGAGCCAATTTCGCAGCAACGATCTTCAAGACTGCCAGGGGATTCTAAAGGTAGAAACTTTCATTTCTAATAACCGCAACTAGTTATGAATAATGCTGTGTAATATTTTGTCTCCGAGAAAACTGATTGTATCCAAGTTTAGTTTCAAACATTCATCCAGCAGCCAAGAAATTGGCCTCAAATTACTAATTATTGGTAAATATTTATACCAATACAATAATTTTTGTTCTGCAATCTACAAGCATTATTCATAACTAGAAACATTTGAAGCGTCAATATTTTAATTGTTGGTTCAAAAATCTACCAGTGTCCAAATCAAATTCAATGGACAATAATTGCTTTTATAGTCATATTATTAAGCGCGCTTTTAAATGAAACAATATACACATATCAGATTTCTGATCAGTTTTGTTTTAAATTATTTGCGTAGGTACTTTAAGTAAATATTCCTCTGAGCTCTGAGCTTCATTTTTTCTGCACCAATAATCACCCAATTTCTTAATTTATCTAATCTAACGGTACAGAGACGGACCACGATTAGAAATAATTATTAATTTAATTGGGTCGCATATCATGTATTTTACTTGGAACACTTACTGTTTTGCTTCACTCAGAGCCTTGGAGGATAGCCTATAGTGTTTAAGATAGTTTGCGTAGGTACTTTAAGTAAATGTTCCTCTCTGTGTGTCCGAGTAATATGCTTGTGCAGTTTGTACAAACTACCCAATTGTTATCTTCAGTTATCTAATCTAAAGGTACAGAGACGGACCAAGATAGAAATAATTGTTTAAAATGATCGGGTACCGTGCCGTGCTTCAGATCATTCATCTCTCCACTAGTTCATTTCAACCGCACTAACGTAACCAATACTTGGGCCCAGCTGGGGCTTGTCCAGCTATCTAACCGGACTGGTGTCTCAAGGGATATCGATTCGGCTGTTTTTACTGATGAAGAGATGATGATTTGCCACTCCTTCTGAAGCGATCGCAAAGAGGTGCCGTTGTTCACAAGGAAGGCAGATATTCTCGTTACGGATTTAACATTTAAAAAAGTGCAAAAGGCGCTAAAGTTGCAAAAGTTGCAAAAGTTACTGCTTTGCTTTACTCAGACACTCACAGGACAGCCTCCTTTCACACAATTTTTGTAGGTCACTATAAAACAATTGATCAACTTTTGAACAAAGTCGTAACCTCATAAAATTTTCATAATTTAAACTTTATTGATCAATTACGAGTATATATTGAAATTTTGAGAAGGCATTCAATTAATTTCTCGGCTATGAAGATGGTAGAATACTAGATTTGTTATCTAGAGATAGCTGGTGTGAATCCAGTTTGGGGAATTAATTTTCTGTGTACGTATTATTTCATTCAATTTTGCGCATTGCTTTCAATTAATATCAATACTCAATACTCTTTGAGTAAACAGTAGAGTTGTGAGAGCTGTCGATGCAGAAATTTATTGATTATTAAAGTTAATTCTGCAATCATGAAGATGGATAAAGCTGGATTAAATTCCAGGCGTTGCTGGTTGAAACCCAGCTTGTAGAAATAATGATCTACGATTTAATGAATTTAACTTTCATTTAAAGCGCAAATGATTGCGCTGACAACATGTAAAAATTTACTCCTTTTAATGCCAGAACTCGGCGCTCAGTTTCACTTTAATTTTTTTATTAATCTGTGCTTATTTGTTTGTTTATTTTGTACACTTCAATTAAATAATTTCACATAAAGATTATTATTGGCGTTAACGACATAATTGCACATTTTGTATTCGCACTAATGTGTTTTAGTCAACAGTTCATTTTTATTTGCTTCAAACTTGCTTGGCTGTTGACATTCATACATTTTGTTCTATTGTGAACCTTAATCACAAGTTATTAATCATTTAGTTGTTATTAAAATTCGTTTGTAAGTTTATTTCCTTTTAATTATTATAAGAAAGAACCACATTATACAATCCTTGCATTTATTAATATTATTCACATTAAATATATGACGCCTCTGTCGTGTATCTTATTAATGTACATATACATATGCTCCTCTCTGTGTTTTCGAGTAATATGCTTGTGCAGTTTGTGCATAATAATTTGCCAAAATTAATGTTTTATTGTCAATTTTTTGGGTTTAATGGTTATTAGTCGGTTCATATTAAAAACATCCATTTAAAGTAGAGTCGATTTTAGATTAGAAGTAGATTTAACTTGCCATGTTAAACTACCCCTCAAAAATTATCTAGTTTTTAGACATATTTTCAAATGCAACTTATACAATGCAATTATTTTAAATAATCATATTCTTGCCACATTGCTAGGTGTCATAAATACAATGAGAAATGCGATTATACATTCGTGATGCATGTCGAAAAGACTTTAGGTATTGTGTGAGTGTTGATGTTGAGACTGATTGTTAATTAGGAAAAAGGCGGCCGCCGACTTTAGCGTTGTTTAACACTATAGCAATTTACTTGCTTAATTTGTCTTTCAGAAGACTCCTTGGTGTGTATGCTTGTTGTTATGTATATATGATAGAACCAGTTGCTGGTTTGTAGGTTCTGATATCTTAATGATATCATAGGTGTAGGTACAATTTCGTCTGAAATTGAACCAGTTGCTGGTTTTTAGGTTCTGATATCTTAATGATATCATAGGTGTAGGTACAATTTCGTCTGAAATTGGTTGATGGGGTGGGATTTTCTTAGACGTATGTCTTTGATATTATATTTGATATTAGCTTACTCCTGCGCTTATTATATTCGACCCGTCTAGGAAACAAGTTCATCTTGTTTATGTAACATGTATGTAAACGCATTTCTCATTGATAAAATATTTTCCATAGTGGAAATAAAAGTTGTTGATCAATTTATATGAACCAATTCATTGCCAATAATCTATTCAAATTTCAATTAATATGTGCAAGAATTTATAAATCACAGTCAGTACGCGTTATATTTTTATAATTTTTTTACTTTTTTAAATTGTTTAGTTTATATAACAAAACTTGTCTTACTGCAATATTTCAAAGCAGTAATGTGTCACAGTTAATCATATTAGGAACTCGTAATTCGAAATGTTGTAATTGTATTAATAGTACAAATGAATTTTACGAATAATTAATAGACTAAGAAATATTCAATAACCAACAATTCATTTAAATTGAATTGTCATTGACGCTTTTAATTATCTACCAAATCAATGTAAGTAACACATTATTAATTAGACCTAGCTTGCATGTGTTACTTTATCAGTAAACATTATAAACAATTAACAAACCACAGAAATATAATGCATTCATTATTATGCATTCAAAGTTTCAATTTTTCAGTTAGTTTTCATGGAGTGTTAATTTTTCCATGTTTTTTGTTTTAATAATATATCTTTCACCCTAGCCAAGTGTTGGAATGTATTATTAAATTTTTTGTCAAAAAAAAATCAGTGTTGGTTCAATTTAACACGGAATTAAATCGTGGAAAGCAATTTTTAAATTGCTGTGCCGATGGTTCTCAAAATTCTAAATTGCATTCATTTATTCAATTTAATGATTGAATGAGTTAATAATTATACAGAAAGAGAAGCTGGACCACTAATTCAATATAAACTAGATGTTTTGTTATTATATGAGCCAGTATAATAATGAGATTGATTGTTCTTGTAAGTTTAAATTTAATTTGTCGCTTAATAGACTAGCCACCTGTTAAGCATAGATTCACGCGCTTATCAATTGTTAATACAGTGAACTTACAGTTTAGATGGGGGGTGCAGTATTCAGTATACTAGATTAGGTTATAGGATGTATTCATTTTAGTCAACTTGGGGGTAAAGCGCACTTCAAATGTTTTTTTGTTTTATATGTATTTAGCTATAAGTTAGTTAACCACAAATTCTTGTATGTCTAAAGTTTTTTACTGCTTCTCAGTAGTTTTTACCCAATTGTTATCTTCAGTTATCTAATCTAAAGGTACAGAGACGTACCAAGATAGAAATAATTGTTTAAAATGATCGGGTACCGCGCCGTGCTTCAGATCATTCATCTCTCCACTAGTTCATTTCAACCGCACTAACGTAACCAATACTTGGGCCCAGCTGGGGCTTGTCCAGCTATCTAACCGGACTGGTGTCTCAAGGGATATCGATTCGGCTGTTTTTACTGATGAAGAGATGATGATTTGCCACTCCTTCTGAAGCCATCGCAAAGAAGTGCCGTTGTTCACAAGGAAGGCAGATATTCTCGTTACGGATTCAATATTTGAAAAAGTGCAAAAGGCGCAAAAGTGCAAAAGTTGCAAAAGTAACTTTGCTAACGTAATTAGTAAATTACAGACATACCAGTACTTGTGGTCACGCATAAATGAAATTGGACAGAAATCTGAAGTTGTGTATGTTGATTAGTTAGTTGTTTTGGTAGTTCTTAATAATCCTCGTACATACGGTTCACTTTTTGTACACCTCTTTTCTGTTTTCATGATCCATGCAATTGCGAGATGACGGTGAAGAACTTCTGATTGCCACCAACTTTCTAGGAACAAGACATAGGACTGGCTGGTAGCTGCAATGCAGACAGGACTCCACCCTTTCGTGCCGAAGTTGAAGTACATCAATGAACCCGTATCTTGGCAGATGAAGAATTGCAGTCGGATCCTCGAAAGACCTGCAGATATAAACGGTAAGTTATTTTCCTCAAATGTGCAAGCACATAGGAGCTGTCAACCGACTTGGTTCAATTAATGTGTTTATGCATATTGGTCACAAGAAGTCTAATAATGACGATATTACAAATATATTTTTTTAATCATTTGTGATTTTGGACGGCAAGTTATATAGGAAAAATAATTTTATTTTACATTATTATTTCATGATAGCTAAAATCTTCGCACACCTTAAACCAATTTGAAAAAACAAGAATTTTAATATGTTTGTTTTATTTTAGGGCTCTTCATATGGAATTGCAACAAACTTACGAAGAACTAGACACCGAACTGGTAATTGCAGTGTAGACGGGACTCGACCCTTTCTTCCCGAAGTTGCAGTACATCAATGTTAACCAACAGCTTACCAGATGGAAGTTGCAGTTCTATCCAGAAAGAGCTTCGGATATAAAAGGTAAATTATTTGTATTTTCCTCAAATTTGCAATCACACAGGAGCTGTCAACGACTTGGTTGAAAAAATGTTTAAGCAGATCGGTCACAAGAAGGCTAATAATGAGGATGTTACAAATATATTTTTTAATTATTTATAATTTTGGACGGTAAGTTACAGAGCATTCAAGAAAGCGGTGTCAACTCTTCCAACAACAAAGTTATGACAAGAAATCACATTTTAAAAATTCTGGTTATATTATTTGCTTGTATCCTAGAAAACATTTCTGCAACGCTGCAAAACATATTCGATTTGCAGCTTGAACAGTGTCATTTAATAGTATCCGGCATTAAAGTTGACATCACTTTCTTTAACAGTCTGTATGTACGAAAAATTATTATGTCATGAGATCTTAAATTTACTTCAAGTTTCACAATATAAAATAACTTGAAGTTAGTATTAACCATTTATGCTATTTTTGCTAATTAAACCATTAATTAATCCATTAATGCAATATGTTTACGGCATTTAGAATTAATTGTAACATATTTATTCACATAAAATTTACTTAAAGTAACACAGCATTCATTTTATTTAAGAATTCCGGTTTAAACTTGTCCATTATGAATAACATTTTCATTCAGTGATATATTGCATTAAATGAAAGAAATTTATAAATCCTTTTACTATTTGAATGATATTTATTCATTTCGTAGCAGCATGAATTGTATTGTATTTACTCTAGACAAACCGTAACTCTGTATAAATAGTTTAGGCCAGTGGTTTCGAAACTTTTTCCGCTCACAGCGCCCTTTTTGAACTAAGGTTTTTTCAAACCTTCTCTAAGTTATATCATGACTAACTGTAATGGATCTTTTAAATATGTTATTTACTATTATTGAAAGCCATCTCATTGTAAATGATGTCTGTCTGCAAAATACCCGGGTAAATTTTTCTATTAGTTTATTTAACTTAATTATAAACCTTTTGCAATATTCTGCGGCACCCCTGGAAAGACGGCTCTCCAGGGTGCCCCGACGCACACTTTGGGAACCACTGGTTTAGGCAATACCTTGTATGGTTTATTAATATTTGTTTGATACTAGCAGTGAAAGGATTTATATTCTTAACATTTTCGCAATCTAAAATTTATTGTATTTTTAGCTAATGGGCTTTTGCTGGAACCAGAATATCTGCAGGTGGACGTCTACGATGACACTACTTCAACTTCTGATTACGCTCCACTCGGATCTTGAACAACGTGGGAACCTAGATGACTTTGGATGGAAGACATCGGATCAAGAACATCGCTGAGAAGACTTTAGAAAATAGTTTAGCTGTAACCAAGTGATAAACTATTTTAGTATTACATTCCTACATTGCATTAAGTGTTCTTGAAATTTCCATGGAATAATAAGTAATTAGTTACAGATAAATAGACAATTCTTTGTTTATTACTTGGTTGTAGCTCGAAACTTATCCACACAAACTAATTATATGTAGATATAATTCATAATATAGAGATAATAAGAGATAATTCATAATACAGAGATACTTGATAACATGAATTAGATTTTGTGGATAAGTAATTTATTAATAGATTTAAATAATTTTAAGTGTAGGTATCCCCAGACTTGCGTAACCAACGACTTTTGTAATTTGCAGTTACGTATTAAGGGTGGAAATTACCAGAAAACTGCATTTCTCTTCATAACCATACACCTCAAACACACCCTTTGTTTTTATATTCGTTCATAAATTTAAAAAAAAATTTATAAAGTTGTACTTATGCAATTTTCTAATTCGACTAACTTAAAATTCAAGTTATTTAAAAGTTTACAGAACTCAATAGTTACGTAACTTGGGGGCATGCCTGTATGTAGTAATGTTTTGATGACGCAATAATATTTAAAAAATTGATTCCTATCCCGTCCCAAATATAATTTTTTATTTATTCAAATGTTAATAACCCTGATGTGATTTTAAGATTCCAAATTTGTTTATCCGATTTTGATTAATGGTTGTCCAACCATATTACTTTTCATGCTTCAGACAATTTCAAAATTGTCTCGTCTTAAATCTTATTAAATTCAACATTTAGTCAATCGTTTGACCTTACTTTTTAATACGAATTCAATTGTATTTTGCAAGGGTTATTGATGTTTGAATATTTGATTCGTAATGTGACTTGGTACATATAAATATTTTTTAAGATTCTCAAAGCGCTATTTGCTCCGATTTTAAAATTATTTGCAAAGGTACTTTAAGTAAATGTTCCTCTCTGTGTGTCCGAGTAATATGCTTGTGCAGTTTGTACAAACTGCCCGATTGTTATCTTCAGTTATCTAATCTAAAGGTACAGAGACTGACCACGATAGAAATAATTGTTTAAAATCATTGAGTACCGTGCCGTGCTTCAGATCATTCATCTCTCCACTAGTTCATTTCACCGATATCGATTCGGCTGTTTTTACTGATGAAGAGATGATGATTTGCCACTCCTTCTGGAGCGATCGCAAAGAGGTGCCGTTGTTCACAGGGAAGGCAGATATTCTCGTTACGGATTCAACATTTCAAAAAGTGCAAAAGTTGCAAAAGTTACTGCTTTGCTTTACTCGGCCACTCACAGGACAGCCTCCTTTCACACAATTTGCTATCAAAATAACAGATATTCTCGTTACGTATCGCGGAATTTAGTTAAAACCATGCTTTGCTTCACTCGAAGCCTCCGAGGATAGATTTCAAGCGCTATAGGCTCCGATTTTGAATTTAGTCGAAATATTTTTCGTTTCATTCCAGATTGTGATTATACATCTAGTATATTTACATAGATATATAATTATTATTAATGAATTGGCAAAAATACCGCTTTGAGAATCGTGATTTAAGGATTTAGAGTTTTAGATTCGGTCCCAATTTTTAGAATTCCTCAGTGGTTTTTTTTTTAATCATTTTTTTTACCTTAGTCAATTTTTTGCCCGATTTTTTTTTAAGCCAAGTCAATTTTTTTATCAAATTTAATTTTAAATCAATTTTTTCTTAAACCCAAGCAAATTTTTTATCCATTTTTTTTTCATCAATTTTTTTAATAAATTGTGTAATTTATGAATTATCCGTGGAGTAGTTATTGGTAAGTGCGATTCATTTGTGTTTTAGAGAACCGTGCAGAGAGCTTGAACAGCATTTTAAAATGTGTTTCAACATATTGCATTACTATTTAACTACTCCACTGGCTATAGCATTTAACCATTAGTATAGTATAGGTTTAAAGGTGGTAACGGTTTCAAAATGATTACATTCTTAATCTACTGATTGATTTTCATTCCAATTAAATGATCATTCAGGTCATTATAGCAATAGTAGAAAGTGCCATAACGTTAACGTTGCATCATTTTGCCTAAATAGTCAGATAGGGATAAAAGGCGGCCGCCGCTTTTAGCTCTTTTTTAGTTTGGTGTGTGCATTGATTTCTATGATTTGTCTCTGTGTGCTGGTGTTTCGTACGCTTGTGATTCGTATGCTTGTGATATCGTCTGATTTGTGGTGGGAAGGGTTGGGCGTCGTATTTCAATTACGGCATCGGATGCAACGTTAAACTGAAAGCACTTTTTATTATATTTTTATAGAATTAATTGGCTTATCATTTAAAGTTTTATAACTTTTATTACAATTAAATTGCAAAGATTCAGATTAAATTTTAAATTGAAAGATTAAGAATGAGAATGTTTTTTTAAATCGTAGTACAGTATTCATATGATAGTATTTGTATCGGTATCTAAAGGATTATGTGGCAATCCAGCTTATGATGATATCCTGGCGATGCTGATTTGAGCTTGCGTTAATCCTGGCAATGATGACAACATTCGCCAGCCTTAACTGATGCTGCTTGCGCTAATCCTGGCGATTCCGATTAATCCTGCCATACTGAATACTGACGCTGCTTTCCCTTGCGTACGTACAAAAACAAACTTTTTGGTTTATTGCAGTATCGTTGTCAATTCGGTCAACTACACAAACTTCAATAGGTCATATGTTGGCGGGCAAACGTCCTGCCCACATATGACCCTGTGAAGTTTGTGCAGTAGTCCATATTGATCACGAATGTGCAATAAAGCAAAAGCGAAGTTTTTGGGTGTACAGCCACAGACTCTCAGAATGACGCGTCCGTCCGTCCGAGCAATCTTCTATCCTTGTCTACCCCGTGCCAATACTATACGGGACCAGACAAGTATAGCAAACTGCTCGGACAGACAAGCGCGTCATTCTTATCGTCCGTGGCTGTACAACCTACTGAGATACCGCGACGATTTGCATTTGTATTAAATGAAATGCGGAAAGACTCCATGTGGGGTTCTAGCTCAATAAATATCGTTGCTCTAAAATGATCGTAGCGCAATAAAGTTCGTACCCGAACGTATAGACGTAACGCTATAAATATCGTACCCGAATAAAAATTGTAGCCCAATTAAATCGTAGTCCAATAAACATCATACCCAAATAAAGATAGTAAAGGTAAACAAATAAAGGTTGTAACCGAATAAATATAAAATCGTACCCCATAAATATTCTAGCCAAATAAAGATCGTTTAGGTTAGGTTTTCGCACCCGAATATAAATCGTAGGTTAAGGCAGATTCATAGATTCCTTACGTGGCAATGCTACGCTGTAACAATGCTACCGCTGTAGGCATTTTCAACGTGCATTAAACGCTGTTGAAAATGCCCGTAGCGATAGCATTGTTGAGTCGTGTATAAATCAATGATTCGGCTTTTAAGATTATCTAATAGACATTGTATCTGAATAAAGGTGGTGCAGTAACGGTTGTCACCCAGTAAAGATCGTATACTTATAAACGATCTTTATTTAGCGACAATATTTATATGTAAGTTTAGGTTGTACCGAACATTCAACAACATTCATTTACACAAGTATATTATAAGGGCATGTAAGGCCTAGGGTACGATTCAAGCAGTAAGCGGCGCAGGTGACTGACAAAACAAGCATTTTGCTCCTAGCCCTTTCATATTCGCGGCCTCTCACCGCTTGCATCGTAGCCGAGGCCATCGATAGATCGTCACGTCATAAATATCTTGCCTAAATAAAGATTGTAACCCCATTAAATCTTAATCCAATAAACATTATACCCTTTAATCGCACCCTCATAAATATTGGAGCTAAATAAAGATCGTTTATATGTATTTGAGGCTAGGTTGTACCGAACTGAATAAAATTCATTTCCACAGGTATTTTAGGACGGTATGTTATGTAAGGCCTTGGGTACAATTCAAGCATTACACTTGTTGCTCACTGCTGCTCCTAGCCCTTTCATATTCGCGGCCTCTCACCGCTTGCATTGTACCCAAGGCCATCGATGGATATAGTACATCGATAGATCGTCGCGCCATAAATATCTTGCCTAAATAAAGATTGTAACCTAATTAAATCTTAATCCAATAAACATTATACCCTTTAATCGCACCCTTATAAATATTGGAGCTAAATAAAGATCGTTTATATGTATTTGAGGCTAGGTTGTACCGAACTGAATAAAATTCATTTCCGCAGGTATTTTAGGACGGTATGTAAGGCCTTGGGTACAATTCAAGCGTTACACATGTTGCTCACTGCTGCTCCTAGCCCTTTCATATTCGCGGCCTCTCACCGCTTGCATCGTACCCGAGGCCAAAGGCATCAGAGTGCCTGTAATTCCGTAAGAGTGAGCAGTCCACTGTCCTTGTACGTATGTCTTGTCCTGCACTGTAGAGACAAGGATAGCGGACTGTTCGGTCTTACGAACCGCGACATTCTCATGGCTGTACATCATCGATTAGATAATACTTAAGGTAATAAAGTATATGATTAGGTGTATTGCGGATCAAACAACGTACAACAGTAACGTGTACGTTAGTTGCAGTCGAGCGTCTGTCGCAATTTTGTCGTAATTCCAGCGGACATTTGACTGTGATGCTGTCGGCTAACGTACACTTTACTGCTAACGTTGTTTGATTCGCACTACACCAAATTATATACTTTATTACCTTAAGCATAATCTAATCGATGTTAACCTTTGATACGCAATACGCCTGAATAAATTATATGTAATAAACAAAGTAAAACTTGTGTACATAAAGGAGTTTATAAAATAAATAGTGTATAACTTAATATGTGTGCGTTTTCTTTCGGGCCCTCGTTAAATGACCAAGTCCCTCTACCCGGTGCCTTCACTAAAGTTAAATAGGGATACTAGAAAGGGAGATATGAAAACAGGGCATTAACAATTTCGGGCAGTTCTCGGTGGTAAATTTTTACAAGTCCCTTTACCCGGCGCCTCCACTAGATTCAACATTTTCGGGCAGTTCTTGGTGGTAAATTTTTACAAGTCCCTTTACCCGGCGCCTCCACTAGAAACATATTTGACTTTTAAAAATTTTGATTGAAAAAAAATTGTAAAAGATTGTGTGTTTTTCGTATATCTTCTTCCCGCCCTCCCTCGCTACCGAATCTCATCCCCACTAATTTTTCCAATTTTGCGCCCCCGCATCGCTGCTACCCCCGCTTCCGCCGCTCTCGCTGCTTCCCCACCACCGGCGTTTCCGGCGCTCCCACCGGATCGCTGCCCTGCACCCCGCTCCGGGCCGCTGCCCCATCCTGCATCCCCCGCCGGGTCCCTGCCCGGCCCCCGGCTGCTTCCTTCCGCCGCTCCCCGGCGCTGCCACCATCGCAGCCCCGGCAAATCCCTGCCGCACCCCCCGCTCCAGCATCGCTTCCCCCCGCCGCAGCTCACCGCTGCGCTGCCACCATCGCAGCCCCGGCGGCACCCCTGCCGGTCCGCAACCCGCCGCAATTTTTATTCGGCCGGCTGGATTTGAACCCACGGTCCGCTGCAGCGATCGGGGGCCACCCCATCGCTGCAGCGAGCTACGCTACCGAGCCATGGAAATCCATCGACCAAAATCTTCATCTCTTCTTACTGATTCGCGATAAGCGCCCGTGAGTGCGAGAAGGTAAGTAGACCCGGCCAACGAGTGGAAGTGAGACGGGACGATTTGCCTCGCGATTACTATAATATTGTATACTATAGTATACAATAGAATATCGGTGGGGGTATCTAGGGGTATAGATGTGGGGGGTGGGCAATATGCACCTGCTAGGTACCACGTACCTAGCGGGTGCCCACCCCCCGCCCAGGTGAGAAGCCTAAAAAACGCGCGTCAGGCGTCAGGCGGGCGGGCGTCGCGACGCCCGTGTGTGCGCCCACACACACACGCGCACACGTCATGTGACGCGCGTTTAAGCTTCTTTCCTGGAGCTCGACCGGTAGAAATTTTTCCATAAATCCAGTAGGGGTCCGTAGGACCCCTACTGGATTTATAGCAATATAGATATACTATATGTTTATATTACATTATATATACGCGCGCGCGCGCGCGAGGCTAAATTTTGCGGGTATTCGGGCTGTGGCCACCCTGTATATATCGATTTTCGTGGGTAGCAAAATTCATCACTTTTTGGATCACCCTGTATATCGAGTTTTGCGAGGAGCACTTTGAGATATACAGGGTGAGTCGAAAATATTTTGAAAGTTTTTGGATCACCCTGTATATTGATTTTTGCGAGGAGCATATTGATATATACAGGGTAACTCGAAAATATTTTAAAAGTTTTTGGATCACCCTGTATATTGATTTTTGCGAGGAACAAATTGATATATACAGGGTAACTCGAAAATATTTTAAAAGTTTTTGGATCACCCTGTATATTGATTTTGGCGAGGAGCAAATTGAGAATATGTAGGCGAATATTTTCGATTTACATTGGGTGGGCACTATGAATAAAAGATCTCTTTGAGCTCCTGTGATCCTGGTACAAAAACAGAAAATTATAAAATATGTGGACGAAAATTTTCGATTTACATTGAGTGGGCACTATGAATAAAAGATCTCGTTGACCTCCTGTGATCCTGGTACGAAAACAGAAAATTATAAAATATGTAGACGAAAATTTTCGATTTACATTGAGTGGGCACTATGAATAAAAGATCTCGTTGACCTCCTGTGATCCTGGTACGAAAACAGAAAATTATAAAATATGTGGACGAAAATTTTCGATTTACATTGAGTGGGCACTATGAATAAAAGATCTCGTTGACCTCCTGTGATCCTGGTACGAAAACAGAAAATTATAAAATATGTGGACGAAAATTTTCGATTTACATTGAGTGGGCACTATGAATAAAAGATCTCGTTGACCTCCTGTGATCCTGGTACGAAAACAGAAAATTATAAAATATGTAGACGAAAATTTTCGATTTACATAGAGTGGGCACTATGAATAAAAGATCTCGTTGACCTCCTGTGATCCTGGTACGAAAACAGAAAATTATAAAATATGTAGACGAAAATTTTCGATTTACATTGAGTGGGCACTATGAATAAAAGATCTCTTTGACCTCCTGTGATCCTGGTACGAAAACAGAAATTTATAAAATATGTAGACGAAAATTTTCGATTTACATTGAGTGGGCACTATGAATAAAAGATCTCGTTGACCTCCTGTGATCCTGGTACGAAAACAGAAAATTATAAAATATATAGACGAAAATTTTCGATTTACATTGAGTGGGCACTATGAATAAAAGATCTCGTTGACCTCCTGTGATCCTGGTACGAAAACAGAAAATTATAAAATATGTAGACGAAAATTTTCGATTTACATTGAGTGGGCACTATGAATAAAAGATCTCTTTGACCTCCTGTGATCCTGGTACGAAAACAGAAATTTATAAAATATGTAGACGAAAATTTTCGATTTACATTGAGTGGGCACTATGAATAAAAGATCTCATTGACCTCCTGTGATCCTGGTACGAAAACAGAAAATTATAAAATATATAGACGAAAATTTTCGATTTACATTGAGTGGGCACTATGAATAAAAGATCTCGTTGACCTCCTGTGATCCTGGTACGAAAACAGAAAATTATAAAATATGTAGACGAAAATTTTCGATTTACATTGAGTGGGCACTATGAATAAAAGATCTCTTTCAACTCCTGTGATCCTGGTACGAAATCCGAAAATTAGAAATTATACTGCCCACTCAGTTTGAATCGAAAATTTTCATACGGCTAGTGCTCACCTGAATTGCAGTTGATGCTCTTTGACTTGGGAAGAATCTGGAAGAACGTAAGCTGTTTCGTCCTTATAGGACTCATCAGCGCAGCTTTATCATAAGATATTCATATCGAATGTCAAATGATCATCTACGGACAGCTCTTACACTTACCTTAACCAAAGGAAAATTTGTGGAAATGAAGAATTATTCATCCCACAGTATTACCTAATTGAAGTAGAAACCGTCCTAAAATATCTGCGGAAATGAAGAATTATTCATCCCGCAGTATAACCTAATCGACGTATAATCCTTCCTAAAATATCTGCAGAAATGAAAAATTATCCATCCCACAGTATAATATAATCGACGTATAAACCGTCCTAAAATATCTGCAGAAATGAAGAATTATTCATCGCACAGTATAACATAATCGACGTATAATCCTTCCTAAAATATCTGCAGAAATGAAGAATTATTCATCGCACAGTATAACATAATCGACGTACAAACCGTCCTAAAATATCTGCGGAAATCAACAATTATCCATCCCGCAGTATAACCAAATCGAAGTGTAAACTGTCCTAAAATATCTGCGGAAATGAACAATTATCCATCCCGCAGTATAACCAAATCGATGTGTAAACAGTCCTAAAATATCTGCAGAAATGAAGAATTATTCATCCCACAGTATAACATAAACATTGCACAAACTGTCCTAAAATATCTGCGGAAATGAACAATTATACATCCCGCAGTATAACCAAATCGATGTGTAAACAGTCCTAAAATATCTGCAGAAATGAAGAATTATTCATCCCACAGTATAACATAAACATTGCACAAACTGTCCTAATATATCTGCGGATATGAACAATTATTGATCCCGCAGTATAACCAAATCGATGTGTAAACAGTCCTAAAATATCTGCAGAAATGAAGAATTATTCATCCCACAGTATAACATAAACATTGCACAAACTGTCCTAAAATATCTGCGGAAATGAACAATTATTGATCCTGCAGTATAACCAAATCGATGTGTAAACAGTCCTAAAATATCTGCAGAAATGAAGAATTATTCATCCCACAGTATAACATAAACATTGCACAAACTGTCCTAATATATCTGCGGATATGAACAATTATTGATCCCGCAGTATAACCAAATCGATGTGTAAACAGTCCTAAAATATCTGCAGAAATGAAGAATTATTCATCCCACAGTATAACATAAACATTGCACAAACTGTCCTAAAATATCTGCGGAAATGAACAATTATTGATCCTGCAGTATAACCAAATCGATGTGTAAACAGTCCTAAAATATCTGCAGAAATGAAGAATTATTCATCGCACAGTATAACATAATCGACGTACAAACTGTCCTAAAATATCTGCAGAAATGAAGAATTATTGATCCCGAAGTATAACCAAATCGATGTGTAAACAGTCCTAAAATATCTGCAGAAATGAAGAATTATTCATCGCACAGTATAACATAATCGACATACAAACCGTCCTAAAATATCTGCGGAAATGAACAATTGTCCATCCCGCAGTATAACCAAATCGATGTGTAAACAGTCCTAAAATATCTGCAGAAATGAAGAATTATGCATCCCACAGTATAACATAAACATTGCACAAACTGTCCTAAAATATCTGCGGAAATGAACAATTATTGATCCCGCAGTATAACCAAATCGATGTGTAAACAGTCCTAAAATATCTGCAGAAATGAAGAATTATTCATCGCACAGTATAACATAATCGACGTACAAATTGTCCTAAAATATCTGCAGAAATGAACAATTATTGATCCTGCAGTATAACCAAATCGATGTGTAAACAGTCCTAAAATATCTGCAGAAATGAAGAATTATTCATCCCACAGTATAACATAAACATTGCACAAACTGTCCTAATATATCTGCGGATATGAACAATTATTGATCCCGCAGTATAACCAAATCGATGTGTAAACAGTCCTAAAATATCTGCAGAAATGAAGAATTATTCATCCCACAGTATAACATAAACATTGCACAAACTGTCCTAAAATATCTGCGGATATGAACAATTATTGATCCCGCAGTATAACCTATTCGATGTGTAAACAGTCCTAAAATATCTGCAGAAATGAAGAATTATGCATCCCACAGTATAACATAAACATTGCACAAACTGTCCTAAAATATCTGCGGAAATGAACAATTATTGATCCCGCAGTATAACCAAATCGATGTGTAAACAGTCCTAAAATATCTGCAGAAATGAAGAATTATTCATCGCACAGTATAACATAATCGACGTACAAATTGTCCTAAAATATCTGCAGAAATGAACAATTATTGATCCTGCAGTATAACCAAATCGATGTGTAAACAGTCCTAAAATATCTGCAGAAATGAAGAATTATTCATCCCACAGTATAACATAATTGACGTACAAACTGTCCTAAAATATCTGCGGAAATGAACAATTATCCATCCGGCAGTATAACCAAATCGATGTATAAACAGTCCTGAAATATCTGCAGAAATGAAGAATTATTCATCCCACAGTATAACATAAACATTGCACAAACTGTCCTAAAATATCTGCGGATATGAACAATTATTGATCCCGCAGTATAACCTATTCGATGTGTAAACAGTCCTAAAATATCTGCAGAAATGAAGAATTATTCATCCCACAGTATAACATAAACATTGCACAAACTGTCCTAAAATATCTGCGGAAATGAACAATTATTGATCCCGCAGTATAACCAAATCGATGTGTAAACAGTCCTAAAATATCTGCAGAAATGAAGAATTATTCATCGCACAGTATAACATAATCGACATACAAACCGTCCTAAAATATCTGCGGAAATGAACAATTGTCCATCCCGCAGTATAACCAAATCGATGTGTAAACAGTCCTAAAATATCTGCAGAAATGAAGAATTATGCATCCCACAGTATAACATAAACATTGCACAAACTGTCCTAAAATATCTGCGGAAATGAACAATTATTGATCCCGCAGTATAACCAAATCGATGTGTAAACAGTCCTAAAATATCTGCAGAAATGAAGAATTATTCATCGCACAGTATAACATAATCGACGTACAAACTGTCCTAAAATATCTGCAGAAATGAACAATTATTGATCCTGCAGTATAACCAAATCGATGTGTAAACAGTCCTAAAATATCTGCAGAAATGAAGAATTATTCATCGCACAGTACAACATAATCGACATACAAACCGTCCTAAAATATCTGCGGAAATGAACAATTGTCCATCCCGCAGTATAACCAAATCGAGGTGTAAACAGTCCTAAAATATCTGCAGAAATGAAGAATTATTCATCCGACAGTATAACATAATCAACGTAGAAAGCGTCCTGAAATATCGTAGTGTTCCTCGATGCCTGAAAACATCCTTAACAGTAATGCGCCACACACATCAATACGCACGTTTTAAAAAGGAAGCACATCCATAAGAGCGCAATGAAAACTATAACTTGATTAGTTAGGTTAGAAGCACGTTACAAGGAAAAATTTCATGTGCATTTGTTTGCTGCATTGAAATTGCGATCAACGCGACGTCTGGCGACAAAAAATATGAACTAAAAAGCACCCCAGAGACATCTGCTGACGCACGATTGAACAAAGAAACAAATAAATATTACAGGTTTCTATTTTTTGTAGGTTAAAAAGATTTCTGGAATTCCAGATATCTTTTTTACCCGCACTTCAGCGAGCAGTTAGATAAATATGTGGCAGATGTCGCCAAAAAATTAAAAACTGTCGCTTCTTGCACTTGAAAATGCCCCCAGTGACAGTAAAAAAAAGCTCTAATTTAGCATTCCAACTACAAAGAACCTAATAAGGAGATGCAAAATGCCCTGGAAGCACTCATGTTTGAATACTAACTCAATGTATCAAATGAAGAAAGACTCCCGAATAAATTCTCCCCATGATTATTAGGTTAACTTACAGACAGTTCAAAACCAGCTCTGTATTAAAAAGGGCATGAATAATTAGCTCCTAACAGGTTTTGAAATATAAAGTCCAACATGTATGAGAATGGGGGAAGCAGAAGTAATTGTTATGTGCGAGCACCAAATTAATAAAGAGTCATGTCGGTTCCGAAGTATTTCGATTATATCGTAAAAGTCACCGTTGGGATTTCCAAGAGCAAGCGAGAACGGGCCTTAAGTAGCCCGGAGGCGGTCAATAATATCAATTATATTGATGGTTTCAATTGAAGTACGACTCATTGATCAATTACAAGCGATCAATCACTTTGTACACGATGAGTATGATTGACGATATTATTGAAAGTCTCCAGGGCTCTTTAAACGGAGATACAAGGAACTCGGACACGTTAAACCCCGCAGGGAGTCACTCCAGGATGAGCGTGTCCAAAGTCTCCAAGTACAGAAGTGCAATGACGATCATACTGCTTAAAGCATAAGTACTGGCATCATTGAGTTACAATTATCAATAGTCATGACTAAATTTGCATGTACAATGTGCAGTAAATAAATTTATTAAATGACCAGACAATGAACACATAAACCCAGTGAAAAAGCGTCCCGTTGACAACGTTAAAATCTACCTTTCTGTAGGTTAAGACTGCGCTGAACTGTACTGCTCCTCGATGACTACAAGCATCTTTAACCGTAGTGCAATGGGCAAGTTTTGAAGGAAGCAGATTCATAACACCGCACTGAAAACGGTAATGCGATTAGTTACATCGGGAAAAAACAACCTAAGCGCTGTTTACATGCAGCCTTTTTCTTGCATATTCGACTACTGCTTCTTGAACGCATCACGCGGGAACACCTCAAGTAAAGTTATAATGCAACAGAAGGCACGATTTCAGTGCAAAATTACTGCATTCATGCAGGCAAAGGCATAATGTAATGTGGCTTTAACCTACAGCGCTTGGTTTCTAGGTAATATCATCGCATCTCGCCATGATTACAGCTTCCCGGAAGTTTTACGAGCAGTGATGTTTTACCTGAGCACTCGGATGAAGCTTCAGCGCAGCTTCGTGACTTTGTGGTGGATATTGGCATGCATAAAGTGTAACAAATATATAAATTTATTGTTAAAACAATGCACAAATAAACCCAGTGAAAAGCGTCACGTTGCAATGAAATTAAGTAATAGTAAAATCCTACCTTTGTTCCGGTCGAGACTGTGTTGAATCATACTGTTCTTCGATGCCTGCAATCCGTATTCTGCCAAACACGGCAATGGACACGTTTTGAAGTAAGCAGATCTATAACAGCGCACTGAAAACGATAACATTATTAGTTACTTAAAAACAAACAACCCCAGTGATATTTACACGCCGCCTTTTTCTTGTGCATTCAACTACTGCACTTGACGCGGCTTGTGCAAACACCTCGTGTAAAGTTATCATGGCACATGCAATAGAAATCACCATTCAAGTG
The DNA here is from genome assembly GCA_951805005.1 of Othius punctulatus. NCBI lineage: Eukaryota > Metazoa > Arthropoda > Insecta > Coleoptera > Staphylinidae > Othius > Othius punctulatus. Next base: position 84,900,618 of record OX638142.1, on the reverse strand, counting down.
CAAAATGACAGCATGCAGGCAAGAAGGTATAACGTAATGTAAACTTAAATCTAAACTTTGGTTTCAAAGTAATAGCATCGCACTTCATCACGATTACAACTTACAATTACAACTAACTGCAAGCTTTATGCAAATTTTTTTAAGAACACTAAGAACCTTCAGCGCTGCTTCATAACTTTGCAGTGAATTGTGGTTTCATAGTGCATGCCCACGTCCCAGTTTCATTTTCAACAAAGTTTGAGGCACAAACTACGTATGAGTTACCACCGGTTGTAGTGTGATTGTCGTGTACTTACAAAAGTGTACGTTCTGGCTAAACATTATAATAATCGTGCATTGTATAAAGCTTATAACTACTGCACTTGGACGCAGCTTGTGCAAACACCTAGTGTAAAGTTATAATGGCACATACAATAGAAAACACGATTCACGTGCAAAATTACTGCACACAGGTGAAGAAGGCATAACGTGATTGGACATAAATCTAAAGTTTTTTTTGTAAGTAATAGCATCGCACTTCATCACTTCAATCACCGAATGATTACAACTTTCAATTACAATTTTTAAATTACAATTAGAACAAATTGCAAGCTTTACGCAATTTTTTCTACCAACACTAAGAAGCGTGTACTTCGCCGCTGCGTGAAGGACGGTGCTTCGCAACTTTGTGGTGAATTGTGGTGCGTTAGTGCATGTCGCAGTCCCAGTTTCAGGTTCAACAAAGTTAGCGGCATAAACTACGGATGAGTTACTACCTGTTGTAGTGTGCTTGTCGTGTACTTACAAAAGTGAACGTTCTGGCTCAACATTATAATAATCCTGCATTGGGTAGAGATTTCTGGGGCAAAATATATTATTTACTAAGTTATTACTTGGTGCAGGTTCTTGGTTGAGAGCAAAGTCCACGAATCTGAGGTGAACAGCAGGAATGACCGCGTTTTGCGAGAATTCGTTTAGTAGGAGTGAAAATTAAATACATTACGGTTATACGACGTTTTGTGGAACTGTTTGGGGCCAGAACTTATCAATTATAGCCCGTTTTCTGGTGCAAATCACTTGTATTATGCGCGAACGACGTGTACATTAGCCGGCCATAATGAACTACTGGTTTCAAGGACATTCAGGGCGCCTATAAATATTTGGCGCGAGGCTAAAATCAATTAAAATCGCAGTAAGACGTATCTCGTAACATCCACGAGAGTAATAAACGTTCATTTGATCTTATTAGCAGGGCAAATTAAGAATTTAGAGACACTTTTTGGTGTTTTTGAAGTGTTTTTGACTAGGCTTATATTCAATCATCGAAATATTACAAACCACCGTATAAATATTAATGAAATTTATTGCTAATATTGAATGCTATACATGCTATAATGTGTTAAGCACGCTAAATTTAATTCATACCCAATGTTGCGTTCTTGAGATAAACGATCTTAAGAAAGCACGATTATCGGGTTTATTAGGTAAAATATGCTTATTTTTAAAATAAATATATCTCAAAAGCCACCGTATTAATATTGATGTAATTTATTGCTGATATTACACGATATACAATTGATCAGTCTGTAGAATTTAAATTGTATGCAATGATAGATTCCCAAGATATTTCAATTTTTGTTTAGACACTGTTTGGTTCAAACAACGAAATATTTAAAACCACCGTATAAATATTAATGAAATTTATTCCTGATATTGAATGATATACCGGTGTTAAGCATGCCAAATTTAGTTCATATCCAATGTTGCGTTCTTGAGATAAGCAACTTTAAGTAAGCATGTTTATTAAGCAAAATATGTTTATATTTAAAACAATGATATCTCAGAAACAAAATCAAATCACGATATCTCAAACACCCAAATGGGGCAGGCCGTCGAAACAACTCTTAATTGTGTTGTTCTACATCCCAAGAGGTTGCTTACCTTTCATTTTAATAAAACGAGTCGTGGGTGAAAAATAGTTCAAAATTTATTAGAAATTTACATTCTAAAAATGTATTAAAATTTTGCCAAACCAATTCTTCATAAAACTCTTATAAAATAAAATCTACAAATAGTTAAAGAATTTCTTCTCTATGTTACTATCCATTAAGTGAGCAAGTGAGTGACGGCGTATAGCTCGACCATAGATAATGGTCAAAATAAAATAAAACCATAAAGTTCGCCGTGCAGTCTAAAAATCCGCACTGTCTTCATAAAAAATACTGAAATGGTACACATACAATTGAAGCAAATGATGTTGATGGATGAAGCCTTTACTGTATAATAGAAAAATAGAAACAAACATTTTGCTAGGTTTAATTTGAAACTTGAGTGATCATGATTCAGATTCGAAATCCACTTGAGAATGACCAAATTGCGGTTGAAACTGCAGTCATATTAAACATAAAAATAAAACGTAGCAAATGTGTGTTTGTGTTTATATTCCCGATAATAAATAAAGGGTCTTGATAAAGCGGAGAACACACATACGCGATCACGACCACGATCGCGATAGCGATGGCGTCCAATGGCGATAGCGATGGTAGTACTCAAAATAGACCAATATAGGAAAAACAGTAATGAATAAGTTAAGAAATGTGTAGTTTACAAGTAGAAGAAGCGCTGCTCCTTGTAGCATAGTAATAATAATACGCCAGTTGATGGAAGAAGAGCAGTAAACTTGGCCTTCACTATACTTGAAAAATTTGTTTCTTATTTTGATAATTTGTAAAGTAATTTTATAATAAAAATTTATTAAAAAATACATTACTTAGCACCAGTGCTTCCTAATTTCAATTCTTTGGAAATTTCGTCCCAAATTTTATTTTTATTGCGCACATTTCTGTAGTCGGGGTGTGAAAAATTGAAAAATGCACCATGCTTCTTTACATGGTCAATAATCTTTTCTTGTTAAATCTGGTTGTAGTTAAAAAAAAGTGATCTTAAAACCGTCGCTGCCAAGGTCGTCGCTAACTTCTCACACCTAAAAAGTTTCAATGCTGAATCGCCTCAACAATATTATAACAACCGAAGTAAATGATCGATGAGGGAATCCTGGGCACACCAGCTTAAAAAATAAAATTGCGACTGACGCGACAACTGCCGGCGAAAACTATGAACTAAAAAACACCCCCGTGACATCTATTTGCGCACGAGTGAACCAAAAAATTAATGGTTTGTAAAGGTTTCTATATTTTGGAAGGTAAAAAAGATTTCAGAAAATCTAGACATCTTACTTACCGACTTTTCAGTGAGTAGTTTGGGAAATAAGTGGTAGATGTCACAAAAAAATTGAAAACTGTCGCTATTTGCACTTGAAAATGCCTCCAGTGACAGTCTATTAAACAGCCTTTGCACTAAATAAAACTCCAATTTCAGCATTCTAACTACCGAAAAAGCTTAAAATAAGAAGCAGAATACAAAAACATATTTGAATATTAACTTTAAGAATCATACAACGAGGCAACCAAGAACGTCTTAAATTTCTATTATTCATAGCGCATAAATAATGCAATTGTTGTGTTTCTATTAATCTTACACAACTTAGTGTGCATATTAAAATTACTTACTTAATACAGACTATTTCAGTAGTTGAGTGAGTTGACCCAAATTAGACTCATATTCCCTTCAATATTGAATTTATTTCAGTGTGAATAGTAAGATGGCGGGTGGTGTTGAAGTCGAGAAAGCTCCGGTAAGTTTTGATTATATTTACGTGATTTTTCGCGATTTGCAATTTCTTGGTCGTGTGCACGTACTGTTAATAGTAATAACGCACGTACAGTCAAAGAAATCCAATAATGCAGGCCGATGGCCCTCAAAACCGCTTAAATAGGGCGTTGTCGGTGTTTTAACTGTTTACATTTCCTAAAGGGTAAAGTGGTGCATAGTACAGTTAAATGTTCCAGTAATACGATTAGGTTTACTCGTTTCCGTTTAGTGTGCAGTCAGACCTAACGCTCTGTGCCAGTTGCACCGTGTGGATTTTTCCTGGGGTGATTCATTGTATTGATTATCAGACCATTTCCAGGCAATCAGTGGTTTGTTTATGATCGAGGTCTTTATTTTATCTACAATTTTGCACAATGTAAACACAGATTTTTGGTCTGTAAATTATATGTAGTACCGAATTTCAGATGGAGGAGCAAGTGAGAAACTTAAAATTGGCCGGTCACGTAGGCTTTGACAGCCTACCCGACCAACTGGTCTCGAAGAGTGTGCAGAATGGATTCGTCTTCAATATCATGTGCATTGGTAAGGATAAATCTACAGCATACATGTTTTTATTTACTCATGAGGCATTAAGCTTGATTAATTTTTATTATTATGAACCATTTGTATTGACTATCGAGTAGAGATCTTTCCTTTTTTAAAATTATTGAAAGGAGGCTGTAAGCTATTGTTCCTATTGATTTTTGGTTTATTTTTGCTTTAGGCGAGACTGGTTTGGGAAAGTCGACCCTAATGGACTCCCTGTTCAACACAAACTTCGAGTCGACTCCGAGCCCTCACTCGTTGCCGAACGTGAAGCTAAAGGCCCATACATACGAGCTGCAAGAAAGCAACGTGCGCTTGAAGTTGACGATTGTGGACACGGTTGGCTACGGGGACCAAATAAATAAGGAAGATAGCTTCAAGTCGGTCGTCGATTACATCGACCAGCAGTTCGAGAACTTCCTCCAGGAGGAACTGAAGATCAAGCGCTCGCTAAACTCCTACAACGACAATCGAATCCACGCGTGCTTGTACTTCATCTGCCCGACTGGCCACGGGCTGAAGTCCATCGACTTGGTCTGCATGAAGAAGCTGGACCAGAAGGTGAATATCATCCCAGTCATAGCCAAGGCCGACACCATCTCGAAAACCGAGCTGCAGAAGTTCAAGTCTAAAATCGTGGTCGAGCTGCAGAACAACGGCGTGCACATATACGAGTTCCCCGTTGACGACGAGTCCGTCACGGAAATTAACACCACCATGAACAGTCATATCCCGTTTGCCGTTGTAGGCAGCACGGACTTCATGCGCATAGGCAATAAGATGGTGCGCGCCAGGCAGTACCCCTGGGGCACTGTGCAGGTAGAGAACGAGGCGCACTGCGATTTTGTGAAGCTGCGAGAGATGCTGATACGTACCAACATGGAAGACATGCGGGAGAAAACCCACTGCAGGCATTACGAGCTGTACAGGAAGAAGCGGCTCGAGCAGATGGGTTTCAGTGACGTTGACGCCGACAACAAACCCATTAGCTTCCAGCAGACGTTCGAGACGAAGCGGTCCAACCATCTGCAGGAACTGCAGCACAAGGAGGACGAGATGCGGCAGATGTTCGTAGTTAGGGTCAAGGAGAAGGAGGCCGAGTTGAAAGAAGCGGAAAAGGATGTAAGAGTTTCTTGAATTATTTAAATTGTATTGGATGGTGGTGTTAATGGTTTGTCGGTTTCAGTTGCATGCGAAGTTTGACAAATTGAAAAAGGATCATACGGACGAGAAGAAGAAAATTGACGAGCACCGTAAGAAACTCGAGGACGAGATAATTGAATTTAACAGGCGCAAGGCTCAGTATACCCAAATGGGAAATAGTCATCACACACTGACCTTAGGTAAAAAGAAAAAGTAACATTTTTTGTAATATTTATTTTCCACTACAATTTGTATTTTATATTTTATAAATTCCTTATAAATGGAAGGCATTGGTAAGTACTTACATTTTGCATAAAGTAGCTTACAAAATATATGTGTACAATCTCTGTGCTATATTTAGTTTAGGTGCACATTTTCTAAGCTTGGACAAATCTTGATAGCGTTTCGGAATCCTCTTATTCTGTTCATACGCAGAATGAAAAATTGTTGAGTCCATTGCTATCAAGTTCTGTTGCACTTTAGCACACTGTCTTCCTAGATAAGGTTATTAAGTTATATTATATCTTAATGTATTATTATTATTGTGTACAACTAAATATATTTTAAATTTTTTATAACTGGTGTTTCTCATTAGACCGCTGTCTCTCCAGGACGGACTAACTTATTAAATCTTGTGTAGTATGTAAACTTCTTCGCGAAATTTTGAACTTTCTGGGGCTTCTTCGCTTTCGGTTTGACTTTGATTTCCTTTTCGTGCTCCTAAAACGAAGCCACATCAAGGAAACATCGCTGGATCAAAACTACCATGGGTATACCAATATTATTTAATAATGTATAAAAATATATACAGATTATAGCGAAATTAAAAGAACACTAACCACTACGTTAATACGTGTAGATGCTACACTACTTAATTATTATTCTAGTACAATATTTGAACTGAAGGTAAATACGTAAATGTACAAATAAGCACTTACTTGACTCGGTCTACATGTAAATGAACGATTTTTAGCATGACATTCGATAAATAAATGCAAACAAAACACCGCCACAGAATTAAAAGAGGCGCTCTCGGAATTGACGTACGTAGTCTCTTATAACTCTACAACAAAGTACTCATGTGGTGACAGTGCTAGAATGTGCTTCGTGTGCATTAGCGTGTGACAGGCTCGCGCGGTGGCGGGCTACGGTACTTGGCACGGATGTGCAGGTATTTGGAAGCACTCGGCGGCCTGTCCGGCATGTCTTTGCTCTCTCTATCTCTAGATACCACCTTCACCTGGCACGGGTCGTGTCTCAGCAGGAAATGGTCCAGTGTGTCCCAACCTCCGCCAACACGCACCATCATGTGACGTCCTTTCAACAACTAAAACAAATTCATAAATTTTATAATTTTTTTTTTGTACTTATGTAATGTATTTATTTACCCTAACGAAAACGTTTCTCCCTGCAATATTGTACTTTCCCTCGCCGACCTTCTTCACGGACAGCAGCTTGGAGCACTTGCCGTTGGCACAGTTGCAGTTCTTCTGCATGAGCCTGGTGGCCTGCTGCACCTTCCTGTCCAGCTCGGTGAGGGCGTCCCCACACGGGCCCCTCCGCATCTCCGGCTCGATCTCCAGGTCGGGGTCCTCGCCGCTGCCCCTCGACCACTCGTCCTCTGTGTTGTCGCTGGGGACGCCGTCGCTGGCCCCGCTTGCTGTCACCCCCGGCAACGGAATGTGCTTGATGGTGTCCCCGCCGGCTGCCGGGTCGGGCAGCAGTACCATCTGGGGCCCGGTGTTCCAACGGGCGTACGATGAGATGGCAGATGCGGAACTGGCGTTTATAAATATTTAGTTAGGTATTACAATTTTGCATCGCTTGTAAATATTATTAATACAAGTGAATAATAAATGACAAGACGTTTCCTGACTTAATTAATTGAATTAAAGTAGATTCATAAATTGTAATCTTTTGTATATGATTTTAATGATGTGCTTCTGGTGATTGAAGGATCGTTGTAAAAGTTTGAAACTATGTATATTTGGTTGCCCATGGTTGGTTAAATATTGAAGTAATTGTCGATAAATATACAGGATGTTGCAAAAATATAGTTAGACAAAATTTAAAAAAAACAGAATATTTGCAATTATTTCAATAACTTTGTGATGCAAAATTAATCATGTACTTTATAATCACCACTAACTTGAAACAAAAGCAATACAGAATCATAAATTGGTTGATAAGGAAAAACATAGCAGTGGTGATTGTATTTGTTAGGGATATTATCCAAAGAAAGATAGATAGATGGGAAGGACCAACAGGTCTTTCCTTCTACCATGTGATTTGTGTAAGTGTGTGTATTGAGTTAGGGCTTGTTACTCTAGAAATTCGCCCCCGTTCTCTAGAGCGCGCCGTTAATGAGCCCTCAACGGCGAATGGTACTAGTTTTTCACTACAAATGTACTACCTGTACTGGAGGAAAAAAATATTTACTCAAGTATCAATATTAGGTTTAAAATTGTTATGAAAAAAATGCGTTTCCCCATTTGTCCTTTGTGTCACACATTTTGGTAACCCGCGTTTTGGTATATAAATTATCTGATAAGGAAAAACATAGTAGTGGTGATTGTATTTGTTAGGTATATTATCCAAATGAAGATAGATAGATGGGAAGGACCAACAGGTCTTTCCTTCTACCGTGTGATTGGTGTAAGTGTGTGTATTGAGTTAGGGCTTGTTACTCTAGAAATTCGCCCCCGGTCTCTAGAGCGCGCCGTTAATGAGCCCTCAACGGCGAATGGTACTAGTTTTTCACTACAAATGTACTACCTGTACTGGAGGAAAAACATATTTACTCAAGTATCAATATTAGGTTTAAAATTTTTATGAAAAAAATGCGTTTCCCCATTTGTCCTTTGTGTCACACATTTTGGAAACCCGCGTTTTGTTATATAAATTGGCAGGGTATTCTTACTTGCTGTGCCTCATCTTCGTCTCTGGTTCTAATCTCGGCGGGCTCGCTTGGAACTGCCAGGAAAGTAAAGAGCTGAGCCCGGAATCTGCAGATTGGTTGCGCTCCTCCTCGGCGATCTCCTTCTCCAGCTGGACGAGACCCGGAGGCTCGACCCCGTAGCGCGTGGCCAGGCGGGCGACCTCCAGGAGGCAGAGGATCACATTGCGAGGCTGGTTGTGCAGGACTGCAAAAACATTAATAAGCATACGCAGATGTCCGGGAAGCAACATCGTCTAACCCAAGTCATCGCTCTCGAAGAGGAGGTTCTCGTGAACCCCGAGCGCCCTGCAGAACTTGATGAAGTTCTCCATGTTGTCCCTGGAGAAGAAGCTGCGCCTCATCGCCTTCTCAAAGCATTTGCCGCGTATGGAGGGGGCAGGCTGGAAAATCGATTGCGGCATGTATTTTTTACAGCTTCTCGAGGGGCCCTAAGGACTTACCCCCTTGCACAGGCCTGTTTCTATGGCATATTGCGCACGCTCCTGTATCACCTGCGCCAAGTGGCAGAGGACGACGCCGTTGTCCAGCTCGGTGAGGAAGTTGTCCCTCGAGACGTAGTCGATGGCTGCAAGGATAGAAAATCTCGTCAGTGGAATGGCGTGTGGTCGTGAATCAAGACGGATGAATGAGCACGGCGAGATTAATAAATTCAATTCATTAACTTATTAGTCAGTCGGGGGCATGCATGCAGCGTACAACAAGCGCATCCGGAGTTCAACAGAACGCGGCGGGAACGTGCGCGCCATACCAAGGACCGCCAAGTTTACTATGCGGTTCTGCAAGTTGTAAGAGCGTAAAAGTCGCGATCTAATTAGCGTATACGCACAATCCGGTGAAATGATTATGGGATTATCGATTCATCACACTACCAATGGTTGGTCCACAATGGCCCAATTTTCCAGTTCCCATTTCTCATAGACCGCTGCCCACGAGTGAACTTCGGCGTTCATTTTCGGCGGCCGCAAAACCGCAAACGTTAAGATTTCGCGCGTGCAATTGAGGATGTCAACATGAATTCTAAATTGCGCCAGAATTAGATATTCTGACTCAGGCCGTGGGCTTTACGCCCTTCGCATAAGCTGAGCAAAGCGGCGCACATTGCGGTCACTGAAAGTCAAAACAAATGTACGGTAAAACGAGGTGTTTTAGTACACGCTCCGGTACTCCGGTACTCCGGACTTCGGTATTTAACAAAGTAACAATATATATGACCTTCACGTTGTTTCTGACTCCAAGTATTGTTGCTTGCTTCTTGTAAGGTTGTGCTCGAAAAGATACATGACATATTATAACAGATGCAAACCTCCGACGACGAAGTGCGTATTTCAGCAGACTGATCTTCAGCAGAGTGGTCACTTCGGAGCTCTAGTCTAGCGGATACCTAGAAGATACCTTTTACGAGCTAGAGACCATATACTTTTAACATAACAGATGAGACAGAAGATTTGAAAATATGTGTGAATTTACGTCCTAAAGTGATTTGCTATTCGCTAAACAATTCCCAAGTCTCTTTCTTGGAGGACTTGAAACAGCATAACTTCTGAATCAATATCTCTGGGTTGCCTTTTCTGGAAGGAATACGTGGAAATGCACGCGTGCACACTGTTTGCGTGGAAGTGGACGAAGGCCGCTGTGAAAAACTGGCTGCGTCGCAACTGAAAGTCATCGACTTTCCCACCGGCACTTTTCTTCCAGCAGATCACATTTGCATGCAAAATAACTACAGAACCTCCCACATGCTGCCGTATCGATGTAACACTTCTGCCTCCTTTTGTTTTCGCTTTTCAGCGCGCTCGGAAAAGGACTGGGGCTCGAAACGTCGCTTTCTATAGTAAATTAATCCGGAGTTTTACGTGCCCGCTTCCGGCTCGCGTTTCCCTCGCTCCGTATTTGGACTATCCGGCGATCGTTTCAGTCCCAATTTCCTCGTGCCTTGGCTCGGGGCGGCCCAATTTTCAGCGGTTATAAGGCAGATGGACGACCGTGGTCAGTGTTTGTGACGCGTGCAGAATCGTACTAGGTCAACGCGTCGGGCCTAACGAGCGGCGCTCCTGATTGCGAGCGCGCCGTTACCGATTTCATTAGCGAGGCGAATGAGACGCGATTCACGTTTCTTCGTTCTCGCCGAGTCTGGGATTGATGGGAGTCGAACCGTTGGCCGTCAATAAAACTTTCCTTGCAGCGGCGATGTTTAATTGGACGACCTACGACCAGGGCCGGATGGGACGAGCAAAATTTTTCGAGTTGCTCCAAATGACTTTAGAGTGACATGCCTAGACTAATTGGACCCTCACGATTCCAATGATCACACATTCAGCCTCCTAGCCCCAGCAGTTCTCGAAAATTTTCGTGTTTTTTGCCATCTCGATGAAATTCCATTTCGAGAACGCCTCAACCGATTCGGACGAAATTTTGAGGGGTCATAGAGGGCCCAAATACAAGCACAATGAGCTATAGCGGGCCATACGTGCGCGCTGCTTTCTAACAATAAAAATTGCGCGGCGCGCGCAGTGAGATAATCAAATGCAAATTATTAAAAGGAGGAAAATCGACGGGCTCCGGCATTCCTTGGACCGCGAAAGCCGGAGTTTAATCATACCAAATGAAGAATGTGGAAATGTTTATTATCCACTAGGAAGTGAAGCAACCGGGTACGTTCCTGGCCATTACTGATATTGTGGTAAGTTGGTAAGTAAAGTAAGTTTAAATAGTTCAGTATTGTGAAAATAGTTTACAAGGCTACCGCAATTCATCTCTTAGTTTAATGGTGCTATAATCTGGTATAAATTGATTGCTGGTATAATGAATATATTTCAGAAACTGAAGCATATTTAATAATTTAAATTATTGTACTATAATTGTATCAATGTGCAAAAGTATCCGCCCAACCGAGTAAGTAAAGAAACCATGAAAGTAGTGGTATTTCACGTGCGACAAAAATCGAGATACAAAACTTCACAATTACGCAGCAAACATATAAAAAACCGCTACGCACTTATTAGACAAGTCGTTATTTTCGCGATTGCTAATCAAAATTACTCACCCGGTATATTAGTATTGCCATTTTTTTAAACTGCGAAGGCCTCAAAAGTTTTTTCCTCTTTAATGGGACGAATATATGAATGCATAGTATTATTTGCTCTCATGTATTTTAAACCCATCCGAAAATCGACCATATGCTGCCGAGTTTTTATTCATCTTCATTGGATTTACAGTGTTTTCTTGCCTGGTCCCCAGCGAACGCGTCGAAGAACCCCAAGCCTCGGCGACCCTCCTCTTCCAAACGGCCATCTATATTTATTAATTTCCAAAAATACACCGCCGCGGACGCTCATTACACACGCGACACCCTCCCAGACCCCGTAGACTTCAGAGCGCAGGAAGGCGGCGGGCAGCGCCGTAAATTAAATTTAGGTTCGGAAAAAGGGTCCCGATTTGTTTTGAGTAATCGCACCACCAGTGTGGGCTCTATAATAAAACGCGTAAAGTCGTTCAAAGATTTCAGATGTGTGACACATTCATAATGGTGAAATATAGCAGCTGTATCCAGTGGTCGAATTGGATACATCCACGAATCGAAAACGCGTTCCTGCACCTCCACGGTTAATCCACTGCGGTCTTACAAAACATTCTGTTTATTTATCAACTATTTAAATTGCATTGTCTTTAAAATGGTATTAACGTGGTTAAATGTACATGTTGGGGGACTCGCCGTAATAAAACGAAAAACGGCTACCCGGAAATGTATGAATTTATTATTGCGAAATTATAAGTTAAGCACAATAACAAGCGAGCAAATGACGGGGCTCCCCCGGGACCTTTCTCCGACAGCAACCGAAAAAGAACTCACTCTTAGAGAGCATTACAATTAGTTTTAACAGATTCACAAACAATGCCAGCCCTTCCGACTGGCGAGGGATGCATCAGCTTTCTACAGTTCCCAGAAACTGTTTACAATGGCACCTTCCGCCGCTATACGTCCCCTGGTCAGGCATATCGTTTGGAGTGACTAACTGGCCATCCCTCGGAAGAGCACGTAACATTACACAAGAAATATTTACAATAGAAACCTAACTAAGACATTCCACAGGACTGTACAGTACATTATACTTGGATTCAAAACATGGCGACGGCTGCGGAGTCTCAACCTCGCGAAAAGTGATTTTGAAAGGTGGAAACGAAAAACGACGAAGTGCGCATTTCAGCAGACTGATCTTCAGCAGAGTGGTCACCTCGCAGCTCAAGCGGCTACCTAGAAGTTTTACGAGCTAGAGTTGTATATTGTGTGTATATCTGTCAGCTAGAAAATTAATTAGGGCGTCCTCCACGGATCAAGACCCAGATCCACGTCCCCACGTTCCTCATTTATACATTCCGCCGCCGGGCAAATCGTGCCCAGTTTCTCAGCCGCCACCCCAAGCTCTCTCCCGGTGATTCAATTTCGTCCTCGCATCTTGCGACCCGTTTCGTGACTCCCGGTGACTTTACCGCGGCCTGAGAGCACGCGGACGTGCCGGCGCCCGGGGCCCCCCTCGTTATATCGCGGTGCACTTTCGCTTTTTGATCCTGCCCAGATGTTCCCGGCGGCCCCCGGCGACTGGGAATAAAATATGTCGCCGGCGTTTTGAAGTATATATAAACCAGTCCGTCCCGAAAGAGGGGCGTCCGTCTGGATTACGTTCCGAAAGCCAAAATAAACGGCGGATTATAGAAGAGGGACGGCCTGGGTGGGAACCGTGAATGGAACGGCTGCCGCCTAAACCCGTGAGGAATGCACGCGGCTCGTTATCTCGGAAGCTCCGGGTATTAATTCGGTGAATGCCCAGGTGATTACGGTGGGCGATTGATGATTTTGTGGGACCGCTGATTAAATCCCCGTTTACAGCGCGGATGCGGGCCTTGGATCCGAAGCAAACTGGTGTTTACGTTTTACAAGACTTCTGGGACATTGTTGGTGGCGTGTTGCGTTGTGTGTAGCAATCGGTTCTTGGAAGCACATGCAGAAGCAGGAACGTGTACTTACGAATAATTGTTTGAAACTAGTCTTGGAATCACCGCGCTCAATAGAAATGCCGGCCTTCAATGGTCGCTGGAACTTTCTTTCTAGGAAAATTGGTTGTTGCGCTCTTAATTGCGAGGTACATGAGAGGCAGCGATGCTGCTGTTATTAGCACTTCTCGTGTGACAATTTTATTGCTCTACAACAGCAGTTTGTGTTGCACCCAGGAAAAGTTCGGTCGAAAAGTTGGAAAAATTGGAACAGTTCGCTAGTACCTTGGAAAGTTGGAAATGTTGGCATTTGGGATTCCCCTAAGTCGGTCAAATGACCTGTAATCATATGTCGTTTTACGGCTGTATTGCCCATTCTCTCAACTTCCTTATTGAAGACATAATAAAGTTGGATAATATTCTCTGTTTAAAAAATCAATCAAGAAGAATTGTCACACAAATCAAAGGCAGTCACAATCTAGCAGATCACTTTGTAAACATTCAAAGAGAAAAATATATTAAGGTAGCTTTGAAGTTGCCAATGAAAACCAGGTGGGCATCAGTGATACGCTGCTTGCACAGTTTAATCAGCAACAGCTATTGTCTGCAAACTTTGGCGGTGGATGAACTAGTTGTCAAGTATCTTCAAAAAGATACGAAAACAATGCTATTTAATGATGATATTTTTGGGTAAGACTTGAAAACACCAGAGATATCCTAGAACACATTGGAACACTTCGATAACTAAAATCGAAGAAGACAAGCCAAATGCTTCATTAGTTCCCGAAATATATGCAAACCTGACGTCAATTTTTCAGGAAAAGGTACCTAAATGCCCTGGAAGCAATGCGGAAGAAAATAAAATTATGGATATGCTCTCTGATCGTAAAGAATTCTGTTTACATAAATTTCATCTTGCGGCAAACATCCTGGATCCACGTTATCAAGGGCATAGTTTGTCACCTGAGGAATATATTGATAGACTTGAGTTACACAGTAACACTGCAGAGCACATGTATGATGTGGATGATGGAGAAGTAATGACCGACTTTGCAAAGTACAAAGCAAAATATGGACTGTAAGCTAAAGAATTTGTTTGGAAATGTGCTCACAAAGTGGATCCTATTGTCTGGTTGAATGGCATGTGTTCTACTTCCGCTCTGTCTGCAGTTGCTTCTGGTATCTTGTATGGCTACAACATCAGTCGCTATTGAGAGAAGTTTTAGAGCATATAGCCGAATTCATACCAAAAGTAGAAATCGTTTAACAACCGTAAAAGCTGGAAAAAATGTTTATATCGGCCATAATTTGAAGCTGCTTACAAACGATACGACACAAAAAGGGAAGACCACTAATAATGATCACGGTTCCAAGATACTCTTAGACAACATCGATCAAGATCAATCTGAGTCAAGTAGCTTTGATCTGCCTGGAGCCTTCCCTAGGAAACGGTTCACAAGATAAAAATCGCATGTTCCTGCTAAACGACGCTAACCAATTTTAGCAGATGAAAACGAAGAACATAGTTCAACTGATGAAGAATCTACTTCAAGTACTGATAGCGATACTATCACTCTTCATGATGATACAAATACTACGGTTAACAGTGGTTCATCTAATCACTCCGACTTCCATTCATTAAAAACTTATCGTCTCTTTAAAAATTTGTTGTTTAAAACTGGTGTGCCTTTATACAGGGTGTCCCTTTAATGCTTTTAAAGCCGAATTTCAGTAAAACCAACATGATATTTTTAAAGAAGACTGCTACCCGGAGCTTTTAAGGCATTAAATGGACACCCTATATAAATAAAATAAAAAAAATGTTAAATGATGTTCAATGTGTATATGTGTACGCGTATGTACATGATTTGCATCTCAACATTTACAACTGATACAATAAAACTCAACTTTTCTTCCTTCTTTCCCAATCATTTACAACTGATACAATAAACTCAACTTTTCCATCTTTTCCGAACTTTACCAACTTTTCCATATTTTACGAACTTTTCCATCTTTTCCGAACGTTTCCAACTTTTCCATCTTTTCCGAACTTTTCCAACTTCTCCAGAACAGTTGGCTGAAAATTTCAACAATTTCAACTCTTCGTGAAAAGTTGCAACGCAACACAATGCAACGCATGACTTATTGTTACGTAATCGAAGGACCAGGCGGGTGTTCGCCAATTTAAATGATAAGGTAATTAAAACTCGGCGTTTTGGAAATAATGTGGACTATAATTTAATGCGTAACAATAATTAATACACATCGATGTACACCGGTGAAGGTAACGAATTGAAGTGTCGTCTGCTCTGCATTCTTACAATTAAATCTTTGAGTTATTGGGGTGGGGTGCAATTTGAATTGTGCACCGCGAGGGGTGGCTTGAAGGTGATTCCTGATTGGTGCGGCATTTCGTTTCGGTAAGCCATGTTGCCACACTTGGTTATCACAAGCCTTGGTTAATTCCTCTATCTGGCATTTCTGAGGATTCCTAATGCCGTCCAATAAATATATTTGGGATTTCCTGGTCGCTAATTGTATTTGCCGAAGTGGCAATCCTTGCTCAATAAACGGCTTAATGTGCCTATTGATCTTCATGCGCACCGTACTTTACTTAAGCACTTCTCGGTGAACATAATGGGTAAATCATAGCCACCCCAATAAATTGTCTTTACAATCTTAATACTACAAATGTATCGGCTGCAATAAAGGCCGACTAATGCGATTACACTTTAACCGATTTGGGGTTCGACGCTGTGCAATAGCGCCGAAACACTTATAGCTCACGATTTGTTCGCGTTGCGCGGGGATATAGCAATTGAAGCAATCAGAAGCGTGCTTTCTTTCGATTCGAAAATTTGAATATAATGTTCAATGCGTTTTCAAATCGACCAATCCAAAGGGCCTCGACAATACAAGGTACGAACTCAAGGGCAAATCGATTGGCCCTACTGATATTGCCCCGAACAGACAAAATTTCAACAAAACTAAGCAGTTCATTGAAATTTCAATAGCAGGGCCACCTTTTGGCAAAAAAATGTTGTAGATTTCGTAATTTCGTAAATCTGAATGACGATCAGAGGATTGGCGCCAATAACGGGCAGTACTGTGAAAATATTTTACAGTGCTACCGTAATTCGTAATAATGCCGTAATGAAATGTTTTGCTTCGGTTAAGTGTTGAACTTCATTAACTCGTGTCGGAGCCTGTAAAAAAATGACGGATATGACATAATTTCACGTCCGACATCCTTTGGGGCTGTACGGGAAACAACATCCGGTCGAAGAAACCGACCGGCGCGGAAAGGGCGGCCAACAAAGCCAATTCTAAGCCGCCCCCGCGGCTCCTCTCTGCCGCATTTCTCTTGGCTTATCGCGGCTCGTTTATCATCAGCCCCAGTCTCGCCTTGGGACGCTTTCGGGGCTTCCACAGGGCTCGACATTATGCCTCATTGGCGACGGTGAGCGCGCCCCATTGTCCCGCTCACGACTGTGGAGATGACGTGACCGAGATAACCCCGTGCACACACAGAACGTGCGCTCACCACACATGACATAACCGGGTGACCCCGGCGGAGGTGCGGCCCCCCGGCTACCGGGGGCCCTCCGCGGACAGGCCGTTTTCATTTGTTTATCGGCGATCGCGTCCGATTATCGCCGCCGTTATATACCATTAGAGGAGTTGCGCAACTTCGACTATTTATCGCTGAATCAACAACCGGTAGCCAGATTTGAGGCGTCGCTATCAAAGCGCCGACGTTGGTGTTTAATTTGAAACAATTGAGCGGCGGAGGAACAAAGGGAACGCGGGGGTGGCAGTTGTTTTACACGGAGCGCTCGGCGGATTAATAAGCGGAATTGTTTGTCGCTAATTCGCGGCTAATGAGTGTCATAGCCGGCACGCAAGACATTCCGCCAAATTGGAACGGCCGCGATCGCTGCTTACAAAGTTGGCGAAATTAATCAGCGAGGAAAGTTTACAAAACATCTTAATTGCCCGTTTATATATGCCGAGTTTGTAGATATTAATAAAGTAATTAATAACAGTAATGGTTGGATTTTAATGAATTTTGGGAATATGTGGGCACTTTGCCCAAAGGAGACGAAAGGAGACGAAGGAGACGAAACCCATGCCTGAAAAATCTTAGGGAGTGGTTTGGCTGTACTAGCAACCGACTATTTAGATCTGCGGTTTCAAAAAGAAAAATCGCCTTAATGATTGCCAAAACCTTTGGAGCGGAAGCGGCACGTAAAGTAGAAAGGGCACTTTGCAAACTACAAAACTACAAATCTCCTGAAATTGAAGCTTCAGAAGTTTCGCCCAGATGTTAGTCTCACGTCCAGTTGTACGAACGTGGATTATCTTTGATCGTGGTTCAGTTTCTAAGGATACCATTGTATTAAAAATTGTATCCTAGGTAACTGAACCATGGTCAAGGATGATCCACGATCGTATAACTGTGCCTCAGTAGCATTACCACGGGTAATATAAGAAGTGGTGTTTCGGCGCTATTGCACAGCGTCGAACCCCAAATCGGTTAAAGTGTAATCGCATTAGTCGGCCTTTATTGCAGCCAATACATTTGTAGTATTAAGATTGTAAAGACAATTTATTGGGGTGGCTATTATTTAGCCATTATGTTCACCGAGAAGTGCTTAAGTAAAGTACGGTGCGCATGAAGATCAATAGGCACATTAAGCCGTTTATTGAGCAAGGATTGCCACTTCGGCAAATACAATTAGCGACCAGGAAATCCCAAATATATTTATTGGACGGCATTAGGAATCCTCAGAAATGCCAGATAGAGGAATTAACCAAGGCTTGTGATAACCAAGTGTGGCAAGATGGCTTACCGAAACGAAATGCCGCACCAATCAGGAATCATCTTCAAGCCACCCCTCGCGGTGCACAATTCAAATTGCACCCCACCCCAATAACTCAAAGATTTAATTGTAAGAATGCAGAGCAGACGACACTTCAATTCGTTACCTTCACCGGTGTACATCGCTGTGTATTAATTATTGTTACGCATTAAATTATAGTCCACATTATTTCCAAAACGACGAGTTTTAATTACCTTATCATTTAAATTGGCGAACACCCGCCTGGTCCTTCGATTACGTAACAAGTGGTGTTCTCATTATCGATAATGATTTTCCATTTTAATTTTCCATAGATTGGGGTTGAAACGGGTTGTATTTTAAAAATCATTATCGATTTTTGAGAACACCACGAATTATATTTAGGAAGACGAGTTGATTTAGTCATCTAGTAAAGCAAAATAAGCAAGAATCTAAATATACAGTTCAAATACCTATATTTATGTAGATCACTTCATCTTTCAAACGGCAAACCACAATTACGTACGTACTTGTACTAGAGACACGCTTACATTTCGGGTTATGTTTTTATTAGCGGTCGACTAGAAATTGTATGTGAGTGGACGAATGGTGCCCATTGTTTGCAAGTTATTCGACGGATAAATAAGACGATCGGTTCGGATATCGTCGTGACATATAATTAATCTTTCGTATGTGGTCGTCGCCGTTACGATCGTTGTGTGGGACTCGAAATAGTGACAGCGGTCGGCATTTGTTCGTGGCATTATCGTGAAAATTAACAGGTTTTCTCATCTACGTATTGTACATTTTGCTATCAGTATTTCGTTAGTTATGTTTATAGTTTTTCAGATGTGGACCCAAACGAGGCTTCTGCATTATCTATCGCCACCTCCCCCGGGAATATTCTACAATCAACATTGCAAAGATTAACTCAAACTGAGGTACATGTTTGTTACGTAATCGAAGGACCAGGCGGGTGTTCGCCAATTTAAATGATAAGGTAATTAAAACTCGTCGTTTTGGAAATAATGTGGACTATAATTTAATGCGTAACAATAATTAATACACAGCGATGTACACCGGTGAAGGTAACGAATTGAAGTGTCGTCTGCTCTGCATTCTTACAATTAAATCTTTGAGTTATTGGGGTGGGGTGCAATTTGAATTGTGCACCGCGAGGGGTGGCTTGAAGATGATTCCTGATTGGTGTGGCATTTCGTTTCGGTAAGCCATGTTGCCACACTTGGTTATCACAAGCCTTGGCTAATTCCTCTATCTGGCATTTCTGAGGATTCCTGATGCCGTCCAATAAATATATTTGGGATTTCCTGGTCGCTAATTGTATTTGCCGAAGTGGCAATCCTTGCTCAATAAACGGCTTAATGTGCCTATTGATCTTCATGCGCACCGTACTCTACTTAAGCACTTCTCGGTGAACATAATGACTAAATAATAGCCACCCCAATAAATTGTCTTTACAATCTTAATACTACAAATGTATCGGCTGCAATAAAGGCCGACTAATGCGATTACACTTTAACCGATTTGGGGTTCGACGCTGTGCAATAGCGCCGAAACAATGTTGTTAAGTAACGCAAACAATCGCTTTACAGCTACGTAATTAGTAATCACGCCAGTCCAAGTGCACGGTTGCGGCGATTCGTTGCTATTCCGGATTCCGCCGTACTTGAGGATTCTCCTCAGAGCGCCCAGCTGCATCAGCTCTCGGGTTTTTGCCGTGAAAAGTCCCGGTGCGGACGACCAACGCGCGCTGCTGCATTTCGCTCACGACTATCGCAGGTATTTGGCACACTCTGGACTACAAATTACGGGCGTGCCGTTGTTTTACAACGCGCTCTACACGCCCGTGTCGGTGCGGCATGACAAGCCGCGAGAGCCGATTCTCGCGGCGGTAATTGATACTTTTTCGCTTACTTGTAATGCCCGCATACCGCAAACGCAAGTTTCCATATTGCACAACTGATCCGCAGCAACAGGGAGGGTGGTGAAAACATTGTAACGATACGGATTGTCCCCTAGAAACATTGCTATCGTCTCCAGTCTTGGACAGGGGTTGACCACTGAAAGCAACGGTGGGAACACGCAGTTTGGGGGGAAAGTGTTCGTCATGGTTTACGTTTACTCGTCATTTCTTGCGATTATGGGTAGCTACCAGTAGTTGAGCAACAAGAGCATTATTTCGAGCTATTGTCCGGGGGGGGCCTATTGTTGTAATTGATGTTTAAATCCGTGAATTAAAAGCGCGAATTAATGTAATCGAAATCTCTGCTGGGGGTGAAGTGGAACTCTTGTTGCTTAACTACTGCTACCATTCTTCTAGTAACAAAAAATGTGTCGTTAAATCTTTTGATCGTTGCTGCAAGTGTTTGATACGTGTGCTGGATATCTGTCCTGTACTATTTTCAAGGTTCAAACATCATGGGCGTTAAAACGTGTTTGAGACGTGTTCTGGATATCTGTTATGTACTATTTTGAAGGTTCAAACATCATGGGCGTTGAAAAAAGTGTTTGATACCTGTACTGGATATCTGTTCTGTACTATTTTGACGCTTCAAACATCCTGGGCGTTGAAAAAAGTGTTTGATACGTGTACTGGATATCTGTCCTGTACTATTTTGAAGGTTCGAACATCCTGGGCGTTGAAACAAGTGTTTGATACGTGTGTTGCACATATGTCCTGTACTATTTTGAAGGTTCAAACATCCTGGGCGTTGAAAAAAAAGTGTTTGATACGTGTGCTGGATATCTGTCCTGTACTATTTTGAAGGTGCGAACATCCTGGGCGTTGAAAAAAGTGTTTGATACGTGGGCTGGACATCTGCCCTGTACTATTTTGAGGGTTCAAACATCCTGGGCGTTGAAACAAGTGTTTGATACGTGTGTTGCACATCTGTCCTGTACTATTTTGAAGGTTCAAACATCCTGGGCGTTGAAAAAAGTGTTTGATACGTGTGCTGGATATCTGTCCTGTACTATTTCGAAGGTTCAAACATCCTGGGCGTTTAAAACGATTTACTTTTTTTTTATAATTTGGGCCAAATTTGTTGCCAAATGATCAAAATTTGCAGCAGAAGAACAGTTTGGTTGGGACGGATATTCTGCGCTGATGCTAATCTTGACTTTCATCACTCGCCAGCAGCGTCCAGAAGAAAGTGGCGCTGCGTTTGTAGTTGCGAGATCACAATTGCGAATTATCAAGCCGAAAGTTCCCACAGCAATGAAGACACGCACGCCGGGGTTACGCAATGCTAGCCGACTTAAAAACAGCTGTTTCCTCTCCAATTTCGTCTCTTCTAGAATTGGGATGCTTCCTTATCAGCAGGCGCCATTTAGACCGCATCGGAGCGTTCTCGCCGTGCGTGGGCGGCTGGCGGGCTCTTTGAAGAGCCGCCGCTGTCGCCGCGGCCGTAAATCACTAGGCCACCGGGAAACGAGGAGTTGCCTTGCAAGAACAAGGGTCCGGCCGTCGCCGAAGACTCCGAGTGACCAAAGACCAAGAGCGAGCGGTACTCGGAAAACCTAGAGCAGCGCCTTCTTTCCGCGGAATCGGGGCGCTGGCCGAGATGAATGCAGACATTGTGAATTGTGATTGTAACGGGACGGCGCGGTGACCTCGCAATATTGAAATATTGCACCGGGGTCAATTGGTTCAATTGTGTTATCGTTGGCGGGCACGGTTTCGTAAGAGACTAATGCGTTTACATTTAGGGCACGCCGAGCGTGTATATGGGGGCAATTATTGCGATTTTCCCATTGTGCGCGATCACCGGCGGTCATAATTGGCGAGGATCATAATGTCACGGAATCGCCATCGATACCTAACGGTTCCGGCGGTAATGGGCGAGCTGTGTCACCGCGCCGGGCACCACAGGCCATCATTACCATTATCTCCAAGAGAGAAACTGGGACGGCGCCTCCGCCGGCGGGAATGCCCCGCGGAAAAGCTCCCCGGCTCAGATGGAAAGCGGAGATCTCGTGGGCACGCAATTACACGCACGGAAACTTTGATCCGCGTCCGGCTCCTTCATCTTCTCTATGCTAATTCGCAGCGCGCCGCTCTGTCCGACACGGATTAGGAGCAGGAAGCGATACCGCCGAGACTTGCTCCATCTCCTCTCTTCGGTTTCACTTTTACCACATTTCCACGGCGAGCGGGGCTTTTCATCACCTGGACGCGCCGAGACCCACACAGAATTTATGACCCGTGAGAATCGCGCTCAAAAATAACTCACCGAAATTAACCCGAGAGAAATGACTCTGCAACCGCCCGAAGAACCTGGAAGTGCACAATTACAAACTCCTGAGCGCTGGGCTTTAATTTGTAGCGTGCCAAAATTTACGGATTTACGACCCGCCACCAAGAAGCTTATAGTATATCTCACGAACTTACACGGAAAAGCCATAACAGCGCTTTTTCAGTACCGACGTTTCATTTATACACCTACCTCGCTCGCACCTACAGTCGGCCTGTTTTACTCCCAATAAGGTATCGCATTAATAGAGTTCTACCTTTTCTCTCTTTCCAACTCTTGTGTCAGACGCAGTGAAAAGTTCGGTCGAAAAGTTAAAAAAAATTATGGAAAAGTTGGAAAAGTTTGCTAGCACCTTGGAAAAGTTCGCTAGCACCTTGGAAACGTTGGAAATGTTGGAAAAGTAGGAAATGTTGGCATTTGGGTTTCCCCCAATTCAAATGGTATGTAATCATATGTCGTTTTACGGCTGTAAAGTTGGAAAAATTCACTAGTACCTTGGAAAAGTTGGAAATGTTGGAAAAGTAGGAAATGTTGGCATTTGGGATTCCCCCAATTCAAATGATATGTAATCATATGTCGTTTTACGGCTGTAAAGTTGGAAAAATTCGCTAGTACCTTGGAAAAGTTGGAAATGTTGGAAAAGTAGGAAATGTTGGCATTTGGGATTCCCCCAATTCAAATGATATGTAATCATATGTCGTTTTACGGCTGGATTGTCATATGTCGTTTTACAGCTGTATTGCCCATTCTCTCAACCTCCTCATTGAAGACATAATAAAGTTGGATAATATTCTCTGTTTAAAAAATCAAGCAAGAAGAATTGTCACACAAATCAAAGGCAGTCACAATCAAGCAGATCACTTTGTAAACATTCAAAGAGAAAAATATATTAAGGAAGCTTTGAAGTTGCCAATGAAAACCAGGTGGGCATCAGTGATACGCTGCTCTGACAGTTTAATCAGCAACAGCTATTATCTGCAAACTTTGGCGGTGGATGAACTAGTTGTCAAGTGTCTTCAAAAAGATACGAAAACAATGCTATTTAATGATGATATTTTTGGGTAAGACTTGAAAACACCAGAGATATCCTAGAACACATTGGATAACTAAAATCGAAGAAGACAAGCCAAATGCTTCATTAGTTCCCGAAATATATGCAAACCTGATGTCAATTTTTCAGGAAAAGGTACCTAAATGCCCTAGAAGCAATGCGGAAGAAAATAAAATTATGGATATTCTCTCTGATCGTAAAGACTTCTGTTTACATAAATTCATCTTGCGGCAAACATCCTGGATCCACGTTATCAAGGGCATAGTTAGTCACCTTTGCAGAGTGAACATTGCAGAGCACATGAATGATGCGGATGATGGAGAAGTAATGACCTACTTTGCAAAGTACAAAGCTAAATATGGACTGTGGGCTAAAGAATTTGTTTGGAAATGTGCTCACAAAGTGGATCCTATTGTCTGGTTGAATGGCATATGTTCTACATCCGCTCTGTCTAGAGTTGCTTCTGCTATCTTGTATGGCTACAACATCAGTCGCTATTGAGAGAAGTTTTAGAGCATATAGCCGAATTCATACCAAAAGTAGAAATCGTTTAACAACCGTAAAAGCTGGAAAAAATGTTTATATCGGCCATAACTTGAAGCTGCTTACAAACGATATGGCACAGAAAGGGAAGACCACTAATAATGATCACGGTTCCAAGATACTCTTAGACAACATCGATCAAGATCAATCTGAGTCAAGTAGCTTTGATCTGCCTGGAACCTTCCCTAGGAAACGGTCCACAAGATAAAAATCGCGTGTTCCTGCTAAACGACGCAAACCAACTTTATGAGATGAAAACGAAGAACATAGTTCAACCGATGAAGAATATACTTCAAGTACTGATAGCGATACTATCACTCTTCATGTTGATACAAATACTACGGTTAACAGTGGTTCATCCAATCACTCCGACTTCCATTCATTAAAAACTTATCGTCTCTTTAAAAATTTGTTGTTTAAAACTGGTGTGCCTTTATACAGGGTGTCCCTTTAATGCCTTTAAAGCCGAATTTCATTAAAACCAACATGATATTTTTAAAGAAGACTGCTACCCGGAGCTTTTAAGGCATTAAAAGGACACCCTGTATAAATAAAATAAATACAAATGTTAAATGATGTTCAATGTGTATATGTGTACGCGTATGTACATGATTTGCATCTCAACATTTACAACTGAAACAATAAAACTCAACTTTTCCTTCTTTTCCGATCATTTACAACTGATACAATAAAACTCAACTTTTCCATCTTTTCCGAACTTTACCAACTTTTCCATATTTTACGAACTTTTCCATCTTTTCCGAACGTTTCCAACTTTTCCATCTTTTCCGAACTTTTCCAACTTCTCCAGAACAGTTGGCTGAAAATTTCAACAATTTCAACTCTTCGTGAAAAGTTGCAACGCAACACAATGCAACGCATTACTTATTGTTACGTAATCGAAGGACCAGGCGGGTGTTCGCCAATTTAAATGATAAGGTAATTAAAACTCGTCGTTTTGGAAATAATGTGGACTATAATTTAATGCGTAACAATAATTAATACACAGCGATGTACACCGGTGAAGGTAACGAATTGAAGTGTCGTCTGCTCTGCATTCTTACAATTAAATCTGTGAGTTATTGGGGTGGGGTGCAATTTGAATTGTGCACCGCGAGGGGTGGCTTGAAGATGATTCCTGATTGGTGCGGCATTTCGTTTCGGTAAGCCATGTTGCCACACTTGGTTATCACAAGCCTGCAAGTTTCCAACTTTTCCATCTTTTTCTCTATTACACTAATTACATGAATCAATTGAAACCCAGGGGCAGTATTGTAATCCGTTTGTAGGTTTATCGTAGATTAGTAAGAGCAATGTTACGAACTTGAATTCTTGCCCATGCTTCACATCAAGTTGTGAACACTTGTTTGTGCCAAAAAAAAGCACCGTTCCCAACAGCGTGCTTATGCATAGAAAACATGCCTTTTATAGAGCCCATCTGCTGTGTGTTTATTTCACTGTGGTTCAATGAATGCTAACGGGCCCGATGATGTCACTTTGCTAAACCGAAATTGAACCACGTATGTACCTGCGTGATGAGCCCGTGGTCGCAGACTTCCCTGCTACGCCTCTGACATACCCAATGAGCCGCAGCCCACCTGTTGGATTTCCGCGGGCGGATTTCGCCGGCGTTATCGCGCCCACGCGAACTTCCGGAAGCTCCGGAAGTTCCGGTCGCGATAAGCCGGACCCCGGGGGAAAACTCGCGCTATCGACGCGGCTATCTTTCCGCGCTTTCTACGCGAGCTTTTTTCTCGCTCGCGCAGAATGCCGGAGATTTATACAGGTTTCGGAAGTTGTAAATCCAATGCGCTCTCGCGTTATTTATGTTCGCCGCACCGGCCGAGACGCTGCTAATTAATTTAATCTCCCTGGAAGACCGGCCGAGGATTATGGTAATCACAAAGCTCGGGAATCTCGAAATCATAACTCAAACCGCACTGGAATAATCGCCGGCACATAAATTACCCAATGCTTTTATCTGTTAGGTTTAAGGCGTCGACTGCTGATAATTCAATGGCGTCCCTAAATGGATGACGAATGGCTAAAAATTGTTATTTATCAGAAGAAAAGGAAAAAAGCAACTCTTAATAGTCATGGACGATTTCCTGCGTTTAAGGTACGCTCACACATGCGAGCGTTCGCTAACGTTTCACTATGTTTATGTACCATTTGTAACACACTGTAACCACACTAACCAATTACGCCGCAAGTGGAGGAGCAGTAGGGATTGTTGTTATTATTATTATTATAATGGTAATCCGCATCTTTCCTAGACCACCGTAATGCATAAATTAGGGCATTTATTGACGTTTCGACGGATATATTACAACAACTCGAGATATCGTGACATTACCAGCGCTGCGAACGTACGAAGTCAAATTTTGAATTGGTGTGGACTCACCTTAAGACCGGACGAGCGATTATAATCGCGCGATTGATATCGCAGTACTCGAAAATTATAATGCATTATAATACTCAGCGGTTCGACTCCTTTTTTTTTTAATATGTGGCGCGATTATAATCGCTTGGGCATTTAAATTCACGTGCCCTAGGTGTTCTGGAACTTGTCTGAGCAGTAAGACAAAACCACCGATTAAAGTATATCGCAGGTATATGCAGGTCCAGCTTTTTTTGCGCCAGTAAAATAATGTAAACATTCTACAATTTCATTAATTAGATGCGATGAGTCTCAAATTGTTGGCACTTCCTTCGTGCACATTACTGATTAGATTCTGCCATATAAAGACTGCCGGCTTTTTCCTGCCGGTAGACTTTCGCGTCCGCTGTTTTCCTAATAAGTGGCGAAAACGCATAAAAACTTGCATCCTTGACTCCGTACAAGGGATAATAATAGCCCCAAGGTAGGCAACGCGGAAGCAGCCCGATTTTTTTTTTCTGTTTACAGTTGTCTTTCGATTATATATTTTCGTATTTTCGCGTTTGATCGATGGCGGCGGAACGCCGGGCGCGCACGCGAAAATGCAATAATTTCGGAAATTACCTAAAACGGTTATAAATCGGTGCACAAACCGTTCCCCCGGTAATTGCGGATTATTTACGAGCGACGTCGCTCTTTTACTGGCGTGCAAACTTTTTGCGGATATCAACCCCCAAATCCATCAAAGTTTCTAACAATGTTCATGCAGTGGACATTATATTTTGTGCGTAACTTTGCACAATTAGAAAACCTGAAACTGGGGCATAAAAATAGATTTATGAGCATTGCAGCATCTACTTCAATTAACAGGGTTTATTGTGGGTTTACCCCTAATGAATATATTTTAGATGGGACAATGTAAACTGCGCCAATGGTCAGGGTATAATCCCTTCGAACTCAAACTGGCTGATAATCCGACTTATAAACTGCGCCAATGCCCTCTGCAAGATACTTAATTGCAGGGCTTATACCTGTTTCTGCGTAGCCCGACTTGAGCTTGTACCTGTTTCTGCGTAGCCCGACTTGAAACCAAAATCTGGATTAAAACCGGAAATAGAAGAGTGTACGTGAATGCTTCACACAGCTTGTACCTGTTTCTGCGTAGCCGGACGAAACCAAAATCTAGATTAAAACCGGAAATAGAAGAGTGTACGTGAATGCTTCACACAGCTTGTACCTGTTTCTGCGTAGCCGGACGAAACCAAAATCAGGATTAAAACCGGAAATAGAAGAGTGTACGTGAATGCTTCACACAGAATAATAAATATGTAAATAAGGTTAGGTTTGACCATTGACTTGTAAACTGCGCCAATGGCGGTGTTTTTTTTCCTCCTGGGTAGGTTCCCTAAAGCCTCAGCACCTTGGCCTCTGTAGTCCTTTTGTGCTTTCCCTTTGGATTCAGCTTCCATCCATGCGTCCTGTTCCTTTGAAAACGTCCATAATCTCTTTTGGTGCAAAGCAGCTGACCATCTTCAGTACCACGAAGGGGTTCCCAAAGTACCTTTGCCTCAGGACGCTTACCGCCGGGCATTCGCATAGGGCGTGGAGGGCCGATTCCTCGTCTTCTTCACACAGCCTACATTGCTCATTTTGAAGAATGCCTATCGTATGCAGGTGTTTCCTCAGTCTGAGGTGTTACGAGATACTCAATTGCAGGGCTTGTACCTGTTTCTGCGTAGCCCGACTTGAAATCGAAATCTGGATTAAAGCCAGAAATGGAAGAGTATACGTGAATACTTCACACAGAATAATAAATATGTAAATAAGGTTAGGTTAGGTATGTCCATTGGCTTGTAAACTGCGCCAATGCCCTCTGCGGTGTTTTTTCCCTCTTGGGTAGATTCCCTAAGGCCTCAGCACCTTTGCCTCTGTAGTCCTTTTGTGCATTCCCCTGCGGACTCAGCTTCCATCCAAGAGTCCTGTTCCTTTGAAAAAGTCCAGAATCTCTTTGGGTGCAAAGCTGCTGACCATCTTTGGTACCACGAAGGGGTTCCCAAAGTACCGTTGCCTCAGGACGCTTACCGCCGGGCATTCGCATAGGGCGTGGAGGGCCGATTCCTCGTCTTCTTCACACAGCCTACATTGCTCATTTTGAAGAATGCCTATCGTATGCAGGTGTTTCCTCAGTCTGAGGTGTTACGAGATACTCAATTGCAGGGCTTGTACCTGTTACTGCGTAGCCCGACTTGAAATCGAAATCTGGATTAAAGCCGGAAATGGCAGAGTATACGTGAATGCTTTACACAGAATAATAAATATGTAAATAAGGTTAGGTTAGGTTTGACCATTGGCTTGTAAACTGCGCCAATGCCCTCAGCGGTGTTTTTTCCCTCTTGGGTAGGTTCCCTAAAGCCTCAACACCTTGGCCTCTGTAGTCATTTTGTGCTTTCCCCTGTGGACTCAGCTTCCATCCATGCGTCCTGTTCCTTTGAAAATGTCCAGAATCTCATTGGGTGCAAAGCTGCTGACCATCTTTGGTACCACGAAGGGTGTCATGAATGACCCTTCCTCACCATCGGTAACGGATTTTATTTTCAGCGTAGTTACATCTAAGATTAAGGAAAACCCTTGACTATTGGCGCAGTCGTACATGTCCGGAGTGACAACCAGTGGACCAATCCGGGGCCTTCTTCAACTCACTCCTCGGGCTTAGCAAGAGCTCCCAAGGGACAACTATCACCCCGGTTTAAACAAGGGACAATATCCCTTGTACATACATTTTTGGACTTATTTGTATTAAAAAAAACTTATTTACACCACATTGGTTTTCAACGGTTTGCAGTGTTACGAGATACTTAATTGCAGGGCTTGTACCTGTTCCTGCGTAGCCCTACTTTTAACCGAAATTTGGATTAAAACCGGAAATGGAAGAGTATACGTGAATACTTCACACAGAATAATGAATATGTAAATAGGGTTAGGTTAGGTTTGACCATTGGCGGCCCCCGCAATGCACAACCCTTTCTCCCCATAGGCAACCGATTTGATTTTCGGCGCAGTTTACATCTAAGATTAAGGAAAAGCCTAGACTATTGGCGCAGTCGTACGTGTCCGGAGGGACAACCAGTGGACCAATCCGGGACCTTCTGCAACCCACTCCTGCTTAGCAAGAGCTCCCAAGGGACAACTATCACCCCGGTTTAGACAAGGGACAATATCCCTTGTACATACATTTTTTGACTTATTAGAATTAATAAAAACTTATTTACACCACACTGGTTTTCAACGGTTTGCAGTGTTACGAGATACTTAATTGCAGGGCTTGTACCTGTTTCTGCGTAGCCCGACTTGAAATCGAATCTGGATTTAAACCGGAAACGGAAGAGTATACGTGAATACTTCACACAGAATAATGAATATGTAAATAAGTTTAGGTTAGGTTTGACCATTGGCGATTCCCGCAATGCATAACCCTTCCTCCCCATCGGTAACAGATTTTATTTTCGGCGCAGTTTACATCTAAGATTAAGAAAAAGCCTAGACTATTGGCGCAGTCGTACGTCTCCGGAGGGACAACCAGTGGACCAATCCGGGGCCTTCTTCAACCCACTTCCCGGGCTTATCAAGAGCTCCCTACCAAGGGACAACTTTCACCCCGGTTTGAACAAAGGACAACATCCCTTGTACATGTTTGGACTTATCTGAATTAAAAAAAAGAACAGATTTACACCACTCTGATTTTCAACGGCTCACACATCCTAATTCAGTGTTGATCTAACGGTTTTAAACTAAGTTGTCCCCACCAAGGGACCACTTTCACCCCGGTTTGAACAAGGGACAACATCCCTTGTACATTTTTGGACTTATCTGAATTTAAAAAAACAGATTTACACCACTCTGATTTTCAACGGCTCACACATCCTAATTCAGTGTCGATCTAACGGTTTTAAACTAAGTTGTCCCCACCAAGGGACAACTTTCACCCCGGTTTGAACAAGGGACAACATCCCTTGTACATTTTTGGACTTATCTGAATTTAAAAAAAACAGATTTACACCACTCTGGTTTTCAACGGCTCACACATCCTAATTCAGGATGTGTTGTCCCCACCAAGGGACAACTTTCACCCCGGTTTGAACAAGGGACAACATCCCTTGTACATTTTTGGACTTATCTGAATTAAAAAAATAAATAAACAGATTTACACCACTCTGGTTTTCAACGGCTCACACATCCTAATTCAGTGTCGATCTAACGGTTTTAAACTAAGTTGTCCCCACCAAGGGACAACTTTCACCCCGGTTTGAACAAGGGACAACATCCCTTGTACATTTTTGGACTTATCTGAATTTAAAAAAAACAGATTTACACCACTCTGGTGTCTCAACGGCTCACACATCCTAATTCAGTGTCGATCTAACGGTTTTGGTCGTCTCGGATTATCTTCGATCTGGTACAGTTTCTATGGACACCAGAGAGCCTCGACCCTCTAAATTTTATAATCCTCATGATTCCGTGTTAACTCTCGAATTAAGTGTTTTCTTAAGGTTCATCAACACGCCTTCGATCTGGTACAGTTTCTATGGATACCATAGAGCCTCGACCCTCTAAATTTTATAATCCTCATGATTCCGTGTTAACTCTTGAATTCAGTGTTTTCTTAAGGTTCATCAACACGCCTTCGATCTGGTACAGTTTCTATGGATACCAGAGAGCCTCGACCCTCTAAATTTTACAATCCTCGCGATTCCGTGTTAACTCTCGAATTCGGTGTTTTCTTAGGGTTCATCAACACGCCGGCGGATCGATAGAACCGCAATTACCTAAAAGCGCGCGACGTTTCCCCCCGTCCATCATCACACCCACCTGCACTTTTGCAGGCGAACGCGCCCTTCCCTGCTCTCCTTCTCGCTCCATCCTCTCCGTGGCGCGGAGAGGCTCGTTTCCGTTTAATGGACGGGGTGTGCGTTCATTGTTCCGTGCGCTCGTTCCGGCCCTGTCTTAAACACGTACATTATCCGCACGGGATGCGTCATGCCGGTAAATAAATCGTCCGGCATTGCGGCGATTAACCGCGGCCGCTAACTAATTAATTGCAAGGCAATTAACGGCCCAACCGCGAATTACCCCGATCGGCGTTTCACCGGGCAGGCAGTGTGGGAAAGCCTGCAGATTCCCACACGAAAATTTAACTCGGATTCAGAACCATTGGATTCAAGCATTGTAGAGTGGAACTTGGAGCTTACTTACGAAAATCGTAAGTTTCTGAGAAGACAGAAATCTCCGTGAAGATTACGACATTAAATAACGGAATCTCACCCTTAGCTGACATTTGGGCCTCAAAGTAATAGGTCCAATGGACTTGTTAAGTACTTGGGACTCAAAGTAATAGGACCAATGGCCTTGTTAGGTACTTGGGCCTCAAAGTAATAGGACCAATGGTCTTGTTAAATACTTGGGCCTCAAAGTAATAGGACCAATGGCCTTGTTAAGTACTAGGGCCTCAAAGTAATAGGACCAATGGCCTTGTTAAGTACTTGGGCCTCAAAGTAATAGGACCAATGGCCTTGTTAAGTACTTGGGCCTCAAAGTAATAGGACCAATGGCCTTGTTAAGTACTTGGGCCTCGAAGTAATATTTCGGATGGCTTTGTTAAGTACTTAAAGTTTCCATCAAGGAGTGGAACTTGAGCTAACTTGAGCTTACTTGAGCTTGTGGTGGAATGCAATACAAATACAGGTCAAGGCATTGTTGTGCTGACGACAACAATAACAGAATACTGCAAGCACGCAAGGTTACCAGTATTGCATACGACCACTACGCAAGGAACCTACACGGCCATCACAGTAGATATAAATACCTAGGCGATCCAAGCGACCCTAGGCCGGCCATCACAAGCTTACGAAAATCGTAGTATCAAGGCAGAAGTTTTCGAGAAGATTTCAGTATCAATTTCAATGAATATTGAAATCAAACGGAATCCCACCCTTTGCAGGGATTTGGGCCTCAAACAATTAGGTAGAATGGTCTGCTTAAGTTTGCCAAGGGTCATGCCGCAGTTTATTTGACCCTCACTATAATAATCTTTGCTATGAGGTAAAATAGCTCTCCATCTATTTTCATCCATACATTTCCTCAAGTTAACTGAAAGCCTCCGAGTTTTGACTGGTGCCACTCTGACGATTTTCGTGCGGGCTTTCAGGCTGCAACTGCACGCGAGCAATGAGCCGTGCCGTTGTGCAGCAGCACGACAATTGGGTCTTCGGTCCGCGATTCTAGATCCCCGATGACGAGACATAAACAGGGGGCGAGGCCGAGGAAGTTCGCCAGGCGGTGGCCGGCGCAGCCCAGGAAGCGATTATCTTATTAAAGAGAGCGACAGGAAGGAGGGTGTAATTTGATAAATGGTGATGGCGTGATGACCACCGTGACTGGCGGCGAAAACTCCGGCGTTTAATGCCGCGACACGTGTAGGGGTTCATGTCGCGAATGGGTCGTCGCTCCTTGGCCAAGGGACTTGGACGTAAAGTCCGTCCGACGAATGTACAACTTTAGCTCGTAAAATTTCTAGGTAGCCGCTTGAGCTGCGACGTCGTGGCCACTCTGCTGAAATTTGCACTTCGTCGTTTTTCTAATCTATCTAACACCGTTAACATCGTTGTCGTGCGTAGGAGCATGACACGTATCTTCCTTACACGTATGTATTTGGACAATAAGATAAGGTTTCGTGCTTCGTGCAGTAGGTCGAACATCTGGCGAATCACCCATCGAGCATTTTGGGAAATTGCGCTTCGAAGGAAAATCCGTTGCTGCAGGACTTCTATTATTGGAATATGAAATTCATGCATTGTCGTTTTTTTTCCGGTGCAGATTTCGCGTGTTCCGCTCCATGGCCATCACTCAATGCATGTTTGCTTGTGGAAATTGGAGGGCCTTACGCCACCGGTCGATACAAATACGGCGGTCCCGTGCCTGGCACTCGGGCGAAAAAACAATCTGCACGAGGAGCTTACGCAAGACGATGCTCGCGCGGGGGCGGGTCGATGCGGGCAATTTCAATAGGGGCGCACGACAGGAACCGCAACCCGGAAAATTCAAGGAAATGCCAAGTTCGCGCCACTCACCCAGAGTCTTGTTGAGCCACTCGGCGAGGTCCTCCTTGAGCGGGTCCAGCTGCCTCATCTGGGCGGTCATCATGCGCTCGGTGCACTCCTCGGCGTAGTCCTCGTCGGGGTCCATCCTGTGGAAGCCCGACGGGACGGACATCGGCCCCCAGCTGTTCCTGCTGCGGGCCACGTTCGCCCTGTGGTTGAACGACATGGCTGATACCTGCAAGCAAGGAAGACAACCGATGAGAATAATTGGGCGGAATTTGAAAGTCGTTGATCCTAATTGGAAACGCCGAAGTTTTCTGTGGTGCCCAGCTTTTGTTACGCAATGGGACCATACGGATAGCGAGGCGAGTCCCTCTCACTATTTGGTTTTGTGTTAAATATTGATCACGTCAATTACGTAACTAATTTGATCAATTCAGAATTCGATTAATATTCGCCAAATTTACAGTTTTGGGGAACCGTGTGAAAACGAACCGTTGCAGCCTCACTGCACGGTGTTAAGACCACACATCCATAATCTACCCTCTACCCACCAAAAACACCAGCAAATTTGAAGATGACTGCACAAAAGCGAATTAAAATTTGATAACGTGATAACAAGTCTGATTTTTTAAACTGGCGTGCACGTCATCAAAATAATAATCACAATAATGATGGCACAATTTTACAAGGTTGCCAGCTGTCCTGGGTATTTAAAATGGCTGCAATCAGCTGATTCACCCGTGCAATCTTGTGCTACAGTGCGCGGTTCGTATCAAATTCGTCGACTTCTCTGTCGTTTTTCGTACAGATATCAATCCTGTGGTTATAGTTTAACATCTACAATGGCAAAATATGCATTGTATTAATTGATCAAATGAAACAAGTTAAACGTCAAAGAAGTTTGGTTACACACACATGTATGAGCATGGTTACTGAAAAAGATGTGGCATCGTCGCCGAAAAAATATCACGGCTGCCAATATAACATGATTGGCAGGCGA
Organism: Othius punctulatus; assembly: GCA_951805005.1. Lineage (NCBI taxonomy): Eukaryota > Metazoa > Arthropoda > Insecta > Coleoptera > Staphylinidae > Othius > Othius punctulatus. The sequence goes on along the minus strand of OX638142.1, from coordinate 84,866,105 downwards.
AAATTGTGTCCGCGGTTAATCCACCGATTACCTATTTATAACCACCGGTGATCAGTGTTATGTAACAAATGATCCTCAGATTAATTTCGATTCTTAAACTATTGTTATGCATATTAGTAGTTAAGCAACAAGAGTTCCACTTCACCCCCAGCAGAGATTTCGATTACATTATTTCGCGCTTTTAATTCGCGGATTTAAACATCAATTACAACAATAGGGGCCGCTGGACAAAAGCCCCAATTAATGTAATCGAAATCTCTGCTCGGGGTGAAGTGGAACTCTTGTTGCTTAACTACTCATATTCTCGAAAACAATCACGCTGGTACGAAAAAACCTCATCACACAGCTGTTTGATGACGTGAACGCCAGTTTAGAAAAATTTGACTGTATCAAATATCAAACAGCCTTTAAAAACCAATAACTTGGCTATCGCTACAAAGTTTCGTTTCCAAATATCTCGCACTTGTATTAATTCTTGCTTTTTTGCTGTTGATGATTTTACGTTGGTTTGATAAAGTAAAGGTCGCGAGATGCACGCCGAACATGGCGTTATGGCGCAATTTGCAAAACCTGTATGGCATGAGAATCTGTCTTTTTCGCCGTATTAGCGGCTGCAATTGGCAGACTCGCATCGGGCGGATTAATGTAATGACGGTCGATGGCGTTTCGCAATAACGAAGAAATCGGCCCGTGATTGATTCGATGCACCGCCCGAAGATAATTCTGCTCCGGCTTCCAGTGTAATTATAAAAATAGAGAGAGCTTTCATCTGTAATGATGCGCGCTCTGCATAATAAGTCTATTCGTCTATAAATGCATTTCACTAGAATTTATCCTACCATTGTAATTTATCAAAAATATTTTGATGAAAATTCATTGATTAATATTCATTTGATCACATTTTGATACGTATTTGTAATACTGTCGAATAAGTCTATTCGTCTATAAAAGCATTTCCCTAAAATATATACTGCCATTGTAATTTATCAAATATATTTTGATGACAATTCCTTGATTAACATTCATTTGATCACATTTTAATACGTATTTGTAATATTGTCGAAAAAATATAATACGTGATATATTTCTTCATCAAATTAAATCACGTTTTTAGATTTCTTCATGGGTCTGGTGAGCAAAGTCATCGTGAATCCCGAAAATGTCCAATAGCCAGCGCTTCGTTTCGGTGCCGGAAGGTCAAGCCATAAACGTTTCTATTTAAATCCACTTCTTCGCCGCTGTTGCGTTACGCAACACCGAAAACAAAACACTATCGCTTCTGTTATGATTCAACCTCGTAGCCCCAGCGGTTCTCGAGATATCCGCCCTCAAAGTTTAGAAATTTACAAAAAAAACAGCAAAAACATTGGACTCAGGGAACTCAGACGTTTCATACATACTCGACATACCTACGACTGACTACGTTTTAATTTTCGAAATTTCCTGAAAATTTGACACAGTTTCAGTATTGAACAACTGAGAAAATCAAACATATAACTTTCTGCCTGGATAAGTTTGGGTTAGCTATTACTAAAATTTCTGAAAATTGATTACTTGCAAATTTGATATTAGATTCGTATATAGTACCCCTGAAACTAATACTCCTGAAAATTTGACAAAGATTCAGTGTTCAATAAGGGAAAAATCAAACACTTAACTTTCTGCATTGACAAGTATGGGTTAGCTATTACTGAAATTTCTGAAAATTTATTATTTGCAAATTTGATATTAGATTCGTGTACAGTACACCTGAAACTAATACTCCTGACATTTTGACAAAGATTCAGTGTTCAATAAGGGAAAAATCAAACATATAACTTTCTGCATTGACAAGTATGGGTTAGCTAATAGTGAAATTTCTGAAAATTTATTATTTGCAAATTTGATATTAGATTCGTGTACAGTACACCTGAAACTAGTACTCCTGAAAATTTGACAAAGATTCAGTGTTCAATAAGGGAAAAATCAAACACTTAACTTTCTGCATTGACAAGTATGGGTTAGCTATTACTGAAATTTCTGAAAATTTATTATTTGCAAATTTGATATTAGATTCGTGTACAGTACACCTGAAACTAATACTCCTGAATATTTGACAAAGATTCAGTGTTCAATAAGGGAAAAATCAAACATATAACTTTCTGCATTGACAAGTATGGGTTAGCTATTACTGAAATTTCTGAAAATTGATTACTTGCAAATTTGATATTAGATTTGTATACAGTACCCCTGAAACTAATACTCCTGAAAATTTGACAAAGATTCAGTGTTCAATAAGGGAAATATCAAACATATAACTTTCTGCATTGACAAGTATGGGTTAGCTATTACTGAAATTTCTGAAAATTGATTACTTGCAAATTTGATATTAGATTTGTATACAGTACCCCTGAAACTAATACTCCTGAAAATTTGACAAAGATTCAGTGTTCAATAAGGGAAAAATCAAACACTTAACTTTCTGCATTGACAAGTATGGGTTAGCTATTACTGAAATTTCTGAAAATTTATTATTTGCAAATTTGATATTAGATTTGTATACAGTACACCTGAAACTAATTCTTCAGAAAATTTGATAAGGTTTGAGTATTAAATAAGGGAGAAAATCAAAGACTTAACTTTCTGCATTGACAAGTATGGGTTAGCTATTACTGAAATTTCTGAAAATTTATTATTTGCAAATTTGATATTAGATTCGTATATAGTACCCCTGAAACTAATACTCCTGAAAATTTGACAAAGATTCAGTGTTCAATAAGGGAAAAATCAAACACTTAACTTTCTGCATTGACAAGTATGGGTTAGCTATTACTGAAATTTCTGAAAATTTATTATTTGCAAATTTAATATTAGATTCGTGTACAGTACACCGGAAACTAATTCTCCTGAAAATTTGACACAGTTTCAGTATTAAATAAATGAGAAAATCAAACACATAACTTTCGTTGTACGATCCACGATCGTACAACTGGGCTAGACCAATTGGACCTTCCCGATTCCAATGAGCACGTTTTCACTTATGATGTTCCGCTGCTTTTGGTTGTGTCATATCTCTCGCGGTGTCTGGCGTTTTTACGATCCCAGTTTCCTCCTCCGCCTAATATCGTATTCAAGGTCCCCGATCGCATCTGGCTGCCACACCGCCGATGGCACCGTTTCCGATCCTCCTTTGTGAAACGACGGAACATAATTCCAATGCAGTGTTATGTTAGAACACTTTTTACATACCGCTACAAGATCAACGTGTTTCAGTTGATGGTGTAAATATTCCAGGAATCGCGTAAAGTATGAAGTTATCTTTATTTGCAACGAGATATCAAAAAATATTGCCAGAAATTGCTAATAACTGCAGGGGCGTACCTTAAAAACATGTTGAGACACACCACTACAAGATAACATGTGTAGTCTCGGTTGATGGGGAAAATTGTCCAGGAATTGCAGAAACTATGAAGTTATCTTCATTTGCAACGAGATATCAAGAAAATATTGCTAGAGATTGCTAATAACTGCAGGGGCGTGGCTTAAGAACATTTTAAGAACCACTAGCTAGAGCAGTGTGAGGTGCCATGAACATGATATTAAAAATGTTAGTCAAAACAAAACTGGCAAAAAACTTTTTAAGAAAAATTGGAAAGCTGTGTGCAAGCACATTTTTTTAACTTAATATTTCAAGAATTCTAGTAAATCATTGCGTATATTATGTAATCAAACAAAAAGTTCTGCATTGTTTACTACCTTGGTATACCACAGTTTAAAGTTCTAGATTGTTTACTAACTGGGTATGCCACAGTTAAAGTTATGCATTGTTTATAACCTGGGTATGCTACAGTTTAAAGTTCTGCATTGTTTACTACCTGGGTATGCGACAGCTAAAAGTTCTGCATTGTTTACTACCTGGGTATGCCAGAGTTTGAGAAGCACTGACACAATGTCTTTAGCAAAACACAAAAGCAGCAATTTGTGGCTGGTGTTAGAAATGCTGGGATTGTGCAAGAGGTGTGGGTGGAGGCGGCGGTGGTGGTGACATTGGAGTGATCAAATTTGGCGAAACGTGAAGAGGCGATGCGTTATTGTTTTGTCTCCGAGTCGAGTCGTACACAAAAACGCGCTTGATTACGTAATGATTACAAAATTGTCGCTTTTTTTACAAAACTAATTGTCATGCAAAACACTATTATGAATAGAATACGACTCAATAATTAATAATAATATTAATAATAATAATCCCTACTACTCCTCCACCTATTGCGTAACGAAATAAATATTTGTAAAGACTAAGACTACTTTGTAATGGTACATTTTTTAATACACTATTTTTCTCAATTGAATTGAAAAAAAAAAGTTTTATGAATTTATTGACAAAAAAAAATTAAAAACATAGATTTTTTATCGTGCTTTCTAATCGTTTCTATTGAGATATATAGAATTTAGATGCAAGTCTTGGAAATCTCTACAAAACAGTATAGAATTGAGGAATACATAGAATATGTATGGAATTTGCAGAATTTCTATAAAATTCAGAGATTTTGATCAAATTTAGATACAAATTTCCAAATGTCTAAAGAAATCTGTAAATTGTTTATAGAATTTGTAGAATATTAATAAAATTCTTTGATTTAAATAAAATTTTGATACAATTCATATATCTATGGAATTCTGTTAAATTTCTATGGAATCTTGTAGAATTTCAATTGAATTCTCTATTTGAGATGGAATTCTGTAGAATAGAGATCAATGCATATCATTTCTACGAAAATTTGTATAATATTTGTGGAGATTTATAGATTTTAAATTTAGTTCTCTAACATCTCTAAAATACAATCTTTCATGTTTCTACCAGTACTAAGTAATTAGAAATTAAGAAGTTCTGCGATTCAGATAATGGTACCATTTTTGAGACACTATTTTTCTCTATTGAATTGAAATAAATTGAGATTATGAATTTATTGATAATAATAAAAAAAATATAGATTTTTTATCGATTTTACTAATTGTTTCTATTGAGATCTGTAGAATTTTGATGGAAGTCTTGGAAATTTCTACAAAACAGTATAGAATTGAGGAATACATAGAATATCTATGAAATTTGCAGAATTTCTATAAAATTCTGAGATTTTGATCAAATTTAGATAAGTATCCTACAAAATTCCAAATTTCTAAAGAAATCTGTAAATTGTTTATAGAATTTGTAGAATATTAATAAAATTGTTTGATTTAAATAAAATATTGATACTTCAATTTATATATCTATGGAATTCTGTTAAATTTCTATGGAATCTTGCAGCTTTTCAATTGAAATCTCTGTTCGAGATGGAATTTTGAAGAAATGAGATCAATGCATATAATTTCTACGAAAATCTGTATAATATTTGTGGAGATCTCTTACATATAATTTATCATGTTTCTATTAGTACTAAGTAATTAGAAACTAAGAAGTTCTGTGATCCAAATAAAGGTACCTTTTTTGAGACACTATTTTTCTCAATTGAATTGAAATAAATTGCGATTATCATTTTATTGACAAAAATAAATAAAAATCTAGTTTTTTTTATCGATTTTAAATTTAGTTCTACAACATCTCATACATATAATTTATCATGTTTCTATTAGTACTAAGTAATTAGAAACTAAGAAGTTCTGCGATTCAGATAATGGTACCTTTTTTGAGAAACTATTTTTCTCAATTGAATTGAAATAAATTGAGATTATAAATTGACAATAAAAAAAACTAGATTTTTTATCGATTTTACTAATCGTTTCTATTGAGATCTATAGAATTTTGATGCAAGTCTTGGAAATATTTACAAAACAGTATAGAATTGAGGAGTACATAGAATATCTATGCAATTTGCAGAATTTCTATAAAATTCAGAGATTTTGATCAAATTTAGATACAAATTTACAAATTTCTAAAGAAATCTGTAAATTGTTCACAAAATTTGTAAATTATTAATAAAATTCTTTGATTTAAATAAAATGTTGATACTACAATTCATATATCTATGGAGCTCTGTTAAATTTCTATGGAATCTTGCAGAATTTCAATTAAATTCTCTGTTTGAGATGGAATTCTGTAGAATTGAGATCAATGCATATGACTTCTACGAAAATCTGTACAATATTTGTGGAGATTTATAGATTATAAATTTAGTTCTCTAACATCTCTAACATATAATCTTTCATGTTTCTACCAGTACTAAGTAATTAGAAACTAAGAAGTTCTGCGATTCAGATAATGGTACCTTTTTTGAGACACCACTTTTCTCAATTGAATTGAAATAAATTGAGATTATAAATTTATTAATAATAAAAAAAATCTAGATTTTTATCGATTTTACTAATCGTTTCTATAGAGATCTATAGAATTTTCATGGAAGTCTTGGAAATCTTTACAAAACAGTATAGAATTGATCTGGAATACATAAAATATCTATGGAGTCTGCAGAATTTCTATAAAATTCAGAGATTTTGATCAAATTTAGATATGTATGGTACAAATTTCCAAATTTCTAAAGAAGTCTGTAAATTGTTTATAGAATTTGTAGAATATTAATATAATTCTTTGATTTATATAAAATTTTGATACAATTCATATATCTATGGAATTCGGTTAAAGTTCTATGGAATCTTGCAGAATTTCAATTGAATTCTCTGTTTGAGATGGAATTCTGTAGAATTGAGATCAATGCATATCATTTCTACGAAAATCTGTATAATATTTGTGGAGATTTATAGATTTTAAATTTGGTTCTCTAACATCTCTAACATATAATGTTTTATGTTTCCACCAGTACTAAGTAATTAGAAACTAAGAAGTTCTGCGATTCAGATAATGGTACCTTTTTTGAGACACTATTTTTCTCAATTAAATTGAAATAAATTGCGATTATGAATTTATTGACAAAAAAAATTAAAAATCTAGACTTTTAATCAAGTTTACTAATCGTTTCTATTGAGATCTAAAGAATTTTGATGGAAGACTTGGAAATCTCTATAAAACAGTATAGAATTGAGCTGGAATACATAGAATATCTATGGAATCTGCAGAATTTCTATAAAATTCAGAGATTTTGATCAAATTTAGATATGTATCCTACAAGTTTCCAAATTTCTAAAGAAATCTGTAAATTGTTTATAGAATTTGTAGAATATTAATAAAATTCTTTGATTTAAATAAAATTTTGATACTACAATTCATATATCTATGGAATTCTTTTAAATTTCTATGGAATCTTGCAGAATTTCAATTCAATTCTTTGTTTGAGATGGAATTCTGTAGAATTGAGATCAATGCATATAATTTCTATGAAAATTGGACAATATTTGTGGAGATTTATAGATTTTAAATTTAGTTCTCTAACATATAATCTTTCATGTTTCTACCAGTACTAAGTAATTAGAAAATAAGAAGTTCTGCGATTCAGATAATGGTACCTTTTTTGAGACACTATTTTTCTCAATTGAATTGAAATAAATTGAGATTATGAATTTATTGATAATAATTTTTTTTTTAAATCTATATTTTTGATCGATTTTACTAATCGTTTCTATTGAGATCTATAGAATTTTGATGCAAGTCTTAAAAATCTCTACAAAACAGTATATTATTAAGCTAAAATCTCTACTAAACAGTATATAATTGAGGAATACATAGAATATCTATGGAATCGGCAGAATTTCTATAAAATTCAGAGATTTTGATCAAATTTTGATATGTATTCTACAAATTTCCAAATTTCTAAAGAAATCTGTAAATTGTTAATAGAATTTGTAGAATATTAATATAACTGCGCAATTGCCCGAGCGGGAATTTTTGCGCATTTTCAAGACCCCCAGAGCGCGATTGGTATGCAAAACGTGAACTTTGAAATTTAGAACGGCGCTTGCAAGGCATACGCAAACGGGCAGGCTATTGTCGTGCGCATGGGACCGGTACGAAATAAGTGTATAGATGGGTGATATGGCTAACTGTTTTTTTCTAGTTGTCTGCCTTGAGTTGTTTTGTTTGCTTTTTTAATGAGCGCGATTAATTCTCAATCGATTAAACCGCAGCGGATCCGCCGATACAATTTGCGCAATCGACATAAATTAGTCTTCCCACCGGCTAAGCTTGTTCAACACGATTTTCGACTCGGACGTAACATCTCATTCACAGGCTATTAATACGCACAACCATTTACCATTGATACCGGGCGGCCCATCATATCCGATCCGCGTGCCGTCAATCTCCCGGCCCTCACAATGGGCCGATTTCCTCGGCAAGATTAATCTTCATTAACGTAATTAGCGTGGATTTTTCCGTGGGCGTATATTTATAGGCGGCCAGCGGACGCTCTTTTATTTCCTCCGGCGCGCTTGCCAAGAAGTGGATGGAACACTGCGCTCCGCCACGCGCTCGCGGGTCGCCTTGATCTTTTTGCGGCCGGACGGAAATAACGCGCGCCGCTTTGTGACGGAAAAATGACCAAAGAACAAATCGTGGTTTGCCGACTGACGTTCAACACGAAAAACGCCAAGGCAGACGTTTGTGTAAAATACACTTTGCCCTGGTTTTACAATCTCCGGTTAACTTTAGGAGAAGGTTACTCTCCGCGACGGGAGATAAATAGTGCGACTTCCTTAAATATGCCATATTTTCGGCCCTTACTCCACGGCTTCGGCTAACCACAATGGAGACGGAAGTGGGTACTTCTGTCGCTGGTCAGTCGATCAAAGTTTAACGGAGAACTTTTTTTTTTAAATTGTCATCTCCTTTAACACTATAGTCTGTCCAATTCCAAGATAGAGCGCGCGTAAACAAGTTCATGTGAACGGCGACAATAGCGAGGTCAAATTTTTATAGGAATTATCTTCAGAAATACTGCTGGTATAAAATTTACAAAATATCCATGAGATCTGCCAAATTTTTGCTCAATATTTTTGTGTGCGTAATTAGCGCTCTCCTAGAAATTCCGCCGCGCTCTATTAATTGGCGGTAATTAAATTGGCGTCCGGCAATTAACATGTTTCGATAGCGGCGGCTGAAATTTCGATACGCGAAATCTCGCCGCGCTCTCCGCCGCCCAATAAACCGGCTAAATGAACCGGCAAGTGAGTGGCGCAATCCATCCGCTTTTCTCCCCATTAAGGGGCAATTAAACGTTTCCACACGCGCCGATGGAATCACGGGGCACGCTTTCCACGCGCGATGATCCTCAGCTCGGAACGCGCCTTTTTTCACTAATGAATAGTGATGGATAAACGCGGCAGATCGAACTTTCAAGACCACAAAAGTTATAGAAAAAATATCTTCCCTAATTGTTTTAAACTCCGCGATTGCATTTCAGAAGTGGGATTGAATACTTACAGTTCTTCAAAGAACAATTTCGGAGAGACAGGCGAATCTACCCTAAACCTAACACTAAACATTTTTGACCGCACTTCGCATTCACTATTACCTATTTACCTCATTACCTCACCTTAGCCTCTTTCATATTTACCAATGATACCAATGAATAATTAACAATTATTTTTATACGGCAATAAAATTGTACATATGTTTCTACACTGAAAACTTTATTTTCGAAAAATTTCAGGCTACTTTTGACCTGATACTATTACAAGTTATTGTTAGATTGGTAGGTAACTTTTTAGTACAAAATTCTACAATTAGACAATTTAGAATTGCATTGTCTTATGATTCTTAAAAAAGGTCTGCAAATTTTGCAAAAATGTATAAAAATTTGATAATTAGACAATTTAGAATTGCATTGTTATGATTATTAAAAAAGGTCTATATTAGACAATTAGACAATTTAGAATTGCACTGTGTTACGATTCTTAAAGAAAGTCTACAAATTTTGCAAACATTTATAAAACTTTGAAATTTGTTCCTTCGGTTTTAAGATCATTGTTCAAAATTTGCAGTATTTCCGTCGGTTTTAGAAGCACTCATAAAATTTTGAAATTTATTTCATTGATTTTAGAAGCATTCATACAATTGTAAAATTTATATACTTTTGATTTTGGAATCATTCATAATATTTCCAAATTTCTTCAAAAAAACATTTCGGGGAGACAAGCGAAACTATCCTAAACATTGCTGATCGCACTTCGCATTCACTGTGCATTGCCTTTTTAATACCAATGAATAATTAACAATTATTTTTATACGGCAATAAAATTGTACATATGTTTCTACACTGAAAACTTTATTTTAGAAAAATTTCAGGCTACTTTTGACCTGATACTTTTACAAGTTATTATTAGATTGGTAGGTAACTTTTCAGTGCAAAATTCTACAATTAGACAATTTAGAATTGCATTGTCTTATGATTCTTAAAAAAGTTCTGCAAATTTTGCGAACATTTACAAAATTTTGAAATTTGTTGCTTCGGTTTTAGGATCATTTTTCAAATTTTGAAGTTTTTCCGTCGTTTTAGAAGTACTCATAAAATATTGAAATTTATTTCATTTATTTTAGAAGCATTCATACAATTGCGAAATTTATTTACGTTTGATTTTGGAATCATTCATAATATTTCGAAATTTCTTCAAAAAACCATTTCGGGGAGATAAGCGAAACTACCCTAAACATTGCTGATCGAACTTCGCATTCACTGTGCATTGCCTTTTTAATACCAATGAATAATTAACAATTATTTTTATACGGTAATAAAATTGTACATATGTTTCTACACTGAAAACTTTATTTTTGAATAATTTCAGGCTACTTTTGACCTGATACTTTTACAAGTTATTGTTAGATTGGTAGGTAACTTTTCAGTGCAAAATTCTACAATTAGACAATTTAGAATTGCAATGTGTTATGATTCTTAAAAAAGGTCTGCAAATTTTGCAAAAATGTATAAAAATTTAATAATTAGACAATTTAGAATTGTATTGTTATGATTATTAAAAAAGGTCTATATTAGACAATTAGACAATTTAGAATTGCACTGTGTTACGATTCTTAAAGAAGGTCTGCAAATTTTGCAAACATTTATAAAACTTTGAAATTTGTTCCTTCGGTTTTAGTATCATTGTTCAAAATTTGCAGTATTTCCGTCGGTTTTAGAAGCACTCATAAAATTTTGAAATTTATTTCTTTTATTTTAGAAGCATTCATACAACTGTGAAATTTATTTATTTTTGATTTTGGAATCATCATAAAATTTCGAAATTCCTTTAAAAAACAATTTTGAAGATAAAGGCGAATCTACCTTAAACATCGCTGATCGCACTTTGCATTCACTGGGCACCAATGAATAATTATCAATTATGTTTATAAGGCAATAAAATTGTACATATGTTTCTACACTGAAAACTTTATTTTCGAACAATATCAGGCTACTTTTGACCTGATACTTTTACAAGTTATTTTTAGATTGGTAGGTAACTTTTTAGTACAAAATTCTACACTTAGACAATTTAGAATTGCACTGTGTTATGATTCTTAAAAAAGGTCTGCAAATTTTGCAAAAATGTATAAAAAATTGATAATTAGACAATTTAGAATTGCATTGTTATGATTATTAAAAAAGGTCTATATTAGACAATTAGACAATTTAGAATTGCACTGTGTTACGATTCTTAAAGAAGGTCTGCAAATTTTGCAAACATTTATAAAACTTTGAAATTTGTTCCTTCGGTTTTAGGATCATTGTTCAAAATTTGCAGTATTTCCGTCGGTTTTAGAAGCACTCATAAAATTTTGAAATTTATTTCGTTTATTTTAGAAGCATTCATACAACTGCGAAATTTATTTATTTTTGATTTTGGAATCATCATAAAATTTCGAAATTCCTTTAAAAAACAATTTTGAAGATAAAGGCGAATCTACCTTAAACATCGCTGATCGCACTTTGCATTCACTGGGCACCAATGAATAATTATCAATTATGTTTATAAGGAAATAAAATTGTACATATGTTTCTACACTTAAAACTTTATTTTCGAACAATATCAGGCTACTTTTGACCTGATACTTTTACAAGTTATTTTTAGATTGGTAGGTAACTTTTCAGTGCAAAATTCTACAATTAAGCAATTTAGAATTGCATTGTCTTATGATTCTTAACAAAGTTCTGCAAATTTTGCAAACATTTATAAAAAAATTAAATTTGTTCGTTCAGTTTTGGGATCATTTTTAAAATTTTGAAATTTTTCGTATTCTACACTGAAAACTTTATTTTCGAAAAATTTCAGGCTACTTTTGTCCTGATACTTTTGCAAGTTATTGTTAGATTGGTAGGTAACTTTTTAGTACAAAATTCTACAATTAGACAATTTAGAATTGCAATGTGTTATGATTCTTAAAAAAAGTCTGCAAATTTTGCAAACATTTATGAAATTTTGAAATTTGTTCCTTCAGTTTTAGAATCATTCTTCAAATTTTGAAGTTTTTCCGTCGGTTTTAGAAGAACTCAAAATTTCAACATTTTGGTAGGTAACTTTTTAGTATAAAATTCTACAATTAGACAATTTAGAATTGCAATGTGTTATGATTCTTAAAAAGGTCTGCAAATTTTGCAAACATTTATAAAATTTTGAAATTTGTTCCTTCGTTATTAGGATCATACATCAATGTTTTTCCGTCCGTTTTTGAAGCATAAAATTTTGAAATTATTTCATTTCATTTTAAAAGCATTCCTAAAATTGTGAAATTTATTTATTTTTTTATTTTGGAATCATTCATAAAATTTCGATGTTTGTTTTTTTTCTTGAAAGAAATTTTCTTTCGTTTTTTATTTCAAGTTTTCTTTAGGGCCGGTTCCATAATATCACAGAAAAGTCTCCTTTATGAAAAGCTTACTTTAATAGAAAAGTCGACTTTAAAGCCTGCTTCTGTTCCGTATGAACAGTTTTCCGTAAAGTGAGTTTAAAGTTCAATTATGGAACACGTCACAGTACTTTAAGGCGCCTTTTCGGTTTAAAGGAAACTTTAATACCATTATGGAACCGATCGTTAGTTGCTTTAATTTTTCGAAAAGTTTGCTTCAGTTTTTCACTATTACCATTGTTTTTGTTTTTATTGTTATCGCTACATTAAAATTGGCAATTTTTTATTCATTGCCAGATATTGTATCAAAACTAGCTCTAAAAATTCTTTGTGACAACACGCTTCATTTTTTGTAGTGTTAATTGACACGTTTACGCAGTTAATTGGAAGTGAACAATTTGCGTTAGCCTATCAGGTTATTAATTAATTAATACCGACGATTACAAAGATTAATGGGCGGATTTGTGATGCAACGCAGGTGACAGCTGCCCCCGTTTACGAAATTGACTCGTAATAACCGTGACACGTGACATGATTTATGCGCTTAGGAACGAAAGTGATCGATGGCGCGAAGTTATTTTTTTTCTCCACCGCATGCCTCGAGAGAAAAAAATGAACTCGCCGTATAAGTATGGGAAGGAACTGGATTTGTGCGAGCACGCGATTTGCTCAACGAATGAATAATTTTTCGTGAAAATTGGCCATAAATATCCATACATCCACGATTCCAACAATTCGTACTAAAGAATTGAACACTCATTAATGACACCCCTGTATATCAAAAATAAAAATATTTAAAGCTCACAGTTGTAAAAAGCAAATATCTATTAGCTCCACTATTGTGCTGTATTTTAAATATTTTATATTTTTTAAATACAGGGGTGTCATTAATAAGTGTTCAATTCTTTTGTACGAATTGTTAATTTAATTTTTTCAATCGTACAAAAAAGTCACATAACGATGCAAGTTAAGATTATTTTTTGGGTCGGAGGAGGTCACAGGGTATTTCGTTACCGAAATTCGCCCATCACACCGTTATTGCCCGAGACAGCCTTGCGAAAACCTGTACCATGTGCGGGCCAATCTTCTTATCGGCGTTGGATCGGACGCGTGACGGGATTCGCATGCCGCATTCACTTTCATCGGTCGTTAATGCCATAATTCGACGATTATTGCTTCACTCAGAAGACGCCGCCGCTGTGCTGCGGGCGATTTACGCCGCTCGCGACTAATTTCGTTTTCTTTTGAGCGACGTCTAACCGTTAATACATGCGGGAGCACAAATTAGTGGCAGCATAATGGCCTGGATAGATGTCAGAGGGTTGATAGATACATAAATGCTACACAATTGAAAAGAAAATTACAAACTGTATATACAGGGTGGTTCCCTGCAAAATTTTAATCGACATAAATGTCATAAAATCTTAGAATTTTATAGAACGTATGCAAATTGGACACGACCATAGAATACGCGCGTGGAAGAAGAAAACTGGAAACACGGAAAAAAAGAAGCAAGCAGAGAGAAGAACAGCTGCACAAATCGCAAACAGAAGAACATGGACATTGATGTAGAGAGTAGATGACAAAACGCATGGAAGAACAAAACTAAAAGCTCGGAAAAAATAAGCACGTACAGAGAAGAATAACTGCACAAATCGTAAACAGAAGAAGAGCATGAATGTGATGAAGAGAGTAGATGGAAGAACGCATGGAAGAACAAAACTGAAAACTCGAAAAAAAGCAAATAGAAGAAGAACTTGGACAAGTGATGAAGAGAGTAGATGGAAAACCGCATAGAAGAACAAAACTGAAAACTCGGAAAAAAGAAGCAAGCAGTGAGAAGAATAGCTGCACAAATCGGAAATAGAAGAAGAACATGGATATGTGATGAAGAGAGTAGATGGAAAAACGCACGAAAGAACAAAACTGAAAACTTGAAAAAAAAGCAAATAGAAGAAGAACATGGACATGTGATGAAGAGAGTAGCTGGGAAAACGCATAGAAGAACAAAACTGACAACAAGGAAAAAGAAGCAAGCAGAGGGAAGAATAGCTGCACAAATCGCAAATAGAAGAAGAACATGGATATGCGATGAAGAGAGTAGATGGAAAAACGTACGAAAGAACAAAATTTAAAACTCCAAAAAAAAAGGAAATAGAAGAAGAACATGGACATGTCTTGCAGAGAGTAGATAAGAAACCGAATGGAAGAACAAAACTGAAAACTCTAAAAAAAGAAGCAAGCAGTAAGAAGAATAGCTGCACAAATCGCAAACAGAAGAAGACAATGGATATGTGATGAAGAGAGGAGATGGAAAAACGCACGGAAGAACAAAACTGAAAACTCAAAAAAAAAGCAAATAGGAGAAGAATATGGACATATGATGAAGAGAGTAGACGAGAAAACGAATGGAAGAACAATACTGAAAACTCCGAAAAAAGAAACATGCTGAGAGAAGCATAGCTGCACAAATCGTAAACAGAAGAAGAACATGGATATGTGATGAAGAGAGTAATTGGAAAAACGCATGGAACAACAAAACTAAAAACTCGAAAAAAATAAGCAAGCACAGACAAGAATAGCTGCACAAATCGCAAATAGAAGAAGAACATGGATATGTGATGAAGAGTCTCTACCAGAAAAATAATAAGAAAATATATGTAACCATTTGAGAAATAAAAGTTGACTATCGCTGAAATGAAAGTTGATTTTGCAAAAAAACAAAATTAGGGCTCTTTGTAGAACATGAGGAGCCATTTAATCTTGTTTTTGTTTTTTTGAAATCGGCCAATAAATAAAGGAGTTATGGCCAGCGGCGTTTTTTAGAAAACACCCTGTATATTTTTTATATAATTCCATAGTATTCACATAGTATTTACATAAGTATTCACCGCAACATTTCAGAAAAAAAATAATTCAATATTTCCATTTTTGAGAAATTCCTAGTAAAAGTGAGTAGATATTCTTGGATAGTTAATTAAATATTCATGAAAATATTATGGCATTCCATTGTGTTTTGAAAATTATAATTCTGTAAAATATTTATGGAAATTTCATGATATTCGTACGAATACAAATTTTTTGGAATATGTGTGTAGCTTTCTGCTAATAAATATTATTATTATTATTAATACGTACGACGTTAGAAAAGTTCATATATTTGTATGATTTTCAATACATGTTGATATACAGGGTGTCAATTTGAAGTTGTTGGCTTTTGTTTTTTTGAAAAGTTGTTTGTCGCCACTGACTTTTTTTCATAGAACTAGGGGATTATTTTTTTTTAATTGCTCAAAACCGTTTGGGTGGTTCGGAGAGAGAACCAAAATGGCGTAGGTAATGTCGAATCCCTACCCACTCTTTAAGCCCCAGCCACCTCAATCTAAAAAAAAAAAATGGCACCCCAGTATATGTGATACATCATTGGAAAGCTCTTGAAAAATGCTTTCCAGCCATTATTAATACAATATGATTTGGTGAACTATACCTTCTCAAGTTCAAATTGAGACCAATCAAGTTCCAATTGAGACTAATCAATTTCAAATTGAGGCCAATCAAGTTCAAATTGACACCAATCAATTTCAAATTGAGACCAATCAATTTCAAATTGAGACTTAACAAAATCAAGTTGACACTAAACAATATCAAGTTGTCATAATAAATTTTATATGTTTACTCTCAACTTGATATTGTTTAGTATAAACTTGATTTTGTTTAGTCTCAATTTGAAATTGATTGGTCTCAATTTGAACTTGATTGGCCTCAATTTGAACTTGATTGGTCTCAATTTGAACTTGATTGGTCTCAATTTGAACTTGAAAAGGTATAGTTTTGGAATTAAGTGCGAATAAAGTGAACACTTTTGCACTTTATTTGCACTCAATTCAAACACTAGTTGACCTAATCATAGTATTAATAATGACCGGAAAGCATTTTTCAAGACCTTTCCAACGATGTATCACAAATAGGGGGGTGCCATTTTTTTTTATATGGAGGTGGCTGTGGCTTAAAGGGTGGGTAGGGGGTCGACACCACCTACGCCATTTTGGTTTCCCCTCCGAACCACCCAAACTGTTTTGAGTAATTTTAAAAATAATCATTAGTTCTATGAAAAAAAAAATCTGTAGCAACTTTTTCAAATTGACAGCCTGTATATGGAAAGCTGATTTTTCAATTTTTTTTTAAGTATCAAAATTTGCGACTGTTGAACTCTTTTATAATGTGTTATTTTTCGAATTTTTATTGACACCCTGTATTTATTTTACATATTTTAGCAAAAATATAGCAAAAAAAAAACTTACAAATATTTTCAAATTTTAAAAGTTTAAAAATGAAAAATGCTCATTCACAATCGAAGAATTACTGAAGAGCATCAGCAGAAGAAGATGTACGAGACTTAGCAGAAGAAGATAATTTATGGGCGATACAGAAGAAAAGGGAACGAAAATATATAAAAAATGATTCACCTGACCCTATCAGGATCCCAGGCGACTCCGGAAATCAGTTTTAGGCATACCCTTAAGGGAATTACATGGCAATAAACAGTTTTCTTAATGCAATAACGCAATTATGTTGCTCTTGCGTCTGCAGAAGAACGTGTAAATTTTGGTGGATGATGATGATGAGATGATGCAATGGTAGGTGGATGATGACGTGGTGCACTTGTAGTGTTAGGTATCAAATTGTATCATTGGCTAATAATTGATTATTAATATTAGAGGCGGGATATGTGCTTTGTTTGTTTATATAAGCCGGGGCGTGACGCGCTCAGCTTAAGAACGAGTAACGAAGGGCACATTGAGTTACGCGCTTTTATGGAGTGTGGATGCAAGTTGGGTGCTGATTGTGGGGAAAGCATGTGTGGTCTAATGTTTTGGTCTAATGTGGACGGTTATGGATTAGGTGTTGGAATGGGTTAAAGGTCAGTACATAAACTACAATATGTATATTAGATAGAGGTGCGTTCTGGTAAATGAAATAAGATAGGTGAGTCCTAGTAAATGAAATGAGATAGGTGAGTCCTAGTAAATGAAATAAGATAGGTGAGTCCTAGTGAATGAAATAAGATAGGTGAGTCCTAGTAAATGAAATAAGATAGGCGAGTCCTAGTAAATGAAATAAGAGAGGTGCGTCCTAGTCAATGAAATAAGAGAGGTTCGTCCTAGAGGTGCGTCCTAGTAAATGAAATAAGAGAGGTTCGTCCTAGAGGTTTGTCCTAGTAAGAGGTGACTGCTAAGGATCCAGTTGACGAGAGAGCTGGCGGGGGAAGGGGAGATGCTCCCCCGGTAAGTCCTTCCAGTTATAGTTAATATACAATACTAAAAGAATACTCTTTATATGTGGGGGAATGATTTGGAGCCAATGCCATCTTCGGATCGAGTTCAATATAAAGCCTGCGCATCCTGACCAATGAAAATACAGTATATTATGTAAGTGATTATTATTATTAATAGGTAAAATGGCGAAAATTTATGTATTAAATATGGCGTCAAGTTAAGGCTACGATTGGAAAAAGAACTAGCTTAACAGTAGGTACTAGGAACGTGAAGGCTACAGCGATGTATACTTCGTGGAACGATAGTTTGTTTTTATGACATTGAGTTGCAATAAAAATTACAAGGGTGGAATTGTTAAACCACTTCAAGTTAGGTATCATAAAAGTCCATGTATCCAGTCCAGGTTTTGGCTTGAATGTTGATGCACCAAAGAGTTGCCAGTGACAAAGGGCCCTGGACTTTTATGATACCTAACTTGAAGTGGTTTAACAATCCCACCTGTTGTGTACTTAGCACCGTACACCCGATAACATGGAGGCAGTTATGTAAGGGTACAATGTGGATACCAAAATATGTTGTTAGTGGACTGTATTTATTGGAGTTCGAATTTCTACAAGCTTTTCTGTGTCGTTGGTCTGCACCTTGCAAACGCTGAGAAGTGAATGAGTATTCAAGACGAGAGGCGAACAAGGGGTCGTGGCGACGACCGATAATTGTAGGGAAACATCTGCATTTCTTGGAGCCTCGTAGGGGTTTTACCGAAATGGACTAGGTCCACGGAAAGCCCGCCGAAGACACAATACATTTTAATCCGTCCAATATACAAATGATGCCGCCACTTAATGACAGACACAACACCACCCTTATACTTTATATTGCAAGTCAATGTCGTAAAAACAAACTATCGTTGCGCGAAGTATAGAAGATTGCTTCTGCAGAGGAACGTGTAGATTTCAGCAGATGGTGATGTGAGACGGTTCAGTTGTAGGTGTAGTAACTTATGTAGATGGCTCTAAAGAACAACGGTCAATTTTTCACCGCTCGCCATCGCTTTTCGCGGAAAGCGTAAATAAATAATTGAGCGTTATCGCGTGTACCTGCATTCACAAGCGGCCCCAGGAGTACGGTTTACAGTCTACTTACCACTTATGTGCGCTAAGTATAATGTGCGTACCATCCTGCCTAGACTAATTAGAAAAAAAGTGCAGTTACATTAATAAATATCGCCGGGATTACGCTTCCATGACGCCCGCGCTGAACGCGATCCGGCACCTACGTGCATATGCAAAGGCCCCCAGGAGTAATTACTGCACACAGACAGTCCAAATTTAACACAAAGACGAGACGAGCAGAAAAAGGACAATAATGGTACGCACATGTAAATACATTTAGTGGTGGGTAGTTTGCCTTAACGGCGCTCAAAGAGGAGACCGCTAAACGTGGAGGTACCGGAAAATAGATACAGCCAGATTCTCAAAGCTTAGTCTTGTAATGGAAAAGTTGGATTTCAAAGATTTCAAATATTTCAGTCATTTTAAAGATAAACGTGCAAATTAAATTAAACTACTACAAAAATTTTGTTTTGCCTAAAATACTTAAAAATAAAAAACCTAAATACTCTGCTTGATAATAAACTACTTTGTAGTATAGTAATGTGAAAAGTGTTCAAACTTCATAACCTAAATACTCTGCTTGGTAATGAACTACTTTGTAGTATAGTAATGTGAAAAGTGTTTAAACTTCATATTACAATTGTAGTATGGTAATGTGAAAAGTGTTCAAACTTCATAACCTAAATACTCTGCTTGGTAATGAACTACTTTGTAGTATAGTAATGTGAAAAGTGTTCAAACTTCATATTACAATAGACTACTTACACTAGACTAAATCGCATTTATCGAAGGTAGGCACACGCGAAACTTATTATGCAGGAATTCGAGATTCCCAAGCAAATTCCTTTGCCATTCATGCTGACAAAATCACAATTTCATCAATCTGATTAAATTATAATATCCCGAGAGCCGTAACGTAAATTTAAATTGCAAATCCCCCGGTAGCCCATTGAGTCGTAAAACTGGGCCAGCCGAGCCTCCTTCTTGTGCGACCAGTGCTTTTTACCAATGGGGTAACATGCGCGTTTTCATGCGTCGGAGGCCCACATTGAAAGACATACACACCGAAATTTTTTGGAGCGTGCAGCCATCCAACGCGCACAACACATAATCGCCCCATTTAAATTAGCACGCTGTTCGTTATTATCGGGCAACATGCGAAAGGCGAAATTGATTAATTAGCCGCACAGAACGCAATAATTACCAAACGCCGTTGGGGGCACTTTCCGCGCACTTTTTCGCTTCCGGGTGGACTTTCACGACGCCTCCGTGGAAATGAGCGTGAAAAGACTGCTCAGGATGTACGTCTAGCGCCGACACATGTTGCTTCGCCGGCTTAAAATTATATATTTACGGTGCCTCCTCAGTTGAATGCACTTCGCGCCCAAAACATTATGACAATATTAACTGACCCAATTCGACAATTGCAGCGGTGGAGATGCCCGGGAGGCAATTGAGGGCACTTCCAAACGCACATACAGCGGCCAGAAGAAAAGCAGGAACTATTTCCGACTGTATTGCGCCAATAGTGTAATTCGATTCGTCCGCGATTGCAGGAGTGCAAGAAATACTTGCGCCATCAAACATTGCACAAAGCACTGAAAGATGTAATAGTGCAGAACATTTTACGAGAAGACGAGAAGACCATATGAAAAAGTAAAGAATTTTTCAATCAAACCAATTAATTGGAAAATTAAGTACATGAATCCATAAAAACTTAACTTGATTAATAATAATAAATGATAATTATTATTAATAAGAATACATGATTACATGACTATAGTTATTATTATGAATTCAATACTATTCAAACAGGAGATTCGCGAATAAATACGTTTTGGCATACACTGCATGTATGACAAACATAGATAAACTGAAGACCGGTTATTATTATTAATAATAATAAATTATGATTATTACTATTAATAATAAGTAATAGTGCAGGTGTAATTTCAATAACTGAGGTTAAATTTTTTGACTATTATTCGTTGACTGAAAGTAATATCAATTTACACCCCATGTTAACCTTATAAGAATTTGCGACATAACCCCTATAGCATATCTACTTAAAAAAAATATTAAGACCTAATACTTAATTCTTCTATATTCATATATTTTTTGAATACTTTACTTATGGATGTTTGGAATATTTTAGAGTATTGATAGTTCTATATAATTTATAATGAAACAATTACAAAAATAATACTTAATTGTTTTTGTATAATTATAGCTCCGCAATAATGATTAAATTCAGCACCTTTTTTTACAATTGTATAAAATTAATCAAACAAAGATTTAACCTTCACAGAACCACAGAATTAAATGTAAAATAAGTTGCTGCCAGATGATGATTATAATTATTATTATTAATAATAATTAATAGTGCAGGTGTAATTACAATAGCTGATGTTAAAAATTTTGACGATTATTCGTTGACTGGAAGTAATGTCAATTTACATCCCATGTAAACCTTATGAGAATTTGCGACACAACCCCTATAGCATATCTACTTAATAAACATTATTAAGACCTAACACTTAATTCTTCTATATTCATATATTTTTGGAGTACTTATGGATTTTTGAAGTATTATAGAGTATTGGTAGTTCTATACAGAGAGCGCATAAAGTATTAAGACCTGGCTTTATTTTTTCCTCTGTATAATTTTTTGAAAAACGTGTTGAAGCGTTTTTCGAAAATTTATACAGGGGAAAAAATAAAGCCAGGTCTTCCTATTTATAATATATGTATAATATATGGATAATACTTTATGCGCTCTCTGTATAATTTATAATGAAACAATGTTGTACATATCTTCAGTGGTAATAATAAACTTTACTTTACTTTACTTACTAATTAAAAAAATAATACTTAATTGTTTTTGTATAATTATAGCTCCACAATAATACTTAAATTCGGCACATTTTTTACCATTGTACAAAAATAATCAATCAAAGCCAACTTCATACAACCGCATATTTCAATCTAAAATAAGTTGGTGCCAGATTCTAAACAGTACAATAACTGAGGTTAAACTTTTTGACGATTATTCGTTGACTGAAAGTAATGTCAATTTACACCCCATGTAAACTTTATAAGAATTTGCGACACAACCCCTATAGCATATCTACTTAAAAAACATTATTAAGACGTAACACTTAATTCTTCTATATTCATTTATTTTTGGAGTACTTATGGATTTTTGAAGTATTATAGAGTATTGGTAGTTCCATACAGAGATCGCATAAAGTACTAAGACCTGGCTTTATACAGGGGAAAAAAATAAAGCCAGGTCTTAATACTTTATGCTCCCTCTATATAATTTATAATGAAACAATGTTGTATATATCTTCAGTGGTAATAATAAACTTTACCTTACTTTGCTTTACTAATTAGAAAAATAATACTTAATTGTTTTTGTATAATAATATCTCTACAATAATAATTAAATTCAGCACATTTTTTACCATTGTACAAAAATAATCAATCAAAGCCAACTTCATACAACCGCATATTTCAATGTAAAATAAGTTGGCGCCAGATTCTTAACAGCACAATAACTGAGGTTAAATTTTTTGACGATTATTCGTTGACTGGAAGTAATATCAATTTACACCCCATGTAAACTTTAAGAGAATTTGCGACACAACCCCTATAGCATATCTACTTAAAAAACATTAGTAAGACCTAACACTTAATTCTTCTATATTCATTTATTTTTGGAGTACTTATGGATTTTTGAAGTATTATAGAGTATTGGTAGTTCTATACAGGGAGCGCATTAAGTACTAAGACCTGGCTTTATTTTTTAACCTGTATAAATTTTCGAAAAACGTGTTAAAGCGTTTTTCGAAGATTTATACAGAGGAAAAATAAAGCCAGGTCTTCCTATTTATAATATATGTATAATATATGGATAATACTTTATGCGCTCTCTGTATAATTTATAATGAAACAATGTTGTACATATCTTCAGTGGTAATAATTAACTTTACCTCACTTTACTTTACTAATTAGAAAAATAATACTTAATTGTTTTTGTATAATCATAGCTCCACAATAATACTTAAATTCAGCACATTTCTTACCGTTGTACAAAAATAATCAATCAAAGCCAACTTTATACAACCGCATATTTCAACGTAAAATAAGTTGGTGCCAGATTCTTAACAGTACAATAACTGAGGTTAAATTTTTTGACGATTATTCGTTGACTGGAAGTAATATCAATTTACATCCCATGTAAACTTTATGAGAATTTGCGACACAACCCCTATAGCATATCTACTTAATACACATTATTAAGACCTAACACTTAATTCTTCTATATTCATATATTTTTGGAGTACTTATGGATTTTTGAAGTATTATAGAGTATTGGTAGTTCTATACAGAGAGCGCATTAAGTACTAAGACCTGGCTTTATTTTTTCCCCTGTATAATTTTTTGAAAAACGTCTTGAAGCGTTTTTCGAACATTTATACAGGGGAAAAAATAAAGCCAGGTCTTCCTATTTATAACATATGTTTAATATATGGATAATACTTTATGCGCTCTCTGTATAATTTATAATGAAACAATGTTGTACATATCTTCAGTGGTAATAATAAACTTTACCTTACTTTACTGTACTAATTAGAAAAGTAATACTTAATTGTTTTTATATAATCATAGCTCCACAATAATACTTAAATTCAGCACATTTTTTGCCATTGTACAACAATAGTCAATCAAAGCCAACTTCATACAACCGCATATTTTAATGTAAAATAAGTTGGTGCCAGATTCTTAACAGTATAATAACTGAGGTTAAACTTTTTGACGATTATTCGTTGACTGAAAGTAATGTCAATGTACACCCCATGTAAACTTTATGAGAATTTGCGACACAACCCCTATAGCATATCTACTTAAAAAACATTATTAAGACGTAACACTTATTTCTTCTATATTCATTTATTTTTGGAGTACTTATGGATTTTTGAAGTATTATAGAGTATTGGTAGTTCTATACAGAGAGCGCATAAAGTATTAAGACCTGGCTTTATTTTTTCCCCTGTATAAATTTTTGAAAAACGTGTTGAGGCGTTTTTCGAAAATTTATACAGGGGAAAAAATAAAGCCAGGTCTTCCTATTTATAATATATGTATAATATATGGATAATACTTTATGCGCTCTCTGTATAATTTATAATGAAACAATGTTGTACATATCTTCAGTGGTAATAATAAACTTTACTTTACTTTACTTACTAATTAAAAAAATAATACTTAATTGTTTTTGTATAATTATAGCTCCACAATAATACTTAAATTCAGCACATTTTTTACCATTGTACAAAAATAATCAATCAAAGCCAACTTCATACAACCGCATATTTCAATCTAAAATAAGTTGGTGCCTGATTCTTAACAGTACAATAACTGAGGTTAAAATTTTTGACGATTATTCGTTGACTGAAAGTAATGTCAATTTACATCCCATGTAAACCTTATGAGAATTTGCGACAGAACCCCTATAGCATATCTACTTAAAAGAAATTAATAAGACTTAATACTTAATTCTTCTATATTAATATATTTTTGGAGTACTTTTTTGAATGATTCTTGATTTTTGAAGTATTTTAGAGTTTTGGTAGTTCTATATAATTTATAATGAAACAATGTTGTACATATCTTCAGTGGTAATAATAAACTTTACCTTACTTTACTTTACTAATTAGAAAAATAATACTTAATTGTTTTTGTATAATCATAGCTCCACAATAATACTTAAATTCAGCACATTTTTTACCATTGTACAAATATAATCAATTAAAGCCAACTTCATACAACCGTATATTTCAATGTAAAATAAGTTGGTGCCAGATTCTTAACAGTACAATAACTGAAGTTAAACTTTTTGACGATTATTCGTTGACTGAAAGTAATGTAAATTTACACCCCATGTAAACTTTATAAGAATTTGCGACACAACCCCTATAGCATATCTACTTAATAAACATTATTAAGACCTAACACTTAATTCTTCTATATTCATATATTTTTGGAGTACTTATGGATTTTTGAAGTATTATAGAGTATTGGTAGTTCTATACAGAGAGCGCATTAAGTACTAAGACCTGGCTTTATTTTTTACCCTGTATAAATTTTCGAAAAACGTGTTGAAGCGTTTTTCGAAGATTTATACAGAGGAAAAATAAAGCCAGGTCTTCCTATTTATAATATATGTATAATATATGGATAATACTTTATGCGCTCTCTGTATAATTTATAATGAAACAATGTTGTACATATCTTCAGTGGTAATAATAAACTTTACCTTACTTTACTTTACTAATTAGAAAAATAATACTTAATTGTTTTTGTATAATCATAGCTCCACAATAATAATTAAATTCTGCACATTTTTTACCATTGTACAAAAATAATCAATCAAAGCCAACTTCATACAACCGCATATTTCAATGTAAAATAAGTTGGTGTCAGATTCTTAACAGTACAATAACTGAGGTTAAACTTTTTGGCGATTATTCGTTGACTGGAAGTAATGTCAATTTACACCCCATGTAAACTTTATGAGAATTTGCGACACAACCCCTATAGCATATCTACTTAAAACACATTATTAAGACCTAACACTTAATTCTTCTATATTCATTTATTTTTGGAATACCTATGGAGTTTTGAGGTATTATAGAGTACTGGTAGTTCTATACAGAGAGCGCATAAAGTATTAAGACCTGGCTTTATTTTTTCCCCTGTATAAATTTTCGAAAAACGTGTTGAAGCGTTTTTCGAACA
The DNA here is from genome assembly GCA_951805005.1 of Othius punctulatus. Taxonomy (NCBI): domain Eukaryota; kingdom Metazoa; phylum Arthropoda; class Insecta; order Coleoptera; family Staphylinidae; genus Othius; species Othius punctulatus. The sequence continues at coordinate 84,840,153 of OX638142.1, read as the reverse complement.
TATATACAGGGGAAAAAATAAAGCCAGGTCTTCCTATTTATAATATACAGGGTGTATCAGCCAAATGGAATAAATTCAATAATAAATAAATGGGGGCGTGTTCGAAAAAACGCTCGGACACGTCGATTGTTATTTTTAGTTGCGCATTTTTTTCAACAAAAACTTTTTATACAGGGTGTGTCATGTGACCGTGGCCAATACCAACTTTCTTATTTTAAATGCAACACCTGGTATATTATTCAATTTTTAGATTCTTCAGAAAATTCTAGACATATTTCATGTACAATGTCCTATATATATCTTCAACTGTTTCGGAAATATTAAGTGTTTTCAGATTTATTGCAAAAATTAACATTAAAAAAAGAAAATTATTTGATTACAGAAATTCGCTACAATTTATAATGAAACAATGTTGTACATTTCTTCAGTAGTAATAATAAACTTTACTTTACCTTTACCTAATTAGAAAAATAATACTTAATTGTCTTTGTATAATTATACCTCCACAATAATAATTAAATTCAGCACATTTTTCTTTACAATTGTATTAAAATAATCAATCAAAGTTGCCTTTATCTGTTGATTCAAATGAAAAATAAGTTGCTGCGAGATTCGTAATTGTATTGAAATTTTATCAGTGTTCATAATCGGTGAACGTAACTTTATTTGATTCAATGAAATTTAATTTAATTTGAAATTGCTGGTATTCACTTGCTCCCGTCGACGTTATTTATTTGAAATCTGTCGACACTTTTTATCTCGAGACGTATTTTAATGTAAATTCTCGTCGTTTCTTTGAAATCATGTTTTAATTGAGGGAATTTGTTTGACTTGGTGTTTGGTGCGATAACAGATTTGAAGTGTAAATACAATTATTAGATTGGCAGCATCCGAAAGCGCATGAAAAGATAAGCAGATTAAAATCAATCCACAATTAAAGACGATTAAAGTTTAATCGTCTAATTAAACTTTAATTAAATTAATGACGATCACCTTTAATTTGATTTACACTGATTTTAATTTACTATGGATGTTTTTAATCAGGCACTGAGATAAAGTCATTTATATAAAAGTATATACAGGGTGGCCCACCTATCCTCGCTCGGACCATTGCTGCTAGACTAATGAAAATTGAGGAAAAAATCTGATTGGAAGTTATTGGAGACTTGATGTGCTTCTTTTTAAAATTATTTTCATTATAACAAGTAATAAAAATTTATAAATAAATTGATTGAAAAATATAATTTTAGACCACAGAAAAATTGAATCATTCCACTCATGATTTTTTTCTGGTAAAGAGTGAGATAATAATATAATATAATATAATAATATGATGATATGATATACAGGGTGGCCCACCTCTCCTCGCTCAGACCATTGCTGCTAGACTAAGGAAAATTGAGGAAAACATCTAATTGGAAGTTATTGGACACTTGATGTGCTACATTTTAAAATTATTTTCGAGTGTACAGAGTGTACCATAAATCCAGGACACAATATTTGGTTTCATTTTTAAACGGAACACCCTGTATACTCTTTCATTTTTTGAATCTGTTTTATGTGGGCTTCATAAACTATTATTATTTTTAGGGATCAGATGCAACGTTGCCAAATTATTCACATTTTAATCAAATTTAACGAAAAATCATGGAACTGGAAAAAAAATCAAAAAAACCTTATTATAAGAGATCAATGAAAAAATCTGCGTATGCAAGTACTCAATTCATTTGAAAATTTCTTTTTTCATTTGAAAATAACAAAATTGTATTGTGGTTTTCGGAACACCCTGTGTATTCTATGTGACTCAAAATATTACGTATGTTTTAGGACATTTCTTGGGTACTTGCATACGAAGATTCTTTTATTGATCTCTTGTAATAAGGTTTTGTTGAATTTTTTCCCACGTCCATGATTTTTCGTTAAATTTGATTAAAATATGAATAACTTGACAAAGTTGCATCTAATCTCAAAAAATAAAAATGATTTATGAAGCCTACATGAAGCAGATTCTAAAACTAAAAGAATATACAGGGTGGTCCATTTAAAAAAAAGAGAAAATTTTGTGTGCCGGATTTATGGTACACTCTGTGCACTCGAAAATAATTTTAAAAAAGTAGCACATCAAATGTCCAATAACTTCCAATCAAATGTTTTCTATAATTTTCATTAGTCTAGCAGCAATGCTCAAAGCGATGATAGGTGGTCCATCCTGAATATCTATCTATCTATCTGTATCAGAATCTTAGAAAATTTCGCAAAAAAATGTCATTCGTCGGTACGATTTTTATTCCATACTTAGTCTTTACCAGAAAAAAATCATGAATCGAATGATTCCATTTTTCTGTGGTCTAAAATTTTTAATTTAGTTTTTAATTTATTTAAAAAAAAAATTATTACGACTTGTTTTTTGACGATCATTTTTAATGATCAGTGATTTACACTGATTTTAATCTACTACGGATGTTTTCAGGCACTGATATCAAATCATTTATATAAAAGTATATTTATCGCAGAATCTTTGAGTAATTTGAAAATTTCGCAAAAAAATGTCATTCGTCGGTACGATTTTTATTCCATACTTTATTATCTCAGCCTTTACCAGAAAAAAATCATGAGTGGAATGATTCAATTTTTCTGTGGTCTAAAATTATAGTAGTAGTTTTTAATTCATTTAAACAAAAAAAAAATTACGACTTGTTATTTGACAATCATCTTTAATTTGATTTACACTGATTTTAATCCACTACGGATGTAGTGTACTAGAAAAAAATCATGAGTGGAATGATTCCATTTTTCTGTGGTCTAAAATTATAGTAGTACTTTTTAATAAATAAAAAAAAATATTACGACTTGTTTTTTGACGCTCATCTTTAATTTGATTTACACTGATTTTAATCCACTACGGATGTTTTCAGGCACTGATATTAAATCATTTATACAAAAGTATATTTATCGCAGAATCTTCGAGTAATTTGAAAATTTCTCAAAAAAATGTCATTCGTCGGTCATTTATGTAAAAGTATATTTTGCAAACAAAATGTCATTCGTCGGTACGATTTTTATTCCATACTTTATTATCTCATCTTTACCAGAAAAAAAAAATCATGAGTGGAATGATTCCATTTTCATGTGGTCTAAAATTATAGTAGTAGTTTTTAATTCATTTAAACAAAAAATATATTAAGACTTGTTTTTTGACAATCATCTTTAATTTAATTTACACTGATTTTAATCTACTACGGATGTTTTCAGGCACTGATATCAAAATGACTTGATATATAAAAGTATATTTATCGCAGAATCTTTGAAAATTTCGCAAAAAAATGTCATTCGTCGGTACGATTTTTATTCCATACTTTATAATCTTAGTCTTTACCAGAAAAAAATCACGAGTGGAATGATTCCATTTTTCTGTGGTCTAAAATTATAGTAGTACTTTTCAATAGATTAAAAAAAAAATATTACGACTTGTGTTTTGACGCTCATCTTTAATTTGATTTACACTGATTTTTATCTACTACGGATGTTTTCAGGCACTGATATCAAGTCATTTATATAAAAGTATATTTATCGCAGAATCTTTGGAAATTCCGCAAAAAAATGTCATTCGTCGGTATGATTTTTATTCCATACTTTATTATCTTAGTTTTTACCAGAAAAAAATCATGAGTGGAATGATTCAATTCATTCATTCTTTTCTTTTTTATTCATTCAATTCATTCATTATTTTCTTTTTTCTTCATTCAATTCATTGTCATCAATTCATTTCTGTGGTCTAAAATTATATTTTTTAAATCATTTCTTTATAAATTTTTATTACCTCTTGTTTTTTTTTATATCATGGTGAATGCATTAATATTGAAATCTATATTTCAAATCGATCTGAATACAAGTGACTCAAAGATAATTAAATATATGACATTTTAATTGATACAGATTTTTTTATGGTTAATTTTTTTATTGAACTTTGTATTGTTTATATCAGGCGTAATATATGCTATCTGATTGAAATAAATTTACATTTTAATCAGGCACATTATTATGTAACCAGCAGTTGTCATGTAATTTTTTTGATTTTGTTTGATAGAAATTGTAACAAAACAAATTTTCGTAATTATTAATATTAATTAAATTTTTTTTTCGTAACAGAAAGGAATTTGCATATGAATTTATTAAATTAGTGAATGTTGAATGTGTATAATGTTTTAAAAAAACTCCGCCTGATAAATAATTATTATTTTAAATTTTAGATTTTGTTCTTGAAATCTCAATTTACAAAATTTTAATCGATAATTCTGAGCCGTTTTTTATATAATTTCAGCAAGTTATTTTTCGGATTATGTCAGACACAATTATTGAATATTATTTATAAGAGAATGGTTTTAGACGTTCTTGAAATTTAAATGAAGTTTGAACTTACATAAAACATTTTTACATCATTATAGCAATCTTCTGAAAACTTAAGAAAGTAATTTGGATATTTTTTAAATTTCCACGAATCATTGCAGAGAGTTAGTTAGTATTTAAAAAATACTAAAATGAATGCATTAAAACTATCGTTTGTTTAATTTAAATGAAGTTGGAACTTAATAAATTTTTACATCATCTTCTGAAAACTTTAGAAAGTAATTCGTTTTTTTTTTTAATTTCCTGGAATCATTGCACAGAGTTAGTTAGTATTTAAAAAATGCTAAAATTAAGGCATTCAAACTATTGTTTGTTTCATTTATTTATAAATTGCTCGAATAATTCCCTACTCTAATTTTGTTCTTAAAATCTCAATTTGCAAAATTTTAATCGATAATTCTGAGCCATTTTGTATATAATTTCAGCAAGTTATTTTTCGCATTATGTCCGACGCAATTATTGAATATTATTTATAAGAGAATGGTTTTAGATGTTCTTGAAATTTACATGAATCTTCTGAAAACTTAAAACTAAAATGAATGCATTAAAACTATTGTTTGCTTACTTAAATGAAGTTTGAACTTAAAAAAATTAACATCATTGTAGCAATCTTCTGAAAACTTAAGAAATAAATTCAGATTTTTTTTAATTTCCATGAATCATTGCACAGAGATACTTATTATTTAAAAAAAATACTAAAATTAATGCATTAAAACTATTGTTTGTTTCATTTATTTATAAATTCTTTCTACTTCTTTTTTTAAGTTATTTTTCGGATTATGTACGACACAATTATTAAATATTATTTCTAAGAGATTGGTTTTAGATGTTCCACAAACTTAAATGAAGTTTGGACTTAATACATTTATACATCATTGTAACAATTTTCTGAAAACTTAAGAAAACAATTTGGATTTTTTTTTAATTTCCAGGAATCATTGCATAGTTAGTTAGTATTTAAAAAATACTAAAATTAATGCATTGCAACTATTGTTTGTTTAATTTAAATGAAGTTTGAACTTAATATATTTTTACATCATTGTAGCAATCTTCTGAAAACTTAAGAAAGTAATTCGGATTTTATTTAAATTTCCATGAATCACTGCACAGAGTTAGTTAGTATTTAAAAAATGCTAAAATTAATGAATTAAAACTATTGTTTGTTTCATTTATTTATAAATTGCTTCAGTAATTCCCTACTCTACTTTTTTTTCTTTTTTACTCTTTTCATTTTTACTTTTTTTTTTACTTTTTTATTTTTTATTTTTTTCTTTTTTACTTTTTATACTGCCATTTTTCTTCAACTGGCATTTCATGCCACTGGTACGTACCAACCTTGAAAGTTTTTTTAATAGGCGGGAAATTCAAACAGCTTACATTCACGACCCTGTTGCAACCGAGTTGGCTGAGTTTTCTTTTGGTCATGTTGGACAAACTGATTCAGTGATACAACGGAAGTGAATTATTTCTGTGTATCGATGTCTATTAGACATTTCCTTCCACATTGTCAAATTTATAATATTTTGCCGTTCCATTTTCATCTCTAATAATTTAAACTTTACATCTGGCAACAATGTTATTTAAAAAATATAACCTCAAATTGAAAACAACTTAACCTAAAAAAAATTGACAGTTCTGGGGAATTCAGTTATTTCCGAAACACTACCAACACAATTACGAGATATTCATAGACTCCCCTGACGCAAAACATCGTGAATAGAGAGAGTATCAATCATTTACGAACACTCCGCACATTTCAATCACTGTTTCGGAATAGCTATGCTTCCACGTTTAGATTTTATCGAATTTCCTTCCCTTTCACGATTCGCGATGGAGTTTTCAAGTCCAATGCATTCCGTACGAGTTACAACTCCCTCGCTTATTAGGTCCATTTGTTATCCGACCCAGACCATCGCTGAACTTCGCCGCCGTCCACATCCGGTTTCAGCGTGCCGCTGAAGTTTGGCCGATGAATCAAGTTTAGTGAAAACAGCAGTCTGCACGATCCTGTGCCAAGATAGCTCGCAAATAAATTTCCATTTCGTTGCAGCCACTACGAACGAGCGGCGTAAATTTAATTTCCTGCCGAAACTCCCCGGAGATGATTAAATTTTGCAGTTAAATTTTCAGCCCCCGCACAGGCGATTAGGCGCGATTAACGGTGGCCATGGAAGCGTCTGCTGCAGCCCTTGGAGTTTGATGAAGTGATTGAATTGTAATTAGTAGTTGCTAACTTTAGGCGATCGATATTTGCTCGTTTTTGCATACAAGTTAATTTGAGTGCAAAATAAAGCGTTTTTACACCACAGTGCGTAAACTAAGCTTTTACGCACTGTTCACAGTGCGTAAAGTGATACTTTTTAGCACAGGTACGTAAAAAATCACCTGTGTGTACATCAACTTTGCGTAAAATAAGTTTTACACACAATTCATTGACTCATCAATTAATTTTTTTTTTTGTATTTTGTCTAAATTTGTTTATTGAAATATAAATAAGGAAATAATAAAAACTCCAATTTTGAAAGTTAATGGAGTTCCAGTTTAGTTCATATTGTAAAAAAATAATCAAATCACAAAAACAGCGAATTTGACTAAACTAATGATACACGTTTTAATCTAGTCTAAATAATTCTAAAGTTTAAAGAACCTGAAATTTTGTTTACTGAAATAATAATAAGGAAATAATGAAAACTCCAAGTTTGAAAGTTAATGAAGTTAATGGAGAACATTAGTTGCGAAATAAACATTTATTATAAGTACTCCAATAAAGAAGGAAGAAAACAAGAAAAAATAAAGAAATATTAAAAACTCAAATTTTGAAAGTTAAAGAGTTCAATCAAATGACACATTGCAATTTTGAAAACTAATTCGCATTTTGTTTATTCCACTAAATAATTTTGATGGATTTTAAGTAGAAGATTAAGTAGAAAAAGTTCAAAAGTAGAAAATTGGCTGAATATAATAATAATTTAAATATAATATCGTCGAATCACAAAAACAAGAATTTAGATTAAACTAATCATAAACATTTTAATTTATTCTAAATAATTTTAAAGTTTAAAGTTTAAAAATTTTGAAATGTTTACTGAAATATGAATAAATAAAGAAAGGATAGAAACTCCCATTTATCTATGTATTTTTTTAGAGAATTTTAACCGAAGCTGTATTTGTAACTTGGATGTTTGCTTGGATGGTAAGATTGATCGAGTGTTAAGTTATCTGATAAAACTGTAGAATAAAGCAGATAAAATTCTATCAATATATAATTTGAGATAAAGCTATAAGTATGTCATGCATGCATTTAGTACACTGCAGCAGATATTTGTATTGATTATTTATTGAAGTTTAAAAAAATACTACAATACATGATACAAGTTCGTAAAGTAGTGCTTTTTTGTACCAGTGTAAATTTTGTTGAACGAGGCACAGCCGAGTTCAACAAAAAAGAGCAGCAGATATTTGTATTAATTATTTATTGAAATTAAAAAATAGTTATTTATGACACAAGTTCGTAAAGTAGTGCATTTTTGTACCACCGTGAATTTTGTTGAACGAGGCACAGCCGAGTTCAACAAAAAAACAGGAGCAGATATTTGTATTAATTATTTATTGAAATTAAAAAATAGTTATTAATGATACAAGTTCGTAAAGTTGTAGCGCATTTTTGTAACAGCGTTATTTATTTTGAACGAGGCACAGACGAGTCCAACAAAAAAAAAACGCGAGTAAAAAATGCTCTTGACGAAAGTGCATCAGACAAAGTTTTTTCAGCGACAGGTATTAGGCAGCAGCAGATATTTTGATTGATCTGATGCAAAAAAAATGATTTTAAAGACTGCAAATTTTTTTTGTTTCGTTAAATTTTCTTATTGTTCATAAAATGAATCATTAAATGTAACAGTTAGGGTATTTTAAAAGTAAAAGTTTTCGTGAAATATTTGGAACCTTTCGATAGCGTGAAGGATTGAACAATTATCTCAAGCTCAATAGGTTTCAAAACCAAAATCCAAATATTCTTGCAAAAATCGTACAATATGAATAAGAAATCTGAGATAAAGCTGTAAATTTATCACATTGTGGCACATAAATATGGAAATCAGCAACAGATATTTTAAATAGTTGTTTAATGAAATTAAAAGAATAAATTTGAAAAACCACGAAAAAAAAAATTTAACAAGTTTGAATCACAAAATATTCATTTTTCCTTGTAAGAGTGTTTTGTTTAATGGTTTAAAGGGATTATCTGAAGATTTACAGATTTGAGCCATTTTTTCAAAATCATCTAATACATGAAATGTTTCGTTAACATATCTTGTTGTTTATAGAATAAACCGTAAAAATTGTTTCATTTTAGATATGGTTTCTCTCGCGAAAGTAAATGTGGAAGTCAGCAGCAGATATTTTGATTGATCTGATGCAAAACAAAAATGGATTTTGAAAATTGTAATCTTTTGTTTCGTTAAATTTTGTAGTTGTTTATGAAATGAATCATTAAATGTAACAGTTTAGATGTTTTATAAGTAAAACTTTTCGTGAAATGTTTGGAACCTATCAATAGTGTGAAGGATTGAATAATTATCTCAAGCTCAATAGGTTTCAAAAGCAAAATCCAAATATTCTTGCAAAAATCGTACAATATCAATATAAAATTTGAGATAAAGCTGTAAATTTGTCATTGTGGCACATAAATGTGGAAACCAGCTACAGATATATTAAATGGTTGTTTAATGAAATTAAAAGAATAAATTTGAAAAATTGATAAATCCAAACTTTTATAGAAATCATTTATATTATGACATAACAATTAAAAATTGAACAGAAATTATTGACATTTTTACTGAACTGAACTTGAAACAAAACTACTGATATTTTTGCAAAACTAATAGTCTTTTTAACGAAAACACCTGAAAACTGTAACAGTTTTTATAGAAACTTTGGACATTTTTTAACATTTTTACTGAACTGAACTTGTAACAAAAATACTGATATTTTTGCAAAACTAATAGTCTTTTTAACGAAAACACCTGAAAACTGTAACAGTCTTTATAGAAACTTTGGACATTTTTTAACATTTTTACTGAACTGAACTTGTAACAAAACTACTGATATTTTTGCAAAACTAATAGTCTTTTTAACGAAAACACCTGAAAACTGTAACAGTTTTTATAGAAACTTTGGATATTTTTTAACATTTTTACTGAACTGAACTTGTAACAAAAATACTGATATTTTTGCAAAACTAATAGTCTTTTTAACGAAAACACCTGAAAACTGTAACAGTTTCTATAGAAACGTTGGAGTAATCATTAAAAATTTGGCAGTGATCGTTGAGTAAAAATAAAATTTTGATAGTAATCAAAATTTGATAAAAAATTGTTGAAATTATAACTGTAATCATTGAAATATTGATAAATCCAAAGATTTATAGTAAACGTTTACATTATGACAAAAAAAATCAAAATTGAACAGCAATCATTGAAATTTTTACCGAACAACTGAAATTGTGACAAAAATACTGTAATTTTGTGTAATATAATAGCAATTAAACAAAACTAACTGAAAATTGAACACTTTTCATTAAAATTTTGGCAATAATAATTAAAAATTTGGCAGTGATCGTTTTGTAAAATTAAAATTTTGAAAGCAATCATTAAAAATTTGGCAGTTATCATTATGTAAAATTGAAATTTTGATAGTAATCAAAGCTTGAAAAGAAATTGTTGAAATAATGAGAGTAATCATTGAAATATTGATATATCCAAACTTTTATAGTTATCATTTACGTTATGACAAAACAATTAAAAATTAAAAATTGTCCCAGCAAAATGGCACTTTCTGAAGATTTATAGGTTTGAGCAATTTTCTCAAGACCAATAGTTTCTAATACACGAAATTCTAGTAAAGATAAAATATTCTTGCAAAAATCTAAAACCTAAAATCTAAGATAAAGCAACACAAATGTGGAAATCCGCAACATATGTGTATTTTAAAGATTGCTAACTGTGTACAGGATTGTTACTACAAATTGTTTTTTTTTTCTACAAATCACAAATTCACAAATCACAAAATATTCAGTTTTCGTTTATTTCCTGTAGAGTTTTGTTTAAGAGTTTAACGGAAGTTTCTGAAGATTTAAAGGTTTGAGCAATTTTTTCAAGATCAAATTGTAAGTTTCTAATACATTAAATTTTAGTAACGATAAAAATATTCTTGCAAAAATCTTAAAATGTAAAATCTCAGATAAAGCTACACAAATGTGGAAATCAGCAACAGATATGTATTTTAAAGATTGCTAACTTTGTACAGGATTTTTACTACACATTGTTTTTTTTTCTTTTATGAATCACAAAATCACAAATCACAAAATAATCAGTTTTCGTTTTTTTCCCTTGTAAGAGAGTTTTGTTTAATGGTTCAATGGGACTTTCTCAAGATTTGAAGGTTTAAGCATTTTTTTCAAGATCAATAGTTTCTAAATACATTAAAATCTAGTAACGATAAAAATATTCTTGCAAAAATTTTAAAATGTAAGATCTGAGATAAAGCTACACAAATGTGGAAATCAGCAACAGATATATATTTTAAAAACTGCTAACTTTGTACAGGATTTTTACTAGAAATTGTTTTTTCTTTCAACGAATCACAAAATCACAAATCACAAAATATTCAGTTTTCGTTTTTTTCCCTTGTAAGAGAGTTTTGGTTAAGGGTTTAATGGAAGTTTCTGAAGATTTAAAGGTTTGAGTAATTTTCTCAAGATCAATAGTTTCTAATACATTAAATTCTAGTAACGATAAAAATATTTTTGCAAAAATCTTAAAATGTAACATCTGAGATGAAGCTACACAAATGTGGAAATGGGGACAGCAACAGATATGTATTTTAAAGATTGCTAACTTTGTACAGGATTGTTACTACAAATTATTTTATTTTCTACGAATCACAAAATTACAAATCACAAAATATTCAGTTTTCGTTTTTTTCCCTTGTAAGAGAGTTTTGGTTAAGGGTTTAATGGAAGTTTCTGAAGATTTTAAGGTTTGAGTAATTTTCTCAAGATCAATAGTTTCTAATACATTAAATTCTAGTAACGATAAAAATATTTTTGCAAAAATCTTAAAATGTAACATCTGAGATGAAGCTACACAAATGTGGAAATGGGGACAGCAACAGATATGTATTTTAAAGATTGCTAACTTTGTACAGGATTGTTACTACAAATTATTTTATTTTCTACGAATCACAAAATTACAAATCACAAAATATTCAGTTTTCGTTTTTTTTCCTTGTAAGAGAGTTTTGTTTAATGGTTCAATGGGACTTTCTGAAGATTTACACTTTTGAGCAATTTTCTCAAGACCAATAGTTTCTAATACAGGAAATTCTAGTAAAGATAAAAATATTCTTGCAAAAATCTTAAAACGTAAAATCTGAGATAAAGCTACACAAATGTGGAAATCAGCAACAGATATATTAAAAATTGCATACTTTGTTTAGGATTTGTAATAGAAATTGTTCTTTTTTCTACGAATCACAAAATTACAAGTCACAAAATATGCAGTTTTCGTTTTTTTTCCTGTAGAATTTTGTTTAAAGGTTTAATGGAAGTTTCTGAAGATTTCAAGGTTTGAGTAATTTTCTCAAAATCAATACTTTCTAATACATTAAATTCTAGTAAAGATGAAAATATTCTTGCAAAAATCTTAAAATGTAAAATCTGAGATAAAGCTACACAAATGTGGAAATCAGCAACAGATATTTTAAAAATTGCAAACTTTGTACAGGATTTTTACTAGAAAATGTTTGTTTTTCTACAAAGAAGGTTTATTACTGTCAAGGAATCAGCGACAGATATTTCAAAAATTTCAAACTTTGTACACGACTTTTACCAGAAATTGAATGTTTTTCTACCCTAGAAAAGGGTTTAGTATGATCAGGGGTTGTCTATTGTGATAAGATAAGTGATGAGATAAGATATGTATTTTAAAAATTGCTAACTTGTACAGGATTTTTACTGGAAATTGTTTTTTTTTCTATGAATCACAAAATCACAAATCACAAAATATTCAATTTTCGTTTTTTTCCCTTTTGAGTTTTGTTTAAGGGTTTAATGGAAGTTTCTGAAGAATTAAACGTTTGAGCAATTTTCTCAAGATCAGTCTCGGGATCAGTCTCAAGATCAAGTCTCTAATACATGAAATGTTTCGATAAAATTTGTTGTTGTTTATACAATGAATCATTAAAAAATGTCACATTTTAGAATTTTCTTAAGATCAATAGTTTCTAAAACATTAAATTTTAGTAAAGATAAAAATATTCTTGCAAAAATCTTAAAATGTAAAATCTGAGATAAATCTACATAAATGTGGAAATCAGCAAGATATTTTAAAAATTGCAAACTTTGTACAGGATTTTTACTAGAAAATGTTTGTTTTTCTACAAAGAAGGTTTATTACTGTCAAGGAATCAGCGACAGATATTTCAAAAATTTCAAACTTTGTACACGACTTTTACCAGAAATTGAATGTTTTTCTAACCTTGAAGAGGGTTTAGTATGATCAGGGGTTGTCTATTGTGATAAGATAAGTGATGAGATAAGATATGTATTTTAAAAATTGCTAACTTGTACAGGATTTTGACTACAAATTGTTTTTTTTCTACGAATCACAAAATCACAAATCACAAAATAGTCAGTTTTCGTTTTTTTTTCTTTAGAGTTTTGTTTAAGGGTTTAATGGAAGTTTCTGAAGATTTAAACGTTTGAGCAATTTTCTCAAGATCAGTCTCAGGATCAGTCTCAAGATTAAGTCTGTAATACATGAAATGTTTCGATAAAATTTGTTGTTGTTTATACAATGAATCATTAAAAAATGTCACATTTTAGAATTTTCTTAAGATCAATAGTTTCTAAAACATTAAATTTTAGTAAAGATAAAAATATTCTTGCAAAAATCTTAAAATGTAAAATCTGAGATAAATCTACATAAATGTGGAAATCAGCAAGATATTTTAAAAATTGCAAACTTTGTACAGGATTTTTACTAGAAAATGTTTGTTTTTCTACAAAGAAGGTTTATTACTGTCAAGGAATCAGCGACAGATATTTCAAAAATTTCAAACTTTGTACACGACTTTTACCAGAAATTGAAGGTTTTTCTACCCTAGAAGAGGGTTTAGTATGATCAGGGGTTGTCTATTGTGATAAGATAAGTGATGAGATAAGATATGTATTTTAAAAATTGCTAACTTGTACAGGATTTTTACTGGAAATTGTTTTTTTTTCTATGAATCACAAAATCACAAATCACAAAATATTCAGTTTTCGTTTTTTTTCCTTTAGAGTTTTGTTTAAGTGTTTAATGGAAGTATCTGAAGATTTAAAGGTTGTAGCAATTTTCTCAAGATCAGTATCGGGATCAGTCTCAAGATCAAGTCTCTAATACATGAAATGTTTCGATAAAATTTGTTGTTGTTTATACAATGAATCATTAAAAAATGTCACATTTTAGAATTTTCTTAAGATCAATAGTTTCTAAAACATTAAATTTTAGTAAAGATAAAAATATTCTTGCAAAAATCTTATAATGTAAAATCTGAGATAAAGCTACATAAATGTGGAAATCAGCAAGATATTTTAAAAATTGCAAACTTTGTACAGGATTTTTACTAGAAAATGTTTGTTTTTCTACAAAGAAGGTTTATTACTCTCAAGGAATCAGCGACAGATATTTCAAAAATTTCAAACTTTGTACACGACTTTTAGCAGAAATTGAATGTTTTTCTAACCTTGAAGAGGGTTTGGTACGATCAGGGGTTGTCTATTGTGATATTGTGATTGTGATATGTGATTATTTTTATGTTTTCAGTGTGCCGAGTCCGAATCCGAACTTATAATTATACTTATAAGTGTTTAATGGGAGTTTCTGAAGATTTAAAGGTTTGAGCAATTTTCTCAAGATCAATAGTTTCTAAGACACGAAATTCTGGTAAAGCTAAAAATATTCTTGGAAAAATCTTAAAACGTAAAATCAGAGATAAAGCTACAAATGTGGAAATAAGCAACAGATATTTTAAAAATTGTAAACTTTGTACAGAATTCTTACTAGAAAATGTTTGTTTATCTACGAAGAAGGTTTATTCAATGTCAAGGAATCAGGCACAGATATTTAAAAAAAATCAAATTTTGTACAGGACTTTTACCAGAAATTTAATGTTTTTCTACCCTAGAAGAGGGTTTAGTGAGATCAGGGGTTGTCTATTGTGATTTGAGAGTTCTATGATATGATATATATTTTGATATATGAAGAGTTCTGACGAATTTTTAAAATTGTGAAAATGCAAATTTCTGTCCAGGACAATCACCAAATAATTTTCGTTTTATTCTTTAACTCCGGAGCACTGAATGTGTAACTACTGGTGCTGGATCTGAACGTCCACATCTTCCTAGGGGAGGTCATGTAATTCGGAATTACAATGGATTGGTAAACTTGTGCAGGTATAGTTTTGATTCTAGTGAAAATACTATACCATGCAGCGCAGAGCATGATTTTTTTATAATTGAAAAAGAAAAAAAAATCCATCAAATACAATTTTTTTTAAAATTGAAATAACTCGATAATATACATGTAATCAATTAATATTGCAATGCACATTGCGATATTTTAAAATCGCAGTCATGTTTTATGTGCTCATGTTTTATGTGCTATGTTTAGGTGTTCATTTGGTTTATGTTAGGGAGAAACCGTTTTGAATTTAGGAAGAATCAATCTATTTAGGTGCTCATTTGATTTATGTTCATGTAGAAATAATCTCGCATGTTTCACGAGTCCATCCACACCCTGTAATCCCGCGTGGTGGTTGAAGGCAGGGGGTAGTAAAAAAATTGAAAAGTTGATTAAAACGACCGGCACACCCCTTGCAGTGCATCCCCACTGCAGCGGAGCATCGATTAACAGAAACCCGACACAGTCACTCGTACTCACCCTCAGCTCGATCTCCACGCGAATGACTCGTGCGGGGGTGGCTGCTGCCCTGCGAAAGCCGGGGGTGTCGTCACATGTCTACGACGACATGCGGCCGCCAGACGCGAGACTGGCGAGAGAAGGGCGCACCACGGC
Organism: Othius punctulatus; assembly: GCA_951805005.1. Lineage (NCBI taxonomy): Eukaryota > Metazoa > Arthropoda > Insecta > Coleoptera > Staphylinidae > Othius > Othius punctulatus. The sequence continues at coordinate 84,824,629 of OX638142.1, read as the reverse complement.
GGTAAACAGTGAAGCGCGAAGAGTCGACAATGACCAGAAGGCGAAGAAGAAGTCGTGTGTGTGTGTGTACGGACCTCGCTATTCGGCGTCGGGCGGATGACTGAGGCGGACATCGGGCAGAGCTTTGCTGCCGGCAAAGCTCTCCATGCCGTTCGATCGGCGCTTTCCCTCTCGAATACGCGGAGAGGAGCGCGACGGTCCGAGCGAGATGAGAGGATGAATGGAGGGTGCGCGCGAGGAGGGTGCGTCGTGAAATTTTTATTCGAATCAACACCGGCGGTCGGACTACGAAAAATGCGGCTCCATAAATCACGAGGGCATTTTAAGCGGCCGTAAAAGGTTTTTTATTTTCGTCGTCCGGCTTCTCAGAAATGATGACCTCTTGGAGTGTGATCGATAGAAATGACCTTAGAGCTAAAATAAGTACAAAACGTGGAAATGCAAATGAGCAAATTACAAATCAAATACTCTTAACCAGTGGTTCCCAACCTTCCTTTAGTCGCGATAATTAGTTTCAGGGATACTATATACGAATCTAATACCAAATTTGCAACTAATAAATTTTCAGAAATTTCAGTAATAGCTAACCCATACTTGTCAATGCAGAAAGTTAAGTGTTTGATTTTTCCCTTATTGAACACTAAATCTTAATAATAATAATAATAAAGAATATTTATTAGCAAATAACGCTACATAATATACAAAATTTCAACAAAAAACAACAAAAGAAAACACACAAATAGCAACTACAATCTTCATATTAACATAACTTTAATTCTATTTACTACATCTACTATTTTCTATTTACAGTCAATCAATTCAAACACATAGTCCCTCACCTGAGACTTAAACCTATGAAAATGTATCTCATCTTTTATGTGACAGGGCATGTTGTTATACAGCTTTAGTCCTCTCGAGAAAAACGATTTTTCCGCTTTATCTGTCCTGTACCTATCGACATAAAAATGGGACTTCTGCCTCGTCTCATGGCCATGAACATCGTATACATATTTAAGTTTTACTACTAAATTTTCAGGCATATTTCCCATTTTCATATTGTGTATGAAAATAAGAGCCTTGTACGTGACTCTCTGTTTTACATTCATAAAATTTAAAATCTTGAGCATATCCTTTATATGCGTAAATTTATTGACTTTCAAAATTATACGCATTGCTTTGTTCTGAATAAGTTGAATATCCCCTATGTCACCTTTTTGTAAGTGAAAAATCACATTTGAACAGAACTCGAAGTGGGGTGCTATTAGTTGTTTGTATAATAAAACGCACACATTCATGTTTAAATCCTTTCTCAGACGACCGAGAAGATAGGTTTTTTTTGACATTTTATTCAATATATATCCGCAGTGGCTCTTAAAATTTAACTTATTATCTAATATCACGCCCAGGTATTTTATCTCTGTGACAACCTCAATAGCAATGTCATTAATTTTTATTTCAACACTTTCATCGATTTGATTACTTGATAAAATCATACATTTAGATCATTGTCAAATTTTCAGGAGTATTAGTTTAATGGATACTATATACGAATCTAATATCAAATTTACAAATAATAAATTTTCAGAAATATTAGTAATAGCTAACCCATACTTGTCAATGCAGAAAGTTAAGTGTTTGATTTTTCCCTTATTGAACACTGAATCTTTGTCAAATTTTCAGGAGTATTAGTTTCAGGGATACTATATACGAATCTAATACCAAATTTGCAACTAATAAATTTTCAGAAATTTCAGTAATAGCTAACCCATACTTGTCAATGCAGAAAGTTAAGTGTTTGATTTTTCCCTTATTGAACACTAAATCTTTGTCAAATTTTCAGGAGTATTAGTTTAATGGATACTATATACGAATCTAATATCAAATTTACAAATAATAAATTTTCAGAAATATTAGTAATAGCTAACCCATACTTGTCAATGCAGAAAGTTAAGTGTTTGATTTTTCCCTTATTGAACACTGAATCTTTGTCAAATTTTCAGGAGTATTAGTTTCAGGGATACTATATACGAATCTAATACCAAATTTGCAAATAATAAATTTTCAGAAATTTCAGTAATAGCTAACCCATACTTGTCAATGCAGAAAGTTATATGTTTGATTTTTCCCTTATTGAACACTGAATCTTTGTCAAATTTTCAGGAGTATTAGTTTCAGGGGTACTATATACGAATCTAATATCAAATTTACAAATAATAAATTTTCAGAAATTTCAGTAATAGCTAACCCATACTTATCAATGCAGAAAGTTATATGTTTGTTTTTCCCTTATTGAACACTGAATCTTTGTCAAATTTTCAGGAGTATTAGTTTCAGGGGTACTATATACGAATCTAATATCAAATATGCAAATAATAAATTTTCAGAAATTTCAGTAATAGCAAACCCATACTTGTCAATGCAGAAAGTTATATGTTTGATTTTTCCCCTATTGAATACTGAATCTTTGTCAAATTTTCAGGAGTATTAGTTTCAGGGATACTATATACGAATCTAATACCAAATTTGCAAATAATAAATTTTCTGAAATTTCAGTAACAGCTAACCCATACTTGTCAATGCAGAAAGTTATATGTTTGATTTTTCCCCTATTGAACACTGAATCTTTGTCAAATTTTCAGAAGTATTAGTTTAATGGGTACTATATACGAATCTAATACCAAATTTACAAATAATAAATTTTCAGAAATTTCAGTAATAGCTAACCCATACTTGTCAATGCAGAAAGTTAAGTGTTTGATTTTTTCCTTATTGAACACTAAATCTTTGTCAAATTTTCAGGAGTATTAGTTTCAGGGATACTATATACGAATCTAATATCAAATATGCAAATAATAAATTTTCAGAAATTTCAGTAACAGCTAACCCATACTTGTCAATGCAGAAAGTTATATGTTTGATTTTTCCCCTATTAAACACTGAATATATGTCAAATTTTCAGGAGTATTAGTCTCAGGGATACTATATACGAATCTAATACCAAATTTGCAAATAATAAATTTTCAGAAATTTCAGTAATAGCTAACCCATACTTGTCAATGCAGAAAGTTATATGTTTGATTTTTCCCTTATTGAACACTGAATCTTTGTCAAATTTTCAGGAGTATTAGTTTCAGGGATACTATATACGAATCTAATATCAAATTTGCAAATAATAAATTTTCTGAAATTTCAGTAATAGCTAACCCATACTTGTCAATGCAGAAAGTTATATGTTTGATTTTTCCCTTATTGAACACTGAATCTTTGTCAAATTTTCAGGAGTATTAGTTTCAGGGGTACTATATACGAATCTAATATCAAATTTACAAATAATAAATTTTCAGAAATTTCAGTAATAGCTAACCCATACTTGTCAATGCAGAAAGTTAAGTGTTTGATTTTTCCCTTATTGAACACTGAATCTTTGTCAAATTTTCAGGAGTATTAGTTTCAGGGGTACTATATACGAATCTAATATCAAATTTGCAAATAATAAATTTTCAGAAATTGCAGTAATAGCTTACCCATACTTGTTAATGCAGAAAGTTATATGTTTGATTTTTCCCTTATTGAACACTGAATCTTTGTCAAATTTTCAGGAGTATTAGTTTAATGGGTACTATATACGAATCTAATATCAAATTTGCAAATAATAAATTTTCAGAAACTTCAGTAACAGCTAACCCATACTTATCAATGCAGAAAGTTATATGTTTGTTTTTTCCCTTACTGAACACTGAATCTTTGTCAAATTTTCAGGAGTATTAGTTTCAGGGGTACTATATACGAATCTAATATCAAATTTGCAAATAATAAATTTTCAGAAATTTCAGTAATAGCTAACCCATACTTATCAATGCAGAAAGTTATATGTTTGATTTTTCCCTTATTGAACACTGAATCTTTGTCAAATTTTCAGGAGTATTAGTTTCAGGGGTACTATATACGAATCTAATATCAAATTTGCAAATAATAAATTTTCAGAAATTTCAGTAATAGCTAACCCATACTTGTAAATGCAGAAAGTTATATGATTGATTTTTCCCTTATTGAACACTGAATCTTTGTCAAATTTTCAGGAGTATTAGTTTAATGGGTACTATATACGAATCTAATATCAAATTTACAAATAATAGATTTTCAGAAATTTCAGTAATAGATTACCCATACTTGTCAATGCAGAAAGTTATATGTTTGATTTTTCCCTTATTGAACACTGAATCTTTGTCAAATTTTCAGGAGTATTAGTTTCAGGGATACTATATACGTATCTAATATCAAATTTGCAAATAATAAATTTTCAGAAATTTCAGTAATAGCTAACCCATACTTGTCAATGCAGAAAGTTAAGTGTTTGATTTTTCCCTTATTGAACACTAAATCTTTGTCAAATTTTCAGGAGTATTAGTTTCAGGGATACTATATACGAATCTAATATCAAATTTGCAAATAATAAATTTTCAGAAATTTCAGTAATAGCTAACCCATACTTGTCAATGCAGAAAGTTAAGTGTTTGATTTTTCCCTTATTGAACACTAAATCTTTGTCAAATTTTCAGGAGTATTAGTGTCAGGGATACTATATACGAATCTAAAATCAAATTTTCAAATAATAAATTTTCAGAAATTTCAGTAATAGCTAACCCATACTTGTCAATGCAGAAAGTTAAGTGTTTGATTTTTCCCTTATTGAACACTGAATCTTTGTCAAATTTTCAGGAGTATTAGTCTCAGGGATACTATATACGAATCTAATATCAAATTTGCAAATAATAAATTTTCAGAAATTTCAGTAATAGCTAACCCATACTTGTCAATGCAGAAAGTTAAGTGTTTGATTTTTCCCTTATTGAACACTGAATCTTTGTCAAATTTTCAGGAGTATTAGTTTCAGGGATACTATATACGAATCTAATATCAAATTTGCAAATAATAAATTTTCAGAAATTTCAGTAATAGCTAACCCATACTTGTCAATGCAGAAAGTTAAGTGTTTGATTTTTCCCTTATTGAACACTGAATCTTTGTCAAATTTTCAGGAGTATTAGTTTCAGGGGTACTATATACGAATGTAATATCAAATTTGCAAATAATAAATTTTCAGAAATTTCAGTAATAGCTAACCCATACTTGTAAATGCAGAAAGTTAAGTGTTTGATTTTTCCCTTATTGAACACTGAATCTTTGTCAAATTTTCAGGAGTATTAGTTTAATGGGTACTATATACGAATGTAATATAAAATTTACAAATAATAAATTTTCAGAAATTTCAGTAATAGCTAACCCATACTTGTCAATGCAGAAAGTTAAGTGTTTGATTTTTCCCTTATTGAACACTGAATCTTTGTCAAATTTTCAGGAGTATTAGTTTCAGGGGTACTATATACGAATCTAATATCAAATTTGCAAATAATAAATTTTCAGAAATTTCAGTAATAGCTAACTCATACTTGTCAATGCAGAAAGTTAAGTGTTTGATTTTTCCCTTATTGAACACTGAATCTTTGTCAAATTTTCAGGAGTATTAGTTTCAGGGGTACTGTACACGAATCTAATATCAAATTTGCAAATAATAAATTTTCAGAAATTTCAGTAATGGCTAACCCATACTTGTCAATGCAGAAAGTTATATGTTTGATTTTTCCCTTATTGAACACTAAATCTTTGTCAAATTTTCAGGAGTATTAGTTTCAGGGGTACTATATACGAATCTAATATCAAATTTGCAAATAATAAATTTTCTGAAATTTCAGTAATGGCTAACCCATACTTGTCAATGCAGAAAGTTATATGTTTGATTTTTCCCTTATTGAACACTAAATCTTTGTCAAATTTTCAGGAGTATTAGTTTCAGGGGTACTATATACGAATCTAAAATCAAATTAGCAAATAATAAATTTTCAGAAATTTCAGTAATAGCTCACCCATACTTGTCAATGCCGAAAGTTATATCTTTGTTTTTTCCCATATTAAACACTAAATCTTTGTCAAATTTTCAGGAGTATTAGTTTCAGGGGTACTATATACGAATCTATTATCAAACTTGATAATAATAAATTTTCAGGAATTTCAGTAATAGCTAACCCATACTTGTCAATGCAGAAAGTTATGTGTTTGATTTTTCCCTTATTGAACACTGAATCTTTGTCAAATTTTCAGGAGTATTAGTTTCAGGGGTGCTATATACGAATCTAATATCAAATTTTCAAATAATAAATTTTCAGAAATTTCAGTAATAGCTAACCCATACTTGTCAATGCAGAAAGTTATATGATTGATTTTTCCCTTATTGAACACTGAATCTTTGTCAAATTTTCAGGAGTATTAGTTTCAGGGGTACTATATACGAATCTAATATCAAATTTACAAATAATAGATTTTCAGAAATTTCAGTAATAGATTACCCATACTTGTCAATGCAGAAAGTTATATGTTTGATTTTTCCCTTATTGAACACTGAATCTTTGTCAAATTTTCAGGAGTATTAGTTTCAGGGATACTATATACGTATCTAATATCAAATTTGCAAATAATAAATTTTCAGAAATTTCAGTAATAGCTAACCCATACTTGTCAATGCAGAAAGTTATGTGTTTGATTTTTCCCTTATTGAACACTGAATCTTTGTCAAATTTTCAGGAGTATTAGTTTCAGGGGTACTATATACGAATCTAATATCAAATTTTCAAATAATAAATTTTCAGAAATTTCAGTAATAGCTAACCCATACTTGTAAATGCAGAAAGTTATATGATTGATTTTTCCCCTATTGAACACTGAATCTTTGTCAAATTTTCAGGAGTATTAGTTTCAGGGATACTATATACGAATCTAATATCAAATTTGCAAATAATAAATTTTCAGAAATTTCAGTAATAGCTAACCCATACTTGTCAATGCAGAAAGTTATATGTTTGATTTTTCCCTTATTGAACACTGAATCTTTGTCAAATTTTCCGGAGTATTAGTTTCAGGGGTACTATATACGAATCTAATATCAAATTTGTAAATAATAAATTTTCAGAAATTTCAGTAATGGCTAACCCATACTTGTCAATGCAGAAAGTTATATGTTTGATTTTTCCCTTATTGAACACTGAATCTTTGTCAAATTTTCAGGAGTATTAGTTTCAGGGATACTATATACGAATCTAATATCAAATTTGCAAATAATAAATTTTCAGAAATTTCAGTAATAGCTAACCCATACTTGCCAATGCAGAAAGTCAAGTGTTTGATTTTTCCCTTGTTGAGCACTGAATCTTTGTCAAATTTTCAGGAGTATTAGTTTAATGGGCACTATATACGAATCTAATATCAAATTTACAAATAATAAATTTTCAGAAATTTCACTAATAGCTAACCCATACTTGTCAATGCAGAAAGTTAAGTGTTTGATTTTTCCCTTATTGAACACTGAATCTTTGTCAAATTTTCAGGAGTATTAGTTTCAGGGATACTATATACGAATCTAATACCAAATTTGCAAATAATAAATTTTCAGAAATTTCAGTAATAGCTAACCCATACTTGTCAATGCAGAAAGTTAAGTGTTTGATTTTTCCCTTATTGAACACTGAATCTATGTCAAATTTTCAGGAGTATTAGTTTCAGGGATACTATATACGAATCTAATATCAAATTTGCAAATAATATATTTTCAGAAATTTCAGTAATAGCTAACCCATACTTGTCAATGCAGAAAGTTATATGATTGATTTTTCCCTTATTAAACAATGAATCTTTGTCAAATTTTCAGGAGTATTAGTTTCAGGGATACTATATACGAATCTAATATCAAATATGCAAATAATAAATTTTCAGAAATTTCAGTAACAGCTAACCCATACTTGTCAATGCAGAAAGTTATATGTTTGATTTTTCCCCTATTGAACACTGAATCTTTGTCAAATTTTCAGGAGTATTAGTTTAATGGGTACTATATACGAATCTAATATCAAATTTACAAATAATAAATTTTCAGAAATTTCACTAATAGCTAACCCATACTTGTCAATGCAGAAAGTTAAGTGTTTGATTTTTCCCTTATTGAACACTGAATCTTTGTCAAATTTTCAGGAGTATTAGTTTAATGGGTACTATATACGAATCTAATATCAAATTTACAAATAATAAATTTTCAGAAATTTCACTAATAGCTAACCCATACTTGTCAATGCAGAAAGTTAAGTGTTTGATTTTTCCCTTATTGAACACTGAATTTTTGTCAAATTTTCAGGAGTATTAGTTTCAGGGATACTATATACGAATCTAATATCAAATTTGCAAATAATAAATTTTCAGAAATTTCAGTAATAGCTAACCCATACTTGTCAATGCAGAAAGTTAAGTGTTTGATTTTTCCCTTATTGAACACTGAATTTTTGTCAAATTTTCAGGAGTATTAGTTTCAGGGATACTATATACGAATCTAATATCAAATTTGCAAATAATAAATTTTCAGAAATTTCAGTAATAGCTAACCCATACTTGTCAATGCAGAAAGTTAAGTGTTTGATTTTTCCCTTATTGAACACTGAATCTTTGTCAAATTTTCAGGAGTATTAGTTTCAGGGGTACTATATACGAATCTAATATCAAATTTGCAAATAATAAATTTTCAGAAATTTCAGTAATAGCTAACCTATACTTGTCAATGCAGAAAGTTAAGTGTTTGATTTTTCCCTTATTGAACACTGAATCTTTGTCAAATTTTCAGGAGTATTAGTTTAATGGGTACTATATACGAATCTAATATCAAATTTTCAAATAATAAATTTTCAGAAATTTCAGTAATAGCTAACCCATACTTGTCAATGCAGAAAGTTATATGTTTGTTTTTTCCCTTATTGAACACTGAATCTTAGTCAAATTTTCAGGAGTATTAGTTTCAGGGGTACTATATACGAATCTAACATCAAATTTGCAAATAATAAATTTTCAGAAATTTCAGTAATAGCTAACCCATACTTGTCAATGCAGAAAGTTATATGATTGATTTTTCCCTTATTAAACACTGAATCTTTGTCAAATTTTCAGGAGTATTAGTTTCAGGGGTACTATATACGAATCTAACATCAAATTTACAAATAATAAATTTTCAGAAATTTCACTAATAGCTAACCCATACTTGTCAATGCAGAAAGTTAAGTGTTTGATTTTTCCCTTATTGAACACTGAATCTTTGTCAAATTTTCAGGAGTATTAGTTTAATGGGTACTATATACGAATCTAATATCAAATTTTCAAATAATAAATTTTCAGAAATTTCAGTAATAGCTAACCCATACTTGTCAATGCAGAAAGTTAAGTGTTTGATTTTTCCCTTATTGAACACTGAATCTTTGTCAAATTTTCAGGAGTATTAGTTTAATGGGTACTATATACGAATCTAACATCAAATTTGCAAATAATAAATTTTCAGAAATTTCAGTAATAGCTAACCCATACTTGTCAATGCAGAAAGTTAAGTGTTTGATTTTTCCCTTATTGAACACTGAATCTTTGTCAAATTTTCAGGAGTATTAGTTTAATGGGTACTCTATACGAATCTAATACCAAATTTGCAAATAATAAATTTTCTGAAATTTTAGTAATAGCTAACCCATACTTGTTAATGCAGAAAGTTATATGTTTGATTTTTCCCTTATTGAACACCGAATCTTTGTCAAATTTTCAGGAGTATTAGTTTAACGGGTACTATATACGAATCTAATATCAAATTTGCAAATAATAAATTTTCAGAAATTTCAGTAATAGCTAACCCATACTTGTCAATGCAGAAAGTCAAGTGTTTGATTTTTCCCTTATTGAACACTGAATCTTTGTCAAATTTTCAGGAGTATTAGTTTCAGGGATACTATATACGAATCTAATACCAAATTTGCAAATAATAAATTTTCAGAAATTTCAGTAATAGCTAACCCATACTTATCAATGCAGAAAGTTATATGTTTGATTTTTCCCTTATTGAACACTGAATCTTTGTCAAATTTTCAGGAGTATTAGTTTCAGGGGTACTCTATACGAATCTAATATCAAATTTGCAAATAATAAATTTTCAGAAATTTCAGTAATAGCTAACCCATACTTATCAATGCAGAAAGTTATATGTTTGATTTTTCCCTTATTGAACACTGAATCTTTGTCAAATTTTCAGGAGTATTAGTTTCAGGGGTACTATATACGAATCTAATATCAAATTTGCAAATAATAAATTTTCAGAAATTTCAGTAATGGCTAACCCATACTTGTCAATGCAGTAAGTTATATGTTTGATTTTTCCCTTATTGAACACTGAATCTTGGTCAAATTTTCAGGAGTATTAGTTTCAGGGGTACTATATACGAATCTAATATCAAATTTGCAAATAATAAATTTTCAGAAATTTCAGTAATAGCTAACCCATACTTGTCAATGCAGAAAGTCAAGTGTTTGATTTTTCCCTTATTGAACACTGAATCTTTGTCAAATTTTCAGGAGTATTAGTTTCAGGGATACTATATACGAATCTAATACCAAATTTGCAAATAATAAATTTTCAGAAATTTCAGTAATAGCTAACCCATACTTATCAATGCAGAAAGTTATATGTTTGATTTTTCCCTTATTGAACACTGAATCTTTGTCAAATTTTCAGGAGTATTAGTTTCAGGGGTACTCTATACGAATCTAATATCAAATTTGCAAATAATAAATTTTCAGAAATTTCAGTAATAGCTAACCCATACTTATCAATGCAGAAAGTTATATGTTTGATTTTTCCCTTATTGAACACTGAATCTTTGTCAAATTTTCAGGAGTATTAGTTTCAGGGGTACTATATACGAATCTAATATCAAATTTGCAAATAATAAATTTTCAGAAATTTCAGTAATGGCTAACCCATACTTGTCAATGCAGTAAGTTATATGTTTGATTTTTCCCTTATTGAACACTGAATCTTGGTCAAATTTTCAGGAGTATTAGTTTCAGGGGTACTATATACGAATCTAATATCAAATTTGCAAATAATAAATTTTCAGAAATTTCAGTAATGGCTAACCCATACTTGTCAATGCAGTAAGTTATATGTTTGATTTTTCCCTTATTGAACACCGAATCTTTGTCAAATTTTCAGAAGTATTAGTTTCAGGGATACTATATACGAATCTAATATCAAATTTGCAAATAATAAATTTTCAGAAATTTCAGTAATAGCTAACCCATACTTGTCAATGCAGAAAATTATATGTTTGATTTTTCCGTTATTAAACACTGAATCTTTGTCAAATTTTCAGGAGTATTAGTTTCAGGTATACTGTACACGAATCTAATATCAAATTTGCAAATAATAAATTTTCAGAAATTTCAGTAATAGCTAACCCATACTTGTCAATGCAGAAAGTTATTATTAGTCTTTTATTATTAATTAGTCTTACCCTATATGGATCCCTCGGTATTATTTTTATATTGCTCTGTACTAAAAATGATCTTGCTTTCGTATTAAATTTATACGAAATTACTAAATCATTAATTGGAGACGCAATAGCGCTTCGCCAATGGGTTTTGCTGCGTGGGATTGTCGTTGCGAAAAAAAACTGTCGCTTCAACAATCAACAGCACAGCAGTAGGCAGAAGATAATCGCTCGTATAATTAATTGTGGGCAATTACGGTCGCACACGTGAACAATGGCAATTAATAATGTATAGATTCCTTGAAACGCTCGTTTACACCTGTCCGCCGGCGTTGCGTAATAAGCCGCCCCCGCGTGCGGCCCACCAGAAGAGGGACCGTCGAAAATTCGTCGTAGCAGACTGCGGTGGCGAATGGCTAAGCGCGTGCCGCCTGCCATTTCCGATCGGTCGATACCAACGGCGATTTGCCGGCTGATTGAACTCTTGTCGTGCCCTTTGCGTAAACGCTGGCGCAATGCCCGCCTTTCATTTTTTTTGTATTAATCACTTTTAATCGTTCCATGCATACCTATGCACGCCCACGCCGCACGACGCATCGGCAATAATAGCAGTCGCACCTAGGGAAGTCATCTGCTAACATCTGCATGCTCATGCATTAAAGATGAGCCTTCGGAAAATCATTTTCTTTGATGCGCGTCGATTCCGATGATCGGATGAAAGCCCATCGGTTTCCACGTTATCGCCCAATTAGACGTGGAATATGCTCGGAATTAGAAAACTGCGCATAGAAAGTAAACAGAATTGGCGACGATCACGCGTGATTTCTTTTGCGTGCCTGTTTCCTTCAATCGCTGGAAAAATTGCAAGGTCGCACTCTGCACTTAACGAAAGAAATGAGAACGTTCTCAAAAACATGCATTATTTCTTTATACCCGTCACGAGACTGCAGACAAACTTGGCGAAAGGGTTTCAGGGGAACTCGAACCTAATGTTTAGGTTTAGGTTTAATTAACCCTAATAACCCAAGAATTGAAGTAGAATAGACAGGAAAATTGCTGCTAAAGTCCATTAGACGAATATACAACTCTGCTGAAGGTCAGTCTGCTGAAACATGCACTTTCTTACTTGGACAAACTTGAAGGGAAGAAATATTTGGGCGGCGAATTTGACATGACCACAACCATTGTTGCTCACTCTGCATACATATCTTACTTTTTCAATATTTCTTATGTTCGACTTGGAAAATTGTGCTTAAATAATCGTACATTGCCATATTTATTCCCATATCTTTGGAAAACGTCGTGTGCGTGCGTAATCTTCTGCAGCTCCTCGCGCCGGCGCCTTCCATTAATCAAAGAGCCGCCCTTGACACTCGCAGGCCCACTTATGGAAGCGGTTTCTACATAATTCACGCGAAATTTAATGCAAATATTCGACGGCATTGAGTCTCCTGTATATAGGCACGGTATCAATCTCCGCTTTTTCCTCGGCATCCACCGGCGGCTTGGCACATCAATCAAACGTCCGGAGCGTTCAGAAATCAGAAAGATTGATTTCGGTATCGATGCGAAATTTATGCTGCCAGATATCAGTTAAACGCAGGTTTCTAAATGATACGTAATAATTTGTGTATAATCAATAAATACTAAGCCCTACAGCTAACGCCTGTTGTGCTTATTTGTAAGTACGGCTCTGCTCTTGCCGAACTCCAATTTTGCAAATTTGATATTAGATTCGTATATAGTATCCCTTAAACTAATACTCCTGAAAATTTGACAAAGATTCAGTGTTCAATAAGGGAAAAATCAAACATATAACTTTCTGCATTGACAAGTATGGGTAATCTATTACTGAAATTTCTGAAAATCTATTATTTGTAAATTTGACATTAGATTCGTATATAGTACCCATTAAACTAATACTCCTGAAAATTTGACAAATATTCGGTGTTCAATAAGGGAAAAATCAAACATATAACTTTCTGCATTGACAAGTATGGGTTAGCTGTTACTGAAATTTCTGAAAATTTATTATTTGCACATTTGATATTAGATTCGTATATAGTATCCCTGAAACTAATACTCCTGAAAATTTGACAAAGATTCAGTGTTCAATAAGGGAAAAATCAAACACTTAACTTTCTGCATTGACAAGTATGGATTAGCTATTACTGAAATTTCTGAAAATTTATTATTTGCATATTTGATATTAGATTCGTATATAGTACCCATTAAACTAATACTCCTGAAGATTTGACAAAGATTCAGTGATAAATAAGGGAAAAATCAATCATATAACTTTCTGCATTGACAAGTATGGGTTAGCTATTACTGAAATTTCTGAAAATTTATTATTTGCAAATTTTATATCAGATTCGTATATAGTACCCCTGAAACTATTACTCCTGAAAATTTGACAAAGATTCAGTGTTCAATAAGGGAAAAATCAAACATATAACTTTCTGCATTGACAAGTATCGGTTAGCTATTACTGAAATTTCTGAAAATTTATTATTAGCAAATTTCATATTAGATTTGTATATAGTACCCCTGAAACTAATACTCCTGAAAATTTGAGAAAGATTCAGCGTTCAATAAGGGAAAAATCAAACATATAAATTGCTGCATTGCCAAGTACGGGTTAGCTATTACTGAAATTTCTGAAAATCTATTATTTGTAAATTTGATATTAGATTCGTATATAGTATCCCTGAAACTAATACCCCTGAAAATTTGACAAAGATTCAGTGTTCAATAAGGGAAAAATCAATCATATAACTTTCTGCATTGACAAGTATGGGTTAGCTATTACTGAAATTTCTGAAAATTTATTATTTGCAAATTTGATATTAGATTCGTATATAGTACCCCTGAAACTAATACTCCTGAAAATTTGACAAAGATTCAGTGTTCAATAAGGGAAGAATCAAACATATAAATTGCTGCATTGACAAGTATGGGTTAGCTATAACTGAAATTTCTGAAAATTTATTATTAGCAAATTTCATATTAGATTTGTATATAGTACCCCTGAAACTAATACTCCTGAAAATTTGACAAAGATTCAGCGTTCAATAAGGGAAAAATCAAACATATAAATTGCTGCATTGCCAAGTACGGGTTAGCTATTACTGAAATTTCTGAAAATTTATTATTGCAAATTTCATATTAGATTCGTATAAGGCACACCTGAAACTAATACTCCTGAAAATTTGACAAAGATTCAGTGTTCAATAAGGGAAAAATCAAACATATAACTTTCTGCATTGACAAGTATGGGTTACATATTACTGCAATTTTTGAAAATTTATTATTTGCAAATTTGATATTAGATTCGTATATAGTACCCCTGAAACTAATACTCCTGAAAATTTGACAAAGATTCAGTGTTCAATAAGGGAAAAATCAAACATATAACTTTCTGCATTGAGAAGTATGGGTTAGCTGTTACTGAAATTTCTGAAAATTTATTATTTGCAAATTTGATATTAGATTCGTATATAGTACCCATTAAACTAATACTCCTGAAAATTTGACAAAGATTCAGTGTTCAATAAGGGAAACATCAAACACTTAACTTTCTCCATTGACAAGTATGGGTTAGCTATTACTGAAATTTCTGAAAATTTATTATTTGCAAATTTGATATTAGATTCGTATATAGTACCCATTAAACTAATACTCCTGAAAATTTGACAAAGATTCAGTGTTCAATAAGGGAAAAATCAAACATATAACTTCCTGCATTGACAAGTATGTGTTAGCTATTACTGAAATTTCTGAAAATTTATTATTTGCAAATTTGATATTAGATTCGTGTACAGTACACCTGAAACTAATTCTCCTGAAAATTTGACAATGATTCAGTGTTCAATAAGGGAAAAATCAAACATATAACTTTCTGCATTGACAAGTATGGGTTAGCTATTACTGAAATTTCTGAAAATTTATTATTTTCAAGTTTGATATTAGATTCGTGTACAATACACCTGAAACTAATACTTCTGCAAATTTGACAAAGATTCAGTATTCAATAAGGCAAAAATCAAACATATAACTTTCTGCATTGACAAGTATGGGTTAGCTATTACTGAAATTTCTGAAAATTTATTATCTGCAAATTTGATATTATATTCGTGTACAGTACACCTGAAACTAATACTCCTGAAAATTTGACAAAGATTCAGTGTTCAATAAGGGAAAAATCAATCATATAACTTTCAGCATTGACAAGTATGGGTTAGCTATTACTGAAATTTCTGAAAATTTATTATTTGTAAATTTGATATTAGATTCGTGTAAAGTACACCTGAAACTAATACTCCTGAATATTTGACAAAGATTCAGTATTCAATAAGGGAAAAATCAAACACTTAACTTTCTGCATTGACAAGTATGGGTTATCTATTACTGAAATTTCTGAAAATTTATTATTATCAAGTTTGATAATAGATTCGTATATAGTACCCCTGAAACTAATACTCCTGAAAATTTGACAAAGATTCAGTGTTCAATAAGGGAAAAATCAAACATATAACTTTCTGCATTGACAAGTATGGGTTATCTATTACTGAAATTTCTGAAAATCTATTATTTGTAAATTTCATATTAGATTCGTATATAGTACCCATTAAACTAATACTCTTGAAAATTTGACAAATATTCAGTGTTCAATAAGGGAAAAATCAAACATATAACTTTCTGCATTGACAAGTATGGGTTAGCTATTACTGAAATTCCTGAAAATTTATTATTATCAAGTTTGATAATAGATTCGTATATAGTACCCCTGAAACTAATACTCCTGAAAATTTGACAAAGATTCAGTGTTCAATAAGGGAAAAATCAAACATATAACTTTCTGCATTGACAAGTATGGGTTATCTATTACTGAAATTTCTGAAAATCTATTATTTGTAAATTTCATATTAGATTCGTATATAGTACCCATTAAACTAATACTCTTGAAAATTTGACAAAGATTCAGTGTTCAATAAGGGAAAAATCAAACATATAACTCTCTGCATTGACAAGTATGGGTTAGCTATTAATGAAATTTCTGAAAATTAATTATTTGCAAATTTGATATTAGATTCGTATATAGTCCCCTTGAAACTAATACTCCTGAAAATTTGACAAAGATTCAGTGTTCAATAAGGGAAAAATCAATCATATAACTTTCAGCATTGACAAGTATGGGTTAGCTATTACTGAAATTTCTGAAAATTTATTATTTGCAAATTTGATATTAGATTCGTGTACAGTACACCTGAAACTAATACTCCTGAAAATTTGACAAAGATTCAGTGTTCAATAAGGGAAAAATCAAACATATAACTTTCTGCAGTGACAAGTATGGATTAGCAATTACTGAAATTTCTGAAAATTTATTAATAGCAAATTTAATATTAGATTCGTATATAGTATCCCTGAAACTAATACTCCTGAAAATTTGACAAAGATTCAGTGTTTAATAAGGGAAAAATCAATCATATAACTTTCTGCATTGACAAGTACGGGTTAGTTATTACTTAAATTGCTGAAAATTTATTATTAGCAAATTTCATATTAGATTCGTATATAGTACCCCTGAAACTAATACTCCTGAAAATTTGACAAAGATTCAGTGTTTAATAAGGGAAAAATCAATCATATAACTTTCTGCATTGACAAGTACGGGTTAGTTATTACTTAAATTTCTGAAAATTTATTATTAGCAAATTTCATATTAGATTCGTATATAGTATCCCTGAAACTAATACTCCTGAAAATTTGACAAAGATTCAGTGTTTAATAAGGGAAAAATCAATCATATAACTTTCTGCATTGACAAGTACGGGTTAGTTATTACTTAAATTTCTGAAAATTTATTATTAGCAAATTTCATATTAGATTCGTATATAGTACCCCTGAAACTAATACTCCTGAAAATTTGACAAAGATTCAGCGTTCAATAAGGGAAAAATCAAACATATAACTTTCTGCATTGACAAGTAAGGGTTAGCTATTACTGAAATTTCTGAAAATTTATTATTTGCAAATTTGATATTAGATTCGTATATAGTACCCCTGAAACTAATACTCCTGAAAATTTGACAAAGATTCAGTGAAAGTGAAAGTGAAAGAAGAATTGTGCGTAAAACTTATTTTACGCACTTGTGCTAAAAGTATCACTTTACGCACTGTTAATAGTACGTGAAAACTTAGTTTACGCACTGTCGTAGAAAACCTATATTATTTGGCGATAAATCAATATCTGAATAACCTTTAAATTGTTTCACACAATCAGTAAGTCCTTCGTGGATTTGCGTAAATGCGAGTGCCATAAAGTCAAATTAATTATACGCAGTTTTATAGTGTCTTGTGCAAACTGAATTCCATATTTAGTATTTTATGTGTGTTGGGAAACGGTCAGCCGAGAAAATGTATTTATGGCTAATTAATAAGTAATGTACGATCAATTAAGCGCCGACGTGTTCTGACATTTCAGATTCAACTCGCGAATAAGAAGAGTTTTTAGTAGCACTATGCGATAATAAAACATTAAGTGCTAAATAATACGTACAAGTACGAAAAACATATAAATATTAATATAGTATAGTTTTCAGAAACACACATATAAGGTTTTAGCCATAGACATATATTTATTTATCTACGACTCATAAATCATAAATTCATTGTGTATGTAACGATGGTAATATAATGTACTTGATATTGCAACAGGGGTTGTATTATGACTTCATTATATGACATGGGTTTTATTATGACTTCATTATATGACATGGGTTTTATTATGACTTCATTATAAAACATGGGTCGTATAGAGGCTTCATTATACAACAGGGGTGGTATTATGACTTCAAATACAACATGTCTTATAATGAAGTCATAATACAACCCCTGTTGTACCTCTATTGAACTGAATTTGGTAAGAGACAAACTTAAATAAACAACGTCTTGTTAAATACGAAAAAAAATGTTTTCGATTAGAAGATATCAGCAGTATTGAGAAGTGATGTGTAATTAATTACGAAATTGCAACTTAATATATTAACTAGTCAATTTTGCAAGATTTTAATCGCATGCTCAGCATGGAAATAATAAAAACGGCGTAAATTTATATTCGCTTGTGCAAACACTTTGTTAACAACTTACAGGCAAGTGTCATTGGAACACACGCTGATATATTCATTCATTGTGCAATATTGCGCATAGATATTTATTAATTTATGGCACAATAAAATATTGAATGGCAAATATTAATACTAGCTGTCGCATAATAAAGGTGTAATGTTGTATTTATTGTTTGTAACAATGAATGATTTTAAATGTTTCACTTACATATGGACATGATAAAAATAGAATGTAAAATGTGTTATTAATCGTCATTTTTTCTAATTATCTAGACTTGGCTTGCAATTTTTTCTTCCACTTATTTAGAATTGGCTTGCAATCTTCAATATTCTTTCATCTACTTATGTAGAATTGACTTGCAATCATTAGTATTTTTTCTACTACTTATGAAGAATTGGCTTGCAAGCATCAATATTTTTTCTTGGACTTATGTAGAATTGGCTTGCAATCAATCATCAATATTTGTTTTCTACTTACGTAGAATTGCGTTGCAATCATTAAAATTTCCTCTACTTATGTGAAATTGGCTTGCAATCATCAATATATTTTCTTCCATTTATGCAGAATTGGCTTGCAATCATCAATATTTTTTTATCATACTTACATAAAATATAATTAAAAAAATAACAACCATAACTTAATTGATTTGAATATTATTTTTAATTTCGAGATTATTTCGAATAATTAATTCGACGCAAAATTGCTACAAAATTCAATTTCCCATAATATTTAAACAGCGACAAAATATTGGACGAATTTGTATTAAATAATCAAAAACATGTCTTCGCTTATTTATTTTGTACTAAATGCACATGTCGATTACCAAGTGACCACATTCATTAGTGTACTAAATTTGTATTGAATGTTTCTGTATTCTTGTTTTATGTCCGTTCTAGCATACAAAAGTTTTTTTTTAATATAGTAAAAACGTGCGCAATATGTTGAATTACCTTTTGTTATGAGTCCCTGAAATTGCAGATACATTGTTAGGAAATTAACAGTATTTATCATTAGAAATTACACAAAATTCCATGTGCAATAATATTTAAACACCCTGTATATTAACGCAAAGTTACTGTACGCAACCAAATTCACATACTAGTATTGTACTCAATTTGCTTCATAGATGGCGCCACTAAGTTACTACTGTAGGCAACCAAGTCCACACACTATTGTACTCAATTTGCTTCATAGATAACGCAACTAGGTTACTACTGTAGGCAACCAAATGCACACTATAGCTATTATAATTCAAATTTGTCTTTATTAATTGTAATAATTAATAACCTGCAATGATTAATAAGGCACGACAAATTAATTATTACCAGTTTTAACGTAATAGTGTACTGACGTAGCTAAGACATTAATAATAATTTTTAGGTTATCTCAAGTATAACCTAACTTTTTCTAGCAACAATCTCGCAAAACCCTCGAATGAATATCCAATATAATAACCGCAGAAGGCCCCACAATGTCCATACTGCAAGGTAAAGTAGTGTCACTAATCCTGGCAGACAGATTTGGCCCCGTTACGGACGCAGTAGGATCGTACTTGTACAAAAATGGCTCCAGCCCCTTACTGCACGTAAAAAAGTCGACAGGGCTCCCACTATCGCGCGTAAGAGCCCCACGGTCCTCACAATTAGCCCCTCATTAATCGTGAATTTATAGGTGAAAGAGGGGCTCTGCATCCTGCTCAAGTACGGCCTGGCCGACTTCAAGCCGAACCGGAACCCCAACATCGCCAACTACAGCCTGGACCCGGGCAGGGTGCTGCTGATGCTGCGCTACCCCAAGTACATCAACCTGATCAAGAACAAGTTCGGCGAAGAGAGCGAGATCATCCTCGAGGAGGTGCTGCACAGCGGGTACGCCAGCGCCTCGGACCTCATAATCAGGGCGCACGCGAGGCTCGAGAAGGACGCCGAGAAGCCGGTGCCGCTGCCCGAGCTCCGCGACAAGTTCCAGTCGCTCGTCATCGCCAAGTACCTGGAGCGGGTGCCTGCCCCGCTGCCCAAGGTGAAGGAGAAAGAAAAGGAGAAGCCCAAGGAGAAGGAAAAGGAGAACGAGGGCGAAGCTGACGGCGATGCAGAAGAAGCGGAGAAGTTGAGGCAGAAGGAGAAGGAAAAGGAGAAGGAGAAGGAAAAGGAGAAGCCGGTGCCTGAGTTGGTCAATAAGGAGGAGGAGATGTACACGATGCCTGCCCTCGATTTGAAGGCCATGTCGGAGAAAATTAAAGGCGCCGATCACGTGCTTAAGGACGCCGGGATTTACTGGAGGATTAATCACGATCGGTTTCATCAGGATATGCGTGACAAACTCATAGGTTTGTATGGTTGCATTTACAAAACTAATGAAAATCATTGATCTAATTTGTAAAAAAAATATCCAAAAGTTTATCATTTTCAATTAAATTTATTGTAGTGAACGCAGTCGTTAAGAAATTTGATGAAAACGCGGGCGAGTTAATCAGAGTGCTGCTGCAGCAGATGTATATCAGAACGGCGCCTTGGGCGGACGTTTCGAACCCTGTTCCTATAGTCGAGGTCAAGGATTTGGTCAAGAAGATGAACCTGTTCCCACAATTAGTTGCATTTTTTGATCAGTACGTTAATGTGATAGGTAATTATGTTATTATTAGAAACTTTTTAATTACAACCTACGAATGTGATTGGCTGCAGAACATATTACATATGACGGTATAAGGGGAAAGTTAAATAAAAAAATAATTGATTCAGTATCGTTGTGTTTTAGAGCAAGACAGCAGTAAAGTCATTAGGAAGGCCGGCGAGGCGAGCGGCGGGTCGTTCCAGATCTTCATCAAGGACATATTCACGCAGCTGACGTGGGAGACGATCGAGCAGATCGTGCTGGAGAAGTTCGACTCCAAGGGGGCCCGCATCTTCAGGCTCGTCAAGAGCAAGAACTACATCGAGCCCGAGCAGATACAGAAGCTCGGCATGATCCCGGCCAAGGAGTGCAAGCGGCTGTCCTACCAGCTCCTGGAGGAGAACTTCATGGCCATCCAGGAGCTCAAGAAGGCCGTCTCCAACTCGGGGCCAACAAAGTCCTTCACGCTGTTCCACATACAGCTCGACCAGGTGGTCAGGATGGTCCTCGAGCTGTGCTACAAGGCGCTGTACAACGTCCTGACCAGGCGGAACAACGATAAGATACTCAACAAGAGGATTATCGATAAGAAGCAGCGGGTCGACACTATCACTTTGAGTATGAAGACACAGGGGGCTTCCGGGGAACAATTAGCTGATGTAAGTAACAGTTTGTCGACTTACAACGTACTTACAGTCGTATACCTTATTTTAGTGCTATTTTACAGGCACACTCAAGAGTATTTTAAAAGATATGACACTGACAGTACATCTACATCTGTACTGCACAGTACAGTAGTGTACTGTACTGTATAGCACTGTACTGTATAGTATAGTGCAGTACTGTATATTATGGTACTGTATTGTACTGTACAGTACTGCACTGTACTGTATAGTCAAGTAAATGTCAAGTAAATGATAAGTATCAAATAATAATATAACAACCTTAAATATCACTATTATTGTTATCAATAAATAATTGATATGTGAAGCCGCACTCAAGAGTATTTTAAAAGATATGACACACTGACAGTACATCTGTACTGCACAGTACAGTAGTGTACTGTACTGTATAGCACTGTACTGTATAGTATAGTGCAGTAATGTATATTATAGTACTGTATTGTACTGTACAGTACTGCACTGTACTGTATAGTCAAGTAAATGTCAAGTAAATGATCAATCAATAAATCAATAAATAATTGATATGTGAAGCCGCACCGTCAAAAAGAACCATTTTTAAACCTTCAATTGTTTGTGCGCAAATCAAAAACCAAAACCCAAAAACCTTAAATATTCACTTACTTTTTCGCTTGCTTTTCAGATTGAAGAGATGATAACGCCGCCGGAGAAAGAACTCCTTGACAAAATCGAGAAGTCCATGAAGAAACTGAACACTGTCGAGCTGGAAATCGACGACACTATTTTCTTACTGGAACTGTACTTCGCTTACGAGTAATAAATCAACACTTAACATAACCCGCGTTTGCATTTGCGTGCTTCAATCATGTCGGCCTTTGAAATCTGAAAACGTAGAGAATGATGATTATAGGGTGTACTATTGTTTCACTCAAAGGTTTTAATATTGGAAGTTGCCAGTGGCGCGTTATGGCGTCATGGGGCCCCGAGTATAAAATATTAAACAATATAAGAAAGAATTTATATGGGGCCCCTCCGGGGGCCTCAGGCAATTTACCCATGGGATAACACGCCACTGGAAGTTATTGCTGGGTATTGAGTAGGTCTGGCCAAGCACTGGCCATTGCTTGCAATGATATTTCATTGTGTACCTAATCACTTTATCGTTTGATGGATTTGTATTAACAATTAACGATTTGTTAATACAAATCCATCAAACGAAAAAGTGATTAGGTACCAGATTCATTAATAATATAACTTACACGAAAACTATGTTGAATTTCTCGAGCAAACGTTCAAATCAAAGAATACACTAAAGACATGGTTAAAATTTGAGACGACGATAAAGCAGATGCCTGTCCGAGTAGAGTACACACTTTTTAGTACTGGGCTTGAAACCAGATGGCGTATTGCAACAGCGTGTTAAAATTACATTACAATTATTTAAAATTGCAATAATAACAGCGCGATTACAGCAATTAAGCATCAATTAGCGACTTTATAAACTACTATTTTATGCAACGCTTTAATTATGAGCATTGAAAACCAGAGTGGTGTAAGTCCACTTGTTTAAATTCAGATAAGTCCAGAAATATATCTGTGATATTGGGAAAAATATTGGGTGGGAAAAACAGTATAAGTCAAAAATTTGGGAAAATGAGTTTAAGTCAAATTATATTTATATTATTAGTAAGGCATAGAAACTACTATTTATGCAACGCTTTAATTATGAGCATAGAAAACAAGAGTGGTGTAAGTCCACTTGTTTAAATTCAGATAAGTCCAGAAATATATCTGTGATATTGGGAAAAATATTGGGTGGGAAAAACAGTATAAGTCGAAAATTTGGGAAAATGAGTTTAAGTCAAATTATATTTATATTATTAGTAAGGCATAGAAAGTGATGCTGTACATTGTGTTTGAAATAGTATGTCACATTATTCAGTCAAGGCCTTTAAATAGGTTGGCAGTTTTAGTACAACTTTAAATGCTACGATTATTGGACGGAAAAAAGGTATAAGTCGACGCTTCCTTAAAATGCTAATTCTTGACTTATACTGTTTTTCCCACCCATCACAGATATAAGGGATGTTGTCCCTTGTACGTTTCTGGATTTCTCTGAATTTTGCTGTTTATCCTTAAAAATATTATATTTAAAATATCTCTTTTAAATATTAAGGCATATAAAAACATATGCCTTACAGCAATAAGTAGATAGGCAAAGGAATAAATAAATTCTATTTAAAAATGTTAACATTAGCACAGGTATTACAATAGTTATATTACAACTAATGATTTTAATTAAATTGTAAGTCTCTGTGGTTACCCCTTGGTGAAACACATAGATAGGGTGAAACATATTTGAATTAAAGGAAAAATAAAACACTTGGTTGAGTTTGTATAAAATGTATGTGTATGAAATAATAATAAATTTTAAATCAGTGAAACTCAACAAAGTGTATTTAACACTATAACATCTATAATGATTTCAAAATACTCTTTTTAAAGCGATGCATGAACGTAACCTCACATTTTAATAAATAAATAAATTAATAATAAATTAATGCTGCCTGCAGTTTAATCAAATAGGATTTATCAATCAATGAAATATCTGCAGGAAGCAGTAGATATGCTCTATTATTAATGAATCTGGTTAATAAATCGAAGAAACTTACGTGAAAATTCTGGCAAAAATGCCGCCTGAAGTTGTCACTGCAATTGTTTCAAATATCAGTTGGCATTGCAGATTCCTGTAGTTGGCATTGCAGATTCCTGTATTACCCACATTTTTTATACAGGGTGATCAAAAATAATTGTCACGAACTTTATCAAACATTTAGTTCCGGTTTTACAATCGTGGAACATCCTTGTTCCTGGTTCAATTACCTAGGATACAATTGTTGAAACAATTGTATCCTAGGTAATTGTACCAGGAACAAGGATGTTCCACGATTGTAAAACTGGGCCTTGTAATATCAGTTGGCATTGCAGATTCCTGTATTACCCACATTTTTTTATACAGGGTGATCAAAAATAACTGTCACGAACTTTATCAAACATTTAGGGCCGGTTTTACAATCGTGGAACATCCTTGTTCCTGGTTCAATTACCTAGGATACAATTGTATTGTATCCTCGGTAATTGTACCAGGAACGTTCCACGATTGTAAAACTGGGCCTTGAAATATCAGTTGGCATTGCAGATTCCTGTAGTTGGCATTGCAGATTCCTGTATTACCCACATTTTTTATACAGGGTGATCAAAAATAATTGTCACGAACTTTATCGAACATTTAGGGCCGGTTTTACAATCATGGAACATCCTTGTTCCTGGTTCAATTACCTAGGATATAATTGTTGAAACAATTGTATCCTAGGTAATTGTACCAGGAACAAGGATGTTCCACGATTGTAAAACAGGGCCTTGAAATATCAGTTGGCATTGCAGATTCCTGTAGTTGGCATTGCAGATTCCTGCATTACCCGCATTTTTTATACAGGGTGATCAAAAATAATTGTCACGAACTTTATCAAACATTTAGGGCCGGTTTTACAATCGTGGAACATCCTTGTTCCTGGTTCAATTACCTAGGATACAATTGTTGAAACAATTGTATCCTAGGTAATTGTACCAGGAACAAGGGTGTTCCACGATTGTAAAACTGGGCCTTACAGTGCTTTATTCGTAAAAGTTTAAATCGTGGTTTATCGGTGGTTTAGCAGTGTTTTACGTTGGGTTACCACGGTTAATAAGATTAAACCACCGTTAAACCGAGCTTTAAATTTGTATGAATAACACTGTTAATTTTATTACTGGTATTACTATTAATTTAGTATTACTATTATTATGCCATGTTTTTATATTATGTGTTCTATTATTGACAGGTTGTTGTGTTTATATTTCACGCAATTGATAACTATAATTGCAATGATTAGAAAATGCATAAATCATAAAATACCCCATCTCTAAAAAGACAATTCTAAAAGTTGTGAAATGTATACAAGGCGTAATATTGCTTCTTAAAGTCTTAGATTAAAATTCCGGATATTTTAATCTAAGACTTTAAGAAGCAATATTACACCTTGTATACATTTCACAGCTCTTAGAATAGTCTTTTTCGCATACTTTTAGCAGTTTACTGACATTGTAATTTTACACGGTTATTGAGTAGACTTGGGACTATTGGAAAATGTAATAAACACACGTTATTTATCTCTAGATTTTACTGAAAATGAATCTGAAGTAAATGGGGTAATTATATGTGAATTATTGTATTATAAGGAACTATTTATGAATTATGTGATCAAAGTTTTTGTGAGTGGTTTCTTTTTATTTGAAGATTTATTTCCATGGTGCATGTTATAATAGAACAATGCAGGATAGGTCAGGGTAGGTTAGGTAATGTTTGAAGTTGCATTTGAATTGGTTTAGTTTTGATGCGAAGTGAAGTTGCCGCTGAGGCCCGCAGGGTGCGCGGTGTTGCCAGCTGTTAGCGCTGGGGATTAGGCAAAATATTGTGTTGGAGTTCGTATTTTTGCAATTTAGGTATGCTTGCGCTCGCAAAATGTATTTATAAGAGTTTATATTGCGTTCAGGTAATGAATAAGAGTTTGTAGTGGTGGTTATTAGGGTAAAATCTGCTCTTTGAGCGCCGATTTTCGTCACGTTTGGGTGCACGGGATGCGAACCGGCAACGTCGCGCAGCGCAGGTCCACGCAGGTCACGTGACTGCGATCGACTCATAAGAGGTTTGTGACCACGAGGTTTTTATTTTAGCCACAACAATAATTTAACCGGATCGCAAAAGTTACAGACACAGTGGGGAACCTAAGATGCCCTCGAGTAATCCGTTGCCACCAAAAGAAAATGCCTTATTTAAAAGAATACTGGTACGTAATGAGAGTGAGTGCTGCGGGGCGCCCTTCCGCGTCCCAGGGCTCGTCCCACCGGCGCCCCTCCTCCGTCGGGGCGCCGGGGCTCCGCGGACGCCGGCCGGGGCCGCTGGGGGCGCGGTGGACCGCGTCGACGCCCCGGCGTCGGCGGGCCGCGCGGCCTCCGCGAACGCCTCGACATAACCTAAAACACCGACGGGCCCGATGTTTGCCTGCTATTTATAAACCCCCCTTTTCCTCCTGCCCGCCTCAGCGGCGCGCCCAGAAGCCCCACATGGCCTCGCCGCCAGACGGGGCGCGCCCGCGGTAATCCCTTTGAACCTTGGGATCACAGGACCGTCATGCAACGACATTATCTGCATTTAATCACCCACTATTACAGTAAACAACGCTCTGTTTTCTCAGGAATTGTGCTGGAATTATTAACGAGCAAACACAGATAGCCGTAAAACCTGAACTGTCGCACTTGCGACAGTTCCATATCCGGTCCGCACCGAAGAGCAAAGGGGCTGGAATTGCCTGGCAGCTTATGTACACATTATATGGAGATTTATTCGGAACCACTCGCAAAAGAATGCCTTCAATTATTACGTATTTAAACTGTTTTGTAATGGTAATGGCCACACTATTAATGACACGCCGTTTATGAACTTAAATATATTGTTGTTTACGTCAAACGAGTCAAACAAACGCTAACTTTATTTGCCAACCCCACTTAATAAAAAATACCCAAGAACATGCATGTTAAAATTACGAATACACTTTTACTCTCGTGAATTATTAACAAAAATTATTTGAAAAATAATATTCCATTTAATATATTTTAAAGAATCTCTACCAAACAATATTATATCATCTATACAGGGTGAGTCGAGAGGAACGGACCAAACTCCAGGAGTGTATTGTACATGTGAAAATAATTTAAAAAAAATCATATGTTGTTATCCGATCTTCATTTGTTTTCAAGTTATAGTTTCAAATCTTGAATATGGAAATGTGGTGTTTGTCTATGGTTTTTGTAATGGGAGTGCTACAGCTGCTGTTGAAAGATATCGTCAACGGTTTCCACATCAGAAAACTCTGGACAAAAATATATTTAACCGAGTTTTCAACAAACTGTTCGAAACTATCACTTGAAAACAAATGAAAATCGGATAACAACATTTGAGTTTTTTTTAAATCATTTTTACGTGTACAGTACACTCCTGAAGTTTGGTCCGTTCCTCCCGACTCACCCTGTATAACATTATAATATTTGAATATAACCAAATAACATTGCGATAAGTACAATCTTATAATAATATTGCATGGATGCCATAATTATATTGTTTTTCATGCAACCCCATGTTAATAATAATAATAATAATCCCTACTGCTTCTCGGTATTAATAATAATAATAATCCCTACTGCTTATAGGTATTTATGATAATAATAATCCCTTGTTCTGAGTGTTTGCATTTTGATTTAAATCTAACCTAATAATTGACAGATTAGGTTAGGTTTGAAAATAAAATTCCATTTAATATATTTTAAATGGTATCTACCAAACAATATTATATCAACCATATAACATAATAATATTTGAATATAACCAATAGATATTGCGATAAGTACAATCTTATAATAATATTGCATGGATGCAAAAATTATATCGTTTTACATGCAACCCGTGTCAATAATAATAATAATCCCTACTGCTTCTAGTTATTAATAATTAAAATCCCTACTGCTTGTAGATATTAATAATAATAATTATCCCTTGTTCTGAGTGTTTGCATTTTTATTGAAATCTAACCTAATAATTGACAGATTAGGTTAGGATTTGTACATATAATAACATAACTGCCGCCCCCCAATTGAATCTACACGACTCCTATGGAGTTGCAGCTTTTACTTTCGGACGCACTGTCCTACGGTGTCCACAAAATCTGTTATAGTTCCACAAATCTTAATCATCGTCTCAATCAAGGCATTAATAATCATAATAATAATCCCTACTGCTTGTAGGTATTAATACAATTCATAATCCCTACTGCTTGTATGTATTAATAATAATAATAATCCCTAGTTCTGAGTCCTAGCATTTTTATTGAAATCTAACCTAATAATTGACAGATTAGGTTAGGTTTGAAAAAAAAAATCCATTTAATATATTTTAAATGATATCTACCAAACAATATTATATCAACCCTATAACAATAATATTTGAATATAACCAATAGATATTGCGATAAGTACAATCTTATAATAATATTGCATGGATGCAAAAATTATATCGTTCTACATGTCAATAATAATAATAATCCCTACTGCTTCTAGGTATTAATAATAATAATCCCTAATGCTTGTAGTTATTAATAATAATAATTATCCCTTGTTCAGAGTGTTTGCATTTTTATTGAAATCTAACCTAATAATTGACAGATTAGGTTAGGATTTGTACATATAATAACATAACTGCCGCCCCCCAATTAAATCTACACGACTCCTATGGAGCTGCAGCTTTTACTTTTAGATGCACTGTCCTACGGGGTCCACAAATCTGTTATAGTTCCACAAATCTTAATCATACCCTCAATCAAGGTATCAATAATAATAAAAATCCCTACTGCTTGTAGGTATTAATACAATTAATAATCCCTACTGCTTGTAGGTATTATTAATAATAATAATCCCTTGTTCTGAGTGCTAGCATTTTTATTGAAATCTAACCTAATAATTGACATATTAGGTTAGGATTTATACATATAATATCATAACTGCCGCCCCCCAATAAAATGTACACGACTCCTACGGAGCTGCAACTTCTACTTTCGGACGTACTGTTCTATGGGGTACACACAAAATCTGTTATAGTTCCACAAATCACAGCAGAAATATCGCCGCATGAAATTTCCACAACTTTAAATCTTTAGGATTTCAAATGTTAGGCATTAATGATTTCATTCCTATTTTTAGAGATGCTACGAACAGAAGCAATACAAGAACGGATTGAAATTTGCCAAACAGATCCTATCAAATCCAAAATACACCGACCATGGAGGTAAGAAACAGATTTTTTTATTACTTAGAAGTCTGCCAGTACGCAGAAAACAAGATAACACCAATAATGTTGTGGAGTCTTTAGCCCTTAGTTAGGCGCGCTATTTTTTATCACTTACTAGGCGCGCTGTGAACTTCGTTCACATCATCAGTTTTTCTATGTTTCCGAAATAAGTTTTTGAAATATTTGGTTGTTTTACAAGTAGCAAGATGTAAAGGTAATAATAATAATTATCCCTTGTTCTGAGTGTTTGCATTTTTATTGAAATCTAACCTAATAATTGACAGATTAGGTTAGGATTTAAACATATAATAACATAACTGCCGCCCCCCAATTAAATGTACACGACTCCTACCTTGGAGCAACAAAACAACGTAAATTATAATATTACTAAAAAAAAAAGATCTGTTCATAGATACACTTTTTTTGATTTCCTAGCCTATGCCGCATCGCGCGTGAACTTCATGCATAGGCGCGACTAACTAAGGGTTAAATAAGTCAAACAGTCGCGCAGTGTTTGCAGTGATTGTCGTGTGTTTGTAGAAACGCTGGCGATGAAGGGCCTCACGCTGAACTGCCTGGGCAGGAAGGAGGAGGCCTACGAGTACGTGCGCCGGGGGCTGAGGAACGACCTCCGCTCGCACGTGTGCTGGCACGTGTACGGCCTCCTGCAGAGGTCCGACAAGAAGTACGATGAGGCCATCAAGTGCTACCGGAACGCGCTCAAATGGGAGAAGGACAACATACAGATCCTGCGGGATCTGTCGCTGCTGCAGATCCAGATGCGCGACATGGAGGGATACAGAGTGAGTTTGAAAACTAAATCGGTGCACCGAGAGATAAATAACGGCTCAAGTTTTAAATTATATTAAGTTGCACTGAAGAGTCTCGTAGCAAATCGGAAATCTAAAACTATCTATTTGTCTCTTCCTTTGTTTGCTTTGTTTTGTTTTCAATTTGTTTATATGAATCTTGAAGTTGTTTTGTCTTTTCGTTTGTTCTTTGTTTTAATTCTCGTTTTAGTTTTGTTTAAGTTGCACTGAAGAGTCTCGTAGCAAATTGGAAATCTAAAACTATCTATTTGTCTCTTCCTTTGTTTACTTTGTTTTATTTTCAATTTGTTTATATGAATCTTGAAGTTGTTTTGTCTTTTCGTTTGTTCTTTGTTTTAGTTCTCGTTTTAGTTTTGTTTAAGTTGCATTGAAGAGTCTCGTAGCAAATTGGAAATCTAAAACTATCTATTTGTCTCTTCCTTTGTTTACTTTGTTTTATTTTCAATTTGTTTGTATGAATCTTGAAGTTGTTTTGTCTTTTCGTTTGTTCTTTGTTTTAGTTCTCGTTTTAGTTTTGTTTAAGTTGCATTGAAGAGTCTCGTAGCAAATTGGAAATCTAAAACTATCTATTTGTCTCTTCCTTTGTTTACTTTGTTTTGTTTTTAATTTGTTTATATGAATCTTGAAGTTGTTTTGTCTTTTCGTTTGTTCTTTGTTTTAGTTTTAGTTTTGTTTAAGTTGCATTGAAGAGTCTCGTAGCAAATTGGAAATCTAAAACTATCTATTTGTCTCTTCCTTTGTTTACTTTGTTTTATTTTCAATTTGTTTATACGAATCTTGAAGTTGTTTTGTCTTTTCGTTTGTTCTTTGTTTTAGTTCTCGTTTTAGTTTTGTTTAAGTTGCATTGAAGAGTCTCGTAGCAAATTGGAAATCTAAAACTATCTATTTGTCTCTTCCTTTGTTTACTTTGTTTTGTTTTCAATTTGTTTATATGAATCTTGAAGTTGTTTTGTCTTTTCGTTTGTTCTTTGTTTTAGTTCTCCAATTTGTCTTTTGTTTCAGTACTGTAATTTGTCTTGTAATCGTTTGTTCTATAAACAAAAGGAAACTAATTGCTGAATAATTTTCTTTTGCATAGTTAACAATACAACAATGGTCTAATATTTTTTGTTCTACCTTCAGGAAACACGTTACCAATTGCTCATGTTGCGACCTACACAGAGAACTTCCTGGATCGGATACGCCATGTCCTACCATTTACTAGAAGACTACAAAAATGCACTGAACATTTTAGACACATTTTTGGATCAGCAGCCGGTGCGTATATTTATTTCATTTCGTACAGTGTCGTAATAGACATGTTTTTGGTCACCATATGCAGCCGGCAAAAGAAACATTACATGACTAGTCTGGAAAGTGTTGCTTAGCAACATTGTTAATGTTTATATTACTTTATACTGTTTCAAGTTCTACAAATATCAGCTTGAAAATTGTTTGCCGGATACATTTTTAAAACATAAAACAGTGTTGCCTATATAAATACTTCGTCATCAACAATTATTATTATAAAAATAATACGGCATTACTGAATTAACCACATATTTTTTTATTTTGTAGAGAGGAAGTTATGATTACGAACACAGTGAGCTTCTTTTATACCAAAACATGGTGATCCAGGAGTCTGGCGACCTACAGAAGGCGCTGGAGCACCTCGAGAACAACGCCAACGCGATATTCGACAAGCTGACACTGAAGGAGAACCTGGCGGTGCTGCAGCTGCGGCTGAAGCGGCACGATGCGGCGGCCTCGCTGTACACGGAGCTGATAAAGCGCAACCCCGAGAACACGCTGTACTACAAGAAGCTGATCGAGGCGAAGCAGTACACCGACCCGCAGGAGATCGTCAACTTCTACCTGCACTATGCCGACATGTTCCCGCGTGCGATGCCGCCCAAGCGGCTGCCGCTGAACTACGCCAGGGGCGAGCAGTTCAAGGCACTGGTCGACAAGTACATGCAGCGCAGCCTGACCAAGGGCGTGCCGCCGCTGTTCGTCGACCTGCGCTCGCTGTACGTCACCGAGAAGAAGGTCGCCGTCATCGAGGAGCTCATGCTGCAGTACGTCGAGTCGCTGAAGAGCTGCGGGAAGTACTCCGAGATGGAGAAGAGCAACGGGCCCAAGGAGCCCGCCTCCGCCCTGCTCTGGGTCTACTATTTTCTTGCTCAACACTACGACTACCTTACAGACACCGAGAAAGCCATTAACTATATTAACGCCGCTATCGAACATACCCCCACACTTATAGAGCTTTTTGTTACCAAAGGAAGAATATACAAGGTACATTTATTCGCCACTTCGCTAAGAACTAAGTGCATTGATGCCTAATATTACAATCTCAAAACTAATAATATTAAAAAATAATCAGAAAGTTCACAATAATTAATATACAAAATTGATGAAATATCTAATATTTTACAATCTCAGAACTAAAAATATTAAAAAATATCAGAAAGCTCATAATAAATAATCTACAAAATTGAAAAATCTGATATTTTCCTAAATTAAAATAATCAGAAAGTTCACAATAATTAATATACAAAATTAATGAAATATCTAATATTTTAGAATCTGAAAACTAAAAATATTAAAAAATATCAGAAAACTCATAATAAATAATCTACAAAATTGAAAAATCTTATATTTTCCTAAATTTTGAAAGATTATATTTCTAAATAAATAAAAATGGTATTAAAAAATGGTTTAGTTTCAATATTTTGCTATTTTATGAGTTGTCAAATATTTTAAATAAACTTTCAGTTTTTATAATTCTAAATAAATAAAAATGGTATTAAAAAATGGTTTATTTTCAATATTTTGCATATTTTATGAGTTGTCAAACATTTTAAATAAACCTTCAGTTCTAAATTTATTCTAAATATATAATCGATCTTTATTGGGCTTATTCTAAATTAATACAAAATGTTCTATTTTCAATGTTTTCCATATTTTATGAGTTCTTTTCAAATTTTTTAGAGTACGTTGTAAGTCTTCGATTTGTAATTCTTAAATGTTTTCGTTTCAGCATGCGGGCGATCCCCAGGAGGCGTACAAGTGGCTGGACGAGGCGCAGGCCCTCGACACGGCCGACCGGTACATAAACTCGAAGTGCGCCAAGTACATGCTCCGTGCCGACTATGTGAAGGAGGCGGAGGAGACGTGCGCCAAGTTCACGAGGGAGGGCGTCTCGGCGATGGAGAACCTGAACGAGATGCAGTGCATGTGGTTCCAGACGGAGTGCGCGCTGGCGTTCCAGCGGCTGGGGAAGTACGGGGACTCCCTGAAGAAGTGCCACGAAGTCGACAGGGTGAGTTGAAGCGGTATCAACTAAACGTAAACTTGAAAGCTTTTGAAAGCGAACTTGAAAGAGTTCGCTATTGTCCGTTTACTTGACAGCTGCACTATCAAACTGACAGTATGTTGGTACCACTGTTATTTTTCACTAAATGGTTGATTAGTTAATTCTGTTATTGGGAATAGAAACGCACATTTTACCATTTTTTTAATCACTTCTATTTTTACTTCAGTTTAAGGTTTTATCCTTCAGACTTAATACGACTTCAGTTTTGACCACAATTTGGTCAATCTCAAGTAGATTTGAATGGGTGTTTCTATTCCCTATAATAACATGATCAACTATCACATAAATTACCAGTTATGTATTTAAGGTATTATTATTAAATACCTTTTATTTTTACGTTTAATACGACTTCAGTTTTGACCACAATTTGGGCATTCTCAAGTAGATTTGAATGGGTGTTTCTATTCCCGATAATAACATGATCAACTATAACATAGTGAAGGCTTCACCCATTAACTTCATAATTAATTTTGGTTAATTAAAGGTAAATAAGATTGTTTCCTGTAATGTAAGTTGCCGGAATTACAGGGAGAAATATGGCTAGGTGGGGATATATACAAGGCAAATAAGAGACAATCCTGACAATAAAATAATGAAAACAGAAGTCATCTTTTCAGTTGGCACTTATTAAATCTTGATGATTCCGTTTTATTGCAGCATTTCTCGGAGATTATCGAGGACCAGTTTGACTTCCACACGTACTGCATGCGGAAGATGACGCTCCGCTCGTACGTCGGACTGCTGAGGCTGGAGGACGTGCTGCGGGGCCATCCGTTCTTCTTCAAGGCCGCCAGGTGTGCGATCGAGGTTTACCTGCACCTGTTCGACGCCCCCCTGAAGGACGAGAGTGCGGAGCAGGAGCTCAACACCGGTGAGTGTTTTACAAGCTATTTGCGGCTCCGTCTCGATTATTATCCATCCGAGATGCTCGTGTTGATACTGTACAGGAAATGTATGTATGGTTGCATACGTCGCAGCATATATACGTTTATAATGTGAGAATTAAACCTACAGTCCATTTTTTGTTTAAAGATCCACCTTATGCTGCTTTATGTTGGTCAAAACAATAATAACCATAATATAATTACCAATAGAAACCATAGTTTTCTACAAATACTAATCCCGGGTTATCCATTTTTTGTTTAAAGATCCACCGTATGTTGCTTTATGTTGGTAAAAACAATAATAACCATAATATAACTATCAATAGAAACCTTAGTTTTCTAGAAAT
The DNA here is from genome assembly GCA_951805005.1 of Othius punctulatus. NCBI lineage: Eukaryota > Metazoa > Arthropoda > Insecta > Coleoptera > Staphylinidae > Othius > Othius punctulatus. Next base: position 84,789,493 of record OX638142.1, on the reverse strand, counting down.
ACTAATCCCGGGTTATCCATTTAGGGTGAGACTGTAATTTAGGTTGGTAAACTGCAGCAATTGGCAGCTTTGCATGTCAAAAATGATCTAGAGAGGTTACTGTTCATTTTATTATGTTTATTATAGATCATTATATTATTAAAGAGTTTAATATATTATATATATTATATATTATTTATTATGTTTATCTATATATTATATTATAGATTTTATAGATTATGTCAATAAGACACTCAATTTTAGAACCACAATAATTTGAAAAAAAAAAATAGATTTAAAAAAAACTAAATCCTTAATTCTTTTAATTCTAAAGTCTTCTAAAAATAGGAATTTAAATAATAAGTCGTTTACACAATGTGGTAACTACATAGTATTACCAACATAAAACAGTGTCACCCTAAATGGATTAGTCGGTATTACTTTCAAGATATATTTTTGACTGTAGATCCATAAGAAAAATGAAACTAATCACAACTTTCCTGCTGATAAAAATGATAATTAAAAAAAAAAATTATGTACTACAATTTTAGTACTAACCAGAATAAAATTGTAGTCTCCCATTCGCTTAGTTGATACTGCAAACTGCTAATAATATAATTAATAAAACAACGTGGTAACTACATAGTATTACCAACATAAAACAGTGTCACCCTAGATGGGTTAGTTGGTATTAATTTCAAGATGTATTGTGACTGGATCCATAAAAAAAAGGAAACTAGTCAAAATTTTCCTGCTCATAGAAATGATAATTCAAAGAAAAACTTATGTACTACAGTTTTGGTACTAACCCGTATAAAATTGTAGTCTCACATTCGATAGATTGCATACAGTTGATACTGCAAATAATATAATTAATAACAATTAATTACAAAATTCGATGAGGAAGCTGAAAAAGGTTTCCTTGATTGAATATTACGAAGCTGGAAATTGTTTCCTTGATTGAATATTACAACACTAAAACAATCATTCTAAGGTAATTAGTTTTAGATACAAATTGAGATTTAATTAACGAACGCTGCAAATTGCACAGTTGTGCTCTCGTGCATGTAAAGTTGCATACGTATAGTTGATATTGCAAATAATATAATTTATTAAAATTAACTTGGCAATTAGCTAACCTAATTTGGTTTGATTAAACATTTCAGCATAGTTTCGAAGATAATGAGGGAGACCTAATTGATCCAAAAATTGCGAATTAATTATCAATATTGATTAACATATACATTTGTTTATGATTTCTTATGGTATAATTTAGAAATTTTGGTGCAGTTTTTAATAATTAATTTATATATTCACATGAAATTGGCTCCTTGAAAATTAGCCGATTTAAAAATCAGTTTTCAACTGTATAAAAATATACAGGGTGTCCCAATTAAGTGTGAATTAACTATTATTTATTGTTTGATTTCAATTGTATAATTTTATGCCTCGTGTAGATCTTTGAAATGTGGTCAACAAAGTTGCGTAAATTGATTTGAGTGATATTTTTGGCAATATAAGTTTTAAAAATTGAGACAATATTTCAAAGTCATATTTCCAAATTAAACACGTAATTACACTACAAATTTTTGGAAATTTGTGCCAGTATTAAATATTGAGTCAATGTTTCAAAGTTATATATCAAAATTTGCAAGTAATTCGTATTTAAAAATTGAGACAATATTTCAAATTTATATATCCAAATCAGCAAATAATTACTCTTCAATATTTGAAAGGTATATATCCAAATTAGCAAATAATTACACTACAAATTTTTGGAAAATGGTACAAGTATTAAAAATTGAGTCAATATTTTAAAGTTACATATCAAAATTTGCAAGTAATTCTTATTTCAAAATTGAGACAATATTTCAAAGTTATATATCCAAATTAGCAAGTAATTACACCACAAATTTTTGGAAATTTGTACAAGTATTAAAAATTGAGTCAATATATCAAAGTTACATATCAAAATTTGCAAGTAATTCTTATTTAAAAATTGAGACAATATTTGAAAGTTATATATCCAAATCAGCAAATAATTACTCTTCAATATTTGAAAGTTATATATCCAAATTAGCAAATAATTACACTACAAATTTTTGGAAATTTGTACAAGTATTAAAAATTGAGTCAATATTTCAAAGTTACATAACAAAATTTGCAAGTAATTCGTATTTAAAAATTGAGACAATATTTCAAAGTTATATATCCAAATTAGCAAATAATTACACTACAAATTTATGGAAATTGGTACGAGTATTAAAAATTGAGTCAATATTTCAAAGTTATATATCAAAATTTGCAAGTAATTCTTATTTAAAAATTGAGACAATATTTCATAGTTATATATCCAAAATAGCATGTACACATTACAAATTTTTGGAAATTTGTACAAGTATTAAAAATTGAGTCAATATTTCAAAGTTACATATCAAACTTTGCAAGTAATTCTTATTTAAAAATTGAGACAATATTTGAAAGTTATATATCCAAATTAGCAAATAATTACACTACAAATTTTTGGAAATTTCTACAAGTATTAAAAATTGAGTCAATATTTCAAAGTTCCATATCAAAATTTGCAAGTAATTCTTATTTAAAAGTTGAGACAATATTTCAAAGTTATATATCCAAATTAGCAAGTAATTACACTACAAATTTTTGGAAATTTGTACAAGTATTAAAAATTGAGTCAATATTTCAAAGTTACATAACAAAATTTGCAAGTAATTCGTATTTAAAAATTGAGAAAATATTTGAAAGTTATATATCCAAATTAGCAAATAATTACACTACAAATTTTTGGAAATTTGTACAAGTATTAAAAATTGAGTCAATATTTCAAAGTTACATAACAAAATTTGCAAGTAATTCGTATTTAAAAATTGAGACAATATTTCAAAGTTATATATCCAAATTAGCAAATAATTACACTACAAATTTATGGAAATTGGTACGAGTATTAAAAATTGAGTCAATATTTCAAAGTTATATATCAAAATTTGCAAGTAATTCTTATTTAAAAATTGAGACAATATTTCATAGTTATATATCCAAAATAGCATGTACACATTACAAATTTTTGGAAATTTGTACAAGTATTAAAAATTGAGTCAATATTTCAAAGTTACATATCAAACTTTGCAAGTAATTCTTATTTAAAAATTGAGACAATATTTGAAAGTTATATATCCAAATTAGCAAATAATTACACTACAAATTTATGGAAATTGGTACAAGTATTAAAAATTGAGTCAATATTTCAAAGTTACATTACAAAATTTGCAAGTGATTCTTATTTAAAAATTGAGATAATATTTTAAACTTATATATCCAAATTAGCAAGTTTTTGCACTACAAATTTTTGGAAATTTGTACAAGTATTAAAAATTGAGTCAATATTTCAAAGTTACATATCAAAATTTGCAAGTAATTTGTATTTAAAAATTGAGACAATATTTCAAAGTTATATATCCAAATTAGCAAGTAATTACACTACAAATTTTTGGAAATTTGTAGAAGTATTAAAAATTGAGTCAATGTTTCAAAGTTACATATCAACATTTGCAAGTAATTCTTATTTAAAAATTGAGACAATATTTGAAAGTTATATATCCAAATTAGCAAATAATTACACTACAAATTTTTGGAAATTTGTACAAGTATTAAAAATTGAGTCAATATTTTAGAGTTACATATCAAAATTTGCAATTATTTTTTATTTAAAAGTTGAGACAATATTTCAAAGTTATATATCCAAATTAGCAAGTAATTACACTACTAATTTTTGGAAATTTGTACAAGTATTAAAAATTGAGTCAATGTTTCAAAGTAACATATCAAAATTTGCAAGTAATTCGTATTTAAAAATTGACACAATATTTCAAAGTTATATATCCAAATTAGCAAATACTTACACTACAAATTTTTGGAAATTTTCACAAGTAATAAAAATTGAGTCAATATTTTAGAGTTACATATCAAAATTTGCAATTATTTTTTATTTAAAAGTTGAGACAATATTTCAAAGTTATATATCCAAATTAGCAAGTAATTACACTACTAATTTTTGGAAATTTGTACAAGTATTAAAAATTGAGTCAATATTTCAAAGTTACATATCAAAATTTGCAAGTAATTCGTATTTAAAAATTGAGACAATATTTCAAAGTTATATATCCAAATTAGCAAATAATTACACTACAAATTTATGGAAATTGGTACAAGTATTAAAAATTGAGTCAATATTTCAAAGTTACATATCAAAATTTGCAAGTAATTCGTATTTAAAAATTGAGACAATATTTCAAAGTTATATATCCAAATTTGCAAGTAATTACACTACAAATTTTTGGAAATTTGTACAAGTATTAAAAATTGAGTCAATATTTCAAAGTTACATATCAAAATTTGCAAGTAATTCGTATTTAAAAATTGAGACAATATTTCAAAGTTATATATCCAAATTAGCAAATAATTACACTACAAATTTTTGGAAATTTCTACAAGTATTAAAAATTGAGTAAATATTTCAAAGTTACATAACAAAATTTGCAAGTAATTCGTATTTAAAAGTTGAGACAATATTTCAAAGTTATATATCCAAATTAGCAAGTAATTACACTACTAATTTTTGGAAATTTGTACAAGTATTAAAAATTGAGTCAATATTTCAAAGTTATATATCAAAATTTGCAAGTAATTCGTATTTAAAAATTGAGACAATATTTGAAAGTTATATATCAAAATTAGCAAATAATTACACTACAAATTTTTGGAAATTTGTACAAGTATTAAAAATTGATTCAATGTTTCAAAGTTACATATCAAAATTTGCAAGTAATTCTTATTTAAAAATTGAGACAATATTTCAAAGTTATATATACAAATTAGCATATAATTACACTACAAATTTTTGGAAATTTGTACAAGTATTAAAAATTGAGTCAATATTTCAGAGTTACATATCAAAATTTGCAAGTAATTCGTATTTAAAAATTGAGACAATATTTCAAAGTTATATATCCATATAGCAAATAATAACACTACAAATTTTTGGAAATTTCTACAAGTTTTAAAAATTGAGTCAATATTTCAAAGTTACAAATCAAAATTTGCAAGTAATTCGTATTTAAAAGTTGAGACAATATTTCAAAGTTATATATCCGAATTAGCAAGTAATTACACTACAAATTTTTCAAAATTTCTACAAGTATTAAAAATTGAGTCAATATTTCAAAGTTACATAACAAAATTTGCAAGTAATTCGTATTTAAAAATTGAGACAATATTTCAAAGTTATATATCCAAATTAGCAAATAATTACACTACAAATTTATGGAAATTTGTACCAGTATTAAAAATTGAGTCAATATTTCAAAGTTACATATCAAAATTTGCAAGTAATTCGTATTTAAAAATTGAGACAATATTTGAAAGTTATATATCCAAATTAGCAAGTAATTACACTACAAATTTTTGGAAATTTGTACCAGTATTAAAAATTGAGTCAATATTTCAAAGTTACATATCAAAATTTGCAAGTAATTCGTATTTAAAAATTGAGACAATATTTCATAGTTATATATCCAAATTAGCAAGTAATTACACTACAAATTTTTGGAAATTTCTACAAGTATTAAAAATTGAGTCAATATTTTAAAGTTACATATCAAAATTTGCAAGTAATTCGTATTTAAAAATTGAGACAATATTTCAAAGTTATATATCCAAATTAGCAAGTAATTACACTACAAATTTTTGGAAATTTGTAAAAGTATTAAAAATTGAGTCAATGTTTCAAAGTTACATATCAAAATTTGCAAGTAATTCGTATTTAAAAATTGAGACAATATTTCAAAGTTATATATCCAATTTAGCAAATAATTACACTACAAATTTTTGGAAATTTCTACAATTATTAAAAATTGAGTCAATATATCAAAGTTACATATCAAAATTTGCAAGTAATTCGTATTTAAAAGTTGAGACAATATTTCAAAGTTATATATCCAAATTAGCAAGTAATTACACTACAAATTTTTGGAAATTTCTACAAGTATTAAAAATTGAGTCAATATTTCAAAGTTACATATCAAAATTTGCAAGTAATTCTTATTTAAAAATTGAGACAATATTTGAACGTTATATATCCCAATTAGCACGTAACTACACTACAAATTTTTGGAAATTTGTACCAGTATTAAAAATTGAGTCAATGTTTCAAAGTTACATATCAAAATTTGCAAGTAATTCGTATTTAAAAATTGAGACAATATTTCAAAGTTATATATCCAAAATAGCATGTGATTACATTACAAATTTTTGGAAATTTGTACAAGTATTAAAAATTGAGTCAATATATCAAAGTTACATATCAAAATTTGCAAGTAATTACACTACAAAATATGAAAATTGCCAGAAAGTTTTACAAATGATTTACAAAATATCAATTTTTGCTGCGCTGTTTTTACAACAATTTGTAATGTGTCATTAAAAATTACTTCAAAATTGTGCCAATAATTTTGCAAGGTTTTCAAAATCTCTGAACTATTACCACAATATGCAAAAGCTGTTATGCACATGTAAAATTCAGTTACGTAACTATTAATTGATTAATAAATATTAACAAATTTGACAAATTTTGAGAAACATAACTAATTGTCAAACTTCCGAATATTACTAATAATTTTGCAAAACAATTTTGAAATATAAAATTTTTAGAAAAACATTAAATATTTTCGCGAAATTTTTCAAAATTTGTCTTGTAACTTCAGCTGAATTTTGCATATCCTTAAATTATCGCTTCGACAAATTCGACAAATTTTGAGAAACATAACTAAACGCCAAACTTCCAAATATTACTACTAATTTTGCAAAACAATTTTGAAATATAAAATTTTAGAAAAACATTAAATATTTTCGCGAAAATTTTCAAAATTTGTCTTGTAACTTCAGCTGAATTTTGCATATCCTGAAATTATCGCTTCAGTGGGGCCATAGAATGCGTCCTGTAGGTGCTATTTAAGTGAATGCCAGTTAATGACCCGTGTGCTTTACATAATTAGGCATTCCTAACTGATTGCACCCAACGTTGCTGTGTTTGTAAGTTACAAAGCACCCACTGAACTGATTTAATAGCTTCCTAGCTGTATAAACACTCGTCAAGCTTTGCTTGTTACACATGCATAATAAGCCCACATAAAAATTAAATGTCCGATTTACATAATTGACGGTAATTAATGCAAAAAAATACTATCGTTCGCTTGCAAACAATTTACTACGTTACGTAATAATCAATCAATGATGTGACTGTATCACCTTGAAATTAAGTTGCAGCTAATTACGAATTTGTGTGCATTTGACTTTAAATGATTTTATGGCACGATATTCAATATGAAATACATTAAGGAGATGAATGTATTAGTCATGCATTAAAATGCTAATTGGAATAGTATATGGAAAAAATAAAAAATACAAAAAAACATTGCGTAAATACCGTGTGAAAAATAAAATATTCTTTGAACACCGTTTTCCTAAGGGCTCTGGAGATCCACCATTTCGGCTTGTCTGTTTAGTGCTATCGAAAAAAAAAATCGTGTTACGTAGTCAGTTGTGCAATTTCAAATTTTGCTTTTAAAAAAAAATGTCAAAATTTTCGAAAATTTTGAATTACTTACAAATTTAGCTGAGTAATTGAATTGCAAATTTCAAAAAAGGCCCATTTCCTTTTTTTTTGTTGACAAAAAATTTTCTTTCTGAATTTGAGCAGTATTTTTCTAAAATTACTCTTTGATCACTATGACAACCAAATATTGGCCTTTCTCGCTCATAAAATATCAGTCTATATGTGTACATGAAATACATTATTTTTATTATTATTATTTTCAAATAATAAGAAGAATAAGAAGAAAATAATTATTATTTTCAAATAATAAGAAGAATAAGAAGAAAATAATTATTATTTTCAAATAATAATAATAATGAAACAAAACAAGAGTAATTATACATAATATACATTTATAATAATAATAAAATGTTTCATCAAGATATTAGCAAGAAAAGTATTACTTTTATTATTATTATAAATAATATAGTATTTTGTAAAATTTTGCAAAATACTGTTTTTGTAGTTTAGTACTGTTTTAAAGTTTTATTTATGTGAAATTGAAATTTCCGTGTTAATAGTGGCTCTTATTGTACACTTTTGTGTGCGTTATTTAAATGTGAAATCTTATTATGCAACGCCAGTGTGCGTGGAATGTACACAAAAGGTGTTATTAGTCCACATTTTATGCAGGAAGAATAAGCGACTATAACTGGCACGTACAAATTTCACAGCATTGTGTGAAAACACGAATCGGTAAACAATTTGGCAATTTACGCTAACAACGTTAATTAACATGCACGTGTAAACACAGGCAAGTGGATCAATGTCTTCCGTTATTGGGGATAATTGAAGCCTGTTAATTCCGAAGGTTTGTTTGGGAACTTTTCCTCATAATTTTGATGTATCTTTTATCTAATATGTAATTTGTATGCGATTACGATCTTGTAATTATCCATGCACAGTGCATGTACATGTACACAATTGTGTGTACAACTGTACACTGTATGTACATCTCCTCAAACATTTTGAGGTACAAAATTTGTTTGGAAATTATTTACGCAACCGTACAACTGTGCACTATATGTACATCTCCTCAAACATTTTGAGGTACTAAATTTTTTTGGAAATTATTTACGCAACCTTTAGATACTTTAATGAAAATTCCTTTTCGAGTTTTCTATCTTTTTCCTATCTTTTGTAATTTTATGAATTTTTAAAACTGTTTCAAGTTTCAAGTTTCAGCTGTTTTAATGTAAGTTAGGTTAGGTGCAATTTTTGTAAAAATTTGTTTTTTGTACATTTAATATTAGATTTGTGTTCAGTATACCTGAAGCTTATTCTGCTGAAAATTTGAGGAAAATTGTGCCGAAAATTTGACAAAGTTTCAGTACTAAATAAGTGAGAAAATCAAATGTAGGTTCAGTTAGGTTAGGTATAACTGAAATTTTTGAAAATTTATTTATTGTATTAGATTTGTGTTCAGTATACCTGAAGCTAATTCTGCTGAAAATTTGACTAAGTTTCGGTACTAAATAAGTGAGAAAATCAAATGTAGGTTAATTTATGTTAGGTATAACTGAAATTTTTGAAAAATTGTTTATTGTATATTTAATATTAGATTTGTGTTCAGTATACCTGAAGCTTATTCTGCTGAAAATTTGACAAAGTTTCAGTACTAAATAAGTGAGAAAATCAAATGTAGGTTACGTTAGGTTAGGTATAACTGAAATTTTTGAAAATTTATTTATTGTATTTTTATATTAGATTTGTGTTCAGAATACCTGAAGCTAATTCTGCTGAAAAATTTGACAAAGTTTCAGTACTAAATAGTGAGAAAATCAAATGTAGGTTAGGTTTGGTTAGGTTAGGTATAGCTGAAATATTTGAAAATTTGTTTATTGTATATTTAATATTAGATTTGTATTTAGTATACCTGAAGCTTATTCTGCTGAAAATTTGACAAAATTTCAGTACTACATAAGTTTGCCACAACTATTAAGATTTGTAAAATTTTGTGAAATCATCAATTAAAAATATATCCAACCTTTCTATTTTTTTGAAGCACTAAAAATCAATTGAAGCATTTTCATCAATTTTACATATGCTACGTTTATAAATTTGCCAAATTTGTTGTGCCACTTTTCAGTAACTTTAAAATATGCAAAATTTTGTGAAACAAATTTGAAATATTAAATCAGTTCACGAAATTTAGTTACGTAACTATTAAAACTTTAGTATTTTAAAATTCATTCGACACTGTGGCAAACCAAAGAAAACACCAAAATTGATAAAACTTTGTGCAGCAACTCTGAAAAATTTCCTCAATAGAAAATCCTGAATATTCAATTTTCGTCAAAACTTGTAAAGCAATTTCATATTTGGTTGTTGAACTCTTTAGAATTAGCCACACATTGTTGCGTAGTTTAACCCTTAAAATTGGTAAAACTTTGTTGAGCAACTTTGAAAATTTTCCTGCTTATTAACAATTCGTCAAAACTTTCAAAAAATTTGGAACACTTTTTGGTTGTGCCTTTAAAACTTTGTTGCGTAGATTTTGATAACAATAGTATGTGGTAAGAAATCATAGCAGTTTTACATAGGTCCAAATTTGGACCTTGGACTTGGACCTTGAACCCTTGGATTTTGTAATAAACAATTGAAATATTTGGCCATTATTCGAAATTTTGCACTAGCTTAAAAAAATTAAGCACTTTCAATTTTACGTAAGCAACTTTCTAAGTTTGTCAAATTTGTTGTGCACTTTTTAGTAACTTTAAAATATGCCTAATTTTGTAAAACAAGTTTGAAATATTAAATCAGTTCACGAAATTTAGTTACGTAACTATTAAAAATTTAAGAATTTAAAATTCATTCGACACTTTGGCAAACCAAAAAACACTAAAATTGGCAAAACTTTGTACAGCAACTTTGAAAAAATTCCTGAATATTCAATTTTCGTCAAAACATTTAAAGCAATTTCCTTTTTGTTTGTTCAACTCTTCAGAATTTGCCACAATTTGTTGCGTAGTTCGACACTTAAAATTGGAAAAACTTTGTACAGCAACTTTGAAAAATTTCCTCAATATTCAACTTTCGACAAAACTTTTGAAGCAATTTCATTTTTGGTTATTCAACTCTTCAGAATTTGCCACACTTTGTTGCGTAGTTCGACACTTAAAATTGGCAAAACTTTGTGCAGCAACTTTGAAAAATTTCCTCAATGTTCAACTTTCGTCAAAATTTCTGAATCAATTTCATTTTTGGTTGTTCAACTCTTCATAATTTGCCACACTTTGTTGCGTAGTTCCACCCTTAAAATTGGTAAAACTTTCTACAGCAATTTTGAAAAATTTCCTGATCATTAACGATTCGTTAAAACTTTTCAAAATATTTGGAACACTTTTGGTTGTGCCTTTCAAACTTTGTTGCGTAGTTTTTGATAACAATAGTTTGGGCTAAGAAAACATAGCAGTTTTACATAAGTCAACATTTTGTAATAAACAACTGAAACATTACGCCAGTTTTCGAAATTTTGCACTAAAAAAATGAAGCACGTCAAATTTGTAGTGCACTTTTTAGTAACTTTAAAATAAGTAACTTTGAAAAATTTCCTCAATATTCAACTTTCGACAAAACTTTTGAAGCAATTTCAGTTTTGGTTGTTCAACTCTTCAGAATTTGTCAAAATTTATTGCGTTACCCTTAAAATTGGTAAAAATTTGCACAGTAACTTTGAAAAATTTCCTGAATATTCAATTTTTGTAAAAACTTTTAAAGCAATTTCGTTTTAGTTGTTCAACTCTTCAGAATTTGCCACACTTTCTTGCGTAGTTCCACCCTTAAAATTGGCAAAATTTTGTACAGCAATTTTGAAAAAAATCCTTAATATTAACTATTCGTCAAAACTTTAAACAAATTTCGAGCACTTTTTGGTTGTGCCTTTCAAACTCTGTTGCGTAGATTTTGATAACAATAGCTTGTGCTAAGAAAACATAGCAATTTTACATAAGTCAAAATTTTGAAATAAACAATTGAAACATCACGCCAGTTTTGGAAATTTTGCACTAACTTAAAAAAAATTAAGCACTTTCAGTTTTACTTATACAACTTGTCTAAATTGTTCAAATTTGTTGTGCACTTTTCAGTAACTTTAAAATATGTCATATTTTGTGAAACAAATTTGAAATATTAAATCATTTCACAAAATTTAGTTACGTAACTATTCAAAATTTAGTAATTTCAAATTCCTGCAGCAACTTTGAAAAATTTCCTCAATATTCAACTTTCTTCAAAACTTTTAAAGCAATTTCATTTTTTGTTGTTCAACTCTTCAGAATTTGCCAAACTTTGTTGCGTAGTTCCAGCCTTAAAATTGGCAAGACTTTGTACAGCAATTTTGAAAAATTTCCTCAATATTAACGATTCGTCCAAACTTTAAAAAAGTTGGAACACTTTTTGGTTGTGCCTTCGAAACTTTGTTACGTAGATTTTGATAACAATAACTTGTGCTAAGAAAACATAGCAGTTTTATATAAGTCAAAATTTTGAAATATACAACTGAAACATTACGCCAGTTTTCGAAATTTTGCACTAACTTAAGAAATGAAGCACTTTCAGTTTTACTTATACAACTTGTCTAAATTTGTCAAATTTGTTGTGCACTTTTCAGTAACTTTAAAAGAAGTAATATTTTGTGAAACAAATTTGAATATTAAATCAGTTCACAAAATTTAGTTACGTAACTATTAAAAATTTAGTAATTTCAAATTCTTTCAACACTTAAAATTGGCAAAACTTTGTGCAGCAACTTCGAAAAAAAAAAACTCAATATTCAATTTTCGTCCAAACATTTAAAGCAATTTAATTTTTGGTTGTTCAACTCTTCATAATATGCCAAACTTTGTTGCGTTTTTTTGTTGAGCAAAATTTTGTTCATCATTTTGTTGAGCAACTTTGAAAATTTTCCTGCTTATTAACATTTCGTCAAAACTTTCAAAAAATTTTGAACACTTTTTGGTTGTGCCTTTCAAACTTTGTTGCGTAGATTTTGATAACAATAGTATGTGCTAAGAAAACATAGCAGTTTTACATAAGTCAAATATTTGAAATAAACAATTGAAACATAACGCCAGTTTTTCAACAATTTCATATTTGGTTGTTCAACGCTTCAGAATTTGCCACACTTTGTGGCGTAGTTCCACCCTTAAAATTGGAAAAACTTTGTACAGCAACTTAGAAAACTTTCAAAAAAATTGGAACACATCAATATTTTGGTTGTGCCTTTCAAAATTTCTCAAACTTTGTTGGGTAGTTATTGATAACAATTTTATGTGGTAAGAAAACATAACAGTTTTACATAGGTTTAAATAGTGGATTAATTTTTGGTTGTTCAACTCTTCAGAATTTGCCACCCTTTGTTGCGTAGTTCCACCTTTAAAATTGGAAAAACTTTGTACAGCAACTCAAAAAATTTGGAACTTTAATTTTTTGTTGTGCCTTTCAAAATTTCTCAAACTTTGTTGGGTAGTTATTGATAACAAATTTATGTGGTAAGAATACATAGCAGTTTTACATAGGTCTAAATAGTGTATTAATGTCCTTCGTAATTGAAGCCTGTTAATTCCGAAGGTTTGCTTGGGGAAATTTCGTGATATAAGTTTAATGTTTTTTTTTTATTCAACATATAATTTATATATGATTACGATCTTACAATTATGCATACACAGCAGCGAGCAATTTTCAATCACAATAGCGTGTACATGTACATGTCCTCAAACAGCCATCACTCGCGTTAAACAGCACACACAGAGACATCTAGAGTCACTAAACGCGGAGTCGAAATGACAGAACGTTCTTTGGTGCGCGCACGTTGACGTTTCGACAATCACAGACCACTCTTAATTAAGTTAACTAGCCTAGGCAGCAATTGATAATGTACACGTAGAGATGTATAATTTACAGAGGGGGGGGGATAGGAAAGGGCTGTACACGGGGGGTGTGCGAGTCCTCGGGGCTAGCTGCCCCTGCGGGCGCGCGGCGCGTTGGGGCTCTCGTAGTAGAACCCGGCGCCCTGGTCTCGCCTTTGCGCTAACTGCGGCGTTAGGAAGTAGAAATGGGCGCCGTCGTCGCCGGGCAGCTCGTAGCTGATGAACGACCCCGGCTTGCTCTCGGGGGCCAGCATCTTGACCGGCACGGCGCGCACCACCTCCGCCTGCGCGTTCACCCTAGGCCTGGGGTGCTTGTAGTTCACGTTGACGTCGCTGTGGAGGCTGGCCGGCTCCTGCAGGTAACGGGGCTGAGGCAGGTACTTGGGTGCTTGCGGGTACCTCGCTTCGGGCCTGCCCGTCGCGTACTCCTGCTGCGCGTAGCTCACCCGCGAATCTTCGCGCAGAGGTATGTCTTTGGGGACGCTCTGCGCGTACTGTATTTGAACGTTTTGATGTTGCTGCTGTTCTTGCTGTTGTTGCTGCTGTTGCTGTTGTTGCAGCTGCTGATCTTGTAGTTGCTGATCTTGTAGTTGCTGGTGTTTGAGGTTGGAGTACGTTGGGCGCCTAGGTACCGGCGTCGTTGCTTCAATGTTCGTTATGGGTGTTGTCACTGCCGGTATTTTCTTGCCGAATATCGTGAAGTACTTCTTGGTGATGTCGTCGAAGAAGGGTTCGTCTTGTTTGGTGTAGTAGGGCTGGTATATGGGGTTTTGGGTGGCCTGGAAGGCGTACTGGTTTATGGGGCTCGGCGTGGCCACGTACCTGTTCTTCTCCCTGTCGTCGATCTCGACCTCCTCGTACTCGTAGTCGGGCTGCGGCGAGCTGTAGTACTTGGAGGGCTCGGGTCTCGCCGTCGTACTCTTCTCGTAGTACACGGGGCCCTGCGTGCTCTGGTACGCCGGGGGCTTCGTGGGGTTGGGGTGCACCTCGATGGCCGGCTGTATCTCCACGCTGTACTTGTTCACCGGTCTAAACTTGTCGTCGTTACTTGTGGTGTCGTCGACAGGCGAGGCCCTGAAGCCGTTCTGTGGTTGGTAGTTAGCAGCTTGGAAGCTGAACTGGTAGACGGGTTTGGGCGAGTTTTGTCCGCGCTGCGGCTCGTAGTTGCTGTACGGGCTGGGCGTTGTGTAGTACTGGTGGATCTGCTGCTTGAGCCTGGCCACGTGCAGGCTGAAGGTGTCGGGTTTCTTGGTGGTCTCGATGAAGCGGTACCTGCTCGGCCTGCTGGGCCTGTTGTTCACGTAGTAATATTGCTGGGGTGGTTGCTGCTGCGGTACAGGTTTGGGTTGGGGCCGCTGCTGGTACACCCCGCGGTTGTTCTCTTTGGCCGGCAGGTAGTACTCGTTGGGGATGTTGAAGTAGGGGTCCGCAGGTCTGCCCTTGGGTGTACGCTGCGTGGTTATGCTGTTCGTTACTGGTTCCTCCTCGTAGAAGTAGTACTGCGTCGGGGATTTTGTGGTCGGTACTTGGGGCACGGACGAGACGCTGCCCCTGGGGCTGTAGTACGTCTTTTCCGGCGGCGGTTGCGTCACCGAGTTCGTGTCCAGCTCGTTGGACGTGCTGAAGTACGCCTTGAGGGGTATTTGGGTCGAGCTTATCACAGTCCTCTGGCGCGTCGTCGAGGGCGGCCCGTAGACCCTGAAGGGCCGCCCGTTGACCTCGTTGTTCTCGTAGAAGTACACCGGCCGCTGCGTCGTTGTTGTCGTCGTCGTCGTTTGTTTCACAGGTTTTAGTATCGTAACAGCTGGGGGTCTCTTGCGCCTGTCGGGACCCCTGTTGGGTACGTACGTTTTTAAGGTGGTCGTTAGTGGTGATGAGGTGCGGTTTTTGGGGTGGTACCTCGCCGGGAGTATGGTGACGACCCTCTGGTGGGGTAGTTGCGTGGTGTGCGGGCGCGACTGGTCCGTCGGTTTGACCCTCTGTGGTTTGTTGTTGACGGAAGTTGGGGGCAGCGGCGTCGTTGTTGGGCGTATCTGCTTGATTGCTTCCGTGGTCGTGGTGAGCCTCTGGCTGGGGCGCTGCTTGGGCTTTGCGGTCGCCGGCTTCTTCTGCTGCTTCTCCAGAGGCGCGAAGAAGTCTGGCGGCGGCGGTAGTACTATGCCCGGTACCAGCGGGCCCGGGGGTACTTGCGTGGAGTTGTCCATCTGGTAGTAGAAGCTGTACGGCGGCGGGTAGTAGATCGAGGGGTCGTCCTCGTCGTACTCGGTGATGTTTCCCGGGGGCGGCAGGATGGCGGCGCCTGGAGGCAGCGAGGCGAAGTACGGTGGTAGGCTGCCGTTCATGGCGAACGGCGCGAACGGCGGTCCGAAGTCGCCCTGAGGGTACGCAGGTATTGGGAACGGAGTTTCCCCGGGAGGAGCGTCGGCCGGATCTGGACCAATGGGCGGGAACGCCGGGAAGAAGCCGCCGCCTTCGGGGGGCTGTATGGGGTATGGCGCCGCCGAGAACGTTCCATTAAGCGTTGTCGTAGTGTTTGTGCCAATGATCTGCAGGGGGCCGTTTTCGAGGAGTTGGACGGGAAAGGGCGGCGGCACCTTGGGGTGGGCCGGGATCTTGACCTGCCGCGAGGGCGCCTTGTAGTCGTCGATGGGGGTCCACGCGGGGTGGGCGAACTCGTTGCCGGTCTCGTGCGGCGGGTACGACCCGCCCTTGATCACCAGGAGGTGGTTCTCCGCGAGCCATATGTCGTCCTTGGTGAGCCCTCCCAAGTTGTTTATGTTGTCCTTGGGCACCTCGGGGTTGCTCTCGTAGCTGAGCACCCCCGGCCTTTTGACCGGCTTGGAGAACAGCTCCTTCTGGATGAGGCCGTACTTCCCGTCGGCCACCTGCTGCGACAGCGTCTTCTTCTCCTCGCCCTCCTCGCCGGACTTTTGCTTGCCGTCGCGACCTCCGCCCGCACTGGAGGTTATTATCAGCTCGGCGTCGTCCAGCTCGGGCAGCACGCTTATGTGTCCGCCGACCAGCCTGTGGACCATCCTCTGGGAAGCGCCATCCACCCCGATCAGCAGCGACCACAGCGCCAGCACCCACAGCAGCGATTTCGGCGGCATCTGCAAAACAAACCAACATTAGCACCTCCAAAAACCACGGTTTCACAGTTTCGTCATACTTTCAGCTTTTGATCACGTTTCGTCGCCGAGTGCAGGGCTCTCAATGCGGTAGCGCGCTAGCCTTGCACCTTTCTACGTCTGGGCGCGCACATTTCCTCAGGGTTTCCTCTTTGCGGTCGCATTTCTCGCCGGCGCACCTCACTTGGAGAACCTGAGAGCCCGACGTCGCGGCGCGGCGCTCGGCTGCATAATGAATAATAAAAGGTGTTCGCCGGCTTAGGTCAGAGGCCACTGGAGCGGCGTCGTGACTGTCCGTTCCGCCAAGGTTAGAGGACAGGGCGGAGTCCGCGCCGCAAGTGGACCAGAACGTTTCCATTCTCCGCCGTTAGAATGCCGCAACTCTGGTGCCCGACAAAAATCGCCGCCGTGATTGGATTTGGGTTAGTCTGGTCGTCGGCGATTTTACTTTCTGGCCGTAAACTTTAACGCGCGAAAATCGATTTCCCAACGCGGGAATTGCTTACGCACCGGGGACTTAACCCATTACCGTTAACGCTTTGGGTGTTGAAACATGCGATCGATATTTTCGCATTGTGTTGCAAAAGCTGCGAGTCCTTAATACCCTCTTGCAAAGACCTCCTTTCCACAAAATTGGCGAGCTTCGTCTTAGGTAGGGTCTGCGCTAGTGTTGTTAGGGTCTAGACGCGACTGCCTGCAATTAAGCCCACCCCACTCTACTTAGACGCGTGGGCTACTAAACGATCCTCAGCCCCAATCAATAGCTGCTAGTCCTTAATGTCCTCTTGCAAGGACCTCCTTTCCACAAAGTTTGCCAGCACCGTCTTAGGCAGGGTCTGCGCTAATGTTCTTAGGGTCTAGACGCGTCTGCCTGAAATTAAGCCCTACCCACTCTACTTAGACACGTGGGTAAGCGACCCTCAGCCCCAGTCAATTCACGATTTCGTATCAATGCAGTGACGAGTCCTATTGCGGTGATATTAAATTAAAGGATGTTTATAGTCCTTGACTGCCTTATAGTCTACTTGTGGGACTCAAATTGAAGGGTTCTGATCGAACCGGTTATCCGATACACGAGCCGTTTAAATTGATTTAACTTGCCTGTAATTGCAGCTAAGTGAATCAATTCATTTCGCGCGTTCCCAGTAATTTTACAATGCAACAGCTTTCAGGCGTCCCTCCAATCATATGCCGTGATACAGCAACAAATTCCACACCACATTAACAACTCACTGGTAAATAAACAATTAAACTTCAAGGCCCCGCGCGGATTTTTTCCTGCGTTAGATCTGGGCCGAGCTCGCTTTTACCTCGGCCGAAACAATAACCAGGCGCAATTCGGCAACTATCGCCCGCCTCATTTCCCATTCTCGCAGATCAGGCAAATGATCCGGGCAATTTTTCTGCCGGTGAATTACGTACAATGGCGGGCCGCGGGGCACGGAGCACGATAATTGAGAAAACCGCGGCCGCTGCACCTTAAAATTGGATAACAACAAAATATTTTCCAGTTAGGAGAGACAATGCGCCATTGTTAGGCGTCTCACGGTACACATACTGCGATAAGTGCGCAATCAGGGGAACACACACGGCGTACACGTGTACGACGGCGAAGACGTTTCTTCCAGGGGACTACGGTTTCTGTGATTAATTCGGCGTGTTGTGCAACCGCCCCCCTGCAGCCAGGTGGAAATCGGCGGCCGTGACTGACGCGTTTTGAGGCACCTGGTCTAGTGGGAATCGCCCGCACAAAAGGCAAGGCCGGTTCCCATGGAGTGTGCAAATCGCGTTTGCACACTTGCCGAAGAGGTTTAGCAATCACCCCGCGCGCCGCAATGGGGGCATCCTCGACATTTTTTTTTGTGGGGTCTTGGAATCCCGCTACGAGTAGGATGAGCTCCTAACGTCTACGTGCTCCCAACCCTGGCATAAGGTACGAGCCAGTTCAATAATCCTCGAGGTTTCGACAGAGAAAAAGTTAAAACCTCCCCGAAAGATCTGATCTGCGCCATTGTGCATTCGAGTCGCCCGAACATGTCGATAATTTAAATCACTTTTACTACTCGAAACGTTATCTAACGCCCGCATAATGCGCGCCGTCGAATTTCTAAAAGGCTCGGTGTTGCAACCAGCCGGCCCAGGAATGCGCTCCACTTTGAAAGCGAGCCTCTCAATTACGACAATGGCGTCGTTATCATGATTAAAAGTCCGCGGTTCCGCACAGCGGCGTTCATTATCGTATTGCGGCGTACGAAAAAGTGAAATTAATCGATCGCAATAGCCTGCGGGGCCAACTGGAGCGGCGAGATATCGAAAGGACGACGTCGATTTCGAATCGGAAACAATGCCACCAGTGAAGTGTACCAGAAATATTTAACATATCAGGAGCAACGGGAATGAAGTATTAATTAAGTGAGGGAGTAGTAGGGAAGTGAGTAAGTAACTCATGGATGAAAGCTGAGGCCACAGGGGAAACCACAAAATGACTACAGTGGCCAAAGGAGGGGCTTTACCCAGGAGAAAAAAAACGAAAAAAAATGTTTGTTTTATACATAAATTGTTAAACTTTAAAATTGATTGCCCAGATTTGTTGGAGTTGGTTAAAATTGCTTGTCCGCCGAGAAGTTTGCGTTACACGAACAAGTTTAAATTATCACACCACAAGACGACATACGGTCAGTGCCTGGGGATGGATGGTAAGCTCCGGCGCTGCAACAACCTCGAGCGGATCGATTTTTTTTAATATGTCTACATCACAACTAAAATTATTTCTCAAACAAAATGTTAAATATTGATTATTTTGTATACTATGTATATTTATTGTATATTGGGATGCCTTCCCGTGGATAAATAAATAAATAGCATTTGATAGCCCATAGCATTTGACAGAGGGGACCCTCTGTCAAATGCTATGGGCCTTTAGCTTCAATTTTAGAGAAAGTAAAATTAATATCAGAAAAAGCAACGTTTTCAGAAAAAGTACCAATAACTTCAGGAGAACTAATTTCAACTTCGGGAAGTAGGCTGCTAAAGTGAATAAAACTGAATGAACTGTTGAACAGTTTTATATATCCATAATGGAAAAAAATGGAAATCACAAATCAAATGTAAAATCAATATTCAATATTAATATTGAAAAACAACATCATATGCAGAAAAAGTACCACCAACTTCAGAAGAAGTAATTTCAATTTCGGAATGTTTATACAGAGACTGCTAGATTAAAAAAAAAACTGAAAGAACTGTTGAACAGTTATATATTTCGATAATGGAAAAAAAGTGATTTACTGGTATGCAATGTATGTAATTAAATTAATATGCAATAGGTGATACTTAAGAAATTTCAATTTTCGTTATTAATCCTGTATTACGGCATAATTTTAATGTTTCTTCAATTAGGCTCCTATATAAATAACGATATCTCAAAAACCACCGTATCAATATGAATGTAATTTGTTATAGATATTGCATGATATACTGGCATTATATTGGTTTAATTAAAATTGTATCCAATGTTCGTTTCTAAAGATATTTAAATTTTAAGGTGTATGTCTCATTTTGCTCTGACATAAATACTGATATCTCTTGAACGAGTGTATCAATATGCATGCAATTTATTACTGATATTAAGTGATATACTGCTATGCAATGCATGTAATTAAATTAACATGCAATGGGCGATACTTAAGAAATTTCAATTTTTGTTTATAAACCTGTATTTTGGCACTATTTTAATGTTTATTCAATTAGGCTCCTATATAAATAACGATATCTCAAAAACCACCGCATCAATATGAATGTAATTTGTTACAGATATTACATGATATACTGGCATTATATTGGTTTAATTACAATTTAATCCAATGAGCGTTTCTAGAGATATTTAAATTTTAGTGAATATATCTCATTTTGCTCACACATAAATACTGATATCTCGAGAAGTAGTGTATCAATATGCGCGCAATTTATTACTGATATTAAGTGATATACTGGTATGCAATGTGTGTAATTAAATTAATATGCAATGGGCGATACTTAAGAAATTTCAACTTTCGTTGATAAACCTGTATTTTGGCACTATTTTAATGTTTCTTCAATTTATAAATATAAATAACGATATCTCAAAAACCACCGTATCAATATGAATATAATTTGCTGGACATATTTCATGATATACTAGTGTTATATTGGTTTAATAAAAATTGTATCCAATGTTCGTTTCTAAAGATATTTAAAATTTAAGGTGTATCTCTCATTTTGGTCACACATAAATTCTGATATCTCTAGAACTAGTGTATCAATTTGCATGCAATTTATTACTGATATTAAGTAATATACTGGTATGCAACATATGTAATTAAATTAATATGCAATGAGCGATACTTTAGAAATTTCAATATTCGTTTATAAATCTGTATTTTGGCACTATTTTAACGTTTCTTAAATTAGGCTCGTATATAAATAACGATATCTCAAAAACCACCGTATCAATATGAATGTAGTTTATTATAGATATTGCATGATATACTGGCATTATATTGGTTTAATTAAAATTTAATCCAATGGGCGTTTTTAAATATATTTAAATTTTAGTGTGTATCTCTCATTTTGCTCACACATAAATATAGATATCTCTAGAACGAGTGTATCAATATGCGTGCAATTTATTACTGATATTAAGTGATATACTGGTATACAATGTGTGAAATTAAATTAATATGCAATGGGCGATACTTAAGAAATTTCAATTTTCGGTTATAAACCTGTATTTTGGCACTATTTTAATGCTTATTCAATTAGGCTCCTATATAAATAACTATAACTCAAACACCACCGTATGAATATGAATGTAATTTGTTACAGATATTGCATGATATACTGGCATTATATTGGTTTAATTAAAATTGTATCCAATGTTCGTTTCTAAAGATATTTAAATTTTAAGGTGAATATCTCATTTTGCTCTGACATAAATACTGATATCTCTAGAACGAGTGTATCAATATGCATGCAATTTATTGCTGATATCAAGTGATATACTGGTATACAATGTGTGTAATTAAATTAATGTGCAATGGGCGATACTAAAGAAATTTCAATTTTCGTTGATAAACCTGTATTTTGGCACTATTTTAATGTTTCTTCAATTTATAAATATAAATAACGATATCTCAAAAACCACCGTATCAATATCAATATAATTTGCTGGACATATTTCATGATATACTAGTGTTATATTGGTTTAATAAAAATTTAATCCAATGGGCGTTTTTAGAGATATTTGAATTTTAGTGTGTATCCCACATTTTGCTCACACATAATTACTGATATCTCTAGAACTAGTGTATCAATATGCATGCAATTTATCACTTATATTAAGTGACATACTGGTATGCAATGTATGTAATTAAATTAATGTGCAATGGGCGATACTTGAGAAATTTGAATTTTCGTTAATAATCCTGCATTTTGGCACTATTTTAAATGTTTCTCCAATTAGGCTCTTCTACAAATAACGATATCTCAAAAACTACCGTATCAATATGAATATAATATGTTACAGATATTGCATGATATACTGACAGTATATTGGTTTAATTAAAATTGTATCCAATGGGCGTTTCTAGAGATATTTAAATTTTAGTGAATATCTCTCATTTTGCTCACATATGAATACTGATATCTCTAGAATTAGTGTATCAATATGCATGCAATTTATTACTGATATTAAGTGATATACTGGTATACTATTTGAGTAATTAAATTAATATGCAATGGGCGATACTTAAGAAATTTCAATTTTCGTTTATAATCCTGTATTTTGGCACTATTTTAATGTTTTTGCAATTAGGGTCCTATATAAATAACGATATCTCAAAAACCACCGTATCAATATGAATATAATTTGTTAGAGATATTGCATGATATACTAGCATTATATTTGTTTAAATAAAATTTAATCCAATGGGCGTTTCTAGAGATATTTAAATTTTAGTGTGTATCTCTCATTTTGTTCGAACATAAATACTGATATCTCTAGAATTAGTGTATCAATATGTATGCAATTTATTACCGATATTGAGTGATATATTGGCATGCAATGTATGTATTTAAATTAATATGCAATGAGCGATACTTAAGAAATTTCAATTTTCGTTTATAATTATTTTGGCACTATTTTAAATGATTCTCCAATTGGGCTTATATATAAATAAGAATATTTCAAAAACCATCGCATCAATATGAATACAATTTGGTAGAGATATTGTATGATATACTACCATTATGTTGGGTTAATTAAAATTTAATCCAATGGACGTTTCTTGAGATATTTATATTTTTGTATGTATCTCTTATTGTGCTCGCACATAAATACTGATATCTCTAGAACTAGTGTATCAATGCATGCAAGTTATTACTGATATTAAGTGATATACTGGTATGCAATGTATGTAATTAAATTAATGTGCAATGGGCGATACTTAAGTAATTCAAATTTTTGGAAATTACAAATCAAATGTAAAATCAATATCAGAAAAGCAATATCATATTCAGAAAAAGTACCACCAACTTCAGAAGAAGTAGTTTCAATTTCGGAATGTTTATACAGAGACTGCTAGAGTTAATAAAACTGAATGAACTGTTGAACAGTTTTATATTTCGATAATGGAAAGAAATGGAAATTGCAAATCAAATGGAAAATCACAATCATAACCATGTACTATTGAAGACGATGCAAATATAATTATTAACGTCATTAGGCCGATATGGAGCAAATAACGGACGAAGGCTGTGCTTTCATTTTATAAAGTTTTACACATGAACCCCAACAAAAATGAACTGACAGTGAAAAAAAAATTAAATGTCAGATTTCTTTTGTAAAATAAAAATAGCAAATAAATTCAAAATCTGTCCTCTTATCAACTGGGACTGTCAATATCTGTGAAGTTTCAAGCGCCAGATATGAAAATCTGTAAAATTTTCAACTCCAACTCTAGAAATTTCACCTATTTTCCAGCTGAACCCTAGAAATATGTTATATTTTAAAAATGTTGCATAAATTGTTTAAATTTATTACATATTACAATATCTGTGAAGTTTCTAGCACCATATATGAAAATCTGTAAAATTTTCAACTCCAACTCTAGAAATTTCACCTATTTTCCAGCTGAACCCTAGAAATATGTTATATTTTAAAAATGTTGCATAAATTGTTTAAATTTATTACATATTACAATATCTGTGAAGTTTCTAGCACCAGATATGAAAATCTGTAAAATTTTCAACTACAACTCTAGAAATTTGACCTATTTTCCAGGTGAACCCTAGAAATATGTTAAATTTTAAAAATGTTGCATACATTGTTTAAATTTATCACATATTCAAATGCCTCTGTCAAAATCTGTTAATTTTTTTAGCTCCACCAGTTAAGTTTTGTCAAATTTACATCTCTAAATCATAAGTACATAAGTGCAGAATACTGTGCAATAATGATAAATAAATTATCTTATCTTATCTTATAGTTTAACATTTAACAGTCAAAATCTGTCCTTTTATCAACTGGGACTGGCTATATCTGTGAAGTTTCTAGCACCAGATATGAAAATCTGGAAAATTTTCAAGTCCAACTCTAGAAATTTGACCTATTTTCCAGGTGTACCCTAGATATATGTTTGATTTTAAATATGTTGCATAAATTGTTTAAATATATCACATATTCAAATACCTCTGTCAAAATCTGTTAATTTTTTTAGCTCCACCAGTCAAGTTTTGTCAAATTTACATCTCTAAATCATAAGTACATAAGTACAGGATACTGTGCAATAATGATAAATAAATTATCTTATCTTATAGTTTAAGATTTAACAGTCAAAATCTGTCCTCTTATCAACTCTTATCAATATCTGTGAAGTTTCTAGCACCAGATATGAAAATCTGGAAAATTTTCAACTCCAACTCTAGAAATTTGACCTATTTTCCAGCTGAACCCTAGATATATGTTAAATTTAAAAAAAATATGCATAAATTGTTTAAATTTATCACATTCACATGCCTCTGTCAAAATCTGTTAATTTTTTAGCTCCACCAGTCAAGTTTTGTCAAATTTACATCTCTAAATCATAAGTACATAAGTGCAGAATACTATGCAATAATGATAAACAAATTATCTTATCTTATAGTTTAACAATTAACAGTCAAAATCTGTCCTCTTATCAACTGGGACTGTCAATATCTGTGAAGTTTCTAGCACCAGATATGAAAATCTGGAAAATTTTCAACTCCAACTCAAGAAATTTGAGCTATTTTCTAGCTGAAGCCTAGATATATGTTAAATTTTAAAAATGTTGCACAAATTGTTTAAATTTATCACATATTCCAATATCTGTGAAGTTTCTAGCACCAGATATGAAAATCTGGAAAATTTTCAACTCCAACTCAAGAAATTTGAGCTATTTTCTAGCTGAAGCCTAGATATATGTTAAATTTTAAAAATGTTGCATACATTGTTTAAATTTATCACATATTCAAATGCCTCTGTCAAAATCTGTTCATATTTTTAGCTCCATCAGTTAAGTTTTGTCAAATTTACATCTCTTAATCATTAACATAGATGTAATTGAAAATTTGGTAAATTTTTCCAATTGAAAATTTAACATATTTGAAAAATTCTGTGGAAAATAGTTGGATTTGGATAGCCGGTGTGGAAAATTTTACAGAATTTACAGATTTTCGAATAAAATCGTCCACATCTGTACATTTTTAGCTCCTGTTGTTAAATTACTCCAAATTTTTCATGTGGACAAATATAGTGTTTTTACTTGAAATTGAAAATCTACCTACGAAGGGTGTTTATTGCGCTCCATTGTGCGAACGGAATTTTATAACGGGTAATGGGAAGAGAACATAGTCCAGAGCCTCTTCGCAGCACGCCATACAATGGAGAACCCTTGACCGTAATAAACCCTCATTGCAGGGACATTTTCAATTTCAAGTGAAAACACTATATTTGTCCATATAAAAAATTTGGAGTAATTTAACAACTGGAGCTAAAAAAATGTACACATGTGGACGATTTTATTTGAAAATCTTCATAAATTACTCCAAATTTTTCATATCGACAAATACTTTATTTTCATTTAGGCCACATTACAATGATACTGGTAAGTATTGTCGTCTCGGGGATTGGATTGGATGTCTCGATCTCGTGGAGCTTTAATGGTTTTAAATGGTCACTCGGTATATAGCCACGTTTTGAATGTTTCGATCATTACCTGCTTGAGCGTCCAGGTTTCGCATTCACACCGTCTAAATAGAAACATTTAATTGGGATCTGAATATGCTGCAAGTCACAGCCGATGCTTTCCAATTGCCGCGACGTGATTTTTTTTCCGGTGTTCGGCTTCGATCTTCCCCGTCTTAATTGGCGGAGAAACGGAGGCTGGCCGCTTCCTCTCCGGCTGGCCGATGAAAATTCCGCTTTGCCTCGGGGCCGAGGCTCACATTGTTCCGCCGCTGACCGCTCGGAATAGAGAAATCGCGTTTTCATTTTCACCGTCTCATCGCCAGCCATGCGTCCCGTCGGCGGTGAAATCCGCGCAGAAGAGTCCTGCCTGGGAATTAGCAGCGGGAGACGCTTTTCAGCGATTTTCAATTGTTTACGCTTCATCGGCCGCGCAGTTTTGCAAGTTTTATTGCGCCCGTCTGCGTCGTGAAAGTTATTGATTGGGGTGCCATATGTCGTGTTAGAAGCAAGAGCGAGAGATTGCCTGCCTGCGAAGTTTGAGGCATTCAGATGTATGCTTCCAATTCACCGTTTAGAAGAGCCCTCATTAAATAAGTAAGAAACTCGGGGAGTTGTGAGAATACGACAATGAACGAGCGCTCATAATATGCGTCATATATGGGGCTAAGTCCCCATAGAATGAATTGAAAATGTGCCGCTTGATAGAGCAGCCAATTGCAAAATTTTATGACGGGTAATGGGAAGAGAACAGAGTCCAGCGCCTCTTCGCAGCACGCCATACAATTAAGAACCCTTGACCGTAATAAACCCGTATTGCAGGTACATTTTCAATTTCAAGTGAAAACACTATAATTTATTTTCGTTTAGGCCATATATGGGGCTAAGTCACCATAGAATGATTTGAAAATGTGGCTCTTGGTAGAGCACCCAGTTGGCAAAACGTAAAATCGAAGATTTTCCGATCAAAGCGACTAAAATTGTTCAAAATGTTAAAATTTGCAAAAATATGACCTCCAACACATTTTTTTTGCACTTCTTACTTATGCATAGTAAATACTTTTCGAAAAATGCATTTAAATTGAATGGACAACACCTTCGTCAAAATTTGTAGACCAGTGCTGACTCTTCGCCGTGCCCAAAATGCCGCATGATTCACGCGATTACGAAGGATAGCCAGATAACAATCGGACACTTGTTCGAGGTGCGCCTGCTTTTTTTTGCAGGAGGTCGAAACCGCCGGATGCAGATCTAAAGCGAGCGGTACACGTGTGAGAAAATTCCGCCTCAAGTACGCAACTCAGATGCAAATCTTATCTAAATATTGATTCTATTCTTCTCGAGCCGCAGAATTCCCATGACGAGGTAAACCAAGTCTTTGCGGTTCGCCAAGGTGGAGCGCGAGATTGAGCAGACGATTGTTTTGTCGAGTACGACGTAAAATTCGTGCAGAATTTTCGATGAGTACCAGTTTGATGAGTTGATGGGTTACCAGTACTGGCTCGATGAGTTGATGAGTACCAGTTTGATGAGTACCAGACGAGTAAAAGTTTCATGACTTGATGAGTACCAGTTTGATGAGTTGATGAGTGATGAGTACCAGTACTGGATTGACGAGTTGACGAGTGCCAGTTTGATGATTTGATGAGTTCTTTCGGACGGTTTCTCCGTCCCCATACGGAGTATGAGTACTGTTACTCATCAACTCACCGAAATTTTACTCATCTGGTACTCATCAACTCATCAAACTAGTACTCATCAACTCATCAAACCAGTACAGGTACTCATCAACTCATCAAACCATTACAGGTACTCATCAACTCATCAAACTGGTACTCATCAACTCATCAAACCATACTGTTACTCATCATCTCATCAAACTGGATTGACGAGTTGATGAGTGCCAGTTTGATTATTTGATGAGTTCTTTCGGACGGTTTCTCCGTCCCCATACGGAGTATGAGTACTGTTACTCATCAACTCACCGAAATTTTACTCATCTGGTACTCATCAACTCATCAAACTAGTACTCATCAACTCATCAAACCAGTACAGGTACTCATCAACTCATCAAACCAGTACAGGTACTCATCAACTCTTCAAACTGGTACTCATCAAACCAGTACTGTTACTCATCATCTCATCAAACCGTTACTTATCAACTCATCAAACTTTTACTCGTCTGGTACTCATCAACTCATCAAACTGGTACTCATCAACTCATCAAACTGGTACTCATCAACTCATCAAACCAGTACTGGTGGTTTCATAACCATAAGTAGTGGCCATCAAATTCATCCACCACCCAAGAAACTATTCGAAAAGTGAAACAATTTATTCTTGAAGATCGACGAGTCAAAATTGATACACTACCTGAAATTCTGCGTATCAGCAGGGAACGTGTTTGAACCATCATTCATGACTATTTAGGCATGTCAAAGGTTAGTGCAAAATGGGTCCCAAAAATGCTGACCCCGTTCAATAAGTAGCGTTGAGCTGAAACTTCTCAACAATTTGGAGCTTTGTGAAGGGCAGGAAGAAAGGATTATACAAAGAATTGTTACTGGTGATAAAATTTGGATTCATCACTATGGTCCTGAAAGCAAACAGGAATCCATGCAATGGAAACATAAGGGGTCTCCGCCCCAAAGAGGTTAAAAGTTCAGTCTTCTGCAGACAAGGTTATGGCCACGGTCTTTTGGAACTCAGAAGGAATTTTGTTGATTGATTACCTGCCACGTAAAACCACCATCAAAGGAATCTATTAGGTCGAAATTTTGGGCAAATTGGAAAAAGCAATAAAAGAAAAACGCAAAGAAAAATTCAAAAATGGATTTTGGTTTTGCATGACAATGCTCTGGTACACAAAGCTGGCATTGTTCAAGATGCTCTGAAGGACTTAAAGTTTCAAGAATTAAATCACCCTCCCTCTAGCCCTGACTTAGCGCCTTGTGACTTTTCTGTTCAGAAAATTAAAAAGAAAAGTAAGGGGACAAAGATTTGCCAACGACGAAGAGTTAATTTGGGAAGTTGAAGATTAATTTGTAGATGTAAAAAATGTGTTGAATTAGTATTAGATTACATTGAAAAATTATGAAATATATATTTTTAATTTCAACTCCTTCATAGTTAGGTACCTTTTTTATCGGCTTGCCCTCATACAATAAATGAGGTGTGAGCATGGCCAGATATAAACAACTTCATGTTTATATCTGGCCGAAGAAGTCATAGTACTACTAATAGAGAATATCCGAATAAGTGGATTGGGAGACCAGTAAACTCCAAATTAGAACTGGTGGGTAGAATAGTAGCTGCAGCAGAAGATATAAAAGATAAGAAGCAAGCAGCTCTTGCAAGTGTCTCTTCTAATATTAAAACACGCTGCCGGGCTTGCGTTGCTGCGAATGGTGGCCATTTTGAAAATCTAATTTAGTCCATCCATTGTTGTATCATTGTTTGTTGTTTTATTTTTCTTGTTTGTTTGTTTCTAGTTCCTATTGTTTAATTTTCTTGTTTAATGGCAGTTAGCATACTTTCTTTTAAATGATTGTTGCAATTTGCTAAAATTTATCTTGTAATTCAATTTTAATAACAACTTTTTTGGACAGATCGAAAAAAATGTTAGACAAATCATATAAGTTAGTTCCAGGATTTTATAAATGTTCTATTTTCAAAAATCGATCGATTGGTTTTCAAATTATCTTGTTTTGAAATTTTTTATCGGTCGCCATTTTGTTATTTCACAAAATAGAAAATAATTGTAAATACAAATGTTTTAGAGAACCGAAAGCGCATGTTGAACGTTTTTGTATTTTTAAAATATTCCTTAAAATAAGGGAGTAATGACGATTTTTCGAAAAACAAAAGAACGCCAAAAACTATGAACTTGGGCTCCAATTCAAAAATTTTAACTAAGAAAAGTTGTTTGTTTCAATGAGTTTAACTGCCATTTTCGGGAGTTACAACTTAGTATTCACACCCTGTATATAAATATATAAGTGAGAAGATATCTGAAGTAGAGGAGGTGAATTTTGGCTGAAATACCCTGTCTAAAATAAATGGTGAGAAGATATTTGAAGTAGAGGAGGTGAATTTTCTCAGAGTCATTCAGCAGCTATGTCCCAAAGTTGCAAAATATGTATATCTTATACAGGGTGTCTTAAACCTCTCGTCTGAAACACCCTGTCTAAAACACGTTTTGGAGGTTCAGAAAAAAAAAAATAGCAGAGTATAAGCCTACCTGAAGAATATAGGGGAGGAAGTTTCGATTTCCGGAAGTTACCGGAAGTAGGCGTAATTGCACTTCAGAATTTTATATGGGAACCTAGGTCATTGTGTGACGTACCTGAAGGGCAATCAGCGCGTTAGGCCGTGGAGCGAGTGGAGGTTCCCTTCGAAGCAGTGACGAGGGCCAGGCTCTCGGTGTCAGAGAGTGGGGGGGGGGGGTTAAAAAGGCTCCACGTAATTTTAACCTCCTCCCTACTTCGTCACAAAGGGAGGCTCCACCCTACCTGCGTGGGTGGACGGCAGACAGTCAGCGGAAAAAGGCAGTTTTCGTCGAAGGCGTTTCCGGACCGTTACAATTGTTACATCGTTGAATATTTTAATAAAGAACTTTTGTAAGAAACTTTTATTTGCAAGTGATATGGTTAACGAAATAAAAATTAATCTTTCAGACAACCAGTCCCGCCATTTTCTCGAAAGAGTATAAAACAATATGTATATACCAGCCTGAATTCGTTGAATGACGTCCTTATTTACTACTTATACTACTATACTATACTACTACTTCTACTACTATTTACTATTACTACTTATTTTGGGAATATGGTTTTATTATACTTTTTTTTGTAGAAAATTATCATGCTAATTGCTCTATAAGAAACCAACACTTGTCACTTTCGATGGTCAAGATTAGGATTACTTTTTAGTATTCTCTGGCGTGGAGATTTGGTGCCAAACCGGTGGGAAGACATTTTCATATTATTTATTGAATATTTTTCAATGTCAATACGACACGTGCAATAGTCATGCAAAATATTTTTCGTGCATAGTTATTTGCGTAGATAATACCCGCTATTGTGATGCCCTTGAGCTTGTTGCCACTATAGAGGGTATTATCGGCAAGTCATTATGCACATAACATATTACTATTGATTATATCTGCTATCTGCAGTACAACTTGTGCAACAGATTGCATAGTGTATGGCCCTTAGATAATACCCGCTATAGGGATGCACTTGAGCTTGTTGCCACTATAGAGGGTATTATCGGCAAGTCACTATGCACTTAACGTATTACTATTGATTATTTCTCCTATCTGCAGTACAATTTGTACAACAGATTGCATAGTGTATGGCCCTTAGATAATACCCGCTATAGGGTACTCGAGCTTGTTGCCACTATAGAGGGTATTATCGGCAAGTCACTATGCACTTAACGTATTACTATTGATTATATCTCCTATCTGCAGTGCAACTTGTACAACAGATTGCATAGTGTATGGCCCTTAGATAATACCCGCTATAGGGTACTCGAGCTTGTTGCCACTATAGAGGGTATTATCGGCAAGTCACCATGCACTTAATATATTACTATTGATTATATCTCTTATCTGCAGTACAACTTGTACAACATATTGCATAGTGTATGGCCCTTAGATAATACCCGCTATAGTGATGCACTCGAGCTTGTTGCCACTATAGAGGGTATTATCGGCAAGTCACTATGCATTTAACATATTACTATTTATTATTTCTGTCTCTTATGATCTACTATCTCTATCTAGTATATGATACCATCTCTTATGATAGTATCATATACTCTGGAATTCAGGCTTTTGACCTGCCCCTACAGGGTAGGGTAGCTTGGCCGATTCATATGTACCTAAACCGCAAGTGGTAATTTTTTCGCGTACATATTTCATGCAAATTTTCTCGGTGCAAAATCTCCTAAAGTCCTTGTTAATGTGAACAGTGGCACGTGAGGTGAAGTGGGTTAAACGCGTTTTTGGGCAATCCGGCGTCTCATTGTGTCCGCCGCGCCTGCAATTATCCACCCGGCCTCATTGTTTTCGATTCCTTCGGCGCGAGGACGTGTCGCAAAAAAAACGGACGGACTCTTGACACACTAAAGGCGCTCTGCAGAAACGGAGGAAGGAATTAGGGGCGCCACAGGAGCGCTAAAGGTCGGGCGGAGGAAGGAATTAGGGGGCGCCACATCAGCGCTAAAGGTCGGGGCAGCAGTGTCTCTCGGATTGGGTGGCATTCCTGACGCCTTTGTTCGCGCGCTAGCGGGCGTTATATAATGCGTTGCAATTTTCGCGTCCCGATAGCGCACTTTCGAATGTGTAATGACCCGTTGGGACTTGGACCTCGGGAATGCCGAGGAGGAAAGCGAGATGAGGCCTCGGGGCTTGCTCAACTTTTCACGCCAGACTGGGAGGACTTTTCCTTTCGGCCGGCAATACCGGCATGGCTCAATTAGCGCGGCTCTTGAATGAGTCGATTCACACACGCGCGTCTGCACGGGTTTTTTACGCCACCGCTACATCAGCATGTAAATGGCCCCTGGGACATAAGCGCCCCCTTGCAATTGGTTGGTTTATATAGTTTGATTGTCCTAGATAGAGCGCGCGTAAACAAGTTCATCTTGGAGTTGAACAGCGCCCCCTTCAAATTGCTTTCAAAATGTTTGCGATGAGCATGACTATGTTCACTTTATTGGTTGCTATTCTGAAGAGTTCGTTCGACGTCTTCCCGTACCACGCCCTGAGAGCCCTAAGGTTGCTTTGTGTAGTCTGATAATCCAAAATACAGCGCATTCATCTAGGAGTTGCATACAATTTGCACTAGATGAACTGGACTTTTGATGAAACACCATACAATTTGTACAGTCCTGTGGAATGTCTTAGTTAAGTTTCTATTGTAAATATTTCTTGTGTAATATTACGTGCTCTTCCGAGGGATGGCCAGTTAGTCACGCCAAACGATATGCCGGACCAGGGGACGGATAGCGGCGGAATGTGCCATTGTAAACAGTTTCTTGGAACTGTAGAAAGCTGGTTCATCCCTCGCCAGTCGGAAGGGCTGGCATTGTTGGTGAATATGTTAAAACTAATTGTAATGCTCTCTAAGAGTGAGTTCTTATCCGGTTGCTGTCGGAGAAAGGTCCCGGGGGAGCCCCGTCATTTGCTCGCTTGTTATTGTGCTTAACTTATAATTTCGCAATAATAAATTCATACATTTCCGGGTAGCCGTTTTTCGTTTCATTACGGCGAGTCCCCCATCACAATTTGCCAATTTTCACCACTTAGAAAAGACACATCTACCACCAATTTCACGAACATCACTTACTTGCTGATAGATCTTTATAGTCTTTAAGGTCTCGATAGTGATTCTTGAGACATGTAAAAATGCATTTTAGTTGTACTTCATTACGTCTTATTACTTACTCGCAATATTTTCAGTTTTTGATGACTCTTTGATGTCATGACTCCCATGACCCTCCCAACCCTGACGTACCCCACGTCCCTCCCAACCCTGCCATCCCCAAGACCCTCCCAACCTTGCCATCCCCCATGACCCTCCCAACCCTGCCATTCCCCATGACCCTCCCAACCCTGCCATCCCCCATGACCCTCCCAACCCTGCCATCCCCCATGACCCTCCCAACCCTGCCATCCCCCATTAAACCCTTGCTTCTTACCCCCCGACTATACAATTTTCCAATTTTCACCACTTTCAACAGACCCATCTACCACCAATTTCACGAACTTCACTAATTTGCTGATAGATATTTATAGTCTTAAAGGTCTCAAGACTCAAAAGTATAGATTTTGCCCTATCGCCTTAAAATTGATCGGTTGCGCCGAATTCTGCGTGTGGACATTTCGGAATCGCAGATTTTGCCGATAGTTGCGCAATCCGCGAACCCATCAATAATGCAAGGCGCGCAGGAGAAAAGTTTCGGAGCGGTCGTTAAACTCGTTGCGCAATTTCGCTCGTCAAATTGCCACATTTTCAGTTCGCGCTGCTGCTAAGCGGCCGCGTTGTTGCCCCATTACGGCGACAACGAGGGCATTGTTGTGTGGGCGTAAGGCAATAATAACAACAATCCGGTGGGCTTGCGCAGGGGCTATAAGCGCCGCCTTCACGTGGTAACGGCGGCGTTTCCTTCTTCCGCGAGTCCGACGCGGCCGTAATAAGGCTATCGGCTGAAACTGCGCTCTAGAGAGGCGCTTAAGTCTGCAATTAGCGATGTGGATCGTATCCCCCGCGAAGCAGAATAATTACTGTCATCTATTAAGTGCCAGCCGGTGACACGACTTTGTTGTGAAACCTGAAAACGCACCAAAGGGAAAACAAAATTATGTAATGTGGTGGCGAGTGTGAAAGCAAGGTGCAATTATCCTGTCCGCAAACAAATCTGAATACATTCCGATCGTAATGTTTCACTAGATGGGCTGACCTGCGGGTTAATCAGGTGGTAAACCGACCCTCGTTGCCAGAAATTAATCTGGAGAGAACAGAGTCAAGTTGTAGCAACATGCTCCCCATTATCGACAACTGCCACTTGGGTCACTACAACTTGGATCACCAAAACTTGGATCACCCCAATTTGGGTCACCCGAACTTGGATCACCCCAAAATTTGTAAATATTGTAAAGACTCACTCTAACACCAACCGTCAAGACGACAACTTCATTTAATGTATCTAACTCTAACACGAACCTCTGCAAAATGATGAAAGACCTCTTGTGGAAATCAAGATATACCCACCAGTAAAAGTAAAGGGCACTTAGAAATATTGCCTTAGCATATTGCTATAGGTAGCAATAGGTTAGACAATTGAATTTTGATAACATGAATTTAAATAACCTCACCCCCACATGTAGATAAGGCCCAAACATCGTCACACCGTCTTCACTTAGCTGACTGGCCTTGGTCAGCTATTGACCTGCGCGATAATCGAGTGGTAAACCGACCCTCGTTGCCAGAAATGAGTCTGGAGAGAACAGCGTCAAGCTGTAGCAAGATGCTCCCCACTAACGACAACTTCCACTTGGGTCACCACAACTTCTGTCACTTCAAAATTTGTAAATATTGTAAAGACTCACTCTACAAACAAACCGCCAAGACGACAACTTCATTTAATGTATCTAACTCCAACACGAACCCCTGCAAAATGATGAAATACCTCTTTCAGAAATCAAGAAATACCCACAAGTAAAAGTTAAATGGCACTTAGAAATATTGCCTTTGCACATTGCTATAGGGAGCAATAGGTAGGAATAGGTTGGACAATTTAATTTTGATAAAATTAATTTAAATTACGTGGGGTCACCCCCATATGAGACCCAAATACCGTCACACCGTCTTCACTTAGCTGGCTAAGGCCCAGTATTCACAGGGGCGAACGAAGAAGACTATGAAATACGGCCATAAAAATACTTGATTAAATTACGTGGAGCCACCCCCGCATCTAGATAAGGCCTAAAGACCGTCAAACCGTCTTCGCTTAGCTGACCAGGGCCAAGGCTGTATATTCACAGGGGCGAACGAAGAAGACCATGAAATACGTTTATAAAAATACTTGATTAAATTACGTGGAGCCACCCCCGAATCTAGATAAGGCCTAAATACCGTCACACCGTCTTCACTTAGCTGACCAGGTCCAAGGCTGTATATTCACAGAGGCGAACGAAGAAGACATGAAATACGTCCATAAAAATACTTAAGTTACGTGGAGCCACCTACACATCTAGATAAGGCCGAGGGACTGTCACGCCGTCTTCACTTAGCTGACCAGAGCCAAGGCAGTATTCACCGGGGCTACCAAAGAAGATCATGAAATACGTCCATAAAAATAGTTGATTAAATTACGTGGAGCCACATCTATATATGAGGCCTTCTATAACGCTTGTGCGTGAATGTTATATTTACAGTTATCAATAATCAATAAACAATAATAATAATAATAATAATAAGAAAACAAAATAAATATTTGGAAAAAACTACGTAGTAAGTACGTAAACACGTTTGCAAATAAGTAAGTAATTCACTAAAGCGTTTTCTATAAGGCTTGTGCTTGAATGTTACACTTACAATTATCAATAATCAATAATCAATAATAATAATAATAATAAGAAAACAAAATAAAGATTTAGAAAAAACTACGTAGTAAGTACGTAAATCAGTTTGCAAATAAGTAAGTAATTCACTAAAGCGATTTCTATAATGCTTGTGGTTGAATGTTACACTTGCAATTATCAATAATCAATAAACAATAATAATAATAATAAGAAAACAAAAC
Organism: Othius punctulatus; assembly: GCA_951805005.1. NCBI lineage: Eukaryota > Metazoa > Arthropoda > Insecta > Coleoptera > Staphylinidae > Othius > Othius punctulatus. The sequence goes on along the minus strand of OX638142.1, from coordinate 84,753,292 downwards.
AAAGATTTTCAAAAAACTACGTAGTAAGTACGTAAATACGTTTGCAAATAAGTAAGTAATTCACTAAAGCATTTTCTATAATGCTTGTGCTTGAATGCTACACTTACAATTATCAATAATCAATAATCAATAATAACAATAATAATAAGAAAACAAAATAAAGATTTAAGGAAAAATAACGTATAATGAATACAAATGATTTTCACGAATGATAATGCTAATGATTTTACCGAATGATTTATTTTCACGAATGATAATCCGAATGATTTTAATAATCGAATTATTCCAAATGATACCCATAATAGAATTATTCGATTATTATAATTCGAATTGCTATTAATTATTAATACCAATTATTATTATTAATATAATTATTATAATAATTATATTATTATAATTATTAAATCACTTGGTACAGTATTGGAGAGGATTTAGGATGGAAATAAGCAGATTTACTTAAGAGGGGAAAAGGGTGTACTTAAGAGGGATTTACTTAAAAGAGGCTAGTAGCAAAGGAAGTAGCAAAGTGCTACCTAAAAATCGATTACTTTTTCTTACAGTTGAGACAGATTGTTTTGTCAATGAGTTTTGTTTATCGAATATTACCTACTTCGGTATTTCGTATTACCTTTCGTATTACCTACATTACTGGCTGATTCATCAGTCATTTTAGATGGAAGCCCTATTTTTCAATAAAATTGACATTGGTTGTTCTTGGACTAAGCTACAGATTTCGATAATACATATTTTATGCTAAAAACGTAATAAGTTTTGAAAATTAATGATAATATTGAGAGCTAGTAAAATAATAAGATGTAAACCTAAAATTACCTACATTACTGGCTGATTCATCAGTCATTTTAGATGGAAACCCTATTTTTCAATAAAATTGACATTGGTTGTTCTTCGACTAAGCCACAAATTTGGATAATACATATTTTTTGCTAAAAAAGTTTTGAAAATTTTGCAATGATAATATTGAGAGCTAGTAAAATAATAAGCAGTAAACCTAAAATTATGTAGCTTGACATTGGTTGTTCTTAAACCAAGCCACAGATTTAAATAATACATGTTTTTTTTTGCCTTAAAACCTTAATAAGTTTTTTAAGGTTTTTTTGAATAAGTTTGATATAAGTTGATTATTTCTTGAATTGGAAATTATTCAATTTAATCATTAACAGTGATTTCCCTCTTTTTGGTTCCAATTAAAAATAAGGATAGATTCAACAAATTTTCAGGTCGAAACTAAATATCATATTTTTTCACTACCAATCTAGTAATCAACACTTTCGATTAGATGAATTTTCAGAAATTTCAGTGACTGACAACTTACACTGCTCAACTCTGAAAGTTAATAACTCGATTTTCTCATTTAATTTACACATACCCGCTGTCAAATTTTCAGAGGATTTATCTTCAGGTATACTGTATATAGATCTGGCATAAAAAATTCAAAATATCCATTAGATAAATATTCTGAAATTTCAGTGACTGATAACTTATACTGCTCAACTCTGAAAGTTATTGACTCGATTTTCTTACTTAATTTACACAAACCTTTTGTCAAATTTTCAGAGAATTTATCTTCAGGCATACTGTGTACAGATCTGGCATAGAAATTTCAAAACATCTATTAGATAAATTTTCAGAAATTTTAGTGACTGATAACTTATACTGCCCAACTCTTAAAGTTAATAACTCGATTTTCTCACTTAATTTACACAAGCCCTTTGTTAAATTTTCAGAAGAGTTACCTTCAGGCATACTGTATGCAGATCTGGCATAAAATTTTCAAAATATCCATTAGATAAATTTTCAGAAATTTCAGTGGCTAATAACTTATACTGCCCAACTCTTAAAGTTAATAAGTCGATTTACTTACTTAATTTACGCATACCCGCTGTCAAATTTTCAGAGGATTTATCTTCAGGCATACTGTACACAGATCTAGCATAAAATTTTCAAAATATCCGTTAGATAAATTTTCAGAAAATTCAGTGACTGATAACGTATACTGCTCAACTCTGGAAGTTAATAACTCGATTTTCTCACTTAATTTACACAAACCCGCTGTCAAATTTTGAGAGGGTATATCTTCAGGCATACTGTATATAGATCTGGCATACAAATTTCAAAATATCCATTAGATAAATTTTCAAAAATTTCAGTGACTGATAACTTATACTGCCCAACTCTTAAAGTTAATAACTATTTAACTATTATCCTAATAGGCTCAATTAAGAGCTATGTAGTAATAATTTGAGAGATAGTAAAATAATAAGCCGTAAATCTGCAATTATGTAGCTTCAGGAATACGTGGGCCGAAGTGTGCCCACGCACTCTCCTCGCGACTCAATTAAAAACGCCAATAAAGCCACGGAGTAAACTTTAAGTATGGTGTGGACACCGTCGAGAAAATAACGAAAAGTTACGGTGTTTTAATTGCAAGCCGAATTGGCGCTCACGAAAACCGATTATTAGGCACGGTTTCTCAATTGGCCACAGATGGGACGCGAAACCGCTGTGAAATTTTGTACGCCGCCGTGCACACACAACGGAGTTAAGTGGTTTTCAGGGATTGCGAGGTTTTCGATCTTCGAATTGCGGACAGCCGAAGAGCGAAGTTTCTAGTCGTAAAATTGGTTGGATGTGTAGTAAACACGTTTGCGTTTGAGACGTTTCATTGATAGATAGATAAGTAAATTAAATAAAACAACTTTGTTATTTCCGGTCACACTTAAGTAGTTATACTATGGGGATTCCAACGCAGGTTAGGTTATTTTTCGATTAATTTAATCCGCGGTTTTATTGGCGGATTAATCAATTACCGCGGCCAGTAACAATGGGTTGATTGCGGAAATTGCGAGTAATTTAATCACCATTGCAGTAATGCACCTGCAATTAATGTAATGCATCTGCAATTATTCCATTGTTATCCTGCAATTGTGATTAAATTACTCGCGATTTTCGCAATCAACCCATTGTTACTGCCCGCGGTAATTGATTAATCCGCCAATAAAACCGCGGATTAAATTAATCGAAAACTGACCTAACCTGCGTTAGAATCCCCATAGTATAACTACTTAAGTGTGATCGGAAATAACAAAGTTGTTATATTTAATTTACTTATCTATCTATCAATGAAACGTCTCAAACGCAAAACCAATAAAACCGCGGATTAAATTAATCGAAAACTAACCTAACCTGCGTTAGAATCCCCATAGTATAACTACTCACTTAACTAACAAAGTTGTTTTATTTAATTTACTTATTTAGTATGTTCCACAAAGTATCGACTACCATGCAGAAAGCAGAATACAAGCAGACAAGAGACACTTGCAGACGCTACCATGCAAGCAGAAAGTTCGTAATTCTTTATATTGGCAGTCGTCGTTTCTCTGGTTTTTATGGTGTTTTTCGTTCGCCCCCTGTGAATACTGCCTCGGCCCTGGCCAGCTAAGTGAAGACGGTGTGGCGGTCCTACGGCCTTCTTTGGTGGTGCGACGTGGTGCCTCTACAATATCAAAATCGGCAATTTTCAATCGACATGCTCGTACCTTTTCGCAGGCGAATTTAGATTGTGCCCTAGCATCCCACGCACGACCTACGTATTTCGGGTGGCGGCGATTGACGTATTTTTTATATTTAATATACATTTGTGTAGACGGTTCTAATGTCTTCATATTAGCAATGGAGTCGTTTCTCTGGTGTTTATGGTTTTTTTCGTTCACCCCCTATGAATACCGCCCCGGCCCTGGCCAGCTAAGTGAAGACGGTGTGACGGTCCTACGGTCTTCTCTGGTGGTGCGACGTGGTGGCTTTACAATATCGGAGTCGGCAATTTACAAATTGAACATGGTCGTACCTTTACGCAGACGAATTTAGATTGTGCCCTAGCATCCCACGCACGACCTACGTATTTCGGGTGACGACAATTGACATATTTTTTATATTTAATATGCATTTGTATAGACAGTTCTAATTTCTTTACATTAGCCCTGGAGTTGTTTATCTGGTTTTTATGGTCTTTTTCGTTCACCCCCTGTGAATACTGCCTTGGCCCAGGGCAGCTAAGTGAAGACGGTGTGACGGTCCTACAGCCCTACAGCCTTCTCTGGTGGCTCTACAACATCAGAGTCGGCAATTTTCAAATTCGACATGCTCGTACCTTTTCGCAGGCGAATTTAGATTGTCCCCTAGCATCCCACGTATGACCTACATATTTCGGGTGGCGGCGATTGACGTATTTTTTATATTTAATATGTATTTGTGTAGACGGTTCTAATGTCTTTATATTAGCAATGTAGTCGTTTATCTGGCGTTTATGGTCTTTTTCGTTCACCCCCTGTGAATACTGCCTTGGCCCTGGCCAGCTAAGTGAAGACGGTGTGACGGTCCTGCGGCCTTCTCTGGTGGCTCTACAATATCAGAGTCGGCAATTTTCAAATTGAACATGCTCGTACCTTCATGCATGCGAATTTAGATTGTCCCTTAGCACACCACGCATGACCTACATATTTCGGGTGGCAGCGATTTACGTTTTTTATATTCAATATGCATTTGTGTAGACAGTGCTAATTTCTTTATATTAGCACTGGAGTTGTTTCTCTGGTTTTTATGGTCTTCTTCGTAGGCCCCCTGTGAATACTGCCTCGGCCCTGGCCAGCTAAGTGAAGACGGTGTGACGGTCCTACGGTCTTCTCTGGTGGTGCGACGTGGTGGCTCTTTAAGATTAGAGTTACTAATTCCTGAATTGGACATGGTCGTACCTTTTCGCAGGCGAATTTAGATTGTGCCTGTGCTTATGGTTAGACGTAACGTATTTCTTATGACTCGAAAGTGTGCCGTTACAAACCGTTTATCATATCATCTCGTCCCGATTGTGCGGCTGTGCCTTTCGATTCGCACTCAGCTTATCCAATTGCACGTGTGCACGCCGCGGTTTCATGATAGTTCGTGGTAATGTCAAGTCTGCGGGCCCGACAATGAGGATGAGAGCAGAAACGGGGGGGCATCCCGTGCGTGAAAAGAGCCGGCGTTTAATCGTGCGAACGTTCGGCCCAAGGTTCGCCGGTGACTTTTCGGTTTTCGCAACGTCTCAATACGCTAATTGCGGCGAACCTTGGGAACCTCGGTGCAATACCAGAGATTTTCCCACTGCGTTTTGTCCCGCAAGTGGGTCGCCGCATCTGATTAACGGCTAACAGGCGATACTTCAGAGTTATCGCGATAGAAAGTGTCCGATACACATTTTTTTCGGATTTTTTCGCTCGGCTTACATAAAATTTGGGCCGACTTATATAACTTCCCCGCGGCGATCGCGCGCTTACCTTTCCCCGCCTATATGTATCGCAATTAACTCTTAATTCGCGGCAATCGCGGCGCCTTCCTGCGCGTTTCCCGCGAATTATCGCAATCACCGGATCAATTGGGCATGGCGGCGGGGAGTCGAAAGCGATTTCGCCTTTGTGCGGCTTCCAGCTTTCTTTTCCGAGCAGAAGCGGTTCACTTTTCTCGGCCCCCGATCCGGTTTTGCATAAGCATGCGAACGGATCACCTTGAAGCCCAACTTCCGCGTGCCCACGAAACCTACCGGTTGCGAGATCGTCCCAAATGCGGGGCTCGCGTGTGACGACGGCGATGTTTTCGTTCGCATTTCCGGTTTCAAAACGCCGGTTCGTCAGAAACGGTTCATCGGCGTTTCTGGGCCCTGCCGGACGTTGGCGCAATACAATTAACGACCAAATTGCGTAATTATCGGCCGAGATCTAAACGAGCTCCGCGTGATTCGCTGGACGAAAAAAAAAGTGCATTTTGAACATTGGTTGTGGTTTGATAATTGTCTGGGCTCGGTTCAAGGCCTGCAAGGAGTCAGAAGTGAAGTGCATATACTTCGGATCATTTTCAGGTGTCGTAAGCGTAGTGTTGCAACTTTTCACGAAAAGTCGAAATTTTCGGCAAACTTTTCTGGAAAAGTTGGAAAAGTCCGGAAAAGATAGAAAAGTTGAGTTTTATTGTATCTGTTGTACATATTGAGATGCAAATCATGTACATTTACCAATGAGTTCTAGGAGATCTCTGGTGTTTTCAAGTCTTACCCAAAAATTATCATCATCCTTTTTGGCCTATGAGTTCTAGGAGATCTCTGGTGTTTTCAAGTCTTACCCAAAAATTATCATCATCCTTTTTGGTTCGTCATTTTTTTTTTGAATATTTAGTTTTTATTGTGACTTGTGCCTTTGGTATTTTTCGAAAATTTAAAATTTTCCGCCCCTATATTTTGTCACCCTGGGCTATATCCATAGCTATATTTATATTTTGGCTATAGCTATAGCCAAAATCCGCCACTGGTAATTAGCCATCGCAGATGGCATATGCAACAAATTTGCTGGTCACCATTTCATTTTCAAACTCAATCTTTTTCAAACATAAAACCTATGCATAAATCACGCCGCAGTTCACCTGATGATATTTAATCTAACCGGCTTCGGAGCCGCGTGCAAGCCGCACTCAATGGCATTAAAAGATTGCACTTAACATTTACTCTTGGCTCATCGCCGTCTGAACTTGGGCCGCTCTTTCCATTTCCTTGGTTTTTACGAGCTCCTCGCGTTTGCATGCGCGCACCTGTGAAATGCTAAATCTCTGGGTTCTGCAATCCGTTGCCCAATTTCGAAGAAAGTGAAGACGCTCTGGTGAATCATCTGACGGCGATTTTCCGGACTTCCGGAAGAACAGGTGCCGTGTTGTGGTATTGTCTTGCGTTTCGGCGGAGTCGTCGACCTTTTTCGCACGGATTTGGATGAGTTGCAATTGGAGGATCTGTGGTCCAGCATTTGGTATTAATTAGCGATGGTATTTTTGGTCCGTGATGGATCACCGGCCTTCTATCGCTCGAAGATGATACAATCGTGCCGCTTTAATTGCTTCCCCGTATCGCGGTCTGAAGATTAAGAGAGAGTGAGCGTGAAGGTGATTTGGCGATTTTTTGTTCGGTTAAGTCGGTCTGTTCATCACCAAAGGTGCCAAAACGACGAATGAAATAAAATTCACTGAAGATCCGATGACACTATTTTTTTTTGTACATGCTCCCAATAATTGCTATTTTACGGACTCATTTAAGTTCGTAAAATGGGTATTTTCCGGACTCAATCCCAAACAGTTGCTAGGGTTAAAACAATCATACAAAATGAAGTACGAGTCATTCTTCATGAAGTTTCAATGTGTCAAAGAGTTTGAATGTGTTTTTGGGAGCATGTACAAAAAATAAATACTAAAATTAAGTTTCTTTGGACTCATTTGCTATTCCAGACTCGGCTACGCCTCGTCCTGAAACGGCAACGATTCGTCCGAAAAAACTTCATTTTATCATGCTCACATAAATCCAGTACAAACGATTTGACTAATTTCTAACCTTGTGTCCATCTGCCCTACGTCACGTTAAAAATTGTGTGGAGCCCTTTTAGCACTGGCCAGCGACAGAAGTATAGTCGACCCAAAAATCTAAGAATATTACGACTTTGACTTTTAAGTATTTTATGGGGGTTTTATTTGGTGTTGCCATAAAATCATAAAAGTCATGCTAATATTATTCAGTTATCTGGGGTTGCCCGGCTGTCTTTCTGGTATTGACGACGGCGTGCGATTCTTCCGTCTTGACCATCAGTTTGCTTTATGGTGACCCTAAATTAAACCCCGAATATAACTATTAAGAAGTCAAAGTCATAATATTCTTAGATCTTTGGGTCAAGTATACCCACTTCCGTCTCCATTGCAGTTAGCCGAAGCCGTGGATTAGAGCCAAAAGAGGGCATATTTAGGCAGTTGTACAATTATGCAATACATGCGTAAATATCCACTAGTTTCTAATGTAGAAATTTACAACTTACAAAAAACCTTGCGAGATAATTCAATTTCTTTTTGTCCACCACACCGTGGCAGCCAACTACAATTCAAATTTATGTTATACTAACCGTGAGTAATGGTTCTAGCAGTTTTAAGAACATTTTTGTACAATGTACCAAGTACTTATGCAATATGGCAACTTTCAAGCTAGATCATAAAGAGGAACATTGTAAAAATCACTTGCCTGTAGTGTTCGTTAAGAGATTGCGGATTTCTATCTTCTTGCCATATTTTAGCCTAAAACCACTTAAGTGGTTAAAGCCACTTAAGTGAGGTTTAATCGGATTTCTATGTGTTTGCCATATTTTAGCCTAAAACCACTCAAGTGGTTAAAACCACTTAAGTGGTACATTGAACCTTGCCGATGACTTAAGTGCCTGTTTATGTATTGAACCTTGCCGATGACTTAAGTGCCTGTTTATGTATTGCAGCGTGCACTTAAAATAATAATAACAATATTTTACCCCCAGGAAAACGTTTATTCGTTATTGTCTAAAAGTGACCCCTAAACCATTTTTTTTAAATCGCCTATTACAATAAGGTCTGCCATTTATGTCTCAAAATTAATTAATATCGCTTTAGTTGCTTTTGAGATTTATTACATTTATTGATTACAGATTTTCTGTAATAATTTTTCCTGCTGACTGACATAAATTTTCCTTTTTTGTTCGCCTGTTTAAATGGTTTTGCAGGTTTTGCAATTTCATCTGTTGTAGATCAACTTTTTAAGTATAATTTTCAAAAAGTAAAATTTTGTAGTACTAATGTGTCAATCGCTGAAAAAATTATATTGAAATCAATTAATTAATCAATAATTAATTATATTGAAGTAAATATTGTGGTATCCAAAAAAAATCCTATTCTTTCGTAAAAGTGACATTCAATTTTGAAATTGAGATATTCAAATTTCGGTATTTTATAAAAAAATGCCCAAAATTGATTAGAAAGAGAACATTCTGCAGTGTTAGAACAAAAATTCCAAAAAAAACAATTGAATTGTAATTCGCTTAACAATTTATATTCGAATAAGTAAATATAGTGATCCCAAAGATTTTTCTAATTGTGATTCGCTTAACAATTGATATTCGAATAAGTAAATATAGTTATACCCAAAGATTTTTCGAATTGTGATTCGCTAAAGAATTGATATTCGAATAAATAAATATAGTGATGCCCAAAGATTTTTCGAGTTGTAATTCGATTAACAATTGATATTCATATAGGTAAAATATAGTGATCCCCAAAATTTTTTCGAATTGTGATTCGCTTAACAATTGATATTCGAATAAGTAAATATAGGGATACCCAAAGATTTTTCGAAATGTGATTCGCTTAACAATTTTTATTTGAATAAGTAAATATAGCGATACCCAAAGATTTTTCGAATTGTGGTTCGCTTAAGAATTGATATTCGAATAAGTAAATATAGTGATACCCAAAGATTTTTCGATTTGTGATTCGCTTAACAATTTTTATTTGAATAAGTAAATATAGCGATACCCAAAGATTTTTCGAATTGTGGTTCGCTTAAGAATTGATATTCGAATAAGTAAATATAGTGATACCCAAAGATTTTTCGATTTGTGATTCGCTTAACAATTTTTATTTGAATAAGTAAATATAGCGATACCCAAAGATTTTTCGAATTGTGGTTCGCTTAAGAATTGATATTCGAATAAGTAAATATAGTGATACCAAAATATTTTTCGAATTGTGATTTGCTTAAGAATTGATATTCGAATAAATAAATATAGTGATGCCCAAAGATTTTTCGAGTTGTAATTCGATTAACAATTGATATTCATATAGGTAAAATATAGTGATCCCCAAAATTTTTTCGAATTGTGATTCGCTTAACAATTGATATTCGAATAAGTAAATATAGGGATACCCAAAGATTTTTCGAAATGTGATTCTCTTAACAATTTTTATTTGAATAAGTAAATATAGCGATACCCAAAGATTTTTCGAATTGTGGTTCGCTTAAGAATTGATATTCGAATAAGTAAATATAGTGATACCCAAAGATTTTTCGATTTGTGATTCGCTTAACAATTTTTATTTGAATAAGTAAATATAGCGATACCCAAAGATTTTTCGAATTGTGGTTCGCTTAAGAATTGATATTCGAATAAGTAAATATAGTGATACCCAAAGATTTTTCGATTTGTGATTCGCTTAACAATTTTTATTTGAATAAGTAAATATAGCGATACCCAAAGATTTTTCGAATTGTGGTTCGCTTAAGAATTGATATTCGAATAAGTAAATATAGTGATACCAAAATATTTTTCGAATTGTGATTCGCTAAAGAATTGATATTCGAATAAATAAATATAGTGATGCCCAAAGATTTTTCGAGTTGTGATTCGATTAACAATTGATATTCATATAGGTAAAATATAGTGATACCCAAAAATTTTTCGAATTGTATTTCGCTTATCAATTGATATTCGAATAAGTAAATATAGGGACACCCAAAGATTTTTCGAAATGTGATTCGCTTAACAATTTTTATTTGAATAAGTAAATATAGCGATACCCAAAGATTTTTCGAACTGTGGTTCGCTTAAGTTGATATTCGAATAAGAAAATATAGTGATACCCAAAGATTTTTCGGATTGTGATTCGCTTAACAATTTATATTCGAATAAGTAAATAGTATGATACCCAGAGATTTTTCCATTGTTTCAAAAATTATACGTTCAAATTTGAAATTGAGATAATCAAAATTAGACTAGTATCTGGTGATCAAAAATTCACCAAAAATTTAATACAAATTCAAAGTTCTTGTAAATCAATCATACAAATTCCAAAAAAATTGACCAGTGAATTGAACAGTGTGTATTATTTTTATTTACCGGGTTTTGTGTGATATACGTAATACTGAAATGTGGATACCTGAGAAATGATTATTTTTACACATTCAATGATTCTGATAATCGAGATATTTTTCAATAAAAACATCTTTATATCTGCTCAATAATACCATTTTATTATAAGAAAACGTGTGAGCAAAGTTTAGTGTATAAAAAATTCTCATTTTTTATTTTGAGACTAAGTAAAATTCAATAAGGTAAGCGTTATTTTAATCTCCGGTGTAAAAATACTAATTTTTTATTAACTAAATTTTGCTCAAATTATTTAGTACTTAAAATCTGATTTTTGAGAAGAAATAAAAAATCCATAATTTACGAACACAGTGTTATAAAATAGTTATTTATGACACAAGTTTGTAAAGTAGTGCTTTTTTGTACCAGCGTGAATTTTGTTGTACGACGCACAGCAGAGTTCAACAAAAAAACAAGTGCAAAAATGCTCTTTACGAAAGTGTATCATACAAAGTTTTTTCTGCCGCAGCTATTATGAAAACATCGAATATCTCACATTGTACCAATTGTATCATTAACTTGAATGTTTAAAGTTTTGAACTTATTTCGTATTATCAAATGTCGTATGTAAAATTTGAAGCAAAATACACTATAATGTGTGTAAAACTAATTCTACTCACAGTTGTTGTTTTTACGCACAGATGATTTTTTTACGCACTTGTGCTAAAAAGTATCATTTTACGCACTGTGGACAGTGCGTACAAACTTGGTTTACGCAATGTCGTAGAAAAATAAAATTTTATAAGTTCGTAAAAGTTTTTCGAAAGTATCAAAGTTCAAAACTACTGATTAATTTTGTGTACTATATAATGGCATTGAAGAAAAAAAAATGTGTTTTTGAAACACAAGATTTGTCTTTTAAAAAAAGTCGTGAAGCGTTTTTCATAAATCATTAAACCGGGGTTTAGCGGTGGTTTAGTGGTGTTTTACCAAGGTTACACTGTTGGTTAATCTGTTGGTCTTTACCAAATACTTGAACAATTTTAAATCATCATTTAAATATATATTTTTTTTTTAATATTTCTTGAAAGATGACCAAGGATTCTGATCAATTTTGAGCGATTTTAACATCCAAAACCATCGTTTATTAAAAGATGTGGTCTGCAAGTAGTTTTTTTTTTTTTTTAATTATTTAACTACTGATTAATTGTGTTTAGTGTTCAAAAATATTAAAGAAAAATATTATTGATTTATTGAGTGTATTTGATACACTGGATTAGTGTACTCTACTAGTGTAGAAGAAAAAAACTGTCCTTGTCAAGGACTCAAATTTTAGTTTATTTTAAACACTAAAATTTGGACTTGTTTGTCGTATATGTGAAACAACCAGGGTTGTGATTTAAATTGAAAAAATTGATTTATTTAAATAAATCATTGATTTAAATAATTTTTTTTAAATAAATCATTGTTTTTGCACTATTTGTGCATTTTAATTGGTTGTTAATTGGTTTTAAAGCTTGCTTTAAAGTAGATAATTGTAAGTAGGTAAAATATTTTTCACTAAAATTTGGACCTGTTTGTCGTATATGTGAAACAGCCAGGGTTGTTGTGATTTAGAACTATTGATTTTTTAAATAAATCGTTGATTTAAATAAAAATTGTTTTTTTTTTAAAATTAATCACTGTTTTTGCACTATTTGTGCATTCCAATTGGCGAACAATTAAAAATTTATCACTATAGAGTTAGCTTGCTTTAAAGTAGATAATTGTAAGTAGGTAAAATATTTTTCTTTTCTTCCATTCTTTTGGACCATCACATGGTACGGATATATAGACATTTGTTTTAGTCATCAATTCCTATTCAAATTCAAGAATTTATTAAAAAAACAATTATATGATTTAAATCGTGATGTAAATCAAATGATTTAAATCACATCAAAACTGCCAAAAACCGATCAGAAATATAAAAAAATGAAATCAAATAAATCATGTTTTTTTTGTAAATCATGATTTGTTCTAACCCAAGAAAAACCATATAAGCAGAAGATTGCTTATGTACATTTTTAATACTTTTTGCTGTTGTCGGAAATTATCTATAGTTAATTAATAACATTATTACTCTTCCTTTCTATCTCGGCATACACTAATGTACTGAACTTTTTTTTTCAATCAATAATATTCCACTAATTTTGATCTGTATTACATTTTACTGTTTAACAAGTTTAGTGTTGCGATTTTTTAAAATAATTTGGGAATTTTATTGAAAGGCTTACCAATAGTATTTTAGAATTTGATTGGAAATTCTGGATTTATCTATTGCTCGAACAGTCTTCGATTGTTTTTCAAGAATAGTACATTTCTGATCAGTTCTTTTTTTTAAACATAAATTTGGATAGTTTAGAAATTGATTGGAAATTCTGTATGTATCTATTGCTCGAACAGTCGTCGATTGGTTTTCGAAAATAATAATGAACATGATATTTGATTTTTTTTTGTAAATCATTATTTGTCTTAACCCTGGAAAGACCATATAAGCAGAAGATTGCTTGTGTACATTTTCAATACTTTTTGCTGCTGTGGGAAATTACCTATAGTTAATTAATAACAACATTAGTCTTCCTCTCTATCTCGGTATACAAAAGTGTTCTGAACTTTTTTTTTTAATCAATAATAAATCCACTAATTTTGATCTGTATTACAAGTTTACTGTTGCGATTTTTTAAAATATTTTTTGGAATTTTATTGAGAGGCTTACCAATAGTATTTTAGAATTTGATTGGAAATTCTGGATTTATCTATTGCTCGAACAGTCTTCGATTGTTTTTCAAGAATAGTACATTTCTGATCAGTTCTTTTTTTTAAACATAAATTTGGCTAGCTTAGAAATTGATTGAAAATTCTGTATGTATCTCTTGCTCGAACAGTCGTCGATTGGTTTTCGAGAATAATAATGAACATGATATTTGATTTTTTTGTAAATCAACATTTGTTCTAACCCTGGAAAAACCATATAAGCAGAAGATTGCTTGTGTACATTTTCAATACTTTTTGCTGTTGTGGGAAATTATCTATAGTTAATTAATAACATTATTACTCTTCCTCTCTATCTCTGTATACAAAAGTGTACTGAACTTTTTTTTTCAATCACTAATATTCCACTAATTTTTATCTGTATTACAAGTTTACTGTTGCGATTTTTTAAAATATTTTTTGGAATTTTATTGAGAGGCTTACCAATAGTATTTTAGAATTTGATTGGATATTCTGGATTTATCTATTGCTCGAACAGTCTTCGATTGTTTTTCAAGAATAGTACATTTCTGATCAGTTCTTTTTTTAAACATAAATTTGGCTAATTTAGAAATTGATTGGAAATTCTGTATGTATCTATTGCTCGAACAGTCGTCGATTGGTTTTCGAGAATAATACATTTCAGACCAGTTTTTTGTTTATTTTTGAAACACATAAATTTGGCTAGTTGAAAATTTGATTAGAAATTCTGAATTTATCTATTGCTCGAACAGTCCTCGATTGGTTTTCGAGAATAATACATTTCTGACCAGTTCGGTTTATTTTTGAAACATTTTTGAAACACATAAATTTGGCTAGTTGAAAATTTGATAAGAATTTCTGGATTTATCTATTGCTCGAACAGTCGTCGATTGGTTTTCGAGAATAATACATTTCTGACCAGTTCGGTTTATTTTTGAATCATATTTTTGAAATACAGAAATTTGTGGGTAGTTAAGAATTTGATTGGAGATTCTGGATTTATCTATTGCTCGAACAGTCGTAGATTGTTTTTCGAGAATAATACATTTCTGACCAGTTCGGTTTATTTTTGAATCATATTTTTGAAATACAGAAATTTGGGTAGTTAAAAATTTGATTGGAGATTCTGGATTTATCTATTGCTCGAACAGTCGTCGATTGGTTTTCGAGAATAATACATTTCAGACCAGAGTTTTGTTTATTATTGAAACATTTTTGAAACACATAAATTTGGCTAGTTGAAAATTTGATTGGAAATTCTGGATTTATCTATTGCTCGAACAGTCGTCGATTGGTTTTCGAGAATAATACATTTCTGACCATTTCGGTTCATTTTTGAAACATATTTTTGAAATACAGGAATTTGGCTAGTTAAGAATTTGATTAGAGATTCTGGATTTATCTATTACTCCAACAGTCGTCGATTGTTTTTCGAGAATAATACATATCTGACCAGTTTTGGTTTATTTTTGAAACATATATAAAACTATAAGCTTAAGATTGTTTGTAACCTTTTGCTATTATGGTAAATTATTATAATCTCTGTATTGCAGAATGTATTTCATTAGAAGTTTTTAAATAAATACTTCTAATACCAATTTTGATTTTTTGGCAATTTTTTTGCGTTTGATATAGTTTAGTCATTCAATTGCTGATTTGTACTGAACTAGAAGTTTTTCAATCAATAATATTCTACTAATTTTGATCTGTATTACAAGTTAACGATTTCTTTGAAGTTTTTCAATTATAATATTCTACAAATTTTGATTTTATAGGTTTTTTGTGTATTTTTTGTCGTTGAGCCAGTCAATTGCAGATTAGTGCTGAACCAAAAGTTCTTCAATCAATAATGTTGCCATTTTTTGTTTAGTTTTATGTTGTTTAACAGGCAATTGCAGATTTGTTCTAAATATATGTATTTTGGGTTTTTATGTAATGATTTAGCAGCATTTGCTGCTGCTGTGCTGAATATTTTGAAATGTTGTGATGGGAAAGTGGTTGGTCGTTTTGGAGTACATACAGCTAAAACGTGTTTCATTTTATTTTGCTTCTATTTTGTCCCTGTTTCATGTCGTGTTCGAGTGACCCAGTTCATCCACCTGTGGCGCATCGCACTGCCACCGCCGGCTTTGTTTACCTCGGAGTATTCAGTCCTTTGACGTTTTTATTTATATTTACAAGGTGCAAACACGGCGCTGACATTTGCACCGCCGAGGTGCGTCATTATTTGCAATAACGCTCGTGCCTTCACCTGATAATGTCACGCGTCGGTCTGAAAATAATTCCTTACTTTATTCAGTAATTGTCAGTGTTGCGGTTGTGCAAAAATCCACGCGGTTTATCCAAGCGCCCCAGGAGGCGGCGGTCCAGGGCACGTCGTCGTACACACCCACGCACACAGAGATAATCGCGGGGGAGGCTTCACATTTCACACGCGGCACAAGCGCGCTCCTCTTTTCGCCGTGTACTTCTTCACGCACATGGCACACCGGTCCGTGGAAGAGACGTCTCGGCAGCTGCTTCAGGTCCGCACTGGCTCTGATTCCGCTCCTTCGGCGCGGCGTTCTCTCCTGGTGGCGGCAGGTGGGGGCAGCGCCGCTTACCTCCGCAAGGACGTCCGGGAATTCCTGCACGAGGCGAGCTCGAGCGCCGTCCCGCCTCTTCCGGGAGCCACGGCGACGCTTGCGAAACCTCCCCCACGTCCCATGTGTGCCCCTGTGTGTGCAACGCCGGTTTTCGAAAACGCGAGCAATTACTTCGCCGGCCTCAAATTGAGTCATATTCGGCGATCAGAAACTGGTTATTAAAGGCGCGCGTTGTATAACGGCGGAGGAGAATTAATTAGAGATATCGGTGTAATGAACTCGTTAACAAATCGAATTGTGGAATGCGATCGCTGCCGTTGCCTTATGGATTCCGCAAATTGCGAAGCGCAATTAGGCGAGTACATTGAGAAACAATAACAATCAGAAAGTCTTTGTCGGCTCAATGGGAGACCTCCAACAACTTT
This sequence comes from Othius punctulatus, assembly GCA_951805005.1. Lineage (NCBI taxonomy): Eukaryota > Metazoa > Arthropoda > Insecta > Coleoptera > Staphylinidae > Othius > Othius punctulatus. Next base: position 84,736,774 of record OX638142.1, on the reverse strand, counting down.
TTGGGAGCTAAGACACAACCTATACCACCCCGAGGCACAGTGGGGCGAAATCCAAAAATCTTGCCCAAAAGTCGAAGAACGTAAAATTTTGGTTTTGTCCTTTACAAACATTTTGGCCCAGTTGTACAAACATGGATAATCTTTGACCATGGCTAAGTTACCTACGATACAATTATTAATACAATGGCATAGGTCACTACGTAACCATGGCAACATAATGCCCTCCAGGATTCACAGGTGTTTTATGAATTATTAAACACAGCACCGTCATCACAACAATGTTTTACCATCATCAAATCAAGACATCATTTTATGTGGTTGCTAACGTTCGTCAACTGTTTTTTTCGTCATTGTTTTTGAACATCATTTCTAGAATCCACAATTTTGAATTTCCGAAGATTCTTCGCTCTTTTGGGTTGTAAGTCAATAAGGATACAATTGCCAACACAGTGGTATTCATAGAAACTGAACCACGATCAAAGATAATCCACGATTGTACAACTTTGAACAGCATTTCTAAAATCAACACTTACGAATTTCCGAACATTCTTTGCTCTTTTGGGTGGTAAGTCAATTAGGTTACAATTGTTAACATAATGATATCCATAGAAACTATACCACGATCAAAGCTAATCCACGATTGTACAACTAGGCATTAGAGGTATTTGTAAGGATCGTTAGAATTCTATTTTCATGCAAAAACAACAATAGAAATTCTTCATTCTACACTACAGATTCTATGATTCAAAATTGGGAATCATCTTTCACCTTGAATCATCTTTGTGTTATTATAACAAAGTTTAGTAATTCTTTAGACTACTATATTTTGTTGCCAAAATTTGATGATTTTTGCATTATGTTTGCCTAACATAATGTAAAAATCATCAAATTTATTATCAATCCTGTTAGAAAATATATTAGTTTACAAACTTTGAAAATTTTGTAAGCGTTTTAGTTATTAACTTTTCAAAATGGATTTCTTTCTGTGTTTAACTTTGTAATATTTCAATTTTACAAGTATCAAATAATTAAATGTGTACTCTCAGGTTTTCATATTTTCAAATTTAGATGATTTTTTTTTCAAATATCGTAACATGTATTTTGAAAATTATGGATAAACAGCTCGATGATTTTTTCCCCCGAAAGTTCAAAATTTTGGGAGTTGATGTAGATTTAATCTAAAAGTTTTATGTTATCTCTTGTAGTTATCTCTTACAGTTTTGAAATAGACGTTGAAAAGAAAAAGTTTCAACTTTTATATTTCAGGCACATATTCGATTTAAAAAACATAATTCTGAAGATTTAATCGAAAAGTTTCATTTTATCTCTTGTAGTTATCTCTAGCTATAGAAGCTAGAGATAGCCGCACATATTCGATTTTAAAAATATTTTCTGATTAAACTAAATTATGAAGATTTAATCGAAAAGTTTCATTTTATCTCTTGTAGTTATCTCTAGCTGTAGAAGCTAGATATAGCTTCTGATAGAAGCTATTTTATAATCGAAATAGACTTTGAACTTTTTTTTTTATATTCAAAATTTTTGGAGGTGACGACGATTTAATCGAAAAATTCCGTCTTATCTCTTGAAGCTATCTTGTTATTATCTCTTGTAGTTTTGAAATAGACGTTAAAAAGAAAGACATTGAAAAGAAAAAGTTTCAACTTTCATTTTTCACGCACCTATAAGATTAAAAAAAATATTGGGATTAAACGAAATGATTACTGCTGTCAATTTTTACTTTTAAAATTTTACTGGTGCGGTGATTGTCAAACAAAAACTTTTTCGCTTTATTTTCCAAACATAGAATTTTCGTATATTTACCCATAATTTTCTGTGCGTGAAAAATAAACGTTGAAACTTTTTCTTTTCAATGTCTTTCTTTTTAACGTCTATTTCAAAACTGCAGGAAATAACAACAAGATAGCTACAAGAGATAACACGAAACTTTTCGATTAAATCGTCATCAACTCCCAAAATTTTGAATTAAAAAAAAAACGTCGAGCTGTATCGTCGAGCCATAATTTCCCAAATTTATGTTACGATATTTGAAAAAAAATTAATCTAAATGTGAAATTGATCTGAAACCTCAAAATACACATTTTTTGAAACTTTAAAAATTTAAATATGAATTTAGAGAAAATCCATTTTGAAAACTTAATTACAAAAACGCTTAAGTTAAAAAAGTTAAAATATTTTCTTAAACGATTGGAAATTTTAAATTATTTAGATTAAACAATATAATTACTGCTGTAAATTTTGTAAATTAAAAATTTTGGGAGTTGATGAAGATAGATTTAATCAAAAAGTTTCTTGTTATCTCTTGTAGTTATCTCTTGCAGTTTTTCAATGACGTTGAATCGTCGTTGTATCGTCGAGTCATAATTTCCAAAATTTATGTTACGATATTTGAAAATTTTTTAATCTAAATTTGAAAATACGGAAACCTGAAAATACACATTTTTTGAAACTTTAAAAATTGAATCATAATTAAAAATTATGAATTTCGAGAAAATCCATTTTGAAAACTTAATTACAAAAACACTTAAGTTAAAAGAGTTAAAATATTTTCTTAAACGATTGGAAATTATAAATTATTTAGATTAAACAATATAATTACTGCTGTAAATTTTGTAAATTAAAAAGTTTGGGAGTTGATGAAAATATATTTAATCAAAAAGTTTCTTGTTATCTCTTGTAGTTATCTCTTGCAGTTTTTCAATGACGTTGAAAAGAACGTTGAAAAGAAAAAGTTTCAACTTCCATTTTTCACGCATTTATTAGATTTTAAATATTATTGAGATTAAACGAAATAATTGCTGCTGTAAATTTTTACTTTTAAAATTTTACTAGTCAAATTTATTGTACCAGTACCAGTTTATTATCAAACAAAAACATTTTCGCTTTATTCTCCAAACACAGAATTTTCGTAAATTTTCCCTTATTATGGAAAAATAGAAAGAAAAAAGAAAAATTTGGTATAACCTTATAAAAATTCATAAAATGTTGACTACAAACGGAAATTGTAGTCAACATTTTATGAATTTTTATAAGGTTATACCATATTTTTCGTACTACATTTTCATGAAATATTCTCAGACGCAGTTTTCAGTCATTGACGGTTTTCTTTAAATGTAGAATTGTTGTAAATGTTTACAAGAATTAATGGTGTTAAATATTTTTTTTGTAGTATCAAGTATTTGGTATTTAGTATTAGTATTAACTATTTATTTTTGTCTTAACACCTAACACCCAAAAGGGTAAAAGAGGGAAAGATTAAGAAAGAAAGAAAGAGATTAACTATTATTTTTTGCTTTTCTACATTTTTTCTACAAATTCTACATTAGAAGAAAACCATCAATGACATATATAATAACATGATAACATATAATATGTATACAATATATAATAACATATGTATAATAACATGATAACTGTTGTTAATGTAATATAAAAAATATGGTATAACCATACGAAAATTCATTGTTTTGGTTTTCATTTTTCTTGGGTTTTCATATAATATATATCTGGTAATTTTTGTCTTTTGATTCAGAAACGCAATTTTCTTAAATTTTCTGTTGACAGATGCACAAATATTCTAAGAAACTTGTCAGCAGTTTTTCAGTCATTAGCATTTTCTCGAAAAGTAGAAGTTATGTAAACTTTTCCTTCAGTTTCCATTGAATTTTGTATGCATCTTTCTTTGTGTGATTGCAACAAAGTTTAGTAATTAGTTAAAAGAATATGTTTTGTCAAAATTTGATGATTTTTGCATTGCGTTTGTCTAACAGAATGCAAAAATCATCAAACTTTTAACATTTTTAATAAGCTAATTTTTTTAAATTTGTTTAACTCAAAAACAAAGTTTTCTCGAAAAGTAGAAGTTTTGTAAATTTTTCCTTCAGTTTCCATCGAAATTTGTATGTATCTTTGTGTGATTGCAACAAAGTTAAGTAATTCCCTAGATTTATATATTTTGTTGTCAGAATTTGATGATTTTTGTGTTATATTTGCCATAATGTAAAAATCATCAAATTTGCAACATTTTTAACAAAATTTTATCAATTTGTTTAACTCAAAAACAAAGTTTTCTCGAAAAGTAGAAGTTTTGTAAATTTTTCCTTCAGTTTACATCGAAATTTGTATTCATCTTTGTGTGATTGCAACAAAGTTAAGTAATTCCCTAGATTTATATATTTTGTTGTCAGAATTTGATGTTTTTTTTGTGTTATACTTGCCATAATGTAAAAATCATCAAATTTGCAACATTTTTAATAAAATTTTATCATTTTTTTTAGAATTTGTTTATTTCAAAAACAAAGTGTTCTCGAAAAGTAGAAGTTTTGTAAATTTTTCCTTCAGTTCCCATCGAAATTTGTATGTATCTCAAAAACAAAGTTTTCTCGAAAAGTCTTGTAAAATTTTCCTTCAGTTTCCATCGAAATTTGTATTCATCTTTGTGTGATTGCAACAAAGTTAAGTAATTCCCTAGATTTATATATTTTGTTGTCAGAATTTGATGACTTTTGTGTTATGTTAAACAAACATAATGTAAAAATCATCAAATTTGCAACATTTTAATCAAAATTTTATCATTTTTTTAAGGATTTGTTTAACTCAAAAACTAAGTTTTCTCGAAAAGTAGGGATTTTGTAAAATTTTCCTTCAGTTTCCACCGAATTTTGTATGCATCTTTGTGTGATTGCAACAAAGTTTAGTAGTTCGTTAGATTATTATATTTTGTTGTCAAAATTTGATGATTTTTGCATTATGCTTGTTTAACATAATGTAAAAATCATAAAAAATTTAACATGTTTAACTAAATTTGTAAAAAAAAAAATAAATTTGTTTCACTCGAATACAAGATGAACATATGTGTGATATTTGCTGATATGTTAGTAGTTATTTATACGTGTAAGTTAAGGTCCTGATTACAGTCCTTAGGTCCTGATCCTGAACGTCCTGCTTAAGGTCCTTACGTTTACGTCCTGATCCTGAAGGTCCTCATGAAGGTCCTTACGTTTACGTCCTGATCCTGAAGGTCCTGATTAAGATCCTTACGTTTACGTGCTGATCCTGAAGGTCCTGATTAAGGTCCTTACGTTTACGTCCTGATCCTGAAGGTCCTGATTAAGGTCCTTATGTGCATTAAATACAATTATCCAGCAACAGCAAATGGGACCGTACCATGGCCTGTGCAAAAAACTTGTGCCACTGGATTTAAATGGGAAATTTGTGTTGGGTTCGTCGCTTGGCGCAGCTTAAAGTCTCCAGCGCCATTTTACATAACCGCTTGCAGTTTTTTTATGGTTCAAATTTTTTGAAATCTGTTTCCAGAATATGAAAGCCATGTTATTGATTATTATAGCATAAAAAATTCGGAATTGTAAATTATATAATTAAGCAGTTTTTAATGTTACAACTAAAAATATTGCTTTAGAACATATTGCAATTTTCTGCGTAATTCCAATAAAATCTTTTGAAGGTATTACTTGTTTTTTCTTTGATTTTCGTATAAAATTTTCAAATCTGTTTCCAGAATATGAAAGCCAGGTTATTGATTATTATAGCATCAAAAATTCGGAATTGTAAATTATATAATTATGCACTTATTAATGTTAGAAATACAAATATTGCTTTAGATTTTTTTTTGCAGTTTTCTGCGAAATTCCAATAAAATCTTTTGAAGGTGTTACTTGTTTTTTCTTTGATTTTCGTATAAAATTTTCAAATCCGTTTCCAGAATATGAAAGCCAGGTTATTGATTATTATAGCTTAAAAAAATCGGAATTGTAAATTATATAATTATGCACTTATTAATGTTAGAAATACAAATATTGCTTTAGAAAATATTGCAGTTTTCTGCAAAATTCCAATAAAATCTTTTAAAGGTATTACGTGTTCTTTCTTTGATTTTATAATAATAATAACAATAAAGAATATTTATTAGCAAAAAACGCTACATAATATACAAAATTTTAACAATTTTCTTTTAAAATTTTCAAATACGTTTCCAGAATATGAAAGCCAGGTCATTGATTATTTTAGCATTAAAAATTCGGAATTGTAAATTATATAATTATGCACTTATTAATTTTACAACTACAAATATTGCTTTAGAAAATTTTGCAGTTTTCTGCGAAATTCCAATAAAATATTTTGAAGGTATTACTTGTTTTTCCTTTGATTTTCGTATAAAATTTTCAAAGAATTTTTGTGATCTAACCAGAAGTTCAGAAACTTTAGAAATTTCAGAAATATTGAAACTTTTTCCTTAATTTTATTTATAGTATGAGTTAAACAAATGAAATTTATCTGAATTTACAAATTTCAGAAATATTGAAGCATTATCATTAATTTTACGTATAATATGAGTTAAACAAATAATATTTCTCTGAATTCAGAAATTTCATAAATTTTGAAAACAAAATCCTTGATTTTACTTACATTGGGCTTCTACAAGCTTCTTCTGCCCTTCTCTATCTTCCGACTTCCGAAGCTTGTATAAGTTTCCGTAGCACGCTTCCTTTTACGTTGCAGGGTTGGTAGCCCTGCGAACAACCCTCCTCCTTTCACAGCCGGGCTTGGGACCGGTCACAGCGGAGTTGATTTTACTTGTAATATTAGTAAAATCAATGAAAAATGTTTATTATTATGTTAATTTAATTTAAATATTATGAGTAAAATCAATGAAATATGCTAAAAATTTCCGAAATTCTGAAATCTCAGAAAAACTGAACTAAAAACGAAGGGTGTATGGGTGAATGTTGTATGTATTAATATGTTTTATGCTCAAAATTTACGAAAATTCTGAAATCTCAGAAAAACTGAACTAAAAACGAAGGATGTATGGGTGAATTTTGTATGTATTAATATGTTTTATGTCTAGAAATAATTAGCATTGAAAAGTGAGGATTTAAGTGAATTAAGTATCAAATATTTGTTATGTTTAGAAATACACATTTTTTTCGAAATTTATCTTTACCTATCCTACGGACAAAGGACTGGTAGTCGAAATACATACTTATACTGCTTTTCATAAGTTGATGATATCGTCAGAAAATGCATCAGTCTTGATTTTGTCAACAACAAAAAAAAAAATTGTAAGAAATTTATTTTGAAAAAATACCAATATCCCTATGTTGATCCCCATTCTTATGAATGGTATTTTTTTGAAATGAATTGCTTACGATTTTTTTTTTTTAAATCAAGACTAATACATTTTCGTACAATATCCTTAACTTATGAAATGTCATTATTAACCGGGTTAAATATTTCATTCTCTCGAATTCACGAAACTATTTCCTCAAAAAAAAAAAAAAACGTCGCCACATCCGTTCACTTTCTTCTCTTGAAGTTCGATGGCACCCGTGAAATTGGCTCACGTGTCGCTGCTGAATTCCTTTCGGGCTTGTCACCAGCCTTCGGAATCTGTGGAATCCCGGATTAAGTCGCCAGGCAAATCCCAAGTGTTTTTCGTAAGTCCTTGCCGTCATTGTACCTGGGAACCAGCTTTTATGTGAAGTTTATGGCTGTTTATCGGTTCGTCGAGTGTAACGGCGGGCATGTCGTGGATCCGGGTCCGGTTTTTTCAACTTTGTGCCCAGGCATGGACGAAAAAGTAATCCTACGTAAATCAGCTTTTATACTGCACGTCTTGATGTTTTGCATTTTTATGTTGCCATTCGTTATTTGATACGGCTCAAAGTTTTGGTTCATGTTTGCCGACTCGTGAAGGACAATGAGGGTTCTATTTTTAACTAGATTTTGTCACAATTAATATTATCATGATTTTTATGTAATCTACAAAGGTTTTTTTTCTTAGAGTAAATCTTTAAATAAATAATCCCTAATCAGAATTAAAGACAATGATAACTTAGAACTTAGATGAGATAATGTCAATGAAATTATTAGGGATGACCCTAATGTTAACTTAGAAACTTAAAGACAATGTTAACTTAGAACTTAGATGGGATAATGTCAATGAAATTATTACGGATGAAAGTTTGGTCATCTTCAATTCCAGCTAGGTTAGATTAATAGATTAGACAATGATAACTTAGAACTTAGATGGGATAATGTCAATGAAATTATTGGGGATGAAAGTTTGGTCATCTTCAAATTCAGCTAGGTTAGATTAGGTTGCCCAGGATTTAATCTGTTTTCTTGGATACTTGTAAACTTCCTGAAAATTAGGTCTCCAATTGGGCAAACTTAAGGCAAAACGATCCAAAATTTTGTCTCCAAAATTGATCAAACTTAAGAAAAAAACGATCCAAAATTAGGTCTCCAAAATTGGTCAAACTTAAGAAAAAAACGATCCAAAATTAGGTCTCCAAAATTGGTCAAACTTAAGAAAAAAACGATCCACAAAGTCACGAAGTATGACACTTTTTGCAGTACTAAACCTTGATTGATAAAACCACATTCAGCAAAATCAATTTTTTATTTTTCAAAATACTTTATACTTATAGTGGTATTGTGAGAATTATTTGTAACTTTCGATGTCCAGGATTCAATAAAATTTCTGACATCTTTTCCTAATAGCTTTCTGAATAGTTTCGTTGGTCTGTGAGTTACATATTCAGCAAAACAATTCTTTATTTTTCAAAATATTTAATAATTATAGTGGTATTGTCAAGAATTTTTAGTAACTTTCGATGTCCAGGATTCAATAAATTTTCTGACATATTTTCCTAATAGCAACCTGAATAGTTTCGTTGGTCTGTGAGTTACGTGGTGCTTTTTGGGCCACACGAGGTGCAGAGAGGAAACGGCCGCCCACGGCGCTTGATTAATGCGATCATCGCCGGATTAAAATGCAAAGGAGGTGAAACCGCCGATGATGGCCAATTAAAGAGCGGGAATAATGGCCCGGCCGAAAAAGTAAAAGTGCTCGGAAGAAAGCGCGTAGGAAATGAGACGGAGCGAGGAGGTCCAGTCGAAATTCGAAGGAAAAAGCGGTTCATTAATCACCCGCGAAAACGAACGCGCTGGCGTGCAATGGACGTAAAAAACGATAATTGGTAATTAGGAGAGCGATTATTTATTTACGGCCCGAGATGTGTGGCAGGAAGTGTTTTATGCGTTTTCGGAAGTATCGATAGGAGATAGGACTTTTACAATACCGCATTTTGGTACGGGTATTTTATGTGTGTGGTTGTCGTAGGTGGTTCTAAATTGCTAAAAAATGAGTAAACAAAAGAAATGTCTGCAAAACCCTGTGAAGGTACCGCTTCTTAGTAACTCGAAGCAAACTGAATACCCGAAGTGCATTGGAAATATTGGCGCAGTCGGTAGGATTAAATACGAGTCATTGACTCAATAATTGTTTGTTCCCATTTGTTTATTGTATACATGTAATATCAAGTGGGGATGCATCCCCACTTAAAACGGGCATGTGCTTGAGCGGGAGAAAATATTGCACTCCCCACCCGACGAGGGTGCTTAGACCAGACGAAAACTCACCCTTAATTAAACATTACATTGAGCAAGTCAACAAGCAGCAATTGTCGCTGCTGATTTCTGTGTTTGTAATATTCATGACAACATTGTAAATAACACTGATTTCCGGCTGAAGCAAACCCTTTGTATCAATCATACATAAACCCCTAAAAAGCAATAATCCCTCCGCCGAAAATTCCCTCGCTCCCTACAGTCGCTCAGGCATAACTTACGGTTTGGGGATTGAAACCTTCGTATATTCCCTTAATGGATGAATAACTGTTATCAATCAATCCCCAGTCAAGATTTTCTAAGCGCGTTATTAAAATAAATTATATTTTCAATTAATCATAGACAATTAACGAATCAATTATAGACCCAAATTGACGCATTCTACATACTTTTATAAGTCATGCTAACAAAAAAGACTTGATTAAAAAAATTCTTAGTCACCATTGTTAAGCGACCGCGAGATCGGCTCTTCGGGACGACGAAGGCCGGCTTAAATTAGAATAGCGATTTCCGTGGGGCTGTGACCCATTTATGCGACACTATTATATTTGTGTGTGTGTATGTGTGTGTCGTCCAAATGTGAACGAGCTCGTAAATTTTTTATGGGCGGCACATTTGCATAATTTATACTGTTATTGGCGGCATTCAAATTAGACACCTCGTAGACGACGCCCAAGACCGGATTAAGTGCTTAATTGGAAGGCAGCACTTCTTAGGCGAAAGAATTTCTGCCTGCCCGCTGTGATGGGACATACGAGTACTGGAAGGGATGGGGGCACACGTACGTTGGCGGAAAAAGTGTTCGTCGTCCCAACCATCAACAATGTGAGACGACATTCAACTTGTTGTCACAGCACGATTGTGGGGTGGAAAGTACTTCGGCAAGACAACTTGGAAGAAGACTGTTTCGTTGATATACGAGTCTTGGAAGAGATAGTGGGCACACATACGTTGGCGGAAAAAGTGTTCGTCGTCCCAACCATCAACAATGTGTGACGACATTCAACTTGTTGTCACAGCACTATTGTGGGGTGGAAAGTACTTCGGCAAGACAACTTGGAAGAAGACTGTTTCGTTGATATACGAGTCTTGGAAGTGATGGTGGGCACACATACATTGGCGGAAAAAGTGTTCGTCGTCTCTACCAAAACTAGCAGGAGCTATTACAATACTTTAAACTGATCGAAATTTAAATACATCATTTTTTGATCCATCAGGAGGCAGAAATCCTATTCTATACAAACATCTATTTTGATTTTTTGGTGTCTTGGAAGTGATGGTGGGCATACATACATTGGCGGAAAAAGTGTTCGTCGTCTCTATAAAAACTAGCAGGAGCTATTACAATACTTTAAACTGATCGAAATTTAAATACATCATTTTTTTATCCATCAGGAGGAAGAAATCCTATTCTATACAAACATCTATTTTGATTTTTTGGTGTCTTGGAAGTGATGGTGGGCACACATACATTGGCGGAAAAAGTGTTCGTCGTCTCTACCAAAACTAGCATGAGCTATTGCAATACTTTAAACTGATCGAGATTTAAATACATCATTTTTTGGTCCATCAGGAGGAGGAGATCCTATTCTACACAAACATCTATTTTGATTTTTTGGGCACCCAGAAGTTTATATTTGATTTCTTCCAGGATTCGGAATGATTTCTCACATTATTAGTTAAGAAAGAGGAAAAAAGGAAGCTTTTGGAGCTTTAGGAATAATGTATGCACTAATAGCTATTGGTTTATTAGGATTTATTCTTAAACTTATTAAATTTAAATACATCATTTTTTGATCCATCAGGAGCAGGAGATCCTATTCTATACAAACATCTATTTTGATTATTTGGTCACCCAGAAGTTTATATTTTAATTCTTCCAGGATTCGGAATGATTTCTCACATTATCAGCCAAGAAAGAGTAAAAAAAGGAAGCTTTTGGAGCTTTAGGAATAATGTATGCACTAATAGCTATTGGTTTATTAGGATTTATTCTTTGAGCTCATCATATATTTATAGTAGGAATAGATGTTGATACTCGAGCTTTAATTCTTCCAAGATTCAGAATGGTTTCTCACATTAACAGCCAAGAAAGAGGAATACAATATTTTATTGTACTTCTTTCCATCCATTGATAGCGTTTCGTATAGTTATCTAATGGTTTAAGTTACAAACACAAAGATTACAAACTCTTTGGCTAGCTGATTACTATTTTCATTCTGGATATGCCTAGTTACATACATAGATATAATATGTAAGTACAGAATCATTAATTATTTCGGTAACTCTAACAAATTGGTGGCTACTGATAATTTAATGATATTTGTCGATTTTTGACGTTTCAGATTTGTGAATTTTGCAAGGCTGCTTCTACACAATTTCCGAAATTTTGAAAGTTGTGCAGCTACTGAGTTTTAAAACTCGAATTGTTATTGATAGTATTTCAACATTATTATTTTTGTCAAATTTGGAAAACTGTCTAAATCTCTCAAATTAAATTTAGTTACGCCATTGTTTTAAACTTGAAATTATGCACCTATATTATGTCATAAGGATTTTTATCTTCATGTTTTCCACCTATTTTGAAGTACTGTCTATGATTTTCGAAATGTTTTGTGAAACACGAAACCTGAAATGTGAAACCTGAAATTTTGCTAATATTTCCATCCATTTAAGCGTTTCGTATAGTTATCTAATGGTTTAAGTTTCAAACACAAAGATTACAAACTCTTTGGCTAGCTGATTATTATTTTCATTCTGGATATGTCTAGTTACATACATAAATGTAATATGTAAGTACATAATCATTAATTATTTCGGTAACTTTAACAAATTGATTGCTACTGATAATTTAATGATTTTTGTCGATTTTTTTACGTTTAAGGTTTGTGAATTTTGCAAAGCTGGCACAGTTTCCAAAATTTTGAAAGTTGTGCAACTACTGAGTTTAAAAACCCGACTTGTTATTGATAGTATTTCAACATTATTATTTTTGTCAAATTTGGAAAACTGTCAAAATCTCTCAAATATTTTTAGTTACGCCATTGTTTTAAACCTGAAATTGTGCACCTATATTATGTCATAAGGATTTTTATCTTCATGTTTTCCACCTATTTTGAAGCACTGTCTATGATTTTCGAAATGTTTTGTGTAACACGAAACCTGAAATGTGAAACCTGAAATTTTACTAATCTTTCCATCCATTGATAGCGTTTCGTATAGTTATCTAATGCTTTAAGTTACAAACACAAAGATTACAAATCTTTGGCTAGCTGATTACTATTTTCATTCTGGATATGTCTAGTTACATACATAGATGTAATATGTAATTACATAATCATTAATTATTTCGGTAACTCTAACAAATTGATTGCTACTGATAATTTAATGATATTTGTCGATTTTTTGACTTTTCAGATTATTGAATTTCGGCACAATTTCCGAAATTTTGAAAGTTGTGCAACTACTGAGTTTTAAAACTGGAATTGTTATTGATAGTATTTCAACATTATTATTTTTGTCAAATTTGGAAAACTGTCTAAATCTCTCAAATATTTTTAGTTACGCCATTGTTTTAAACCTGAAATTATGCACCTATATTATGTCATATGGATTTTTATCTTCATGTTTTCCACCTATTTTGAAGTACTGTCTATGATTTTCGAAATGTTTTGTGTAACATGAAACCTGAAATGTGAAACCTGAAATTTTGCTAATCTTTCCATCCATTGATAACGTTTCGTATAGTTATCTAATGGTTTAAGTTACAAACACAAAGATTACAAACTCTTTGGCTAGCTGATTATTATTTTCATTCTGGATATGTCTAGTTACATACATAGATGTAATATGTAAGTACATAATCATTAATTATTTCGGTAACTTTAACAAATTGATTGCTACTGATAATTTAATGATATTTGTCGATTTTTTGACTTTTCAGATTATTGAATTTCGGCACAATTTCCGAAATTTTGCAAGTTGTGCAACTACTGAGTTTTAAAACTCGAATTGTTATTGATAGTATTTCAACATTATTATTTTTGTCAAATTTGGAAAACTGTCGAAATCTCTCAAATATTTTTAGTTACGCCATTGTTTTAAACCTGAAATTATGCACTTATATTATGTCATGAGGATTTTTATCTTCATGTTTTCCACCTATTTTGAAGTACTGCCTATGATTTTCGAAATGTTTTGTGTAACACGAAACCTGAAATGTGAAACCTGAAACTTTGCTAATCTTTCCATCTATTGATAGCGTTTCGTATAGTTATCTAATGGTTTAAGTTACAAACACAAAGATTACAAACTCTTTGGCTAGCTGATTATTACTTTCATTCTGGATATGTCTAGTTACATACATAGATGTAATATGTAAGTACAGAATCATTAATTATTTCGGTAACTCTAACAAATTGGTGGCTACTGATAATTTAATGATATTTGTCGATTTTTGACGTTTCAGATTTGTGAATTTTGCAAAGCTGGCATAATTTCCGAAATTTTGAAAGATGTGCAACTACTGAGTTTTAAAACTCGAATCGATATTGATAGTATTTCAACATTATTATTTTTGTCAAATTTTGAAAACTGTCTAAATCTCTCAAATAATTTTAGTTACGCCATTGTTTTAAACCTGAAATTACGCACCTATATTATGTCATGAGGATTTTTATCTTCATGTTTTCCACCTATTTTGAAGTACTGTCTATGATTTTCGAAATGTTTTGTGTAACACGAAACGTTTTGTGAAATGGTTTACACCTAGTTTGAATTATGTCCTTAAATTAATCAACTTGGGTGCTCATTTGATTTATGCTAGGGAGATACCGTTTGAAGTTTAGTGTCTAAATCAATCAACTTAGGTGCTCATTTGATTTATGCCGAGTCTCATATATTACGAAAGTCGAATTAGAATATTAAAAATTTTCATTAGCAGAACGATTTTTTAAAAATATTTTTAAGTTTTTCACGTTTTGAATTTGCAATTCTTTACTACTTAACTTTTTTCTCATCTTAACTATATCCTGAACAAAGTTCAATATTGTTTGCCCATATTTATGCCTAATTTTGAAAGACGTTTTTTTCCTCTTAAATATGGCCTAAAATTAGGATTAGCAGGAATACCTCGTCGATACTCAGATTATCCTGATGCCTATACTACGCTTATACTAGACAAACTAGACCTATACTGTACTAGACGGACGTGACAGAAATATATATATATATATATCTTACTTAAACTTTATTCAATGTGTTGTCACACCACGATTGTGAGGTGAAGAGAACTTCAGCAAGAGAACTTGGTATACTCTATGTTTTCTAAACTGGCGTTCACGTCATCAAACAGCTGTATGAGGAGGTTATTTCGTACCAACATGATTGTTTTCGAGAATATGCATAACAATAGTTTAAGAATAGAAATTAATCTGAGGATCATTTGTTACATAACACTGATCACCGGTGGTTATAAATAGGTAATCTGTGTATTAACGGCGGACACTATTTTCGCCTGCCAATCATGTAATAAATCATGTTATGTTGGCATCTGTGATATTTTTTCGCCGACGATGCCACATCTGTTTCACTAACGCATGCTCATACATGTGTGTATAACCAAACTTCTTTGACGTTTAACTTGTTACATTTGATCGATTATTACACTGCATATTTTGCCATTGTAGATGTTAAACCATAACCACAAGATTGATATCTGTACGAAAAACGGCAGAGAAGTCGACGAATTTGATACGAACCGCGCACTCTCGCACAAGATTGCATGGGCGCAACAGCTGATTGCAGCCATTTTTAAATACCCATGACAGCTGGCAACCTTGTAAAATTATGCCATCAATATTATGATTATTATTTTGATGACGTAAACGCCAGTTTAGAAAAATCAGAGTATATAAGATTTATGACGTGCCTGCAGGGCTATCGACACATAAGCCGTGGAGCGCGTTGATATTCCCATCGAAGCAACGAGGGCGGCCTGGCTCTCGGTGTCGGAGAGTAGGGTGGGCGACAAAAGGGCTCCACGTAATTTTACCTCGTCCGTTGCTTCGTACTAAGGGCCTCCACGATTGTATCCCTCGAAAGGCGGCAGGAGGGAGGTTATAAACGTTGCTTATTTCTTCGAATACGATATAAAAATTGGAAGATTGCATATGTTGGGGTGAGCAACTTGTTGCAAAATCGTTTTCATTAGCGCCCATAAATATGAAATGAGCCTGTACTCCCCCGCGAATCGTTCGATCGTAATTCATCAATTCACAAGGATGACAGCCGTTGCTCAAACCACATTCACCGGCGAAGAAAAGTTTAATGCATGCGCATGCAACGCCAGGAAAGGAACGGCCTTAGAAGTACACCTCTACCCTATTATCATCGGCCGGATCGGTAGGTGTGAAGACAATCGGTCCGTTAGAAACTTAATTTCGGGGCGTCCGAGCGGATTTGCATTTCACCGCCTCATTTTCCTCGTGGGCCAGGCCTGGGGTAATGGGGCCGTGCAACCTTGCCTTGATACCGTGCCGCTTTCGGCGAGGAAATCTTCGCACGCATTGTCTGCTCGCCCATTGAGCCGCATTGTTATCCTCTGGGTGAAACGCGCTCCACTTGAGCCTGAGCGGCATTAGCTGAGCGGCATTAGAATATGCGCCTTGGGCAGGCGGGTTATTAAAGCGTGTGTTTTCCTGGGAACTGGGCTAATAACTAATTACAGCTGTAAATGAAACAGCCTCTGCGTAAATACGGAATCGATTTCGATAAGTCATCACAGGCTTGGGTGGTTAGGCGTTGCGTTATTTTTATATCACCGCCGGTGATTAAATTTCTAAAAGTGTGAGGCAAGGGGAGCAGACTTAATTACGCCGGTAATTAACGGCTCTCTAGTGCTCTATGCTGCTCCTCGCGCTGATCACTTCCCATTTCGAAATGCGTAGAGGAAAGCGACGAACAGAGCGCTAATGGGAATCCGCTCGATTGCACTTGACATTGAGAACGCCCGCCGAGATCCGCACATTTAAAGTTACATAAACGCGATCGTGAATTATGGAGAGGCTCGTTCTCATCACTTTGCACGCGTGGCAGCCACAGGTGCTCGGGCTGAAGAGGCATAAAATTAAAACGTAATTGCCGGCGCGCCGCTGCCCAACGGCGAGATTCGTAATCGCCTCGGAAATTTCTAAATAATCGCCGTGGAATCTCATCGAGCCACGGCTCGTTAATGAAATCTGGTGCAATTGAAGTTGCAACAAAAAAATGAGAAGCTTGTTTGCGGAAGTGGAAAGGGTGATGGTGATAACCAGGGAGTTGGACGCCGGCCAATTTATCAAGAGGAATCACTGGGAGGAGTCGCGCAGAATGAAATGACATACGGCGACAAAAAGATTTCGTCTGGTTTTCGGGCACACTTTCGGCTCGGGCAAATCGGCCAAGAACTCACCCCTGAGGACGGAACATATGCCCGGCCAGGGGTTAGGAGTTTAGGATCTACTATCCATAAATAGTAGGTAAAACTACCGTTGACCCTAAACTTCCCCTGAACACATCCCGCAAATATGTGCGATTCATAAATGTAGAGTTGTGGGGTCCCATATGCAGGGTGGGCAATATTGCCATAAACGAATGCTCCTCAGGGACTACTCAAACTCACCCCATGAGGACGGAACCTATGCCCGGCCAGGGGTTAAGAGATTGGGATCTACTATCCATAAATAGTAGGTAAAAGTACCGTTGACCCCAAACTTCCCCTGGACACATCCCGCAAATATATGCGATTCATAAATGTAGAGTGCAGGATCCCTTATACGACGATGGCCAATAAGTCTCTCTACTGGTTAGTCTTTCTACCTTATTCTACCGTGCAATCTACGAAGGTGTACTTACATTATCTGATTCTATGGACTGCAGGCACTATATACTTTTATATACAACTACTTAACTTGCTGGATAAATGCGTACTAATGAATGACATAAGCGCCCAGTCTCCCAAGGGGCCCCTTCGTTCATGCGAGTGCGTGCGGGAATGTGCTGACTTGAGTAAATAAACGTTACTGGAGCAAAGCGGGAAGATACAGGAAAATCGAAATTATTGACGCGTAACAAAAGGTATAAGGTTTTTGCAGTCTTGGGAACACAGTAATTAATATAGACTTGAAGAAAGCTGCACACTTCAATAGCACCCTTTTGGCCGTCCCTTCAGAATACAAGAACACCCCGGAGGAATTGCCTCTTAGATTTGTCACACAAAAGGCGTATACCCAAATTTGGCTCGTGTAGAAGATTTCCTGCACTGGGATATGTTGTAGAGGTCATCAGACTTATAGACTCCTCTGCTTTCTTTAATCTTATTATAAAGTTTATAACCCATTAACCCGCCCGAACCGATTTCCCTGGGCACATAAGGAAATCCTGTTTTTGACTCTTGTAGGCTCGCTTTTCACCGTTCGACCGTCCACGAATTTCCAGAGCGTTTCCTGGCAACGGGCATTAGAAAGGCAATTCCGCGGACAACGTGTACAGCAAACGTCCATTAACTCTTATCTGCGCCGCTATCGCCGTGACCGGCGCACAATTCAGCTCTTGTCCCGCGGACTTTTCGCCGCGGATTACATAAGCGCAGGAGGCAATTAGGAAAAGCGGCGCGGCTTGATTTACGAGCCGCGCCGGAATTTCGAGCAAGGTCCTTCGGCGGGCCGTACCGAAACTCGGAGACAAAAAAAAAATGTGTATTGGTAGAAATGCCGACCTTTTCAATCCGAACAATCGGCTCGGGCGAGGTCCTTGCGCAGGTTATTAATTGATCGCTCGGATGTGATTTCGAATTAGACTGGCCGGGTTCAAGGCGTTGGAACGTATTGAATGGCAAATCTGAGGCAAAACCGATTCCTTCGTTGGCTTTCTGGTGGTTGTCACGGCCCAGCAATGCGAAAAATTGATTCGTCGGAGGCTAAAAGTTCCGTTTTGTAAATTACACGAATGAGGTGGACTGACATGGTTCTCAAACTATGTAGGTCCGCTGCTGCTGTAATGCACTTCTGCGATTTCCCTCAGTTTTCATTAATGATACGAACTTTTCGAGTCCAATCTCCTCACTAATCCAGAATGACTTGCCTCCACTCCGACTGCGCCAATATTTGTAATAAACTTTTGAGTTTCCCTGAATGGTTCGTGACTCGAACTTTTCATGTATTTCTCGTCACTGATGATCGTGTAGAATGAGTTGGACTAGTTGCTGTGGGATCGAACCTCGTACTGTGCCGATGATGTCTTCTTCGTGGCCGTAAACATCTCTCGGTGATGACTAATTCGTCGGTTTAATCCTACCGACTCCGCCAATATTTCCAATGCATTTCTGCTATTTCCCTCAGTTGTCATTAACGGTTCGAACTTTTCGAGTCCTTTCTCATCACAGCATAGGAGATAAAAAAAAAGGTTGAGAGGCACTACCCTAAACCAGCTTATAGATTTTGTTTGTTTGAATTGATTATCCTTTTTTTTTTCGCACACTTAGTTTGCACACATCCTTTTCTTGCAGGCAAACGAGCGTTTCGAATGCGAGACATGCGGAAATTGTGAAAAGACGTGTGTCCTTGGTCGCAATATAACTGGCGCATTGTTAATTTATATTAAAAAAAAAATCCTCTCCGGCGATATCCTGTCGTGACTGGGCGAGTGATTTCTCGGTCCGGTTTCGCACGGATTCGCCGCCGTTTCCGCGCTTTCCACCATTCGGTCCGCTTTCCACGGCTCCTCTCGCACTTCGCAAATGCGAAGGCTCAGGAAATTGATTGGAGATTGTTGAATTGTGTGTCGTTAAACCGCAGCGTTAAACCGCCCACGCGCAGTTTATCCTCGCCGTTTCTGGATTATTCCGTGACTGCAGTTTGGAATGTGGGATATTTATCGTTTCCCCGCGCGTTTTCGGTCTTTGTATCGATTCGCAATCGTTTCTCCGCATGTTTTTGGTCTTCGTATCGATTTGCAATCGTTTTTCCGCGCGTTTTTCAGTCTTCGTATCGATTGGCAATCGTTTCTCCACGAGTTTTCGGTCTTCATTGGCCTAAAAGGGGTTTGCCCCTTTTGGGTAGCCCACCTCAGATGACAAAATTTTTTGGTCTTTTAAATTAATTTTTTTTTTAGAGAAGATTATAGTTAATAAAAAAGTTGGTTGTGAACCTCTGGGGTAGACGACCACTTACAGCAAAGTTGCCCAACCCCCCATCAATTCGCACAGTGCTGTCGATGATTTGTCATCAGACTTTTTACTTGGAACAGCCTTAATTGTTTCTTCGTGCCACCGAATGGGGCAACGATTTTTCGATTTAGTTTTGCTGGAATCGGGTAATGCGCAGACTTACGCAACCCAGATTTGCAACAGTGATTGGTGGACGATAATTTTTCAGCCAGACAAAGAATGTAAGACGCAAGTTAACCGATAGGCAGTCACAGCTACATTACCTCGGTGCTAAAGCAAAGTAAGTCAGAATAAGCGCTTCTCAGTAATAACGATTTTTATTGTGGTATTCCAACTTTTTTAGTCCTTTCTCATCACTACCTGTACCAGTACCTGTACCTGTATGTTCCTGCAGAATCAGTTGTGATAACTACCTCATGTGGTCTCGAACTACGTACCGTCCTGATTTTGGATTGGATATTGTCGTCTTGGTGGATGTAAACGTCTCTCGGTGGTGATTAATTCGTCGTGTCACCGTCCGCCAATGACTCGATTTAATCCTACCGACTGCGCCAATATTTGCAAGCCACTTTTGGTATTTCCCTTAGTTTTCATTAATAGTTCGAATTTTTCGAGTCTTTTCTCGTCACTGATGTCCTTGTTGGTTGATGTTCTTGTGGTTCTACATTACCTCGTTGCTAAAGCAAAGTAAGTCCGAATAAGAGCTTCTTAGTAATAACGATTTTTATTGCGCTATGGATTACTACATTACCTCGGTGCTAAAGCAAAGTCCGAATAAGCGCTTCTCAGTAATAACGATTTTTATTGTGCTATGGATTACTACATTACCTCGGTGCTAAAGCAAAGTAAGTCCGAACAAGCGCTTCTCAGTAATAATGATTTTTATTGTATCATCCTGAGGTGGAAACCACGTTGTTCACCGTCTCAATGTTGCACGGTTGCAAAACTTCTAAGTGTGAAGAACATGATGGTCATTGTCAATTTCCTTAACCATTTACTCCCTTACCTTACAAACTTCATAGAATATTGATATTTTTTCAATAACATTAATATAAATTTTATATATATTTTTAATTGACTGTCCTACCTTGTGCAGCCATAACTGCCAGACAAACTGCCAAAACATGGGAAATGGACATATATGCCATCATTTAAAGGCCTCAACGGCGCCAACGTTCCTTCGGTTTCATTCTTGAACTTGGAATTTTTAT
Organism: Othius punctulatus; assembly: GCA_951805005.1. NCBI lineage: Eukaryota > Metazoa > Arthropoda > Insecta > Coleoptera > Staphylinidae > Othius > Othius punctulatus. The sequence goes on along the minus strand of OX638142.1, from coordinate 84,715,903 downwards.
TACCGCAAATAAAAGGAAAAAAAATGTAATTTTAAATATTTTTGCTTTTGGATATATAAGCCGTTCATTTTGAAAGTGACTTAAGTCCATTTATCTTTAATTTGAAATACTTAAGGTTTTGCGTTTTTACAAAATTAAAAATATACGTAAGATATATGGTTGACTTGCAATGTTAAATCGCATTTAAGGGATTTAATTTTATACATCCTATTAAAAAGTCGCTATTATTAAGTGTATAATATGACCTTGCTTACCTTAAAAGGACTTAGGTCAGTTTCAAAATAAAAATTTGTTTTGTTACAAAAAGTGAAAGAGCTTAAGTCCGTTACATATAGCTTAAAAAATAGGTAAAAAACATTTAAATTATATTTTTAAATAATAGAAATAAATTTAGTAACAAGTTATTCGTTAACATTCTCAGTATGCGGGAGTGATTTGAAGTAGTTATGGTGTTCCGGTGGTATATACCGCAATAAGTTCATCATGTGTCGGTATTTTAGTGATGTGATGCTTCTTATACTTTTATATAACGATGGCTATACAATATTCCCAAATTTTTTAGGTCTACCCCGACGTGGCAATAAATCAAGAATTTTAAATTCTGCGTTCTCATCCATGGTTGTTTTGTATAAAATTTTATATGGTTCATTTCTTAAAAATCGCATCCAGCATATTTGAAGCCAGTTTATTTTTTCTCCGTTGGTATTTTTGGATCTTTTGTAAACTGCTTCTTCCAAGAGTCTTGTTGATATAAAATCCTCTTGTTTCATTTAATTTAGTATGAAAGTATTACCTTTTCTACATTTTTTAATTATATTATAATAATTTTGTGGCACATACAATAACTGATTTCTTTTTAACGACATTTCTATAACGCCAAAATCTCTGTCATTAGGTAAAAATGAATGCCCTGATATTAAAAATTTGTGGTCTATGATTTCCACATCATTTCCCATCGATAGAATTTTTAACCACATTAAAGATATTTTGATGTTTCTGTTTTGTCCTCCACACATGTCACTATATGCAATGATGTGTTTTTCACCTTTCGGGGTTTTTAGGTGTCTCAAGAGGCATGAAGCCACTTCTTGGGAACCTCTAGAAGCTTTTGTTTCATCCCAAACGTACATGTATACATTATCATTGTGGAAATTGTGTATGCCTAAATTTAAAATATACATGTTACATTTATCATAAGCTACTGAAGTAGTTAACTTTGGGAATGGTAACGCTTTCTGCAAATCGAATGAATCAAAATAATGAGATGGATTACTTGATACTCGCTCTTGATCTTGTTTTAACGCATTTCTAGCCGATTCTGCTAGCTTCAAATGAATATCATGTTCTTCCATAAGTTTTTTCTGTTCTTCATGGTTTTCTGATGCTTTGACTTTAATGTTTAATAGATCACATCTTTGACATGTGGCTTTGCGTGGTTGGTGGAAATGTAGATTAAAATCCTTTTTGAATATTTTTCTGTAAGTCCATTCATTACTGCTTTTAAATTATTTTCTTCATAGTGAAGCTCATAAAAATTAAACATTTTTTATAGTCAGTACAGGATGAAGATATTTTCTGTCGGGATTATGGTCCCTAGTATAATGGGATTCAAATTTCGGGAAACTGTTGATATGGTTTTGAACAATCATATTTGCTTCATCACATATTTTTCTCGACGATCCAGGCAAACGCCCACGTAAATCGTTGCCAACGTTTTTAGATTTTATTACACGTTTCAATAGTCCTTCGCTTATTTGAAAAGTATCTAAAAAGATTTTTTTACAAACAGCAACTTTGCCTGTTTTAGAATTTAACCAATACGTAAAACTCTCATTTCTACATGAACCTTTTCCGTTTCTCTGACGTCTTCTTTTTACAACACTGCGTCCGGTCGCTTCGTATAGCAATATATTTTGCTTATTAAAGTCTCCTAAGTTCCAAAACATTTCGAAAATGCGTTTTCTTTCTGTTTCATTTAAATTTTTCACGCAGTCTTTTCGGCCATTGGCAATCTTCATTTTGAAAAACTTTGGCAGGAATAATTTTTCCCGATTGTGTATCGTATCTTTCCCCGAATTCCGTTTAATTTTACGAATTTTCTGAATATAAGTACCACTTCTGTCTTCTCTGAATCCTTCTTTGAAGGTGCCGTTTTGTAAATTCTCATTCTCAATTACTTCCTCTTCCTCTGTTGAGGAATGAACTTCTAAAATTCTCCTTCTTTTTTTAAATCTGTTGTATGAGTTTAATTCCTCTTCACTTTCAGAATCAAGAAATCTTGTTATTTTATCCTTTCCCATGGGTTTAATAATTTCTTTAAATTAAATATTATTTTTTAAATTTCAATTCAATATCAAAACGTAATTTAAATTACCTTCATCACTGCTTTCAACATTTTGGGCCGCACTTTTTGACATCGTCAATAAAAAGTCGACTTAGGTCACTTTAAAAATTAGGATTTTCAGTATTTATATTATTTTGAAAATGTACGTGATATAAAATTTTCAAATGTACTAAGTATATTTCAATACCGGTTTATTTTTTTGACAGTTCAGCATAAATTATAAATGTCACAAGTGCCAACTTGATAAAAGATGAAAATGGACTTAAGCCACTTTCAAAATAAACGGCTCATATATTACATCTTGTGGGTCTTAAACGTAGCATCTTGATTTCAACAAGAGTGGCGTTCACATGCTTCTCTCACACTTACTAGCTGCTAGTATGTTAGCTGCTATTTTGCTAGCTGCTATTTTGCAAGCTGCTATTTTGCTTGATGCTATTTTGCTTAGCTGCTATAAAGCAATGCTGGCTATGCCAAGGTTGTATTTCAAGCCCACAAGTCGAGAAGCCTCGCCGTCCTACGGCGGTCAGCCAAGACCTCAAATCAGCATGCATCGCAGCCGTTCCAGATCACGCACTTGTCCCCTCGATCACCTTGGTGCTAGTTTCCGCGATCGATTTCTCTTCGGCACTTATTGCTTTGGCAGCTTTCGTGTGTAATCCGCGTATCTCCAGCCGTACAACAACCATAAGCGTTTAGAAGGGACTCTCCGGACTTCCGGCAGAACCCTTTCTAATCCTATTTGCTTTCTAACAATGTAATAATTATAATAACGAGGCATTTGGGCAGCTTTGCTATAAGTGGTCGTCTACCCCAGAGGTTCTCAACCGTTTTTCATCTGAGATGGGCAACCCAGAAGGGGTTTTTCCCCATGATATCGTTTTGTAACTTAGAAAAGTTTTGATTAGGCCACTATTTGCCCACAATATCGGTTTGTAATGTAACCAAGCACTCCGTTTCCCGCTCTTTTGACTCCCCCGATGCAAATCTGGGCGTCCTAGGAGGCCGTCACGACTCTGCACGAAAGAGCCCAATTATGCCGTTGCACTGATTTACTTTTACGAAAAAACCGACGGACATTTGCTCTTTAAATTGCCGGTACGTGAACAATTCCATGCATCAAGCGAAATTTATGGCCAAGTTGCACAATCGGCCGCGCTCAAATGATTGTGTGATCCGGGCGAGAGGGATCTGTGGCGAAGATGGCGATCGCTATCAGCTGTTTTGCGTTCACCTCGGCGAAATGTTTGATTGCGAAGTCGACCAAAATCTATAAGCTTCAATAGCATTATGATGATGATGTAATATAAGTCAAATCAAAGTATTGGAGCTTGTGATTTTTTAAATTTTTTTATTTAAAAAAAAAATTATTTAAAAAAAAAATTTTTTAGTATACAGGGTGTCGCTAAACTGTTCGTTAAAAGTTTACGGGGTTGCTGTTGTCCTAAAAATTTCAAAAAAATCCTCGTCACACGGTTGAATCAGTTATCCTCATGTGAAATATTTTCAACCTTGTATGACTTCCACTTCCACCGGAAGTAGTACCTTTCTTATAGTATATTTCTTAGTTACTTTCTTATTTTAAATAGAACACCCCATATATTATTATATTTTTGAATTTCTCGCTTAAATTGGAACATATTTTGTAAGAACGTATGTGCACTTATCTCTTCTAGTTTTCAAGAAAAAAATGTTTTTCTAAAATGTTGACCTCTAAAAGGTAAAATGAAAAAGAAAATTAATGATGCATATTTTATTGAGTAACTAGAATCAGCAACAAAATGAAGCACACATTAAATTTTACTCGGTAAAATATGCATTAGACAGATTTTCCAGCACCACCCCAAGTTGCAGCATTTCCAGAATATTCCGAGAAGTGCTGCACGTTTGAGGTACTGTCTGTGAATGGAAAGCCTGATTTACAATACAACTGAATTGATGAACATTTAAATACCTCTTGGTATTCGTCTAAAGTTGGACTGTTGGTGTAAATAAAGCTGCCCAATTCACTGGCGCCGTTATCTTTTTATTTTATACATGAGAGATCTCGCTTTCAGCCCTATTTTACTCATGTAACCTGAAAGAAAACATTCTTTTGATTAAATTAAAAGTTTAATAACCTCTTGGTCGAACATATTAAATTAAGCAACATAAGACACTTCGTGTAAGTGTCACAGTTTTTTTTTTTTAGTTTGATTCACAACAATTGTTTTGGCCGTTACAACATTATCAAGAGTTAAAAGAATACTCAGAATATTCTTTTAACTCTTGACAATGGTGTAACAACCGAAACAATTGAGGAGTATCAATAATAATAAAAAAAACTGTGAACTTATACCAGGTGTCTTATTTTCCTTTATTTAATATTATTGTTGTATAGTTGTATTGTTATATGTTATTGTTGTATGATAATTTAAGAGAACCTGTTTACAGGAACCCAATATAGGCGCAGTTTGTATTGTACCTGAAAGAGAAAATGCTATTGTCGTACTTGAAACAAACAAGTACTGTGTACATAGTACACAAGTACTTGCAACAAGCAAGTACTGGGTACCTAATAATTTAAGAGAACCTGCTTAGAGGAACCCTAGTAAGGCGCAGCTTTACATGCATCTACTTCAAATGTAGCTAATAGATTGTACCTGAAAAGGAAAACCCTGTTCAATGCATGGGCTGAACATCGCGGTACTAATGCACATCGAATAAGTACGTCTTACAGAACGAGATGCGCCGACAACAAGGAAATACAAGTAGCTAAGATAAAATGCGATTGTTGGTACTTGATATAAACAAGTACTGTATACATGCACTTGCAACACACAAGCACTGTATACAAAGTACTTGCAACAAACATGTAATGCATACATATGTACTTGAACCACACAAGGACTGTATACGTATGTACTTGCAACAAACAAGTACTGTATACGTAATACTTGCAACAAACAAGCACTGTATACATACAACAAGTACCAGAGCGGGCGGTAATGTGAGTGGCGCAGCGCTAAGATAAAATGCGATTGTTGGTACTTGAAATAAGCAAGTACTGTATACATGCACTTGCAACACACAAGCACTGTATACAAAGTACTTGCAACAAACATGTAATGCATACATATGTACTTGAACCACACAAGTACTGTATACGTATGTACTTGCAACAAACAAGTACTGTATACGTAATACTTGCAACAAACAAGCACTGTATACATACAACAAGTACCAGAGTGGGCGGTAATATGAGTGGCGCAGCGCTAAGATAAAATGCGATTGTTGGTACTTGATATAAACAAGTACTGTATACATGCACTTGCAACACACAAGCACTGTATACAAAGCACTTGCAACAAACATGTAATGTATACATATGTACTTGAACCACACAAGTACTGTATACGTACGTACTTGCAACAAACAAGTACTGTATACGTAATACTTGCAACAAACAAGCACTGTATACATTCAACAAGTACAAGAGTGGGCGGTAATATGAGTGGCGCAGCGCTAAGATAAAATGCGATTGTGTTTACTTGCAAAATACAAGCACTGCATACATAGTACTTGCAACAAACAAGCACTGCATACATAGTACTTGCAACAAACAAGTATTGTATACAGATACTTGAAACAAACAAGTACTGTATACAAAACCCTACTCGTTACTGTCTCGACGTACGGGCGCAAAGATGTGAGCGCATCTGTATGGAGAAAAACCCTAAACGTACATATGCGCAGCGCAAGAAATATAAGTACGTCGCCCAGAGCGAGAATATACGCCGACAATACACAAATACAAATGGCGCAACTGTAAGAAAAACCCTGCTCACCCAGGCGGCGTACTGTGTGACGCTATAATGCAGTTATTCTTGACCCTTTTGAACCTACGGATTTGAAGGGAACAACTTGATTGAGGTCAACAGTGTAGCAAGGAACCTACCATCACGATTTACAATGCCGCACCAGAACAACAAGGGTTATTACAGTGTTACAGAGAAATCTCAATGTGGCTTAACTTGCTTCACGAGAACCCAATCCGGACACCAGGTTAAGAACTTCCTGCTTAAAACTAGTACGCATTATCGGTAGCAAAGCAAGAAAAAAAAGCTGGGGCGCATCTGTGAACAAAAACCTGAATCTACTTGATGAAATGTAAGAAAAACTGTACTCACTTTGATACGTCTTGGAGCTCATCTCAAAAAAAGACCTACCTTGAAATTGACTTTTAAAGTTGTATTGGCGAAGATCCAGTACCCTGCAACTCCGAACTCCGAAAACAAATCGGAGTTCGAAATTTGACGGTGTGGCGCGGGCGAGGAAAGCACGAAACAAACGCAACATTCCTCAGGCTCAACCATACCCGAACTTTCGGCACTACTACGCACTGGCTCTAAACGGGCAAACTTTTAACGTCAGAAGGTAATCTGAACTGCTCAAGATACTTTCACTAGTTATTTGTTGAAGACAAGAACACGGACAAACACTAAAAGGTATACGTTTGACTTGGGAAGGTAATCCCAAAATGTTAATCGCGAATTTAACACTTGCTGGAAGAAATTGCACGTTAGTAAATACAATGCACGCACGCATATTTATGTATACAGAGTATACACAGTAGCTATACAGAGTATACACAGTAGGTATACAGAGTATACATAGATACATACAGAGTGGGCAAAAGAATTGTACAAGCTCTGATGCAGAGCCTTTATTAATGTCAATAATTAATGTTGATGATAAAAAAAACTTTTCAAAAATGCAATATCATTTTTATAATCGACCAAGTGTAAACATGAAAAACAAAATTAAATGATCGATTTAATGCGTTAATTGAAAATATGAATATATCCAATTTGTACTTTCTTTTTTTGGCCCACTCTGTATATTCAATAACTTTGGGTGTAACACAGATCTATGAATTGACCTGGAACTCCTAATTAGGCTCATCAAGAAACTCTTAATGACGATGTAAAATGTTGCACCAGAAGTTAATATACCTACACAATAACCTTAGGTGCAACAGTGGACTATGATTTAGGGGCTCAACAATGAACTCCCAATCACTATCTACAGTATTGCACCAAAGGCCAATGTGTTGCCATACACATTCATACACACCACACTTCAACCAAACCCAGGTTGGCCCAGAAGTGATCGAAACACAGATATAAGATCATCTCACATGATTCACCTTGGGGAATTCTAGGTGCCCTGAAATGTTGAGGAGGAAATTTAAATCCGCTGCACGTAAAATTTCTGGTTAATTGTCCCCAAACAATGGACTTAATAAAAGTCAGTAATTGCACAATCATCGCGTAAATGTATACCCATTTGATTACATTGATAAGGTACTATTAATTAATGGGGGAATTATAAGAATAAGTATACAAATTTGTACAATAATTTGATTTATTTTGAAAAATCATCCCCATGTCTTTCTCAACTTGAAGCAATTTTAACAATAAATGCAAATTTCCGGTATTTCAAAACATGTAGCCATTTATTCCGGGTTGATATAAAACAAACAAACATACATACAAACGCACAATCAAATGTATAAACATGCAAATATGCATACAGACATACACACATGCAAATATACACACGCAAACATAGAAACATACAAACATGTATACACACATACAAACGCAAACGCACAAATATACAAACATTCATACAAACAAATATACAAACAAATATAAAAACAAATATACAAACATACAAACAATCAAGCAAACTAATATACAAACATACAAACAAATATACAAACATACAAACAAATATACAATCATAAATAAAAGAATAAAAAAAATAAAATAAAAAAAATTAAATCAATTGATTTAAATCATGATTAAACTGTTTTTTTTTAAATTATTCGTTGTTTTAAATAATGATTAAACTGTTTTTTTTAATTATTCGTTCATTTAAAATCAACGGATTTTTTTATAAATCATTGATTTAAATAAAAATAGTTTTTTTTTAATTTAATGATTATTTTTGCACTGTTTGTGCATTCCAATAAGTGAACAATTAAAATTATAATGTAAGTACAGAGTTAGCATGCTTTAAAATACTATTAAATTTAATAAAAAATAGAAATAAAATAAAATAATAATATAATATAATAAAAATAAAAAAATGATAATTGTTAAAGTAGATACATTGTATACACTTTTGTATAAATGCGTACTTATGTTAATAAAAACTTCCGAAAATTACAAAAATAATAAGTAAAATATTATTTTCAAGTATTATTGGGTACTTACTGGTCGAGTTACTTCTATTTTATTTTATTATTTATTTATTTTATTTTGCTTGACTTGTTGCTTGACTAGTTTAATCTTTTCAAAATTCAAATTAATTACAAACATTTATGGTAAAAATAAGATTCAGATACATACATAGCAAAATACACATATCATGCCTCTGATGATGCTTTGTTAGAAACTAAAACTAGTCGGGCAAAATAAAACAAATAAACAATAAAATAAAACAAAAATAACTCTACAAGTAAGTATCCAATAATAATACCTAAAATAAATAACTGGTAACTTATGGATAATACTTTATATTTAATAATATATATTTCTTTTCTTCAATTTTTATCACATGTTATAGATACACAGAAATTTATTTTAATTATCATTTCTTGTTGAAAGTCAAAATTTATTTTAAAAAAATCATATGATTAAGTCGTGATGTAAATCAATTGATATAAATTTGTTTTAATTATCATTTCTTGTTCAAAATCACAATTTATAAAAAACAAATGATATGATTAAGTCGTGTTGTAAATCAATTGATATAAATCACATCTGTCCTGGCCAAAACTGATCAGAAACATAAAATAAAATGAAATAAACCATGATTTTTATGATTAAAAAAAATCATTGATTTATGATTTTGTTTTAAAAACCATGTTTTTTTCCAAGCCTGCTGTTATGTAATGAGGGCATTAATACGATTAATACGCGGCAAGTCGACGGAAAAGTATTTTATTTCTAACAACATAATGATCGTGCGTACAAACATACACACAAACACAATCAAATGTATAAACATGCAAATATGCATACAGACATACACACATACAAATATACACACACGCAAACATAGAAACATACAAATATACAAACATACACACAATCATACAAACTAATATACAAACATACAAACAAATATAAAAACATACAAAAATGCATACAATCATACAAACATGCATACCCACATACAAACATATACACATGCTCACAGCCACTCAACACGCGTACACACACACAGACACACACACACACACACACGTTTGATTTTTCAGTGCATCAATTGTTCATTAATGAGTCCATAAGGTTTACATTAATGAACGATTTTGTGCGCCAAGTCGACGGAAAAGTATTTTATTTCTAGCAACATAATGATCGTGCGTACAAACATACATACACACACACACAATCAAGTGTATAAACATGCAAATATGCATACAGACATACACACATACAAATATACACACACGCAAACATAGAAACATACAAACATTCATACAAACAAATATACAAACATACAAACAAATATACAAACAGACACACAATCATACAAACTAATATACAAACATACAAACAAATATAAAAACATACAAAAATGCATACAATCATACAAACATGCATACACACATACAAACATATACACATGCTCACAGCCACTCAACACGCGTACATACACACACACACACACACACACACATGTTTTTGATTTTTCAGTGCATAAATTGTTCATTAATGAGTCCATAAGGTTTACATTAATGAACGATTCTGTGCGCCAAGTCGACGGAAAAGTATTTTATTTCTAACAACATAATGATCGTGCGTACAAACATACATACAAACACACAATCAAGTGTATAAACATGCAAATATGCATACAGACATACACACATACAAATATACACACACGCAAACATAGAAACATACACACACGCAAACATAGAAACATACACACACGCAAACATAGAAACATACAAACATTCATACAAACAAATATACAAACATACAAACAACCATACAAACAAATATACAAACATACACACAATCATACAAACTAATATACAAACATACAAACAAATATAAAAACATACAAAAATGCATACAATCATACAAACATGCATACACACATACAAACATATACACATGCTCACAGCCACTCAACACGCGTACACACACCCACACAACACACACACACACACACACATGTTTTTGATTTTTCAGTGCATCAATCGTTCATTAATGAGTCCATAAGGTTTACATTAATGAACGATTTTGTGCGCCAAGTCGACGGAAAAGTATTAGATTTCTAACAACATAATGATCGTGCATACAAACATACATACATACATACACACAATAAAATATATAAACATACAAATATGTATGCAAACAGACACACATACAAATATACACACATGCAAACATAGAAACATTCAAACATGCATACAAACATACATACAAACGTAGAAACACGCATAGAAACATTAAAGCATGCATACAAACAAATATACAAACATACAAATATACAGACATATATTGAAACATGCAAACAAATTTATATTAATTTATATGCAATAAGTCGATGTAAAAAATATATGTCTTTGTGTGAATGCATGTGAGCAGATACGATTGAAATTTGCGCAAGACCAGATAGAACGAGGCATGCGCCTTAACCACTAACCTGGAATTCCACAATGTCGGCCAAAACTCAGCCAATCTCGTGAAAATCCAAATGTATTCTCCCTTGGCTTCTGCGGGGTCCCGTGAACTGGATTCACCACCAATCTGGAGAAATCTTGAACTGGATTCACTCCCGATGGCCAAACACCGGCACCTAGAAATATATTATCTATTAATACCCAGAAAGTCCGAGTTGACCTCTACGTTGTGTCGCCATTTGATTGAACCGAAGAATTTAAAATTTCCCGCAAAATACGGCTGCGATCGCCGCGATACTCACCCTAAACGCGGTCGTCCGGCCCCGGAACACTATCCCGGAGTCCCGTCCAGATCCTCGAAGAACTTCCTGGAAGAGGGCCAAAAATTTCGGGAGCTGTACGAATTGCGTGTCTTCCTGGTGGCGGTCTCTCAGACCTTAGGTACTTGAGGTGGATGAGGGGTAAGGTGAGGCTGCGCGCGCTCACAGACTTGTCAGCACTTGCATAGAATTGCAACAATGAAAAATCAATACATTCCTCAAAATCATTTTTACATTGGAAATTAGAAAATCGAAATTTTAATAACTAAAACTCTGATTGCGAGATTATTAATTGCCAGAATGGAACCATAATTAACATTTATGTGCAGAATTTCGTGGAGAATAATAATATGGAGTCCGTTTTTGAGTAGCTACCCCCTGATTTCCGTAACAACCCTTAACGCGTTTTATTTATTATTGGGGTTGTTTTTGGACTTATTGGCTCCAATTTGCGTACACCTACAATACAGTACGGGGAAAATATTATAGTTATTTTACAATTTTCGTACCATCCCTTAAAACGTCCTGATCCCATTTCGAACGACTGCACACATAATATTTAATATAGGGGTTGTTTTTGAACTTGCAGTCCTCAAATTGCGTACACCTATGAAGCAATACCAAGCAAATATTACAGTTATTTTACAATTTCGGTAAACATCCCTTAAAAAGTCCTGTACCGTTGCTAGCGTCCACAAACATAATACGAGTGTCCCGCGCAAGCCATTGGTTAAAAGTTTATGGATTTCCTGATGAAATAAAAATTTGAAAAAAATCACACAAACACGATTCATGGTGTTCTCCCAAAATAAAATACGCGCATGTTTCTATCGCTTCCGGTTCTACCGGAAGTGGCCATCAACTTTGTTATTTTAAATGGAACACCCTGTATATTTTTACATATTCGGATTTCACGTTCAATTCTGAACATATTTTATCAAACCTATAAAGCACTTATCTTTAGTAGTTTTTGAGGAACAAAACAATGTTTGCTTCAAATAAGCGATTTAAAAAATATTCATAATTTTTCTTACAAATGAAATAGAAACTTAAACGTTTTTGCATATTGTAGCTGAAGCACAGCTCTATCATTAATATAACTCATGCGTGTTGATACTTCACTATACTATTTCAAAATTTCAATTATTTACAGGTACACTTCAAAATGCCATATTTCATTTTTTTGTAATGGAATGACATATTTTTTGTATGACGTTGTAACTAATTTCTACAAAAAGTGTTAAACAAACATATCCCTAAAATGAGTGGTTTTAAGTAGAGTGGCGAATCAGTTTAATCAGATTTGTTGGTATTAATTGGAGCAGATTTATTAATATTAATTGGTTACATTTTTACTAATGTAATAGCACTATAAGTTATAGTTTCCAAAATAACAACTGAAAGTTACAGTTTTGAAAGTAATGAATTTTTTGAATAATTGTTTTTTTTTTTAAACTTCTAGTACAACGGCAACCCCGTAAACTTTTAACGAACGGTTTAGCGTAGACACCCTGTATAATAAAGCAAGCAGAAAGCCATTTTCACAATAAACTATTATTACACTAAATGTACATTTCGATTGCAGAGCAATCAAAGCAATCAATTTCCTGAGAAGCTTTTCCTTTCCTTCTTCTGCGAATTTTTCCATAGTAGATTAGTCCCAACAATTGAATTTGGAATCATTTAGACTCCTAAAGGAATTGAAACTTTTAACAAAATTCAAATTCCTGTATTAAATACATTAATTTGATTAACTTCATAGCACAATCAATTATGCTATAACAGGTCTCATTAGCAACCTAATTCCTTGCTGTCTTCCAATCTACATACTATGATAACTGTGATGATAATAATAGTGATAACAATATAATACCAATGTACTGATAATTGGCTGTAATGGCAGATAATCCGGATACAATTTTCGCCTGCCAATCATGTAATAAATCATGTTATGTTGGCAACCGTGATATTTTTTCGGCGACGATGCCACATCTTTTTCACTAACCATGCTTATACATATGTCAATTATGCTATAACAGGTCTCATTAGCAACCTAATTCCTTGCTGTCTTCCAATCTACATACTATGATAACTGTGATGATAATAATAGTGATAACAATATAATACCAATGTACTGATAATTGGCTGCAATGGCAGATATAGAATTTAAAAAAAGTTAGCAAATCCTGTAGCTATTAGGTGACTGTCTGCTCACAATCGGCTTGTAGATTAATTCCGTTGAGAAACTTTTGCTGCCATTTGGGCACGTTTTCCGCGGGAATGTCGTGCAATGAACGTTAGAACTGGAGCGGGCCTGCTCGGGCCTCGGGCCAGGGCAGGACTGGGCACTTTCGCCGAGTGCACCCACTCCGCTCCGCAGTCCTGCGAGGCCCGGCACGCGCCCACCTGCAGGACGTGACCACCACAAGGCCGACTACTCTAATTACCCGTGGGGAAATGGTCTTTTTTCCCCCGCGGCTCTCGGCGATTTCGCCGAGATTTTCCCAGGACCGCACGAGGTCACAGAAGCACAGCGGTAACTGGCCAACGTGAGTCTCTCATTTTTATTTTTTTTTTTTTTTTTTTTTTTTTTTTTTTTTTTTTTTTATTGTGACCGCTGGGAAATCATTGAGTACATGTAGAAGTTTATATCATAACGCAGAGATGGACGCAATTAAATACCGTGGCTCGTACAAACCATCATATAAGGGATGAGAAAAATATAGGAAGATACGAAGATACTTATCGTTCACATGAAAATTAGAAGATACCTCGAGTAGAGGTTTCAAGGTCAGAATTTTCGTCAGCTGTTGCAAAGATTTTGCAAATCTTCTCTTGCATATTAAATTTTGATTGAAAATTTAAAATTTTCTGGCAATTTTTATACTAAATATTAGGAAAGCTTCATAAGCGTACATGAGAAAATACAAAAATTGAGAGATACCCCATGAATAGATTTTCCAAAATTTCCAGCTTAAGTTATTAAAGTAATACTTTAACTCTTCTCTAGTACATTAAATCTGCTTAAAGATGCTGCAAATCTTCTCTTGCATATTAAATTTTGATTCAAAACTTAAAATATTCTGGCAATTTTAATTAAAAATATTAAGAAAGCTTCAGTGCATGAGAAAACTTTTCATGCTTTTATCAATTTCAAATTTCACTACTAAATTTTAAGAAAGTTTCAATATATTATCAAAACTTGAGCAACAGATCAACAGATTTTCGCGACTTTTTATATTAAGTTAGATATACTATACCTTTTTGCTTGTATTTTAAATCTCGATAAAAAAAATCAAAATTCATAGTTATTATATTATATTTATCATTACACCTTCTACCAATTAGTGTAGGTGTTCATAGTTTGTTCATAGTTCAAAATTCATAGTAATTTTGGTAATATATCGCAAAACATAAAAATTGAAAGATACCTAAAGCTAAGGTTTTCGAGAATTTTCATCAGATGTTACAAAGATGCTGCAAATCTTCGCTTGCATATTAATATTAAATTTTGATAGAAAACTTAAAATTTTCAAGCAATTTTAATACGAAATATTAAGAAACTTTCAGTACACGAGAAAACATGAAAATTGAAAGATAATCCATGAATAGATTTTCCAGAATTTCTAGCTAAATTTGGAAATACTGTAACTCTTCTCTTGTACATTAAATCTTTACTATGCTTTTCGTTTGTATTTTAATTCTCGTTAACAAAATTTTGGTAATTTTGGTGCTTGTATTTCACGAGCCTGAATCCTGAATATATGGCAAAACATAAAAATTGAAAGATACCTCGAGCAGAGGTTTCGAGAATTTTCATCAGCTGTTGCAAAGATTTTGCAAATCTTCTCTTGCATATTAAATTTTGATTGAAAATTTAAAATTTTCTGGCAATTTTTATACTAAATGTTAGGAAAGCTTCATAAACGTACATGAGAAAATACGAAAATTGAGAGATACCCCATGAATAGATTTTCCAAAATTTCCAGCTTAAGTTATTAAAGTAATACTGTAACTCTTCTCTAGTACATTAAATCTGCTTAAAGATGCTGCAAATCTTCTCTTGCATATTAAATTTTGATTCAAAACTTAAAATATTTTAGCAATTTTAATTAAAAATATTAAGAAAGCTTCAGTTCATGAGAAAACTTTTCCTGCTTTTATCAATTTCAAATTTCACTAAATTTTAAGAAAGTTTTAATATATTATCAAAACTTGAGCAACAGATTAACAGATTTTCACGACTTTTTATATTAAGTTAGATACACTATACTTTTCTGCTTGTATTTTAAATCTCGATAAAAAAATCAAAATTCATAGTTATTATATTATATTTATCGTTACACCTTCTACCAATTAGTGTAGGTGTTCATAGTTTGTTCATAGTTCAAAATTCATAGTAATTTTGGTAAAATATGGCAATACATAAAAATTGAAAGATACCTAAAAGTTTTCGAGAATTTTCATCAAATGTTACAAAGATACTGCAAATCTTCTCTTGCATATTACTATTAAATTTTGATAGAAAACTTAAAATTTTCAAGCAATTTTAATACGAAATATTAAGAAACCTTTAGTACATGAGAAAATATGAAAATTGAAAGATAACCCATGAATGGATATTCCCGAATTTCCAGCTAAATTTGGAAATACTGTAACTCTTCTCTTGTATATTAAATCTTTACTATGCTTTTCGCTTGTATTTTAATTCTCGTAAACAAAATTTTTGTAATTTTGGTGCTTGTACTTCACGAGCCTGAATCCTGAATATATGGCAAAAAATAAAAATTGAAAAATACCTCCAGCAGATGTTTCGAGAAACTTCATTTGCAAAGATTTTGCAAATCTTCTCTTGCATATTAAATTTTGATCGAAAATTTAAAATTTACTGGCACTTTTTATACTAAATATTAGGAAAGCTTCATAAGCGTACATGAGAAAATACGAAAATTGAGAGATACCACCCCATGAATAGATTTTCCAAAATTTCCAGCTTAAGTTATTAAAGTAATACTGTAACTCTTCTCTAGTACTTAAATCTGCTTAAAGATGCTGAAAATCTTGCATATTAAATTTTGATTCAAAACTTAAAATATTCTGGCAATTTCAATTAAAAATATTAAGAAAGCTTCAGTGCATGAGAAAACTTTTCATGCTTTTATCAATTTCAAATTTCACTAAATTTTAAGAAAGTTTCAATATATTATCAAAACTTGAGCAACAGATCAACAGATTTTCGCGACTTTTTATATTAAGTTAGATATACTATACCTTTTTGCTTGTATTTTAAATCTCGATAAAAAAAATCAAAATTCATAGTTATTATATTATATTTATCATTACACCTTCTACCAATTAGTGTAGGTGTTCATAGTTTGTTCATAGTTCAAAATTCATAGTAATTTTTGTAATATATCGCAAAACATAAAAATTAAAAGATACCTAAAGCTAAGGTTTTCGAGAATTTTCATCAGATGTTACAAAGATGCTGCAAATCTTCTGTTGCATATTAATATTAAATTTTGATAGAAAACTTAAAATTTTCAAGCAATTTTAATACGAAATATTAAGAAACCTTTAGTACATGAGAAAATATGAAAATTGAAAGATAATCCATGAATAGATTTTCCCGAATTTCCAGCTAAATTTGGAAATACTGTAACTCTTCTCTTGTACATTACATCTTCACTATGCTTTTCGCTTGTATTTTAATTCTCATTAACAAAATTTTGGTAATTTTGGTGCTTGTATTTCACGAGCCTGAATCCTGAATATATGGCAAAACATACAAATTGAAAGATACCTCGAGCAGAGGTTTCGAGAAACTTCATTTGCAAAGATTTTGCAAATCTTTTCTTGCATATTAAATTTTGATTTAAAATTTAAAATTTTCTGGCAATTTTTATACTAAATATTAGGAAAGCTTCATAAGCGTACATGAGAAAATACGAACATTGAGAGATACCCCATGAATAGATTTTCCAAAATTTCCAGCTTAAGTTATTAAAGTAATACTTTAACTCTTCTCTAGTACATTAAATCTGCTTAAAGATGCTGCAAATCTTCTCTTGCATATTACATTTTTATATAAAACTTAAAATTTTCTAGCAATTTTATTTCAATATATTAAGAAAGCTTCAGTACATGAGAAAATACGAAATTTTCAAGATACCCCATGTATAGATTTTCCAAAATTTCCAGCTCAAGTTGAAAATACTGTAACTCTTCTCTTGTACATTAAATCTTTGTAGATAACTTGTTGTTGCTTGTGCTGAGATAAATTTTCACAAAATTATTAATAAAGCTAAGAGTAGTAAAGAGTAAAGAGGTATTATCTTCTTTTGTATTTCAAATTTTGGTTGAAAATCAACATTTTGGTAGTTAAATTATTTTAAAATTATACAAAATATTGAGAAAGTTTTAATACAACAGAAAACATGAAAATTGAAAATTATCCAATCACGAGATTTTATAGAATTTTCATCTACTTATCTTCTTTTGTATTTCAAATTTTGGTTGAAAATCAACATTTTGGTAGCTAAATTATTTTAAAATTATACAAAATATTGAGAAGGTTTTAATACAACAGAAAACATGAAAATTGAAAATTATCCAATCAAGAGATTTTATAGAATTTTCATCTACTTATCTCCTTTGTATTTCAAATTTTGGTTGAAAACAAAAATGTTCGTAGTTGAAATTATTTTAAAATTATACAAAATATTGAGAAAGTTTTAATACAACAGAAAACATGAAAATTGAAAATTATCCAATCAAGAGATTTTATAGAATTTTCATCTACTTATCTCCTTTTGTATTTCAAATTTTGGTTGAAAACAAAAATGTTCGTAGTTGAAATTATTTTAAAATTATACATAATATTGAGAAAGTTGCAATACAACAGAAAACATGAAAATTGAAAATTATCCAATCAAGAGATTTTATAGAATTTTCATCTACTTATCTCCTTTTGTATTTCAAATTTTGGTTGAAAACAAAAATGTTCGTAGTTGAATTTATTTTAAAATTATACAAAATATTGAGAAAGTTGCAATAGAACAGAAAACATGAAAATTGAATATTCAATCAACAGATTTTATAGATTTTTTTATAGAAACAGCAGCTCTATTGAACTGTCCAGAGGCGTAAAATCTAAGGTGAAAATCGCCATGATGAGCCAACCTTCTCAAGAGAGTGGGCATATGAACAAAAAGTTGATCAAAAAAGTTGATGACAGTGAGAACCTTTGTTTCAATAGAGTTGATCAATTTTAAACTATAGTTTTCGTTCAACTTTAGTCGATCAACTGAAATCGACCAATTAAACTTGATTCATGAGTTCCTACATTGATGCTCCTACATTGTTTCCAGTTTCGCAAGATTGTGCCAAATTTGCCGAATAGTTTCAAACCTTCTATTTTTTTTTTCTCCTGGGTAGGTGACTTTTTCCCTAAAGTCCTCAGCACTTTGGCACTTGAGCTTGTACCTGTTTCTGCGTAGCCCGACTTGAAACCTAAATCTGGATTAAAACCGGAAATAGAAGAGTGTACGTGAATGCTTCACACAGAATAATAAATATGTACATAAGGCTAGGTTAGGTTTGACCATTGCCTTGTAAACTGCGCCAATGCCCTCTGCGGTGTTTTTTTCCCTCTTGGGCGGGTTTCCTAAAGCCTCAGCACCATGGCCTGTGTAGTCCTTTTGTGCTTTCCCCTGTGGACTCAGCTTTCATCCATGAGTCCTGTTCCTTTGAAAAGGTCCAGTTTTTTTCGCCCTTGGGTAGGTTCCCTAAAGCCCCTCAGCACTTTGACCTCTGTACTCCTTTTGTGCTTTCCCCTGTGGACTCAGCTTTCATCCATGAGTCCTGTTCCTTTAAAAAAGTCTAGAATTAATTTGGGTGTAAAGCTGCTGACTGTCTTTGGTACTACAAAAGGGTTTCCAAAGTACCTCTGCCTCAGGGCGCTTTCCGCCGGGTATTCGCATAGGACGTGGAGGTCCGATTCCTCGTCCTCTTCACACAGCCTATATTGTTCATTTTGGACAATGCCTATCGTATGTAGGTGTTTCCTCAGTCTTTTCTCAGTCCGTGTCCTGTAAGGAGTCCAACTAGAAACCTGAGTCTGCCCTTGGGTAGTTTTAGTAACTCTTTAGCCAACTTTTCTGAGGGTTGGCTGATTTCTGAGGGTTGACTCTGATTCACTCAACTTTAGTCGATCAACTGCAATCGACCAATTAAACTTGATTCACGAGATGCCTTTAGATGCGTCTGCATTGTTTCGAGAAACGCAAGATTGTGACAAATTTGCCGAATAGTTTCAAACCTTCTATAGTTGGAGACTATAGAATAGAAGAATAGAATGCCGAATAGTTTAAAACCTACTATAGTCGGAGACTATAGAATAGAAGAATAGAATGCCGAATAGTTTCATACCTTCTGTAGTCGGAGACTATAGAATAGAAGAATAGAATGCCGAATAGTTTCAAACCTTCTATAGTCGGAGACTATAGAATAGAAGAATAGAATGCCGAATAGTGTCAAACCTTCTATAGTCGGAGACTATAGAATAGAATATAAGATGGAATTTTAAGAACCCGATCGTTCTAGCTCTTTAGCATTACCCAGGGTGCACCACGTGGAGGCGAGCTAGATTTGCACCCCACTTTTAGTTTCCAGTATAGTTCAAATGGGGGAGGCGAGCTAGATTTGCACCCCACTTTTAGTTTCCAGTATAGCTCATATGGGATAAAAACATTTCCAGCCTCTAATGGGCTTCCCAGAAGAAGGTTTTATGTGGAGTCAGTGTGGTGGGCAGGCCAGAGTGTCGGCCTTTCACCCAGAGGGCTGGCG
Organism: Othius punctulatus; assembly: GCA_951805005.1. Lineage (NCBI taxonomy): Eukaryota > Metazoa > Arthropoda > Insecta > Coleoptera > Staphylinidae > Othius > Othius punctulatus. The sequence goes on along the minus strand of OX638142.1, from coordinate 84,695,700 downwards.
TTCGATTCCGGATCTAAAAATCTACTAGCTCCTCTCGGAAGGCAATAGCAAAAAACTGAAAGTAATCTTCCCGGGATAGTTTTAACAAAATTAATCGTTTGCAGCTGATGTTAAACTGTAGGTGCCATACGATATAGACACTAATGCACTGATGTATGCGGGAAAAGCGTCTATGTTTGAAATCTAGCATGGGACTCCAAGAAAGTTTTAAGTGGAAAATTTTTGTACAAGTGCCAACGTTTCGGGAGCTAGTCAAGGTTGTGACCGAAATGTAGATTTAGTCACAAATAAATATAGTGAAGAAAAGGTACCACGATTATTTTTTAGATAGTAAAGGCCTCAATAATATCATATTTCACAATAATATCAAAAACGTGAATAGTAACGTGTTCGTTAGTTTATAGTTTCAAGTATCAGATGCTGTAGGCTACGCCACTGCTGAAACAGAACCGTTTCTCCCAATGTTGGCCCAAAATTTCAGATTTTTTGTCAACAAAGCAGTTAGCTTCAAGCAGAATCGTCAGGCCGTCGAAATCGTCAGCTTCAAGCAGAATCGTCAGGCCGTCGAAATCGTCAGCTTCAAGCAGAATCGTCAGGCCGTCGAATTCGCTAGCTCCTATTCCGCATCCGTTGCAGTCAGTAGTTCTGGTCGCTGCGTTAATAATCCTAACGTCGGTCGCCGTTCAGCTATTAGAAAGTCCGCCCGCAATTAATTTGACTAATTCGAGTGATTTTTCTCTCCCGAGACATTAATTGCGCGAGGCCGTCACGTAACGCTCGGCAAAGGCGCGGGGGAGGAAACCGCGAAGCCGAGGAGGAAACGGCCAGGTGAGAGGAGCTCTTTCGAAAGGCCCCTGGATTGCCCCAATGGACCCAAGACAAGAAGTGTGAAGTGAGAAGTGTTTCAGCCTTTTTCATTTGATTTGAAGCCGTTTTCATCTGATTTTCAGCCTGCGTTGAAATTGCATTGAACGTCAACATTTCCGGATTTTTAATCCTCTTCAGCTTGTGGTAATTGGTGACACTAACATACTTCTACAGCTTAAAGTCCTTTTGGTCATTTTTTTTGTGACACACACTTCTTGAGCTTAAAGGTCATTGACGTCCCCCAACTTCTTCACCTTCTGGTCATTGGTGACACACTTCTTCAGCTTATCTTTCGAAAGGCCCCGGATTGCCCCAATGGGCCCAAGACAGGAAGTGTGAAGTAAGAAGTGTTTCAGCCTTTTTTTATTTGATTTGAAGCAGTTTTCATTTGATTTTCAGCCTGCGTTGAAATTTCCTTGAACGTCAACATTTCCGGATTTTTAATCTTCTTCAGCTTCTGGTAATTGGTGACACTAACACACTTCTTCAGCTTAAAGTCCTTTTGGTCATTTTTTTTTGTGACACACACTTCTTGAGCTTCTAGGTCATTGACCTACCCCAACTTCTTCACCTTCTGGTCATTGGTGACACACTTCTTCAGCTTATCTTTCGATAGGCCCCGGATTGCCCCAATGGACCTAAGACAAGAAGTGTGAAGTGAGAAGTGCATCAGCCTTTTTGATTTGATTTTACGCCGTTTTCATCTGATTTTCAGCCTGCGTTGAAATTTCCTTGAACGTCAACATTTCCGGATTTTTAATCTTCTTCAGTTTCTGGTCATTGGCGACACACACGTTGACTTCTTCAGCTTAAAGTCCTTTTGGCCATTTTTTTTTGGTGACACTTCTTGAGCTTAAAGGTCATTGACCTCCCCCAACTTCTTCACCTTCTGGTCATTGGTGACACACTTCTTCAGCTTATCTTTCGAAAGGCCCCGGATTGCCCCAATGGGCCCAAGACAAGAAGTGTGAAGTAAGAAGTGTTTCAGCCCTTTTTATTTTATTTCAAGCCGTTTTCATCTGATTTTCAGCCTGCGTTGAAATTGTCTTGTACGTCAACATTTCCGGATTTTTAATCCTCTTCAGCTTCTGGTCATTGGTGACACATACACACTTTTTCAGCTTAAAGTCCTTTTGGCCATTTTTTTTTGGTGACACACTTCTTGAGCTTAAAGGTCATTGACCTCCCCCAACTTCTTCACCTTCTGGTCATTGGTGACACACTTCTTCAGCTTAAGCTTATTATACGAGGGGAATCATGGTAATTGGCTTCTGGTAATTGGTGACACTAACACACTTCTTCAGCTTAAAATCCTTTTGGTCATTTTTTTTTGTGACACACACTTCTTGAGCCTAAAGGTCATTGACTTCCTCTAACTTCTTCACCTTCTGGTCATTGGTGACACACTTCTTCAGCTTAAGCTTAAGCTTATTATACGAGGGGAATCATGGTCTCTCCTGATGGACATGCCATCCGCAACAAAAATATACGGGGGCATCTATAAAGTGTCACGACAGCCCGCCAGTACTACTGCTCCTTTTCATTTGATTTTCGCCTGTTGAAATTGCTTTGCATTTTATTTTTCATAATTTTCTAATTCTCTCATTCTCCAAAACAATTCATCAACATTTCCGATTCGCCGTGTTTCCGTAATCACCGGCTCAATTAACGCTGCATTCATGAATATTTAACGGTAGGACAAGTTTTTCGCCAGACGCATAAATTACGCTCATTGACACCGGCGATTTTTTTTCCCTCAAGAGACTAGAGTTTCTGCTTTCATTGACCCACATGCACGACAATTACGACGACAGGACGGCGTGTTTGTAAATACCCCGCGGATTTGTCGTGACTGGGAATTGGCCGCTGAAAAATGGAGCGTTGACATTGTATTGTGCGTGGGAAACGGCGTACGCAAATGAAGCAATCCCCCTTGCATGACCGCACTTGTCCCAAGTACATCTCGCAGATCCGAGAGCTGATAGTTCGATGCCTGGCGGAGCGGCGAGGCTGAGCTGTGGAACAAGCCCGGTGCAAGGCTGCAGCCTCTTTTGGGCTAAATGGTCGTTTGCTCTTCCTGCATGCTCATTCAATCATTCATTCCTGCAGTACATGCTGGAAGAGCAAAATAACATCAGCCCAAAGAGGCTGCAACGTCGAAAATCTGTCCAAAAACGTACGCAAGAAGACCAGAAGATGAAGCCAGAGAAGAGGCCCAAAGAGGCTGCAACATCGAACATCTGTCCAAAAACTTACACAACAAAACCAGAAGATGAAGCTTGATAGTACATGCAGGAAGAGCAAAATAACATTAGCCGAAAGAGGCTGCAACTTCGAAAATCTGTCCAAAAACGTACGCAAGAAGACCAGAAGATGAAGCTAGAGAAGAGGCCCAAAGAGGCGGCAACATTGAAAATCTGTCCAAAAACGTACACAAGAAAACCCGAAGATGAAGCCTGGCAGTACATGCAGGAAGAGCAAAATAACATTTACCCCAAAGAGGCTGCAACCTTGCACCGCGCTGCAGCCTCTATGGGCTAAATGTTATTTTGCTCTTCCTGCATGTACTCTCAAGCTTCATCTTCTGGTCTTGTTGTGTAAGTTTTTGGACAGATTTTCAATGTTGCAGCCTCTTTGGGCGTTTTCTCTAGCTTCATCTTCTGGTCTTCTTGCGTACGTTTTTGGACAGATTTTCGATGATGCTGCCTCCTTGGGCTAATGTTATTTTGCTCTTCCTGCATGTACTCCCAAGCTTCATTTTCTGGTCTTCTTGCGTACGTTTTTGGACAGATTTTCGATGTTGCAGCCTCTTTGGGCTATTGTTATTTTGCTCTTCCTGCATGTACTCTCAAGCTTCATCTTCTGGTCTTGTTGTGTAAGTTTTTGGACAGATTTTCAATGTTGCAGCCTCTTTGGGCGTTTTCTCTAGCTTCATCTTCTGGTCTTCTTGCGTACGTTTTTGGACAGATTTTCAATGATGCAGCCTCCTTGGGCTAATGTTATTTTACTCTTTCTGCATGTACTCTCAGCTTCATCCTCTGGTCTTGTTGTGTAAGTTTTAGGTCAGATTTTCAATGTTGCAGCCTCTTTGGGCCTCTTCTCTAGCTTCATCTTCTGGTCTTCTTGCGTACGTTTTTGGACAGATTTTCGAGGTTGCAGCCTTTTTGGGCTAATGTTGTTTTGCTCTTCCTGCATGTACTGTACTCCCAAGCTTAATCTTCAGGCCTTGTTGTGTAAGTTTTTGGACAGATTTTCAATGTTGCAGCCTCTTTGAGCTAATGTTATTTTGCTCTTCCTGCATGTACTCTCAAGCTTCATCTTCTGATCTTGTTCTGTAAGTTTTTGGACAGATTTTCAATGTTGCAGCCTCTTTGGGCCACTTCTCAAGCTTCATCTTCTGGTCTTGTTGTGTAAGTTTTTGGACAGATTTTCAATGTTGCAGCCTCTTTGGGCTAACGTTATTTTGCTCTTCCTGCATGTACTCTCAACCTTCATCTTCTGGTCTTGTTGTGTAACTTTTTGGACAGATATGTGGCAGTGTGTTAAACTATCGCCTGAACTTTTAATATGTTCATCGCCGACGTTTTACACCTCCCTATAATTAACTGGGCGCCAGATCTTGAAAGCGAGATGGCATTTAGATGGGCCCCCAATTCCGCCGAAGCACGTGCCGCCACCGGTAATTATTCAAGCGCTGTTTCGCGGCTAACGACCGGGTGCTGGCAGGCGTCGTGACATTAGAATTTCGAGCATTGCGAAAGGGCCCCCCTTGGGGTCCAAAAAATTGCAAAATGCACAATCCACGGGTCCGTCCGAGCGCTAAATGCGCGAGTCGTGCGTCCGACTTTCCCGGCCGCCGAAGAGAGCGGAGAGAGGCCGCGGTTTCGGAGATGGCCTCTCGCCGGATTCGATAAGTGGTAATAACAGAAATTAGGCCTTTTTTTCGGTAATAAAACGGATTTCAACAAAGACGTGCAACTGTGGAGAGCGCCGAAAATTTCGTAGTCTCGCAATTGGTGTTAGGTATTGCAAGAACCCGAAACTTCGTGAATTTTGTGTGATTCTAAATTTTCATGGAAGAGCGGACGGCACACGCTCGGGTGTTGTCGTTTTCTGTTCGTGGCTTAGGCCAGGCGCACACTAAATAGTTGCACTAATATTTAGTTGTCGTGTGCGATCTACTATAAGTAATAATGTGTATTAATGTATTTCGTCTGTGTACTAGAGATTGAAAACGAATGTATCATCAAAACCCAATCTTTTGGTCAACTCCGATTCAATGGTCAAAATAGCCACATCTTTCAGGCGTGCTTCGGTCATTGCAGACCTTTGTGACGTGCCTGAAGGGCAATCAGCGCGTTAGGCCGCGGAGCGAGTGGAGGGTCCCTTCGAAGCAGTGACGAGGGCCAGGCTCTCGGTGTCAGAGAGTGGGGGGGGGGGGGGGGCGAAGTTCAGAAATTACGAATTGTCGCAACGGTATAATTTTATATTCTTTTCAAGATTGAGAACGACCTTTCCGCTAAACAGTTGAACGAAGGGCTCGTCGAAAAAGTCTCAGTGCGATACCAACATAAGGGTATACATCTTGTAGTTCGTTGGCATGTAGCACCTTGCAAAGTTTTATTTTGGACATTGTTCCAATCCTTTCAAAAATCTAAACAAATGTATACACTCATCCACAAAAACTTCCGTTGGGTGTAGATCTTTATTATTCGTGTGTGTTTTTATCAAGGTCTTGTATCAAGTTCTCAAAACTTTTGAAACAAATTAGTTAAAACCTATCTGCGTACAATAATATGACAAGAAACATTACTTGATTTGGGGCTGCTCTTGATGAAATCAGAATTGAGCATAGATCTAGATTTGAACGAAGTCATAGATTCGTACCTGCAGTAAAATTGTACATAAATATGGCAAAACTGTAGGGTCGGCCAATTCTTGTGAGGTTGATTAGAAGATCATAGTAAGTGTCCAAATTGATATTAATCCAATAAGGACATTGTCGCATTCTCAGGTGGACTGCGACTGTAATATGAGAGAGAGGCTACGTGAACGCCATCTATCGTTCGTAATATGAAACGAAATCCTCCCCAGTGCTTGGGAGCCCCATCACAGGAGCCTATAATAGCTATACTATAATAAAACCATCCAAATATGGATATTTTATCTATACTATTGGAGTATATGAGAATAATAGCATAATCAATGGTTATTCAGATTTCAGAGTTCATAAACAGTTAACATGGGAATTTAGTATAATCAATGATTGTAAGTAATTCGTAAAAGACTCGCGTATTTATATGAAATTACAATTAATTTATGAAACGAACCTTGGAACCAACCGTTTACGAGATTTCCTTCATTTCCTCATAAATTTCCGCATTGGCAATTAAGCCGCAAATTACAGATTGCAGTTTCTAATGGCGCCAATTATAAACTGCTATCGAATTGGCTCCTAGGAAAGAGGCCACTTTTTTTCACGCGCCGAGGTGTTAATAGCGCGGGCATGCAGTGACACTCTGGTATCCCCCAGGGCGCAGCAATTGTAATTATTAGTATTTCGTAAGGCCGTCGAATGCACGAATCGTGCGACACCTTGATGCTTGATTGAGGTGCAAAGTGAACAGTTAACTTCCGCGCCTTCAGCTGGCGTCTGATAATTGTTTTGGCTGCACGTTTGCTTAGCGGCAATCAAGATTTTGATGGGTTTAACACCTTAAAGTTCATCAAATATTGCTGGCTATATCATTGGAAGCGTGTGCTAGAAATTGGGTCACCTTCAATTTGAGAAGCTCAAACAGTCGGCGGTTCTCACAACTTTTAAAACATCTGAATACGACAGTTTTTTCTTTGCTGTATCATTGGAAGCGTGTACGAGAAATTGAGTCACCTTAAATTTGAGAACCTCAAAACAGTCAGAGGTTCTCACAACTTTTAAAACATCTGAATACGAGAGGTTTTTTTTAATGTATTATTAGAAGCATGTGCGAGAAATTGAGCCACCTTCAATTTGAGAACCTCAAACAGTCAGAGGTTCTCACAACTTTTAAAACTACTGAATACGACAGATTTTTGTTTGCTGTATCATTGGAAGCCTGTGCGCGAAATTGAGCCACCTTCAATTTGAGAACCTCGAACAGTCGGAGGTTCTCACAACTTTTAAAACATCTGAATACGACAGATTTATTTTGCTGTATCATTGGAAGAGTGTGCTAGAAATTGCGTCACCTTCAATTTGAGAACCTCAAACAGTCAGAGGTTCTCACAACTTTGAAAACATCTGAATACGACAGATTTTTTTTGCTGTATCATTGGAAGCGTGTACGAGAAATTGAGTCACCTTCAATTTGAGAACCTCAAACAGTCGCAGGTTCTCACAACTTTTAAAACATCTGAATACGACAGGTTTTTTTTTTGCTGTATCATAGGAAGCGTGTGCTAGAAATTGAGCCGCCTTCAATTTGAGAACCTCAAACAGTCAGGTTCTCACAACTTTTAAAACATCTGAATACGACAGATTGTTTAGCTGTATCATTGGAAGAGTGTGCGAGAAATTGAGTCACCTTCAATTTGAGAACCTCAAACAGTCGGAGGTTCTCACAACTTTTAAAACATCTGAATACGAGAGATTTTTTTGCTGTATGTGTGCTACAGCGGACATACATGTATGTGGAAGCGTGTGCTAGAAATTGAGTCACCTTCAATTTGAGAACCTCAAACACCCAGAGGTTCTCACAACTTTTAAAACATCTGAATACGACAGATTTTTTTTGCTGTTACTTTGGAAGCGTGTGCGAGAAATTGAGCCACCTTCAATTTGAGAACCTCAAACAGTCAGAGGTTCTCACAACTTTTAAAACATCTGAATACGACAGTTTTTTTTAATGTATCATTGGAAGCATGTGCGAGAAATTGAGCCACCTTAAATTTGAGAACCTCAAACAGTCGGAGGTTCTCACAACTTTTAAAACATCTGAATACGACAGATTTTTTTTTGCTGTTACTTTGGAAGCGTGTGCGAGAAATTGAGCCACCTTCAATTTGAGAACCTCAAACAGTCAGAGGTTCTCACAGCTTTTAAAACATCTGAATACGACAGATTTTTTTTGCTGTATCATAGGTAGCTTGTGCGAGAAATTGAGCCACCTTCAATTTGAGAACCTCAAACAGTCGCAGGTTCTCACAACTTTTAAAACATCTGAATACGACTGATTTTGTTAGCTGTATTATTGGAAGCTTGTGCTACAAATTGAGTCACCTTCAATTTGAGAACCTGAAACAGTCAGAGGTTCTTACAACTTTTAAAACATCTGAGTACGACAGTTTTTTTTGCTGTATCATTGGAAGCGTGTGCGAGAAATTGAGCCACCTTCAATTTGAGAACCTCAAACAGTCAGAGGTTCTCACAACTTTTAAAACATCCGAATACGACAGAATTTTTCTTTCAAGTTATAAAAATGTTTTTAGTTTTCGCAACTTTTACAAAATTGGGTGGTGTGAGGTTCTCATACTTTCCAGAATATCTGAAATCAATATATTTATTTACAAAAAAAAAACATGAATAACTAGAAAGGTAATATTTTTTTTTCTAAAACATTAATCAAATTTCTGGCGTATTTTCAAAATATTTCCGAACATTTCCCAAAATAGTTGGGATTCTTGCCCGAATAGTGAGAATTAAAGAAACTAAAAATAAATATATGCGTTGTACTTTTTCTCTAAATCTTAGTATTTGCTAGAATTTTCTGAATATTTTCCTAATTGTTGAGCTCCAAAGTGTGAGGTTCTCATACTTTCCAAAATATCTGAAATCAATAGATTTATTTACAAAAAAACATGAATAACTAGAAAGCTATTTTTTTTTTTCTAAAAAATTAATCAAATTTCTGGCATATTTTCAAAATATTTCCGAACATTTCCCAAAATAGTTGGGATTTTTGCCCGAATAGTGAGAATTAAAGAAACTAAAAATAAATATATGCGTTGTACTTTTTCTATAGATCTTAGTATTTGCTAGAATTTTCTGAATATTTTCCTAATTGTTGAGCTCCAAAGTGTTCATAACAATATGAACTGTGTCGCTATTATGCTACAAGGGAATGCACAGTAGGACTATAGAGCCTATAGAGACAACAACAAATAAAAAACGGCAATAATTTATATTTTTGTATTTTTACAAATAACACATTTTTTTGGGTATTTTACTTACGCAGTAATCGACACCTTAAACCTAAAATATTATTATATTGTTTTTTCACTCTTATTGAAACAAGAGCATTAAAATTAACAGATAAAAGGTGGATATTTAAATCGAAAATTGCAATATTATATTATTCAAATTCGAAATATAACACTATAGGAGTTTAATAGTGGCAAATTTCGATACTGTAACAAAATAATTGAAAAATAAGCTTTGCATATATAGGGTGAGTCGAGAGGAACGGACCAAACTCCAGGAGTGTATTGTACACGTGAAAATAATTTTAAAAAAATCATATGTTGTTATCCGATCTTCATTTGTTTTCAAGTTATAGTTTCAAATCTTGAATATGCAAATGTGGTGTTTGTCTATTGTTTTTGTAATGGGAGTGCTACAGCTGCTGTTGAAAGATATCGTCAACGGTTTCCACATCAGAAAACTCTGGATAAAAATGTATTTATCCGACTTTTCAACAAACTGTTCGAAGCTATCAGTTGAAAACAAAAGAAAATCGGATAACAACCTTGAGTTTTTTAAAATAATTTTTACGTGTACAATACACTCCTGGAGTTTGGTTCGTTGCTCCCGACTCACCCTGTATATGGATGTCGTTCGATGGACGACAGGAAGTTTGCGAAGCTGAACAAATAAGTTTCCATAAATATCTTAAAATTCACCGGGCTGTCGGGTATTCCCCAGGGCTCATTATTCGTCCCACAACCGTGCAATGACATCAGCACGGATTTTGCGTCAATTGCGGTTTAGTAATTACTTATTCTCCCACGCGCCGTTTTTTATCGTCCTGTCGATTGTTCCGGCGGGGAATCCCCTGGTCTGGGAACGTCCGCAACTTTAGGATGCGCTTTTTTCGCGTCTGGGATTCCGTGCTGCAAACGGCTCGCCTTGAGCCGCAAATTAAAGGAAGATCCGTCGATAAGTGGCGCTTTACGTAACGACGATTAGCATTAGCTCTCGGCTTCGTGCCCGAGATAAGAGCGTCCATTTGGGGGGGACGGCATGTTTAGAAAACGGAGAGGTTGTTTTATTGTTCGCCGCCTGAATGGAGCGCATCTGCCAGGTGAAACTTGAAATTTTCTCTTTTACAACTGGTGCGATATAGGTGGTCAACGGCGTACAGGAGAGAACGCAAGCCGGATAAGGCACGTAATTAAACTTGTCGAAGCACGTAACTCCTGATTTTTGTGGCTTATCTACAGAAATGCGTGATGAAGTGGCGTGTACAATCGTTGCAGTACAATCGTTACTTATCACATGTCGCCATAAACTTAACCATTTTGAAAATTTGATGCCAGATTTATATACAGTATGCCTGAAGATGTATTCTCTGAAAATTTGACGATGGTTATGACGTAAATAACTGAGAAAATCGAACATATAACTTTCCCAGTTGACGGGTCTATATAGGACTATATCTGTCATTGAAATTTCTGAAAATTTGTCTGACGGATATTTTGAAAATTTTATGCCAGATTTGGATACAGTATGCCTGAAGATATATTCTCTCCAAATTTGACGAAGGTTATGAGGTGAATAAGTGAGAAGTTCGAACATAAAACTTTCCCAGTTGACAGGTATCGCTATATCTGTCATTAAAATTTCTGAAAATTTGTCTGATGGATATTTTGAAAATTTTATGCCAGATTTGGATACAGTATGCCTGAAGATATATCCCATGAAAATTTGGCGAAGGTACAGAAGTAAATAAGTGAGAAAATCGAACATATAACTTTCCCAGTTGACAGGTATCGCTACATCTGTGACTGAAATTTCTGAAAAATTGTCTAATGGTTATTTTGAAAATTTTGTACCAGATTTTAATACAGTATGCTTGAAGATATATCCTCTGAATATTTGACGAAGGTTATGAGGTGAATAAGGGAGAAAATTGAACATATATCTTTCCCAGATGACAGATATCGCCATATCTGCCTATGAAATTTCTGTAAATTTGTCTAATGGATATTTTGAAATTTATATGCCAGATTTGGATACAATATGCCTGAAGATATATCCTCTGAAAATTTGGCGTGCGTTATGAGGTGAATAAGTGAGAAAATCGAACATATAACTTTCCCAGATGACAGATATCGCCATATCTGCCTATGAAATTTCTGTAAATTTGTCATGTACCAAATGTGATCAGTATAGGAAGCATGATATCAAGGAAATTTGTATATTTTAGTTAAACACAGTTGTTGTATTTTTTAGTTCAACACAGTTGTTGTATTTTTTAGTGCCACACAGTTGTAGTCTTCTATTATTCTTGGGATAATCTACTTTTATCGTATCAAGGATATTTGTTACTATTTTGGGTACTTGTTGTATCAATAGCTCTTCTATTCACCTGTAACTACTGTTATCCTTAGAATTTATACAACTAAAAATTCTCTGCAAAAATATCTCCAACTTGAATTTTATCTACATCTCTATATTTAATGTAAAAAAAATGACGCATTTTCATAAAAACGAAGAATAATTCTCAAATAAGTGAACTTTATTTATCAACTGTAACATTTATTGATTGTTTTCGATCAACAATCAATTCGATCAACATTTAGTTAACCACAATTCCGTAACCGAAAGAGCAATTATTTTTTATTTCATTTCCTCTCTTCAAATAAAGAAACTTTTTTATGTGTAAATAAGTCTACAGGTTTTTGAAAATGAAAATGATTTTTGAAATAAATCAAATTTATTGGTTGTCTTAACTACAATCAACATGTAATTAACCACAATTCCGTAACCGAAAGAGCAATTATTTTGTATTTTATTTCCTCCATTCAAATAAAGAAACTTATGTGTAAATAAGTATACAAGTTTTTGAAAATGACCATTCTTTATATTAATCTCTTCAACCAAATACAGATTCAAATAAAAGTAGAAAAATCCAAAAATAAAATATTTGAAAATTGATATATTTGAGAGTTAATTATCATCAATAATTTTGCCATGATGAAACATGTAATGTAAAAATTACGCATTTCCATAAAAAACGAATAATTTTCAAATAAGTGAACTTTGATAAAGCAATTTCTCATACAGAAGTGCTATTATGCTTTTTCAGAATATCCGTGATATAGAGGAGTATTTGTATCTGCATGTAAGTGTCATTAATGTTAATTGACTGTATTGTCTATTTTAGTATTCTGACGACCACATCCACAACAATTTGTGCGGTTCAATGTAATGGTATTTGTATATATTGTGTATGTATTGTATATTTTGTATATTGTGGCTAGGTGGAAATAAATGATTATGATTATTATGATTATGATTTATCTATCTGTAAAATTTATTGATTGTCTTAACTACAATCAACATTTAGTTAAAAGAAACCTATTAATGTTCAAACAGATATACATAAGTTTTTGAAAATGACCGAAAATCAACATTTAGTTAAAAGAAACCTATTAATGTTCAAACAGATATACATAAGTTTTTGAAAATGACCGTTCTTTATTTTGATCTTTCTTTCTAATTTCTTCAACCAAATAAAGATATGAGTTCAACCAAATAACCAAATGAAGATACGAATTCAAGCAAATAACCAAATAAAGATACCAATCAACCAAATAACCAAATAAAGATACCAATAAACCAAATAAAGATAAAGATTAAGAGTTCATTAATATCAATAGTTTTGCTATGACAAATGTCTAATATCTAATAAATTTGATACATATTCATACTATTGAAGATTACAGTAACGGTACATCAAACAATGATGCATGTAATATTTAATAATGATTACTTGTTTATATTAATAGGGTTGGTTGCAAAAATTGCTTACAATACCATAATAATTTTCTCATCTTAATTGCACTAGCAGAAAGTTTCTTTATTTCATTTCTCCATTTAAATAGCAGATTATCCTATTTAATATTCATAACATGTAAATTGGACTGATGCAGCTATAAAATGAAGAATGTAAATTCATATTATTAATATATCAGTATTTTTCTTTTGTATATACAAACAATTGAACAGACTGATGTAGCTATAAAATGCAGAATGTCTACGTAAATTCATATTATTAATATATCAGTAATTTTCTTTTGTATATACAAACAATTGAACAGACTGATGTAGCTATAAAATGCAGAATGTCTACGTAAATTCATATTATTAATATATCAGTATTTTTCTTTTGTATATACAAACAATTGAACAGACTGATGTAGCTATAAAATGCAGAATGTCTACGTAAATTCATATTATTAATATATCAGTATTTTTCTTTTGTATATACAAACAATTTTGTGAAATTTGTGTTAATCGGAATTCCAAAATAAAAATAATAATCGAATGGCACCTTTACCTCTAACATTATAATTGGTTTACAAATTTTTCCATTATCCGTTCCAGGATTTTTCTACGGCGTACTATATTTTTTGTGAAGTCCATCCGTCCCCAATGCTAATACACCTCCTGGATATTTATTTTAAGTTTGATCCATCTTCGGCCATCTTCAGAAGATATGTATTTGTTTCGTGTGCAGAAATCACTGATCACAATGGATATTTTGAAAAATTTATGCCTGATTTGGATACAGTATGCCTGAAGATATATCCTCTGAAAATTTGACGAAGGTTATGAGGTGAATAAGTGAGAAAATCGAACATATAATTTTCCCAGATGACAGATATGGCCATATCTGTCTATGAAATTTCTGTAATTTGTCTAATGGTTATTTTGAGAATTTTATGCCAAATTTGGATACAGTATGCCTGAAGGTATATCGTCTCAAAATTTGACGTACGTTATGAGGTTAATAAGTGAGAAAATCGAACATATAACTTTTATATAAATATCTCAAATACGAGGCATTGGATATCAAGGAAATTAAATATACTATAGACCAACGTATCACCTGATATCAGGTATAAATTGGATCGACATCGATTCGCTGGATTTTGAAATATTGTTAATAATGTAATGTAGCTGTATCTGAGACTTTCACTGAAAATCACATGATCACACAAAAAATATAAATATCTCAAAAACCAGGCATTGGATATTAAAGAAATTAAATATAATATTGACCAACGTATCACCTAATATTAGGTATAAATTGGATTAATAGCCATTCGCTGGTTTTTGAAATATCGTTAATAATGTAATAGCTGGATCTGAGAATTTCACTGAAAATCACATGATCACGCTAAAAATATAAATATCTCAAAAATCAGGCATTGGATATTAAAGAAATTAAATATATCATAGACCAACGTATCAACTAATATCATGTATAGATTGGATCGATATCGATTCGCTGGTTTTTGAAATATCATTAATTATGTAATAGCTGGATCTGAGAATTGCACTGAAAATCACAAAAATATAAATATCTCAAAAACGAGGCATTGGATATTAAGGAAATTAAATATACTATAGACCAAGGTATCACCTAATATCAGGTATAAATTGGATAAATATCGATTCGCTGGTTTTTGAAATATCGTTAATAATGTAATAGCTGGATCTGAGAGTTTCACTGAAAATCACATGATCACGCCAAAAATATAAATATTTCAGAAACCAGGCATTGGACATTAAAAAAATTAAATATCATATTGACCAACGTATCACCTAATATCAGGTATAAATTGGATCAAGATCGATTCGCTGGTTTTTGCAGTATCGTTAATAATGTAGTAGCTGGATCTGAGTATTTTAATGAAAATCACATAATCTCGCCAAAAATATTAATATCTCAAAAACCAGGCATTGGATATTAAAGAAATTAAATATCATATAGACCAACGTATCACCTAATATCAGGTGTAAATTGGATCAAGATCGATTCGCGGGTTTTACGATGTGAGGCGAATAAGTCAGAAAATCGAACATATAATTTTCCCAGATGACAGATATCGCCATATCTGCCTATGAAATTTCTGCAAATTTGTCTAATGGATATTTTGAAAATTTTATGCCAGATTTTGATACAGTATGCCTGAAAATATATCCTCTGAAAATTTGACGTATGTTATGAGGAAATTAAGTGAGAAAATCGAACATATAACTTTCCCAGATGACAGATATCGCCATATCTGCTTATGAAATTTCTGTAAATTTGTCTAATGGATATTTTGAAAATTTTATGTCAGATTTTGACACAGTATGCCTGAAGATATATCCTCTGAAAATTTGCCGAAGGTTATGAAGTAAATAAGAGAGAAAATCGAACATATAACTTTCCCAAATGACAGATATCGCCATATCTACCTATGAAATTTCTGTAAATTTGTCTAATAGATATTTTGAAAATTTTATGCCAGATTTGGATACAGTATGCCTGAAGGTATATCCTCTCAAAATTTGACCTACGTTATGAAGTGAATAAGTGAGAAAATCGAGAAAATATCTAAGAGACTGAAATTTCTGAAAATATGTCTAATGGATATTTTGAAAATTTTATGCCAGATTTGAATACAGAATGCCTGGAGATATAACCTCTGAAAATTTGACACGCCAGTGAGATGGATGTACTGTAACTTTTGTTAATCGCTTGTTTAACTGATGTTTAGCTTGTCTGCATTAATTGACCAGCAAATATTTTATGGCGCTGTGGATAACATATAAGTCACCACGCAAAGTTATAGCCAACAATGAAATCGGCAGCTACGGATTTAGAACGCAGCCCACAGCTCGCCATGAGCCCACGCCACATCTATGCATCCAGCAATTTGAATGCGCCTGAAAAATGGGCATCCATAACCGTAATCCATGACACACAAAATGCAAGTGAATGTACAGGTAAATAGACGCCTCCAGAAAAAAAAAATACTTCTAACAATCTGCGCGCCATACTTAATACTCAAAACGCGGAATGCAGCCATTGCTCGCTGTTACGATTTTTTTTTTTTTGGAAAAAACCTTGGTTGCGGCGCACTGGGGCTTAGATCATGCTTCTAATTGATTGGATCGATTTTTTTTTGCTAAGGAAACGCAGATATGTATTTCGCAGAGCTGACCTTTGCTCGGGAACGCGGTCAATCGCAATTCCCTCCTCGGGTGCTGTCGAGTGTGCAGATACTGATACATAGAAAAGTATCAATATGGGTGCGATATGATACGATAGCGAGAATAATTTTTTTAATTATTATTTAACATATGGCATATAATTATACACATGGGTTCCAAGGTGTATACAGTTTGCTGTAATACATGCAATATTCTATGGGTTCACGTGTTATTGAGGCTATTCCAAGTGGCCAAGTGTTAGATATGCTTTAGCGAACAATATTAATAAATAACTGCAATTGAAAGTGAGCACTGTGAAAGTTACGACGAAAGTGTTTCAGATCTGGCCACGCCGCTCTTCGAACCTGGTGAATTGCCGGTCGTTTCTTACTCTGCTACAAGGTGTACCTAAATGATTGTAATTACGCAACCATGTAAAATGAGTACTGCTCCAGTAAAAATAGTTCTATTTTCGGCATAGACAACTTCATTAACACTCGTTAGACATGAAATGGCAATAAAAGTGTTCTTCATGCTATTCCAATTTTATAGTGGAATTTCATATTGAACTGCTCAAATACGAAATAGAAGTACTTATTTAGAAGTACTTTAGAGTGCCAAAATAGAAGTACTTTAGAGTACCTAAATAGAAGTACATATTTTATATATAATTATAATTGCAATAAACTTCGATTTAAATTGAGTCCATAATAAATTCATTATTTCCAGCGAACATGCAAGGAATGCCATTAACCTACACCCGCTACAAGACCTGACGAATGTCCGCACACGTTTCCTAACACCCGTCCGCAATTCGCAACGTTCGCGCGACTGTGATGAAACGCGACGCACCGCACTGATAAATTGTATAACATAGGCGTGTTTGTTTTTTTTCTTTCTTTCTTTTAGTGCCAATTAAAAGGCAGCGGGACAGGATGTCGTGGACTATAATTCATAGGCATTTAACAATTTTGACGGAATAGTTCGCAACGCTCTTGGTAAACGCCCGCCGATCCGGATCGCGTGTTGCTTCGCGGAAACATAATTATGCGCGAGTGCGCCTTTGTGTATGTGTGTGAGTGTATGGAAAAGTTGCGTGCACTTCTTGCCGTATTAAGTAATGCGCGTTACGCTGAAAAAATATGAAAATTATGTTCTATTTACTGGCCGTGTGTCTGCAACGCCGTCGGCTGGCCGACTCCCAGCAGGCGACAAGAATCAACACCTAGATACACGGCACTCTTGGTTTAATTGGTGTCCATTTGGGAATTATGAAATTGGGCTCACACTGAACAAACGAGGCCCCATAGGTCGAAACCAGTCGTCAGTTGTCCGACAAAATAATTCCCAAATGCACATTCACAGTTTTTTACAATATGTACTATAATTGTAATAATAATAATAATATTTTATTAATGTTAATACTCACAAACAGCTTACACACATCAATATAGAAAAAATAAAATATAGAATAAATACGATATAAAAATAATTCATACACAATAATACGAAAATATTTAACAGTAAAAGTATACAGTAATTATGGTTGTTACAATATTATTTGGTACTAACTTATAACTAATTATTTTAATTTTATTATTGATTTATTTTATTTCGCCATCTACCGAGGCATCTAGCTCTGATGATGGTTATATATTAACCGAAACTAGTCAGGCGAAATAAAATAAATAATTAAATACACTGCTCAACAAAATTAGGGGAACACCTATAAAAAAGGGTAAAAATGGTTAATATTTTTTATAGTAGGGGGTATTTTTTGCTTATTTTGAGCACATGGTTTTAAAATGCCTCTTTCTGTTTAAATAAACATGAATTAAGATTAATCAGAAATAATTTATTTCGTATAGTTGTTAAATTTCTATTTTAACCCTTTTTTAAAGGTGTTCCCCTAATTATGTTGAGCAGTGTATAAAAGAATTTTTTTTACCAATAAGTACCAAATAGTAATATAACAACCTTAAATACATAACTGGTAATTTATGGATAAAACCTTAAACTTATAAAGTAATTGGTATAGAATATATGTGCTGTATAGTTTTCTACACATCAAACAGATATTCTTCCCAGTGAAAATACGCGTTGTCAATTAATAGTTGTTTTATGTTTATCTTGAACTTTTTGAAAGGGATAATACCTGAGAGTGCATACATCTTTTTAATTAAATTAATTAAAATTTTATTATTATTATGTGAAAGTGTTTGGCTTGAAGCAAGACGTTACATTGGGTTGCAACAGCGAGAACTCAGTCTTTTAAAATTTTCATTCAACGTATAAATCCATCTGCAGCTGAACCAAAAAGGCACGTAATATAATTTGGTTAACTGGTAAAAAAAAAATCCTTTCGCGACTCAAATTTTCATTCAACATATAAATCAATCGGCAGTTCAACGAAAATGACACGTGAAAGAATTTGGTTAACTGGTAGGAAAAACTGGTTTCGCGCCTTTTCAAATTTTCATTTAACATATAAATCAATCGAAAGCTCAACCAACATTGCACGTAATAGGATTTGGTTAACTGGTTCAAAAACTGGTTTAAGGGGGACTTCAACCATCACCCTTAAACTTGTTTTTGAATCAGTTGAGTGTTATTTATTTGATTTGTATTTTTTTTTTTTTTTAATATGTATGTAGCTTTGTGCTATAAATATTATTATTATTGTCCTGTATAGTTTTTGGCTAAATTAAAAAAAAAAACACTTATAAATCCATCAGGAGCTCAACGAAATTGATGCGTACAAGAATTTGGTTAACTAGACCAAAAAACTTGTTTCAGACTTTTCAAATTTTCACTCAACATATAAATCCATCACCAGCTCAACGAGAATGGCACGTACAAGAATTTAGTTAAATGGTTTAAAAACTAGTTTAATTGGGATTTCAACCATCATCCTTATTTTTTTTTTAACCAGTTGAGTGTTATCTTGTTTAGTTTTTGGCTGTGATAGTGTGATTTTACATGCTAATTGAAGTGTTCTCGCAAGTTGCTCATACTTAAATAATCGTATCTCAAAAGTTGGCGTGGCACTACTAATGAAATTTATTACTGATATTAAGTGATATGCTATCATTTATTTGGTTCAATTCAATTAATATCCAATGTATAATTTTTCAGATATTCGTTATTTAGTGATATTTGAAGTATTATCAATTCATATTGCAAAAACTAGCGTGTCAATATCAATGATTTTTATTACTGATATTAAGTGATATGTTGCCATGTATTGAATTTAATTGGGTTAATATCCAATGCATAATTTTTGAGATATGCGTTTTTTACGGTGACCGTGTGATTTTATGTGCTAATTAAAGTGTTCTCGAAAGTTGCTCATACTTAAATAATCATATCTCAAAAGTTAGCGTGTCAATACTAATGAAATTTATTACTGATATTAAGTGATATGTTGTTATTTATTTAGTTGAATTGAGTTAATATTCAATGTATAATTTTTGAGATTTTCGTTATTTAGTGATATTTGAAGTATTATCAATTCATATCGCAAAAACTAGCGTGTCAATATCAATGATTTTTATTATTGATATTAAGTGATATGTTGCCATGTATTGAATTTAATTGGGTTAATATCCAATGCATAATTTTTGATATATGCGTTTTTTACGGCGACCGTGTGATTTTATATGCTAATTGAAGTGTTCTCGAAAGTTGCTCATACTTAAATAATCATATCTCAAAAGTTAGCGTGTCAATACTAATGAAATTTATTATTGATATTAAGTGATATGTTGTCATGTATTTAGTTGAATTGAGTTAATATTCAATGTATAATTTTTGAGATATTCGTTATTTAGTGATATTTGAAGTATTATCAATTCATATCGCAAAAACTAGCGTGTCAATATCAATGATTTTTATTACTGATATTAAGTGATATGTTGCCATGAACTGAATTTAATTGGGTTAATATCCAATGCATAATTTTTGAGATATGCGTTTTTTACCGTGACCGTGTGATTTTATGTGCTAATTGAAGTGTTCTCGAAAGTTGCTCATACTAAAATAATCGTATCTCAAAAGTTAGCGTGTCAATACTAATGAAATTTATTACTGATATTAAGTGATATATTGTCATGTATTTAGTTGAATTGAGTTAATATTCAATGTATAATTCTTGAGATATTCGTTTTTTAGTGATATTTAAAGTATTATCAATTCATATCGCAAAAACTAGCGTGTCAATATCAATGATTTTTATTATTGATATTAAGTGATATGTAGCTATGTATTGAATTTAATTGGGTTAAAATCCAATGCATAATTTTTTGATATGCATTTTTTACGGTTACCGTGTGATTTTATGTGCTAATTGAAGTGTTCTCGAAAGTTGCTCATACTTAAATAATCGTATCTCAAAAGTTAGCGTGTCAATACTAATGAAATTTATTACTGATATTAAGTGATATATTGTCATGTATTTAGTTGAATTGAGTTAATATTCAATGTATAATTCTTGAGATATTCGTTTTTTAGTGATATTTGAAGTATTATCAATTCATATCGCAAAAACTAGCGTGTCAATATCAATGATTTTTATTACTGATATTAAGTGATATGTTGCCATGAACTGAATTTAATTGGGTTAATATCCAATGCATAATTTTTGAGATATGCGTTTTTTACCGTGACCGTGTGATTTTATGTGCTAATTGAAGTGTTCTCGAAAGTTGCTCATACTAAAATAATCGTATCTCAAAAGTTAGCGTGTCAATACTAATGAAATTTATTACTGATATTAAGTGATATATTGTCATGTATTTAGTTGAATTGAGTTAATATTCAATGTATAATTCTTGAGATATTCGTTTTTTAGTGATATTTAAAGTATTATCAATTCATATCGCAAAAACTAGCGTGTCAATATCAATGATTTTTATTATTGATATTAAGTGATATGTAGCTATGTATTGAATTTAATTGGGTTAAAATCCAATGCATAATTTTTTGATATGCATTTTTTCTGATATTTAGTGATATGTTGTTATTTCTTTAGTTGAATTGAGTTAAGATTCAATGCACGTTTCTTGAGATATTCGGAAGAATTTGGTGATATATGAACTATGTAAAAATGATATCTCAAATACCAGTTTATCAATATCAAAATAATTCATTGTTGATGCTCAGTATTATCTTAGTATTCAATGGGTTGTATATAATTAATATCCACTGCGTGATGCAGGAGATATTCTACTGCTACGCGTACAATCAAAATTTAACCACAATGCGACACTGTGGCAAGAGCTCAAATAATAGCGAATTACATTATTGTGTGCATAATACAAAACTTCAGAACTTCTGAACATTCAGAAATTTCAGTGACTGATATCTGGTACTGGTCAACTCGGAAAGTTAATAACTCGATTTTCTAACTTATTTAAGACGTACCAGTGGTCAAATTTGTATAGGATTTGTATTTAGGCATACTGTATACGTATCTGGCATAACATTTTCAAAATATTAATTAGATATTTTTTCAGAAGTTTCAGGGCAAGTTAAACATTCAGAAAATTTAAAAAAATTGCCAAAATTTTGTTGCCAAACAATCGCATCTCGGTGAGGCCACGGCGACATTCACCTCACTCGCCGCTTAACTATGAGTTGATGGAGCGATCAGAATCGAGAATGTCGCGAAGAGGAAGAAGGCAATTTACCAGGAGGTGCGACATCCTGAAAATCACCTTCGCAGATTGCGGATCTTCCCTGCGTATGCGACAAGGTCGCAGGAGCAATTAATTGGCGGCTATTCGGCGGCAATTATTGAATGCAACTCGTCGCCAATCGATGGCAGGATCAATGCCGCAACAGCCATTTAAATCGAATTTCACGTAAACATGGCTGGCAGCGGTTTTATAATAATAGCAATACAGATAAACCGCTGAGGCCGAATTTAATAAATACTTATCTAAAACACTAAACGCCAGATTTGGCAATTTTCGATTAGCTGTTGGGCAACGCACCCGCAGCAGGAGGGAAAAAACGTGGCACCGAAACCGCAATTACAATTCATTACAATTAATCACTTTAATTGAGTGGATAATCGAAAATGGAATATTCGCGAAGGCCGCGTTGTCGTGCGGAACGGAAGTCTGGGAGGGGTGCGCAAATAGTAAACTAATTATTATTATTATTAATTGCAGGTGTGATTGATACGGTAATGAGCTGTTTCGCATACTATTCCCCGATGGTCTAAATACCCAATTAGCACATGCAGGTGCTCGTGGGAAGGTTGCTTTATTGAATTGTAATGAGAGTGAATTTAATTGCACAAGATTATTTACCGTGACAAAATATTATTTATTACCATAAATGTTGTTATCCTCCAGGCAATAAAACTTCCTGGAACTCTCGGGGGGAGTTTCAAAACTCCACATATTACCACAATAACGCTGGCATAAAGTTGTGCAATTTGTTTCCATTCATCTTAATTTTCTCGCTATACGGGATGATCGTTGACACAATAAAGGTATAAATTTTCATTTCATAAAGTTAGCAGGTATTTCCTTTTGTATACTCACAAAGCTCTGAGAATAATAAAATTGATACAATTGAATTCGTGGATTCAAAAACACGTGGATCTGATTAGTTCAAACACGAATCCTCCGCTCCAAAATTTATTTTTCCATCAATTGTAAGAGAAATTTGTATCATACGATACACTTGCTCAATGCGTGCCGGTCAAGAAAACGCGCCAATTACCGAACCTCGCGCAATCCCTCGAAAATAAAAACCGTTTTCGCAACTGCTGCGCAAATATTAATAACAACGGCAACTGGAGCAAAACTAATGCATTTTCGTCTGAGGCAATTGAGAAATTTCGGCACCCCGCGGATGCGAGGTCGGCCGAAACGTTTCCACCTGCGACTCCTGTCCGCTTTTCGCTGCATTTTCCGTCCAGTTTATGTGGGGCAGAGGCCGATTATTGCATGGTCAGCGACCGGTCTAGGCGTGGTCATGCACCGGTAACATTTTACATATCCTTCCACTTTTACTTGTGCACTCCGCTCTCGTTACCTGCAGAAACAAGGGAAAACTGGACGGGGGCCGCAGAAACGGGAAATCGCCGGAGAGACGTTTTTACGCTCAGGCCCCATTCAATTGCCTCGCGTAAATCGTCGCTTCCTGTTTCCTGTGCTGTACCATTGAAAGTCGGATTGCGCCTTTGATACACTGCGCGGCAATCGTTTAGAGCTATGACATTTCGTGCTACTCGAAGTGGCAGGCATTATGTTTCGGCAGCCACTTTGAAATCACCAGGAAGTTTTGTATTATGCACACAATAATGTAATTCGCTATTATTTGAGGTCTTGCCACAGTGTCGCATTGTGGTTAAATTTTGATTGTACGCGTAGCAGTAGAATATCTCCTGCATCACGCAGTGGATATTAATTATATACAACCCATTCAATACTAAGATATTACTGAGCATCAACAGTGAATTATATTGATATTGATAAACTGGTATTTGAGATATCATTTTTACATAGTTCATATATCACCATTTTTTTCCGAATATCTCAAGAATCGTGCGTTGGATCTTAACTCAATTCAACTAAATAAATAACAAAGTATCACTTAATATCAGTAATAAATTTCATTAGTATTGACACGCTAACTTTTGAGATACGATTATTTAAGTATGAGCAACTTTCGAGAACACTTCAATTAGCACATAAAATCACACGGTCACCGAAAAAAACGCATATCTTAAAAATTATGCATTGGATATTAACCCAATTAAATTAAATACATGACAACATATCACTTAATATCAGTAATAAAAATTATTGATATTGACACGCTAGTTTTTGAGATATGATATAATATCACTAAATAACGAATATCTCAAAAATTATACATTGGATATTAACTCAATTCAACTAAATAAATGACAACATATCACTTAATATCAGTAATAAATTTCATTAATATTGACACGCTAACGTTTGAGATACGATTATTTTAGTATGAGCAACTTTCGAGAACACTTCAATAGCATCTGAAATCACACGGTCACAGTAAAAAACGCATATCTAAAAAATATGCATTGGATATTAACCCAATTAAATTAGATACATGACAACATATCACTTAATATCAGTAATAAAATTCATTGATATTGGTACGCTAGTTTTTGAGATAAGAATTGATAATTCTTAAATTATTACTAAAAAAACAATTTCTGAAAAAAGATACATTGGATATTAACTGAATTGAACAAAATAAATGATAGTATATCACTTAATATCAGTAATAAATTTCATTATTATTGACACGCTAACCTTTGAGATACGATTATTTAAGTATGAGCAAGTTTCGAGAACACTTCAATAGCATCTAAAATCACACGGTCACAGTAAAAAACGCATATCTCAAAAATTATGCATTGGATATTAACCCAATTAAATTAAATACATGACAACATATCACTTAATATCAGTAATAAAAATCATTGATATTGACACGCTAGTTTTTGCAATATGAATTGATAATACTTAAAATAACACTAAAATACGAATATCTCAAAAATTATACATTGGATTGAACAAAAATACACTCAATTGAACAAAATGAATGATAGTATATCACTTAATATCAGTAATAAATTTCATTAGTATTGACACGCTAACTTTTGAGATATGATTATTTAAGTATGTGCAACTTTCGAGAACACTTCAATTAGCATATAAAATCACACGGTCGCAGTAAAAAACGCATATCTCAAAAAATATACATTGTATATAAACCCAATTAAATTGAATACATGACAACATCTCACTTAATATCACCCACAAAAATCATTGATATTGATACGCTAGTTTTTGAGATATGAATTGATAATACTTCAAATATCACTAAATAACGAATATCTGAAAAATTATGCATTGGATATTAACTCAATTCAAGTAACTAAATGACAACACATCACTTACTATCAGTAATAAATTTCATTAGTATTGACACGCTAACTGTTGAGATACGATTATTTAAATATGAGCAAGTTTCGAGAACACTTCAATTAGCATCTAAAATCACACGGTCACCGTAAAAAACGCATATTTCAAAAATATGCATTGGATATTGACCCAATTAAATTAAATACATAACAACATATCACTTAATATCAGTAATAAAAATCATTAATATTGACACGCTAGTTTTTGCGATATGAATTGATAATACTTCAAATATCACAAAATAACGAATATCTCTAAAATTATACATTGGATATTAACTCAATTGAAGTAAATAAATGATTAGATATCACTTAATATCAGTAATAAATTTCATTAGTATTGACACGCTAACTTTGGAGGTACAATTATTTAAGTATGAGCAACTTTCGAGAACACTTCAATAGTATCTAAAATCACACGGTCACAGTAAAAAACGCATATCTCAAAAAATATGTATTGGATATTAACCCAATTATATTAAATATATAACAACATATCACTAAATATCAGTAATAAAAATCATTGATATTAATACGCTAGTTTTTGAGATAGGAATTGATAATTTTCAAATATTAATAAATTCAATACATGGCAACATATCACTTAATATCAGTAATAAAAATCAATGACATTGACACGCTAGTTTTTGAGATATGAGTTGATAAACTTCAAAAATCACTTAAAGCGAATATCTCAAAAAATACATTGGATATTAATTTAATTCAAGTAAATAAATGATTATATATCTATCACTTAATATCAGTAATAATTTTCATTAGTATTGGCACGCTAAGTTTTGAGAAATGATGATTTAAGTATGAGCAAGTTTTGAGAACACTTTAATTAGCATCTATAATCACACTGTCACAGTTATAAACGAATATCTCAGGAATTATGCATTGGATATTGACCCAATTAAATTTAATACATAACATATCACTTAATATCAGTAATAATAATCATTGATATTGACAGTTTTGGTTTGTTTTTTCGAATGTGATTACTTCAATGTTTGTCATTCATTTGCAGAAAACCTTGCTCCATCGGAACTCAAGAAGCTGAGGAACAAGCAGAGGAAGGCCCGCAAGAAGGCGGAGCAGGAGAGCGCGCAGGCGGCCCAGGCTCAGGTGAAGAAGGACCAGCACCACAAGTCGAGGCAGCAGGGCGACGTGGAGGCGGACGCCCCACAGCTGGACGAGCTAGTACCTGATAAGCTGGCCAGGGTAAGTCAACCAGACCTTGCGCTTTATAAATTAAATTAGTTGTGGAGTTTCATCGTGATGCACATACTTATGGTGGTGGACATTGCATGGGGTTAAAAATGTAAGCGGTTGGATATTTCGAGGGATTGTAAGTAACCAGGCTTACAGTTTTAATGACCAGCAGTTTAAGTGCAAGGTGTTAGTTAGTCCGCACCAAATTTTGAACAAAACACTAATTTTACAAACATAACACCTAATGAGGCAAAGTGCCTAATTTTTGTGGTATCTTTTCAAAATTTACAACTTCTACACACGAAATGGTTTAAAAAAAATGAATTGTTAGACAAATGATACTGGTGCTGATGCAATAACGAAATTTCAGGCCGATGATCCTCTGGAGCAAGCGATAAAGTTCCTGCAGCCACTGCAGACGCTGGCAAACGACCGCATCGAGACCCACCTGATGGCGTTCGAGGTGTACTACAGGAAAAGTAAGACACCCCCACTGCCTTGGCCCCCCGAATTGCTCACGATTCTGTTTTCAGGGAAAGTGCTGCTGATGCTGCAGTCGATCAAGCGGGCCCACAAGCTGGAGCCGGAGAACCCGAAGCTGCACACGTGCCTGATCCGCTTCAGCAAGTTCATCGGGGAGAACAAGGTGGGCTGGGACCCGGCCGTCGGCGAGGTGTTGCGGGCCGAGTCGAAGGCGCTGTTCGACGGCAGGGACGCCAGGAGGCTGAACAAGGAGTTTTTGGAGCGGTACTCGGGCAGCCTGGAGGCGGTGCTGGAGGGTTCCAAGATGTCGCACTTCCTGGACGCCAAGAACCAGAACAGCGCCCTCAACCTGGTCCTTTGTCTTGACAATAAATTTAAGGATGTAAATATTAAAGTAAGTAGACCTCGGGGGACGTCTGAATTGGTTTTAATAAATTTGTATTTCTGATGCAGAATTGTAAAAACGTGTTGAGTGCATTGAGACGGGGTGAGTTCGGATCGTGCGACGCACACATAGAGGATTACATAACGAGTTGCAATAAACTGTTCCCGCACTGTGCTGCTTTCCAGACGGGCACCAAGAGCCTGCCGTCGGAGAACAATCACATACCGCTGGACTCGACGCTATGCGATTGCCAGATAGTCAACGATGACCAGTTCATGTCGTTCAAAAATTTTTAATATGAATGCATTAAGGATAATCAATTTTTCTTGGACTCTAATTAAGAAGGGTTTTTGTGTACTCGACCCGCAGTGAATGAATAGGATTGTAAATTTACGGAAAACAAGTAATCATTTTGTGGTATAGTTTTACCTCTGCGACTTGCAAATAAATTATTATGTTGATACGATTTTATTTTTGTATAAGTTATAATTTATTCTTCCTCGCATTTATTAACATTGATCGCTTTTTTTTTGTACAGTGTTTCTCTTATACTTACATCTAGCGCACGTATTGTTTCCGTTCGAAGTACGAAGGAGCCCCTATTTCCCACCAACCCCCCACCATTAGCGATGTATAAAGTCGATTGCCATTCATTACAAGAGTCAATATCATACACATACTTCATACTTGATTAATACGGTACATGATTAGTGCATTATTCGAATAAAATGACTGCAATTGGTGATATGTATTAGGAAGCTATTTGTAACGTTGACTTTTTTACTTGTGTGTGTGTGTTTGGGATAAAATTTTAATTGAAATAAAATTTATTCTAGGACTCTATTCTATTTACCTCTTATCTACTCAAACATTTTTATAGTTTTTAGTTCTGCGAAGAAGATAAAACGATTGATTTTGCAATGCATCCGGTTGCTGCGCTACATAATGTTGGTTCAAACCCGAGGAAGAATTCACAATTAATAGGCTGCGTCTACTTCAAACTCCTCCAGATGGTTCCTGTAATGTAAGTTGCCAGAATTTTACGTAGAGAAGTAGCCCAGGCTGGTGACACAAAAGGCTTTTCAGTGTACCAACTTGAGTGAAAAACACCTGAATTAGTGGGAGGAAGAAAATGGGAAATGGTGATTAATCTCTTTATAATAAGTTATAAGAAGCTTTAATTTACATTGCATTAAATTAAGACTAATATGTTTAATATGTATCCATTTATAGTCTGAAAGTAAAGTAAAACACTTATTACATTTTTTACAAAAAATATCTATATATATATATATCTACCTGCAAAGCTACATAACAAATATTTTTTTGTGAAAGAGGTAATAAGTGTTTTTGTAAAAATTTCATTTAAATTTGCGCCCTTGCAATAAATTCGTCACACAAATCTTGTAGTGCAACGGCATCGGGCACAATATCATCGAATTGCCTGAAACAATTTCACGTATCACAAATTCGTATTTCAGTACCGTAATCATTGATCACCTGAGCTCAACGTTGACTATGGATAACAATTTAATCGTCTTGTCGTAGAGTTGGACATTATCAGGCTTCCCCCTGTAGAATATCTTACGGATTCCAGCCTGGGCTATGATTTTTGCAGACTCGTTCTCCGGAAAGTGTGTAAGGTAGATTTGGCCCTCGTCGACACGGGTCAAACCAGCCATGGCAACCACTGTAGCAGACGCCACTGAAGATTAAATACGAGCACTTGACAAACTTGAACCTGCAGGGTTATAACGTTGGGTACACACCAAACAATTCTTTGTCTTCAATTGGAAACCTATCCACATCTGCGCAAGTAACACCCGGGAGGTACCCATTGAATCCCCTGCCGACTATGTTGCCGTTGGCGTCTACAATGCAAGCGCCTGTCTGCTTTACATGTGTACTCTTCTTGGACTCTTCAATCGCCACTGCCATGTTGTAAACATCGTTCGAAACGATTTCTCCGGTCAACTGACTGTTTATTAAATATTCATTGTAGTTTCGGCACCCAGCAACTATTTTAGGAAGACTAGGCTTGTAGGAAAAATAGTTAATACCTTAGGTCGATGCCCAAATGCTCCAGTGTCAACCTGGATGCTTTCGTTTCGTCCTCGTTGCCCTTCTTATCGGATGTGTAGACAACGCGCTTCACTCCCCCCAAGACGATCTTTTGTGCGCAGTGATTGGACGGGAAGAGGGTGGCATAAACCGTGGAGCCACTGACATCGTCCACCGTTCGGTTCGCAAATGCATTCAAAATTCCATAGCATACTGAAAGCGCCCTCATTGTAGGATTCAATTATTGAAACAATTTTGAATTAAATGGATTAATTGCACTGTTTGCAATGATCCTGCAGTCCTCCAGAAAACCTTTTGACTGCTAAAAGAAGCAAGTGTGCCGGCAAAGTTTTAATTAAATTTGGATTGCATGGCATAGTTTAAAAATGACCCACTAGGTGGAAACCGGTCCGCAGAGTCAATACCCAAATGCGCAATTATTTAAATTTTACACTTAAATTTGCATTGGTAAAATTTCCTTCAAAAGCGGAATTGATTCATGACCGAGGGAATTACTGACTAGGTTTGTGGCTGAAATATTTGGCGCACTAGAGTTAAACCAATTCACCGTAGTGATATTTGAGTTCAATGTCGTCTCCAAGGAACTGTTTATTCCATCCTAAGTGCGTGGAATCGTTCGGCATGTGGTTGTATCCCAGCCCTATGACTTTGCCGTCTTTGACTATGCAAACGCCCACTTTGGTGGTTGGATCTGGGCTGCGTAGCGACTCCCTTATAGCGATGGACATGTAGTACCTATCATCCGCTACCGGTATCATGATTCTAAAGTTAAGGATTATTAGTTATTATTAAAACCTGTATTACATATTAATACATATATCATCAATCAATCAATTCTTCTAAATTCATGGACATTGAAAAATTTATAAAAAATTAACAAATAAGATACTAACTACAAGTACAAGGTACAAGTAAGATACTAAAGCACAAAAAAACCTAATGTTTTTGGTTTGATTTTCCCATTTCAATGACTACAGTCCCTATTTTTTACTTTTTGTCCTATTGTCCCGAAAAACTCAAAGGACATGAATTGTAATTAAAAAACAAATTATTGCAGATTTTTTGTAATGTTCTCAAATTTGATTTTAAATTTGAAAGTAAAACTGAAATTTAACTGAATGCCAATGGAATTATTTTATCCTAAAACATGTATTTCCTTGAAAATCTGAATATATTTGATGCACGATCACAATACTTTATTCATACTAGATGTCGTCGGCTTACAAGTGAAATCACTTAACTCAAAAACTATAAAATGTGACAAACTGCAATTAAAGTTTTATATTCTGCTGTTACCTTTCCTACTCAGTCATTTAATGAGTTAAGAATTTGGAAGTTCGGCTATAGGACCCTTTACTATACCTCTACTGAGAGATTTGTTACAATTTAGTAAGCCATCAAAATAAAACTTAACTATAAACAGCCAAAAAATGACTTAGTATATTTAAATTCTAATTCAATTAAATTATTATTATTAAATAATAAATATAATTATTAAATTATTTTTTTAATTGACTTTAGTGCTTACACTTGTAAGCCGACGTATGATAAATTAAAAGGCTAGCATTTTATAGCAATGATGGTCAGTAACACTTACGTGAATAATTTTTTAAATCAGTAACAGCTTTCACTAATTTTTACACAGGTAATGAGTTCTTTAATATCTAGGGAGTTGTTTTATAATAAAATATTATCTAATCAAACGCTATTCAGTATTGTTATTGCGTGTTTATCACTTATTACAATTAAATTAAATTTCTCTTATCAAGATTAACAGCATTAAAAAATATAATTATCAGTTTTTTTCAAATTACATTGCACACTTTATTTACAATCAATGCTAAGTCTGGAAATTCATAGGATACTCAACATTTTTATAATTTACCATCACAGATTATACTTTACTATTACTATATTGCTAGTATTAGTGCTAGTATTAGTAATATTAGTATTAGTGCTATTACTAGATTACTATATTGTAATCGTGCAAAATAAAATCACTTTTCAAAATGGAAATATTCATTTTGAGGTCTTCCAAATCCTATTATAATTTTTGAAAAGTGTCTGTCTGCTGTGTATATGAATTGAAGCCAGTAGAAATGAAAATACACACAAATTTTACAAACATTTTCAAATTTCAGCTGGCTTAGCTAGCAGCAGTAGAAGTTCCCAACTGAATGAGTATTATTACTTATTAGCTCAGAAACGTTTGATTTCTCTTCAAAGCGAGTAAATCTTTCGCCTTTTATTAGCTGGGAAAAGATTTCTAAAGAAACAATGTGGTGAAGTAGTAGAGGAGACGTAGGAAAAGATGGGGCATATAGAGAAAGCAAAAAAAAAGTTCTGGAGATAATCGTATAATAAGGTTTATGTGAAAATTTGGTTAAATCACGTTGACATAATGAATGGGCAACAATGACTGTGGCCCGATTGGTAGACAACCACAAATGCATGTTGGTGTACAACTGAAAAAATGAAAAAAAAAGCTCTAGATTGGTTCTCCTTTGGCGTAACGACATACGAAAATCGTTCGACAGACGACTAATCTATTTACTTTAGTACTTGGATAAACTTGACATGAAGAAATTCCTCAGTTTTTCGGCGGGAAGTTTAACTTGACCACAATCATTGTTGCTCACTCTGTAGATAAAGGTGGGTAAATGTGTATAACTGTATACTCTTATATTTTATTAAATATAATATAGCAAAATACTAATATTAATATAAATATAATAAAATATAAAAATCGATTAACCAAAATCTTTTCTTAAAAAATATTATAATCTAAATAAATATTATCATAATTACAAACTAATCAGTTTCATTAATCTCCTCCATATTAATCATTATAATAGGGTTTTTGGCTGTATATTGCCTGTAAAACAAATATACTATAAATCATTACAGCTAAGACATTAATTAGTATTATTACAGTGGCACATTCAAAGTGGCGAGTATAAGAAGAGTTTTAACTAATTCTATTTGATAATCATTGTTGCTCACTTGTATTATATTTCATTTTTCTTACCGAGTAGGAATTCCTGCATCCTCCAACATTGCCTTTGAAGCAACAGTTTCCGTCCTTTCGTATTTCTTGTCGGAGTAATAGATGACCTCTTTGATGCCAGAATTTATGATAAGCTTTGCGCACTGGTTACAAGGATGCATCGTCACATATATCTTGCAGTTTCGCACGTTGTTGTTTAAGATTGCGTCCGGTTCCGCACATAGCACTAAAAATACAAAATTACAAATTTCAGGAAATACAAAATTGACAGTGAACTGTTAACAAAATTGTTAACAGATTAAAGTGCTTGAAATTTTGTTCACATTAATGCAATTACCATAAAGCCGCTTCTCTGGTTTTTTCCACGATCTTTCTTCACATCCTGAAGGCATGTTGTTACAACCGGTGCTTATTATTCGGCTGTGCTCATTGACGATCACAGCACCCACTTGGGTGACGGGGTCGTTACTCCGTTTGCTGGCGGCAAAGGCTATTGTCATGAATGTCAGGTCGGAGTCCCAGACGGTAGCTGGATCTCTACCATTAGACTGATTTCTACCAATAAAATTTGTTATGATTAACTGATTCGGAATCCTTTGGATCAGGATTCGCTATTCGATATCTAGGATCCGTGTCAACTATGTTTAACTTTGTAACAGGATCCGCTATCCAACACCCAAGGATTTACATATCTGGATAATTTTGTATCTGGATCTTCTTTTCAAACATTGATAATATAGAAGAAAATTGTTTTATTATAGTAAGATTTTCATTCAATTGTTATGAAAATTTTACTACAAAAAATTGATCAAACTTTGAGAAAAAATACGTTTTGGTATCCAAACACTTATTGTGTTTGAAACAATGCAAAGTTTAAGAAGCCTCATGATATAGAGTAATAACAGAAAAAATTGTTCAATTATCACTTACGTGTTGCTTGCCATATTAATATTTGGTTCAAATTGGGATGACAATTGATGAGCTGATAATGAGATGATTTTCATCAGGTCACATATATATGTGGCCTTATCAAGATATGCCATAGAGGAACAAAAGGGAAGCACACGATGAGAAGTGATAATTGGATTACAATAGTTTTTATTAATGTGATGCGAGAACAATCTAATTTCCCCTAATTTCCTATTCAAATAATCAGATAAACACTATTTCGAAGGCGTTTGCGGCAACTGAGTCATGTCGTTCCAGTTAATCTCCGAGAAATCAATTTCGAGCCTTTTCATCGCGGGTACAAACTGCCTGCACAAAAAAAAAGAAACAAAGAATCAAAACTATAAAACTTTCACAGATAATGAGATAATTGGATCGATAGTGCAAGACTTTTACAGATAACGAGTGCGATTATACTTTACGGATCGTTGAGTTTCATGATTAGATTAAAGTGCGCACCAGTATTTGACTCCGGCTGCGTCCAGCATCCTCTTCGAGGCGACGGTGGTCACCTTCTGGGCGTGCTTGTCCGACATGTACACCACCTCCCTGATGCCCGACTGGATGATGAACTTGGCGCACTCGTTGCACGGGAACAGGCCCACGTACATCTTGCAGTCCTTCACGTCTGACGAGTTCTTGTTCAGGATGGCGTTCATCTCCGCGTGGCAGACTAACAAGCGGAAAGACAGCGAGGCAACAAGTTAGCAACCAAGTCTGTACCAAACATTGTATACTTCCCAGCGGCGCGCTATGGCTTCATGGGGCTCTGGGAAATTTGAATTTGGGGCCCCCATGTACAGTCGTGATCGTAGAAAACGTCGTAGAAAACGCTGTAGCCGTTTTCTATGATCACGATGGTACATTGATAAATATTTTTGTTGTGTTTAAAATATACAATATTGATATTATTAATCCAACTCTGACGTTGGGGGCCCCGGGCAAATACCCAATTTGCCCATAGGATAACGTGCCACAGATATGTTTCATATCGCATTAAGTGTGTGGTACCGAAAGTGTGATTTTAGGCAAATAACTGTTACTAAGTTGTTGCGCCCTCATAGGGTTTTTCTGTCCGTGTAATTTTAGGGAAATAACTTTTACTGAGTTGTTGAGCCCTCGTGGAGTTTTTCAGTCGTGTAATTTAATTTTATGAAAATTTAGGCCTTGATGATTACCATATAAATATTTAGTGTTCAGCTGGGACTCGCCCTGCTTGTTCCAGGGAAACTCGTCGTCGTGGCATCCGATGGGCATCCCGTTGTACCCGACGCCGACGATCTTCTTGTCCCCGTTGACTATGCAGGCGCCGACCTGGGTGACGGGGTCCTTGCTGCGCTTGGCCGCCAGGAACGCGGTCGCCATGAAGTACTCGTCCCACTCCAGGTAGCCCGTGCGTTTCTCGTTGCACCTGGCATTCCTGAAAACCCCGAGACTGAAGACAGAAGCAAATCTCGGAGTACGTTTACAGCATCTAGTTACACCTGGCATGACTGTACGTTTGCTTGAGAGTGGAAACTACGTTTTTGTAGCATCTTATTACACCTGGCAGTACTTAAATGTTTGCTTGAGACGGAAAATGGAAGCGGATTCCTGAGCACGTTTTTATTGCTTCGGCAGCTTACATGCAGATGAGTTTCAGCACTTCTGCTGCTTTTAAATTGGTTTTGTACAGTGGTAACAAAATTTTCGAAACATAATCTTCTATATTTTTTAATTATTATTATTATAATCAGATCCTTAGTCTTCTATATAATTGGGTAAATAATTCACGTATGAGTTTAAAAAATTTATTGTATTGTCTTGTGACATTATTCATCTGCCCGATGAAGACACTGTGTGTCGAAATATGTTGCAGACAATGCAATAAATTTACGACACGACGATTACGAATTTACGATACGAATTTACAATACAATAAATTATACAATAAAGTTATTTACATATTAATTATAATAATGGAGTTGAACAAGTATCTACCAAATATATTTCCATGACAGAATCTTCTAATTTTCTGATCAATTGTCTGATTTTCAACACAATTAAATTGTTTGCAGTGGTAGTCAGGTTTTGTTTAAACAGATTTTGTTTTTTTATTTAATTGTTCCAAACGAACATAAGTTGGTTTGTCCTGTACATTGTGCATTAAACCTAGTGAAAGTAGGTTTTATAGTGATGTATTTTAAGGTAAGTAGATGTAATTAAGGTATTTGAAGGTGCTCTGTATCGATAGGAATCGATGTGGAACAAGTAAGCCGTATTTTTTTGGGTTGTATGTATATTTTATCAAATAGATTTTGTTTTTGTTGATAATAATTGTCTATATGGGAAATTTCTTGGTGTTTCATTGAAGTTAAAACAGGAATTACATGTTCAAAGCGTGTATTTTAGTGTACGTATTTAAATTATAATTTCTTACTCTGCATCGGAAGACATATAAGAGTTGAACAAGTAAGCCGCGTTTTTTAGGGATTTATTATTGTTTTTGTAAACAAATTTTGTTTTTGTTATTAATTGTTTACATCGTACGTTTCGTGGTTCATCAAAGTTTTAATTAAACGTAATTAGGTGTTTTTCAATGCGTGTATTTACTGTAAGTATTTAATAAAATATTATTTCTTACTCTTTATCGGAAGACATGAAGGAGGTTATGTTTTCTTTGGTTATGTCCAAGTTAGTCCGTTTTTTGGGGGTTATGTAAATATTTTTTTAGGAAAATTTGTAAATAAACTGAAGTTAGCAATGAACCAATGTTAATCTGTTTGGATGAGGTTTGTTGGTTTGCTGTTGCTGTTTATTTAGTGGTTGTTGGTTTTAATGGTTGCGTTGTGGTTGTACGGTCGGTTATATTGTATTTTATTTGAATTTTAATGGGGTTACGTAGTAGTGGCTAACTTCGGGTTATTGGGATCAGCTGTGTTTGTTGTTTACGGGTTGCCACCCTGGCGCGACGAAACTCCCCCAGGCGCAGTAGTCCGCACTGTTGTCGATAAGAAGAAGAGAGTGTGCCGGTCTGTCAACATTCCGCTCTGTCAATTTCCAACATGGCAGAATTTCGTCCCTGGCTGTATCATGTGATGGTAATGTCGTCGTGTTTCAGTGCGTGTGCCGCGTGTTTATGAATATTCCCTGCTGTGCGGTTCACCGATAGTGACAATAAACAATGGAGATGGCGGACCTGACGAAGCCGCCGCTCAGCGACATCAAGCACCCGGAGGAGGTTATTAAGATGACCGTAAACGATAGACTGAAATTCGCCGTCCTGATCGGCTTCATCGAGGTCGGACAGGTGTCCAACAGGGAGGTGGTGAACACCGTCCTGCAATTGGTGAGTCCGGAGCAAGAGCGCCCCCCGCGGAGGAGCCGAGCGCCCCGGCGGCGCCCGGCGTCGCGACGCCCCACGTCGGCGGGGCCCCCCGAGCGTCGCGGGCGTGGGCGTGCCGAGGCGCGCACGGCGAGCGTGGCCGTCCACCTGAGCAACCTGTGAGCACCGTCTCGTCGGCCGTCTTATCGCACCTTTTTTGCGGGGCTTACGTAAGTCCCACGGGGCCCACGTAGGCGCACCTCGTCCCACCAGGTGATCCGAGCCCCACGGGGGCCACCACGGGCCCCCCGGTTTCCACGTGCACCACGCGGATCGCCCCCTTGCCACACAAACACCTAGTTAGCGCGTCGATAATTGTTTAAATAAAAACACCGATAATCAAACAATTTACATGAACAGTAACGTAAGCAGGGAACTGGGGCCCCATCACATTAAACCCACTGAAATAATTATTAACCAATTCAAATGAACTGACCTGCAGCATGCATTGGGGCTCTATTAAAACTTCTTCATTATTGTATCGTTGTTAAATGAACAATAAGAAAAATGACCACCAAACTTTGTTAAAATAAGCAAATCTGTAAAATATATAGACTAAGTCTTCCATCCTGTAAAAAAATCCAATAATTTCTAAGAAATTTCAAATCTGATAAGACATCATAGAAGAAACAAGACCACAAAACCTAATATAAATCGTTGTTAAATGAACACTAAGAAAAATGACCACTAAACTTTGTTCAAATAATCAAATCTGTAACATATATAGACAAAGTTTTCTATCCTGTAAAAAAATCCAATCATTTCTAAGAAATTTCAAATCTGATAAGACATCATAGAAGAAACAAGACCACAAAACCTAATACAAAAACAAGATCAAAATAACCTTGAAGCACAACAATCCTGTACATCAACTTTGTTAAAACAATCAAATTTGTAAAATATCTAGACTAAGTTTTCTATTATGTAAAAAAAAATCAGTAATTTCTAAGAAATAAAAAATCTGATGGACATCCTAGAAGAAACAAGATTACAAAACCTGACACAAGCACACAAGATCAAAATGAACGTTAAGCACAGAAGTCCTGTACAACTTCGTTAAAATAATCAAATTTGTAAAATATCTAGACCATCCTGCAAAAAAATCCAATAATTTCTAAGAAAATAATAATCTAATAAGACATCCTGGAAGAAACAAAACCCCAAAACCAGATACAAATACACAAAGATCAAAATGGACTTCAAGCACAACAGTCCTATACATCTTTTGTCAACTTCGCTAAAACAATCAAATTTGTAAAATATCTAGACTAAGTTTTCTATCCTGTAAAAAAATCTAATAATTTCTAAGAAATTTGAAATCTAGACATCCTAGAAGAAACAAGACCACAAAACCTAATACAGATACACAAGATCAAAATGGACTTCAAGCACAACAGTCCTTTACATCTTATGTCAACTTTGTTAAAACAATCAAATTTGTAAAATATCTATACTAAGTTTTCTATCCTCTAAAATAAATCAGTAATTTCTAAGAAATTAAAAATCTGATGGACATCCTAGAAGAAACAAGATTACAAAACCTGACACAAATACACAAGATCAAAATGAACTTCAAGCACAGAAGTCCTGTACATCTTTGTTAAAATAATCAAATTTGTAAAATATCTAGACCATCCTGCAAAAAAATCCAATAATTTCTAAGAAAATAATAATCTAATAAGACATCCTGGAAGAAAAAAAAAACCAAAACCAGATACAAATACACAAGATCAAAATGGACTTCAAGCACAACAGTCCTGTACATCTTTTGTCAACTTCGCTAAAACAATCAAATTTGTAAAATATCTATACTAAGTTTTCTATCCTGTAAAAAAAATCAGTAATTTCTAAGATATTAAATATCTGATGGACATCCTAGAAGAAACAAGATTACAAAACCTGACACAAATACACAAGATCAAAATGAACTTCAAGCACAGAAATCCTGTATATCTTCGTTAAAATAATCAAATTTGTAAAATATCTAGACCATCCTGCAAAAAAATCCAATAATTTCTAAGAAAATAATAATCTAATAAGACATCCTGGAAGAAACAAAACCCCAAAAGAAGATACAAATACACAAGATCAAAATGGACTTCAAGCACAACAGTCCTGTACATCTTTTGTCAACTTCGCTAAAACAATCAAATTTGTAAAATATCTAGACTAAGTTTTCTATCCTGTAAAAAAATCTAATAATTTCTAAGAAATTTGAAATCTAGACATCCTAGAAGAAACAAGACCACAAAACCTAATAAACAGATACACAAGATCAAAATGGACTTCAAGCAGAACAGTCCTTTACATCTTATGTCAACTTTGCTAAAACAATCAAATTTGTAAAATATCTATACCAAGTTTTCTATCCTGTAAAAAAATCCTGTAAAAAAAGATATTAAATATCTGATGGACATCCTAGAAGAAACAAGATTACAAAACCTGACTCAAATACACAGGATCAAAATGAACTTCAAGCACAGAAGTCCTGTACATCTTCGTTAAAATAATCAAATTTGTAAAATATCTAGACCATCCTGCAAAAAAATCCAATAATTTCTAAGAAAATAAGAATCTAATAAGACATCCTGGAAGAAACAAAACCCCCAAGCCAGATACAAATACACAAGATCAAAATGGACTTCAAGCACAACAGTCCTTTACATCTTTTGCCAACTTTGCTAAAACAGTCAAATTTGTAAAATATCTAGACTAAGTTTTCTATCCTGTAAAGAAATCTAATAATTTCCAAGAAATTTGAAATCTAGACATCCTAGAAGAAACAAGACCACAAACCTAATACAGATACACAAGATCAAAATGGACTTCAAGCACAACAGTCCTTTACATCTTATGTCAACTTTGTTAAAACAATCAAATTTGTAAAATATCTATACTAAGTTTTCTATCCTGTAAAAAAAATCAGTAATTTCTAAGATATTAAATATCTGATGGACATCCTGGAAGAAACAAGATTACAAAACCTGACACAAATACACAAGATCAAAATGAACTTCAAGCACAGAAGTCCTGTACATCTTTGTTAAAATAATCAAATTTGTAAAATATCTAGACCATCCTGCAAAAAAATCCAATAATTTCTAAGAAAATAATAATCTAATAAGACATCCTGGAAGAAACAAAACCGCAAAACCAGATACAAATACACAAGATCAAAGTGGACTTCAAGCACAACAATCCTTTACATCTTATGTCAACTTTGCTAAAACAATCAAATTTGTAAAATATCTATACTAAGTTTTCTATCCTGTAAAAAAATCTAATAATTTCCAAGAAATTTCTAATCTGACGACATCCTAGAAGAAACAAGACCACAAAACCTAATACAAATACATAAGATCCAAATGAAATTCAAGCACAACAGTCCTGTACATCTTTTGTCAACTTTGCTAAAACAATCAAATTTGTAAAATATCTAGACTAAGTTTTCTATCCTGTAAAAAAATACAATAATTTCTAAGAAATTTCAAATCTGATAGACATCCTAGAAGAAACAAGACCACAAAACCTAATACAAATGCACAAGATCAAACGGAACTTCAAGCACAACAGTCCTTTACATCTTATGTCAACTTTGTTAAAACAATCAAATTTGTAAAATATCTATACTAAGTATTCTATCCTGTAAAAAAAATCTGTAATTTCTAAGAAATTAAATATCCGATGGACATCCTAGAAGAAACAAGATTACAAAACCTGACACAAATACACAAGATCAAAATAAACTTCAAGCACAGAAGTCCTGTACCCAAATTTGTAAAATATCTAGACCATCCTGCAAAAAAATCCAATAATTTCTAAGAAAATAAGAATCTAATAAGACATCCTGGAAGAAACAAAACCCCAAAAGCAGATACAAATACACAAGATCAAAATGGACTTCAAGCACAACAGTCCTTTACATCTTATGTCAACTTTGTTAAAACAATCAAATTTGTAAAATATCTAGACCAAGTTTTCTATCCTGTAAAAAAAATCAGTAATTTCTAAGATATTAAATATCTGATGGACATCCTAGAAGGAACAAGATTACAAAACCTGACACAAATACACAAGATCAAAATGAACTTCAAGCACAGAAGTCCTGTACAACTTCGTTAAAATAATCAAATTTGTAAAATATCTAGACCATCCTGCAAAAAAATCCGATAATTTCTAAGAAAATAATAATCTAATAAGACATCCTGGAAGAAACAAAACCCCAAAACCAGATACAAATACACAAGATCAAAATGAACTTCAAGCACAACAGTCCTGTACATTTTTTGTCAACTTTGTTAAAACAATCAAATTTGTAAAATATCTAGACTAAGTTTTCTATCCTGTAAAAAAATCCAGTAATTTGTAAGAAATTAAATATCTGATGGACATCCTAGAAGAAACAAAACCACAAAACCTGATACAAGTACACAAGATCAAAATGGACTTCAAGCACAACAGTCCTGTACATCTTATGTCAACTTTGTTAAAACAATCAAATTTGAAAAATATCTATACTAAGTTTTCTATCCTGTAAAAAAAATCAGTAATTT
This sequence comes from Othius punctulatus, assembly GCA_951805005.1. Classification (NCBI taxonomy): domain Eukaryota; kingdom Metazoa; phylum Arthropoda; class Insecta; order Coleoptera; family Staphylinidae; genus Othius; species Othius punctulatus. The sequence continues at coordinate 84,654,620 of OX638142.1, read as the reverse complement.
CTAAAAAAATTAATATCTGATGGACATCCTTGAAGAAACAAGATTAGAAAACCTGACACAAATACACAAGATCAAAATGAACTTCAAGCACAGAAGTCCTGTACATCTTCGTTAAAATAATCAAATTTGTAAAATATCTAGATCATCCTGCAAAAAAATCCAATAATTTCTAAGAAAATAATAATCTAATACGACATCCTGGAAGAAACAAAACCCCAAAACCAGATACAAATACACAAGATCAAAATGGACTTCAAGCACAACAGTCCTTTACATCTTATGTCAACTTTGTTAAAACAATCAAATTTGTAAAATATCTAGACTAAGTTTTGTATCCTGTAAAAAAATCTAATAATTTCCAAGAAATTTGAAATCTAGACATCCTAGAAGAAACAAGACCACAAAACCTAATACAGATACACAAGATCAAAATGGACTTCAAGCACAACAGTCCTTTACATCTTATGTCAACTTTGTTAAAACAATCAAATTTGTAAAATATCTATACTAAGTTTTCTATCCTGTAAAAAAAATCAGTAATTTCTAAGATATTAAAAATCTGATGGACATCCTAGAAGAAACAAGATTACAAAACCTGACACAAATACACAAGATCAAAATGAACTTCAAGCACAGAAGTCTTGTACATCTTCGTTAAAATAATCAAATTTGTAAAATATCTAGACCATGCTGCAAAAAAATCCAATAATTTCTAAGAAAATAATAATCTAATACGACATCCTGGAAGAAACAAAACCCCAAAACCAGATACAAATACACAAGATCAAAATGGACTTCGAGCACAACAGTCCTGTACATCTTTTGTCAACTTTGTTAAAACAATCAAATTTGTAAAATATCTAGACTAAGTTTTGTATCCTGTAAAAAAATCAGTAATTTCTAAGATATTAAAAATCTGATGGACATCCTAGAAGAAACAAGATTACAAAACCTGACATAAATACACAAGATCAAAATGAACTTCAAGCACAGAAGTCCTGTACATCTTCGTTAAAATAATCAAATTTGTAAAATATCTAGACCATCCTGCAAAAACATCCAATAATTTCTAAGAAAATAATAATCTAATAAGACATCCTGGGAGAAACAAAACCCCAAAACCAGATACAAATACACAAGATCAAAATGGACTTCAAGCACAACAGTCCTTTACATCTTATGTCAACTTTGCTAAAACAATCAAATTTGTAAAATATCTAGACTAAGTTTTCTATCCTGTAAAAAAATCTAATAATTTCCAAGAAATTTGAAATCTAGACATCCTAGAAGAAACAAGACAACAAAACCTAATACAGATACACAAGATCAAAATGGACTTCAAGCACAGCAGTCCTTTACATCTTATGTCAACTTTGTTAAAACAATCAAATTTGTAAAATATCTATACGAAGTTTTCTATCCTGTAAAAAAAATCAGTAATTTCTAAGATATTAAAAATCTGATGGACATCCTAGAAGAAACAAGATTACAAAACCTGACACAAATACACAAGATCAAAATGAACTTCAAGCACAGAAGTCCTGTACATATTTGTTAAAATAATCAAATCTGTAAAATATCTAGACCATCCTGCAAAAAAAAACAATAATTTCTAAGAAAATAATAATCTAATAAGACATCCTGGAAGAAACAAAACCCCAAAACCAGATACAATACACAAGATCAAAATGGACTTCAAGCACAACAGTCCTTTACATCTTATGTCAACTTTGCTAAAACAATCAAATTTGTAAAATATCTAGACTAAGTTTTCTATCCTGTAAAAAAATCTAATAATTTCCAAGAAATTTGAAATCTAGACATCCTGGAAGAAACAAAACCGCAAAACCAGATACAAATACACAAGATCAAAATGTACTTCAAGCACAACAGTCCTGTTACATATTTTGTAAACTTTGTTAAAACAATGAAATTTGTAAAATATCTATACTAAGTTTTCTATCCTGTAAAAAAAATCAGTAATTTCTAAGAAATTAAAAATCTGATGGACATCCTAGAAGAAACAAGATTACAAAACCTGACACAAATACACAAGATCAAAATGAACTTCAAGCACAGAAGTCCTGTACATATTTGTTAAAATAATAAAATTTGTAAAATATCTAGACCATCCTGCAAAAAAATCCAATAATTTCTAAGAAAATAAGAATCTAATAAGACATCCTGGAAGAAAAAAAACCCCAAAACCAGATACAAATTCACAAGATCAAAATGGACTTCAAGCACAACAGTCCTGTACATCTTTTGCCAACTTTGCTAAAACAATCAAATTTGTAAAATATCCAGACTAAGTTTTCTATCCTGTAAAAAAATCTAATAATTTCCAAGAAATTTGAAATCTAGATATCCTAGAAGAAACAAGACCACAAAACCTAATACAGATACACAAGATCAAAATGGACTTCAAGCACAACTTTCATTTACATCTTATGTCAACTTTGTTAAAACAATCAAATTTGTAAAATATCTGGACCAAGTTTTCTATCCTGTAAAAAAAATCAGTAATTTCTAAGAAATTAAAAATCTGATGGACATCCTAGAAGAAACAAGATTACAAAACCTGACACAAGCACACAAGATCAAAATGATCTTTAAGCACAGAAGTCCTGTACAACTTCGTTAAAATAATCAAATTTGTAAAATATCTAGACCATCCTGCAAAAAAATCCAATAATTTCTAAGAAAATAATAATCTCATAAGACATCCAGGAAGAAACAAAACCGCAAAACCAGATACAAATACACAAAGATCAAAATGGACTTCAAGCACCACAGTCCTGTACATCTTTTGTCAACTTTGTTAAAACAATCAAATTTGTAAAATATCTAGACTAAGTTTTCTATCCTGTAAAAAATTAATAATTTCCAAGAAATTTGAAATCTAGACATCCTAGAAGAAACAAGACCAAAAAACCTAATACAGATACACAAGATCAAAATGGACTTCAAGCACAACAGTCCTATACATCTTATGTCAACTTTGTTAAAACAATCAAATTTGTAAAATATCTATACTAAGTTTTCTATCCTGTAAAAAAATCCAGTAATTTCTAAGATATTAAAAATCTGATGGACATCCTAGAAGAAACAAGATTACAAAACCTGACACAAATACACAAGATCAAAATGAACTTCAAGCACAGAAGTCCTGTACATCTTCGTTAAAATAATCAAATTTGTAAAATATCTAGACCATCCTGCAAAAAAATCCAATAATTTCTAAGAAAATAATAATCTAATAAGACATCCTGGAAGAAACAAAACCCCAAAACCAGATACAAATACACAAGATCAAAATGGGCTTCAAGCACAACAGTCCAGTACATCTTTTGTCAAATTTGTTAAAACAATCAAATTTGTAAAATATCTAGACTAAGTTTTCTATCCTGCAAAAAAATCTAATAATTTCCAAGAAATTTTAAATCTAGTCATCCTAGAAGAAACAAGACCACAAAACCTAATACAGATACACAAGATCAAAATGGACTTCAAGCACAACAGTCATTTACATCTTTTGTCAACTTTGTTAAAACAATCAAATTTGTAAAATATCTATACTAAGTTTTCTATCCTGTAAAAAAAAACAGTAATTTATAAGAAATTAAAAATCAGATAGACATCCTAGAAGAAACAAGACCACAAAACCTGATCCTGAACCTGATACACGACATCAAGACAAACTTCAAGCACAGCAGTCCTGTACATAGTTGTAAATATATTATCTTGTAATTAGATGACAATAAACACTTAAATCGAAAAAAAATGCTCGTATAATTTGGTAAAATAACACTTCATTTCCAGCCAAAATTAATTAAACTATTTAAATTTTGATATTCAATACGTTGCAAATGAAAATTCAATCCAAAGATTTTTGAAATTGTAGCACATTTTATTGTGAATTCAGGAAAAAATACTAACAAGATTTAGAAAATAATCTAATAAGACTAATTTTTCTATACTGTCAAAAATTTAATAATTTCTAAGAAAATCAAAAGCTGATTATACATCCTAGAAGAATTGCTCGTATAATTTAGTGAAATAATAAAATTTGATTTCTAGCCGAAATTAATCTATTTAAATTTTGATTTTCAATACCTTACAAATGAAAGTTCCACTAAAAGATTTATAAAAGTGCATCAGTTCTGCACATAGTTGTAAATATATTATCTTGTAATTAGTTACAAGTAGTTACAATTAGTAAAAAAAAGCTCTTATAATTAGGTGAAATAATGTTTGATTTCCAGTCAAAATTAATTTAACTATTTTAATTTTGATTTTCAATACGTTGCAAATGAAAATTCCATCAAAAGATTTTTGAAATTGTAGCACATTTTATTGTTATGCGAATTCAGGAAAAATTACTAACAAGATGTAGAAAATAATCTAATAAGACTAATTTTTCTATACTGTCAAAAATGTAATAATTTCTATGAAAATCAAAAGCTGATATACATCCTAGAAGAATTGCTCCTATAATTTAGTGAAATAATAAAATTTGATTTCCAGCCGAAATTAATTTAACTATTTTAATTTTGATTTTCAATAGTTTACAAATGAAAATTCCACGAAAACATTTTTTAAATTGTAGCACATTTTATTGTTATGCGAATTCAGGAAAAATTACTAACAAGATGTAGAAAATAATCTAATAAGACTAATTTTTCTATACTGTCAAAAATGTAATAATTTCTATGAAAATCAAAAGCTGATATAAATCCTAGAAAAACTGCTCGTATAATTTAGTGAAATAATAAAATTTGATTTCCAGTCGAAATTAATCTATTTAAATTTTGATTTTCAATACCTTACAAATGAAAGTTTCACTAAAAGATTTATAAAAGTGTACCTTTTTTGTACATTTCTATTAATGTAAATCAGGGTTGACAAAAAGACGGGACACTTTGGAAAAATACAGTACAGAAAAAGACAGAAAAGTACTTTTGTGGGGTTTTCCGGGCTTTTCTGGGTTTTGTGGGTGTTTCTGGGCTTTCCTGGGGTTTTCCAGTTTTTTCTGCTGTTAATATAAAAACAAACAATATAAAATGGAAAATATATATTTTTATTGATTGTAATGCTTGTAATTAAATGTATTAAAAATATATGCCTATTAGAAAAAACCCGCATTAGAAAAGTCCAGGGGCTTTTCTAATGGGTTTTAACCGGTTAAAACCACCCTAGTTTTTTCCAAAGTTTCCCTGATGTAAACACTAAATTTGTGTTCTTATTAAATCGATTTTTTTTAATCTAAAAATTACGAATTGTAATGGTAATTTAAGAAAAATTACCATCAATCCTATCAAGAATCAAATTTCTTTCGAATAAAAAACAAATAATTGTGTAGCATCAAAAGTTTTTAAATTTTGATGCATGCAGAAACCACAAAATTTGAAAAAAATAATGTTCCTGCAAATACAACATAATATTTTAAGAATGACTTCCACCATAATTAATCTATTTTAATTTTGATTTCCAATACCTCCAAAATTGCTACGAAAATGTTACGAAAACATTTATAAAATTGTAGTAGAACGATAATGTGTTTTTTTTAATTTGACACAATTTTTCATATACCTTTAGTTATCAAAATATTACTTTTCGTTATTCTTTTATGATTTAACTTCTTTCGAATAAAGAAAAATAATTGTGTAGCATCAAAAGTTTTTAAATTTTGATGCATACAAAAACCATCAAATTTGAAAAAAGAAATGTTCTTGCAAACACATCATTTTTTAAGAATTTCAAAATCTGGCCGTCCAATTTATCCAATAATTTTGTAAAATAATTTTTAAAAACGTATCTTCCAACCACAATTAATCTGTTTAAATTTTGATTTTCAATACCTTCGAAGTTGCTATGAAAATGTTACCATTTTTTTTTTTCAAAATTGTAGTAGAGCGACAATGTGTGTGTGTGTTTTTTTAATTTGACACACTTTTTTCATATTCTTTTCGTTATCTTTTATACTTTATATTACTTTTCGTTATTGTTTTATGATATAACTGAAGTTGCAATTTGTGTGCTGCAAAACTCCTCGTATATGAAATGCTGCACATTCTAACAATCCAAATAAGAAATTAATTGGAAACTCATTCCATCATGAACACCTCTTTAGAATACCCAATATTGCAAATTGAGAATTTAAATATTAGAAAAACAGAAATTAAAATTTTAGAAAAAAGATTTTAAATATTTATTGATTACATCGATTATTGATTGATACATGATTATGTAAATTTGTACATATTATCACCAAGTTTTCGTTATTTTTTTGTAAATTAACATTTAGCAATTAGTATGCAGCAAAACTCCGTTTCTGGAAAACTTTGCAGATCCATAAAAATCCAATAAGAAATTTATGAGAAACTCATAAATACCATTAGTTTCGAATATTCTTTGAAGACTTTTCTGAAGACTGGAGATGTATTGTAAATATTTCATATTGTTTTAAGCGATTCCTGCGATTATTTGTTATTTATGTTTATGTTGTTTATGTTATTATTGTTAAAACTTTTGTTAATTGTTGGTGAGTTGCACATGTTATTTGTAATTTACTTATCAAAACGTTTGTTATGTAAGCTGTTGGATGTTATTGTTTGTTGTAATGCTATTATTGGAATAAATGCTTTTTTTTTGTTTCTATTTAGGTTTACTTTGAGCTTGTGAAAGGAGAAATAAGAAATAATTAAATAACACACATTAACCGTTTTTCATAATAAAATTTGTCACGATAAAATTTTATTGTGAAAAATGGTTAATGTGTGTTATTTGATAATTTCTTGTTTCTATTTGTTTTGGGCGAAATTCGGAAATCTGATGTTTCATGTTTTTTAAAATTAGATGACTATTATTTATTTCTTTAGTGATTTTTGTTTCTAGAATGTATTTTTTGTAATACGTTGATCCGAAGTGTCATGTTTTTTGAAAATTAGATGCCTATTATTTATTTCTTTAGTGATTTTTGTTTCTAGAATGTTTTTTTGTAATGCATTGATCCGAAGTGTTGATGTTTTTTAAAATTAGATGACTATTATTTATTTCTTTAGTGATTTTTGTTTCTAGAATGTATTTTTTGTAATACGTTGATCCGAAGTGTCATGTTTTTTAAAAATTAGATGCCTATTATTTATTTCTTTAGTGATTTTTGTTTCTAGAATGTTTTTTTGTAATGCATTGATCCGAAGTGTTGATGTTTTTTAAAATTAGATGACTATTATTTATTTCTTTAGTGATTTTTGTTTCTAGAATGTATTTTTTGTAATACGTTGATCCGAAGTGTCATGTTTTTTTTTTAAATTAGATGCCTATTATTTATTTCTTTAGTGATTTTTGTTTCTAGCATGTTTTTGTAATGCATTGATCCGAAGTGTTGATATTTTTTAAAATTAGATGACTATTATTTATTTCTTTAGTGTTTTTTGTTTCTAGAATGTATTTTTTGTGTACCAAATATTGTCTATGAAGAAATATTTTGACGAGGTTTATTTTTGAAATAAAGGATTAATTAATTACTATTATGTTGACTAGATTTATTATTTTAGTAGTAGTAGTGAACGTATTTGTTAGGGACCTTATCCCTAACTGGCTCTCGAGCAACGGGTCCTTCTGCCATTTGATTTGTGTAAGGGTGTATATTGAGTTAGGGCTTGTTACTCTAAAATTTGACCCCGATCTCTAGAGTGCTGTTAATGAGGTTCCAACGGCGAATGACACTAGTTTCTCAGTACAAATGTTCTACCTGTCCATAGGCTCGAACCCAGGTCTTCGAGCATGCTAAGCAAACGTTCTAACCTGTTATTTTATTATTCTGCAGATCATTGAAATACCAAATTAATAATGAACCCAATACCGATCCATGAGGTACACCTAGTTAATTTTCGCTATATCTCAATTAATTTCACACATGGCTTCTATCCCGAGGTGAACTCTAATTTTTTCAAGTTTCTCTACATCTCAATTAATTTTACATACAACTGCTAACTGTTTCTATCCTGAGGTTAACTATAAAATATGTTCAGGTTTAACATAACAAGGCCCAGTTGTACGATCGTGGATCATCCTTGACCTAGGTAACTGAACCAAGGATACAATTGTTAAAACAATGGTATCCTTAGAAACTGAACCACGATCAAGGATGATCTTCGATCGTACAACTGGGCCTAAGCGTTCAACATTAAGACCAACAAAATTATTTGATTGCATATTGTTTTGGCATTGGCATTTGGCATATCTTCTTCTCCTTCTTCTTCAGGTGATGTCTCCCTCCTAAAGTTGGTAATCATCAAGGCGGTTTTTATTTTTGAGGCCTCTGATCTGAACGTTGATTATTGGTACAACTCTAGTTTTATCTTAATTACTTATTTGTTAGTTTTCTTTAAATGCCATGAAAGAATCCTGTTTTATTTTTGATCCGTACTTCACAGTTTCGTTACAAAACCTTCAATAAACTTTGAGTGCTTATTGACATATACTTATTATACAGGTACTTTAATAAATAATACATGACTCCAACTACAATGTACTTTTTTTTTAAATTTAATTCGATAACGGAATCTTTTGATACGAGATTTAGGACAATGCACTTTTGTGTGTTTTATCTGTAAAATTATTGAATAGCGGTTCAGATTGTATGATTGTTTACAAATATCTCTGGTGGGAATTTGTATTTATATAAATGAACAGGACGTACTTAGAGTTTTACGTAATTTTTAAGTAAATGCATCAAGATGAGTTTAAGTAAATGTTTGAGGCAGACTAAAAATTGTTGCAATTTGGTCCTTCTATAGTAATAATAGAGACAATAAGTAAGTTACTCGCTAGATGCTTCAGACAAGTCATTAAAAAATTTATTTTCGGACGAGGCTTGATTTTCGGCAATTGTTGTATGGTATCTTCTCAAAATTGTAGGAATTGTTCTCACGAAAATCAAAATTTGTGAATTAAATCAAGATATAAACGTAACAAAATGTAAACGTTTGAATGCACGATCCAAATTATTGGGCCGTGTTTTTTCCGTGCAATAATGTAAACCTGCATAATTATGGATTTACGCAGACTGTTAAAGCTGCCGCATTTTTTCTTCCGAATAAAACAAAAATAGTTTTTTGGGCGATCTAAGAAATTATACCGAATGTACTGTTCGAGGAAGTCTTTCAAGTTTTACATGAATTACACTATTTGGTCCTTCGAACCGGAAGAAGCCGGAAATGCCGAAATGCTCGAACCGGAATGATCGAAACTAATACCTGGAATGAGTTGTCTTCCACGATTTGATTATAAGCTTTTTCACCTTGTGGCTTTAGTATTTCATATTGTTTGGGTTGCATGCTTCTTCAATTTGTCATCTTTGGCTTAAATTAGCGCTTGCTCATCAACGATGCACATGCGAGTCCTCAAGGTCGTCGCATGTGCAATTAGCATTTTTCACTCACGCCGCTAACGTTGCATTTTATCGCCTCGACGTGCATCACGGTTTCCTGCACAAGTATTTCAACGCCGCAGGCAGATTCAGCAGTTTTTTTGTCCCACTTGAAATGGGAACTAAACGCCGTTAATCGCGAAAACTGTTCGTTTCGTTGCATTTTATTTACGAGTGCGTAGGCTATGCATTGCATATTGATCACCGTGCGACGCCAGACGTCGGCGTCTGTCTACCTAAGTACGCGGCGTTTCAGGAAATGCGAACCAGTTATCTCCTGAATTCGCCCGAACAGTCGTAATTTATAATTAGCGGGGGCTAAGGGTGTGCGTTCCGTTTGATTTATTTTGTCATTAATTAATTCCACCCTAGGGATTTAATTAATGTAAATACTTAGTGTCCGAAATGCTACCGAAACAGCTCGCCTATGGTTCGAATTGCTGGCTGTGGTATTAACAATGCATGCTACTCCAAACAATCGTAAAAGCATTTGTATTATAAATAATAATATAATAATTAATGATAATAATCATCATGCTGTTCTTTTCTAGCTTGTCTATACAAGCATTGTATGTATGCATTGTTGTTTTGACTGTTCAAATTCAATCAGTTAATTTAGACCGGAAGCAATGTAAATTTAGAACCCCCATGTAAACATTATGGAAATTTGCCGCAGAACTCTCATAGCCTATCTACTACGAATCGTCTTAACGGTTTTTGTAATTTATCTTTTCCCAAGTGGATTCATAAATCGCGTTGCTTTGACTGTTCAAATTCAATAAGTTAAGTTAGATCCCCCATGTAAACATTATGGAAATTTGCCGCAGAACTCTCCTCGCCTATCTACTACGAGTTGTCTTGACGGTTTTTGTAATTTATCTTTTCCCAAGTGGATTCATAAATCGCGTTGCTTTGACTGTTCAAATTCAATAACTTAAGTTAGACCCCCCATGTAAACATTATGGAAATTTGCCGCAGAACTCTCCTCGCCTATCTACTACGAGTCGTCTTGACGGTTTTTGTAATTTATCTTTTCCCAAGTGGATTCATAAATCGCGTTGCTTTGACTGTTCAAATTCAATAAGTTAAGTTAGACCCCCCTTTGTAAACATTATGGAAATTTGCCGCAGAACTCTCCTCGCCTATCTACTACGAGTCGTCTTGACGGTTTTTGTAATTTATCTTTTCTGAAGTGGTTTCATAAATCGCGTTGTTTTGACTGTTCAAATTCAATAAGTTAAGTTAGACCCCCCATGTAAACATTATGGAAATTTGCCGCAGAACTCTCCTCGCCTATCTACTACGAGTTGTCTTGACGGTTTTTGTAATTTATCTTTTCCCAAGTGGATTCATAAATCGCGTTGCTTTGACTGTTCAAATTCAATAAGTTAAGTTAGACCCCCCATGTAAACATTATGGAAATTTGCCGCAGAACTCTCCTCGCCTATCTACTACGAGTCGTCTTGACGGTTTTTGTAATTTATCTTTTCCCAAGTGGATTCATAAATCGCGTTGCTTTGACTGTTCAAATTCAATAAGTTAAGTTAGACCCCCCATGTAAACATTATGGAAATTTGCCGCAGAACTCTCCTCGCCTATCTACTACGAGTCGTCTTGACGGTTTTTGTAATTTATCTTTTCCCAACTGGATTCATAAATCGCGTTGCTTTGACTGTTCAAATTCAATAAGTTAAGTTAGACCCCCCATGTAAACATTATGGAAATTTGCCGCAGAACTCTCCTCGCCTATCTACTACGAGTCGTCTTGACGGTTTTTGTAATTTATCTTTTCCGAAGTGGATTCATAAATCGCGTTGCTTTGACTGTTCAAATTCAATAAGTTAAGTTAGACCCCCCATGTAAACATTATGGAAATTTGCCGCAGAACTCTCCTCGCCTATCTACTACGAGTCGCCTTGACGGTTTTTGTAATTTATCTTTTCCCAAGTGGATTCATAAATCGCGTTGCTTTGACTGTTCAAATTCAATAAGTTAAGTTAGACCCCCCATGTAAACATTATGGAAATTTGCCGCAGAACTCTCCTCGCCTATCTACTACGAGTCGTTTTGACGGTTTTTGTAATTTATCTTTTCCCAAGTGGATTCATAAATCGCGTTGCTTTGACTGTTCAAATTCAATAAGTTAAGCTAGACCCCCCATGTAAACATTATGGAAATTTGCCGCAGAACTCTCCTCGCCTATCTACTACGAATCGTCTTGACGGTTTTTGTAATTTATGTTTCCCCAAGTGGATTCATAAATCGCGTTGCTTTGACTGTTCAAATTCAATAAGTTAAGTTAGACCCCCCATGTAAACATTATGGAAATTTGCCGCAGAACTCTCCTAGTCTATCTACTACGAGTCGTCTTGACGGTTTTTGTAATTTATCTTTTCCGAAGTGGATTCATAAATGGCGTTGTTTTGACTGTGAATTCAATAAGTATGTACAGAAGCAGTGTCTGCTCGTCCAATTCTGGAGCATATTTGAAAGTCTTTTCGTGCTTGTTTCGACCGTCAGGCCTTCAGGTTTGCGCCTTCATCAGTCACTTTGTGTCTTTGTAGGCGGAGTGTCGGGTGATCGCCCCGATCACCTCCCACGTTAAGTCGATTATAATTTCGCGCACGAAGAAGCCCCAACAATTAAGTAGGCAGTTTCCACTCGGATTCCCATCGGGGCGACATTTTTCCATCGCCTCCGGATAATTTCCGTGCGAAATTGCCCAATTATAAAACTCCTGGGCGCAAAACTTCGGCGGTTGAAAGTTTCTGCCCCCCAGCCGCCCCCTGCGCGGATCGTGAATGCAAATGCAGCGGCAGGATCCGCTCTTTACGGTTGTTATCGTAATAATTAACCGCCAGTTAAGACTGGCGGCAAACTAGCAGTTTGTAGTGTTGCAGTATAAGTGTACAAGTATTAAAATTGAAGTCGATAATTGACTTATGAGATGGGTGCAATTAAGATCGTACATGCAGACCAATCATCGACGGGATGACTATTTTTTTATTCAATTGATTTTGTATTGGTTCTGTGTACCATGTAAATTGTCTACGAGGTAAACGCATCCCCTTGATGAAGATGAGGGGCGTTCGAGGGCCGTAATCGCCGCCGCTGCCGCCTCCGGTCGCCCCTCGGCCCTGGCAGCAAGTCGATATCATAGCTCTTAATCCGCGCAGCTCCGAGCTGTCGATTAAACGCCGCCCCCAGGATAATGAAATCCACGTCGCCAAGTAATTAGCAATTGCCCGCTGAAGTGAGGAGACAAAGGCGCCACTCGGCGGCGGCGGCACCTTTGGGGCAGCCCCGCCCCCGCGAGGTTTCAGCAAGAAGAGCGATTTCTCAGAGTTACTACAAAAACAATTTTTCACCAGCTTCAACAATTACTTGTGGTGATTAGTATGGTGGTGGTTGGTGGTTGGATTGTGGTGGAATGCAATACAAATACAGGTCAAGGCATTGTTGTGCTGACGACAACAATAACAGAATACTGCAAGCACGCAAGGTTACCAGTATTGCATACGACCACTACGCAAGGAACCTATACGGCCATCACAGTAGATATAAATACCTAGGATAATATAGACAGTAGATAGATAGTGTAGAGAGATGACGTATTCATGTCACTCTAGCTGTACGCTGTCACGCTGATCATTTAGTAAATAAACATGTACTACTACCCGTAAGTGTCTAATTGATCCCACTGCACCGAGATCAGGAATCACCACCGTGATACATCGGAATCCCGTCTGATCTCACATGGCGATCCAAGCGACCCTAAGCCGGTCATCACAGGATTTGCTGATGGCTTCAACGTTTATCTGGCAAACCAGGATTTTTGGTCCGAGGTTTCTAAACACTTGGTCCTTATGAAGACTGTTGGCTGAGTTGTGTTGTCTTGCCATTGAGTATTCTTGTTGTATGTTGGCCGGGAGATCGTACTGGTGGTTTTATCGCTGGCTGAGTTGTGTTCTCTTGCCATTTAACATTAGTATTGTTTCTTGGCCAGGAGATCGTACTGGTTGTTTGACCATTCTAGCTCATTTAGCGTTATCCAGGGTGCACGTGTAGTCTTCTACTACGGACGCGAGCTAGTTTGCACCCCAATGATAATTCTCGATAACAAAACTAGTGTTGGATGTTTGCAGATTTATCCTTAGATACAGTCAATTGTCTGACTGAATTTTTTAGACATGTCCCAAAATGTCACATGTCCCACATGTCCCAAATGCCACATGTCAAATGTCACATGTCCCACAATATATGACACTTTTATTATATACATAGCCGATACTTATACCTACTTTTATATAAAAACTTCGGGTACAGAATATCAAGGAGAGCAATAAAAAAAAAATAGGTAGTGGTAATTATAAAAAGAGCGATCGTTAATCCCAGTTTTTTTTTTATATAAAAATATACATAGCCGATACGTATACTTTTATCAAATAAACTCCCACTACACTAAGTGGTGGTGATTATAAAAACTAAATGAACGAAATTTGCATGTGCCACTAATTGGGTTTTAAAAATGTTTTACGCCTGCGAGAGCAATAAGTCACGATATTGGACGGTCCCGGTGGGTGGGGCAGGCGACCTCCAGCAGCGCACTTCGAGAGTTTCTGATTATTAATTAGCGGAGTTTCGTTAATTATTTCCTCTCTCCGTCCCATTGTCTCCCCCGTTCGAATCTCGAAGTTGTTCTGCTTAAATGCACCGCGCCGGAAGCGGCTTTCAATTAGAATTCCCAATGCAAGATGGAAATTCGCAGATTTGTTGACGTGCCGTTCAACAGATTTATGGCTTATTTGGCCGTTTACATTTTTTTGCTGTGAATTTAAGAAGCTTTTGCAAAGATCGATCTTGGGTCATTAAAGACGTTTAAAATTTTCAAAATATCAATGACACAAATTTTCAGAAATTTCGGCGATACCTGTCAACTGGGAAAGCTATATGTTCCATTTTCTCACGTATTTACTTCATAACTTTCGTCCAATTTTCAGAGGATATATTTTCAGGCATACTGTATCCAAATCTGGCATGAAAATTTTTAAATATCCATTAGACAAATTTTCAGACATTTCAGTGACTGACATAGCGATACCTGTCAACTGGGAAAGTTATATGTTCTTTTTTTGTGTGAATTTAGTCATCAAACAAGAAAACTTTTGGAACCTTAATTGCAGTTTATGCGACTTTATTGCCTGAAATGGCATATTTGGCCATTTACATTTTTTTTTTTTGGGAACTTAAGCAGCCGAAACTTCGTTTCGTAAATATCCAACTTGGGTCATCAAACAAGAGAGTTGATCACTTTTATTTTGTGAATTTAGTCATCAAACAAGAAAACTTTTGCAATCCTAATTGCAGTTTATTCGACTTTATTGCTAGACATGTTCTCGTACACACAGTCGCGCAGTCTGGCCGCGCGTTATGTTTTAATTTTATGAATCATTTAGATTACGTTATCTCGCCCAGGATTAATTGCCCCAATTATGTTGTAAACTTTTTTTTTATGTATCGCTCAATGTGAATTATTATCCAAACTGGACTGCGTTATCGCACTTATTGATGTATGCGTTTGTGTTCCTTATCGCTAACAAGCACTGATACTGTAGTTTGAGGTTCCCAGAATGTACCGAGATACAGTTTCGGCCGTAATTACACTTCTAAAACTCCTAGCATACTTGTAGATTCGTAGATTAATCTAATTCAAAAGTTTGATATTTTCAAAACATCCATCAAATCTCAGATCCAGCTATTACATTATTAACGATATTTCAAAAACCAGCGAATCGATCTTGATCCAATTTATACCTGATATTTGGTGATACGTTGGTCTATAGGATATTTAATTTCTTTAATATCCAATGCCTGGTTTTTGAGATATTTATATTTTTGTGATTTTCAGTGCAATTCTCAGATCCAGCTATTACATTATTAACAATATTTAAAAAAAACAGCGAATCGATCTTGATCCAATTTATACCTGATATTAGGTGATACGTTGGTCTATAGCATATTTAATTTCTTTAATATCCAATGCCTGGTTTTTAAGATATTTATATTTTTGTGATTTTCAGTGCAATTATCACATCCAGCTATTACATTATTAATGATATTTCAAAAACCAGCGAATCGATATTGATCTAATTTATACCTGATATTAGGTGATACGTTGGTCTATAGAACATTTAATTTCTTTAATATCCAATGCCTGGCTTCCAAGATATTTATATTTTTATGATTTTCAGCGAAATTCTCAGATCCAGCTATTACATTATTAACGATATTTCAAAAACCAGCGAAATGATATTGATACAATTTATACCTGATATTAGGTGATACGTTGGTCTATAGGGTATTTAATTTCTTTAATATCCAATGCCTGGTTTTTGAGATATTTATATTTTTGTGATTTTCAGTGAAATTCTCAGATCCAGCTATTACATTATTAACGATATTTCAAAAATCAGCAAATCGATATTGATTCAATTCATACCTGATATTAGGTGATACGTTGGTCTATAGCATATTTAATTTCCTTAATATCCAACGCCTCGTTTTTGAAATATTTATATTTTTGTGATTTTCAGTGAAATTCTCAGATCCAGCTATTACATTATTAACGATATTTCAAAAACCAGCGAAATGATATTGATACAATTTATACCTGATATTAGGTGATACGTTGGTCTATAGGGTATTTAATTTCTTTAATATCCAATGCCTGGTTTTTGAGATATTTATATTTTTATGATTTTCAGCGAAATTCTCAGATCCAGCTATTACATTATTAATGATATTTCAAAAACCAGCGTATCGATATTGATCCCATTTATACCTGATATTAGGTGATACCTTGGTCTATAGGGTATTTAATTTCTTTAATATCCAATGCCTGGTTTTTGAGATATTTATATTTTTGGTGTGATTATGTGATTTTCATTGAAATTATCAGATCCAGCTATTACATTATTAACAATATTTCAAAAACCAGCGAATCGATATTGATCCAATTTATACCTGATATTAGGTGATACGTTGGTCTATAGGGTATTTAATTGATTTTATATCCAATGCCTGGTTTTTGAAATATTTATATTTTTCTGATTTTCATTGAAATTTTCAGATCCAGTTATTACATTATTAACGATATTTCAAAAACCAGCGAATCGATGTCTATCCAATTTATACCTGATAGTAGGTGATACGTTGGTCTATAGTTTATTTAATTTCTTAAATATCCAATGCCTGGTTTTTGAGATATTTATATTTTTGTGATTTTCAGTTAAATTGTCAGATCCAGCTATTACATTATTAACGATATTTCAAAAACCGGCGAATCGATGTCGATCCAATTTATACCTAATATTAGGTGATACGTTGGTCTATAGTATATGTAATTTCCTTAATATCCAATGCCTGGTTTTTGAGATATTTATATTTTTGTTGTGATCATGTGATTTTCAGTAAAATACTCAGATCCAGCTATTACATTATTAACGATATTGCAAAAACCAGCGAATCGATATTGATCCAATTTATACCTGATATTAGGCGATACGTTGGTCTGTACTATATTTAATTTCTTTAATATCCAATGCCTGGTTTTTGAGATATGTATATTTTTGTGATTTTCATTGAAATTTTCAGATCCAGCTATTACATTATTAACGATATTTCAAAAACCAGCGAATCGATGTCGATCCAATTTATACCTGATATTAGGGGATTCTTTGGTTTATAGTATATTTAATTTCCGTAATATCCAATGCTTGGTTTTTGAGATATTTATATTTTTGTGATTTTCAGTGCAATTCTCAGATCCAGCTATTACATTATTAATGATATTTCAAAAACCAGCGTATCGATATTGATCCCATTTATACCTGATATTAGGAGATACGTTGGTCCATAGTATATTTAATTTCTTTAATATCCAATGCCTGGTTTTTGAGATATTTATATTTTTGTTGTGATCATGTAATTTTCATTGAAATTCTCAGATCCAGCTATTACATTAGTAACAATATTTCAAAAACCACCGAGTCGATGTCGATTCAATTTGTACCTGATATAAGGCGATACATTGGTCTATAGTATATTTAATTTCTTTGATATCCAATGCCTGGTTTTTGAGATATTTATATTTTTGTTGTGATCATGTGATTTTCATTGAATTTCTCAGATCCAGCTATTACATTATTAACGATATTTCAAAAACAAGCGAATCGATGTCGATCCAATTTATAGCTAATATTAGTTGATACGTTGGTCTATAGGATATTTAATTTCCTTAATATCTAATGCTTGGTTTTTGAGATATTTATATTTATGTTGTGATCATGTGATTTTCAGTGAAATTCTCAGATCCAGCTATTACATTATTAGCGATATTTCAAAAACCAGCGAATCGATATTGATCTAATTTATACCTCATATTAGGTGATACGTTGGTCTATAGTGTATTTAATTTCTTTAATATCCAATGCTTGGTTTTTGAGATATTTATATTTTTGGTGTGATCATGTGATTTTCAGTGACATTCTAAGATCATGCTATTACATTATTAACGATATTTTTAAAACCAGCGAATCGATGTCGATCCAATTTATACCTTATATTAGGTAGGAAAATTCCCAAACAAATTTCTGATTTTCCATTTAATAATAAAACATTTTGAACTTTTTCGAGATAACAGAAAATGGAAATAGGTTACACTAAAGTGTAAAAGCTAAATGACCTGTTTTGAGAATTTCGTTCCAAATCCGAAACAGCAATGTTCTTGGAGTGTCTCAACACCCTTTTTGGGCACCCTGTACGTGTACGTTGGTGGAACTAGGGCTGGGCATTTCTGGTGGAAATTCGCAATTTCAATCACGCTAATTCCGGGCCGAATCCGGCGACTTTACTGTCAGACTTTTACGACCCCTCCACATAATGGAGAATTTTATTTTTACCCCCATATGCCCGGGAGTTACGAGGCCACGGCGGGAGAAAGGAGCAAGGACACTCCCCGGGATTGCCGCCGTAAACTTTTCGTTTTCACTGCCCCGGAATGCGCTGGCCTGCGGAGTCGCGTGTCAGCCGCCCCCCGATCTCGATAAGGGCCGGACCACAACGCAATCACAATAAATAAAGCCGCCGCCTCCTCGCCGCTGCCCTTTCGATGGATCAGCCGTGTCTTTTTTCGCGTTGTTTCTGGCCGAGTTTCGAGAGTCTCCAGTGCATAATTTCCGCTGCGAAGGCCCCCGCCGATCGATTGTCCGCGCCGCTCCCGTTTCAAGGGCTCGGCCGGACACACGGGGATGACTCACGCGCCACGCACCCCGCTCGCCAATGTGTAACGAAGCTGCTGACCTGCGAACGCTTTGTGTCGCGTTTGTTGCACAACATTGTGACGGCCATCACAATGACACCGACATCAAACAGGCGCTGCATAATTCATTCGTGATTAACCGCGGGACGATACATATCCTGTCGCTCCCGGCAACTCCCATATCAATCATTCCTCAAACAACACACGAAGAATTCGTTTATACGCGTGCAAAACAGAAAAGAGCTATAGAGATTCAAATCTAAACATTGTTCATGGGGTGTAGACGAGGAAGCCAAAATACGCACAGGTAATCGGAATAATCGTTCGAAGGTTGTAGGTAGACGAAGTCTCCTTCTCCTATGTAGATGAAGGAGGTAGATGAAGGAGGTAGATGTAGATGAAGGATGTACATGAAGGAGGTAGGTAGATGAAGGAGATAGGTAGACGAAGGAGAAAATGATTCGCTTCAAACATGGACGAGAATACTATAGGACCACCGACATTGTCAATCATAGAAACGAAAATTTCACAAATTCTTGCCTAGTACTCCTACAGCGAATAAACCAAGTCAAAGTTAGAAAAAACGGGACTTTCCAGAACCTATACCCCTTTTTAGGCTAAGCCTGAAGTCGGGCCGACTTCAGACGTACCGACAAAGATACCGCCGTACGCCACTAAATGCCGCCGAGCACCAACTTACTATTATATATTAAAAGCGAGCCACAGCTCCACTTCCGATCACAAACATGTTAGGAACTCCTGGAATCTCAAGAAGTATCAACAATTACCACAAAATTCCAAATAAAACTTTTATAAGGTCTTAGTTATCGAAATTTATTCAAGAAATTGTGGTGTAAGGACGAGCTGCTGAATTCGCCTCAAGCGAGGAGACTATATTGCCGAGTGGATCGGGTCGATCGGCGATCACCTCATCACATTTACATTCCTCCCGCGTTTTTTTCCCCAACAAAGGACACCGAGCGATGGGTTTGATTATCGGATTCAATGACGCTGATTACCAGCGGGGCCCGCTTTGTTCGCCCCCCGGATGCACCGAAGCCCTTTATGTGTGCGCGCCCCTGCGAGCGCGCGCACTTCCGATTGCCCCCCTTCCTCTGGCGCCCCCACAGCTTCCGGGGCGTCGCGGCGGCCGGCCGTGCATTTTAAAAGGCGCCCCCGTAATGAAATGCCGCCCGTCAAATTACCCGGCGGCGGAGGCGGAAATGGGGCGCAAAAAAATACTACGGGCGTCGCCGCTAATTTCGTTCCGATGTTGGCCAGGAAGCGACAAACGTGGGCGGCTAAGTTGGCAGCACCTCGTAAAAATCGACGGCGCGAGGAGTGAAGCCTTGCAAAGCCTTCGACCACTGCTCGGGTTTACTGCGGTTTCCAGAACGTAAGTTATGGTAGCAGCAGTAATTAACTGTAAGATGGCTTTTGTAAGGAACTTAACGTTTTTTGTTCGAAAAACTTCGTGAGGAAACTTTAGGAGGTGCAGGATTAGAATGTGCTGGTCCTTTGCGTTTCATCTTACAAGGATTACAACGTACTAACGAAACGATAATTGCAGATCTGCTGCGCTAATGTTAAAAGTACCCGTTGAACTCACAGGTTCCTGGCAGGGATTTGTTGGCCGTATGCACGATGCTAAAAAGTGATCAGCGTTTGCGTAGTGTTTATGACGCGGCAAACAACGGAGGATCACTACGCGAAGCTATAAGTAGGGCGGGAGGAAAAAAATAAGAGTCCTGCGACAGATCGCGTCCACTTCACGTCAGAGCGAGAGATCGAAGACGCCTCACTGAGAAAACGGAAGCCAAAGTACGATTTTCGGAAGATCCGGAGAGACTGCTTCAACTAAGTCCAGAGGTCAAAAACTGGCGCGGGGATAGTTCGAGAGTGGCGACACGCCAATACGTTATTGATTAATTAAATGATTATTATAATATCACTTTGTTTATTGATGTAAATTATTTCGTATTTCACACCCCTTGATCCTACCTTGAACCCTGAGAAAAAACCATTCACGTAAGTAACGATCACTTTTTTTTTTTTTTTTTTTTTTTTTTTTTTTTTTTTTTTTTTTTTTTTTTTTTTAGGGTCTTGGAGTCCTGCCATAAGGTACGAGCCTACAGCCAGTTCAATGATGTCAGGATTATATATTTATATTTTTATTTGGCAATTTCTAAGGAAGGTAGTGATTGATGTGAAATTTTTTCTATTGTTTAAAGCTAGTAAATGAATAATGCTTACGGGGAGTGGGATATTGTAATTTGATAGGTCGTTCATCAGGGTTTTTCGTGGTGAGGAATATTTTTGACATGAAAAAATTATGTGGTTTAGTGTCCCTTCACCCTCATTCCATTCGCATTGGGGATTTGGGACTATCCTTATTTTAGATAGATGGCTGGGGAAACAGCCATGGTTAAGTTTAAGTCGCTTTAAATCCATAAATAAAAGTACGTTTTAATATTGTTTTAAATGACGACTTGAACAGAAACAGCTGTGAACGTCTCAAATATTATTGTTTTTTTACTTTGCGTTGACCCAGCAAATTACTTGTTTATTTCCTGCTGTTATCTTTAGGTGTCACTTGATAGCAATTAAAAGTTGTTGCACCGCAAGCTCCGTGCAAGTTGTTGTTATTTTTTGCGGCACACATTTGCTTATTTACGCGCAGTGAATCACACGTACAGCGATAACGCTGTACTTTGCAGGCTGGCCTTATCTTATCTCGCATTGGAATGCAAATGCTTTAACGGCCTGCAAAAAAAATATATCCGAAGCGTTGAATAAGTGTACAACGATTATAAAGGTGAAAAAACTTGCTCGTGCTATCACTGAATTGGATGTATGAATATTTTTTTATCCGGCGAACATGTTTTAAGGAGAATACAAAAAAACATTTTTTTTTCATTAATAAATGACACGTGGATTTATAATGGTCATGGAAACTAACCACCGGTTAAAGTTAACCGCAAATTGCGCAATTAAACTTGACGTTAATGGGTGTGAGAACAGTTACGACCTTATTTCGCCATCATTACTCCAAAGTTAGTACAAGTGTCCACCTAGGCAGCCTTAAAGCTTTTGGGTTAATTATTAACCAACACCCTGATTACATAATCCCCATTTAGCAACTATTCCGCGTTACGACCGTAAAGGTCCGCACTTAAAAACTGGCAGTTATCCCCTTTAATTGAACTGGGAAAAATGGCGCACGTGTGAACTCTCCGGCGCCATTTAATTCCACCCCATTACGGTAATAACTGAATTTAATCCGCGGACTCGTTACACCTCCCGCGCCTCCTCTTAGCCCGCCGTCGCGAAAGCAATTTGCTAAGCGCCACGGTCCCTGGACGTAAAAATGCAATCACTGTAATCTGCTGTAATTGGTAGCGCACGTGATGGAAATCGCGAGTGGTGGTGCGCACCACCGAACCGCAAAGTTAGAGAATTGGGGTACGAAGAAGTGGAGAGGTTGAGAAGAAACAGCATTAACTGGGAATTGGTGGTCAGCTACTGAAAGTTCAGCACCAATAGGCGCAACATTACGGATAATTACAGAAATAATTCTATTGTGATGGAATAACACACGCATGTTATTACAAAGTCATGCCAACGCAGCAAGGCCGCAATACTACAACATAGCAAGGGTCTCAAATGCGGCAACGTACGGACAAGAATGCAACATCACTACTCTAAATACATGATGTTGCATTAACAGATATTTGTTTTACGTAATACTGTTCATTGCATCACTAGTGCTGTAATGAACAACATTACGTAATAGTATATTACGACATTATATCGTTAGGCGTCTTATAATAGATCGAGGAAAACATATTTTTCGAGCATTATTTTTATAACTAATACTGAAATTTTCGACAATATATTTTTTGTATATTTAATATTAAATTTGTCTTCAGTATATCTAAAGCTAAGGCTCTTGAAAATTTGACAAATTTTCAGTACTGAATAAGTGATAAAATAAAAATGAGATTACATTAGGTTAGACATTAGATCGGTAAGCGTCTTATAATAGATCGAGGAAAATATATTTTTCGAGCATTATTTTTATCGCTATTACTGAAATTTTCGACAACTTATTTTTTGTATAATTAATATTAAATTTGTCTTTAGTATATCTAAAGCTAAGGCTCTTGAAAATTTGACAAATTTTCAGTACTGAATAAGTGATTAAATAAAAATGAGATTACATTAGGTTCGACATTAGATCGGTAAGCGTCTTATAATAGATTGAGGAAAACATATTTTTCGAGCATTATTTTTATAGCTATTACTGAAATTTTCGACAATTTATTTTTTGTATATTTAATATTAAATTTGTCTTCAGTATATCTAAAGCTAAGGCTCTTGAAAATTTGACAAATTTTCAGTACTGAATAAGTGATAAAATAAAAATGAGATTACATTAGGTTAGACATTAGATCGGTAAGCGTCTTATAATAGATCGAGGAAAACATATGTTTCGAGCATTATTTTTATAGCTATTACTGAAATTTTCGACAACTTATTTTTTGTATATTTAATATTAAATTTGTCTTCAGTATATCTAAAGCTAAGGCTCTTGATATTTTGACAAATTTTCAGTACTAAATAAGCGAGAAAATAAAAATGAGGTTAGGTTAGGTTATGTATGGAAAAAAAATGTGGTACATATGCGCAATTTCAAGCCAAAATATTATATTTACACGAGCTCATATTGCGCATTTATGGAAAAAATGTGTCAAATATATGCGCAATTTCAAGTAAAAAGAGCATTATTTTTATAGTTATTACTGAAATTTTCGACAATTTAGTTTTTGTATATTTAATATTAAATTTGTCTTTAGTATATCTAAAGCTATGACTTTTCAAAATTTGACAAATTTTCAGTACTAAATAAGTGAGAAAATAAAAATGAACTTAGGTTAGGTTAGGAATAGAAGAAAAGTGTCGTACATATGCGCAATTTCAAGCCAAAAGATAGATATCCAATTTTTATCGTGTTCTTGTGTGTAATTTTCTTCGCGTTTTTCGTTGTCGACGAGATATTCCTGGATTTGGTTGACTATCCTGTACGTTCGTCCTGCCGTTGCTCCTGTACGGTCGCTTCGTCGATCGAGAAACCCCGCAACGCCGGTGGCAACATCCTTGTTAATTTCCTGAGTGGCGGCCGAAGGATCAATGTCGCCTCCCTCAGGATTCCGACTTAGGGTAATCCTGTCTCTGGGACGTTTTTCAGGAGCAGGCTAATTTCCTGCCGAGCCAAACCGCTAACAGCAAATGTATCTCCTACATCATCTTACATCTAATATCGGTATTAGACACCTTATTCGTGGCAGCCGAAGAGTAACGATTTTACAATATATATATATATATATATATATATATATATATATATATATATATATATATATATATATATATATATATATATATATATATATATATATTGTTACGTTTTTATTTTATACTTTACCTATTTTATGGGTGTTGAATATTTACGTATTTACTTGTTTTGTAACTCCTTATTATTTCTCTTATCTCAAGGTCAATGGTAGGTTCAATCAGAACTAAATATAGTCTTGTTCAAATGCTTTAATGAATTAATAATAACCAAAAACCTTAAAAACGTCTAATATAAAGTGAACTAGTCAAACAAATCCAAAACAATAGAAAACAAAATTATATTAAAAAAAACTAATATACTATGACCAACATTAACAAAATAAATCCTATATACACAAGCTAACTTATGTGAGAATATGATTCTTGTAATTTACGCAAACTCTATACTTGCAGTTATCTTCTTGCCTTTGGTCCCTTGATTAAGTCGTCCTCTTGTCCCTGCGTTCGTCTTCTGATCCTTTGTTGATTCGCACAAAAGTAAACGGCTACTTTTGTGTGCGAAGTTTAGCGGCTTGAAGTCCTGATTTTCGAATATCTCCGTCACGGCTCCTATCTTGTTGAAGTCCTCTCCTTGTTGACTGCCTTTTTCCAGTCCTATGTCCAATCGTTGAACACGCGTTAATTTTATGTAATCTATTAGTATTACGGCAACATCACGACCCTCGACCCACTACCGTCTCCCCTGCTCGCCGTTCACCCTCTACCCTCGACTCGACAATCTGTTTCTTGTTGATTATTTCCGATCTTAAATTCTTCAATCTCACATGCGTCTATGCACGAAGTCACCTGTCACCCGTGGTAACCGATCAACAACCTCCATCCGCGGATCCATAAACCTTGCGATTTTCTGTGTCCATAAAATGTCTTACACATTTCTCTGTAGATTTGTGCATACTTGTTCACATTCACATTTACAATATTTACAATAATTTTAGTTAGCTTGTGCCCTTAAGATTATAATTCTATCTAATACCTATCTAATAATAATAATAAATCTATTCTAATTAATCTACTCTACTTATAATACAAATACCATCACAATATATATAATAATAACAATAACGGCAGGCACAGTAATTTGTAATTAATAATAATATGTATTTATAGGTGTAAAAAAGGTATATTGAGAATAATGTGTGTTTGTTGGTCTTATCATGTTTTGCGTGTTCTTTCAATTTTTATCTCTAATTTGACATATGTAAATCCTTTTGGACACTGGCATGAATAAATATTAATAACAACGATAATTTGTTCAAATTTTACCTCTAATGCCTGAAAATTATTAATAAATAAATTTAAATAATAAATAATAATAAATAATAAATTTTATAAATAATAAATTTTACCTGAAAATTCTTGACCAATATTATTTTTTAAGGACTCAGTTAGCATCCCCGAGTGGCGCTCTGTTGAGCTTGTCCACTATTTTTGGGACACCCTGTATTCACGTGCGCACCTAACAGTACACGGGATCTTTAGTTTTGTTTCCCCTAAAATAGAAACTCATGTTTTAAGAATTTTAATTGCTCTGAACCCGAGCAATTAAGTGGGTTTCAAGGTACAAAGTTCAAGTGGTACAAATGCGACTCTTGATCTCAGGGACTAGGCAGATAACCCAACACTAAAAAGGTCAGTCAGCAGGTCATTTATTAAGTAGGTCAGTTAGCAGGTCATCCATTAAGCAGGTCAGTTAGCAGGTTATTAATGCAAACAAAAACTGTATTATTCGTTGCAAAAGTAATTAACTTTTCTCGTTGGAAAAGTTATTTACTTTTCTCGTTGGAAAAGTGATTTACTTTTCTCGTTGGAAAAGTGATTTACTTTTCTCGTTGGAAAAGTGATTTACTTTTCTCGTTTGAAAAGTGATTTACTTTTCTATAAGTTCAGCGCTCACAGGTGGTGCCAAATATCAAGTATGTAGCCGTAAATTAGTTCTTATCTGCACTGATAAGGTATGTCGAATTACATATTGATAATGAACGCAAGTTTACTTAGTAAACGTATTTATCAGGAATTATATTTCTGATAAATACATTTTGTAAGTATTTCGGACTGTTTGGACGACTGGCGCCATCTTTCGGTTAAACTAGGCGTCCTGATAAGCATTATGGTTGTTTTAACTGTTACGTTCTGTTAAAGTACATTTAACGGTATGGTGTTATGAAAAGAATATACTGTCGATATACATATCGACATAGTATGGTGGTCACAGTATCGTGTTATGAAAAGAATATACTGTCGATATACATATCGACATAGTATGGAGGTCACAGTATGGTGTTATGAAAAGAATATACTGTCGATATACATATCGACATAATATGGTGGTCACAGTATGGTGTTATGAAAAGAATATACTGTCGATATACATATCGACATGTATTCGTCTATGTATATTGCTCATATTGATAATGAACGCAAGTTTACTTAGTAAACGTATTTATCAGGAATTATATTTCTGATAAATACATTTTGTAAGTATTTCGGACTGTATGGACGACTGGCGCCATCTTTCGGTTAAACTAGGCGTCCTGATAAGCATTATGGTTGTTTTAACTGTTACGTTCTGTTAAAGTACATTTAACAGTATGGTGTTATGAAAAGAATATACTGTCGATATACATATCGACATAGTATGGTGGTCACAGTATCGTGTTATGAAAAGAATATACTGTCGATATACATATCGACATAGTATGGTGGTCACAGTATGGTGTTATGAAAAGAATATACTGTCGATATACATATCGACATGTATTCGTCTATGTATATTGCTCATATTGATAATGAACGCAAGTTTACTTAGTAAACGTATTTATCAGGAATTATATTTCTGATAAATACATTTTGTAAGTATTTCGGACTGTTTGGACGACTGGCGCCATCTTTCGGTTAAACTAGGCGTCCTGATAAGCATTATGGTTGTTTTAACTGTTACGTACTGTTAAAGTACATTTAACGGTGTGGTGTTATGAAAAGAATATACTGTCGATATACATATCGACATAGTATGGTGGTCACAGTATGGTGTTATGAAAAGAATATACTGTCGATATACATATCGACAGTATGGTGGTCACAGTATGGTGTTATGAAAAGAATATACTGTCGATATACATATCGACATAGTATGGTGGTCACAGTATGGTGTTATGAAAAGAATATACTGTCGATATACATATCGACATAGTATGGTGGTCACAGTATGGTGTTATGAAAAGAATATACTGTCGATATACATATCGACATAGTATGGTGGTCACAGTATGGTGTTATGAAAAGAATATACTGTCGATATACATATCGACATGTATTCGTCTATGTATACTATGTATACGTCATATCGACTATGTATACTATGTATACGTCATATCGACTATGTATACTATATATACGTCATATCGACTATGTATACGTCCGTCGGGGGTGGTAATTAGCCGTAGCACAGAATTAGGCCATGTTCTTTGTAGGCCGGTAATTATCCTGCAAAACTGTATAAATTGTTTTTGTTAATAGATTGTTACGAGGCGAGCAATTCTACGCGGAGCCCTTTAATCACCGTCTCGGGGGTAATTAGCGGTGTCTGGCGGCTTGCGGCGTCCTGGGGGGCTCCCGAAGGAGGCGGCGGAACGCAATATCTGTGTTTCTGATAAATCAGCGCCGCCGCTAATGTCGCTTCGCTGTAGCCGCCCCCCGCGAGGTGAGCCAAAATTTGCGCCCCCGCACACGTCGGGGGCCGTGCTAATGGCACGAAACGGGGGATGGACGGCGTTTCTTTCCGTGGGAACCCCGATGCGGGTTTTGCATGTCTGGGGACGTCGGGGGCGGGAGGGCGGCATGGAAATTCGTTATTAATTCAAAGCTTGCCGGCATGCGAGCCGGTTCGATTTATTGACCCACCATCGATTCGTGGTGGGGGGCGGCAAACAATATTGGCCCCATTCGTCCGGTGACCGGATTGCCGCACGAGGACCGCCGCAATTAATGCGGGGCACAGAATTTAATGTCAACCACATGCTCGTGATGCTTATAAAACAATACAAGAAAATGCTTAGAAATGAACTTTAATAATCAAAAACTTTTCTTCCCTTATTTAGTTTTTACTAATTGCACATTTCGGTTAGCAAGTAACCATATTTATTAGTTACTATCTGCCGGATAAACGTACCCACAAGGGTTTATGTGGTAGTAATGGTAAAGGTAGTATGCCTGTCGCCGTCACCCGTAATGTCTGGTCGTGCGTGGGGATGTTGCAAGCACATGCACAATTGATGTAGGTGTATTGCAATCAAAACCCATATTGATACGCTGAGGCCTTGGGTACGATACCAACGGTGAGTGGCAGCGGCAACGGTGGAGCGTCAAAACACGTTTTGTTCACGTTTTGAATGCTTTGCCTGCACCAAAACGGTGCAGCTTTCTGGCGTCTCGCAGCATCTATCGGGGCTCGTTAGCGGCGGTGGTGTGCACATTATTTCCCCGGGGGTGGACGCCCCTGGCCCGCAGCGACCCCCGATTTTAATTAGACACTTCCATCTTAATGAAAAAAAAATCCGTAGCCTGTCTGCGAGGCGCGGCGCTGGCGAGATAAAGCAGATGTAAATTCAAACAACTCGCAAACTCGGGGCGGGGGCGCGCCGCCCCCGGGCGCCGCTTTTTTGCGCGGCCGCCCCGCCGACGGTAATGACGGGGGGCGGCCCTCGGCGTCGCTTCTTGTAGCCGAGCCTTTAAGCGACAGATATAATATAATTTGGAGTGCCAGGCTTTTGTGATGATACTGCGTGCTCGCCGCCGCCGGAGGGTCTCGTCGGCCCTTTCAGGCTGCCACAATGGGGACCGCTTCAGTGATCGATTTGCGGTCTCGGACGCCACCACAAGTCACCAATTGATTAACGTGCAATATAATCAGTGGAGGTTAAAATCTGCGTATAAAAATGCTCACCGCGACCATTTGACCTTGAAATTACGCCTTCATTAATGACGGCCTATTTCTGTTACAAAGGCTAATTACCATCGCCAAAGAACTACCCACCACACTAACTATGTACAGTCATGGACTCTAAGAATGTCACTGTCGGTAAGAGCCATCGGTTCGACTTCCTTGTCTCGTCGAGCACGGTAGAGTGCACGGTAGAGAGATGCCTGCCCAGTTCAATATACAAGACACAACACTGAACGCCGAATTGCTCCGAATGCAAATTCGTCTCTACCGTGCTCGACGAGACAAGGATGGCGAACCGCTGGCTCTTACAGACAGTGACATTCTTAGAGTCCATGACTGTACATAGTTAGTGTGGTGGGTAGTTCTTTGGCGATGGTACTTAGCCTTTGTAACACAAATAGGCAGTCATTAATGAAGGCGTAATTTCAAGGTCAAATGATACACGACCATAATGGTACACGGACATGATTTACAAATGAAATACCTCGAAATCACAGCAAACCAAATGCAGATGATGAGTTTGGGATTGTGTGTGCATGGACACATGCACACCGTTCACCGCTCGTAGTAGTTAAGCAACACGGGTTCTGGATCGCCCCCCGCGAAGATTTCGATTAATTTAAACCGCGTTTTAATCGAACTTTTGATTCGCGTTAATCGGCTGAATTGCGCAGGTAATTACATTGTGGTGATTCGGACAAGTGCTGACCAGCGTACCACACAACCTTGACCCACCCACCGCCTCCCCCCTTGCACCCCAACGGACGACACACGACGGCCCCCGCGGTGTGGTCGCCTGGTAATTGCACATCTGGCTTGCCAGACACCCCCCACCAAGATGTATAATCGTACACATTTGTCGCCCATAAATCATGCTGCACCCTTTCAAATAGCCGTCTCAAGCAGCTGCGCGCCACATGTGTACGATTATACATCTTGGTGGGGGGTGTCTGGCAAGCCAGATGTGCAATTATCAGGCGAAAACACCGCGGGGGCCGTCGTGTGTCGTCCGTGGGGGGCAAGGGGGGAGGCGGTGGGTGGGTCAAGGTTGTGTGGTACTCTGGTCAGCACTTGTCCGAATCACCACAATGTAATTACCTGCGCAATTCAGCCGATTAACGCGAATCAAAAGTTCGATTAAAACGCGGATTAAGTTAATCGAAATCTTCGCGGGGGGCGATCCAGAACCCGTGTTGCTTAACTACTGCTCGTATCGTACCCGAGGCCTTAGTGTCCCACTCGATCGCCCTGGACCACCTGAACCCGCACCATGGCCTGGTGAATCACCCCAGGTAATCACCCTCTTCATTTGGCACTACTGACCTCACAGATGGACACAAGTATTTTGGGGAATATGTGCTAAACATCACCATTATTTAATCTACCTTTTACAATCAAAACCTTTTGTCGTCAAATTTAAGCAAATAACTTGTATGAATACTCCAATTTCGGTTAATTTAAGCACGAAACTTCATGAATACGCCAATACATTTCCATCTATTCTACCAAGTGAATTGAATCGATAATTTACTGAATTGCCGCCACCTGAAACAATTACTTCATCATATAAACGCAGAATCTGCAGTGGCATAAATTATAATCTCACGGATGCACCGGCTGGCCTGCCATGCGGATTAATTGGGGCCGGGCCCTTCGATATTCCCCGGCGCCGAGGACGTGATATCCGGCGCCGGCACAAAGCGGCCAGGACGAGTCGGGAATCAATTGGCTGCGAGCGGAAAGTTTCCGCGAACTTTACACTCGACGCCTGCGGAAAGTTGGCGCTGGGTTTCATTGTATCGCGGATGTTATTTAATGCGACATAATGAGCGCCGGCGCCTGCACAAATTGGGAAAGTCGTGGAATGGCGGCTTATAAAATTTATCAATGGGCAACTTGGGAGTTTGCGGGAGCGAGTTTATTGGATCGTTCCTGTTAATGGTGGCGCCGCTAATATTTCAAATGGGCGGGTAAGTGGAAATGTGTAACTTTATATTGTATCAAAACTTGTCGTGGAAGAACGTAAGATAATCGTATTGGAGATCCGGCCACGGGTCGTTGCCAACCGTACTACCAACTTCTGAACCACAAGTCAGTACGATTAGATTCAGTACGATCGCCAGAATGCAACATACGCAAGGTCCGGCATACGGTCGTGACCCCTGATAACGTACGAGCAGTTACTCATAACTTCACAGAATTTTCATAATATGCAGTGCAGTACTTGAGGAATATAAGACGTTTTGATAGAATTTCTGAACTTCTTCTCCACTAAACAATTATATAAATTGTGACGTACCTGAAGGGCAGTCAGCGCGTTAGGCCGTGGAGCGAGTGGAGGGTCCCTTCGAAGTAGTGACGAGGGCCAGGCTCTCGGTGTCAGAGAATGGGGGGGGGGGGGGGGGGGGGTTAAAAAAAGGCTCCACGTAATTTTAACCTCGTTGCTACTTCGTCGCAAAGGGTGGCTCCACCCTACCTGCGTGGGTGGACGGCAGACAGTCAGCGAAGTTCAGAAATCACGAACTGCCACAACGCTGACCGTTTGGCGCCAACACCACCAGATTTAAATCTCGCAGTGAGAATAGAAAACTGTAACTGAAATGAATGCCCGATCGAGAAAACGTGGGGGGAACAAAAAAAATAACAGGTGTGAGTTTGTAGTGTAATATCGGCGTTTATTCACACACACAAACGACGGACACCGTGTCTGCGCTCCTGAAAATAAATACCTCCGCACGCAACCCTTTCACGCAGGGTTCACTCTATTCGGCCGAATATAGTAAGCTCCTAATCGCGCGATTCAAAGGGCCGACGGAGCGACCTTTCCCTTACACAAGCGCAAGCACGTACGGCACGAACACGTAAACGCAACTCTTACACAAAAGAATAAACAATATGTCAAATAAGGAATTAACGGAGGTCTGGCTCAATTGAGACCACAAAAAAAGTATCAAAATCTATATATATATCTGGTTATCTATATCTGGCCTGTGTTCCTGGTGGTCTCGCTGGTGACTGGCCACAGCTCCGGGAGGGCGACGGCTTGCGTCGTAAACGCCTGGTGCTCGATTCGCGGCCTCCAGCCAAGAATGTTCTGGCCGAGCTGCTTAGCCCGTAGCTAAACGCCTGCAAAGCACATGGCCTTAGTCACAATGGCCGGACACGTGGCTTCACGAAAAGGAAAAGAAACAACTACTTACTCAGGTGTTATGAGCGTTTTAGTCCTCTGCCCTGTACTCGGTGCCTCAATCCCCTCAAGGGTGGTTAGCTGAGTCCCCGTTGATTATCCCGTAAACCGGATGGTGATACCCTTATCTCAACGGTTCTTCTGGCACGGTCTATACTGGACACGAGTAAGCTGAGTTCTGCTCATGGCGGCGTCTCGCCGGCGAATTTAAAAATCGCTCACAGGGGAAACGCGTCACCACAACAAAAAAATGCGAGCACGGTTGTCTACCGTGCAGGTCTATACGCCAATTAATTATTAAAATGCAGTTTCTGCCAACGCTATTTCTGGACCGTTACAAAATTATCACATCCACGCCCCTGCAAATGAAACTGGTTGCCCGCGCCCTGGCACGGGGGGTATACCTGGGATCCACCGGGGGCATAACTCCCGCCGTGCTGACGTTAATGCGGCCCCACATAAAGCCCCAACTGTGCACATTTCCTTATCTGCCCGCAAGGAAACCCTCACCAGGTCCAGGGATTAAATTACTGGGCTGCGGTCGGGCCGGCCGCAGCCGCCTTTGCTAGGGCCGCACGCCGAAGATTGAAAACCGGCCGGACGTCCGCCTCGGCGGCTGAACTTTTTCAACTTCATCCCCCGGACGCCTTTTAATTGCGTCACCGGCCCCGGGAGCGCCCTTAATAATGGGGGGCGTAAATCAAGCCCCCGGGTCGAGCGAAGGGGGCCATAAATCCGCGGAAAGTCCGACGGAGTTTTTCCGTGGGGTCGAGCAGGTTTTCGGGGCGAGAGCGGAGTTTGAAAAAATTAAACCGAATAAATCACGGAAAAGGTTGTGATTTACACGAAAATTTTTATGCCAACTCTTAAAATTGTATGGAAGCAGATGTAGAGGTAGTTGAATAGAAAATCTTATGGAGGGAGAACGTCTCCAAGTGATCTAAATTTTTTGTACCACCTTTTAATTTTTCAATAAGCTACATCGCTATTCAGACAAAATATGATTGAGCAAAAAATTATATTTTTTCGTATTGCGAGCTCATTGAGAGGTCATCAAGGACAGACCATGCTTGAAGACGCTGTTTTAAGACCAAGACCCACAAAGGATTGTAGTGCCACATAATGAACGAATTAAGGATATATTACATGACACATCTTTGAATTCTCTACTTAACTGGCGCAGTCGGTAGGATTGACCAACTTTGGTTGCACCGGTTCTGATCGACAAAGTTAAGCAACATTTAAACGTTCTGAAGGATATACTATAAGAGAAGTTCGTGGGCACACGAACTGATCTTTGAATTATCTACTTAACTGGCGCAGTCGGTAGGATTGACCAACTTTGGTTGCACCGGTTCAGATCGACAAAGTTAAGCAACATTTAAACGTTCTGAAGGATATACTATAAGAGAAGTTCGTGGGCACACCAAATTTTATATTCCCACGTATCGATTTTAAGTTCGTTTGAAACAAAAGTAAGCCTCCAAAAACCATGTTAAACTCCGAATGCAGCGAAAAGGAGCGGCAGTAAGGCACGACTCGTGGAAAAGGCATTCACCCTGCCAGTGCTCACGTCGCCCCCCATATGCGGCCAACGAAAGCATCCAAATCCCAAGCTTGCACACACACAGGGAAGATAAAGCTCCCCGTACGACCGTAAAACCATTACCGTAACCCTGGCGATTGAAAAATAACCCATTCCGGTGGGGAAACAAAGCCGGCCGCCTGCACCTTTCCTCCCCAACCGTGTCACCATTCCTCCTCCGTTCCCGACGTCGATCCCGTCCACCGCCCGATCGTGAGTTACGCCCGGGGGGCAACAAGTGCGGCGCTGCACGCGAAACCTGCGAGACGCCGCCCCTCAACAAGTCCGGGGGGCGGCGAGGGGCGCGCCTTCGGGGGCTGGCGGCGTTCCAGGCAAATGTTCCAAAAGGCAGGAGAACGCCGTGTTTGTGTAGTCGAAAGTTTCAAGGCTGCTCAAATGTAAATAGCATGAAGCATCCGAGATCAGAAAGGCCGCATTTGACCTGGATTGGTCGATCGAGGTGAACCTAACGAGGCCAGAAATATAGCTTTCATGCACGACGATGTGTACATTTTACTCCAAGACAACCCTAACAACCTAAAGAGACTGTACATAAATTGAATGCACTAAACCTTAAGAGACCAAAAATAAATTTAACAAGAAAAACAAACAAAAAATCATGACACCAAAAAGCCGAATGCCCAAAATATTTTTTTCATATTTAATGTGCAATGCGCGATATCTAAGAAATTTCAATTTTCGTTTATAATCCTAAAAAAAAAGCACAAAAAAAATCATGAGACCAAAAAGCCGAATGCCCAAAATATTTTTTTTCATATTTAATGTGCAATGGGCGATATCTAAGAAATTTCAATTTTCGTTTATAATCCTGTATTTTGGCACAATTTTAAATGATTCTCCAATTAGGCTTATATATAAATAAGGATATTTCAAAAAGGGATATTATAAATAAGTTCAACGACAAAATGATATATAAGCAGAATCCAAGCGGCTGAAATGAAGTATCTGAGGAGAGTAGTAGGGAAGACAAAAATGGACAGAGTAAGAAATAAGAAAATCAGGAAGAATTGGAAATTGAAACTCCACAGGAGTACATAGAAAATAGGCAGATTAGTAGTTGGTAGGGTCACTTGATAAGAATGGATGAAAAGGCTGAAGTAAAAATAACGTGGGAAGCGAAAACGATAGATACGAGAAGAAAAGAGGAAGACCAAAAATAGGATGGAATGAAACACTTATAAACGCTTATGAAAAGGCTCAAGTAAAAAGAACGTGGGAAGCGAAGACGATACGTACGAGAAGAAAAGAGGAAGACCCAAAAATAGGATGGAATGAAACGCTTATAAAAATACTAGAAAAAAAAACGAATGTCAGAAGGAGAAGCAAGGAAACTACCAAAAGATATACGAAAGGAAAAAAATTGTAAACAAAAAGTAAAAAGTAGAATAGGAAAAATGTAATGTATATAAAATAACACTGTACACAAAAAGCCAACACTGCAAGGTAAAATGGCAATTGATTAAATAAAAAATAAAAATAAGTACATAAAAACTAGTTATAGCACAAGAAATGGTCGATTTCTTTGAGTACATATATTTTTTTCTTTCTCATTGGCGTTCCTTCATATATTTATATAATGGTGGAGGCGCCGGGACGACCCAAACTTTGCTAATATTTTTTTGTTACGTGGAAATTGGGAGTGTCAAAAAAGTAGAATAGGAAAATTGTAATGTATATAAAATAACACTGCACACAAAAAGCCAACACCGCAAGGCAAAATGGCAATTGATTAAATAAAAAATAAATAAGTACATAAAAACTAGTTTAGCACAAGAAATTGTCGATTTCTTTGAGTACATATATTTTTTTCTTTCTCATTAGCGCTCCTTCATATATTTATATTATGGTGGAGGCGCCGGGACGACCTAAACTTGGCTAATATTTTTATGTTACGTGAAAATTGGGAGTGTTATTAATTGCAGTTATAATATTAAGTCATGTTTACAGCTGTACGTATGAAGCATTGACGATTTTCGTGATGAATATGATTTCAGCGAATTATTTATTTTATGGTGGAGGCGCCGGGACTAAAATTAATCAACTTAATAATTTTATTAAAATTCTGTGTTTTTTTTGTTTAAAAAATTTAAATTACACCAATATATTACTAGTGTAGTATGCAATATCTCTAACAAATTATATTCATATTGATGCTGTGGTTTTTGAAATATCATTATTTATATATATGCCTAATTCGAGAATCATCTAAAATAGTGCCAAAATGCATGATTATACATGAAAATTAAAATTTCTTAAGTATCGCTCATTGCACATTAATTTTATTACATACATTGCATACCAGTATATCACTTAATATCAGTAATAAATTGCATGCAAATTGATACACTAGTTCTAGAGATATTATTATTTATGTGTGAGCAAAATGAGAGATACACACTAAAATTTAAATATCTCTAAAAACGCCCATTGGATTAAATTTTAATCAAACCAACATAATGCTAGTATATCATGCAATATCTGTAACAAATTATATTCATATTGATACGGTGGTTTTTGAGATATTGTTACTTAAATAGGAGCCTAATTGAAGGAACATTACAATAGTGCCAAAATGCATGATTATACACGAAAATTGAAATTTCTCAAGTATCGCCCATTGCATATAAATTTAATTACACACATTGCATACCAGTA
Organism: Othius punctulatus; assembly: GCA_951805005.1. Classification (NCBI taxonomy): domain Eukaryota; kingdom Metazoa; phylum Arthropoda; class Insecta; order Coleoptera; family Staphylinidae; genus Othius; species Othius punctulatus. The sequence continues at coordinate 84,618,060 of OX638142.1, read as the reverse complement.
TATCACTTAATATCAGCAATAAATTGCATGCATATTGATACACTAATTCTAGAGATGTCAGTATTCATATGTGAGCAAAATGAGAGATATTCACTAAACTTTTAATATCTCTAGAAACGAACATTGGATTAAATTTTAATTAAACCAATATATTGCCAGTACATCATGCAATATCTGTAACAAATTATATTTATATTCATACGGTGGTTTTTGAGATATCGTTATTTATATAGTAGGCTAATTGAATAAACATTAAAATAATGCCAAAATACAGGTTTATAAACGAAAATTGAAATTTCTTAAGTATCGCCCATTGTATATTAATTTAATTACACACATTGCATACCAGTATGTCACTTAATATCAGTAATACATTGCATGCATATTGATACACTAGTTCTAGAGATATCAGTATTTATGTGTGAGCAAAATGAGAGATACACACTAAAATTTAAATATCTCTAAAAACGCCAATTGGATTAAATTTTAATTAAACCAATATAATGGCAGTATATCATGCAATATCTGTAACAAATTACATTCATATTGATACGGTGGTTTTTGAGATATCGTTAGTTATATACGAGCCTAGTCGAAAAAAACATTAAAATAGTTCCAAAATACAGGATTATTAATGAAAATTGAAATTTCTTAAGTATCGCCCATTGCATATTAATTTAATTACATACATTGCATACCAGTATATCACTTAATATCAGTAATAAATTGCATGCATATTAATACACTAGTTCTAGAGATATCAGTATTTATGTGTGAGCAAAATAAGAGATACACACTAAAATTTAAATATCTCTAAATACACCCATTGGATTAAATTATAATTAAACCACTGTGATACTAGGATATCATGCAATGGCTCTAATAAATTATATTCATATTGATACGGTGGTTTTTGAGATATCGTCATTTAAATAGGAGCCTAATTGAAGAAACATTAAAATGGTGCCAAAATACAGGATTATAAATGAAAATTGAAATTTCTTAAGTATTGCCCATTGCATATTAATTTAATTACATACATTGCATACCAGTATATCACTTAATATCAGTAATAAATTGCATGCATATTGATACACTAGTTCTAGAGATATCAGTATTTATGTGTGAGCAAAATGAGAGAAAGCCACTAAAATTTAAATATCTGTAGAAACGCACATTGGATTAAATTTTATTTAAACCAATATAATTCCAATATATCATGCAATATCTGTAACAAATTACATTCATATTGATACGGTGGTTTTTGAGATATCGTTATTTATATAGGAGCCTAATTGAATAAACATTAAAATAGTGCCAAAATACAGGTTTATAAACGAAAATTGAAATTTCTTAAGTATCGCTCATTGCATATTAATTTAATTACACACATTGCACACCAGTATATCACTTAATATCAGCAATAAATTGCATGCAAATTGATACACTAGTTTTAGAGATATCAGTATTTATGTGTGAGCAAAATGAGAGATTCACACAAAAAATTAAATATCTCTTGAAACGCCCATTGGATTAAATTTTAATTAAACTAATATACTGTCACTATATCATGCAATATCTGAAACTAATTACATTTATATTGATACGGTGGTTTTTGAGTTATCGTTATTTATATAGGAGCCTAATTAAAGAAACATTAAAAAAGTGCCAAAAATACATATTTATAAACGAAAATTGAAATTTCTTAAGTATCGCACATTGCATATTAATTTAATTACATACATTTCATACCAGTATATCACTTAATATCAGTAATTAATTGCATGCATATTGATACACTCGTTCTAGAGATATCAGTATTTATGTCAGAAATGAGACATACACCTTAAAATTTAAATATCTTTAGAAACGAACATTGGATACAATGCTAATTAAACCAATATAATGCCAGTATATCATGCAATATCTGTAACAAATTATATTTATATTGATACGGTGGTTTTTGAGATATCGTTATTTATATAGGAGCCTAATTGAATAAACATTAAAATAGTGCCAAAATACAGGTTTATAAACGAAAATTGAAATTTCTTAAGTATCGCTCATTGCATATTAATTTAATTACACACATTGCATACCAGTATATCACTTAATATCAGTAATAAATTGCATGCGTATTAATTCACTCGTTCTAGAGATATCAGTATTTATGTGCGAGCATAATGAGAGATACACACTAAAATATAAATATCTCTAGAAACGCCCATTGGATTAAATATTAATTAAACTAATATAGTGCCAGTATATCATGCAACATCTGTAACAAATTACATTCATATTGATACGGTGGCTTTTGAGATATCGTTATTTGTATAGGAGCCTAATTGGAGAAACATTAAAATGGTGCCAAAATACAGGATTATAAATGAAAATTGAAATTTCTTAAGTATTGCCCATTGCATATTAATTTAATAACATACATTGCATACCAGTATATCACTTAATATCAGTAATAAATTGTATGCAAATTGATACACTAGTTCTAGAGATATCAGTATTTATGTGTGAGCAAAATGAGAGATACATATTAAAATTTAAATATCTCTAGAAACGAACATTGGATACAATTTTAATCAAACCACTATAATGCTAGTATATCATGCAATATCTCTAATAAATTATATTCATATTGATACGGTAGTTTTTGAGATATCGTTATTTGTAGAGGAGCCTAATTGAATAAACATTAAAATAATGCCTAAATACCGGTTTATAAACGAAAATCGAAATTTCTGAAGTATCGCTCATTGCACATTCATTTAATTACACACATGGTATACCAGTATATCACTTAATATCAGTAATACATTGCATGCATATTGATACACTAATTCTAGAGATATCAGTATTCATATGTGAGCAAAATGAGAGATATTCACTAAAATTTAAATATCTTTAGAAACGCCCATTGGATACAATTTTATATAAACCAGTATAATGCCAGTCTATCATGCAATATCTGTGACAAATTACATTCATATTGATACGGTGGTTTTTGAGATATCGGTATTTATATAGGAGCCTAATTGAAGAAGCATAAAAATTGTGCCAAAATGCATGATTATACACGAAAATTTAAATTTCTTAAGTATCGCTCATTGTATATTAATTTAATTACATACATTGCATACCAATATATCACTTAATATCAGTAATAAATTGCATGCATATTGATACACTAGTTCTAGAGATATTAGTATTTATGTGTGAGCAAATTAAGAGATACACACAAAAATTTAAATATCTCTAGAAACGCCCATTGGATTAAATTGTTATTGAACAAATATAATACTACTGTTTCATGCCATATCTCTAATAAATTACATTCATATTGATACGGTGGTTTTTGAGATATCGTTATTTGTATAGGACCCTAATTGAAGAAACATTAAAATAGTGCCAAAATTCAGGTTTATAAACGAAAATTGAAATTTCTTAAGTATCGGCCATTGAATATTAGTTTAATTATATACATTGCATACCAGTATATCACTTAATATCAGCAATAAATTGCATGCATATTGATACACTAGTTTTAGAGATATCAGTATTTATGTGTGAGCAAAATGAGAGATACACTCTAAAATTTGAATATCTCTAGAAACGCCCATGGGATTAAATTTTAATCAAACCAATGGGGTCTATTGGTCTATGGTCTATTGGGGTTTTCTATTTCCATCAATAATCCTCTTGAGGCGTTTACGTGGCGATCTTCTATCCGTATTATCTGCTCTGCCAATTGATTGATATTATCAGCCGGGAAATCACTGTGTCATCCGCAACTTGAGATAAACGCGTGGCTGGGGAGGGAATTAAATGCGAAGAAAAAAAAACGATAAAGTTATCATAACTGGGGCAAACTTCGTGTCTCTGGTGTCTACTCTACACAACGGAGCATGTCAGCTTCAAGCGCCCCCGCCCTTTGTCCACAGCTCCTTTCAACAAACATCCCAATACACACAACACACACACACTGAACACTCCCACGCACACATCAAGACCATGTTTATGCTCGAGACGATCCGCAGACTCCACGCTTCACCGGTGTTCGGTGTATTAATTAAGCCTTGCAGGATGATGGCAGCGATTCCGCGGGGAGCGCATTGTGCAGGGCGCGTGAAATATCGCTAATTAACCCGCCGTATAATAGCCGATTTGAAAGGAAGAGGAGCGCATTGTGCCGCTAATCAGTCCCACACCTCGCCGGTCATCGATTGTTGCACACAAACGTACGTAATCACGAATTGCCTGCAGGGATGTGTATCACTCCTGCCGGAGGAGTCACGGTTCACCAGGCGCACACAAGCGATCCTGGTTTATTGATGACGCACGGATGTTTCACCTTCTCTGCGCCTCCATTCGCCGGAACCGTACATTTGGTGTTGATATAATTAGCGATGAATGCACACACAGGAATTGTGTGTGTGGGTGTGTATCTGTGTGCAATCCGAGCGTGTTAAAAAATTGAATAGCCACCCCTTGGGAAATATGAGCTGCACGTTTTCCAATACCCCCGGAGTGCCGGGAGTATATCACCGTTTTTACTGCAGCTTCCCGTTACTGTCTAAACAACTGAAAATATACGATGCCAGTTGAAATTATTGCACGCTACAAATAATACCCGAGCGCACGGAACACACGATGCTTTGAGATAAATTAGCGATGTTTACGATACACAACTTCCAGTTTGATCACGGCAGCAGAACGCCTGATCCGTCGCAAATTCTTCCATCAATTAATGAACTCGAGTATCTTGTATCCGGCCGCACACGTGAACACGTCCCTGCACTAATCGAATCACTTCGATACGGGAGTTTGCGAATTACGTGGCGCCCACTCCTAAAAATTTAATCAAAACGTTCGGTCCTCGCATACGTCCGCGATCATTAACGGCGCCCCTAACCCAATTAGCCCGAAAACTCCGGCCAAATATTTAAACCTCCGCCCGCCCGTAATCCGCAAACAAATCGAATTTGCATGATGCCCCGCCGGCAATCAAACCGCAGTTTAAAAATTCCGATCGGGGGCAAGAAATGTGGGCGCTTTTTTTGTTGTGGGTTCCTAACGCCGAATCGATTAACGTGGCGTCGCGCTGTGGCATGCCAAACGGGTAAAGCTGGCAATGAATCAAAATTTCAAATGTTTGTTGCGTATTCATAAGTTTGCTAAAACCGGGCGGTCGGATTAAACCGGGTGTCATTGATATTGCTTTCGGAGATGGTGCGTTCAGGCATATAATAGCTAATCTCAGCATAGTACAAATGTACATTGGCAATTGCAAGAGCAAGCACAACTAAGCTGAAAATGATTAAAATTTAAATTGTAATTCATACGAAGTCTGGAGAAAGGTATAGAAATATTGAAATTTTTTGTTTCTTCCGATTTTTCACTTTCTTCAGATTGTGTGATTCTTCAGAAAGAGCATTAAGGATCTCTCTGCGACTCCCTTAAGTATGGCATCCTTTGGCCACGACCACGGCACTCGATAACCCAGTAAAGACAGGACTCCCACGATGGTCGGTTGGCAGCTCTTGCTTGCGCGTAGGGTGTCCTTCTGTCGCTGGTCAGAGCAATAAGGCTCTCTCTGCGACTCCCTTAAGTATGGCATCCTTCGGCCACGACCACGGCACTCGATAACCCAGTAAAGACAGTACTCCCACGATGGTCGGTTGGCAGCTCTTGCTTGCGCGTAGCCCCCTACCTCCCCCACCTTCTGTAGCTGGTAAGAGCAATAAGGCTCTCTCTGCGACTCCCTTAAGTATGACCTCCTTCCACGGCACTCGATAACTCAGTAAAGACAGTACTCCCACGATGGTCGGTTGGCAGCTCTTGCTTGCGCGTAGGGGGTTCTTCTGTCGCTGGTCAGAGCAATAAGGCTCTCTCTGCGACTCCCGTAAGTATGGCATATTTCGGCCACGACCACGGCACTCGATAACTCAGTAAAGACAGGACTCCCACGATGGTCGGTTGGCAGCTCTTGCTTGCGCGTACGGGGAACTTCTGTCGCTGGTCAGAGCAATAAGGCTCTCTATGCGACTCCCTGAAGTATGGCCTCCTTCGGCCACGACCACGGTACTCGATAACTCGGTAACGACAGGACTCCCACGATGGTCGGTTGGCAGCTCTTGCTTGCGCGTAGGGGGTCCTTCTGTCGCTGGTCAGAGCAATAAGGCTCTCTCTGCGACTCCCTTAAGTATGGCATCCTTCGGCCACGACCACGGCACTCGATAACTCAGTATAGACAGGACTCCCACGATGGTCGGTTGGCAGCTCTTGCTTGCGCGCAGGGGGTCCTTCTGTCGCTGGTCAGAGCAATAAGGCTCTCTCTGCGACTCCCTTAAGTATGGCATCCTTCGGCCACGACCACGGCACTCGATAACTCAGTAAAGACAGTGTGACGTACCTGAAGGGCAATCAGCGCGTTAGGCCGTGGAGCGAGTGGAGGGTCCCTTCGAAGTAGTGACGAGGGCCAGGCTCTCGGTGTCAGAGAGTGGGGGGGTTAAAAAAAGGCTCCACGTAATTTTAACCTCGTTGCTACTTCGTCGCAAAGGGTGGCTCCACCCTACCTGCGTGGGTGGACGGCAGACAGTCAGCGAAGTTCAGAAATCACGAACTGTCACAACGCTGACCATTTGGCGCCAACACCACCAGATTTAAATCTCGCAGTGAGAATAGAAAACTGAAACTGAAATAAATGCCCGATCGAGAAAACGTGGGGGGAACAAAAAATAACAGGTGTGAGTTTTGTAGTGTAAAATATCGGCGTTTATTCACACAAACGACGGACACCGTGTCTGCGCTCCTGAAATAAATACCTCCGCACGCAACCCTTTCACGCAGTGTTCACTCTATTCGGCCGAATATAGCAAGCTCCTAATCGCGCGATTCAAAGGGCCGACGGAGCGACATTTCTCTTACACAAGCGCAAAGCACGTACGGCACGCAACACGTAAACGCAACTCTTACACAAAAGAATAAACGATATGTCAATAAGGAATTAAACGGAGGTCTGGCTCAATTGAGACCACAAAAAAATGTATCAATATCTATATATATATATCTCTGGATATCTGGCCTGTGTTCCTGGTGGTCGTCGCTGGCGGCTGGCTACAGCTCCGGGAGGGCGGCGGTTTGCGTCGTGGACGCCTAGCGCTCGATTCCGGCCTCCAGCCAAGATGATCGCGGCCTCCAGCCAAGAATGGTTTTGCCGAGCTACTTAGCCCGTAACAAAACGCCTGCAAAGCACATGGCCTTAGTAACAATGGCCGGACACGTGGCTTCACGAAAAGGAAAAGAAATATCGGGCTTAACTACTTACTCAGGTGTTGTGAGCGTTTGGAAGTCCCTTGCCCTGTACCTGGTGCCTCAATCCCCTCAAGGGTGGTTAACTGAGTCCCCGTTGGTTATCCCGTAAACCGGATGGTGGTACACCTTATCTCAACGGTTCTTCTGGCACGGTCGTACTGGACACGAGTTAGCTGAAGTCTGCTCGATGGCGGCGTCTCGCCGGCGAATTTAATAATCGCACACATGGGAAACGCGTCACCACAACAAAAAAGTGCGAGCACGGTTGTCTACAGTGCAGGTCTATGCGCCAATTAATTATTAAAATGCAGTTTCTGCCAAAGATATTTCTGGACCGTTACAACAGGACTCCCACAATGGTCGGTTGGCAGCTCTTGCTTGCGCCTAGGGGGCCTAACGGAACGTCGACGGTGGGCGCATATACCAGCCTGGTGTACGACAGGTATGCTAAAGACAGTGAAGACAGGAGTGGTTCCTTCTGTCGCTGGTCCTCGAGAACGATATTATGGCAGGTTAACGTCTCACCGGAGGGCAGCGCACGCCGAAGACGTAAGGAGTATATCCGGCCTCACAGTGCAAAATTTGAACGTTGCAAGTTTCGCAATGCTTTCTTCGTGTGCCTTTAAATGTAGAGAATTAACTTCGTTAGTTTTTAAATTGAACTGTTTATTTTGTCATTTTTCACGTTGTATTGATTAGTTGGGGCGTTGTATCACCCACCGCGCAATTTTCCGCAAAGTATATGCAAATTACAACGGTTGAGGTTTTCAGATACAGTTAGCGGCCTTAACAGGGACGAATTTGATCCTCCAAAGAGACGCTGCATAATCCACGATTACCTCTCCTCGGAGCATCATCCGTGCAATTCCGTGCCCGGCAATTCGGGGGATGGCCGAGCGCGCGTTTTATTCATCGCTCGGGGCCGTCGTAATGAGGATTTGCGGGCTCCGAGGTAATCGCATCTTTTTTTCCCTGCTCCGGGGGCGGAATTTCCCGGCGAGTTACCCGCGGGTAATCCACTTGGCCCCCGGCCGTCCCCATTCCGGGCACGTCCTCACCTGCGCTCCGGGCCGCTAAATTCCAGGATTTTAAGCGATATCATTTACGACCCCCGGGGATCATCCTCGCCCCGGATCGCGTCAATTAGATGCAAATAGGGGGTGATTGACGGCGGCGCGTCGTGGGGGCGGTTATTAATGACTCCGGCGGTTTATCGGCCGCCGCAGCGAGACGCGAGGAATTCACGGCGAGGGGGATGAGGCGAGGATCGAGTTTGCGGCGTCGATGTTTGTCTTTAATTTTGCGGTTTTTACGTTGTTTGCGGTGAAAATTTAAGCATCAAGAATCATAAAACCGATGGAGATGAACTCTTTGTGAGGAAACTGGTGTGTGCAAAAACCGCGCTTACCTCGTACCAAGACGAGGACGAGAACCGACCGACGCCAGCTCTACTGACTGTCTCTCCCAGTAGCCCTACGATAAGAATTTTAAGCCCTATCTACCGCAATCGCTGACTCTCATAGCAGCCCCACTGTGGTGGAATGCAGCACAATGTATGTCATGGCATTGTTGTGCTGACGACAACAAGAACGCAATACTGCAAGCACGCAAGGTTGCACGTATTGCATACGATCACTTCGCAAGGAACCTACACGGCCATCACAGTAGATATAAATACCTAGCATAATATAGGCAGTAGATAGATAGTGTAGAGAGATGACGTATTCGTGTCACTCTAGCTGTACGCAATGACAAATGGTGACGCTGACCTGGTGAAATGGTGACGCTGGTCAGCGTGACAAATGGTCACGCTGACCATTTACTAAATAAACATGTGCTACTACCCGTAAGTGTCTTAATTGATCCCACTGCACCGAGATCAGGAATCACCACCGTGATACATCGAAACCCCGATAAGAATTGACGTAATCCTGATGACTCATCATCATTATTGACGGAAACTGATGGTATGTGTGCAAAAACCGCACGTAGCTCAATACAAGCCGAGGACGATAACCAACTGACTCTCCCAGCAGCTCCACGATAAGAATTGATAGCCTGCTCTACCGCAATCAAGGACTCTCCCAGCAGCCCCACGATAACAATTGCAAGCCAGCTCCACCATAATCGCTGACTCTCCCAGCAGCCCCACGCTAAGAACCAGATAAGAATCCAGACAACTTATCATCACAATTGATTAAAACAACCTGAGTAATGGTTAACCTCACGATTCAGTAATTACCGGGCAAGTATCGGCCGCGAATCACGCTCCAAGTTCCAAGTTGTAAATCAGGTAAACATATTGCAAGGCGCGCGTATCCCGACGTTTCGCAAAACAATAACGTTAGTGCTCGTAAATAAACCCCCCCGCTTTGCAAATTCCCGCGTCTAAGATCCGGCTCCGGCAAGATCAACACGCCACAAACTCCTGGAGCTCCCCGAACAATCGGGGGCGCGCTTAAATAAACCGCGCCATATCCCAAACACCATTACCGCCTCCCGGGAGATTCATCCCCGGCACACTCTGTTTGCGCGGAGGTAATACGTGTGCTAAGGACACCAAGCCAAGTGATCAAACACACGGCGAAATTAATGCGCCCACGAGATTGCGCGGCGCACAGTGGAGAGCCATCAAAGTTGGCTTGAAATTTTTACACACTCTAAACACCCAAAGTTATGACAACCCTTTTAGTAACGTTCTAGAATAACCGAAAGCTATTCTACGAGATCGGTTTTATTGGTAATAATGTAACCAATAACCAACACATTGCTGTCATACGATGCGTCCAGCGCGTGGAATTATGCTCGTCCAGGTCGTCCAGCCTGGTCGCAATTAACGGGCGTCGAGACGTAACTCGATGAGTAGGAACAAAGAAAGGGGCGCAAGTTGTCAGATGGCCCCACTCGTGTTGTCAGCTCTGGCGGCTAGGATGCAACAGTGCGTTCTCCGATGTACTTTTCACCAACAAATCCCCCGCAAGGGTTGAGATAGAAATCTCAGTATGGCACTTCTCTAATCATCCCGATTTCACGGCCACGTCCGTTTACAAAGCAAATGATTCCTGAAGGAACCTCCAATTAGCTCTGGCGGCTAGGATGCAACAGTGCGTTCTCCGATGTACTTTTCACCAACAAATCCCACAAGGGTTGAGATAGAAATCTCAGTATGGCACTTCTCCAATCATCCCGATTTCACGGCCACGTCCGTTCACAAAGCAAATGATTCCTGAAGGAACCTCCAATTAGTGACGAGGTCCATTTTGAACATGTAAAGTTGCTAATCATCTAAAAAAATTTAATTCCTGTTGGAACAGCAATAATTATAGTTGCTGATGTAAAATAAGCTCGAGTGTCAACATCTATTCCTACTGTAAATATGGCAGCCTTGTTATATTGTATTGTTGCGGCCTTGCTACGCAAGCATAACAGTGCGTGTTGTTATTCCATTGCACTGTATATTTGCGGGGAAGCCGTCAGATGTGGGAACACCGACAGATTTTTCCACCGTCATCTGGATTCGCACGCCGCCGCCCCTCGCGTGTTATCTGCGTCGGTTCCGATGCGTAATTGAACCCACGTCCACTTGTCACGCGTCCCGCGCGGCCGATAAGAATGTGAAAAGGGTTGCCGGGAGCGCCGTGGACATTGTGCGCCCCGGGATAAATCCGGGGGAGACTCTTTTAATGGCCGGCCCCATTCATCCCGGCGGATGCGCCCGTGTGGGGGCGGCTGAAAGCCATTTGGCTTTAATTATTTTCGCGTCCTCCGGGGGCACACAGACGCCTCTCTCGCCGTTTCGATTGTGTGAAGAATGGGCGCCCGGTTTGCATCCTCGACGGTGCCATTCACGTTATAATGGGGGTTCAGTGTCGGTTGTGAGACCGTGCGTAATTGACCGTTCCGCGAATTGATTAGGGCTGCGTCGGAGGGTTTTTGTAAGGGGCATTCATATTTGGGATTGGTTGTTGCGAACCATGTATCGGTATCATCGGATTGACGGATTATCCACTCATGCCTACACCTCTTATGTACCGCCGCAACGTCCTATAAGATGAGTCGTTTGCATCTAAGCGAATTCACGTGAATGCTATTTATCTTGCCTCGTGCGTAATTACCGGACCTAGGTGTTCCAGAATCCGCAAATACCTCCTATGTACGACCAACCACAACATCCTAAGATATGAGTCGTATTCATAGAAGTGTATTTCCGTGAATGCAATAGTAGTGAGGCTAGGAGAGTTCTGGAACAATTTCTCCATAGGATTATCTGGCCAAGGTGTTCCGGAAATCGGCAAACGCCTCTTAGTGGCGACTCACAAATCCTAAGGTATGAGTCGTATTCATCGAAGTGAATTCCCGTGGATGCTATTTATGTTGCCTCATGCGTTAATTACCCGACCTAGGTGTTCCAGAAATCGGCAAACACCTATGTACCACCTCTCACATCATCCTAAGATATAAGCCATATTCATCGAAGTGGATTTTCGTGAATCCAATAGTAGTGAGGCTAGAAGAGTTCTGGAACAATTTCTCCATGAGGATTATCTGGCCAAGATGTTCCGGAACTCGGCAAACACCTCCCATGTGCCGCCTCTCATAACATCCTAAGGTATACTAAGGTATGAATCGTATTCATCGAAGTGAATACCCGTGAATGCTATTTATCTTGCCTCGTGCGTTAATTACCGGACCTAGGTGTTCCACAAATCGGCAAACACCTATGTACTGCCACTCACAACATCCTAAGGTATGAGTCCTATTCATCGAAGTGAATTGTTGTGAATGCTATTTATCTTGCCTCATGCGTTAATTACCGGACGTAGGTGTTCCAAAAATTGGCAAACACTTCCTATGTACCACCTCTCACATCATCCTATGATACGAGTCGTATTCATCGAAGTGAATTTCTGTGAATGCAATAGTAGTGAGGCTAGGAGAGTTCTGGAACAATTTCTTTATAAGGATGATTTGCCCAAGGTGTTCCGGAAATCTGCAAACACCTCCAATGTACCGCCACTCACAACATCCTAAGGTATGAGTCGTATTCGTCGAAATGAATTCCAGTGAATGCTATTTATCTTGCCTCATGCGTTAATTACCGGACCTAGGTGTTCCAGAAATTGGCAAACACCTCCCACGTACCACCTCTCACATCATTCTAAGATATGAGTCGTATTCATCCAAGTTAATTTGCGTGAATGCAATAGTAGTGGGGCTAGGAGGGTTCTGGAACAATTTCTCCATAAGGATTATCTGGCTAAGGTGTTCCGGAAATCGGCAAACACCTTCCATGTACCGCCACTCACAACATACTAAGGTATGAGCCGTATTCATCGAAGTGAATTTCCGTGAATGCAATAGTAGTGGGGCTAGGAGAGTTCTGGAACAATTTCTCCATAAAGATTATCTGGCCCAGGTGTTCCGGAAATCGGCAAACACCTCTCATGTATCGCCACTCACAACATCCTGAGGTATGAGCCGTATTCATCGAGGTGAATTCCCGTGAATGCTATTTATGTAGCCTCATGCGTTAATTACCGGACATAGGTGTTCCAGAAATTGGCAAACACCTCCTATGTACCACCTCTCACATCATCCTAAGACATGAGTCGTATTCATCGAAGTGAATTCCCGTGAATGCACTAGTAGTGAGGCTAGGAGGGTTCTGGAACAATTTCTCTATAAGGAATATCCGGTCAAGATGTTCCGGAACTCGGCAAACACCTCCCATGTGCCGCCTCTCATAACATCCTAAGGTATACTAAGGTATGAGTCGTATTCATCGAAGTGAATACCCGTGAATGCTATTTATCTTGCCTCATGCGGTAATTACCGGACCTAGGTGTTCCACAAATCGGCAAACACCTATGTACTGCCACTCACAACATCCTAAGGTATGAGTCCTATTCATCGAAGTGAATTGTTGTGAATGCTATTTATCTTGCCTCATGCGTTAATTACCGGACGTAGGTGTTCCAAAAATTGGCAAACACTTCCTGTGTACCACCTCTCACATCATCCTATGATACGAGTCGTATTCATCGAAGTGAATTTCTGTGAATGCAATAGTAGTGAGGCTAGGAGAGTTCTGGAACAATTTCTCTATAAGGATGATTTGGCCAAGGTGTTCCGGAAATCTGCAAACACCTCCAATGTACCGCCACTCACAACATCCTAAGGTATGAGTCGTATTCGTCGAAATGAATTCCAGTGAATGCTATTTATCTTGCCTCATGCGTTAATTACCGGACCTAGGTGTTCCAGAAATCGGCAAACACCTCCTATGTACCGCCACTCACATCATCCTAAGATATGAGTCGTATTCATCGAAGTGAATTTCCGTGAATGCAATAGTAGTGAGGCTAGGAGGGTTCTGGAACAATTTCTCCATAACGTTATCTGGCTAAGGTGTTCCGGATATCGGCAAACACCTCCCATGTACCACCTCTCACATCATCCTAAGGTATGAGTCGTATTCATTGAAGTGAATTTCCGTGAATGTAATAATAGTGTGGCTAGGCGAGTTCTGGAACAATTTCTCCATAAGGATTATCTGGCCAAGGTGTTCCGGTAATCGGCAAACACCTCCTATGTATAGCCACTTACAACATCCTAAGGTATGAGTCGTATTCATCGAAGTGAATTCCCGTGAATGCTATTTATCTTGCATCATGCGTTAATTACCGGACCTAGGTGTTCCAGAATTTGGCAAACACCTCCTATGTATTACCTCTCACATCATCCTAAGATATGAGTCGTATTCATCGAAGTGAATTTCTGTGAATGCAATAGTAGCAGGGCTAGGAGAGTTCTGGAACAATTTCTCCATAAGGACTATCTGGCCAAGATGTTGCGGAAATCGGAAAACACCTCCCATGTACCGCCACTCACAACATCCTAAGGTATGAGTGGTATACATCGAAGTTAATTGCCGTGAATGCTATTTATCTTGCCTCATGCGTTAATTACCGGACCTAGGTGTTCCAGAAATTGGCAAACACCTCCTATGTACCACTTCTCACATCATTCTAAGATATGCGTATTCATCGAAGTGAATTTCCGTGAATGCAATAGTAGTGAGGCTAGGAGGGTTCTGAAACAATTTCTCTATAAGGAATATCTGGCTAAGGTGTTTCGGAAATCTGCAAACACCTCCCATGTACCGCTACTCGCAGCATCCTAAGATATGAGGTGTATACATCGAAGTGAATTCCCGTAAATGCAATTTATCTTTCCTCAGGCGTTAAGTACCGGCCCTAGGAGTTCCCGAAATCGGCAATTGCCTGCCCACTGCACAAAGCACGTGGATTTATCGGCGTTTAAATGCGTATTATAAGTGTCATTTATAGGAGCAATGTGTCTACCCATTCCCAAACCTTTAAACATGTCCCTAGCACCCGTTAAATGATTTGTTCTCCACTTTATGCGGTCCACAAGTGTCTTAAAAAAAGGGCACGGAGACAAAACGTCTTGGCATGCAAGTGTAATTCTGATAATTCTGCCGGGAATAACTTAAGCTGTGTGCAAGCAGTACCGGCTTTAGCCGCCACAATTAATTTCGGTGACATGGGAAACCGCCGCCGGCAAAAATGCGAGGCAGCAACAAATACCTAGCCCGGTGTCACATTAATCCCATCAGCGTGGATAAAAGCATGTGTTCGGGCACTCTGGAGGACAAAGGAAGTCACGCAATTACGGCGTTTCGTCCGTGCGGACGCGATGTTTAATTCCGCTGATAAATTGCACACTTGCCGTGGCCCGGGGCTCGGAGGCCTTTATTATCTGGTCCGAGGCGTTCACGGCAATCCCCCGCCGTTAATACCATCAATAAGGAGATAACACCGGGGGCTATCGGCTTAGCTTATTAATTACATGCACCTTCCACCCCCATTAAGTTCCCGGCGAGCGCGCATTAATGAAGTTCACGGCCAGCGGACAGCTTTTACGAGCCATAAACTGTACTGATGTAATCATCGGTTTCTAGTACGTACAAGGTGTCATTAGTTTTATTTTAGCCAGAAACAAAGTCGGTACAAATATGAAGTTTTAAATAAATTTTGATTCAGACGTTATTTAATACCAGAACCATTATGAGTATGTGTGACCAATTAGCATAAACTTGCCTCTAATAAGTTTTGTATATATTTCTAATCGTAGTCTGTTCATCGCCCATGTATTGAAATAAACACATCTCGCGAGATATTCGGTCCAAACAAATAAGTACGAACGCAGCAGTATAACGTGGTGGCCCAGGATGTTATACTTCGCGCAACGATAGTTTGTTTTTATGACATTGATTTGCAATAAACATTATAAGGGTGGGATTGTTAACCGACGATGGAAAGACCGGGCTTCGGTACAACTTGCGTATCGAACGTGCAACTATTGATTAATTGAAGCAATAACCCGCTGTGCCACACAGCCACGGCCGGATTTTTAATGAAAGTTTGACGAAGCAATCACGATGGCGCTTTGAAGTTGCGGCGGGCCTCACTGAAAAATATTTTGTTTGCGCACGCACAAATGAACGGCATGCATAATTAATCCCCCGCCGGCGTTCGGCATGCACCACCCCCGCACACCGTGGTAACCGAGCCGAATCATTCCCCATTATAAAATCATTGCGAAAGTTTGCCCCGATGGAGTCCCCCGTGCACCCCCGGCCAGAGCATCGGATTCGCGTTAAGGCCCGGACGAGGAGGCGCTCCTGAAATCACCCCTCCGGGAGCGCGCCGTAATCCCGCTGCAAATAGCCAATCGGTCGCGCCGGAGTCAATTAAAATCGCCTCGATCTAAATCATCCCCCGGCCTTGGGGGCGCGATGTGAAGGGGGCACGGACCTTGGCCGACTAATTGCCGGGATCGGGGAATTATGAAGCCGTTCGGCGGACGTTAATTCGCGTCCCTAATTTACGAGCCGCCCCCCGCCGGGGGTGGTCGCATCGAGCGGCCCCGCTGCAGGTTCCCATAATCTGTAATTTCCGTCGTTTACCATAAATATTCCATAGAGCTGTACCGTAGAACGTTCCATTTTTTTTTATTGAACCGTCGTCACTTTACTGCCTTTACTGCCCTATTTATAATGATCTCGGTGTAAACAAAGACGTGCAGAATTTTTATGGCGCAGTCAGTAGGATACCTGATAACGTAGCTACTTCTTTGTTGCCTATTCGAACTTTTACTGAGTTGTTTACTAATAGTCTTTTTGCCTATTTAAAATGATCTCGGTGTAAACAAAGACGTGCAGAAATTTTATGGCGCAGTCGGTAGGATACCTGATAACGTAGCTACTTCTTTGTTGCCTATTCGAACTTTTACTGAGTTGTTTACTAATAGTCTTTTTGCCTATTTAAAATGATCTCGGTGTAAACAAAGACGTGCCGAATTTTTATGGCGCAGTCGGTAGGATACCTGATAACGTAGCTACTTCTTTGTTGCCTATTCGCACTTTTACCGAGCTGTTTACTAATCGTTATTTTGCCTATTTAAAAATATCTCCGTGTAAACAAAGACGGGCAAAATTTGGATGGCGCAGTCGGTAGGGTCCCTGATAACGTAGCTACTTCTTTGTTGCCTATTTGAACTTTTACCCATATGTTTACTAATGGTTTTTTTTGCTTATTTTAAAAGATCTCGATGGCGTGAAAAATTTGCATGGCGCAGTCGGTAGGGTACCTGATAACGTAGCTACTTCTTTGTTGCCTGTTTGAACTTTTACTGAGTTGTTTACTAATAGTGTTTTCACCTATTTAAAATGATCTCGGTGTAAACAATGACGTGCAGAATTTTTATGGCGCAGTCGGTAGGATACCTGATAACGTAGCTACTTCTTTGTTGCCTATTCGAACTATTACTGAGTTGTTTACTAATAGTCTTTTTGCCTATTTAAAATGATCTCGGTGTAAACAAAGACTTGTAGAACTTTTATGGCGCAGTCGGTAGGATTCATCATAACGTAGCTACTGCTTTGTTGCCTATTTGAACTTTTACCGAGCTGTTTACTAATCGTTATTTTGCCTATTTAGAAAGATCTCCGTGTAAACAAAGACGTGCAAAATTTGGATGGCGTAGTCGGTAGGGTTCCTGATAACATAGCTACTGCTTTGTTGCCTATTTGAACGTTTACCGAGTTGTTTACTAATAGTGCTTTTGCCTATTTAAAATAATCTCGGTGTAAACAAGGACGTACAAAATTTGGATGGCGCAGTCGGCAGGGCACCTGATACCGTCTTTTACCAATAATTTTTGTTTGTCTATTTAAAAGATCTCGGTGTAAACAATGACGGGCAAAATTTGGATGGCGCAGTCGGTTTAGCAGCAAAATTCTTTAATATATTACCTCAGAAGGTAAAACAACTAGATGCAAAGAAACTTACTACTAAATTAATAACTGTACTTGCTCAAAGGTCCTACTACACCCTTGAAGAGTACTTATCCAATATAAGGGCCGACATTGGCATGGTCATTGACTAATTCACTCCATTTTACATTTTACATTAACCACTAACCGTTACCTGTGCCTGTTTAAAATGATCTCAGTGTAAACATTGACGGGCAAATTTGGAAGGCGCAGTCGGTAGGGTACCTGATAACGTGGCTACTGCTTTGTTGCCTATTTGCACTGTTACCGACTTGTTTACTAATAGTTTTGTTGCCAATTTATAAAGATCTCGGTGTAAACAATGACGTGCCAAATTTTAATGGCGCAGTCGGTAGGGTTCCTGATACCGTAGCTGCTGCTTTTTCCAGTCCTCGCGAGTGTTTATTAATGGAAAACGGGCAGATTGGAGGCCGGCGGCGATCGAGGGAGGCGGCAGGCCGCCGACAAAGGCGCGCGCCTCGCCTAATCGATTTCAATTTGTAGTATCTTGGTCCTAACCGCCCCCGCGGGACCGTAACTCTTTGCCTGAAATCTCGGGGCGATAGAGGGGCGATCCACCGTAAAAAATCTATACAGTCGCTAGGCCGGAGGAGGACTTTTGACTTGCACTGTTTTCGACCAGCCCACGGATAACAATAAAATCCGTTCAGACCTTTAAGCCTTTATTTATAAAAAAATAAACCGTGGTTTAACAGTGATTTCCTTGGTTTACTAATAGTTTTTTTGCCTACATAAGAAGACGTGCAAATTTTGGATGGCGCAGTCGGTAGGGTTCCTGATAACGTAGCTACTTCTTTGTTGCCTATTCGAACTTTTACTGAGTTGTTTACTAATAGTATTTGTGCCTATTTAAAAAGATCTCGGTGTAAACAATGACGTGGAAAATTTGGACGGCGCAGTCGGTAGGTTTCCTGATAACGTGGCTACTTATTTCTTGCCTATTTGAGTAACCTGGGTAACCTTATGTAAAACACCAATTAATATTATCAATATTTCAATAAATAACGCTAGTTTTTGAGATATCACTGTAGTAATATTTGAGAATGTCGTCTAAAATACACGTTCACACTAAAAATCAATTATCTCAAAAGTTACACATTGGATCTTTATGTAATTGAGCACTTTGAATATCGAGATATTGCTGAATATCGACAATAAATTGTATTAAGATTGATACGCTAGTTATTCAGATATCACTATAGAATGTCGTCTAAAATACACGTTCACACTAAAAATCCATTATCTCAAAAATTACACATATGATCTTCATGCAATTGAATACTTTGAATATCGAGATATTGCTGAATATCGACAATACATTGTATTAATATTGATACGCTAGTTATTGGGATATCACTATAGTAATATTTGAGAATGTCGTCTAAATTACACGTTCACACTAAAAATAAATTATCTCAAAAATTACACATTGGATCTTCATGCAATTGAACACTTTGAATATCGAGATATTGCTGAATATCGACAATAAATTGTATTAATATTGATACGCTAGTTATTGAGGTATCATTATAGTAATATTTGAGAATGTCGTCTAAAATACACGTTCACACTAAAAATCAATTATCTCAAAAGTTACACATTGGATCTTTATGTAATTGAGCACTTTGAATATCGAGATATTGCTGAATATCGACAATAAATTGTATTAAGATTGATACGCTAGTTATTCAGATATCACTATAGAATGTTGTCTAAAATACACGTTCACACTAAAAATCCATTATCTCAAAAATTACACATATGATCTTCATGCAATTGAATACTTTGAATATCGAGATATTGCTGAATATCGACAATACATTGTATTAATATTGATACGCTAGTTATTGGGATATCACTATAGTAATATTTGAGAATGTCGTCTAAATTACACGTTCACACTAAAAATAAATTATCTCAAAAATTACACATTGGATCTTCATGCAATTGAACACTTTGAATATCGAGATATTGCTGAATATCGACAATAAATTATATTAATATTGATACGCTAGTTATTGAGGTATCATTATAGTAATATTTGAGAATGTCGTCTAAAATACACGTTCACACTAAAAATCAATTATCTCAAAAGTTACACATTGGATCTTTATGTAATTGAGCACTTTGAATATCGAGATATTGCTGAATATCGACAATAAATTGTATTAAGATTGATACGCTAGTTATTCAGATATCACTATAGAATGTCGTCTAAAATACACGTTCACACTAAAAATCCATTATCTCAAAAATTACACATATGATCTTCATGCAATTGAATACTTTGAATATCGAGATATTGCTGAATATCGACAATACATTGTATTAATATTGATACGCTAGTTATTGGGATATCACTATAGTAATATTTGAGAATGTCGTCTAAATTACACGTTCACACTAAAAATAAATTATCTCAAAAATTACACATTGGATCTTCATGCAATTGAACACTTTGAATATCGAGATATTGCTGAATATCGACAATAAATTGTATTAATATTGATACGCTAGTTATTGAGGTATCATTATAGTAATATTTGAGAATGTCGTCTAAAATACACGTTCACACTAAAAATCAATTATCTCAAAAGTTACACATTGGATCTTTATGTAATTGAGCACTTTGAATATCGAGATATTGCTGAATATCGACAATAAATTGTATTAAGATTGATACGCTAGTTATTCAGATATCACTATAGAATGTCGTCTAAAATACACGTTCACACTAAAAATCCATTATCTCAAAAATTACACATATGATCTTCATGCAATTGAATACTTTGAATATCGAGATATTGCTGAATATCGACAATACATTGTATTAATATTGATACGCTAGTTATTGGGATATCACTATAGTAATATTTGAGAATGTCGTCTAAATTACACGTTCACACTAAAAATAAATTATCTCAAAAATTACACATTGGATCTTCATGCAATTGAACACTTTGAATATCGAGATATTGCTGAATATCGACAATAAATTGTATTAATATTGATACGCTAGTTATTGAGGTATCATTATAGTAATATTTGAGAATGTCGTCTAAAATACACGTTCACACTAAAAATCAATTATCTCAAAAGTTACACATTGGATCTTTATGTAATTGAGCACTTTGAATATCGAGATATTGCTGAATATCGACAATAAATTGTATTAAGATTGATACGCTAGTTATTCAGATATCACTATAGAATGTCGTCTAAAATACACGTTCACACTAAAAATCCATTATCTCAAAAATTACACATATGATCTTCATGCAATTGAATACTTTGAATATCGAGATATTGCTGAATATCGACAATACATTGTATTAATATTGATACGCTAGTTATTGGGATATCACTATAGTAATATTTGAGAATGTCGTCTAAATTACACGTTCACACTAAAAATAAATTATCTCAAAAATTACACATTGGATCTTCATGCAATTGAACACTTTGAATATCGAGATATTGCTGAATATCGACAATAAATTGTATTAAGATTGATACGCTAGTTATTCAGATATCACTATAGAATGTCGTCTAAATTGCACGTCCACACTAAAAATCAATTTTCTCAAAAATTAAACATTGGATATTCATGCAATTGAACACTTTGAATATCGAGATATTGCTGAATATCCACAATAAATTGTATTAATATTGATATGCTAGTTATTGAGATATCACTCTAATAATATTTGAGAATGTCGTCATTACACGTTCATACTAAAACTCAATTATCTCAAAAATTACATTTTGGATCTGCATGCAATTGAGCACTTTGACTATCGAGATATTGCTGAATATCGACAGTAAATTGTATTAATATTGATACGCTAATTATTGAGATATCACTATAGTAATATTTGAGAATGTCGTCTAAATTACACGTTCACACTAAAAATCAATTATCTCAAAAATTACACAATGGATCTTCATGCAATTGAGCACTTTGAATATCGAGATATTGCTGAATATCGACAGTAAATTGTATTCATATTGATACGCTAATTATTGAGATATCACTATAGATATTTGAGAATGTCATTTAAATTACACGTTCACACTAAATATCATTTATCTCAAAAATTACACATTGGATCTTCATGCAATTGAGCACTTTGGATGTCGAGATATTGCTGAATATCGACAGTAAATTGTATTAATATTTATACGCTAGTTATTGAGATGTCACTGTATTAATATTTGAGAATGCGTCTAAATTAGACGCTCACACTAAAAATCAATTATCTCAAAAGTTACACATTGGATCTTCATGCAATTGATCACTTTGAATATCGAGATATTGCTGAATATCGACAATAAATTGTATTAATATTGATACGCTAGTTATTGAGATATCAGTGTAGTAATATTTGAGAATGTCGTCTAAAATACACGTTTAAGTTTTTATTAATAACACTATTATTGTTGAGTACGTTGAATTTATTTGTAAACACTAAGAAATGAGTAGCTTTATTCACCTTTAAGGGTCGGTCCTTTCATCTATTGATAAAGTTCAAAATACTTACCAGACGAATCATGAAACCCACGAGGAGATGTGAACTGATAGAGCAACTAGTTTCTAACTTCCTTGCCCTATTTATCACGCAAATATACTTTAACATGGAAAGATCGGAACTAGATATAAGTTTATTTTGAATATTTTTGTTTCGTCACCCAAAGTTTGTGTACATTATTTTATTAAGTAGATCAATTTGTTTGTAGTAAATAATGAATGATAAATTATTTTTGCAATCGTCAATGGATTTCGTTAATTAGTCCTACGAAATGTAGGTAAACTAAAATACACATGCAAAACATTTGATTGCTTGTGGAAAATAATTTGAAAGATGGGAAGTAGATATAAGTTTATTTTGAATATTTTTGTTTCGAGACCAAGAGTTTGTGTACATTTATTTATTAAGTAGATCCATTTGTTTGTAGTAAATAATGAATGATAAATTATTTTTGCAATCGTCAATGAATTTCTTTAATTAGTCCTACGAAATGTAGGTAAACTAAAATACACATGCAAAACATTTGATAGCTTGTGGAAAATAATTTAAACATGAAAACCAGTAAATGCTTTTATAACAAATTGTTTCAGATCACCTCTGGTCAAGTGGATGATAAGGTAAAGTGTAAATATTGCTTGAGATTATATAGTTAGTTACCTTTGATATCATACCAGAGGGCCATAATTTTAGATGGCCGACGGTCATTTTCAAAGGGCCTTGCATCTGGCGGCACTTTGTTAATTTCAGATTGCCCGGGGTCATTTGCAAAGTGTAATTTGCACGTTTGTGGAACGTTTCATTCATATGTACAATAGCGTATAAAAAAACGTTAACAGTAACGTGTACGTTACTTCACAGCATCACAATCTAATGTCATATATTATATATGTATGTGACATTTGAATGTGACGCTGCAAGTAACGATTTCAGATGGGACATACGTTATGAACAGTACTTATCGCCGAGAGAACTGAGCATATCGGAAAAGAAATATCTTTCTTGCCCGTGCGAGAAAGATATTTCTCGCACGGGCACTGTCAAAACAAATTTGATTCACTGTACATGTTACTGTATAGTTTTAAACGTGTTCTGTCTAATTCCATAAAAACAAATCTGATATGTTAATGTACAGTGTTTATATATATATATTTGTTTGATGTTATTTAGATGTTTCTGTACAGTTTAATAAACATACTACTGTTAATGTTTTCTTGATACGCAATACACCTGATTCACATTAACAATGTCGTTGCTTTTTAAGTAAGTTGCTGAAGTACCGCCATGCAATGAGGCCTTTAATAATTTCAGATCGCCTGGTTTGAAAGCGTAATTTGCACAATCGTGAGCTTTGCTTGTTTTCATGCGATGAGATAATCCGATAGTTTCAGATCACTTGTGGCTATTTAAAAAAGAAGTCATCACAAAGATGACTTTAAGGTATCGAAAGTACTGGGCATGCAATGCAATATTTCTATGCTGGCTTCCTATAATTTCAGGTCGCCTGTGATCATTTATGTAGCGAAATTTGTACCAGCGACGAGAGCCTTCTTTTTATTATTACGATATTGGCGACTCATGACTTCAGATCGTCCGTAGCCATTTGAAAAAGTATCACGAAATAACTTATACAAGTACTATAATGAGTACTGCAATAATGTAGTGACAGGTCGCCCGTGGCCATATGCAAACAGCAGTTTTATATGAGGAGCGTGTGGTGGAACAGCCCAAAGCTAAGACTGTAAGGCCAAGACTGAGGCTGTAGAAGATGAAGAAGAAAATGAAATAATCTGATATTGGCAGCCTTCAGCGGTCTATTCAGATCACCTGTGGTCATTTATACATAAAATTTGTTCACTAAAACTGAAAATAAAATTGATATGACGTCAATAGGCGCGGTGTTTTTTTTTCTAGTAATGTTTAGCGTGAGCCCATAAAATGTGTTCATGTAAACCGGAAATAAAATTGATACAGTTATACGGCATTTACGTGAAAGGTATTTGATTTTTTTTTGTAGCAGTGATGTTGCCTGGAATAAAATCCACACCACCATATTCCAGTCGATATCATTTTAAATATACTGCGCTGGAGCTCGTGTAAAATTGCCGATACGATAATGCCGTCCCTTAACGGCCATTCGAACGTAACGCTCGCCGGAAATAAAAATAAAAAAGGGCCGCCCCCGTTCGCCCCAAGTGGGCCGCTCGCTGTACATAAATAAACCATTAAACGTTTCATGGCTGCGGAAATTTGCAAGTGGATTTAACCCGGCTGGCGATTGCTAATCCGATAAAGTTGGCTGACCGTGCCGGGAACTTATCCCCCCCGCCTGGGCCCAGCAACCCTCCGGACCCGGGATATTGGTCAGCAGATGTTTGGCCGCGAAAGGGCGCGCGAGAGGAGAGATATACGCGATCGCTCAATCGATTCGTGGCAGCGTCGGAATCCACAAAGCGGCCGACCAAATTTATTGCCTCCCAGTTTGAATTGAAAACGATAAGCGATCTGCACCACCAAACTACAATGGAACGAAAATCATATGTGTCTACACCTGAAACTAATGTACACTGGGTGATCTTGCTAACATTTGTGGTGTAATTAACTTAATTTTATTGGCCATCAATGAAATATTAGGAACGTTCACACTAAAAATCAATTATCTCAAACATTACACATTGGATCTTCATGCAATTAAGCACTTTGAATATCAAGATATTGCTGAATATCGACAATAAATTGTATTAATATTGATACGCTAGTTACTGAGATATCACTATAGTAATATTTGAGAATGTCGTCTAAAATACACGTTTACATTAAAAATCAATTTTCTCAAAAATTACACATTGGATCTTCATGCAATTGAGCACTTTGAATATCGAGATATTGCTGAATATCGACAATAAATTGTATTAATATTGATACGCTAGTTATTGAGATATCACTATAGTAATATTTGAGAATGTCGTCTAAAATACACGTTTACATTAAAAATCAATTTTCTCAAAAATTACACATTGGATCTTCATGCAATTGAGCACTTTGAATATCAGGATATTGCTGAATATCGACGATAAATTGTATTAATATTGATACGCTTGTTATTAAGATATCACTATAGTAATATTTGAGAATGTCATCTAAAATACACGTTCACACTGAAAATCAATTATCTCAAAAATTACACATTGGATCTTCATGCAGTTGAGCACTTTGAATATCGAGATATTGCTGAATATCGACAATAAATTGTATTAATATTGATTCGCTAGTTATTGAGATATCACTATAGTAATATTTGAGAATGTCGTATAAATTACATTTTCACACTAAAAATCAATTATCTCAAAAATTACACATTGCATCTTCATGCAATTGAGCACTTTGATTATCGAGATATTGCTGAATTTCGACAGTAAATTGTATTAATATTGATACGCTAGTTATTGAGATATCACTATAGTAATATTTGAGAATGTCGTCTAAATTACACGTTCACACTAAAAATCAATTATCGCAACAATTACATATTGGATGTTCATGCAATTGAGCTCTTTGAATATGGATATATTGCTGAAAATCGACATTAAATTGTATTAATATTGATACGCTAGTTATTGAGATATCACTATAATATTTGAGAATGTCAGCAAAATTACACGTTCACGCTAAACATCTATTATCTCAAAAATTACACATTGGATCTTCATGCAATTGAGCACTTTGGATGCTGATATATTGCTGAATATTGACAATATATTGTATTAATATTGATACGCTAGTTATTCAGATATCACTATAGAAATATTTGAGAATGTCGTCTAAATTACACGTTCACACTAAAAATCAATTATCTTAAAAATTACACATTGGATCTTCATGCAGTTGAGCACTTTGAATATCGAGATATTGCTGAATATCGACAATAAATTGTATTAATATTGATACGCTAGTTATTGAGATATCACTATAGTAATATTTGAGAATGTCGTCTAAATTACACGTTCACACTAAAAATCAATTATCTCAAAAGTTACACTTTGGGTCTTCATGCAATTGAACACTTTGAATATCGAGATATTGCCGAATATCGACAATAAATTGTATTAATATTGATGCGCTAGTTATTGAGATATCACTATAGTAATATGTGAGAACGTCGTCTAAATTACACGTTCACACTAAAAACCAATTATCTCAAAAATTACACATTGGATCTTCATGCAGTTGAGTACTTTGCATGTCAGGATATTGCTGATTATCGACAATAAATTGTATTAATATTGATACACTAGTTATTGAGATATCACTATAGTAATATTTGAGAATGTCGTCTAAATTACACGTTCACACTAAAAATCAATTATCTCATAAATTATACATTGGATCTTCGTGCAATTGAGCACTTTGAATATCGAGATATTGCTGAATATCGACAGTAAATTGTATTAATATTGATACGCTAGTTATTGAGATATCACTATAGTAATATTTGAGAATGTCGTCTAAATTACACGTTCACACTAAAAATCAATTATCTGAAAAATTACACATTGAATCTTCATGCAATTGAGCACTTTGAATATCGGCAATAAATTGTATTAATATTGATTCGCTAGTTATTGAGATATCACTATAGTAATATTTGAGAATGTCGTCTAAATTACACGTTCACACTAAAAATCAATTATCTTAAAAATCACACATTGGATCTTCATGCAGTTGAGCACTTTGAATATCGAGATATTGCTGAATATCGACAGTAAATTGTATTAATATTGATACGCTAGTTATTGAGATATCACTATAGTAATATTTGAGAATGTCGTCTAAATTACACGTTCACACTAAAAATCAATTATTTTAAAAGTTATACATTGGATCTTCATGCAATTGAGCTTTTTAAATATCGAGATAATGCTGAAAATCGACAATAAATTGTATTAATATTGATACGCTAGTTATTGACATATCACTATAGAAATATTTGAGAATGTCGTCTAAATTACACGTTCACACTAAAAATCAATTATCTCAAAAGTTACATATTGGATCTTCATGCAATTGAGCACTTTGAATATCGAGATATTGCTGAATATCGACAATACATTGTATTAGTATTGATACGCCAGTTATTGAGATATCACTATAGTAATATTTGAGAATGTCGCCTAAATTACAGGTTCACACTAAAAATCAATGATCTCAAATTGGATCTTCATGCAATTGAACACTTTGAATATTGAGATATTGCTGAATATCGACAATAAATTGTATTAATATTGATACGCTTATTATTGAGATATCACTATAGTAATATTTGAGAATGTCGTCTGAATTACACGTTCACACTAAAAATCAATTATCTCAAAAATTACACATTGGATCTTCATGCAATTGAGCACTTTGAATATCGAGATATCGCTGAATATCGGCAATAAATTGTATTAACTTTGATACGCTAATTATTGAGATATCACTATAGTAATATTTGAGAATGTCGCCTAAATTACACGTTCACACTAAAAATCAATTATCACAAAAATTACACATTGGATCTTCATGCAATTGAGCACTTTGAATATCGAGATATTGCTGAATATCGGCAATAAATTGTACTAACATTGATACGCTAGTTATTGAGATATGACTATAGTAATATTTGAGAATGTCATCTAAATTACACGTTCACACTAAAAATCAATTATCTCAAAAATTACACATTGGATGTTCATGCAATTGAGCACTTTGATTATCGAGATATTGCTGAATATCGACAATAAATTGTATTAATATTGATACGCCAGTTATTGAGATATCACTATAGTAATATTTGAGAATGTCGTCTAAATTACACGTTCACACTAAAAATCAATTATCTCAAAATTTACACATTGAATCTTCATGCAATTGAGCACTATGAATATCGATATATTGGTGATTATCGACAATAAATTGTATTAATATCGATGCGCTAATTGTTGAGGTATCACTATAGTAGTATTTGAGAATGTCGTCTAAATTACACGTGCACACTAAAAATCAATTATCTCAAACTGGATCTTCATACAATTGAACACTATGAATATCGAGATATTGCTGAATATCGACAATAACTTGTATTAATATTCATGCGCTAGTTATTGAGATATCACTACAGTAATATTTGAGAATGTCGTCTAAAATACACGTTCACACTAAAAATCAATTATCTCAAAAAATACACATTGGATCTTCATGCAATTGGGCACTTTGAATATCGAGATATCGCTGAATATCGACAATAAATTGTATTAATATTGATACGCTAGTTATTGAGATATCACTATAGTAATATTTGAGAATGTCGTCTAAATTACACGTTTACACTAAAATCAATTATCTCAAAAATTACACATTGGATCTTCATGCAGTTGAGCACTTTGAATATCGAGATATTGCTGAATATCGACAATAAATTGTACTAACATTGATACACTAGTTATTGAGATATCACTATAGTAATATTTGAGAATGTCGTATAAATTACACGTTCACACTAAAAATCCATTATCTCAAAAATTACACATTGGATCTTCATGCAATTGAACACTGTGAATATCGAGATAATGCTGAATATCGACAATAAATTGTATTACTATTGATACGCTAGTTATTGAGATATCACTATAGTAATATTTGAGAATGTCGTCTAAATTTCGGGTTCACACTAAAAATCAATTATCTCAAAAATTACACATTGGATCTTCATGCAATTGAACACAGGTGATTTTTTAAAGTACTTGCGCTAAAAAGTATCACTTTACGCTTTACGCGTAAAAACTTAGTTTACGCACGGTCGTAGAAAAGTGTGTTTTTGCTGATGTTTTATGTATTCTTTTAATCAGTGTTCCGACACTGCTAACTCGTTCCCAGACATTGTACTTCGTGCGAGCAAGCCGACGCAATTACACGCTAAACTCTCGCTTATTAGGCCAGACACTAATTAATTCGCCGTCCCCTTAATGAGGAGCTACGGCCAATCCGCTCTGCCTCTCGCCGCCCCTCGTTACCAGATTAAAAAAATAAATAACAATAACACCAACACACATACACATACACACACACAGGAGCCCGCCTGTGCCGCGGCGTTAATGCAAATTACGCCCTTATTAAATTAAGTTCTTAATACGTTTGGCACACAAATTAATTTACCCCGATGCGATGGCGTCCAGGGCCGATCCAGGGGGTGGGGGATCGGATCGGGGGCATGCAGAGTGCGCGTCCGCCCGGCGTCGGTGTCCCGACGCTGGGCGCCCCGGCGACTGCGGGATTAGGAGGGACGCCGCGGGGGCGAGATAATTCGACGTGAATTATGAAATACTGCGCCTCGTTAAATGCATTTATGGCGGAAGTCGTTATGCAAGGCGGAAAGTGCCGCGAGGAAGTTGTGCAGACCGGCAATTATGTGCCGGGTTAAATATTTAATCAGCGCCGGTTTCTTTTCGTTTTCGCAACCTCCCAGCGTAATATCAGAGCATTGCGTTATTTGTGCAATTAAGGCGGAAATTAAGCGCGAAATTGTAAAATAAAGATCTTTATAAATTATTCAGTTGCCCAACGAATGCAGGGGATAAAAATTATATGAGCCGTTCATTTTGAAAGTGACTTAAGTCCATTGATCTTTAATTTGAAATACTTAAAGTTTTGCGTTTTTACAAAATTAAAAATATACGTAAGATATATGGTTGCCTTGCAATGTTAAATCGCATTTAAGGGATTTAATTTTATACATCCTATTAAAAAGTCGCTATTATTAAGTGTATAATATGACCTTGCTTACCTTAAAAGGACTTAGGTCACTGTCAAAATAAAAATTTGTTTTGTTACAAAAAGTGAAAGAGCTTAAGTCCGTTACATATAGCTTAAAAAATAGAAAAAAAAAACATTTAAATTATATTTTTAGATAATAGAAATAAATTTAGTAACAAGTTATTTGTTAACATTCTCAGTATGCGGGAGTGATTTGAAGTAGTTATGGTGTTCCGGAGGTATATACCGCAGTAGTCCATCATGTGTCGGTATTTTAGTGACGTGATGCTTCTTATACTTTTATATAACGATGGCAATACAAAATTCCCAAATTTTTTAGGTCTACCCCGACGTGGCAATAAATCAAGAATTTTAAATTCTGCGTTCTCATGCATAGTTGTTTTGTATAAAATTTTATATAGTTCATTTCTTAAAAATCGCATCCAGCATATTTGAAACCAGTTTATTTTTTCTCCGTTGGTATTTTTGGATCTTTTGTAAACTGCTTCTTCCAAGAGTCTTGTTGATATAAAATCCTCTTGTTTCATTTCATTTAGTATGAAAGTATTACCTTTTCTACATTTTTTAATTATATTATAATAATCTTGTGGCACATACAATAACTAATTTCTTTTTAACGACATTTCTATAACGCCAAAATCTCTGTCATTAGGTAAAAATGAATGCCCTGATATTCAAAATTTGTGGTCTATGATTTCCACATCATTTCCCATCGATATAATTTTTAACCACATTAAAGATATTTTAATGTTTCTGTTTTGTCCTCCACACATGTCACTATATGCAATGATGTGTTTTTCACCTTTCAGGGTTTTTAGGTGTCTCAAGAGGCATGAAGCCACTTCTTGGGAACCTCTAGAAGCTTTTGTTTTATCCCAAACGTACATTATCGTTGTGGAAATTGTGTATGCCTAAATTTAAAATATACATGTTACATTTATAATAAGCTACCGAAGTAGTTAACTTTGGGAATGGTAACGCTTTCTGCAAATCGAATGAAAAGCCAAAATAATGAGATGGATTACTTGATACTCGCTCTTGATCTTGTTTTAACGCATTTCTAGCCGATTCTGCTAGCTTCAAATGAATATCATGGTCTTCCATAAGTTTTTTCTGTTCTTCGTGGTTTTCTGATGCTTTGACTTTAATGTTTAATAGATCACATCTTTGACATGTGTCTTTGCGTGGTTGGTGGAAATGTAGATTAAAATCCTTTTTGAATATTTTTCTATAAGTCCATTCATTACTGCTTTTAAATTATTTTCTTCACAGTGAAGCTCATAAAAATTAAACATTTTTTTATAGTCAGTTCACGATGAAGATATTTTCTGTCAGGATTATGGTCCCTAGTATAATGGGATTCAAATTTCGGGAAACTGTTAATATGGTTTTGAACAATCATATTTGCTTCATCACATATTTTTCTCGACGTTCCAGGCAAACGCCCACGTAAATCGTTGCCAACGTTTTTAGATTTTAATACACGTTTCAATCTTCCTTCGCTTATTTGAAAAGTATCTAAAAATATTTTTTTACAAACAGCAACTTTGCCTGTTTTAGAATTTAACCAATACGTAAAACTCTCATTTCTACATGAACCTTTTCCGTTTCTCTGACGTCTTCTTTTTACAACACTGCGTCCGGTCGCTTCGTATAGCAATATATTTTGCTTATTAAAGTCTCCTAAGTTCCAAACATTTCGAAAATACGTTTTCTTTCTGTTTCATTTAAATTTTTCGAGCAGTCTTTTCGGCATTGGCAATCTTCATTTTGAAAAACTTTGGCAGGAATAATTTTTCCCGATTGTGTATCGTATCTTTTCCCTGAATTCCGTTTAATTTTAAGAATTTTCTGAATATAAGTACCACTTCTGTGTTCTCTGAATCCTTCTTTGAAGGTGCTGTTTTGTAAATTCTCATTCTCAATTACTTCCTCTTCCTCTGCTGAAGAATGAACTTCTAAAATTCTCCTTCTTTTTTAAATCTGTTGTATGAGTTTAATTCCTCTTCACTTTCAGAATCAAGAAATCTTGTTATTTTATTCTTTCCCGTGGGTTTAATAATTTCTTTAAATTAAATATTATTTTTTAAATTTCAATTCAATATCAAAACGTAATTTAAATTACCTTCATCACTGCTTTCAACATTTTGGGCCGCACTTTTTGACATCGTAAATAAAAAGTGGACTTAGGTCACTTTAAAAATTAGGATTTTCATTATTTATATTATTTTGAAAATGTACGTGATATAAAATTTTCAAATGTACTAAGTATATTTCAATACCGATTTATTTTTTTGACAGTTCAGCATAAATTATAAATGTCACAAGTGCCAACTTGATAAAAGATGAAAATGGACTTAAGCCACTTTCAATATAAACGGCTCATATACAGAGTGGTTCACTTAAGACTTTATTACATCTATGGTACTAAGGCAAATTCCGATATATCAAAAGTCAAAATATTGAAAAACAAGCGATCATACACTCGTCTTTGGCTCGTGTATAAACTTCATCTTCGTGAGTTTTGGCTTATATTATGTGCTTGTTTGATGATTTACTACTGTTGAAAAATATAACAATTGTTTTTCATTTTCATTCATTTTGGTCATTTTTTAATATAATTTTTGGTCTTATGGGGGTGAATGAGGCATTTCCTCTTGCACCACGCGCTCGCAATTGGGACATGATTAACGAGCAGGCGCGCAATCGGCCGATCGCGATAAAACAAACAATTGAGGGCCGTCCGCAACGGCGACGCACGTCTCCCCATCTGCGGGCGATAAAGCGGGGGCGGGATATTGCAGAGGGAAACGGCCCGTTCGGCCGTCGAACTGCGCCGGTTGTAATTCGAAACGGCGCTTTTGGGGGGTTGGAATTACATCAATAGCGCGGGCCATTACTCACCGGTGTATCGGATGCGTTACAGAATGGGGGGTGTGGGGGGTCGCAATTTGAATTGCTAAACGCGCTCGCATCCTTTATTTTGACGTTACCAGAAAAATTATATTTTACTGCCAGCCGCATGCAGACGCACGAGGCCCAAAAGTATTTCGCCTTACCGCTTATCGCTATTAAGTTGTTTGAATTTTGTGAGCTAGACATTGCTGTTTGGTTTCCAACACTGCTCGCTTAAGAAAAAAATGAAAGCTTAGAATTCCCGTCATCAGTTTTTGAGTTGTATTGCTTTATCTGAGGAGAGTAGGAAATAAACTACTAAAGGCAATACAAAATATTTGCAAAGATACGATAAACTACGTTCGGTCGTGTAACTGTACACTCATGGACTCTAAGAATGTCAATGTCGCTAAGAGCCAGCGGCTTGCCATCCTTGTCTCGTCGAGAAACGCAGAGACGAAGTTCCATTCGGACGACTTCGGCGTTCAGTGATCTGAGTGACCGGCATGTACATCCAAGGAATTTGTCACAAAACAAGGATTAAGGCAAGGAGGAAACTTTAATCCACTACTATTTATTATGTATAAACACCAGTGGGCTACTTAAATCTCAGCAATGTCGACATTACGGAATACCTATTTGCTGATGACATGGCAATATTCGGAAGCACAGAGGGAAAAGTACAGGATAATCTAAATACATGGAACGACAAACTACTAAAAATGAACATGAGCATAAACATAGAAAAAACCAAAGTGATGGCGGTTTCCAAAGAAGGTAAAAACATTAAGTTAAACAACAACAAAATTGCTTCAAATATCTTGGAAGCGTAATTGATAGCAAAGGACGCTACGAAGAGGACATAAATAACAGAATAAAAGCAACATCTAGGAGTTACCACCTTTTAAGGAAGGCACATTTTTTAACCACAGGAACATATCAAGAAGAACGAAGCTGAAAAGTGAACAATAAAAACAATTTTGAAATTTTTAAAAAGTGCGTAACTTTATTTCATACATTAGTAAGAACTTAGCTATCAATATACAGGACAATACTACTACCAATACTATTATATGGCAGAGAAACTTTGGGAGTGAACCAAAGACAAAGTAGTAAACTCCAAGCCATGGAGATGAAATGTCTAAGAAGGGTGGCAGGTGTTACCAAAATGGACAGAATCACGAATGAAACTATTAGAAGCTCACTAGAAGTCAAATCTGTAAAGGAATAAATCGAAGAAAAACAACTACAATGGGTAAGGAAAAATTAGATCCAATGACTAATTAGACTTCAAATAACTCGACAAGTGAAAAGAGTATGGAAGTCCCGACCAATCGGAAAAAGAAGCAGAAGTCCTGGGATGATGCCATTGAGGAAATCCTAAAATCAAGAAATACCACCTATAGACAAGCAAATACACTAGCAAAAGACCGGAAGAAATGGAAGGAGTTTATAGAACAGCAGTGAATAAACAAATCTGTACACCCTGAGGGTAGAAGAGAGTCCGATTATATATAACCTTCGTCAATTTTTCAGAGGATACATCTTCAGGCATACAGTATCAAAATCTGGCATAAAATTTTCAAAATATCCGTCAGACAAATTTTCAGAAATTTCAGTGATGATACCAACTGGGAAAGTTATAAGTTCAATTTTCTCACTTATTCACCTCATAACCTTCGTCAAATTTTCAGAGGATACATCTTCAGGCATATAGTATCAAAATCTGGCATAAATTTTTCAAAATATCCATCAGACAAATTTTCAGAAATTTCAGTGACAGATCTACCTGTCAACTGGAAAAGTTAAACGTTCGATTTTCTCACGTATTTACTTCTAAACCTTCGTCAAATATTCAGAGCATATATCTTCAGGCATACTGTATCCAAATCTGGCATAAGTTTTTCAAAATATCCATCAGATAAATTTTCAGAAATTTCAGTGACGATACCTGTCAACTGGGAAAGTTATACGTTCAATTTTCACAAATTGAAATCGAACATATAACTTTCCCAGTTCCCAGGTATGAAAATTTGTCTAATGGATATTTTTATAATTGTATGTCAGATTTTGTTACAGTATGCCTGAAGGTATATCCTCTGAAAATTTGACGAAGATTATGAGGTGAATAAGTGAGAAAATCAAATATATAATTTTCCCAGTCGACAGGTTTCGCTATATCTGTTACTGAAATTTCTGAATATTTGTCTGATGGAAATTTTGAAAACTTTACGCCAAATTTGGTTAAAGTAAGCCTGAAAATATATCCTCTGAAAATTTGACGATAGTTATGAGGTAGATTACTGAGAAAATTGAACACATAACTTTCCCAGTTGTCAGGTATCATCACTGAAATGTTTGAAAATTTGTCTGAAGGATATTGTGAAAATTTCATGCCAGATTTCGTTACAGTATACCTGAAGATAAATAGTATGAAAATTTGGCGTATGTAATGATGTAAATAAGTGAGAAAATCAAACATATAACTTTGCCAATTGGCAGCTATCACTATATCTTTCATAGAAATTTCTGAAAATTTATCTAATGGATATTTTGAAAATTTTATGCCAGATTAGGTTACAGTATGCCTGAAGACATATGTAATGAAGTAAATAAATGAGAAAATCGAACATATAACTTTCCCAGTTGATAGGTATCGCTATATCACGGAAATTTCTGAAAATCAGTCAAAAGGATATTTTGAAAATTTTGTACCAGATTTGGTTACAGTAAGCCTGAAGAAACATCCTGTGAAAATTTGACGAGTGTAATTAAGTAAATAAGAGAGAAAATCGAACATATAACTTTCCCAGTTGACATGTATCGCTATAACTGTCACTGAAATTTCTGAAAATTTGTTTAATGGAAATTTTAAAAATTGTATGCCAGATTTGGATACAGTAAGCCTGAAGATATATCCTCTGAAAATTTGACGAATGTATTGAAGTAAATAAGTGAGAAAATCGAACATATAACTTTCCCAGTTCACAGATATCGCTATTACTGAAATTTGCCTAATGGATATTTTGAAAATGTTATGCCAGATTAGGTCACAGTATGCCTGAAGATATATCCTCTGAAAATTTGACGAATGTATTGAAGTAAATAAGTTAGAAAATCGAACATGTAACTTTCCCAGTTGACAGGTATCGATATATATGCTCTGAAATTTCTGAAAATTTGTCTAATGGATATTTTGAAAATTTTATGTCAGATTTCGTATGCATGGATTCGTATGCATTTCGGTATGCATGGAGATACATCCTCTGAAAAATTTGATGTAGGTTATGAAGTAAATTAGTGAGAAAATCGAACATATAACTTTCCCAGAAACACTATTTTGGAGACAAAATATAAGTTCAAAAACACTGTGCGGCCAATTTACGTGTGCCAGAGAAATTTACTTTAGAGACATAATTTATTCTCAGAAACACTGTGCAGCCAATTTACGTGTGCAAGATTAATTTATGTTGAAGACAACATTCAAGCTCGAAGACACTGTGCAGCTAATTTTGATGTGTCTGATGTTTTTATATTCAATGCTCAAAAACATGCTGTGCAGCCAATTTAGGTGTTCCAGATTAAATTTGCTCGGAGACCAAATTTAATCTAAGAAACACTGTGCAGCCAATTTACGTGTGCAAGATTAATTTATGTTGAAGACAACATTCAAGCTCGAAAACACTGTGCAGCTAATGTTGATGTGTCTGATGTTTTTATATTCAATGCTCAAAAACATGCTGTGCAGCCAATTTAGGTGTTCCAGATTAAATTTGCTCGGAGACAAAATTTAATCTAAGAAACACTGTGCAGCCAATTTACGTGTGCAAGATTAATTTATGTCGAAGACAAAATTCAAGCTCGAAAACACTGCAGCTAATTTTGATGTGCCTGATGTTTTTATATTCAATGTTAAAAAACATGCTGTGCAGCCAATTTAGGTGTTCCATATTAAATTTGCTCGGAGACAAAATTTAATCTAAGAAACACTGTGCAGCCAATTTGCGTGTGCAAGATTAATTTATGTTGAAGACAACATTCAAGCTCGAAAACTGTGCGGCTAATTTTGATGTGTCTGATGTTTTTATATTCAATGCTCAAAAACATGCTGTGCAGCCAATTTAGGTGTTCCAGATTAAATTTGCTCGGAGACAAAATTTAATCTAAGAAACACTGTGCAGCCAATTTACGTGTGCAAGATTAATTTATGTTGAAGACAACATTCAAGTTCGAAAACTGTGCGGCTAATTTTGATGTGCCTGATGTTTTTATATTCAATGCTCAAAAACATGCGGTGCAGCCAATTTAGGTGTTCCAGATTAAATTTGCTCGGAGACAAAATTTAATCTAAGAAACACTGTGCAGCCAATTTACGTGTGCAAGATTAATTTACGTCGAAGACAACATTCAAGCTCGAAAACACTGTGCAGCTAATTTTGATGTGTCTGATGTTTTTACACTCAATGCTCAAAAACATGCTGTGCAGCCAATTGAGGTGTTCCAGATTAAATTTGCTCCTAGACAAAATTTAATCTAAGAAACACTGTGCAGCCAATTTACGTGTGCAAGATTAATTTATGTTGAAGACAACATTCAAGCTCGACAACACTGTGCAGCTAATTTTTATGTGTCTGATGTTTTTATACTCAATGCTCAAAAACATGCTGTGCAGCCAATTTAGGTGTTCCAGATTAAATTTGCTCGGAGACAAAATTTAATCTAAGAAACACTGTGCAGCCAATTTACGTGTGCAAGATTAATTTATGTTGAAGACAACATTCAAGCTCGGAAACACTGTGCAGCTAATTTTGACGTGTCTGATGTTTTTATATTCAATGCTCAAAAACATGCTGTGCAGCCAATTTAGGTGTTCCAGATTAAATTTGCTCGGAGACAAAATTTTATCTAAGAAACACTGTGCAGCCAATTTACGTGTGCAAGATTAATTTATGTTGAAGACAACATTCAAGCTCGAAAACACTGTGCAGCTAGTTTTGATGTGTCTGATGTTTTTATATTCAATGCTCAAAAACATGCTGTGCAGCCAATTTAGGTGTTTCAGATTAAATTTGCTCGGAGACAAAATTTTATCTAATAAACACTGTGCAGCCAATTTACGTGTGCAAGATTAATTTATGTTGAAGACAACATTCAAGCTCGAAAACACTGTGCGGCCAATTTTGATGTCTCTGATGTTTTTATATTCAATGCTCAAAAACATGCTGTGCAGCCAATTAAGGTGTTCTAGATTAAATTTGCTCGGAGACAAAATTTAATCTAAGAAACACTGTGCAGCCAATTTACGTGTGCAAGATTAATTTATGTTGAAGACAACATTCAAGCTCGAAAACACTGTGCAGCTAATTTTGATGTGTCTGATGTTTTTATATTCAATGTTAAAAAACATGCTGTGTAGCCAATTTAGGTGTTCCAGATTAAATTTGCTCGGAGACAAAATTTAATCTAAGAAACACTGTGCAGCCAATTTACGTGTGCAAGATTAATTTATGTTGAAGACAACATTCAAGCTCGAAAACACTGTGCAGCTAATTTTGATGTGTCTGATGTTTTTATATTCAATGCTCAAAAACATGCTGTGCAGCCAATTTAGGTGTTCCAGATTAAATTTGCTCGAAGACAAAATATAATCTGAGAAACACTGTGCAGCCAATTTACGTGTGCAAGATTAATTTATGTTGAAGACAACATTCAAGCTCGAAAACACTGCAGCTAATTTTGATGTGCCTGATGTTTTTATATTCAATGCTCAAAAACATGCTGTGCAGCCAATTTAGGTGTTCCAGATTAAATTTGCTCGGAGACAAAATTTAATCTAAGAAACACTGTGCAGCTAATTTACGTGTGCAAGATTAATTTATGTTGAAGACAACATTCAAGCTCGAAAACACTGTGCGGCTAATTTTGATGTGTCTGATGTTTTTATATTCAATGCTCAAAAACATGCTGTGCAGCCAATTTAGGTGTTCCAGATTAAATTTGCTCGGAGACGAAATTTAATCTAAGAAACACTGTGCAGCTAATTTACGTGTGCAAGATTAATTTATGTTGAAGACCACATTCAAGCTCGAAAACACTGTGCAGCTAATTTTGATGTGTCTGATGTTTTTATATTCAATGCTCAAACACATGCTGTGCAGCCAATTTAGGTGTTCCAGATTAAATTTGCTCGGAGACAAAATTTTATCTAAGAAACACTGTGCAGCCAATTTACGTGTGCAAGATTAATTTATGTTGAAGACAACATTCAAGCTCGAAAACACTGTGCAGCTAGTTTTGATGTGTCTGATGTTTTTATATTCAATGCTCAAAAACATGCTGTGCAGCCAATTTAGGTGTTCCAGATTAAATTTGCTCGGAGACAAAATTTAATCTAAGAAACACTGTGCAGCCAATTTACGTGTGCAAGATTAATTTATGTTGAAGACAACATTCAAGCTCGAAAACACTGCAGCTAATTTTGATGTGCCTGATGTGTTTATATTCAATGCTCAAAAACATGCTGTGCAGCCAATTTAGGTGTTCCAGATTAAATTTGCTCGGAGACAAAATTTAATCTAAAAAACACTGTGCAGTCAATTTACGTGTGCAAGATTAATTTATGTTGAAGACAACATTCAAGCTCGAAAACACTGCTTGATGTGCCTGATGTTTTTATATTCAATGTTAAAAAACATGCTGTGCAGCCAATTTAGGTGTTCCAAATTAAATATGCTTGGAGACAAAATTTAAACTAAAAAATAACTATGCGCAGACAATTTACGTGTGCCAGATCAAATTATTCTGGAGTCAATTCTTAAAAACAGTCTCTGCAGCCTATATTTTGGTTGATATTATTTATTTTGGTTTTGGTTGAGACAGAATATATTCTATCGTGGAGGCAATTTATTCCTTATCGAATTGGTTAACTAATGAACTCGAATAAATTTCCAAACTGTTTGCCTGAGTGCACTCAGCACCTACGGCGTTATCAACGAAAAACAGTTCACTGTGCTGTACACATTTGCATTTTTACCTCCTCCAGCTGTTTTACAATTCTTTGCCGACCATATCGGCTCGTCGACGGTCATGGAAGCGCGGCCAGGCCAGTCAATTACCAGCCAACAGTTCATACGTGTATGGTTCGTGTGTGATTTTGTGTGCCGTTTTCTCTTCAGTTTTGTGAAGTATTTGTTGTTGTTCTGTGTGATCCTTGGATGTTAGTGTGAAGATTATGTGATGCTGGATGCTGGGAGAGTGTCTTGATTGAGGAAGAAATGGCTGTGTCATTGCTGCCGAGATGCAGACGGAGCGAGCACTTATTATCGGTACTTATGTGTAATAATAATAATAATTTAAGGTTTTATCCAAATTGCCAGTTATTTATATTTAAGGTTGTTATATTTATAAAACCATTGAACCATTGAAAATACACTGTTGAAATACTGGCATGTTCTGATATTTACATACTGGGTGTCCCAAATAAGTTCGAGTAGGCATTTTCAATGGTTTAATGGTATTTTCAATGGTTTTTTAATTTTTTCATGAACTTCATACATTTATTAAATTTTGTATTTGTGAAAAGTGTTTGAAAGTGTTTCGTGTTTAAGAAGAAATCATTTTGACCTGTTGAAGAATTTTTCAAAAATGTATACAGGGAAAAAAATAAAGCCAGGTCCTAATACTGTATGCGCTCTCTGTATATGGGTCATTGTGATGGACCAGAAGATCGCAATGATATTCTGGTCGATAACGTTGTTAGTTCATTTAGTTCACGTTTTACAGAGTAAAACGCTATCCAGGGTGCACCACGTGGAGGCGAACTAACCCTACACCCCCTTGACTATACATATATTGCCGTTGCAGTATGCCTGAAGATATATCCTCTGAAAATTTGACGAATGTAATGAAGTAAATAAGTGAGAAAATTGAACATGTAACTTTTCCAGTTGACAGGTATCTCTTTATCTGTCACTGAAGTTTCTGAAAATTTGCCTAATGGATATTTTGAAAATTTTATGCCAGATTGGGATACAGTTTGCCTGAAGATATATCCTCAGAGTTTCAATCCACGTTGTACCCAAGATAAATATTAATATTTTCATTGCACATCCTGGTTATTCATTCTACTCGTGATGTTTGAGATGGAAATGAGGTACGTCTGGAGTTGTTATTCCGGATTAATTATTGCCTGGAAATAGTCCCGATGCGCGTCAATATTTGCCCTCCGGATGAAATTTTAATTGGCTCCGGGGCCCTGTGTGCTCGCCGCTTGTTTCCTCGGGAGTTAGAGGCGCGAAGGGCACAAATCCATGCCTGTGGCACACGCCATGGATTAGCCCTTTCCTATTTCTCCCCCATGCGTGTGCGGTGCATGGGCTTGGAAATAATCGCAAAGACCGACAACAGATCAACGCTTTTATGACGATGAGGCGAAAATAATCTTTACAAATACTTGTCTTCATTTAAAAATTTGTAGTATTGCGGCCTTGCTAACTCTGCATGGTTGTATAATAACATGCATGTGTTATTTCGTCGCACTTAACTTCGTTTGCAATTGCGAATTTAAATTTCGTGCAAATTTTTTTTCGCAATGAGCAGAGCGCTCTAACGATCCACGTGCGGGGTGTGAAACCCCTTCGGAGGGCGGCAGGGTGAGTCCGCCGACCTCCCTGGCGCGCGCCCCTCCGACTTTCTCTGGGCGCCGCGGCGCTGGGCCCCTCTCGCATACGGCTGCAGAATTATCGATTGCCGGGGGATGCTGCGCTTCCTTTTCGCCCCTTTCATTTTTCCGCCGAAATTCGGCAAGTGTGTTATCCGTGCGCACCCCAACGGTTATAGCGCGCGGTTTTTATTGTCCTCCGCGGCGATTCATGGGCGCGCAATAAATACCCGCCGGTTAATTAACCGAATTATCCGCGCGCGGAATTCCCAGATGGAATTTTAAGCGACTGCCTGACAGCGCCTGACTAAGATTACTTCGGGCGCCGCTTCTTCCGGTTCTCGGCCTTCTTTTTCGCGGCGTAAATCACTGGCCCACGAGGGCTTAATGGGAGGAAATCTGGTGCGCGCCCGCTAATCTCTCGGCGCATTTCCGAAGAAAATGTACAGCAATTCTCGACAATTAAAAATAATCCTTACAATTATTCTGAGATCTCTACAATTACACTGAGAATAATAGATATGATTGAGCATCGAAATACTACTCACTACTATTTTTATTGTGAATATAGTAACAGCTATATTCAGGTTAAATCAAACACTTGGTTAAAGTTTCACTGTATTCATAGAATAAACCTCTACAATTGTTTCGGCCTCACGACCATTCTCAAGAGTACAGAGATACTCAGTATCTCATCAGTATCTCTGTACTATTGAGAATGGTCGTGAGGCCGAAACAATTGTAGAGGTTTATTCTATGAATACAGTGAAACTTTAACCAAGTGTTTGATTTAACCTAATCATAATGTTTCACCAAGTAGTATCCACACATAGTTTCAATTCACAGCTATATTCATCAAAAATTCATCAAAATATAGCAAAACACGTAATTAATCAGATAACGATATTTTTGCTAGGCCTGCAACCCGAATCTGAATAATTTCGGATACGTATCCTAAACTATCCGGATATCCGGATCCTTGGGTTTCGGATAGCGGCTACATATCGGATAGTAGATTCCAATCCGAACTATCGGATAGTGGATTCCAATCCGAGCTATCGGATATTTCGGTACTCGAATCCTGTTGGCTCAGGTTATCCGGATCCTAAAATCTTCGGATAACTGCAGGCCTAGGAAGTCATTATACATGGGAGAATTGTGCAGTGGATATTAATGGTATAACACAAAGTAGAAGCCAAGTTAATTATTTAATTTTGTAAATAAAAAAATAAATTTAGTCAACGTTTGCAGAACAATTATTTCAATGTATTATACGGAGCAGTTATTCAACGCCTTAATTATTAAATTTTGGAATTAATTTAAATTTCGCCAAAGTAGATCAGTGGTGTATATTTATACGTAACTACATTTAGCATGATTGCTAGCGATTTAATTTTGCGTTTCCCAATTATTATTAGAGTTCAGTTGGTTTATCGAAAGTGCCCCCTGCAAACAGTAACAGTATCAAAGATGAATCCCAAAGACTGGCAAACAGGCGAACTCGGGAAAACACTTAGCTGTTTACTTCGGCGTACGCAGGGGAATAAAGTGCGCAAGGGGGATATGAAGACGTAAGGGTGAAAACTCGACCGGAAAATGTGGCAAATTATTGGGATCGCCCGAGAAGAGGAAAACTTCTATTGTTTCCTTATAATCGTGCCATTTCGTTATAAACAGAATATCGCAAGAATTGTGCATTGGATATTAATTGTATTACATAAAGTAGAAGACAATATATCACTGAATATCATCAATAAATATTATTCATGTTGATAAGCCACTTTTTGAGATAAGAAGTAAGGCTTTTTGAAAAATAATGAATATGAATAATGTCCAATGCACGATTCATGAGATATTCTGTATATAATATGATAGCATGATTTTAGACGAGCCTTGCAGTGTTTTACAAAGTAATACGTACTTTAATAATTATTTCTCGAAAACTATCGTATCAAAATTAATGAAATTTATTGGTGATATTAACTGATATGTTTGCAAATTTCATCAGTAATTGTATGAATATTGAACGCGTGATTTTTGAGATTTTCTTGTTTAGTGTCATGTGATTTTATGATCAAATCTCGAGAATTATCGAGAGGATATTAATTGTATTATATGCTACTTCTTGAGATATCAATTATGATTATTAACAATATGGTCTCATATTATATACACTAAACCATTGTCCATACACTAAAGCAGAATATCTCATAAACTCTACATTGAATATTAATACTTTAAATATCACCAATATCAATATCATCCAAACATCACATTATTACCGTAAATAACGAATATCTCAAGAATTATGCATTGGATATTAAGCTAATTAAATTACATACATGACAACATATCACTTAATATCAGCAATAAAAATCATTGATATTGATACGCTAGTTTTTGAGATATCAATTGATACTTCAGACATCACTAATAAACGCATATCTCAAAAATTATGCATTGGATATGAACTCAATTAAACTAAATCAATGACAGCATATCACTTAATATCACTAATACATTTCATTAGTATTGACACGCTAACTTTTGATATATGATTATGTAAGTATGCGCAACTTTTGAGAGCACTTCAATTAGCATCTAAATCATACGCTCATAGTAAAAAACGAATATTTCATGAATTATGCATTGGATATCAACCCAATAAAATTAACTACATGTCAACATATCACCTAATATCAGTAATAAATTTCATTAGTATTGACACGCTAATTTTTGAGAAATGATGATTTAAGTATGAGCA
The DNA here is from genome assembly GCA_951805005.1 of Othius punctulatus. Lineage (NCBI taxonomy): Eukaryota > Metazoa > Arthropoda > Insecta > Coleoptera > Staphylinidae > Othius > Othius punctulatus. The sequence continues at coordinate 84,573,697 of OX638142.1, read as the reverse complement.
ACTTTCGAAAACACTTCAATTAGCATCTAAAATCATACGCTCACAGTAAAAAACGCATATCTCAAAAAATATGCATTGGATATTAACCCAATTAAATTAACTACATGTCAACATATCACTTAAGATCAGTAATAAATTTCATTAGTATTGACACGCTAACTTTTGAGAAATGATGATTTAAGTATGAGCAACTTTCGAGAACACTTCAATTAGCATCTAAAATCATACGCTCACAGTAAAAAACGCATATCTCAAAAAATATGCATTGGATATGAACCCAATTAAATTTAATACATACCAACATATCGCTTAATATCAGTAATAAATATCATTGATATTGATACGCTAGTTTTTGAGGTAAGAATTGATAATTCTTCAATTATCACTAAAAAATGAATATCTCAAAAATTATACATTGGATATTAACTGAATTGAACTAAATAAATGTCAACATATCACTTAATATCAGTAATAAATTTCATTAGTATTGACACGCTAACTTTTGTGGTACGATTATTTAAGTATTAGCAACTTTCGAGAAAACTTCAATAGCATCTAAAATCACACGGTCACAGTAAAAAACGCATATCTCAAAAATTATTCATTGGATATTAACACAATTAAATTAAATACCTGACAACATATCACTTAATATCAGTCATAAAAATTATTGATATTGATACGCTAGTTTTTGAGATAAGAATTGATAATTCTTCATTTATCACTAAAAAATGAATATCTTAAAAATTATACATCGGATATTAACCTAATTGAACTAAATAAATGACTACATATCACTGAATATCAGTAATAAATTTCATTAGAATTGACACGCTAACTTTTGAGATATGATGATTAAAGTATGAGCAACTTTCGAGAAAACTTCAATTAGCATCTTAACTCACACGGTCACAGTTAAAAACGAAAATCTCAAGAATTATGCATTGGATTATAACCCAATTAAATTAAATACATGACAACATATCACTTACTATCAGTAATAAAAATCATTGATAGTGACAGGCTAGTTTTTGAGATTAGAAATGATAATTCTGCAATTATCACTAAAAAATGAATATATCAAAAATTATACATTGGATATTAACTCAATTGAACCAAATAAATGACACCATATCACTTAATATCAGTAATAAATTTTATTAGGATTGACACGCTAACTTTTGATATATGATTATTTAAGTATGAGCAACTTTCGAGAACACTTCAATTAGCATCTAAAATCACACGGTCACAGTAAAATACGCATAACTCAACAATTATGCATTGGATATTAACCCAATTAAATTTAATACATTACTATATATCACTTAATATCAGTAATAAAAATCATTGATATTGATACGCTAGTTTTTGAGATATTTATTGACAATACTTCAAATATTCAACAACGAATATCTCAAGAAATATACATTGGATATTAACTTAATTGAACTAAATAAATGGCAACATATCACTTAATATCAGTAATAAATTTCATTAGTATTGACGCGCTAACTTTTGAGAAATGATAATTAAAGTATGAGCAACTTTCGAGAACACTTCAATTAGCATCTTAAATCGCACGGTCGCAGTAAAAAAGGAATATCTCAAGAATGATGCATTGGATATTAACCCAATTAAATTAAATACATGGTAACATATCACTTAATATCATTAATAAAAATCATTGATATTGACACGCTAGTTTTTGAGATGAGAATTGATAATTATAAAATTATCACTAAAAAATGAATATCTCAAAAATTATACATTGGATATTAACTCAATTGAACTAAATACATGACAACATATCACTTAATATCAGTAATAAATTTCATTAGTATTGACGCGCTAACTTTTGATATATGATTATTTAAGTATGAGCAACTTTTGGGAACACTTCAATTAGCATCTAAAATCACACGGTCGCAGTAAAAAAAGCATATTTCAAAAATTATTTATTGGATATCAACATAAATAAATTAAATATATGACAACATATCACTTAATATCAGTAATAAAAATCATTGATATTGATACGCTAGTGTTAGAGAAGAATTGATAATTCTTCAATTATCACTAAAAAATTAATATCTCAAAAATTGTACATTGGATATTAACTCAATTGAACCAAATAAATAACAACATATCACCTAATATCGGTAATAAATTTCATTAGTATTGACACGCTAACTTTTTAGAAATGATCATTTAAGTACAAGCTACTTTTGAGAGCACTTCAATTAGCATCTAAAATCATACGGTCACAGTAAAAAATGAATATCTCAAGAAATGTACATTGGATATTAACACAACTAAATTAAATATATGACAACATATCACTTAATATCAGTAATAAATATCATTGATATTGACACGGTGGTTTTTGAGATAAGAATTGATAATTGTTCAATTATCACTAAAAAATTAACATCTCAAAAATTATACATTGGATATTAACTCAATTGAACCTAATAAATAATAACATATCACTTAATATCGGTAATAAATTTCATTAGTATTGACACGCTAACTTTTGAGAAATGACGATTTAAGTATGAACAACTTTCGAGAACATTTCAATTAGCATCTAAAATCATACGCTCGCAGTAAAAAACGATTATCTCAAGAATTATGCATTGGATATTAACCCAATTAAACTAAATACATGACAGCATATCACTTAATATCAGTAATAAGTTTCATTAGTATTGACACGCTAACTTTTGAGATATGATTATTTAAGTATGAGCAACTTTTGAAAGCACTTCAATTAGCATCTAAAATCATACGGTCACAGTAAAAAATGAATATCTCAAAAAATGTGCGTTGGATATTAAGACAACTAAATTAAATACATGACAACATATCACTTAATATCAGTAATACATATCATTGATATAGATACGCTAGTTTTTGAGATATTTATTGACAATACTTCAAATATTCAACAACGAATATCTCAAGAATTATTCATTGGATATTTACTCAATTGAACTAATTAAATGGCAACATATCCATTAATACCAGTAATAAATTTCATTAGTATTGACAAGCTAACTTGTGATATATGATTATTTAAGTATGAGCAACGTTTGGGAACACTTCAATTAGCATCTAAAATCACACGGTCACAGTAAAAATCGCATATTTCAAAAATTATACATTGGATGTTAACCCAATTAAATTAAATGCATGACAACATATCACTTAATATCAGTAATAAAAATCTTTGATATTGATACGCTAGTTTTTAAGATATGAACTGATAATACGTCAAATATCACTAAAAAACGAATATCTCAAGAATTATACATTGGATATCAAGTCAATTGAACCAAATAAATAAGAACATATCACTTAATATCAGTAATAAATTTCATTAGGATTGATACGCTGACATTTGAGGAATGGTGATTTAAGTATGAGTGACTTTCGAGAACACTTCAATTAGCAACTAACATCACACAATCACAGTAAAAAACGAATATCTCAAAAATTATGCATTGGATAGTGAGCCAATTAAATTAAATACATGACAACATATCACTTAATATCTGTAATAAAAATCATTGATATTGATACGCTAGTTTTTGAGATATAAATTGATAATACTTCAAATATCAATAAAATATGAATATTTCAAGAAATTTACATTTGATATTAATTCAATTGAACTAAATAAATGACAACATATTACTTAATATCAGTAATAAATTGCATTAGTATTGACAAGCTAACTTTTGATATATGATTATTTAAGTATGAGCAACTATCAAGAACACTATAATTAGCATCTAAAATCACACGGTCACAGTAAAAAACGCATTTCTCAAAAAATATGCATTGGATTTTAACCCAATTAAATTTGGTACATGACAATATATCAGTTAATATCAGCAATAAAAATCATTGATATTGATACGCTAGTTTTTGACATATGAATTATTAATTCTTCAAATATTAAAAAACGAATATCTCAAGAATTATACATTGGATATTAACTCAATTGAACTAAATAGATCCACACACATCGCTCAATATCACTAATAAATTGCATTAATTTTGATACGATACTTTTTGAGATATAAGTAAGGGCCATTTTGTAGAACCCTTGAAGGTGGCTATAAAATCGCCTGTGGAATTTACGTGGTCATCAGTCTACTATCATCACATTGAACCCTTGCAAGCGAATTTTCTTATCAATTAACGCGATAATTACTTTTTAAGCCTCCTCTGTTGCACGAGGAGGCGTTTTCAATTAAGACCCAGTCGCGACGCCAAATATGAACGGCAGCGCAAACAAGCCGCACTTAAAACTTAAGGGCGGCTCAGATGAGAGCGCAAACATCGCCGAAGACTTTGAGCGCATTAAATGGGCCGCGGAGTGTTGCCCCTTGCATCCGCGAGTGCGATTAAGAGCCAAGTTTTAACGGGTGAGACTTTGTGCGCGACTAAAAAATTAAGAGCAAACATCAACTGCGATATGCACTCAAGTTTAAGTTGCACGGCGCATTTTAAGAGTTTTAAATTGATTGGCGCTAACAGCGGATTAGGTTTTGATTCCGCAGCTTCCACACAATTAATTTCCAATATGTATTTGAATCTATTTCATTTTATTTATTTTAGTGTAGTACTAATCTGTTGAGATTAGTCTAATTTAGTGTAATAATTTAGTACTGTCTAGTAGCTTCTATAAAATTAATTTCCAATATGTATTGGAATGTATTTCATGTTATTTATTTTAGTGTAGTACTAATCTGTTTAGATTAGTCCAATTTAGTGTAATTATTTAGTACTGTCTAGTAGCTTCCATACAATTAATTTCCAATATGTATTTGAATGTATTTCATTTTATTTATTTTAGTGTAGTACTAATCTGTTGAGATTAGTCTAATTTAGTGTAATAATTTAGTACTGTGTAGTACTGTCTAGTAAGGCCCGTATCTATAGGCCGTACTTGAGCTTGAGTTTCACTCAAGTCATATATTTGGATGCGTTTGGTGCATACACGTTTATAGAAAATACGCAACCAAATATTCGACTTGAGTCGAACTCATGCTCAAGTACGGACTATAGATAAGGGCCTTAGAAGTAGTAAGTATAGGCCATTGACTCTACGTTTTTTTTTGTATTTACACGTATGCACATAAACTTAGTGATGACTATCAATTAGGTATCGTGTAATTTATTTTTAACTTTTAATACTTTCAGCATTCATTGATTCAATTCATCGCGATTTATGGCTGGCTCGGCTCGAAACATCACGAGCCATGAATGTGGCATAAAACTGTCATAATTGACTGTTATACGGGCATACTAAAATTGTTTTACTGCATATAAAACATTTTTACTGTGCTCTTTTACGAGGCTGGAAATGCTTGTTGTTCTTGTTCGATTGAAACGCGCCGGTGACCGGAAGTAGTTCCTCATTGAATGCCGTGCAATTTCCTCGCTTTCGTCGAATCAATGCAGCCACGTGTAAAACGGCGGCCTCAAATGCAGCGTCTATGTAAATTCGGCCAGACCGTTGTGATTCCGCTGCAATACACTTAAGTCTCTGGACGTTTCCTGTCGTTTCATTTCTATTAATTCCGCAATTCGAATTGCTTTCATGTTTCGAATATATTTCTTCACATTTCCAAATTTTATGAAGATCAAAATACCACGAACAATGAACAAGATTGAAAAATTAATACATAAGAGTAAATTGAAGTGGTTACAATTAGAAATTGGTACACATTATAGAAGGCTTGATGATTTCAACTTAAAATGTTATAATTTACATTTAAAAACATCAAAAGAAGGCTCTCCATTAGAATGGGACATATTTTCAGAAAGAAAAAAAATGTTATCGCGAAGAAAGTTATTAAGTAAGAATGCCAACAGCCACTTCATGTCATCAATTGACTTGTCTAAAGCCGTGATATATCTTCCTCTCAGAGCTCTGATGGCTCGTTTCCAGTAAGTAGGTATTAAAGGACAGTTCTGGCGCAGTTTCCATAACATTTAATACCTACTTACTATTCGAAATTCATATACAGCCACCCCCTGTCGGCAAGTGACTTGTCTAAAACCGTAATATATGTTCCTCCCAGAGCTCTGATGGCTCGTTTCCTGTAAGTAGGTATTAAAAGACAGTTCTGGCGCAGTTGCCATAACATTTAATACCTACTTACTATTATAAATTCACAGACAGCCCCTCCTGTCGGCAAGTGACTTGTCTAAAACCGTAATATATCTTCCTCCTAGAGCTCTGATGGCTCGTTTCTAGTAAGTAGGTATTAAAGGACAGTTCTGGTGCAGTTTCCATAACATTTAATACCTACTTACTATTCGAAATTCACAGTATAAATAAATATAATATATATTTAAAACAGGACACATTTTTAGTTTTGAAAATGTTAAATTATTAAAACATTGTACAGATACATTTTTTTAACCTTTTCGAAGCAATTTATATGAAAAAATTCCAGCCTTGGTTACTTAATAATGACCTGTCTCCTCTAAATAAGCCTATTTTAAAATTTATCAAAGTATGAAAACGCTTGTTCAAGAAAGTGTCACTTTTCGCACTGTGAAGAGTACGTAAAAACTTACTTTACGCACTGTTGTAGAAAAAGGTTATTTTTCGTGATATTTTATAATGTTATCAATGTGGTTTACGGTGAAGACATAGCCGGGTCCTAACTGGATGGCAGCCACGTGCAAAAACCGTGCTGCTCGTAGTTTCCAGAGTACAAGTGGCTAGCTAATCCCATATTGTGTGGACGTCGTAACCGAAACTTCATTAACCCCGATGACACTTCCGTGTATGTTTCCTGAACATCTGTAAGCGCTCATCAGGGGCGATGATTGCCTTGCCGTGCACCACTCGACACACAGAGCTCGTGTATCTGCACACGCACTGATGGCGTTATGTGTCGTCCCTCCCACGTTTCGCGCAGTAATTACGTCGCAGGTAGCACGTCAGACTGATAAGCCCGGGGGGGGGGGGGGGTGACAGAAGTGAGGAAATTAAATTTTCCTCTCCGCCGCCGCCGAAGTAATTATCACTTATGTGTCTTCAGTGAGCGCCGTGATCGCTCCCATTACCGCGGCTAATTCCGTTATGACGGGTAACCCGGGGGGCGGCCGGGCGCTCCTCGGGGCCCCCGGAGGCGGCAGACGCCTGCTCCTCTTCGGGACACTGAAATTTTCGTGACGGTAATTGAGTTCGTTACGTGAGCGCGGGGATATGGTGATTCACTGGGGCCGCTCCGTGCGTGTTGCTGCTCCCCTTTAAACCCTAAATCGCTTCTCTTTACGGCACCGTACCCTCCTGTGCGGCACAAGGGGTAAGAACGCCAACAGCCACCTCATGTCGGCAAGTGACTTGTCTAAAGCCGTGATATATCTTCCTCCCAAGGCTCTGACGGCTCGTTTCCAGTAAGTAGGTATCAAAGGACAGTTCTGGCGCAGTTTCCATAACATTTAATACCTACTTACTGTTCGAAATTCACAGGCAGCCACCTCCTGTCGGCAAGTGACTTGTCTAAAACCGTAATATATCTTCCTCCCAGAACTCTGATGGTTCATTACCAGTAAGTAGGAGTTAAAGGAGAGCTCTGGCGCAAGTTTCCATAACAATTAATACCTACTTACTATTGGAAATTCACGATCATCCACCTCCTGTCGGCAAGTGACTTGTCTAAAGCCGTGATGTATCTTCCTCCCACAGCATTAATGGCTCGTTACCAGTAAGTAGGTGTTAAGGACAGTTTCCATAACAATTAATACCTACTTACTATTCGAAATTCACACACAGCCACCTCCTGTCGGCAAGTGTCTTGTCTAAAGCCGTGATATATCTTCCTCCCAGAGCTCTGATGGCTCGTTTCCAGTAAGTAGGTATCAAAGGACAGTTCTGGCGCAGTTTCCATAACATTTAATACCTACTTACTGTTCGAAATTCACAGACAACCACCTCCTGTCGGCAAGTGACTTGTCTAAAACCGTAATATATCTTCCTCCCAGAACTCTGATGGTTCATTACCAGTAAGTAGGAGTTAAAGGAGAGCTCTGGCGCAAGTTTCCATAACAATTAATACCTACTTACTATTGGAAATTCACGATCATCCACCTCCTGTCGGCAAGTGACTTGTCTAAAGCCGTGATGTATCTTCCTCCCACAGCATTAATGGCTCGTTACCAGTAAGTAGGTGTTAAGGACAGTTTCCATAACAATTAATACCTACTTACTATTCGAAATTCACACACAGCCACCTCCTGTCGGCAAGTGACTTGTCCAAAGCCGTGATATATCTTCCTCCCAGAGGTCTGATGGCTCGTTTCCAGTAAGTAGGTATCAAAGGACAGTTCTGGCGCAGTTTCCATAACATTTAATACCTACTTACTGTTCGAAATTCACAGACAACCACCTCCTGTCGGCAAGTGACTTGTCTAAAACCGTAATATATCTTCCTCCCAGAACTCTGATGGTTCATTACCAGTAAGTAGGAGTTAAAGGAGAGCTCTGGCGCAAGTTTCCATAACAATTAATACCTACTTACTATTGGAAATTCACGATCATCCACCTCCTGTCGGCAAGTGACTTGTCTAAAGCCGTGATGTATCTTCCTCCCACAGCACAGATGGCTCGTTACTAGTAAGTAGGTGTTAAGGACAGTTTCCATAACAATTAATACCTACTTACTATTCGAAATTCACAAACAGCCACCTCCTGTCGGCAAGTGACTTGTCTAAAACTTTAATATATCTTCCTCCTAGAACTCTGATGGTTCATTACCAGTAAGTAGCTGTTAAAGGACAGCTCTGGCGCAAGTTTCCATAAGAATTAATACCTACTTACTATTCGAAATTCACAACACCCACCTCCTGTCGGCAAGTGACTTGTCTAAAGCCGTGATATATCTTCCTCCCACAGCATTGATGGCTCCTAACTAGTAAGTAGGTGTTAAGGACAGTTTCCATAATAATTAATACCTACTTACCATTCGAAATTTACAAACAGCCACCTCCTGTCGGCACGTGACTTGTCTAAAGCCGTGATATATCAACCTCCCAGAGCTCTGATGGGTCGTTACCAGTAAGTAGGAGTTAAAGGAGAGTTCTGGCGCAAGTTTCCATAACAATTAATACCTACTTACTATTCGAAATTCGCAATAAGCCACAGTTCCAGTAATAAGTCAGAGCCCAATTTCTATGCCAAAAACTCGACGTTTACGATCTTATTTGATATCCTTCCTGCACGTACCGACGCAGGATGTCACCGGCGGATGTGACGTTTGGGATCCGTTCTTCGGAGGCGCGATTTGAAAGTCAAGTTTTCGCGAGTTATGCGCGGCGTTGGTCGTGGAATTCGCAGACAAACCCGACCTCCTCTCGAGAGGGCAAACATCGATGATGTAACGCACTTGAAATATTCATGAGGCCCCAGCGAGCTGGGGCCCTCATAAACCGATATATTACCCGGCCGTTTTTTTTCACGTCCGAATCCAGTAGATTTTATTTCCGGTGCATTGGGAATGCAAAACTGGCCGCAAATGGATTGGAGCACCAAATTGCATACGATATCTTAGAATAGCGATCAAATGAGAAGAGAAGTCGTGAAAATTATTTAAGAACAATTGGAATGGCTAAAAATAATTAAAAAAATAAATGGAATGTAATAGATCAGTGCGCTAAAGATCATATGATTAAGAAATCGGAAATCATGATAAAAATAAAGTGAGATGTGAGTTTTTTCAATAAAAACTTCGTAAAATTTCCCAAAACATGGCATTAAATAAAAAAAAAAAAAAAAAAAAGAAAATGCAAGGCAATCGAAGAAGCAAAAAACATATACCGACTTACATGATGATTGATTACTATACAGGGTTTGTCCAATAAGTACCGGTACTGATTTTTTCCTGGGGAAAGGTGGGAGGCACCACCGATATTAATTTACATGATAATGATTAATTACAATACAGGGTTTGCCCAATAAGTATCAGGGCCGATTTTTTCCTGCCAAGGCGGGGGGGGGGGGGGGTGCCTTAATGAGCGGGATCGATGGTGGGCAATGTAACTTAAGCTAGGATAACCAGCTCATAATACAGAAAGTGTCATACTGTTATACAAAAGGTTATACTGTAATTGTAACTAATTGTAACTATGGGGGCCATCTTAATGAGCGGGATCGGTGGTAGGCAACGTACGTAACTTAAGCTAGGATAACCAGCTCATAATACAGAAAAGTGTTATACTGTTATACGAAAGGTTATATGTAACTTTATCTTGTATATTTCATCAGATCTCGCGTCTTATTCGATCACTGTTAGAAATAACTAAACGCAAGCTTGAACGGACCTTTTATTCGCACAATCTTCCGTCTCGAATTGTGCCACGATATGCTTAAAGACAATACAGAGCAATCATCGATTTGTTCCCCAAAGCCCCTTTATTCGCAATTATTCGCACAATATTTCGTCTGCTAATGCCACGATACGAAGACGGGACAATACACACAGCAATTATCGATTCGCCCCTCAAAGCCGATGACTCCTCATTGGAACCGAGCGGCGTCACGTCTGTCGCGAATTTGTAATTCAAGTGGAAATCTAAAGTTGAGGGTATCAAAGCGGCGACTTTTTGCTCGCGTTTCCGAGCCGCACGACGCTCGATTGTTTTGTAAATTAGTTCTTAAACTTCTCTCCCCCCCCGTCAAACAGGCAGCTTCAATTAGTTCTAGACGCTGCATGCACCTGCAAACTTACCGGCGCTCTCGTATGCACTCCCAAGCCCGTTCATTAATAAGACGACGACATATAATTGATTAATGCTGAACATTAATTAAAAACAAAAATATAATGTAATCACTAGTTATAAAAATAATTACCACGAAATTGGGATTACTGAGACAAACGCAATTTTAGGGTTATATTTTTTACATGATACGATTATTTCTTGAGTCACACATTTTCTGATCGTCTGATTGGTATAAAAACTGATACGGGAGTTTTGGCAATTTAAACTCCTTGATTGGTCTAAAATGTAAAGAGGAAGAGGAAGAGTCTGCGGCGACATCTGGTGCATCGATAGGTACAAGAACTGATGCAGTACATTGTCAGCACTTCCCATTTAACTCTCTTAAATTCTCCATTAATGTTTCGATATTTACGGTTGAATTATTTTTGTAACTTTTGGATCTTATGGAAATAGTTTTAATCCCAACAGCACAGAGCGGAATCCCGAAGAACGGATCCTAACAGTGATATCCGCCGCACTTCGCTGTTCGTACATAATTTCGAATAGTAAGTAGGTATTAAATGTTATGGAAACTTGCGCTAGAACTGTCCTTTAACACCTACTTACTGTAATGAACCATCAGAGTTCTGGGAGCAAGATAAATTACTGTTTTAGTCAGGTCCCTTGCCGACAGGAGGTGGCTGTCTATGAATTTCGGATAGTAAGTAGGTATTAAATGTTATGGAAACTGCGCCAGAACTGTCCTTTAATACCTACTTACTGGCAACGAACCATTAGAACTCTTGGAGGTAGATATATCACGGCTTTAGACAAGTCACTTGGCGACAGGAGGTGGCTGTTTGTGAATTTAGAATAGTAAGTAGGTATTAAATGTTATGGAAACTTGCGCCAGAACTGTCCTTTAACACCTACTTACTGGTAATGGACCATCAGAGTTCTAGGAGGAAGATATATTACTGTTTTAGTCAGGTCCCTTGCCGACAGGAGGTGGCTGTCTGTGAATTTCGAATAGTAAGTAGGTATTAAATGTTATTGAAACTGCGTCAGAACTGCCCTTTAATACCTACTTACTGGCAACGAACCATCACAGCTCTGGGAGGTAGATATATCACGGCTATAGACAAGTCACTTGCCGACAGGAGGTGGCTGTTTGTGAATTTTGAATAGTAAGTAGGTATTAAATGTTATGGAAACTTGCGCCAGAACTGTCTTTTAACACCTACTTACTGGCAACGAACCAGCAGAGCTCTAGGAGGAAAATTTTGAGGGTTTGTCCACTCTTCGTCCACTTTTCTTTAAGCCTTTCATACATTTGCTTTCATTTCGCTGCGTTATTCTTGCAGTGTTGCAACGTTTAGTAACAGAAATTATTGCATAGTCACACGCATTATTCAGTGTTTACGTGAATGCCCGTTTTGCCCGTTTTTGCATGTTTAAAAATTGAGGCTCAACTTTACAGCGGCTCATCCCCCAAATGATCTGAGGGGTGAAAAATTGGCATCGATTTCCGAGCAATCCCGGCATTAATATTAATGCACGTCCTTATTGACATTCTAACTTTAACTCATCTCGCACCATAGGCGGCTTACGGGTGAGCGGCGTCACGTCCGGCACGAATCGCGGGGGCGGTGATTGATTGTTTTTCCGCGTCCTGCCACCCCTCCGCCCCCGCAGTTTCCGCCAAGTGCGAAGTGCTCTCGATAGATTATTCTTCATAATTAGTCCTCGGTTTACGTCGCCTCCACTAAGTCGCCTCATTATTTGTGTACCAGTCGAACATGATGATGACATTGCAATAAAGAAACATTTTTCAATTTGAAAAAAAGCATCGATACAAAAAAAAAAACGAAATAGAAAACTGTTAGCGGGATCGCCTTCAAAACCCTTTCAGTTTAAAACATCAAAACTTCACTGGAAAACAAAAAATGTTACCTAAATTTGATGACATTTTCAAAAATATTTTATAAGGGACAGACAGCCATTCTAAATTTGATGACATTTTCAAAAATATTTTATAAGGGACAGACTTAAATTTTTTCTCTAGGGGTTACTTTTTAAACGATCGCCTTTTGAAATGAACATCATACCTTAATTGGAAAACCAAAGAATGGTATCTAATTTTTTTTTAATTTACATTGATTTGACAAATTTGTAAAGGTTTTTATTGTTTTTTTAACGCCCTACCCTGGAATGAATTGCCACAAATTTTGACGTAAATTCAACACCTTTTCAGTTTGAAACTTCATTGAAACAAATCTTCATTGAAAAACAAAAAATGTTATCTAAATTTTATAAGTTTTTTTAATTTCTTTTACAATGAGTGACAATTTCCAATAGTTTTTTAAAGGGGTTATTTTTTAAACGCCCCACTCTGGAAATGAACTGGCACAATTTTTGACGTAAATTCAACACGTTTTCAGTTTGAAACACAAATCTTCATTGGTAAACCAAAAATGTTATCTAAATTTGCCGACATTTCCAAAAATAATTTTTACAGTGACTGAGAAACTTTTAAAAGTTTTCTAAATGGGTTATTTTTTAAACGACTGCCTCTGGAAGTGAAGATTAACATCAAACTTCTATTGGAAAACAAAAAAAAATGTTATCCACGTTTGATGACATTTTCAAAAATATTTCTAGTGACAGACAAATTTTTGAAGTATTTTTGAAGGGGCTATTTTTTAATAATTGTCCATGGAATTGAAAAAACTCTGGAAATTAATTGTCGCAATTTTTGTCGTAAATTTCTAAGAAAAAACCTTTTCAGTTTGAAACACAAATCTTCGTTGGAAAAAAAGTTATCTAATTTTTTTTAATTTCTTTTACAATGAGTGACAATTTTTAATGGTTTTTTAAGGAGTTAACTTTTAAACGCCCCACTCTGGAAATGAACTGGCACAATTTTTGACGTAAATTCAACACCTTTTCAGTTTGAAATACAAATCTTCATTGGTAAACCAAAATTGTTATCTAAATTTGATGATATTTTCAAAAATAATTTTTACAGTGACTGAGAAACTTTTAAAAGTTTTCTAAAAGGGTAATTTTTTGAACGACTGCCTCTGGAAATGAAGATTCATGAAAAGTTTTCTAAATGGGTTATTTTTTAAACGACAGCCTCTGAAAATGAAGAATAACATAAAACGTCTATTGAAAAAAAATTTATCCATGTTTGATGACATTTTCAAAAATATTTCTAGTGACAGACAACTTTTTAAAGTATTTTAGAAGGAGTTTATCTTTTAACAATTGTCCATGGAATTGAAAAAACTCTGGAAATGAATAGTCACAATTTTGTCGTAATTTTTTAAGATAAAACATTTTTAGTTTGAAACACAAATCTTCACTGGAAAACAAAAAATGTTATCTAAATTTTATAAGTTTTTTTAATTTCTTTTACAATGAGTGACAATTTCTAATGGTTTTTTAAAGGGGTTATTTTTTAAACGCCCCACTCTGGAAATGAACTGGCACAATTTTTGATGCAAATTCAACACCATTTCAGTTTGAAACACAAAACTTCATTGGTAAACCAAAATAGTTATCTAAATTTGATGACATTTTCAAAAATAATTGTTACAGTGACTGAGAAACTTTTATAAGTTTTCCGAATGGGTTATTTTTTAAACGACTGCCTCTGGAAATGAAGAATAATATAAAACGTCTATTGAAAAAAAAATGTATCCATGTTTGATGACAATTTCAAAAATATTTCTAGTGACAGACAAATTTTTAAAGTATTTTAGAAGGGGTTTATTTTTTAACAATTGTCCATGGAATTGAAAAAGAAAAATCAAACATTCATAGGAAAACAAAAACTGTTATCTAAATTTGATGACATTTTTGTAAAATAATTATTACAAAAAAAGGTTTTTTTACAATGACTGACAAATTTGTAAAGGTTTTTATATAGGTTATTTTTTAAACGCCCCACTCTGGAAATGAATTGCCATACTTTTTGACGTAAATTCAACGCCTTGACCTGAAGATTAACATCAAACGTCTATTGGAAAACCAAAGAAATGTTATCCATCTTTGATGACATTTTCAAAAATATTTCTAGTGACAGACACATTTTTAAAGTACTTTAGAAGGGGTTTATTTTTTATCAATTGTTCATGGAATTGAAAAAACTTTGGAAATGAATTGTCACAACTTTGTCGTAAATTTTTAAGAAAAAACCTTTTCAGTTTGACACACAAATCTTCATTGGAAAACCAAAAATGTTATCTAAATTTGATGACATTTTTGTAAAATAATTTTTACGTAGGCCGCCACTTTTATGGTTTAAAGTTAAAAGTTTTGACTTTTTAAAAGTTTATGTTAAGAGATTATGTTTTAAATGACAGCTTCTGGAAATGAAAATAAACATCAAACGTTTATTGGAAAACCAAAACTGTAATCTAAATTTGATTTTCAAAAATTATTTTTTAGTGACAAGTTTTTTCAAGGGGGCTATTTTTTTAACGCCCATCTCTAGAAATGAACTGTCAACGTTTTTGTGGTAAATCCAATACTTTATGCATAAAAACTGTGCATGTTTTAGATTTGTATGTAACTCAGTTTAATAAACTGAGTAATATAAGTTGAGTTAATAAATAAGTTGATGAGATATTTGTTCGAATTAAAAACTTTTTATTCGAATTTTGTTGGAATTGTATGCAATGGTGTGAATGTGTTTGTACCACATTATATTCATACATTAATTTACTTTTCATCAGATCGCTGCGCGATAAAATAGCATTGTTTAAACATACAAATTGCATTTCAATATTACTAATTATTATCAATGCAAACATTTGCATTAATATTTGCTCATTAAAAATGCCCATTACACAGATATTATTGTGCAGTTACACAAAAGTTCCCCCAATTTATGGACGTGCAGCTGAAAGCCTGACAACGGGCACGAATGTGTTTCATGGTGCATTAAGCGGTGATGGTTATTGCGATTATCGCCGTTTAATTATCGCTGCAGCAAATGTACCGCTATGTTCTGTCGTGTTATGTAGTACGGACACGTAAACATGCGACGATATTGAGCATAACTATGGATATTTGCAATGTGAAATTATTTGAAATGCATTTTTTAAATACAATGCCCCAATTTGCCCATCAGGAGGAATTTGGGTGCCATTCTTTCACTTACGTAAATTTTCCAGGTTCAGTTAGGTCAGGTCGGGTTAGGTTAAAGGTTTATACCTTTACTACGTGGGTATCCATGAAATGGATTTTCTGATTTCTCGGCCCAAAATTTTCAAAATACAATTCTATGGGCCATCATATACCTTTACTACGATATCCATGAAATGAATTTTCTGATTTCTCTGCCCAAAATTTTCAAAATACAATTCTATGGGCCATCATATGCCTTTACTACGACATCCATGAAATGAATTTTCTGATTTCTCTGCCCAAAATTTTCCAAATACAATTCTATGGGCCATCATATGCCTTTACTACGACATCCATGAAATGAATTTTCTGATTTCTTTGCCCAAAATTTTCAAAATACAATTCTATGGGCCATCATATACCTTTACTACGACATCCATGAAATGAATTTTCTGATTTCTCTGGCCAAAATTTTCCAAATACAATTCTATGGGCCATCTCAAGGTCCACGTGTTATTTCCTGGATCTCATAATCCTATAATAGGCTTCTGGGTTTTGTAAGTCGTTTTAGTGTCCTTAAAACCTAATTTAAAGACCTGATAAAACGATTGAGAAAACCCGTTCAAATTATGTTTCGCAAGAACCCGTAATGGTACCGGCCACAAAGGGATTACTTTAAGTATCGTACTTTGGGGAAAAATACAATTCCCAAAGCATTTATGAAATTCCCAGACCTGTACTAAATTAAATCCTCGAACAATATGTCAGGGTAGCAGGTTAATCAAATAATATTACTGAAGGACCAATTAATTGGCAATCATATGTGGCTGGTCACAAAAATATCTGCAGCCACTAAAGTATAACGGACAATAAAATTTGTTCGCACGTAATATTGTAATATGAAATATGACTTTCTCTGGGCGCTTTTTTTTAATGTCGGTTCAGACATGAGCGAGCAATAATGCCGCCCATGTCCGACATACACACACCACTCTTGCAGACATAAATTCCGCAATTATTAAACCTGACAATCCCGGCCATAAATCGCGCCCAGACGCCCGGAAAAGCCGCCCCTCCCCCGACCCCCCGCACGGGCGCCGCGGCGACTTTTCCGGGACTTCCGGAAAATTCCGGCGACCGCACGCAAGATGACAGCGATGGAGCGGCGCTTCCATTTCTCCCCGAAAACGTCAGATCGGAGGGCGATATTTTCGCCGACAGCTTAATGCCGGGAGAAATCGGCGATCGCAGAAAATGTTTTTAATTCTCGCGCATGGACGGCCTCGGGGATCGCTTAATTGCTGTGGAAATGGATGTCTGCCGTTGTGTGATGGGTCAATAAGTGAGAGAGCGGAGGTTGCCCGGCTGGAAGGAGATGTTGTGCGCCGAATGGGCGAACACAATTGAATCTCACAGATTGGAAAAAGTAGCGGAGGTTTTGTAGAAACAGTGCGAGAAACGTTATTCCTTCCTTGAAGTGGAACAAGTTCGTAATAAATAGAATAACATAATGTATTATAAGTTATAACCAACCATCTTGCAGGAAGGCCAAAAATGAGGTGGATCGATGATGTAAAGAAAATTGCAGTGAAAAAATGGATGAGGACTGCCAAAGGACAGCAAAACATGGGATACGTATTGATCATCCAGCATTGGATGATCCAGGGCTGAAAAATAAGAAGAAGAAGCAGGAGAAAAAGGAGAAGCAGGAGAAAAAGGAAAAGAAGGAGAAGAAGGAGAAGAAGTAGACGAAGGAGAAGAAGGAGAAGAAGTAGGCGAAGGAGAAGAAGGAAAAGAAGGAGAAGAAGTAGACGAATGAGAAGAAGGAGAAGAAGTAGACGAAGGAATAGAAGGAGAAGAAGTAGATGAAGGAATAGAAGGAGAAGAAGTATACAACGGAGAAGAAGGAAAAGAAGGAGAAGAAGTAGACAAAGGAGAAGGAAGAGCAGCAGGAGAATAATATAAGAAGGAGAGGAAGGAAATGAAGAGAAGGAGAAGAAAATATAACCAACAGATTAGCATACAGGCGACTGTAATGTTCTTCCCAAATTATAGTCGGGACCATATATATATATATATATATATATATATATATATATATATATATATAATCTTGCGTATAAACTATCGCAATTATTTGCATATAGTATCTATACGGTACAATAAGTTGTTTCTTAGCGCTTGGTTTATGCATGAAGAGAAAATAATGCATACACGAGTTAGAAGAGAAGATATTTCATGCACCAGCATGTGGACAAGATTATGCTTGCATGAACAAGAAGAGAAGATAATCCATTAATCCATGCACGAGCAAGAAGAGAAGATAATCCATGCACGACCAAGAAGAGAAGATAATTCATACAAGAGCAGGAAGAGAAAATAATATATGCACCAGCAAGAGGAGAAGATTATACATGCGACAGTTAAGTTCTTCCCAAAGTATAGTCGAGACCAGATAATCTTGCGTGTGAACTATAGCAATTATTTGTAAGCATCGATGCTGTACAATATATTGTTTCCTTGCGTATGCATGAAGAGAAGATAATGCATACACGAGTAAGAGAAGAAAAAAAATCATACATGATCAAAAGAGAAGATAATCTATGCACCAGATAAGCCATGCACCAGCAAATGGAGAAGATAATCCGTGTACGAACAAGAGAAGATAATCCATGCACGAGCAAGAAGAGAAGATAATGCATGCACGAACAAGTAGAGATGATAATGCATGCACGAACAAGAAGAGAAGAGAATCCATGCACGAGCAAGAAGGGAAGATATTGCATGCACGAACAAGAAGAGACGATGATTCATGCACGAGCAAGAAGAGAAGATAATTCATACAAGAGCAAGAAGAAGATATAATCTATGCACCAGCAAGAGGAAAAGATCATCCACGCGACAGTTAAGTTATTCCCAAAGTATAGTCGAGACCAGATAATCTTGCGTGTGAACTATCGCAATTATTTGTAAGCATCGATGCTGTACAATATATTGTTTCCTTGCGTATGCATGAAGAGAAGATAATGCATACTCGAGTAAGAGAAGAAGAAAATCATACATGATCAAAAGTGAAGATAATCTATGCACCAGATAATTCATGCACCAGCAAATGGAGAAGATAATCCGTGTACGAGCAAGAGAAGATAATCCATGCACGAGTAAGAAGAGAAGATAATGCACGCACGAACAAGTGGAGATGATAATGCATGCACGAACAAGAAGAGAAGATAATCCATGCACGAGCAAGAAGAGAAGATAATGCATGCACGAACAAGAAGAGACGATGATTCGTGCACGAGCAAAAAGAGAAGATAATTCATACAAGAGCAAGAAGGGGACATAATCTATGCACCAGCAAGATTAAAAGATCACCCATGCGACAGTTAAGTTCTTCCCAAAGTATAGTCGAGACGAGATAATCTTGCGTGTGAACTATCGCAATTATTTGTAAGCATCGATGCTGTACAATATATTGTTTCCTTGCGTATGCATGAAGAGTAGATAATGCATACACGACTAAAAGGAGAAGAAAATCATACATGATCAAAAGAGAAGATTATCTATGCACCAGATAATTCATGCACCAGCAAATGGAGAAGATAATCCATGTACGAACAAGAGAAGATAATCCATGCACGAGCAAGAAGAGAAGATAATGCATGCACGAACAAGTAGAGATGATAATGCATGCACGAACAAGAAGAGAAGAGAATCCATGCACGAGCAAGAAGGGAAGATATTGCATGCACGAACAAGAAGAGACGATGATTCATGCACGAGCAAGAAGAGAAGATAATTCATACAAGAGCAAGAAGAGGATATAATCTATGCACCAGCAAGAGGAAAAGATCACCCATGCGACAGTTAAGTTCTTCCCAAAGTATAGTCGAGACCAGATAATCTTGCGTGTGAACTATCGCAATTATTTGTAAGCATCGATGCTGTACAATATATTGTTTCCTTGCGTATGCATGAAGAGAAGATAATGCATACATGAGTAAGAGAAGAAGAAAATCATACATGATCAAAAGAGAAGATAATCTATGCACCAGATAAGCCATGCACCAGCAAATGGAGAAGATAATCCGTGTACGTACAAGAGAAGATAATCCATGCACGAGCAGGAAGAGAAGACAATGTATGCACGAACAAGTGGAGATGATAATGCATGCATGAACAAGAAGAGAAGATAATCCATGCACGACCAAGAAGAGAAGAAATGCGTGCACGAACAAGAAGATACGATGATTCGTGCACGAGCAAGAAGAGAAGATAATTCATACAAGAGCAAGAAGAGGACATAATCTATGCACCTGCAAGAGGAAAAGATCACCCATGCGACAGTTAAGTTCTTCCCAAAGTATAGTCGAGACCAGATAATCTTGCGTGTGAACTATAGCAATTATTTGTAAGCATCGATGCTGTACAATATATTGTTTCCTTGCGTATGCATGAAGAAAAGATAATACATACACGAGTAAGAGAAGAAGAAAATCATACATGATCAAAAGAGAAGATAATCTATGCACCAGATAAGCCATGCACCAGCAAATGGAGAAGATAATCCATGTACGAACAAGAGAAGATAATCCATGCACGAGCAAGAAGAGAAGATAATGCATGCACGAACAAGTGGAGATGATAATGCATGCACGAACAAGAAGAGAAGATAATCCATGCACGAGCAAGAAGAGAAGATAATGCATGCACGAACAAGAAGAGACGATGATTCGTGCACGAGCAAGAAGAGAAGATAATTCATACAAGAGCAAGAAGAGGATATAATCTATGCACCAGCAAGAGGAAAAGATCACCCATGCGGCAGTTAAGTTCTTCCCAAAGTATAGTCGAGACCAGATAATCTTGCGTGTGAACTATCGCAATTATTTGTAAGCATCGATGCTGTACAATATATTGTTTCCTTGCAGATGCATGAAGAGAATATAATGCATACACGAGTAAGAGAAGAAGAAAATCATACATGATCAAAAGATAAGATAATCTATGCACCAGATAAGCCATGCACCAGCAAATGGAGAAGATAATCCGTGTACGAACAAGAGAAGATAATCCATGCACGAGCAAGAAAAGAAGATAATGCATGCACGAACAAGTGGAGATGATATTGCATGCACCAACAAGAAGAGAAGATAATCCATGCACGACCAAGAATAGAAGATAATGCATGCACGAACAAGAAGAGGCGATGATTCATGCACGAGCAAAAAGAGAAGATAATTCATACAAGAGCAAGAAGAGGATATAATCTATGCACCAGCAAGAGGAAAAGATCACCCATGCGACAGTTAAGTTCTTCCGAAAGTATAGTCGAGACCAGATAATCTTGCGTGTGAACTATCGCAATTATTTGTAAGCATCGATGCTGTAAAATATATTGTTTCCTTGCGTATGCATGAAGAGTAGATAATGCATACACGAGTAACATAAGAAGATAATTATACATGATCAAAAAAGAAGATAATCTATGCACCAGATAATTCATGCACCAGCAAATGGAGAAGATAATCCATGTACGAACAAGATAAGATAATCCATGCATGAGCAAGAAGAGAAGATAATTCATACACGAGCAAGAAGAGAAGATAATCTATGCACCAGCAGGAGGCGATCAAGAACATCAAGAGAAGAGCAAAAAATGTATGCATGGTTGAAATCGCAGGAAAGCTAATAATATAAAAATATTCAAATATTTTACATTAACTTATTTCATATAGAACTTTCGTGTATATGAAATATTTGTGATACTTTTTAGCAATGTAGGTGCATTTTTTTTACCAATTTGCCAGAAAAATTAAATTTACTTTGAATTTTATGCTTTTACAATTGCCTTGTAGGTATTTTTTTTCAAGTTTTTTTCTTAGATTAACTGGCATGTTTCCGGAAATTTAGAAAGTTTTCTGAAACTCCAAATATTTTCATTTGTGGCGTTTTTAGTTGCAACTTCTGATATTTTAATTAAATTTTCTGCAAATAGTATACATTTTTTTGTATTTTCTCTTTCGTTAAGTGTTTTACATGTATTAGAAAATTAATTGACGACATATCAGAAAATTGGGCAACTTTTCAGAAACTTCCGGTAGACTTTGCCGAAAGTGTCGAAAACTATTTGCAAAATTAGATATTTTCGGTAATTTGCAACAAAATTTCTACAATTTGCAAAAAGCTGTGCAAAATTTGCAAAAAAGTTTATTTTTTTAAATGAATTTTAAATAGTTTACTCTTCTTAATTTTGAATAATTCATTTTCAATTTGCTTGCGAAATTTTCATTAATTTTATATACATGATTATAATAATCATGAAATTTCAAAATAATTCTGGAACTTGATTGGAATTCATGGAAATTTAAAATTAAACTAAATATTTTAAATTTTCATGAATTCCAATCAAGTTCCTGAATTTTTTGAAATTTTTATTATATGAAATACTAACAAAAACAAATATACGTTTTTTATGTGTTCATGTGTCGAATTTACGACAAAAATATTGTCAGTTCAACTGTAACTAAAATTTGGGAGACTTTTTATGGGCGTTGATGAATTTTATTACTTCTTGAATTGCAAAATAAATATGAAAATTTCTCATGTTATACTTAAGTAAATCTGAAAGGAGATGTTTTTAACCAATTGAGCAGTTCTACATGTTTATAAAAAAATGCTTGGAGAATTGATACAAATCATAGAATTTTCTGCAAGTAGTATACTTTTTTTGTATTTCCTTAATTACACTTTCGTTATGTGTTTTAGATGTATTAGAAAATTGATTGACGACATATCAGAAAATCGGGCAATTTTTCAGAAACTTCCGGTAGACTTTTAAAATTGTCGAAAATTACTTGCAAAATTTGATGTTTTCACCAAATTTTCAGTAATTTGCAACTAAATTTCTACAATTTGCAATTCAATTTTCAGTAATTTACAACTAAATTTCTACAATTTTCAACTAAATTTCTGTAATTTGCAAAGAGCATAAGTTTATTTTTTTTATGAATTTCAAATAGTTTATTTTTCTGAATTTTGAATAATTTGTTTTCAATTTGCTTGCGAAATTTTCGTTAATTTTGTAAACATGATTTAAATTTTTTATATTTTACATATTTTAAATTTTCATGAATTCCAATCAAGTTGCAGAATTATTTTGATATGTTTACTAAATGATATTTTAACAAAAATAAATATACGTTTTTTTATGTGTTCAGGTGTCGAATTTACGACAAAAATATTGTCAATTCAACTGTAACGGAAATTTGGGAGATTTTTTATGGGCATTGATGAATTTTATTACTTCTTGAATTGCAAAAAAAAATGTATGAAGATTTCTCATGTTATACTTAAATGAATCGGAAAGGAGATGTTTTTGACCAATTGACCAATTGAGCAATTGAGTTGTACATGTTTATAAAAAATTGCTTGGAAAATTGATGCAAATCATAGAATTTTGTGCAAGTAGTACACACTTTTTTGTATTTCCTTAATTACACTTTCGTTATGTTTAAATTAATGAACATTTCATTTTATAAACATGATTTAATTTTTATATATTTTACATATTTTAAATTTTCATGAATTCCAATCAAGTTCCAGAATTATTTTGAAATGTTTACTAAATGAAATACTAACAAAAATACATATACGTTTTGTATGTGTTCAGGTGTCGAATTTACGACAAAAATATTATCAATTCAACTGTAAGGACAATTTGGGTTCTTTTTTATGGGCATTGATGAGTTTTGTTACTTCTTGAATTGAAAAAAAAAATGTATGGGGATTTCTCATGTTATACTTAAATGAATCTGAAAGGAGATGTTTTTGACCAATTGAGCAGTTTACATGTTTATAAAAAAATGCTTGAAGAATTGATGCAAATCATAGAATTTTCTGCAAGTAGTACACTTTTTTGTATTTCCTTAATTACACTTTCGTTATGTGTTTTAGATGTATTAGAAAATGAATTGACGACGTATCAGAAAATTGGGCAACTTTCCAGAAACTTCCGGTAGACTTATAAAATTGTCGAAAATTACTTGCAAAATATTTGGTAAATTGCAACAAAATTTCTACAATTTGCAAAAAAGCATAAGTTTTATTTTTGTGAATTTCAGATAGTTAATCTTTCTGAATTTTGAAAATTTATTTTGAAGTTCCTTACGAACTTTTCATTAATTTTATAAACATGATTTAAACTACATATTTTAAATTTTCATGAATTCCAATCAAGTTCCTGAATTATTTTGAAATTTTCACTAAATGAAATTCTAACAAAAATAAATATACGTTTTTTTATGTGTTCAGGTGTCGAATTTACGACAAAAATATTGTCAATTCAACTGTAACTTAGGGAGATTTTTTTATGAGCATTGATGCATTTTATTACTTCTTGAATTGCAAAAAATTGTATGGGGATTTTTCATGTTATACTTAAATGAATCTGAAAGGAGATGTTTTTAACCAATTGAGCAGTTCTACATGTTTATAAAAAAATGCTTGGAGAATTGTTGCAAATCATAGAATTTTCTGCAAGTAGTATACTTTTTTTGTATTTCCTCAATTACACTTTCGTTAAGTGTTTTAGATGTATTAGAAAATTAATTGATAACATATCAGAAAATTGGGCAACTTTTCAGGAACTTCCGGTAGACTTATAAAATAGTCGAAAATTACTTGGAAAATTTGATATTTTCACCAAATTTTCAGTAATTTGCAACCAAATTTCTACAATTTGCAACTAAATTTTCAGTAATTTGCAACTTAATTTCTACAATTTGCAACTAAATTTTCAGTAATTTGCAACTAAATTTCTACAATTTGCAACTAAATTTCTATAATTTGCAAGGAGCATAAGTTTTTTTTTTATGAATTTGAAATAGTTTATTTTACTGAATTTTGAATAATTTGTTTTCAACTTGCTTACGAAATGTTCATTAATTTTATAAACATGATTTAATTTTTTTATATTTTACATATTTTAAATTTTCATGAATTCCAATCAAGTTCCAGAATTATTTTGAAATTTTTACTAAATGAAATACTAACAAAAATAAATATACGTTTTTTTTATGTGTTCAGGTGTCGAATTTATGACAAAAATATTGTCAATGCAACTGTAACGGAAATTTGGGAGATTTTTTATGGGCATTGATGAATTTGATTACTTCTTGAATTGCAAAAAAAATGTATAAAGATTTCTCATGTTATACTTAAATGAATCTGAAAGGAGATGTTTTTGACCAATTGAGTTGTACATGTTTATAAATAATTGCTTGGAAAATTGATGCAAATCATAGAATTTTCTGCAAGTAGTATACTATTTTTGTAGTTCCTTAATTACACTTTCGTTATGTGTTTTAGATGTATTTGAAAATAAATTGACGACATATCAGAAAATTGGGCAACTTTTCAGAAACTTCCGGTAAACTTATAAAATTGTCGAAAATTACCTGCAAAATTTGATATTTTCACCAAAGTTCCTGAATTTTTTGAAATTTTTATTATATGAAATACTAACAAAAACAAATATACGTTTTTTATGTGTTCAGGTGTAGAATTTACAACAAAAATATTGTCAATTCAACTGTAACGAAAATTTGGGAGATTTTTATGGGCATTGATGAATTTTATTGATTGATTATTAATAAAATTATTAATGCATGATCATGGAAAAATAATAATTGTTCTATTTAAGGGGAAGCGGGCAAAATATATATTTAAACTTAAAAAATATATCTTATTACTTCTTGAATTGCAAAAAAAGTATGGGGATTTCTCATGTTATACTTAAATCAATCTGAAAGCAGATGTTTTTGATCAATTGAGCAGTTGTACATGTTTATAAAAAATTGCTTGGAAAATTGATGCAAATCATAGAATTTTCTGCAAGTAGTATACTTCTTTGTATTTCCTTAATTACACTTTCGTTAAGTGTTTTAGATGTATTAGAAATTTGATTGACGACATATCACAATATTGGGTAACTTTTCAGAAACTTCCGGCAGACTTATAAAATTGTCGAAAATTACTTGCAAAATTTGATGTTTTCACCAAATTTTCAGTAATTTGCATTTAAATTTCTACAATTTGCAATTCAATTTTCAGTAATTTGCAACTAAATTTCTACAATTTGCAACTAAATTTTCTGTAATTTGCAACTAAATTTCTATAATTTGCAATTAAATTTCTATAATTTGCAAAGAGCATAAGTTTAATTTTTCTATGAATTTGAAATAGTTTATTTTTCTGAATTTTGATTAATTTGTTTTCAAGTTGCTTACGAAATGTTCATTAATTTTATAAACATGATTTAATGTTTTTATATTTTACATATTTTAAATTTTCATGAATTCCAATCAAGTTCCAGAATTATTTTGAAATTTTTACTAAATGAAATACTAACAAGAATGAATATACGTTTTTTATGTGTTAATGTGTCGAATTTACGACAAAAATATTGTCAATTTAACTGTAACGAAAATTTGGGAGATTTTTTATTGGCAATGATGAATTTTATTGCTTATTGAATTGCACAAAAAAAAATGTATGAAGATTTCTCATGTTATACTTAAATGAATCTGAGAGGAGATGTTTTTGACCAATTGAGCAGTTGTACATGTTTATAAAAAAATGCTTGGAAAATTGATGCAAATCAGAGAATTTTCTGCAAGTAGTACACTGTTTTTGTATTTCCTTAATTACACTTTCGTAATGTGTTTTAGATGTAATAGAAAATTGATTGACGACATATCAGAAAATTGGGCAACTTTTCAGAAACTTCCGGTAGATTTATAAAATTGTCTAAAATTACTTGCAAAATTTGATGTTTTCACCAAATTTTCAGTAATTTGCAACGAAATTTCTACAATTTGCAACTAAATTTTCAGTAATTTGCAACTAAATTTCTACAATTTGCAACTAAATTTTCAGTAATTAGCAACTAAATTTCTACAATTTGAAACTAAATTTCTATAATTTGCTAAGAGCATAAGTTTAATTTTTTTATAAATGTTAAATAGTTTATTTTTGTGAATTTTGAATAATTTGTTTTCAATTTGCTTAGGAAATTTTCATTAATTTTATAAGCATGATTTAATTTTTTTATATTTTACATATTTTAAATTTTCATGAAATCCAATCAAGTTTCAGAATTATTTTGAAATTTTTACTAAATGTAATACTAACAAAAATAAATGTACGTTTTATTTATGTGTTCATGTGTTCATGAATTTACGACAAAAATATTGTTAATGCAACTGTAACGAAAATTTGGGAGATTTTTTTATGGGCAATGATGAATTTTATTACTTCTTGAATTACAAAAAAAAAAAAAATGTATGAAGATTTCTCATGTTATACTTAAATGAATCTGAAAGGAGCTATTTTTGACCAATTGAGCCGTTGTATATGTTTATAAAAAAATGCTTGTAAAATTGATGCAAATCTTAGAAATTTTAATGTAAACTCTTCGATCAACGTACGTGACAATAAAATTTCTACATTATTTGGGAAATTAGTATGGAACTGTGTTTCTCGCGAGTGCTTTACAATCCCATTCCGCAAATTTCGCATCTGCTTTGAAACTAATTAAGTACAATTAGAACACTCGCTGCAATATTCGCCGTGCATCCAATATAACAACCGCGTTCGGCTTTCGCGCAGACCGAATGGCACCGCAACAGCCAGCAGACTATAAACGGCAGCGTTTTCGAAACAAACACGAGCGGATATCATTAGGCGACGCATTAATAAACAAACAGTCGGTGGCAGCGAGCCAAAGCCCCCGGAGCCCCCTTCACCAGCACAGGGGAGCGTAAACACATCAGCGGCGTGTGCACTAGGAACGTCCATAAAATCCACGATCCGCTCATTTTTTATGTAGCGCAAAACCGATAGCGACGAGCTCATCACGCATTCATGAAACTGCCACTCGTACAACGCTGCGATTGTTAAAAAAAAAGTTTAAAAAAAATGTGTGTACAGTGTGTACACGGTTTGGGTTTACAATAGGTTAAACTAGCGATTTGGGTAATAAAAATATAGAAAATGCAAGTGCTTGTATCACCTGGCGACAATCTTGAGGTCGCTGCTTGCGCGCATGTGGATAATTACAAGTAAAACGCGAAGTATTTTGATATTAAAAACTGCATCAACTGATATGATAAGACCGAAGAGAGTGATGATAGCGACGAGCTCATCACGCATTCATGAAACTGCCACTCGTACAACGCTGCGATTGTTAAAAAAAAAGGAAAAATAAAAAACATGTGTGTACAGTGTGTACACGGTTTGGGTTTACAATAGGATGAACTAGCGATTTGGGTAATAAAAACGTAGAAAATGCAAGTGCTTGTATCAGGTGGCGACAATCTTGAGGTCGCTGCTTGCGCGCATGTGGATAATTACGAGTAAAACGCGAATAAATTTTCATTACGATTAAAACGCGAACTGTTTTGAGATTAAAAACAGCATCAACTGATAGGAAAGGACCGAAGAGAGTGATGGTATATGCAAGTTTCAGGATTGAAATCGATTGAGATTTCACAAAAATACAAGGAATTACTCTAGATAAGCTTATCTCGAAGGCTTAGAGCACTTTTCCGGTAAAGAGTGCAGATAAGGAGTAACTTTCATTACCAAGAGCCGTTTTCCGTTGCAGATAATGAGTAAATTTAATTACCAAATATTTTAATAAATCTTTAAACGATGTTTTTTGCCATCCAATTTCTGTATTCAATAAAAAATTTCTCCGTGTACTAATTATTTCTTTCTTTTGCAGGTGAGTCCGTCATCTGGTGAACCAGTTGCGACGTGTCGGCCGTTTTCATTTGCCTAATTGCCCCCTCGGCTAGCCATCGATTAACGAGAGAGGCCAAGAGAATTAATAATGTAGCAGTTACGAGTTGACAAGTGGCCGCCAGTTAAGTGGATCGATTGGGGTTTCGATGAGCGCGTTTTATTTGCCCAAATGTGCCGCGATGATTGTGCACTTATTATGTCGTTTAGCTGTGGATTGATTGAGCTGGATTGCAACAATAAATTTGTTCAATTAAATATCCCCATCGTTCAATACTGACGACATTGAGTTTTGCTTACTTAAGTTTATAGAAACTTCGAAGATTCTGAGGCCCGTATCTATAGTCCGTACTTGAGCATGAGTGCGACTCAAGTCGTATATTTGCGTACATTAGGTTGCGTTTGGTGCATACAAGTTTATAGAGAATACGCAACCAAATGTACGACTTGAGTCGAACTTAAACTCAAGGTGTTTTCCATAAACCTGATAGCTTTTTCGAAATAATTACATACGAAAAAAACAACAAAAAACCATTCAATTATAGCCATTTTTGGGTTGGCAGATTTCGGCGAAATATCTCTGGGATCTTCGAATTTTTCTGAAAAGTTAAAACATGAACTATCAAGTCGATCAGTTAAGCAGTCTGCACTGTAGAGTTATCCCAAACATAGACAGACATACTTACAGAGAAGCAGCAAGACAAACAGATTGATGGAAAAACTAATTGAGAAGACTCGAAAGCAGATAGTTCCACAAAACTCTCCAAAGTTTTCATTGTTAAATGAAATATAATGTAAAATATAGACAGACAGACAGACAGATATACAGACAGATAGATATACAGACAGACATACAGATATACATACAGATAGATATACAGACAGACATTCATACAGTTACTTTTGAAAATTTGTCTGAACAGTCTCGCATAACTAAGCTGACATTGTACAGAAATATGAAAATTTTCGCGTCACATTACTTTCCCTATAAAAGTATCTTGCTCGAACCCAGGACCTTTGGGTCATGGAGCGAGTGCTTTCAGCGATGATTAACCGAAACCGACATTGCAATGATTAATAATAATAATAATTGGTTAATTATCTTGGAATTAGTAAATTTGCGGCTGGGTTCGTCGCTTGACCTAGCAATACGGGCATAGGGTCTCCAACGCCATGTTACATAATGGCATGTAATTTCCGTCAGGGTTCAAATTTTTTGAATCCGTTTCCGGAATTTGGAAGCCAGATAGTTGTTTGCCATGCTGTATAAAAATTGTTTAGGTATCTTTTGTAATTGCGTAGTTATTCGTAAGTAAACTCGACATATTACTTTTTAAAATATTACTTCAAAATTGATTTCCCAATTTAGGAAAATTATATTTTTATTATCAATTAAGTAGTAATTTTTGGTAGGTTTTACACAATTTTGTGATTATGTGATTACATACCGTCGGCTTGGTGTTACAAGGTTGCATGTAACATTTATTCAATGTTTAGGTCTGTAGTAATACCAGGCTTTAAGTTTTCAACATGGGACCTTTCAACTTGCTGGAAGGTTAAAATAGGATCAATCTACCACAAAACCATATCTATTTACAGTGCAAAATATATCATTTTCTGTAATAGCAAACATATTTTAAATCCATATTCCCAAATTTACAAATTTGCACATACAAACTTGTAACATTAAGCCGACGATATTACAAAATCTTGTAAAGAATTCTAAAATACTAGACATTATATACAAAAAATTTGGTTTTATTATAATTTAAGTAGTAATTATTGGTAGTTTTTATACAATTTTGTGATTATGTTATTAGATATTAACATATTTGCAAAATCTTGCAAAAAATTCAAAAATACTAAACATTATCTACAAAAAAAAAGGTTTTATTATCAATTAAGTAGTAATTATTGGTAGTTTTTATACAATTTTGTGATTATGTTATTAGATATTACAAAATCTTGTAAAAAATTCAAAAATACTAAACATTATTTACAAAAAAATTGGTTTTATTATCAATTAAGTAGTAATTATTGGTAGTTTTTATACAATTTTGTGATTATGTTATTACATATTACAAAATCTTGTAAGGAATTCAAAAATACTAAACATTTACAAAAAATTAAAAGATTTATTATCAATTAAGCGGTAATTTTTGGTAGTTTTTATACAATTTCGTTATTATATGATAACATATTAAAAAATCTTGTAAAAAAATCAAAAATACTAAACATTTGCAAAAAATTAAAAGCATAAAATAACAGATGAATTGAAAGTATCAAATAAAATCATATCTTTACATATTCAAGGAAGAATCATTACAAGTAGAAAAACAAAAGATATTTCATAAACTTTTTGTGATTTTGTCTGCACTTACAATAACGAGTAAAATTGTAATTATTTTTTGAATCTGTAAAAACTTCTAAGTATCTCTAATATATTTTTTTTTATTTCGGATGTTACACATTATTTACATAAAAATAAATAGCATACAGTTATCTGTATCTTTTTAGATTCTTTCTCCATATCTTCCTAGTAAGTTTCTAGAAAAAATCATTATAAGTGGCAAAACAAAGATATTTTAAAACATTTTTTGATTTTTTTGTATAACTAACAATAAGGAGTAAGATTTTAATTATTCTTGTAATCTGTAAAAAATTCTTAGTGTATTTAATATTATTTATTTATTTCCGCTTTCCGTTCACACAGAATCTCAGCTCATTTTGAGATTTATCCCCATTTTTGTTTATGTTTGCTAGATACTGGTTGCAAGAGATATGCTCAAAAAGTTATGTGGGAAATTCGCAACCATTGTAAGGTGTTTGATAGTTAAAATGTTTCTAATTTCCTAATTTGTTTTTAATTTCTAATCTAAATTAAAAAATATAAGAAACAATGCCAATTTGAATTTGAAAGTTCTCACTCACTTTATACTCA
The DNA here is from genome assembly GCA_951805005.1 of Othius punctulatus. NCBI lineage: Eukaryota > Metazoa > Arthropoda > Insecta > Coleoptera > Staphylinidae > Othius > Othius punctulatus. The sequence continues at coordinate 84,542,088 of OX638142.1, read as the reverse complement.
GTTAATTTGTGAAAGGAAATCAGCTATTAGTTACAAAAACTAAAACGTATAGCGGATAAATTGAAATTATCAAATAAAATCGTATCTTTACATTTTCGAGAAAAAATAATTACAAGTAAAAAACAAAAGATATATCATAAAATGTTTATGATTTTTTCTACACTAACAATAATGAGTAAAATTTTAATTATTTTTGGATTCTGTAAAAACTTCTAAGTATCTCTAAGATTAATTCTATATTTCTTTATTTTACTTACTACTTACAAAATAAATTTATTAGATATGTGCCTTAGTGAAGATGGCTTTAAAACAGTTTTAATAAAAGCTCGTCAAATTTGAAGAATTAATAAGATTTCACTACAATATACAAAAAATGTTTTTCGAAAATTGTAGGTGACTGAAAATTATTCAATATTAAAAGTAAATTCTAATAATTTTCACATCTCTTCTACAATATTCGAAAAGTAACAATATGATTGATTTGTATCAGGCTCGTGGCACCGGCATTGTTGTTTATTGTAATGTTCATATAAGGCTATTAACAGATTACCTAAATTTCTGAATAGGGCCAGATATGGGCAATTCCTAATGACACCTTGTAATTGCACTTTATTGTTGTTTGGGATTCCCAACGCTCACAAATCTTTAATTTTTCCAAATTATTAAAAGAACTTAAAAATAAAATAGCGAAACCTCAATTTTATCTGATCCCGACTATAATACGATGCTGCTGTGTGCAATTGCGGCCGTAAGTCGTGAAAGCTTGAGGGATGCAGTGGGAGTCAAGGGCGGTAATTATTGTTTTTTTTTTGTCCTCGTTTTGTCTGTGTGCCGGAGGCGTGCAGCATTGGGTTACTTTCAAGTTCGTATAGTGGAGCGGAGCGGCGTATAATGCAGGGTATAATGTTCTCTTTTGAAGTTTTATTACAGAGTGGCTGGCGAAGTATTGTGCGCGGCTTAATAGTGCACCGTATAAAGTTTCCAGTAATTGAAATTTAACTTTTTACGGCGCCTTTATTGTGCGCTGCAGGATTGGGTGCGGCGCAACCTGACCCTTCGAACGTTATGAGATTTCCAAGGAAATACGACTCGCATTGCCTCCTTACGTTGTAATAATAATAAAAATAACAATAATAATAATAATAATGATATTTGAACTGCAACGTTAACGTGTGCATTTATGATGATATAAATTTATTTGTGCAACTTGCGTTAAATTTTATTAAAAAAATTTATACATGCTTGTTAAACATTGCATGTTAGTAGATAGGCTATAACAGTTCAACCGGAATTTTTCATATGGATTGACATTGTGTCTCACAACTGTCTCACATGTGTCTCACAGGTGTTTCAATGTGTCTCACATGTGCCTCACAGGTGCTTCACGTACAGGTACAGGTACAGGTACTGCAAAACTGTTTCACGTCTGGCTCACGTCTGTCTCCCATGTGCCTCATACCCGTCCCACATATGCCTCACGCTTGTCGCGGAAACAAGTAAATATATAGACCCCTATGTAAATCGTTATGGAAATTTGAGGCAGAAGCAACATAGCTTATCTACTTATATAACTGATAATAGTAGATAGGCTATGACAGTTCAACCGCAATTTCCCATATGGATTGACATTGTGTCTCATCGGTGCTTCACATACACGTGTCTCACATGTGTCTCACATGTGCTTCACATACACGTGACTCACCCCTGTATATATTCACTGCAAACTGTCTCACATCTGGCTCACCAGTGTCTCACATATGCCTCATACCCGTCCCACAGATGTCTCAAACTTGTCGCGTAAACAAGTAAATTTATAGACCCCTATGTAAATCGTTATGGGAATTTGAGGCAGAAGCAACAGAGCTTATCTACTTATATAACTGATATGAGTAGATAGGCTATGACAGTTCAACCGGAATTTCTCATATGGATTGATATTGTGTCTCACAGGTGCTTCACATACACGTGTCTCACATGTGTCTCACAGGTGCTTCACATACACGTGTCTCATCCCTTTATATATTCACTGCAAAACTGTCTTACATATGGGTCACGACTGTCTCACATGTGTCTCATACCCGTCCCACAGATGTCTCATACTTGTCGCGGAAACAATTAAATTTATAGACCCCTATGTAAATCGTTATGGGAATTTGAGGCAGAAGCAACATAGCTTATCTACTTATATAACTGATATGAGTAGATAGGCTATGACAGTTCAACCGGAATTTCCCATATGGATTGATATTGTGTCTCACCGGTGCTTCACATACACGTGTCTCACATGTGTCTCACAGGTGCTTCACATACACGTGACTCACTCCTGTATATATTCACTGCAAACTGTCTCACGTCTGGCTCACGACTGTCTCACATGTGCCTCATACCCGTCCCACAGATGTCCCACACTTGTCGTGGAAACAAGTAAATTTATAGACCTCTATGTAAATCCTTATGGGAATTTGAGGCAGAAGCAACATAGCTTATCTACTTATAAAACTGATATGAGTAGATAAGCTATGACAGTTCAACCGGAATTTCTCATAAGGATTCACTGAAATTTTCACTGTAAGCATTGAAATTTTGACGAAATAATTCAAATGGTTACAGAACCTATTGAACATTTGGCAGTGTCCATTAAAAGAAATACAGTATTTGATATTCTGATTCAAATAATTGTAAATTTGATATTGATCACTGTGAATATCTCAATTATTGAAATTATGATAGCAATTGTTCAAATTTTCAAAGTAATAATTAAAATTTTGATAGTTATTGACCTTTTCACAGAATGATTGAAATGTAAACAAATATAAGAAGCAAATTTGACAGTAAGCATTGAAAATATGACATCAATTTAAATTTGGAAATCTTTACTGTAATCTTTGAAATTTGACAGTTGAAATTTGATTTGATAGTAATAATTGACAAAATTGACAGTAAGCACCGAAACTAAAAACATAATAATCACCAGAATAAGCACAACAATGAGCACTTCAATTATTAGTAAGCACTAAAAATATGACAGTGACTGAAATTTTCACTGTAAGCATTGAAATTTTGACGAAATAAATCAAATGCTTACAGAACTGATTGAACATTTGCCAATGTCCATTAAAAAAATGACAGTATTTGATGTTCTGATTAAAATCATTGAATATTTGATATTGAGAACTGAAAATATCTCAATAATTGAAAATTTTAGAGAAATTGTTGAAATTTTTTAAGTAATAATTAAAATTTTGATAGTTATTGACCATTTCACGAAAATTACAGTATTTGATATTCTGATGGAAATAATTGAAAATTTGATATTGGGCACTGAAAGCATCTCAATACTTGAAATTTTGATAGTTATTCACCTTTTCACAGAGTAATTGAAATGTTAACAAATACAACAGGCAAATTTAACAGTAAGCATTGAAAATATGGCATCAATTTAAATTTGGAAATCATTACTGTAATCTTTGAAATTTGACAGTTGAAATTTGATTTGATAGTAATAATTGGCAAAATTGACAGTAAGCACCGAAACTAAAAACATAATAATCACAAGAATAAGCACTACAATTATTAGTAAGCACTAAAAATATGACTAACTGAAATTTTCGCTGTACGCATTGAAATTTTGACGAAATAACAAATGGTTACAAAACTGATTGAACATTTGGCAGTGTCCATTAAAAAAATGACAGGATTTGATATTCTGATTGAAATAATTGTAAACTTGATATTGAGCACTGAAATTATCTCAATAATTGAAATTTTGATAGAAATTGTTGAAATTTTCAAAGTAATTATTAAAATTTATTGACCATTTCACAGAGTGATTGAAATGTTAACAAACATAAGAGGAAAATTTAACAGTAAGCATTGAAAATATGACATAAATTTAAATTTGGAAATCATTACTGTAATCTTTGAAAATTCAAAGTTGAAATTTGATTTGATAGTAATAATAGACAAAATTGACAGTAAGCACCGACACTAATAACATAATAATCACAAGAATAAGCACAACAATGAGCACTACAATTATTAGTAAGCACTAAAAATATGACAGTGACTGAAATTTCCACTATAAGCCTTGAAATTTTGACGAAATAAATCATATGTTTACAGAACTGATTGAACATTTGGCAGTATCCATTAATAAAAATTACAGTATTTGACAGTCTGATTGAAATAATTGAAAATTTGATATTGAGCACTGAAAATATCTCAATAATTGAAATTTTGATAGAAATTGTTGAAATTTTCCAAGTAATAATTAAAATTTTGATAGAAATTGTTGAAATTTTGTATGTAATAATTAAAATTTTGATAGTTATTGACCTTTTCACAGAGTGATTGAAATATAAGAGGCAAATTTAACACTAAGCATTGAAAATATGACATCAATTTAAATTTTTAAATCATTACTGTAATCTTTGAAATTTGACAGTTGAAATTTGATTTGATAGTAATAATAGATAATATATAATATATTTGATAGTAATAATAATACAAAATTGACATTAGGCACCGAAACTAGAAACTTAATAATCACAACAATAAGCACTACAATTATTAGTAAGCACTAAAAATATGACAGTGACTAAAATTTTCACTGTAAGCATTGACATTTTGACGAAATAATTCAAATGCTTACAGAACTGATTGAACATTTGGCAGTGTCCATTAAAAAAATGACAGTATTTGATATTCTGATTTAAATCATTGAATATTTGATATTGAGCACTGAAAATATCTCAATAATTGAAATTTTGATAGAAACTGTTGAAATTTTCTAAGTGATAATTAAAATTTTGATAAAAATTGTTGAAATTTTCATAGTAATAATTAAAATTCTGATAGTTATTGACCTTTTCACAGAGTGATTGAAATGTTAACAAATCTAAGAGGCAAATTTACAGTAAGCATTGGAAATATGACATCAATTTCATTTTGGAAATCATTACTGTAATTTTTCAAATATGACAATTGAAATTTGATTTGATAGTAATAATTGACAAAATTGACAGTAAGTACCGACACTAAAAACATAATAATCACAAGAATAAGCACAACAATGAGCACGCATGTAATTCTTTTAAGACTAAAATATCAAAGTGTCTAATTTGTAAGACATATATCTCGATTAAAGTATCTTTGTTTATTAAATGGTGATGTTTAAAAGTACTAAAACTTATACCATCTACCATCCCCAGTAGCAACCATCACTATGTAAATTTTTATTTCAATTTGCGGCAGAAGCAACATAGCTTATCTACTTGTATATGTTTTACAGTCGAGATTTGTAAATTTTTGAAAATTTACAAAGAAATTTTTTTAAAATGTCAAATTTTGAAGACACATACCTGGATTAAAGTCTTTGTTTTTTAAATGTTGATGTTTAAAAGTACTAAAACGTGTACCATCTACCATCACTAGTAGTAACCATCACTATGTAAATCCTTATATCAATTTGCGGCAGAAGCAACATAACTTATCTACTTATATAAGTTGTATCCTTGAGTTTTGTAAATTTTTTGAGATTTCAATATCAAAGTGCCAAATTTTGAAGACAGAAACCTTGATTAAAGTGTCTTTGTTTTTTAAATGGTGATGTTTAAAAGTACTAAAACTTGTATTATCTGCCATCACTAGTAGTAACCATCTCTATGTAAATCCTTACATCAATTTGCGGCAGAAGCAACATAGCTTATCTACTTATATAAGTTTTACACTCGACTTTTGTAAATTTTTAAAGAGTAAAATATCAAAGTGCTAAATTTTGAACACACATACCTTGATTAAAGTGTCTTTGTTTTTTAAATGGTGATGTTTAATAGTTATTTATGTTACAAGTACGCTAAATAGGTGTTTATGGACGCGGCCGGAAGATTAAATGGCGAGGCGTTAGCCGAGCCATTTAACCGGCCAAGTCCATAAAGACCATTTAGCGTACGTGTAACATACAACTTTTTTTTTAATTTGTACACATATTGATTTGAAAATAATATTGAAATATGTTATTTCCAACCATAACAACAGTGTTGTTGTTGACAAATTAAATTTGACAAAATGTCAGATATCGAAGATAATATCGAAGAAGATTATGATTTGCCACCAGAAGTTATCGAGCAAGCTGCACAAGCACAAAGTCGATTGATGCCCGTGAAGTCGGCTGCCATTTACGAAAAAACGTATAAGTTGTTTTGCGATTGGTGGTAGAAGGTGGAGGTGATGTATTTGCGTTAAAAAGTCTTGGTGGATGGCGCTCAACGAGTGTAGCGGAAGGATATATTGAGGAATCGGAGTACCAGAAAATGGAAATTGCAAAGAAAATTACAAATTCGGCGAATAAAACTGCTGATGACATTCCATCTACATCATCTGGAATCGTCTCTAATAGCAATGAACAAACGATTATGAATGATATATGTGACGACGGAAGAATTACGCTTAGTGGACACTTTAATAAATGTACGTTTAATTTCAGTATTGTAAAGAAAGATAAATAATTTGTATGTGTTTAGATTATTATTATTAACTAAATAATAATTAATTCGCAATCTCGTTCTTCTAGTTATATCGTCCTCTCGTATCTCATTCTCTCTATCTCGTTAAACAGAAAAGTCCGCTGTGGCGGTTTTTAACGTCCGTTGCTATAAAACAAAAAATTTAACGTCCGTTGCTATAAAATATTGTAGCATTGCACATAAACGGTTGTTTAGATTGTTTGTTATAACGACGTTAATGACGTCTTTATGAATACAAATTAAAAAAAAGTACTAAAACTTGTATTATCTACCATCACAAGTAGTAACCATCACTATGTAAATCCTTATATCAATTTGCGGCAGAAGCAACATAGCTTATCTACTTATATAAGTTTTACACTCGAATTTTGTAAATTTTTAAAGATTAATATATCAAAGTGCAAAATTTTGAACACACATACCTTGATTAAAGTGTCTTTGTTTTTTAAATGGTGATGTTTAAAAGTACTAAAACTTGTATTATCTACCATCACTAGTAGTAACCATCACTATGTAAATCCTTATATCAATTTGCGGCAGAAGCAACATAGCTTATCTACTTATATAAGTTGTATACTCGAGTTTTGTAAATTTTTTGAGATTTAAATATCAAAGTGCAAAATTTTGAACACACATACCTTGATTAAAGTGTCTTTGTTTTTTAAATGGTGATGTTTAAAAGTACTAAAACTTATACCATCTGCCATCCCCAGTAGTAACCATCACTATGTAAATTTTTATTTCAATTTGCGGCAGAAGCAACATAGCTTATCTACTTGTATAAGTTTAACAGTCGAGATTTGTAAATTTTTTGAGATTTAATTTTCAAAGTGTCAAATTTTGAAGACACATACCTGGATTAAAGTGTCTTTGTTTTTTAAATGGTGATGTTTAAAAGTACTAAAACTTGTATATCTACCATCACTAGTAGTAACCATCACTATGTAAATCCTTATATCAATTTGCGGCAGAAGCAACATAGCTTATCTACTTATATAAGTTTTACACTCGAATTTTGTAAATTTTTAAAGATTAAAATATCAAAGTGCAAAATTTTGAACACACATACCCTGATTAAAGTGTCTTTGTTTTTTAAATGGTGATGTTTAAAAGTACTAAAACTTGTATTATCTACCATCACTAGTAGTAACCATCACTATGTAAATCCTTATATCAATTTGCGGCAGAAGCAACATAGCTTATCTACTTATATAAGTTTTACACTCGAATTTTGTAAATTTTTAAAGATTAAAATATCAAAGTGCAAAATTTTGAACACACATACCTTGATTAAAGTGTCTTTGTTTTTTAAATGGTGATGTTTAAAAGTACTAAAACTTGTATTATCTACCATCACTAGTAGTAACCATCACTATGTAAATCCTTATATCAATTTGCGGCAGAAGCAAAATAACTTATCTACTTATATAAGTTGTATACTCGAGTTTTGTAAATATTTTGAGATTTAAATATCAAAGTGCCAAATTTTGAAGACAGAAACCTTGATTAAAGTGTCTTTGTTTTTTAATTGGTGATGTTTAAAAGTACTAAAACTTGTATTATCTACCATCACTAGTAGTAACCATCACTATGTAAATCCTTATATCAATTTGCGGCAGAAGCAACATAGCTTATCTACTTATATAAGTTTTACACTCGACCTTTGTAAATTTTTAAAGAGTAAAATATCAAAGTGCTAAATTTTGAACACATACCTTGATTAAAGTGTCATTGTTTTTTAAGTGTTGATGTGTAAATGTACAAAAACTTGTACCATCACATCCTGATGAAATTTCTCGACTTTTTCTTATAGAGAAAAACCGTCTTTAATAATAATAATAATAACAACGTTTAATTAGCTCTTACAGCTGCACACTTACACTTTTTGAGATTAAAATATCAAAGTGCCAAATTTTGAACACACATACCTTGATTAAAGTGTCTTTGTTTTTTTAGTGGTTATGTTTAAAAGTACTAAAACTTGTACCATCACATCCTGATGTAATTTTTCGACTTTTTCTTATAGAAGAAAATTGTCTTTAATAATAATAATAATAACGTTTAATTAGCTCTTACAGCTGTACACTTACACTTTTTGAGATTAAAATATCAAAGTGCCAAATTTTGAAGACACAAACCTTGATTAAAGTGTCTTTGTTTTTTAAGTGTTGATGTTTAAAAGTACTAAAACTTGTACCATCACATCCTGATTAAAATTCTCGACTTTTTCTTAGAGAGGAAAACCGTCTTTAATAATAATAATAATAACGTTTATTTAGCTCTTACAGCTGTGCACTTACACTTTTTGAGATTAAAATATCAAAGTGCCAAATTTTTAAGACAAATACCTTGATTAAAGTGTCTTTGTTTTTTTAGTGGTGATGTTTAAAAGTACTGAAACTTGTACCATCACATCCGGATGAAATTTCTCGACTCTTTCTTAGAGAGAAAAAACCGCCTTTAGTAATAATAATAACATTTATTTAGCTCTTACAGCTGTACACTTACACTTTTTGAGATTAAAATATCAAAGTGCCAAATTTTGAAGACACATACCTTGATTAAAGTGTCTTTGTTTTTTAAGTGTTGATGTTTAAAAGTACTAAAACTTGTACCATCTCATCCTGATGTAATTTCTCGACTTTTTCTTATAGAGGAAAACCGTCTTTAATAATAATAATAATAACGTTAATTAGCTCTTACAGCTGTACACTTACACTTTTTGAGATTAAAATATCAAAGTGCCAAATTTTGAAGACACATACCTTGATTAAAGTCTCTTTGTTTTTTAAGTACTAAAACTTGTACCATCATATCCGGATGAAATTTCTCGACTTTTTCTTATAGAGAAAACCCGTCTTTAATAATAATAATAATATCGTTTATTTAGCTCTTACAGCTGTGCACTTACACCTTTTGAGATTATAATATCAAAGTGCCAAATTTTGAAGACATATACCTTGATTAAAGTCTCTTTGTTTTTTAAGTGCTGATGTTTAAAAGTACTAAAACTTGTACCATAACATCCGGATGAAATTTCTCGAGTTTTTGTTAGAGAGAAAAACCGTCTTTAATAATAATAATAATAATAATAACGTTTGTTTAGCTCTTACAGCTGTACACTTACATATCAATGGGTTTTTACATTTAATAGGTATACAATCATTTATTAGTTATTCTTATTAGTTATTAAACTACTAAGTATATTTTCTTAATTCTACGCTTAAATTGTAAAACATTGCACTCCCTTAATTTTAGGCGTAACTTATTGTACTCTAGTAGTGTCCTGAAAAACAGCGAATTACTGCACCTTGCCAGAATTCGCTATTTTTCAGGAGTATTTTCCTATGTTCTAATATAAAGTTATCGTTGTATCCTTGTTATGTCTGGTTCCGTAGTTATGGTTAAATTCTTGTATTTTATAATTCAGATACTCCGGCATTTTTCCTAGTTTAACTCACTCTGTGCACAACAATTAGCGCTTTCATTTCCTTTAAAGTTGATTCATTAGAGCAACCATCACGAGATTTAACAAAATTAGATGTACCAAGAATTGCAAGCTCTAATTTTTTTTTTGAGTTTTCTCTCGTTGTCAAATTTTGCAAATTCGAAAAGCCTGGTGTGCAATTTTTAACGTTTTTTTTTGTTTCATTTTTCCTATGCATAAATGAGTGGAGAAAGTCTTGTCCTGCCCGCATTACATAATTTCGCCTCCCATTGTATATTAAAAGTCCTCGGTATCGGTTTTCTTTTTGCCTTCGCTCAGTTGTCGCTTTATCTGCTCTTGGGGGAGAGAGGCGAGTGAGTCGTGATTCATTCCGCAATTTAATTTACACCTCGGCGCGATAGTCGCTTTAAAATTTAAATGAGACCCGTTGGCTCAAAGCCACCTCGCTCATTTGAATGCGACGATCCCGGACGGCCTGCGGGCCGCAAACGGCCCAGAGGGGCGGCGGGGGCGGGGGTTAATTGCCCGGAAGAGGGGCGTCCTTCAAGAGGAAGAGTTAATAAAAAAATGGGCGCGTATGTAAATCTAGCGAGAGGAGTGATAAGTGCCACTTAAGTACCGGGATATTAAAACACGTATAGTTAATAAATTAGTTACAGCAACAATTGGAATGGTTGAAAATTTCAGTTTCAGTACACCTGAAACCAATTCTCCTGAAAATTTGGCAAAGTTTCAGTATTAAATAAGGGAGAAAATCAAACAAATAACTTTCTGCATTGGCAAGTATAGGTTAGCTATTACTGAAATTTCTGATTTTTTTAATTTGTAAATTTGATTATAGATTCGTGTACAGTACACCTGAAACTATTTCTGTTGAAAATTTGCCAAAGTTTCTGCTGCGTTAATTTTGCAATATTATGTGCGCGTTTTGGCCTTGTTTGGTGAGAAACGTAAATCCGTGATGTGATACGCATCCGTGTATGTACGGCAGGCATATGTGGGGCGAATAAAATTTTGAAATCCGTGGATTACGGCCGGCAGATAACCCATCAAATTATTACAACAGCTCCTCGCCCATAAAACAAAGTGGATACGTTCCGGGGGCCGCGTTATGGCCCATAAAGACCCTGTCTCCCGAATTCTCGCCCGCGGCGAAAATTATCCTAAGCACCCTCACGAGGGGCCGGGGGGCCCGTAAAACCGATCGGCATAAATCCGCCGGCCCGTTTTCCTCGGGGGATGATCGCGCGCCCCCATGAAATATTTATAAACCGCAACAATGCTGCCCCCCGTAATGATAATTGATTGGTTCTTCGGCGGCGGCGATTAGCCCGCCCCAGACCTTAAGAATCGGGGGGCAGATTCTTGAGGCCTTAAGGCTGGGGTTGGGGGCTGTTTCGAGGGGGTGAAGTAATCGATGCCTCGGCGCGAAGCGTGTTTGTTAGTTCGTTTAACTCTTGATGTGCAAGTGATTTATTAAGGGCTAATGGAAGTGAAAACACTAATTAGGTACGTGTTCAGTGGCTGCAGATATCCCTGCAAATTAGCCTACAATATATCCCGGCGAAATACATAATCACAGCGGAAAATCCCAATATAGCCCTTGGGTATTTTCCTGCGTAAAATATATACACGGTGTTTCACAGGGAAAACGAAACACACAATCTCCTTTAAATCCTCATGGTTTATCATTATTTTATGCATATTCGTTTGTTAATTTCAAAATTCAGTGATTTTTAAAATTATATGTTATTGTAATAAATGGTGGATGCGCCGGGCACAAATTAATAATTACTTCGCCTATTTCGATATTTTTATCAAATTTATTGTCATATTATTTTAAGTATTTTTGAAATTAATACCAAAACCAAACAATATATTGATATATCCACGAAATATTCCCAATTGGACGTCGTTTTACACGTACAAATTATTTTTATAAAAATGGGGCACATTTAACATATGGTGGATGCGCCGGGTAAAAATTCAAAATTACACATTTAACCATATTTCGTCTCACCATTCGGCGCAATCAGTGCGCACTAATAACGTTTTATGTCGCCTGATGCACACATCCGTATATTTCGGGGCCACTTAATGCGAGGTCCCGCTGAATGATTCAACGCACGCCTCGGCGAGTTTCGCCCTCAAAGCCCTTGATCACTTCTGAGGCGATCAATGCAAATGCCCGGAAGGCCGGTCCTTTTTGGTGTGCGGCACCGGAAGCGCCCTGTGCCCGGGCCTAAGGGGGCCCTTCCCCCCTTCGACACCCAAACTCGAAACGGCAGGATTCGGATTTAATGGGGTCCGGCAGGGCGCGTCCCGTAAAACGCGGGGGCGATATTTTTTCCCGCAGGACTCGCCAGGGAATCGTCCCATTGTTGCGTGGATGGTTTTTATTGGTATTCTCGATGTTTATAGAGATTATGAGAGACAAATGGAGGAAATTGTTGCGTGGATGCTTTTATTGGAATTATTGATGGCGTGGTTGCAGGATGTTTATAGAGATTACGCGAGACAAATGGAGGAAATTGTTGCGTGGATGCTTTTATTGGTATTCTTGATGGCGTGGTTTCTGGATGTTTATAGAGATTACGCGAGACAAGTGGAGGAAATTGAGCTCTGAATGTTTATAGTGATTACGCGTGCCAAATGGAGAAAATTTAGCTCTTAATTCAGTGAAACACTAGTGAAACACTACTAAAAAAAAAGGTAAACTATTCTATCGACAAACCAAGTCAAGATTCTTCAAAATTTTATTTAAGTCAATATTCTTCACGATTTATAGTCAAGATTCTTCAAGATTTAAGTCAAGATTCTTCTGGATCTATTCCATAAAAAGGTAAAAAGTAGGTACAGAAAAAAGTATTTGAATAGTTTATATATATTTTACTTTTAAACAAATTCACAAAGAAATAAATCTGTTTAATTAACTTTCAAATAAATGTATTGAATTAGTATTTTATTAATTTTTAATTTGTGTAAAATGATGTGTACTTGTTTTGTAATGATGTATTTAGTGAAACACTAGTGAAACACTACTAAAATAAAATGGTAAACTATTCAAAGTGGGTACAGATTTGAATAGTTTATGTATATTTTACTTTTAAACAAATTCACAAAGAAATACATCTTTTTTTAATAACTTTCAAATAAATGTATTGAGTTATTATTATGTATTGAGTTAGTATTTTCTTAATTTTTAATTTGTGTAAAATGATGTGTACTTGATTTGTAATGATGTATTTAGTGAAAAACTAGTGAAACACTTCTAAAAAAAGGTAAACTATTCAAAGTGGGTACAGATTTGAATAGTTTATGTATAGTTTACTTTTAAACAAATTCACAAAGAAATACATCTTTTTTTAATAACCTTCAAATACATGCATTGAGTTATTATTATGTATTGAGTTAGTATTTTATTAATTTTTAATTTGTGTAAAATGATGTGTACTTGTTTTGTAATGATGTATTTAGTGAAACACTACTAAAAAAAAATGGTAAACTATTCAAAGTAGGTACAGATTTGAATAGTTTATGTATATTTTACGTTTAAACAAATTCACAAAGAAATAAATCTTTTTTGATAACTTTCAAATAAATGTATTGAGTTATTATTATATATTGAATTAGTATTTTTTAATTTTTAATTTGTGTAAAATGATGTGTACTTGTATTGTATTGATTTTTAAGACGTCATTTTACTTATGTAAAATGACGTCTTAAAAATCAAGTCTACATCCACTGTTTATTGTGGCACAATGTAAATAAATGACTTACTTACTTACTAATAATCTTGAAGATTATTAAAGAATCTTGACTTAAATCTTGAAGAATCTTGACTTAAATCTTGAAGAATCTTGATTTTAATCTTGAAGAATCTTGAGTTTAATCTTGAAGAATCTTAACTTTAATCTTGAAGAATATTGACTTTAATCTTGAAAAATATTGACTTATATCTTAAAGAATATTTACGTCAATAAAATCTTGAAGAATCACGACTTAAATATTTAAGGATCTTCACTTAAATGTTGAAGAATCTTATCATTTATCTTGAAGAATCTTGACTTAAGTCTTGAGGAATCTTGACTTTATTCTCACTCACACTTTGTTTTAAAAATAGTCTTACTATCGTAGCAATTGCTTCGATTATTATTACATTATTATTATTTATATTATTATTATTATTAATAATAATAATATAAATAATAATAATGTAATAATAATCGATAATAATAATCTTGACTTAAATGTTGAAGAATCTTGTCATTTATCTTGAAGAATTTTGACTTAAATCTTGAGGAATGTTGACTTTATTCTCACTCACACTTTGTTTCAAAAATAGTCTTACTATCGTAGCAATTGCTTCGATTATTATTACATTATTATTATTATTATTATTATTATTATTATTAATATTTATAAATTTCCCAAGATATACCATACAGATTCATAGGCAATGATTTACAATTTACTTACTTTACTTACTTTAATCCTCTTCACTCCGATCGGAGCATAGGGCTTCTACAAGCTTCTTCCATCGTTCTCCATCTTTAGCTTTTCATTTAACTTCGTTCCATGATAGGTTCCTGCCTTCTATTTCTTCTGTAGTGCTCCTCTTCCACGTTTATATACGTTTATTATTATAAATTTTTATAAATTTCCCAAACTATACTATACAGATTCATAGGCAATGATTTACAATTTACTTACTTTACTTACTTTAATCCTCTTCACTCCGATCGGAGCGTAGGGCTTCTAAAAGCTTCTTCCATCCTTCTCTATCTTTAGCTTTGCCTTTAACTTCGTTCCATGATAGGTTCCTGCCTTCTATTTCTTCTGTAGTGCTCCTCTTCCACGTTTATAAACGTTTATTATTATAAATTTTTATAAATTTCCCAAAATATACTATACAGATTCATAGGCAATGATTTACAATTTACTTACTTTACTTACTTTAATCCTCTTTACTCAGATCGGAGCATAGGGCTTCTACAAGCTTCTTCCATCCTTCTGTATTATTAGCTTTTCCTTTAACTTCGTTCCATGATAGATTCCTGCCTTCTATTTCTTCTGTAGTGCTCCACGTTTATAAACGTTATCTTTCTCGTGTCCATTGTCATTGCTTTGTTCGTCTTTTATCTTCTCTTCTTTTCGTCGTTTCTTCCGTCCGACTTTCGAGGCTTGTATAAGTTTCCGTAGCACGCTCAATTTTACGTTTCAGGGTTGCTAGCCCTGCGAACAACCCTCCTCCTTTCACAGCCGGGCTTGGGACCGGTCTCAGCGGAGTTACAATTCACACTGCACAAATATCTCAATTCCATACTGCTGAAGATTTGAATCTTTAAGAATCTTGACTTAAATCTTGAAGAATCTTGACATTAATCTAGAAGAATCTTGACTTAAATATTGAAGAATCTTGACTCTAATCTTGAAGATCTTGACATTAATCTTGAAGAATCTTCACTTAAATCTTGAAGAATCTTGACTTTAATCTTGAAAAACCTGGCTTAAATAAAATCTTGAAGAATCTTGACTTAAATCATGAAGAATCTTTACTTTAATCTTTAAGAATCTTGACTTTAACCTTGAAGAATCTTGACTTCAAATTTTGAGGAGTATTGACCTAAATAACATCTTGAGGAATCTTGAAGGATCTTGACTTAAATCTTGAAGAGTCTTGACATTAATCTTGAAGAATCTTGACTTAAATCTTGAAGAATCTTGACTTTAATCTTGAAAAACCTGGCTTAAATAAAATCATGAAGAATCTTGACTTAAATCATGAAGAATCTTGACTTTAATCTTGAAGAATCTTGACTTTAACCTTGAAGAATCTTGACTTTAATCTTGAAAAACATTGACTTAAATCATGAAGAATCTTTACTTAAATATCAAAGATTAAAGAATCTTGACTTTAAATTTTGAGGAGTATTGAGCTAAATAACATCTTGAGGAATCTTGAAGGATCTTGACTTAAATCTGTAAGAATCTTGACTTAAATCTTGAAGAATCTTGACACTAATCTTGAAGAATCTTGACATTAATCTTGTAGAATCTTGAGTTTAATCTTGAAAAACCTGGCTTAAATAAAATCTTGAAGAATCTTGACTTAAATCATGAAAAATATTGACTTTAATCCTGAAGAATCTTGACTTTAACCTTGAAGAATCTTGACTTTAATGTTGAAAAACATTGACTTAAATCATGAAGAATCTTGACTTAAATCATAAAGATTAAAGAATCTTGAGTATTGACTTAAATAACATCTTGAGGAATCTTGAAGGATCTTGACGTAAATCTTTAAGAATCTTGACTTAAATCTTGAAGAGTCTTGACATTAATCTTGAAGAATCTTGTCTTAAATCTTGAAGAACCTTGACTTTAATCGTGAAAAACATTGACTTAAATAAAATCATGAAGAATCTTGACTTAAATCTTAAAGAATCTCGACTTTAAATCTTGAAGAGTATTGACTTAAAGAAAATCTTGAAGAATCTTGACTCGGTTTGCCGATCTCAGATTCCCAGGCAATGGGGTTACAATTTACAGTGGACAAATTTCTCAATTTCATACTGCTGATATCTATCAATGCAAATATTTTGAAAATTGAAGTCTGAATGTTTGTAGAGATTATGCGCACCTCTTATTATTATTGTAGCCTCTATCAATTGAGCAGGCTCTGGATGTTTATAGAGATTATGTGCACACCATAGAGGATGTTGAGTGGCCACGAGTTATGGAGCTTCGTATAGACTATTTTTGTATGGAATTGTAAATGGTTCGTCGATTTAGCATTTTTTTAACTTTATAATACGTGATGTAGATAAAAAAAAAAATGTAATCGTGAAATATAAAATACTTGTAACAGATTTTGACGAAATTGCACGTTTTTGGATCAGTAAATCAGTATTGCAAAATATAAAAAAAAATATTAACACGATTATTTAAAAATGAGAAGAAAAAATTGGAAAAGACAGTGGAAGTGCCAAAGAAAAGTGCGAAGTGGCAAAAAAACTATTTGATTTAAAAAAAACTCTACTGTTAAAAAAAAGATTTTATTAGTTATAAGATATTATTATACCGAAATTTCACGGTTTTTGATCCGTTTATCACGGAATACAGTACAACAGTACAAAAATAGTACAAAAAATGAATTTTTGTAGTAGATTCAATATTTTACGGGCTATTGACCTACCATCGATATGACTTGCTATCGATTTTATTACCACGATACTTCAAAAACGAGAAGAAATTTTGAGCGGAGACTAAGGAAGTGGAAGTTTTCTCATGACGGTATTTTGCATTTTTATGATTAGTTTCTAGAAAAGAACTTGTATAATTTGAAAAATGATTTTAATAATATTGAGATGTTATTATTTTATTCTTAAACCCTTAATTAATATCTTATAACAATTAAATATTGCAAAGGCTATAGGTATACAGCCGGGAACTATTTTTTTAACACTTAACACTGAATAATTTCTAAAAAAAAGGCCTATTGTTTATTTTAAAATAATTTTAATAATTATATGATATTATTATCTTATTTTTAAAATGTTATTTGTTTTTAATAATAATAAGACATTTTTATACCGAAATTTCATGGTTTTGGATTCGTTTATCATGGAATGACCATTGCAACAGTACAAAAAAATGAATTTTAGTAGTAGTCACAATATTTTACTTCATGTCTTGTGATAATTGAATTGTCGTGATAATTGAAAATTGCACAGACCATTATAAAGCATATAACTAATTTTTGACACGTAGACCCTTTTGAAGTTATTGTCTTCAATCCATAACACGTAGTATGTATTATCGATATCCTGTTGTTGACGTTTACGATAAATTATTTCTTAAGGAAAGTTAATAGGAATCTGGAAGTATCGGCCCCAGCACAAAACTTATTAATTAGCGTCGCGTGTCGACGAGAGAGCTGCGATGGTACGTGCTGCCTTCGCCCAGGCAAACACAACAGTTCGCGTGTTGTCCCGGGCCTGAAGGCGGCACGTTATTAACGCACAGTTGAACGCACTCGTGGGGGCCCTAATGGCCTTCGGCCCCCGCAATTGCATGAAGGACGTCACACACTCACTTGGACAGAAGCGGAGAAACAAGTCTCCTGCCATCCTGTCTTGGGGATGCATCAGTGCAGCATGTCTTATTAGGCTCAAACGTTATTGGAGCAACTCTTATTAGGCTCAAACATTGTTGCAGCATGTCTTAGAAAGCCGAAACATTGTTGAATAGTTCTTTACTTGCAAAATTTTCAATTGTCATTCTAATTTTATCAATATAAAATTTTCAAGAATGCAAAATTTTCAATTGTCATTCAAATTACGTCAATACAAATTACATCAGTACACTGAGTACTGTTAAACATACAATGAACCATTCTACTGCGAATTTCCAAGTTTTTTAAATTTCTGGTTATTGCAAAAAAAGTCAAAAGTTTTCTGCCAAAATTTTAATGATTTTTCCCAAAATTTCAATTATTCTGCTATTATTTCACAGATCATGGAAACATTTTTAATAATTACTGACAATTATTAAATCCTGTCAATGCTTCAATGATATTTAAAATTTCAGTTACTTCGACCAAAATATAAATTATTCTATTTTGTTACTGGAAAATGTTTCATTAATTCAATTCATTCATTGGAAAATTATCACTGAAATGTCCATTGAGTACTATTAAGCACATAATGAATCATCCTAATAAAGACTGGGAAGTTTTTTAAAATAAGTTCTTCCAAAATGTCTATTTTTTTAATCAACATTTCAGTGTTTTTTCCAAATTTCCTTTTTTTCTGTTATAATTTCAAAGAGAACTGGCAATTTCCAATAATTACTGACAAATTTTCAATAAAAGTTACCTCTTCAAAGGTTGTTTTCAATAAATCAATTATTTATGTGCAACATTGTTGTAGCATGTCTTATTACGTTCAAGCAGCATTTGCAGTTGCTGCATTTATTTGGGTCTAACATTGTTTTACCATGTATTATTAGGCTCAAACATTGTTGCAGCAGGCCCATTACGTGGCTCAAACACGGCGAGAAATTGCTCCGGAAAGATAAGTCACAGCGGCAGCCTCCCACGCAGGGAGGATCGATAATTTTCGTCGCTAGCCAGCTGAATTATTTAAAGCCAATTCGTCGCTTCCGGACGGAGGACGCTCGATTTGCCCCTGATGTGGGGGAAATGTGCGTGCCGATTAATCCCCCGAGCACCAGTCATAAAATCGCACATACATGAAAACACTGATTTGAGCAGCACACGACGTTTTCCACGAAGTAGTTTGTATGTCAAAATACTACTGGAAATGACGTGATACAATAAAAATATAAGTATCTCAAAAACCAGGCATTGGATATTAAAGAAATTAAATATACTATAGACCAACGTATCATCTAATGTCAGGTATAAATTGGATCAATATCGATCCGCTGGTTTTTGAAATATCGTTAATAACGTAATAGCTGGATCTGAGAATTTCATTGAAAATCACAAAAATATAAATATCTCAAAAACCATGCATTGGATATTAAAGAAATTAAACATACTATAGACCAATGTATCACCTAATATCAGGTATAAATTGGATCAATATCAATTCGCTGTTTTTTGAAATATCGTTAACAATCTAATAGCTGGAAACGAGAATTTCACTGAAAATCACAAAAATATAAATATCTCAAAAACGAGGCATTGGATATAAAAGAAATTAAATATGCTATATACCAACGTATCACCTAATATCAGATATAAATTGGAACTATATCGATTCGCTGGTTTTTGAAATATCGTTAATAATTTAATAGCTGTAGTTGAGAATTTCACTGAAAATCACATGATCACACCAAAAATATATATATCTCAAAAATCAGGCATTGGATGTTAAAGAAATTAAATATGCTATAGACCAACGTATCACTTTATAGTAGGTATAAATTGGATCAATATCGATTCGGTGGTTATTGAAATATCGTTAATTATCTAATAGCTGTATCTGAGAATTTCACTGAAAATCACAAAAATAAATATATCTTAAAAACCAGGCATTGGATATTAAAGAAATTAAATGTACTATAGACCAACGTATTACCTCATATCAGGTATAAATTGGATCAATATTGATTCGCTGGTTTTTGAAATATCGTTAATATTGTAACAGTTGGATCTGAGAATTTCACTGAAAATCACATGATCACAACAAAAATATAAATATCTCAAAAACTAAGTATTGGATACTAATGAAATTAAATATACTATACACCAACATATCACCTAATATTAGGTATAAATTGGATAAATATCAATGCGCTGGTTTTTGAAATATCGTTAATAATATAATAGCTGGATAAGAGCTTTTCACTGAAAATCACATGATCACAACAAAAATATAATTATCTCAAAAACCTGCTATTGGGTATTAAATTAATTAACTAAATTAATTATACTATATACCAACGTATCACCTAATATCAGGTATAAATTGGATCAATATCGATTAGCTGGTTTTTGTAATATCGTTAATAATGTAATAGCTGGATCTGAGAATTTCAATGAAAATCACCTTATCATGCCAAAAAATATAAATATCTCAAGAACCCTTTTCATGGCAGTCTTTTGTATTTTTGTTATTACCTCTCAATTTTCAAAAAGACATTTTTCTGTTTCTGGCTTTTCGTGACAGTTTTTAATGTTTTATTTTTTTGTTTATTGTTATTGTTTTGCAGCAGTTTGCTAAAATGAGTAAATATCTCTGACATTTGAACAAATGAAATTTCCCACACAGCAATTTGTGTGAAAGCTAATATTGAAAATTGGCAAAGGACGAATCTAATGCCAATACCAATGGAATACTATTTGTGCTATTGAAAAAAATCGTTGGTAATTGAATCTATTTCGGGGCGCATGGGCCTTGACCGCCAACGATTTTCTTCCCGCGAGCGCTCTATTTGCGTACGGAATCGTTAATTTTCTTAAAACCGGCAGTCGCGTTTCGATAATTAGGTGGACATCGCGTGTTGTATTTGGCCGAAAGCGGGAAACCCAACCAAGGCCGGGCTGCACAACGCAAATTGAGCCGTCTTCGCACGAGTTAAACGGCTCTGCATTACACCGTCAAGTACGAATCGATTTGAGTCAATTACACAGTTATGAAATACCGCTGTGTTTATACAATCAGGAAATTTGCCGTAAGCCAGGGGCAGATTATCGTATTTAGCAGAGCGTACACGAATCGACTGGTCCCTCGCAGATATTTATTACATTGCAGTACGTTGCTGATGTTAACTTAAATTCTGGCAACCACAAGTGATGAATTTCCATTTAAGTTCCGAATTTGAACTGCCACTTTTTTTATATAGAATCGTAGGATTTAAACTAGTTCAAAAGCTCAATTTTTTTAAAGGATTTTTCAAACTAACCTTGAAGATAAATGGACTTGAAAATAACTGGTTGTTTCTGAAATGTATATTTTGAATACAGGGATATTTAAAAATCGATTCGGAAAACCTCAAAACGGATATTTGAACTTTGAAGATAAATTGACATGAAAATAACTGGTAGTTTCTGAAATGTATATTTTGCATACAGGGATGTTTAAAAATCGATTCGGAAAAACCTCGAAACAGATATTTACTTTATTGAGAACAGTCCAGTAAGAATTTTTCAAATTAACTTTGAAGATATACGGGCTTGTAGTTTCTGGAATATTATTCTAGCGGTGTTCAAATGTTTCCGCTGAAAATTTCGCAGCAAGCTTGGCCGTAAACACTCGCGGAGGCTCCGAAACTTTTCCAATATTAGTCGCATAAGCGAAAGCTCCTTCGCAGTTTCGAAATAACTCACGTGCGCCCCCACACGTCCGTGGGGCCCGATATTTGATGTGGCCCGCCCGGAAGTTCGCGGCCGCGTTATGTAAAAGTTTTCATTGTCTGGCCCGCCGCCCCCCTACGGGGGCCGAATAGATCGAGGACGGTCCGCCGCCTCCGCGCTTAACGGGCGGACTTAATGGGATTCGAATCGAAATCTCGACCCACTGATCGCGCAATTAAGACGCCTGATTTTTCCGATCGCGCCCCATTCGAGAGGGGCAAATGCCGAGTGAAATGTCCAACGTCCAAGAGACCCACAGACCAAAAATGATTGTCTCATGAATCTTCAACTTGAAACATAAATCTGGGACTGTGTAGAAGTTTTTGTATCCAGCAGTGTTTGCTCGAAGATATTTTTTGCTACTTAGAGCCGTCAATGAATAATCTCCATTCATTTTTTTTTTCATTTTCATTTTTTTTTAAATAAACCTTGAACGTCGTTACAGTAGAAACAGTGTTTTCTTCTTAAAATATGCAGCCAATTGAAAGCTTATTTCTCTATAAACTGTTACTTTTGCCCCAACTGCAAGATGTTTCCATTGTTGCATACGTGAAGCCAATAATTCTGCGACTTGCTTTGATAAATGTAAATCACGAACTAGATCATTAAGTTCAGCTTGAGTCACTAAATGGCATTCATTAGACTCATACAAACTACCACTGCTGGGAACAATGTCATTGAAAGATGATTCCGAATCACTGCTTGTAGTACCAGGAACGACTGGCAATGGATCATTTGGTAAACGTTGCACTGGTTTTGAAACAGATGGAACATTTGCGTATTGCACACTTGTTCGATTTTTCATATTGATCCCAACAACTTTTGATAAACAAAAATAACAATCGGTTTGGTGATTACTTTGCTCTCTCCATATTACTGGAACTGAAAAGTCGAAATATTTTTCGTTAAATTTTTTATTTTAATTTGTAGACCAGTGTTATGGGCGCCACTGAGTATCTTTCGGCCCGTTGCGAGGCCTCCATGAATAATCCCGTTTTCATTAGCTCTGCTTTGCTGCTACACCTCAGGCATGCATACTGCATGGCCGCCCCCGTCGGGGGGCCGCGGGTCGGTTTCTGCCTGAATAATACGTACGTGCATATGTGCTGGCACATAAATATATAAATATACACTAGAGCGGTAAAGTGGCCGGGCGATAAATTCGCTTGGAGCAAGATTTATGCCCGCCGCGGGCCATTGACAGATGGAAAACTTGAGTCGCACTACAAAAGCCCGCCCCCAACCCCCCGAGTTTGTTTATTTATTTATCTGGCCCGCCGCTCCTCGGGGGCGGCCCCGTGAGATATGGCCGCGTTTAAGGACGTGAAATATGCGGACGGCTCGCCACGCCGCCCCCCTAGAGCCGCCGCCTCCTCCCCAGCGCCACGTGAGAGGATATTTTCCGGATGCGGAGCAGTATTAATGCCCCCGGAGGAGGATGCGAGGGCTCCCGGAGAATAGACGTTAGTTATGCGGCCGGCGCCTCCGCCTAAACATCCATTGCATAACTTCCAGTTTGTTACGAGAGAATTAATGTCTGCAAAGTAGATAATATACATATCTTACGCAATATATGCATATCTGGCGGATAGTGTACATATCTGGACTATGATATATATATCTGACATATTGCATACATATCGAAATTACACTACGGTCATACTCACATAAATCTATTAGGTGATACGTTGGTCTATAGTACATTTAATTTATTTAATATCCAATGCCTGGTTTTTGAGATATTTATATTTTTGTGATTTTCATTGATATTCTCAGATCCAGCTATTACATTATTAACGATATTTCAAAAACCTGCGAATCGATATTGATCCACTTTATACCTGTTATTAGGTGATACGATGGTCTATAGTAAATTTAATTTCCTTAATATCCAATGCATGGTTTTTGAGATATTTATATTTTTGTAATTTAAAGTGAAATTCTCAGATCCAGCTATTACATTATTAAGGTTATTTCAAAAACCAGCGAATCGATATTGATCCAATTTATACCTGATATTAGGTGATACGTTGGTGTATAGCATATTTAATTTCTTTAATATCCAATGCCTGGTTTCTGAGATATTTATATTTTAGTGATTTTCAGTGAAATTCTCAGATCCAGCTATTACATTATTAACGATATTTAAAAAAGCAGCGAATCGATATTAATCCAATTTATAGCTCATATTAGGTGATACGTTGGTCTATGGTGTATTTAATTTCTTTAATATCCAATGCCTGGTTTTTGAGATATTTATATTTTTGGTGTGATCATGTGATTTTCAGTGAAATTCTCAGATCCAGCTATTACATTATTAACGATATTTCAAAATCCAGCAAATCGATATTAATCCAATTTATACCTGATATTAGGTGATACGTTGGTCTATAGTATATTTAATTTCTTCAATATCCAATGCCTGGTTTTTGAGATATTTATATTTTTGTGACTTTCAGTGAAATTTTCAGATCCAGCTATTACATTATTAACGATATTTCAAAAACCTGCGTATCGATATTGATCCAATTTATACCCGAAGTTAGGTGATATGTTGATCTATAGCAAATTTAATTTCTTTAATATCCAATGCTTGGTTTTTGAGATATTTATATTTTTAGTGTGATCATGTGATTTATAGTGAAATTCTCAGATCCAGCTATTACATTATTAACGATATTTAAAAAACCAACGAATCGATACTGATCCAATTTATACCTGATATTAGGTGATGCGTTGGACTATACTATATTTAATTTCTTTAATATCTAATGCCTGGTTTCTGAGATATTTATATTTTTGTGATTTTCAGTGAAATTCTCAGATCCTGCTATTACATTATTAACGATATTTCAAAAACCAGGGAATCAATATTGATACAATTTATACCCGATATTAGGTGATACGTTGGTCTATAGCGTATTTAATATCTTTAATATCCAATGCCTGGATTTTGAGATATTTATATTTTTGTAATTTTAAGCGAAACTCTCAGATCCAGCTATTACATTATTAACGATATATCAAAAACCAGCGAATCGATATTGATCCAATTTATACCTGATATTAGGTGATATGTTGGTCTATAGTATATTTAATTTCTTTAATATCCAATGCCTGGTTTTTGAGATATTTCTATTTTTGTGATTTTCAGTGAAATCCTCAGATCCAGCTATTATATTAGTACCGATATTTTCAAAACCAGCGAATCGATATTGATCCAATTAATACCTGATATTAGGTGATACGTTGGTCTATAGTATATTTAATTTTTTTAATATCCAATGCCTTGTTTTTGAGTTATTTATATTTTTGTGATTTTCATTGAAATTTTCAGATCCAGCTATTACATTATTAACGATATTTCAAAAACTAGCGAATCGATATTGATCCAATTTATACCTGATATAAGGTGATACGTTGATCTATAGGTTATTTAATTTCTTTAAAATCCAATGCCTGGTTTTTGAGATATTTATATTTTTGTAATTTTCAGCGAAATTCTCAGATCCAGCTATTACATTATTAATGATATTTCCAAAACCAGCGAATCGATATTGATCCAATTTATACCTGATATTAGGTGATACATTGGTCTATGGTATATTTAATTTCTTTAATATCCAATACCTGGTTTTTGAGATATGTATATTTTTGTGATTTTCAGTGAAATTTTCAAATCCAGCTATTACATTATTAACGCTATTTCAAAAACCAGCGAATCGATATTGATCCAATTTATACCTGATATTAGGTGATACGTTGATCTATAGAACATTTAATTTCTTTAATATCCAATGCCTGGTTTTTGAGATATTTATATTATTGTTGTGATTATGTGATTTTCAGTGAAACTCCCAGGTCCAGCTATTTCATTATTAATGATATTTAAAAAACCAGAAAATCGATATTGATCTAATTTATACCTAATATTTGGTGATACGTTGGTCTATGGTACATTTAATTTCATTAATATCCAATGCCTGGTGTTTGAGATATTTATATTTTTGCAATTTTTAGTGAAATTCTCAGATCCAGCTATTACATTATTAACGATATTTCAGAAACCAGCGAATCGTTATTGATCCAATTTATACCTGATATTAGGTGATACATTGGTCTATGGTATATTTAATTTCTTCAATATCCAATGCTTGGTTTTTGAGATATTTATATTTTTGTAATTGTCAGTGAAAATCTCAGATCCAGCTATTACATTATTAACGATATTTCAAAAACTAGCGAATAGATATTGATCCAATTTATACCTGATATTAGGTGATACGTTGATCTATAGGATATTTAATTTCTTCAATATCCAATGCCTGATTTTTGAGATACTTATATTTATGTGATTTTCAGTGAAATTCTCAGATCCAGCTATTACATTTTTAACGATATTTCAAAAACCAGCGCATTAATATTGATACAATTTATACCTGATATTAGGCGATACGTTGGTCTATAGTATATTTAATTTCTTTAATATCTAATGCCTTGTTTTTGAGATATGTATATTTTTGTGATTTTCAGTGAAACTTTCAGATCCACTATTACATTATTAACGATATATCAAAAACCAGCGAATCGATATAGATCCAATTTATACCTCATATTAGGTTATATGGTATACGCAATATACCTGGTATTAGGTGATACGTTGGTCTATAGTATATTTAATTTCTTTAAAATCCAATGCCTGGTTTTTGAGATATTTATATTTTTGTGATTTTCATCGAAATTTTCAGATCCAGCTATTACATTATTAACGATATTTCAAAAGGCAGCGAATCGATATTGATCCCATCCATGCCTGATATTAGGTGATACGTTGGCCTACAGTATATTTAATTTTGTTAATATCCAATGCCTGGTTTTTGAGATATTTATAAGTTTGGTGTGATCATGTGATTTTCAGTGAAATTCTCAGATACAGCTATTACATTATTAACGATCATTCAAAAACCAGTGAATAGATATTGATCCAATTTATACCTGATATTAGGTGATACATTGGTCTATAGTATATTTAATTTCTTTCATATCCAATGCCTGGTTTTTGAGATATTTATATTTTTGTGATTTTCAGTGAAAATTTCAGATCCAGCTATTACATTATTAGCGATATCTCAAAAACCAGCGAATCGATATTGATCCAATATATGCCTGAAATTAGGTGATATGATACGATAACTTCGAAGTACCTGTTCGTGTATTTTCAGAACACGGTTCATTATCAATTAATTAATTCCTCGTGTAATAACGTCAGCTCGGTTATGAAAATTGCGGCAAACGCAAGTACAACACGGGTTTAAGGGCACTGGTGCACGCTGGCTCAAGCCGATGGAAATTATTACGCGAGTGAATCTAAATTCAACCGCCCCCCACCCCGAGATAAGCGCTAATTCCGGGCGCTCGCCCGCCGCCCCCGGGAAAAATAACAGCCCCGCGATTACGTCGTGTTTTAATTAACTTTTACGGTCATCGAGGCAGTAAACAAGTTCGGCAATTTCGGAGCGAGGCGCCGCTCCATCGGAAAAATTACAGTCCGCCCTTTAATGCCAAACATCCGCGGGCCACTTCCCCGCCGCCCCCGGGTTTTACGCGCCGACAATAAAACCGGGGCGATCAAATAAATCCGGCCCGAAATCCCCGGCGCGCGATGATCAATCGATCTTCCCTCTCGTCCGGGGGCGGGGGGGGGGGGATTAATAGCGGGAACACGTCCTTTTAATACGCCCGAATATCGGGAATGTAAATCGAGCTAATTCACTGCCGAACGCATGGAGTTTGATTAAATATTTATTATTCAGCGCGCCGGGAGAAAAGGGATCCCGCAGGGGTCGGGGCCGGGGCGGGTTTTATGCCGCCTTTTTTTTTCTTTCGCCCACCCCCGCCTTCTGTTGCGCTCCTAGGGGTCCCGCAGGAGCGAGCGCCGCCGGGGATTACCGTGAGCCCCGCTTAAGCGGGGGGCGGCTCCTGAAATTTGCGAATTCCGCCGCGATATTAACTCCGATGGTGATAACTGGGTCGATTGGGCCGTAACGGGGATATGCGGGCCCCCACTGTGTTCCAGGCAAAGTTCCAGGTTATTCCTGGGACAAGGGTTCTGCGTCTCATTAATTTAGAGTGTACACTCTTCACTTATTACGTTAAGTGCAATATTTATCTTCGTAACGGGAGTTCGAGCAGCTGAAGACGAACCAGATATCATGAAAATGCAGTTAGAAATGCAGCATAGAAGATCAGTAATATCAGCAAGATCTGATCGGTCAGGTCTTAAATAGTGATAATTGAAAATATTAAGATGTTACTAAAAATTGAGTATATGCTACGGAAATGCCCCAACTGCGCCCCAGGAACATCAACCCCTTGGAACCCGGCAGTCAAGTTAAAATTGATGCAACTCCTGGACGATTAAACCAAATTAGATTTTTTCTTAACCAAACAGGAATATTAGACTAATTCCGGCAGTGACTACGGTTCTTTCTCTTGCCTCGAGCTCCTTGTGCACTCTCCGAGTCCGGTACCAACCAGTTCGCCTTCGCCAAAGTGTGAAAGTGTAAGCAGGCAGCGACGCTGACAATTCCAGTTCGCCCCGTGAACAGTGCAAGCGCCGCCGCGACACTGTTGTGTCGCAACAGTATGGTTGTTTTTGCGCTAGATCTACATCTTTTAAGCACCACCCTAGTTATAACTCAGTGATTAGTACTCAGTAACTCAGTAACTCAGTGAAAATCTGTGATTCAGTTATTCGTTATATGTCCTTTTTTAGTTTGAACTTATTTTTTTTTCATTTACACGTTTTAACTGTAAATGCTCCGGAAATCAATTTGAACCAAACCAACTCTCAATCGCCAGGTTTCCGTCTGCCTGTCCGTGTGTGCTTGTGTGCGTCGCAGGACGTCACTTGACCGCCATTATCCTCCTCACGAAACGGACAAAGGACGCCGGCCGTTATCCTCCCCGGCCTCACCCCGACGCATTCCGCCCCCCGCACTAATCGGCCGTGAAACGCTTCCCGTTAGGCGTGTTTTCTTTCCGCCACCCCCGTTTCGGGGGTGGCGGCGGGCGTCCCCCAAGGGCGCGCGTGTGTGCGTGTGCGGCATCCTTTCATGTCCGCCGTTTGTCGCGCCGAGAAAGGGGCGCCCGCATTAACGGCCGTTCCCGGGACGGTTTAATTGGTTCCGGCCCGCAGCCGCCCCCGGGGGGCCGCGCGCGAACTTCCAAATTAACGGGATCGGCAGAAACAAATGGTAATTCCTGCGGATGCGGGGCGGCGGGGCCGAAAAGTTTCGCTTTTAATTGAAAAAGTTGGGCCCGGCCGTTAATCCGGAGTGACACGGGAGATGTGTTTCCGTTTCATCGACGCGTTAGGCCCCGGGGGTGGGTCGAGGGTTTTTGCTCGGCCGGGGAGGTTTTTCGTCCTACCTGCCCCCACCTTACAGGATTCGACCGCATTGGGTCGAGCGAATGTGTAGATCATTTTCAGTGTATATTCTTCGAAGGGTGCATATTTGCAAGGGGTTATATTTGCAGAAATATTATTCAAAATAGATTTATGAAATTCGAAATTGATCAATAACACCATCAATTTTTGAATGGAATTTGTGGAAAAAACCTGGGGATGACAACTTTTCATCTTCGTGCATTTTTCATTAAGCTTAAGGGTGTAGAATTTCATTTCATTTCATAATCCGGTCCTCTTTTACCCTTAGGGTGTCGAGGAAGGGTGTAGAATATATTTACAAAATTTTTGGAAGAGAATCAGACCGAAGAAACAGAAGAGGCAAATAAAAGGAAAAGTAGTAATAACAGCCCAACAGAGACCCATGTTTATCAAGACTCTTTTTAATTGTGGTTCATACTACTACCCCCTTAAATATTTTTCACGCATTTTTTAACACCCTGTATAAGATATTAGATACAAATTTTTTAAATGTTTTGACTTTTAATTATTTATTTATTTGTCAAATTTTCAAGTCTATCCTAGCCGAAACTAGTCTGATAAGGCGAAGAAGAAATAATAAAAATAATAAAAACAACAAAACATCTTTATATCTGAACATATAAACTACCAGTAAGTACTCCAATAAAGAAGGAAGAAAACAATTAAAAATACTAATAATAATAACTGGTATCCAAAATGGATGAAACTATAACAAAAATAAACAAATATTATGTTTAAAAAAGAAAGAAAAAAATGCAATATTAATGTTTGCAAATAAGTAATTAAATAATTTTCGATGACAATATTTTGATGGTAACATTTTGTCGGCTTAATGTTACAAGGTTGTATGTGAAAATTTGTAAATTTGGGAATAAGGACTTTAAATATATTTGTTATTACAGAAAATGATTGTGCACTTTTTTTATATCACAGGTTCTTAATATTTCGATTTTAACCTTCCGACAAGCTCAAAGGTCCTGCTTTGAAAACATGGTGCTATAAAGTTGTACACCTAAAAATTGAAAAAATTTAACCTTATAACACCAAGCCGACGATTTAATAACACAGCTTTCATAAACAGTTTTCAAAAATTTGTGAGCAAAAATAAATTAGTATGTCAGTACGTGATGCGCATGAATTCAATTATGTATGCAGTATTTCGTGTAGCAATATTTTGAATTGACATAGTAATAACTAGATAATTAAATAATTTGCGATGACAATTTTTTTATGCCATAGCAATTAATAATGCGGCTTTCAAGATCCGCAATCAGATTTGAAAAATTTCTAAGCGTAAAGAAATAATATGCATTTATGTAATATGGCGCTGGAGACTCTATGCCTGAGTCGCTAGATCAAGCGACGAACCCAAATTGTGCACTTGTACATACATGTATAAATATTGCGTTTTTCAAGTTAAATGCTCGCTCATGGTCCAGGATTCGAGTCCTGCTGAAGGATAAGGGATGTTGTTTTTGTTATATTGTTGTATTTAAACAGAAATACATTTTCTTACGTACGTATTGAAATGATTGAACGAGATTTATGGATGTGTAAAATTTTGCGTTTTGTAATATTGTAATTGTATTGGGGAAAAATGAAATAAGTATTATCAAATTTTCACAGTATTAATGGAACATCAGATTTTTTTTTGTAATTACGACAAAATTTCCTAATTGTAGAAGACTGTTTTTTGTAATTAAGTAAAATTTTGGTCCTCAAATAGAATTTTAAGTGGGAACTCCGCTATCTTGGTCATTTCCATGTTCTTCTCCATTTTCTTCATACTTTCATTTCGATGTTCTTCTCCTTTTTCATCATTTTTCCATTTCCACGTTCTTCTCCTATTTCGCTCTGTTTCATCATATTTTTATTTCGATGTTGTATTAAACTGTATATTATATTGTTGTAATTAAACCGAAATACATTTTCATACTTATTCAAATGATTGAACGAGTTTTAGATTCTTCTCCTATTTCGTCCTTTATCGATTTCCAGATGTTATGTTTGTTATAAAACATTTAAAACCAAATACTCTTGCTTACTTACTTATTAAAATGATTGAACGAGTTTCATGGATGAGAGAAATTTTGCAAGTTTTGTAATATTGTAATTGAGTTGGGGATACATGAAATACTTGTTATAAAATTTCCACTGCATTAATGGAACATCAGATGTAATTACGACAAATTTTTCTAAACTGTAGACTGTTTTTTTTTTGTAATTGAGTACAATTTTGGTCTTCTATAGAATTTTGAGTGGAAATATCGTCATATTTGTAATTTCCATGTTCTTCTCCTTTTTCATCAATTTTTCGTTTCCATGTTCTCCTATATCATCATTTTTCCATTTCCACGTTCTTCCCCTATTTCGTCCTTTTTTGATTTCCAGATGTTGTATTTGTTATAAAACATTTAAAACTAAATACACTTTCTTACTTACTTATTGAAATGATTGAACGAGTTTTATGTATGAGTGAAAATTTGCAAGTTTTGTAATATTCTAATTAAATTGGGGAAAATGAAGTGTTATAAAATTTTCATAGCATTATTGGATCAGTTTTTTTTTTCGTAATTACGACAAAATATTCCAAATTGTAGACTTGTCTTTTTGTAATTGAGTACAATTTTGGTCCTCTATAGAATTGTTAGTGGAAATTTCGCCATCTTTGTCATTTCCATGTTCTTCTCCTTTTTCGTCATTTTTCCATGTCCATGTTCTTATTGAAACGATTGAACGAGTTTTATGGATGTATGAAATTTTGCAAGTTTTGTAATACTGTAATAGTATTGGGCAAAAATGAAAAATAAGTATTATTAAATTTTCACAGTATTAATGTTCTTAATTGAGTTCAATTTTGATGGTCAAATAGAATTTTAAGAGGAAATTTTGCCATCTTTGTCATTTCCATGTTCTTATCCTTTGTTATCATATTTACATTTCGATGTTCTTCTTCTTTTTCATAATTTTTCCGTTCCCATATTCTTCTCCTTTATAATCATTTTTTCCATTTCCACGTTCTTCTCCCCTATTCGTCCTTTTTCGATTTCCACGTTCTTCTCATATTTTGTAATATTTCGATTTCCAGATGTTATATTTGTTATAAAACATTTTAAACTAAATACACTTTCTTACTTACTTATTGAAAAGATTGAACGAGTTTTATGACTAAGAGAAATTTTGCAAGTTTTGTAATATTGTAATTGAATTGGGAAAAATGAAGTAAGTGTTATAAAATTTTCACAGTATTAATGGAACATCAGATTTTTTTTTGCATTTATGAGAATATCTTCCAAATTGTAGACTGTTTTTTTTTTTTTTTTGTAATTGAGTTCAAATTTAAAGGAAAAATAAAACACTTTGTTGGGTTTCACCGATTTTGATAGATTTCTCTACAATTGTTTTGGCCTCACAACCATTTTCAAGAGTTCAATTTTGGTCCTGTTTTCGTTCAATTTGAATGTAAATTTCGTCATATTTGTCATTTCCATGTTCTTCTCCTTTTTCATCATTTCTCCATTTCCATGTTCTTATTGAAATGATTGAATGAGTTTTATGGATGTATGAAATTTCGCAAGTTTTGTAATATTGTAATTTAATTGGAAAAAATGAAATAAGAGTTATACAATTTTCACAGTATTAATGGAACATCAGATTTTTGTAATTACGACAAATTTTTCAAATTTTTGATGACTGTTTTTATGTAATTGGTTCTTTTGTTTCTCATTTTGGAGTTATGGACCTCAAATAGAATTTTAAGTGGAAATTTCGTCATATTTGATATTTCCATGTTATACTCCTTTATCATCAATTTTCACTTCGATGTTCTTCTCCTTTTTCAACATATTTCCATTTCCACGTTCTTCTCCTATTTCGCCCTTTTCATCATATTTTCATTTCGATGTTTTTCTTTTTCATCATTTTTCCATTTCCACGTTCTTCTCCTATTTCGCCCTTTTTTCCATTTCTAGATTTTGGGGCGGTTTTTTAACGGAGCCATTCCGCCCAAGCTGTTTTTCTTCCCTATTCATTTTCCACTTTGCTTTCATTTCCATGTTCTTCTAGTTTTTCATTATTTTTCCAATTCGTTCTCCTACTCATTTTTTATCATTTTTCCATTTCCACGTTCTTCTCCTATTTCGCCCTTTTTATCATATTTTCATTTGGACGTTTTTTAAATTTTTTCATGATTTTTCCATTTCCACGTTCTTCTCCTATTACGCTCTTTTTTCCATTTCCAGATGCGTTGTTTCGAATCATTTTGGGGCGGTTTTTTAACCGTGCCATTTCGCCCAAGCTGTTTTTCGTCCCTATTCAATTCCACTTTGCTTTCATTTCCATGTTCTTCTAGTTTTTCATCATTTTTCAAATTCCTTGTCCTGTTCCCTTTTCATCATTTTTCCATTTCCACGGTCTTCTCCTATTTCGCCATTTTTCATCATATTTTCATTTCGATATTTTTCTACTTTTTCGTCTTTCGTCTACTTTTTTTTCCATTTTCACGTTCTTCTCTTATTTCGCCCTTTTTCCATTTCCAGATGCGTTGTTTCGAACAATTTTGGGGCTGTTTTATTTTACCGTGCCATTCCGCCCAAGCTGTTTTTCTTCCCTATTCCTTTTCCACTCCGCCTCCTTCTGTGACAAGTCTTTGGTACGTAATACTGACGGTTAAATCTATTTTTAGCCGCCCCTCCGCGAAACCGTGAAAAGTTAATCTTCGCAGATTCGTACATTTCGTGCTTGTCTTTTTGATGCGGGGGCGGAGATGCAGGTCGGGGGCGGCAGTGAAAAATATAATAACAATAATGGCTGCCAGGGGCACTCGCGCAAATGAGAGATCGCATTGTGAGCGCGCCTCGCGCGGCTGCCACGGCTAATTTACGGCGTCTCCTCTCGCACACGGCAATTCCGCCCCCGGGGGGGGCGGCCGCCGCCCCCGCAGTTTCGGCGCCCGCGACTCGGAAATATCGCACTCTCAGCGGGGACGGCGACGGTGATGGATGGCGGACCGCCGGCGCTCCCCGCCGCTGCCGCCCCCGCAGCACCCTGCCGCCGCCGCCGCCCCCGCAGCACCCTGCCGCCGCCGCCCCCGCAGCACCCTGCCGCCGCCGCCCCCGCAGCACCCTGCCGCCGCCGCCCCGCGGGCGGTATTTACATTTTCTCTCGCCGTGATTAATACAGTCGCGGGCGCTGAATTGAAACTTGAAGGGAGTAAGGGCAGCGGGGGCGAGTTTTGTCGCGCCCCGGAACAAAGGGCTGGGGGCGGCGGCGGCGGCGCTAACGGGGCCGGGAGGCCGCGCCGTCGAGCGATTAGGGGCGGCAGGGAGTTGTTGACAGGCGTACTTTTGTGTTTTGCGCCGAGATTCTCGCCGACTTGAAGCGCGAATTCGCCGAGGCTTTGAAGTGTATTCAAAATTTAAGAAAGAATCGCTTTTAATTGCTATTTATTTACTATTGCTATATTTATTGCTATTTACATATGAGCCGTTGAATACCAGAGTGGATTAATAACAATAGGAATTCATAAAAAGTTCATTAAAAGTCAGTGATGTGTAACTATTGTTTGTTATTTTTTATTTTTTGTAACTATTTCTTGACCTGTCACATCTGTATAATTGCAGCGACGTGAATTAATAAATTACTATTATTATATTATTATTATTATTATTGAGTCTTTCTGACCAAATACTTCAAAATTCGATGGAAAAATGCATGTTTTATGTTTGCATTCTTCTAATTTGTAAAATATCGACGTATTTTTTTATATTTATTATTTTATTTAATATATATTTTATATTTTGAGAGTTCAGATTTGGATCTTATTGAAGTTTCTAGAGACATTTTAATTTCAAATATTCCATCATGAAAATTTGATGGAGACATTTGCATATTATCTTAAACATAAAAAAAATCAATGAAAATTACATTACAATTCTTCAATAACAATTATGTATAAATTTACGTGGTATTTTAAAGAAACTTACTAGAATTTGAGTTTTTTTGACCAATCATTTGAAAATTTCTATGAGAATTATGATAATTTGATGGAGTCATTTGCATGTTACTTCCAAGATATATTTAAAAAAATATATATTCGAAAATTTCATTAGAATATTCTAAAACATGTGGAATTATGTGAATCTCAAATGACTATTTGGGGATATTTTCATGGAATCGTGAAATTAGCTCATAAATATAAAACATCAATGAACATGACATTAAAATTCTTTAACAATAAACATTTTCTGAAGTATTTTGAAAAAATAATAGAAACACTTCAAAATTCTATGGGAAAACTTGCATATTTTATGTTAGCATGTTTCTAATTTTCTACATCGACGTATATTTTTATAATTCGGAATATTTGGACTTATGTGAAGCTCTTACGAGTTCCTAGAAAAAAAATCATTTGAAATTTTCAGTTTTTTATCATGAAAATTTGAGGAGACATTTGCATATTAGCTTAAAACTATGAAAGAACAATGAAAATGACATTAGAATTCTCCAAAAAAATTGATTTATTAAATTTCATGATATTTTGAAGAAATTTATTAGTGTTTGAGTATTTTTGAACAAATATTTCAAAAATTCTTTTTTTTTAAATAATGATTTGTGTGAAAAGTCAGTGGCGTATATATTACTAATCCAATAATTCTGAAATTATTTTAGCTGCTTACTTTTTGTAGGCACAAAATATGATTTTTGTTTATATTATGGAATTATACCAAATTTTATTTCAAAAATAGTCGACTCAAATTTCTGAAAATTGCCAATTCTTTAACATCTTGCCGACACAAGCGAATTTTTCAAAATTAGACATAGTGGTTCATTTTTTAAAAATTAAATCACAAATCGTTTATTTAGTAATGTTTACTAACTGTATTTTTAAAATTTTCAATTTTCATGTAGTTTTCATACTTTGTACTTTAAAATTAAAAACAAATGTTCACATTATTTTTTTTTGTGACACCTGCCTTAGATTATTTCAAAAATTGACAAGTGAACAACTATGACAGTGAACTTGTTAATGTTAAAACAATATCAAAACATTTTCTTGCTTTTGTTTTCTTTACAAATATAAATTTTCATTAGAAGTCAGTGACGTGCATAGTAATAATATTACTGTTAGTGGCGTGCATAGTAATAATTTTGCAACAATTTGCACGTTTCCTTTTTTGTAAGTAATAACTTTTGTGAAAATCCAGGGGCGTAACTAATAAAATAATATTAGAAATTATTTTAGCTGCTCCGTTAACGCAGTATTTTTTTACAAGTACTAATTTCCCTGAAAAATCAGTGGCGTGCATAGTAATATTACTACATTTCATAAGTACATATTACTACATTAAATTTTTCAATTATTTCATATGCGCTCGTTTCCTTTTTTGTACCTAATAACTTTTGTGAAAATCCAGTGGCGTAACTAATAAAATAACATTCTGAATTATTTTAGGTGCTCCCTTAACGCAGTATTTTATTTACAAGTACTAATTTTCCTGAAAAATCAGTGGCGTGCATAGTAATATTACTTCATTACATTGCTACATACAACTACATACTACTACATTAAATTTTGCAATTATTTCATTTGTGCACGTTTCCTTTTTTGTAAGTAATAACTTTTGTGAAAACTCAATAACTAAAAATATACAGTGAGTTTTTTATTCGGCTGAACATGGGCATAAAATTGCCATGTTCATTTTAATAATAAACAAGTCATATCATTATTGAGCTAGGCAACCAAATTGTCATGAAATTCAAATGTTCTGACATCTGATGTCATTTATAACCAAATTTGTTTTGAAAAGTTCCAATAGTTTGCATTATTATGTATTCTAAAGAAGAAAAGATTTCGATTCTGCTGTGGTACAACCAAAATAACAGTTTGAGACAAGTCCGTGATTTATTTTCAGCCAATTATCCTGACCGACCTATCCCCTCTATTGGAACCATCCACAATACAATTATAGCCTTTAATAGCGAAGGATGTGTAGTAAATTCACATAAGAAGAGGACAAAAACGTGCCCCGTCCTTACAGAAGAAAAAGAACTTAACATTTTATGCTACGCTGAAGAAAATCCAATTTCATCTTTACGATTCATAGCAAGAGAGTTTGGCATTTCATACACTTCTGTGCATAAAACACTAAGAAAGTATAAATATAAAGCTTACAAATTTGGAAATCATCAGCAGCTTTTTGAAAGTGACAAAATTAAACGAACAGATTTTTGTGAAACCTTATTCAACTTAATAAATGAAGATGGAAACATTTTACAGAAAATAGTTTTCACAGACGAATCCTCATTTTCTTTGAATGGGACAGTAAATTCCCAGAATTATCGGTTTGTATTAAATACATACGTATCCATTCTCCTTATCCTATTATTTTGTTCTCCAACAGGTATTGGTCACGTACGAACCAGCACGTACAAAATCTTCCCCACACACAGTACAATGCTAGAGTTAATGTGTGGGTTGGAATTATTGACAATGTCCTTATTGGTCCCTTTTTTATTGAAGGGAATCTAAATTCCGCAAAATTTTTGGAACTTCTTCGAACACAAATTGTACCACAAGTTCAAAATTTAAATATTGAGAACCCGTGGTTTCAGATTGATGGAGCTCCACCCCATTCCACGGTGGAAGTCAGACGTTATCTCAATGAAACTTTTGAGAATCGCTGGATAGGGAGATTTGGACCTATCGCGTGGCCCCCTCGTTCGCCGGATTTATCCCCAAATGATTTTTTTCTTTGGGGTTACCTAAAATCAAAAGTGTACAATAGCGTACAAATTCAGAACGTAGAAGAATTAAAACAACGAATACGCACTGCCGGCAATGAAATAAATCCAATTTATTTAAGCAATACCGTGCAAGAATTTTACAATCGTCTTGCGTATTGTCTAGAACGTGAAGGTGGTCATTTTGAACATATTTTGTAATTTTCTTTCTTCTCTCTGCTATAAGTTTGAGTACTTTTAACATTCTTTGTAATTTGTTATCATCGTTCTCACAGTGACTGCATGGAAGGCGCAGGTGTTTGTTGCATCCATAACTAACCCCAGCACTTTCTTCATGAATCTTGTTGTTATTTTACTTTATGCTGAAGAGCTTAAACACTGTTTTCACACTCATGTACCATAGATTAATGACCTAACCTTGTTTCGAAATAAAATTTAATGAGAAAATAAGAAACATCTGATCTGTCATTTCATGACAATTTGGCTGCCTATCTCAATAATGATATGACTTGTTTATTATTAAAATGAACATGGCAATTTTATGCCCATGTTCAGCCGAATAAAAAACTCACTGTATATTTCATCTGTGCACTTGACGCAGCTTCTTTTACAAGTAATAACCCTCTTGATGAGAATTTGCTCCGTTCTTGGCCTTCCAATTTCCGCCTCGGGGGCGGCGGCTGGCGACCCTGCAGGGCCGTAATTATACTGCGTAAACAACGAGAAAAGGGTGCCGGGACCTCGGGGGCGGCGAGGGAAGGCGGCGAGTGCGCGATTTGAATATCAACACGAAGCGGGGGTGTGTAGCGACTCCGTGGGGGTGGCGACACGTGTCAAGTCAAAAATTACGAACGTTATTACGCGGAGATCGGCGAGAATGAAATATGCACAGCGGAAAGGTAAAAATGAAGCAAGACGAGAACGACACATAATCGATGCTTATTTGACGTTACTTTACTTTTTTTTACGTTTACGATGCTTATTTAACGTTAATTAACGTTACTTTTACGTTAGTTTACGAGTTACGTAAGTAACATATTCCAATTTTGTCATTTACCTTAGTTCGTTTTTGACCATCACGCTACAACATCTTCGGCCGGCACGCTATTCTGCTGCGTTCGTACTTATTTTTTTGTCCCGAACATCTGGCGAGATAGTGTTTATTTCGATACATGGGTGATGAACAGAAATAAGAAATAATGTCTTAAATAAAATCTTGAAGAATCTTGACTTAAATCATGAAAAATATTGACTCAAATCTTGATGAATCTTGACTTATATCTTGAAGAATCATGACTTAAATCTTGAAGAATCTTGACTTTAATCTTGAAGAATATCGACTTAAATAAAATCTGAAAGAATTTTGACTTAAATATTTAAGAATCTTGACTTAAATCTTGAAGAATCTTGACTTTATTCTTGAAGAATCTTGACTTAAATCTTAAAGAATCATTACTTTAATCTCGAAGAACACTGAATTAAATAAAATCTTGAGCATCTTGTCTCAAATCATGAAGAATCTTGACTTAAATCTTGAAGAATCTTGACTTTATTCTTGAAGAATCTTGACTTAAATCTTGAAGAATCTTGACTGTAATCGTGAAGAACATTGAATTAAATAAAATCTTGAGCATCTTGACTTAAATCATGAAGAATGTTGACTTAAATCTTGAAGAATCTTGACTTTATTCTTGAAGAATCTTGACTTAAATCTTGAAGAATCTTGACTTTAATCTTGAAAAACATTGAATTAAATAAAATCTTGAGCATCTTGACTTAAATAATGAAGATTCTTGACTTAATTCTTGAAGATTCTTGACTTAATTCTTGAAGAATCTTGACTTTCATCTCGAAGAACATTGGCTTAAATAAAATATTGAAGCATCTTAACTTAAATCATGAATACTCTTGACTTAAATCTAGAAGAATCTTGACTTTACATCTTGAAGAATATTGACTTAAATAGAATCTTGATTAATCTTGAAGAATCTTGACTTAAATCTTGAAGAATCACAAAGAATCTTACTTAATTTTTCTCATCATGAAACTCAAGATACATCGTGGTATTGTAATGAGTTCGCTGAGGCTATTTTATAGAATCAAATTAATGTAGCGTACTTTACATCGTTTTGTAATCGCCGTGGTCATAAAATACTTGTACGGGGTTCACGTTGGGAAGTCCATGAAGACCGCAAGCCTGAGTATCAAACGATGTCCGTTAATCCCCTTTCTATGCACTCCCTACATTGCGAGACCGTCCGGCTGGGTCCATGGTAATTGCGTCGCTTAATATGCTTATTTATAACTTCGCCGGACTCTAATAGAGAAACCCTAGACCCAGGGACGCGCCTCGTATGCCATCAAAGCAATATGCCTAATATCGGTCGAATGTACGAGCCGGGATCGTGTGTTTGCACCTCACAAACATTAATTGGGAACATGATTCAGGCAACCGAATATTATTTAGAATGCGGTTTATGATATCCAAAGACAAAGTTCCGCCTCGGATATTTATTGATTGAAATATTGTTACAAAGACCGCCCCAGGGACGCAGCGATTCCGTTTACTCGCAAGATACAAGTCCTAGATTTGCACAAAGTTAACAAGACAGGAGCGTGCATACGTTTATAAACGAACTTTGTAGTAATTTCTGCTCTAATGGTTTTCTGCTGCAGGGATTCCACCAAAACGTGGAATTAGATTTGTATTTACTACACCTAAAGACATTCCTGAAAATTTGGCAAAGTTTCTGTAATGAATAACTGAGAAAATGGAGGATATAACTTTCAGCATTAACAGCTTTTACTGAAATTTCTGAAAATTTCTGAATTACATATTTAATATTAGATTTGTATTTACTATAC
Source organism: Othius punctulatus (assembly GCA_951805005.1). Classification (NCBI taxonomy): domain Eukaryota; kingdom Metazoa; phylum Arthropoda; class Insecta; order Coleoptera; family Staphylinidae; genus Othius; species Othius punctulatus. The sequence goes on along the minus strand of OX638142.1, from coordinate 84,501,172 downwards.
CTAAAGACATTATTCCTGAAAATTTGGCAAAGTTTCTGTAATGAATAAGTGAGAAAATCGAGGATATAACTTTCAGCATTTACAGGTATGTGTTAGCTTTTACTGAAATTTCTGAAAATTTCTCAATTGAATATTTGATATTAGATTTGTATTTACCATATCTAAAGACATTATTCCTGAAAATTTGGCAAAGTTTCTGTAATGAATAAATGAAAAAATCAAGGAAAAAACTTTCAGCATTTACAGGTTTGGGTTAGCTTTTACTGAAATTTCTGAAAAATTATCAAATGCATATTTGATATTAGATTTGTATTTACTGTACCTAGAGACATTATTCCTGAAAATTTGGCAAACTTTCTTTAATGAATAAGTGAGAAATTCGAGACTGTAACTTTCAGCATATACAGGTATGGGTGGGCTTTAACTGAAATTTCTGAACATTCGTGCATTACATATCTGATATTAGATTTGTATTTACTATACCTAGAGACATTATTCCTGAAAATTTGGCAAACTTTCTTTAATGAACAAGTGAGAAAATCGAGACTATAACTTTCAGCATATACAGGTATGGGTGGGCTTTAACTGAAATTTCTGAACATTCGTGAATTACATATTTGATATTAGATTTGTATTTACTATACCTAAAGACATTATTCCTGAAAATTTGGCAAAGTTTCTGTAATGAATAAATGAAAAAATCAAGGAAAAAACTTTCAGCATTTACAGGTTTGGGTTAGCTTTTACTGAAATTTCTGAAAAATTATCAAATGCATATTTGATATTAGATTTGTATTTACTGTACCTAGAGACATTATTCCTGAAAATTTGGCAAACTTTCTGTAATGAATAAGTGAGAAAATCGAGACTATAACTTTCAGCATATACAGGTATGGGTGGGCTTTAACTGAAATTTGTGAACATTCGTGAATTACATATTTGATATTAGATTTGTATTTACTATACCTAAAGACATTATTCCTGAAAATTTGGCAAAGTTTCTGTAATGAATAAATGAAAAAATCAATGAAAAAACTTTCAGCATTTACAGGTTTGGGTTAGCTTTTACTGAAATTTCTGAAAAATTATCAAATGCATATTTGATATTAGATTTGTATTTACTGTACCTAGAGACATTATTCCTGAAAATTTGGCAAACTTTCTTTAATGAATAAGTGAGAAAATCGAGACTATAACTTTCAGCATATACAGGTATGGGTGGGCTTTAACTGAAATTTCTGAACATTCGTGAATTACATATTTGATATTAGATTTGTATTTACTATACCTAAAGACATTATTCCTGAAAATTTGGCAAAGTTTCTGTAATGAATAAATGAAAAAATCAAGGAAATAATTTTCAGCATTTACAGGTTTGGGTTAGCTTTTACTGAAATTTCTGAAAAATTATCAAATGCATATTTGATATTAGATTTGTATTTACTGTACCTAGAGACATTATTCCTGAAAATTTGGCAAACTTTCTTTAATGAATAAGTGAGAAAATCGAGACTATAACTTTCAGCATATACAGGTATGGGTGGGCTTTAACTGAAATGTCTGAACATTCGTGAATTACATATTTGATATTAGATTTGTATTTACTATACCTAAAGACATTATTCCTGAAAATTTGGCAAAGTTTCTGTAATGAATAAATGAAAAAATCAAGGAAAAAACTTTCAGCATTTACAGGTTTGGGTTAGCTTTTACTGAAATTTCTGAAAAATTATCAAATGCATATTTGATATTAGATTTGTATTTACTGTACCTAGAGACATTATTCCTGAAAATTTGGCAAACTTTCTTTAATGAATAAGTGAGAAAATCGAGACTATAACTTTCAGCATATACAGGTATGGGTGGGCTTTAACTGAAATTTCTGAACATTCGTGAATTACATATTTGATATTAGATTTGTATTTACTATACCTAAAGACATTATTCCTGAAAATTTGGCAAACTTTCTTTAATGAATAAGTGAATAATTAAGGAAAAAACTTTCAGCATTTACAGGTGTGGGTTAGCTTTTACTGAAATTTCTGAAAAATTATCAAATGCATATTTGATATTAGATTTGTATTTACTGTACCTAGAGACATTATTCCTGAAAATTTGGCCAACTTTCTTTAATGAATAAGTGAGAAAATCGAGACTATAACTTTCAGCATATACAGGTATGGGTGGGCTTTAACTGAAATTTCTGAACATTCGTGAATTACATATTTGATATAAGTTTTGTATTTACTATACCTAAAGACATTATTCCTGAAAATTTGGCAAAGTTTCTGAAATGAATAAATGAAAAAATCAAGGAAATAACTTTCAGCATTCACAGGTTTGGGTTAGCTTTAACTGAAATTTCTGAAAAATTATCAAATGCATATTTGATATTAGATTTGTATTTACTGTACCTAGAGACATTATTCCTGAAAATTTGGCAAACTTTCTTTAATGAATAAGTGAGAAAATCGAGACTATAACTTTCAGCATGTACAGGTATGGGTGGGCTTTAACTGAAATTTCTGAACATTCGTGAATTACATATTTGATATTAGATTTGTATTTACTATACCTGAAGACATTATTCCTGAAAATTTGTCAAAGTTTCTGTAATGTATAAATGAAAAATCAAGGAAAAAACTTTCAGCATTTACAGGTTTGGGTTAGCTTTTACTGAAATTTCTGAAAAATTATCAAATGCATATTTGATATTAGATTCGTATTTACTGTACCTAGAGACATTATTCCTGAAAATTTGGCAAACTTTCTTAAATGAATTAGTGAGAAAATCGAGACAATAACTTTCAGCATATACAGGTATGGGTGGGCTTTATCTGAAATATCTGAACATTCGTGAATTACATATTTGATTTTAGATTTGTATTTACTATACCTTAAGACATTATTCCCTAAAATTTGGCAAAGTTTCTGTAATGAATAAATGAAAAAATCAAGGAAATAACTTTCAGCATTTACAGGTTTGGGGTAGCTTTTACTGAAATTTCTGAAAAATTATCAAATGCATATTTGATATTAGATTTGTATTTACTGTACCTAGAGACATTATTCCTGAAAATTTGGCAAACTTTCTTTAATGAATAAGTGAGAAAATCGAGACTATAACTTTCAGCATATACAGGTATGGGCGGGCTTTAACTGAAATTTCTGAACATTCGTGAATTACATATTTGATATTAGATTTGTATTTACTATACCTAAAGACATTATTCCTGAAAATTTGGCAAAGTTTCTGTAATGAATAAATGAAAAAATCCAGGAAATAACTTTCAGCATTTACAGGTCTGGGGTAGCTTTTACTGAAATTTCTGAAAAATTATCAAATGCATATTTGATATTAGATTTGTATTTACTGTACCTAGAGACATTATTCCTGAAAATTTGGCAATCTTTCTTTAATGAATAAGTGAGAAAATCGAGACTATAACTTTCAGCATATACAGGTATGGGTGGGCTTTAACTGAAATTTCTGAACATTCGTGAATTACATATTTGATATTAGATTTGTATTTACTATATCTAAAGACATTATTCCTGAAAATTTGGCAAAGTTTCTCTAATGAGTAAGTGAACATATCGAAGATATAACTTTCAGCATTTACAAGTAAGGGTTAGCTTTTACTGAAAATTCTGAAAATTTCTGTATTACATATTTGATATTAGATTTGTATTTACTATACCTAAAGACATTAATCCTTAAAATTTGGCAAAGTTTCTGTTATGAATAAGAGGGAAAATCGAAGATATAATTTTCATCATATACAGGTATGGGTTTGCTTTTACTGAAATTTCTGAAACTTTCTGAATTGCATATTTAATATTATATTTGTATTTACTATACCTAAAGGCATTATTCCTGAAAATTTGGCAAAGTTTCTGTGATGAATAAGTGAGAAAATCGAGGATATAACTTTCAGCATTTACAGGTATGGGTTGCTTTTACTGAAATTTCTGAAAATTTCTGAATTACATATTTGATATTATATTAGTTACATCATTTACAATTATATAATCACAGTGATTTAATGAAATCGCCTCTCACTCATTAAAAGTAAATTTGCATCGTATCCATTTCAGATCATTTATTCGCGCGATTTTTCTCGCAGTTCCTGCCGAACGCGATGGCAATGCACAATTGCCCGCTGCACTTTTTCCACCCCCGTCCCGGTCTACGTGGCGCGCTATTTCGGGGGCTTCTATGGGGTATTGATCTGGAACGCGATCGGATGGCTGAGCGCCGCTCTCGGCACGTAATGGATTTTAGAAAGTTCCACTCCGCTCCTCCCGGATCCCTGAGCGCGTTTATCTCCCGCACGAAACGTAAAACGCTGTCCCGGCGATTTACCGCGCAACGAGAGGAGCCACTTCCGTCGGTGATTCCCCCGCAAGACGACACCGTCTGGTTCTTTTTTTCTTCCTGTCCCTCGCTCGATTTCGTCGGCGAGCGGCCGGAAATCGAGGCACACGAGAAGACTATTATTACATAGGAATGGAGCGTCTGATGATTTGTTTAGGGCAATTTAATACTTGCAACAAAACAATTGATATAAAAAAACAACATGTAATCAAATTTAAGGTTATAAAGATAAGAAGATAAGATGAGAAATAAGATAACATGGAGATATATGGAAGAGACCTGTATTCAGGAGTGAATTGATCATGGTAATGAGAAGAAAAGAGAGTAGAAGGGGCAAGAGAGAAAATAGAAAGTCTAAGGGGGAAGGGACAAAAGAGGAGAGAGAAGAATTAATGAAGAAAGGAATTTAACAGAAGGGAGATGGGATATGAGAGGCGAGGGTAGAGGGTAAGGACAAAGGACATACTTATATAAAAAGCAGGCATCAAATTTTCCAAATATGCATTAGACAAATTTTCTGAAATTTCAGGTACAGATATAGCGATATATGTTCGATTTTCTCACTTTGTTACTTCATAACCTTCATCAAATTTTCAGAGGATTTATCTTCAGGCATACTTTATACAGGTCTGGCATAAAATTTTCCAAATATCCATTAGATAAGTTTTCAGAAATTTTTGTGACTGATAACTTATAATGCTCAACTCTGAAAGTTAATAACTCGATTTTATCACTTAATTTACACATACCCGTTGTCAAATTTTCAGAGGATTTATCTTCAGGCATACTGCATACAGATCTGGCATACAAATTTCTTAATATCCTTAAGATAAATTTTCAGAAATTTCAGTGACTGATAACTTATACTGCTCAACTCTGAAAATTACTAACTCGATTTGTCCTCTAGTCAAATTTTCAGAGGCTTTATCTTCAGGCATACTGTATACAAATCTGGCATAAAATATGCTAAATATCCATTTGGAAAATTTTCAGAAATTTCAGGAGTTTCAAAAATAGAACATGATCGACATATCATGATGGATAGTAGCGAATTATCTATGACATGTAGGGTTGTAGAGTTACGAAACGATGATGATGATGCTGGTGAAGCTTTAAACTGTCGATTGCATCTGTACACGTTTAACCTTTTAGAGTGTTTTTATTTCAATACACGGGTTTATGCCTGTCGATTTGTAACTGATTAATCTTAAAACGCCGCGGATTTATAATATTTTTTCACACTTGGGGCCTATAGGCGAATTGCCACGTCCCCAGTTGAGCCGCCCTCGATCGCTGTTTCGCGTTAATAAATCTCCCGGCTCGGGACAAATCCCCGCCGATCGTTCGGATGGGGTGCTCCTCTCGGTTTTTTTCGTTCGCCACCACCTGAAAAGCCGCCGATCCAGCGGGGGAGGCACTTGCTCCGCCGCCCCCGAAACTTCCTCCCCCCGAAATTTAATTTGTTTATGATTGATGGCCGTGCGCGCCGCCCCCCTGCGGTGCTAGAGGTTTGTCTGATAAATTGAATTTGCGCGCGGGGGCCTGTGCGGAGATGAGCAATCGATATCCACCCCCGGCCATCCGGCGACACCACTGCGTATGATTTTGACGTGTTTTTCGTTTTTTTGTTGCAGGTGAGTTACCCGGGGGCGGCCTTGTTTGCCGATCGTAGAGCCACGGGGGCGGTGAGTGATAATTGATGGGAAACTTATTGTGGACTTACTGTTTCAGAATTTTGGTATCAATTGTGAAACTTGTAGTATCTTCATTTATAGGCTTTGCAGTTGCTTAACTGTTTAATATACATTTTCTTGATATTTTCATACATTTTCTGTATTTCTTTACAATATATTTTCTGCAATACTTTTTCTCCAACACGCGGCCATACTAAAAAATTCATATTTCAAGAATTATGCATTGGATATCAACCCAAATAATTTAGGTACATGACAACATATCACTTAATATCAGTAATAAAATTCATTGATATTGATACGCTAGTATTTGAAATATGAATTGATAATACTTCAAATATCATTAAAAACCAATATCTCAAGAATTATACATTGGATATTAACTGAATTGAACTAAATAAAAGATAACATACCACTTAATGTGAGTAATAAATTTCATTAGTATTGACACGCTAACTTTTGAGATATGATTATTAAAGTATGAGCAACTTTCGAGAACACTTAAATTAGCATCTATAATCACACGGTCACAGTAAAAAACGAATATCTCAAAAATTATGCATTGGATATTAACCCAATTAATTTAGATACATGACAACATATCACTTAATATCACCCACAAAAATCATTGATATTGATACGCTAGTTTTTGAGATAGGAATTGGTAATACTTCAAATATCACTAAAAAACGAATATCTCAAGAATTATACGTTGGATATTAACTGAATTGAACTAAATAAGTGATAACATATCACTTAATATCAGTAATAAATTTCATTAGTATTGGCACGCTAACTTTTGAGATATGATTATTTAAGTATGAGCCACTTTCGAGAACACTTCAATTAGCATCTAAAATCACACGGTCACAGTAAGAAACGAATAACTCAAAAATTATGCATTGAATATTAACCCAATTAATTTAGATACATGACAACATATCACTTAATATCACCCACAAAAATCATTGATATTGATACGCTAGTTTTTGAGATAGGAAGTGATAATTCTTCAATTATCAATAATAAACGAATATCTGAAAAATTATACATTGGATATTCACTCAATTCAACTAAATAAATAACAACATATCACTTAATATCAGTAATAAATTTCATTAGTATTGGCACGCTAACTTTTGAGATATGATTATTTAAGTACGAGCCACTTTCGAGAATACTTCAATTAGCATCTAAAATCACACGGTCATCGTAAAAAACGCATATCTAAAAAAGTATGCATTCGATATTAACCCAATTAATTTAGATACATGACAACATATCACTTAATATCAGTAATAAAAATCATTGATATTGATACGCTAGTTTTTGAGATATTTATTGATAATTCTTCAAATATCTCTAAAAAACGAATATCTCAAAAATTATACATTGGATATTAACTCAATTGCACTAACTAAATAACAACATATCACTTAATATCAGTAATAAATTTCATTAGTATTGACACGCTAACTTTTGAGATATGTTTATTTAAGTATGAGCCACTTTCGAGAACCCTTCCATTAGCATCTAAAAGCACACGGCCACAGTAAAAAACGAATATCTCAAAAATTATGCATTGGATATTAACCCAATTAATTTAGATACATGACAACATATCACTTAATATCACCCACAAAAATCACTGATATTGATACGCTAGTTTTTGAGATAGGAATTGATAATTCTTCTATTATCAATAATAAACGAATATCTGAAAAATTATACATTGGATATTAACTCAATTCAACTAAATAAATAACAACATATCACTTAATATCAGTAATAAAAATCATTAGTATTGACACGCTAACTTTTGAGATATGTTTATTTAAGTATGAGCCTCTTTCGAGAACCCTTCAATTAGCATCTAAAAGCACACGGCCACAGTAAAAAACGAATATCTCAAAAATTATGCATTGGATATTAACCCAATTAATTTATATACATGACAACATACCGCTTAATATTAGTAATAAAATTCATTGATATTGATACGCTAGTTTTTGAGATAAGAAGTGATAATTCTTTAATTATCAATTATAAACGAATATCTGAAAAATTATACATTGGATGTTAACTCAATTCAACTAAATAAATAACAACATATCACTTAATATCAGTAATAAATTTCATTAGTATTGGCACGCTAACTTTTGAGATATGATTATTTAAGTATGAGCCACTTTCGAGAACACTTCAATTAGCATCTAAAATCACCCGGTCGCAGTAAAAAACGAATATCTAAAAAATATGCATTGGATATTAACCCAATTAAATTACATACATGACAACATATCACTTAATATCAGTAATAAAAATCATTGATATTGATACGCTAGTTTTTGTGATATGAATTCATAATACTTCAAATATTACTAAAAAAATAATATCTCAAAAATTATGCATTGGATATTAACTTAATTGCACTAAATAAATATCAACATATCACTTAATATCAGTAATAAATTTCATTAGTATTGACACGCTAACTTTTGAGATATGATTATTTAAGTATGAGCCACTTTCGAGAAACACATCTAAAGCATCTAAAATCACACGGTCACAGTAAAAAACGAATATCTCAAAAATTATGCATTGGATATTAACCCAATTAAATTAAGTACATGACAACATATCACTTAATATCAGTAATAAAAATCATTGATATTGATACGCTAGTTTTTGAGATATTTATTGATAATACTTCAAAAATCACTAAAAAAAACGAATATCTCAAGAATTATACGTTGGATATTAACTGAATTGAACTAAATAAGTGATAACATATCAGTTAATATCGGTAATAAATTTCATTAGTATTGACACGCTAACTTTTGAGATATGATTATTTAAGTATGAGCAACTTTCGAGTACACTTCAATTAGCATCTAGAATCACACGGTCACAGTAAAAAAGGCATATCTCAAAAATTATGCATTGGATATTAACCAAATTAAGTTAGATACATGACAACATATCAGTTAATATCAGTAATAAAATTCATTAGTATTGGCACGCTAACTTTTGAGATATGATTATTTAAGTACGAGCCACTTTCGAGAACACTTCAATTAGCATCTAAAATCACACGGTCATCGTAAAAAACGCATATCTCAAAAATTATGCATTGGATATTAACCCAATTAATTTAGATACATGACAACATATCACTTAATATCAGTAATAAATTTCATTAGTATTGGCACGCTAACTTTTGAGATATGTTTATTTAAGTATGAGCCACTTTCGAGAACACTTCAATTAGCATCTAAAAGCACACGGTCACAGTAAAAACGAATATCTCAAAAATTATGCATTAGATATTAACCCAATTAATTTAGACACATGGCAACATATCACTTAATATCAGTAATAATATTCATTGATATTGATACGCTAGTTTTTGAGATATTGATTGATAATTGTTTAAATATCACCAAAAAGAGAATTTAACATTTTTCCGCGTTTTATTGTTTTTTATTACACCTTTATTGTGTGTTTAGATTTATCAAGAAATGTTTGTTTGCATATGTTCATATGCAATTGCATATTTTTGCCAATATTAAGGATAAATGCATATATTGCAACACTTTTGGCTGATATACATATTTTCAACATTTTTGGTCCAAAATGCAGATTTTGGTAGGTAGGGTACTTAATGTTTTTTTTTAGAAATTTGCAAATTTGCAGCTCCTGAAAACTGAAACTGAACTATTTGAAGGGCGGAAGCCTTAATTACCTACGTACATAATTGTCAACGAATGAATTACTGATACATACAAGAAAATCTGCATTTCTTGGAAATCAATTATGGACCCAAAATTTTACGATCTAGATTTGCCTAATGGACTTTATACCTGCTTTATGGATGGTAGTGAAAGTGTTAAGGAATTCAAGCAATTACATTACATTACATTATTATTAATTTTTTTAATTAAAATTAAAAGTGCAAATTACTGGTACTGAGGAACTTTCTTATGTATTATTTTTTACTTGCTATGTATTATGTATGTTGTATATCCAGTATATTACTTGTGTCTGGTTCATCCACGCAGTGGTAGTAGTGCATAATCCCACTGAATTTATAAACAACCCCCATGCGCTCGCTGCAGAACGGCGAAGTAATTAAGCCGTGATGGGGGCGCATTAATTACCAGGTATTTTTCGCCCGGGTCCGCTTTTTGCCGCCCCCGCCTGGCGCATTCACGGCGGCTGCACCCCGTAATAATCGCAAGGGGCTGCAAAAAGCCGCCCCAGCAGTAACGAACCTGTAACGCCATCAGTCACGCGTCCGGACCGCCGGCTCGCAATCACCGCCGCCCCCCACACCGACGTTTCCACCGTTACGTCTCCGCCACCATGACGATTCGAAACCGCGTTTTTCGTCCGACCGACTGCGCCACCCCCCCAGATAACGCTCTGTGCGCGCCCGACGCGCAATTTCCGCGTCGCGTCGGCCGGCGCCGGTGCCCCCGGATTCTGTGGACGCCCCCACCCCCCACATCCACCCCCAACGACGCCGCCTCACACACCCCAAACAATGACGTTATTGTTGCAGGGTTGAATGTGAATGTACTGAACGCTGCTTGGCTCTGCACGCCGTTTTGCATTGTCTGGCGGAAGCGAGCTCTTTCCAGTTTAATATTGCGCACTGCAGGCGGTCCACGCTTCATGCATGCCTCCAGATGAAGTCAAGTTAACTGGCGTAATTTTAAAAAGAAAATTACTATTGCTTCATCCTTATTGGATTCCCAATTTAAAAAAAAAAAGTGGCGCAGTCGGTAGGATTCACGATAACGTTGCCGGTTGGAAATTATGCGGAAAGGGGTGATAACTTTTATGTTGTGCCAATTTATATTGTGTTATTCAGTAGATTTGCTTCAATAGTCGATACGTGGGTTCAATCACCTCGCACTTTCACGTTCGCGCCGAACTTGGCGCTGCTTCTTTTCGGGCGAGAAGATACTGGGGAGCGGACCTCTGCGGTCACGAGACAAACAACAAAGTCCCGAAGTTACCAAAGCTCGCGTACACCCCCACAGGGGGGCGGCGGGTGGGGCGGGCGTTCGCGTAAACAATCCCCCGCCCCGGATCGATAAACTTCCAGGCGACACACACGATATCGGTCGGCATCAATAATTTCCGCCCCCTGAATTAATGAGACGGCGGAATGCATTTCGTTGCTCCAACTTTCGTCCGACCGACTGCGCCAACTTTTAATTCGAGAGGTTCGCCGAGGGCGGCGGTAATCTCCGCGCAAATATTTGCGCCCGGCGCTTGAGGATCATCTTTTTTTTCTTTTTAATCCTGGCGCACGTGTTGCGCCCCCTACCCCTAATACCCCGAAAAAAACACGGCAAACAATTTTCGGCGCAAATTAGATTCCGCCCGGTCGTAATATAATATCGCAGCCGCAATTAGGGCGCGCACGTACCGCACGTTCATTATCGGTACAATAACGTCCCCGGCATTACTGAGTGCTCACGTTAATAAGTTGCAGGCAATTAGGCCCGGAATTTCGGCCGCGTATCGATGGCCGGGGGCGCACCGCCGCCGCCGCCGCCCATCAAACTTCGTTACCCCGCCTAATGCATGCAGGGCGGCGGTGCGTTTCGGGTTTCATTGTGTGTCCAATTTGCGTAATGCACGTGCATTACGGCCGACTAACTAACTTTGCGACGGTCCCTGCAACGGAATCCGCCACGTGGAGGCGGCAACTTTGCAAAGCCCGGCGCATACGAACGGCGCTCCCCCAGCCGCAAATCCAATGAATATTAATTGCAGGCGTTGGCCCGTTCATACTTTAATACCGAGTGCAGATTATGCAGAGAGCAGACGAGTATGTATTTCAGACTTAAAAATTCCATACATTTTTATAGTTGAGATATCACTTATAAAGTAACTAATAATAGTCTTTATTTCGCTTCGAACAGAAACAGATACTAAACTTATAAAGTAACTGCATCCTTATTGAATACCCAATAATAAAAATTAAAAAATAGGTGGCGCAGTCGGTAGAGTTCGTGATAACGTTGCCAGTTGGAAATTATGCGAAAAAAAGTGATAACTTGTTTGTGACAATTTATATTGTATTATTCAGTTGATTTGCTTCAACAGTCAATATTATATTCGCGAATATCACTGGAAAAAAAAAATACGCAAAAAAATCATAAAAATTATGAGAGCAGGTATAAAATTTTCGTGGATTCGTGGAATTCGTGTAATGTTCAATGATAATTCAAGTATTCCCCAAAGTGGCCCATAATTAAACAATGATATCTCAAAAACCAGCGTATAAATATTGATGATATTTATCAATGATATTAAATCACACATTGAGATATATTTTATAAAATTGCATCAATATCCAATGCATGGTTCTTGAGATATTGTGTCTTTAACGCGGTAGTGTGATTTTAGATGTTATTTCAAGCGTATTTCAAAGTGACTACTTGAATAATGTTATCTCAAAAACCAGCATATCAATATTATTGTTATTTATAATTGATATTGAGTGGTTTACTGATATTTGTATAGCCTATTTTAATTAATATCGAATGCATGTTTCTTTAGATATTTGGTTTGGTGTCACAATGTGATTTTCGGCGATATTTGACGTTTTTCGAATAATACCTCAATAACTGGCGTATTAATATCATTGCAATTTATTATCGATATTCAGCAATATGCTCTTATCACTCTCGCATAATTTAATTTATATCCAATGCATGATTCATGAGATATTCCGTTTTGTAAGAATTCGTGTAATTTTCGATGGTAATTCAAGTGTTCACTAAAGTGGCCCATAGTTAAACAATGATATCTCAAAAACCAGCGGATAAATGTTAATGATATTTATCATTGATATTAAGTCGTACATTGAGATATATTTTATAAAATTGCATCAATATCCAATGCATGGATCTTGAGATATTGTATCTTTAATGCGGTAGTGCGATTTTAGATGTTAATTCAAGCGCATTTCAAAGTGGCTACTTGTATAATGTTATCTCAAAAGCCAACACATCAATGTTCATGTTATTTATAATTGATATTGAGTGGTTTACTGATATTTGTATAGCCTATTTTAATTAATATCGAATGCATGTTTGTCTAAATACTTGATTTGGTGTCACAATGTTATTTTGGGTGATATTTGAAGTTTTTCGAATAATACCTCAATAACTGGCGTGTCAATATCATTGCAATTTATTGTCGATATTCAGCAATAAGCTCTTATCACTCTCGCATAATTCAATTAATATCCAATGCACGATTCATGAGATATTCCGTTTTATATGATTTCGTGTGACTTTCGATGATAATTCAAGTGTTCCCCAAAGTGGCCCATAATTAAACAATGATATCACAAAAACCAGCGGATCAATTTCAATGATATTTATCATTGATATTAAGTCATACATTGAGATATATTTTATAAAATTGCACCAATATCCAATGCATGGTTCTTGAGATATTGTATCTTCAACGCAGTAGTGCGATTTTAGATGTTATTTCAAGCGTTTTTCGAAGTGGTTACTTGAATAATGTTATCTCAAAACCCAGCATATCAATATGAATGTTATTTATAATTGATATTGAGAGGTTTACTGATATCTGTATAGCTTATTTTAATTAATATCGAATGCATGTTTGTTTAAATATTTTGTTTGCTGTCATAATGTGATTTTAGGTGATATTTCAAGATTCTCAAATAATACCTCAATAACTGGCGTATTAATATCATTGCTATTTATTGTCGGTATTCAGCAATATACCTTTATCACTCTCGCATAATTCAATTAATATCCAATGCATGATTCATGAGATATTCCGTTTTGTAAGGATTCGTGTAATTTTCGATGATAATTCGATGATAATTCATGTGTTAACCAAAGTGGCTCATAATTAAACAATGATATCTTAAAAACCAGCGAATAAATTTTAATAATATTTATCACTGATATCAACTCGTACATTGAGATATATTTTATAAAATTGCATCGATATCCAATGCATGGTTCTTGAGATATTGTATCTTTAATGCGGTAGTGCTATTTTAGATGTTAATTCAAGCGTTTTTCGAAGTGGCTACTTGAATAATGATATCTCAAAAACCAGCGGATAAATATTAATGATATTTGTCACTGATATTAAGTCATATATTAAGATATATTTTATAAAATTGCATCAATATCCAATGCATGGTTCTTGAGATATTGTGTCTTTAATGCGGTAGTGTGATTTCACAAAAACATATTTATTACCGAAATACATTTCAATCGCCATGCAATTCAGTAAGTGAGTTGTGCTGATTTATATTGCTTTGAAATATGTTAACATATATATATTTTTTTATTGTGAAAATGGTAATAACAGTTTTAGACATTTCCAAGTTTCGACGCCTCGCTCGTTACCGAATGTAATTGCCCTCACACGCCATCTGCTCCACGTGCAGTTTTGCGGGATTGATTTTACCCTGGGCCCACCTGACTTGCCGCCTCACGGCGGTAAAAATATAGGGGCGGCAGGCAAATTCCCAGGCAACTCGATTACGCCGCCCCCTCGCCGGGGCCGGAATCGCGCCCTCGCCGCCGCCGCGGCTTTTAATATAAACATCCTGCGCCGGGTAATTTCGTTAGCCGCCCCCCTTTCGCCCGGTGAAAAAAGAGCGCGGCCGCCCCTAATTAATTCCCGCAGATTTAATTCCCCGCGAGGTGAGCGGGCGCCCTAATTGGGGCGCATTCAGGGGCGGCGGCGTCGCGACGCCCGGAAGCCCGGACGCCCAAGGCGGAGTATTGTGTGAATCGGGCAAATTGGGGCGGACAAAGCGCAGTTTTAGAGCGTGATTGCGATTTGTTGCAATCCTCGTCTGGAACAGAGTGTTCATCATTTTAGCAGCTTCGGTTGGTTTGCTCTTCACGAAAAGTTTGTTATAGCACTTCCTGCGTAAGTAAGCGTCGCCTACATTTTGTAAACGGCAAACGGAAGTCGTTTAAACGGGAGCAGTACGACGATTTGTGTCGTACAAGAAAAACATTAAAAAAAGTGAAAAATTGTTGGCTGAAATTTCTGAAAATTTATTAATTGGTTCATGTACAAAATTAGTAAGATAATCGACGATATTATAAATTATGCACTATTTTTCAATGAAATTTCTAAAAGTGTATCAATTGAATATTTAGTATGAAGATTTGTATTTAGTACACTTTTCACTGAAATTTCTAAAAGTGTATCAATTGAATATTTAGTAGGAAGATTTGTATTTACTTCACTTTTCACTGAAATTTCTAAAAGTGTATCAATTGAATATTTAGTATTAAGATTTGTATTTAGTACACCTGAAGAAGATTCTTCTGAAAATTTGAGTTTTCTATACTAAACAAGTAAGAAAATCGAGTATGTAGATTCTAACTTTATTTCTGATTTCGGTATGTCGGGTATTGCAAATATTTGACGACGGACCATCGATTGGCCGGCGGAATAACTCCGGACGTAAAATATGCGAGGAATCCTGTGGATGTAGCTCATTAAATTCAGGACCGAGCGCGCGGCGGCGGCCGCCGTCCCACCCGCCCCCAGGGGGAAACTGGGTCGCCCCCGGGGGGCGGATTATTGTAATTCACCTCGTGTAATGGAGGAGGGTGCGACTTTAATTCGCCGAAAGAAAGACGTCGCCGGGATCGATGGGGGGACGCCCCGGGGGCGACGCCGCCGCCGCCGCAACACGTCGGCCCGTCACGTCCGGCCGGGGGGGAAAACTTTCCACGGGACGGGGGCCGTCGGGGGCCGCACCGGAGACCCGGAGGAATGGGGGCGAGTCTGCCGGCGCGGCTGCCCGAATCAATCTAATAACTCCCTGGATCCTCCCGGGGGCAGGAGCCGCGGGGGCGGCCCGGAAGAAGGCAAACATCAGGTGGCGCACGCTCCCGGGGCGTCACATTGACGGATTTACGTGCGGAAGGAGTGGATGAAGCCCTTTCGGGAAGAAGGTTCTCGGTTGACGCGAGGGGTGGATTGTTGAATTACGTCGAGAGACTAGGAAATTTTTCGAATAGAAACATGCATGAAAAGTCAGTAGTTGGGCTATAGGAGTTCGGCGGCATTTTCTCCATTAGAAATACATGGGCACATTTTTCGCTACTTTCTTACGGTCGAGCAAGCCGTTGCGTGTATGTTGGGCCGGGTAACATCTGCGCGGGACCCTCAGCCCCTCACGATATCCTCTTTTGCCCCTCCGCCTCTCAGCCCCTCAAGATATCCTCTTGTGCCCCTCCGCCCCTCAGTCCCTCACGATATCCTCTTGTGCCCCTCCGCCCCTCAGCCCCTCACGATATCCTCTTGTGCCTCTCCGCCCATCAGCCCCTCACGATATCCTCTTGTGCCCCTCCGCCCCTCAGCCCCTCACGATATCCTCTTGTGCCCCTCCGCCCCTCAGCCCCTCACTATATCCTCTTGTGCCCCTCCGCCCCTAAGCCCCTCACGATATCCTCTTGTGCTCCTCGGCCCCTCAGGATATCCTCTTGTGCCCCTCCGCCCCTCAGCCCCTCACGATGTCCTCTTGTGCCCCTCAGCCCCTCACGATATCCTCTTTTAAATAGCTCATTTTGCATCATCAACACCACCTTGCCATTTAGAGCTGTTTAAAAGAGCTAAAAGGCTGGATTCTACTCCTATTTGCAATTTCCTAATGTAAAAAGTGAAAAGATGAAAAAATGTTGCATGTATAAATGTTGCATTCAAAAATATGATGTGGGTATTATATGGGATTTGTAACTAACAGCTGGAAACGTGAAATGTGGAAACGTGATGTTGTTGATTGAAATTTTTAAAGTCAAAATCGACTGTAATCAAAGGTACAATTTTTAGGTTTAGGTATTCAAAAATAAATGTTGCAAATGTTGTAACTAACAAGACACAAATTATTAATACATTATTTAAGGTATTATATTTAGGTTTAGGTATTCAAACAAATGTTGCAAATATTGTAACTAACAAGATACAAATTATTAATACATTATATAAGGTATTATTTTTAGGTTTACGTTTAGGTATTCAAACAAATGTTGCAAGTATTGTAACTAACAAGACACAAATTATTAATACGTTGTTCCTCCGGAGCCTATTATCATTAACGGCTCCATGTGATGCAGAGTAGTTCCATTATTTATTGCCCCATTCATTATTATTATCGTGGAAGGTTCGTCGAGCGACAATAGCCAATCTCGCGAATTGCCACGTGTACTCACGGCATACGTATTCCCGCAGGACATTACAGCACACGCCTAGTGCGGTTTGCATAATTCAGGCGCGTCCTGAAAGCATGCGCCGCGACGCCGGGGCCCTCCTCGGCGGCGTCGGGACGCCTCGCGTCGCCCCCGCTCTCTAATGACGAAATTCGGGCGTCACTTTTACGACCGACGCAGCTCCGCAGCTGCTCCCCAAATTGTCCCTTTGTGTCGGCGGCGCCAGGAGAGGTATGCCCTCAATCACGAAACGGACGAAAATTATGAGTTAAACGCAACAGCTAACAAATAAATAATTTTGCCATTAATTTTTGCAATTTCCTAGTGTAAAAAGTGAAAACATAACATTTGTCGCTCGACGAACCTTCCACGATAATAATAATGAATGGGGCAATAAATAATGGAACTACTCTGCATCACATGGAGTCGTTGGTCTATTTTGTAGGTTAGGTTAGGTTAGTTTAGATTTTGAAAACCGAGAAATCTGCTGCACTTTCAGTGACACTTTAAAAAAATGTCAATTAATCGTTTTGTCCAACTTAAAATAAAAATATAAATGCCTTACAGCTATCAGATAAAAAATCAGAATCAAGCTGAACGTGAATCAGAAACCTCATAGTGAGTCGTCAGATGAAAATTCAAATCAAGTTGAACTTGAATCAGAAACCTCATGGTGAGTCGTCAGAAGAAAAATTAAAATCAAGTTGAACTTGAATCAGAAACCTCATGGTGAAACGTCAGATGAAAATTCAGAATCAAGCTGAACAAGAATTAGTAACCTCATGGTGAATCCTAACGACTGCGCCACCCAGAATAATTAATTTTGCAGCTAATTCAATTTCTGATTAAAAAACGTATATCACCAAGGTATTCAAACCACAAATTTTTAAACACAATTTGAAGTTGAACTTGAATCAGAAACCTCATGGTGAGTCGTCAAATGAAAAATCAGAATCAAGCTGAACGTGAATTAGAAACCTCATGGTGAGTCGTCAGATGAAAAATCAGAATCAAGCTGAACGTGAAACAGTAATCTCATGGTGAGTTGTCAGATGAAAATTCAAATCAAGTTGAACTTGAATCCGAAACCTCATGGTGAGTCGTCAGGTGACAAATCAGAATCAAGTTGAACTTGAATCAGAAACCTCATGGTGAGTCGTCAGATGAAAATTCAAATCAAGTTGAACTTGAATCCGAAACCTCATGGTGAAACGTCAGATGAAAATTCAGAATCAAGCTGAACAAGAATTAGTAACCTCATGGTGAATCCTAACGACTTAGCCACCCAGAATAATTAATTTTGCGGCTAATTCAATTTCTGATTAAAAAGCGTATATCACCAAGGTATTCAAACCACAAATTTTTAAACACAATTTGAAGTTGAACTTGAATCAGAAACCTCATGGTGAATCGTCAAATGAAAAATCAGAATCAAGCTGAACGTGAAACAGAAACCTCATGGTGAGTCGTCAGATGAATATTCAAATCAAGTTGAACTTGAATCAGAAACCTCATGGTGAGTCGTCAGATGAAAATTCAAATTAAGTTGAACTTGAATCAGAAACCTCAGTCGTCAGATGAAAAATGAGAATCAAGCTGAACGTGAATCAGAAACCTCATGGTGAATCGTCGGATGAAAATTCAGAATCAAGCTGAACAAGAATCAGTAACCTCGTGGTGAATCCAAACGACTGCGCCACCCAGAATAATTAATTTTGCAGCTACCTCAATTTCTGAATAAAAAACGTATATCAACAAGGTATTCAAGCTACAAATTTTTAAACACAATTTGAGAAAACATAAAACTCCATGACAGAGATAAACGTAATCAAAATAAATTCCATACAAAGCACAATCTGCAAGTATTGTAAATACTTGCCCTTTGCCCTTTGCCCTCAGCCCTTTGACGACGGTAATTGGCCATTGCAGCGGAAATTCAGTGCCGTCAAACTAACATTAGTAGATAAACAAGCTTATTGCAAAATTGTGTCCTTATTAATATAAATCTGCCTAATTTTATAACTTATTTTATAAAAATTGGTATCAGCCACGTTTTACAAAAAGCTAGCTTGTTTAATCTCTAAGTGCCCCAATTTTTTTGTCGCGCATTGTAGAAGACTACATAAAAAATCAAATTTCATCACAGCAATAATAACAATTTAAATAGAAAACTAAATATATTATTCTCAGAACTTTGTGATACAGTATTTTTATAATAATCAATGAAATTACGTTCACCCTTTTTCACATACATTGTGTAATCACATAAATATACAGACGCACCAAATTTAGGATGAAAATATAATGTTCAGCTGAAACTGAGTCAGCAATCTCATGATGTATCCTACCGACTGCGCCACTCAGAACACTAAATTGGGCTATCTAATATAGATGAAAAATAAAATCTATACCGGCGGGGTTATAAGTATGGTAAATCGCACCTTGGTGACGGTAATTAACCACAGCAGCCTTCGCGAACCACATGAAGGCCTAATTTATACCACTCTTTCTGTGCGTACTTCCGTGGGAAGCGATTCCTCGCTCTTTACATCGGACGACTTTAAAGCTGGCAGTAATTGGAAACCGTATTAGCAACAGGTAGGACAAATATTTGGGTCGCTTTAAATAAATAACGAGGCCGTTAAAAGTGCATCCGGAAGGGGAGGAGGGGGCGCTTTATTTGCCCCGACGCCACGCGTCGCGGCGCACGCTTTTGGGGGGGTGGGGGGCAAAAGGAACACGACGTGTGCGCGCCCTAAACCGCGGCAAACGACGCGAAAATTTGCTTATGAACACGGATAACGGCCCATAAAAATCTGTATGTTGCTCCATTATATCCGCAGATTTCTCCCGGATTTGCTGTGCCTGAAAGGTATGAAATTGTGTATAAAGAAACCGACGACATTTATCATCACGAATCATGCCAACAGCCCTAGTGTTTAGAATTTGTATAAAATCACGGGCAAAAGTACTTGAAGAATTTTAATTGATGGCAGGAAATCCTAAAACAATTGAAATTATAAATGCATCAGGATTCGTGCATAATATTTAAATTAAACCTATTTGCGAAAGACATTGCGATGCTGATGTTTGTTTTATACATAAATTGTTAAACTTTAAAATTGATTGGCCAGATTTGTTGGATTTGGTTAAAATTGCTTGTCCCCTGAGAAGTTTGCGTTACATGAACAAGTTTAAATTTACACACCACAAGACAACATACGGTCAGTGCCTGGGGATGGACGGTGTGAGTAGTTAAGCAACACCGATTCTGGATCGCCCCCCGCGAAGATTTCGATTAAATTACTCGCGATTTCCGCAATCAACCCATTGTTACTGCCCGCGGTAATTGATTAAACCGCGGATCAAACCGCGAATTAAATTAATCGAAATCTTCGCGGGGGGCGATCCAGAATCGGTGTTGCTTAACTACTGGTGTGCTCCGGCGCTGCAACAACCTCGACGAGCGGATCGATTTTTTTTAATATGTCTACATCACAACTAAAATTATTTCTCAAACAAAATTATAAATATTGATTATTTTGTAAATTATGTATATTGTATATTGGGAGGTCTTCCCGTGGATAAATAAATAAATAAATAAATAAATAAATAAATAAATAAATAAATAAATTACTGTATACTGGTAGCCGTTTCTTTGTGGAACATTTAAAATCTAAAAATTTAAATTATTTTTGTAAACTAAATGTGTTAGTGGAAGTTACAAAGTAAAGTTGTTTATTTAATTCATTTAAATTACTTCTACCTGTAAATAAATAAATAATTGGATCATAATTATTATTCGTTATTCACATATTCCAGTCATGCAATGAAGGCAATTTATAATGCAATTGAGAGTTTTGAGTTTTGAGAGCAGAATATAATTACAATGTATTCTTGTTTCTTCCTTCTTCTAGATAGGCGAGTCGCCTGTTCTTCATCGATTTTGCCTGTTTAGATTTTTTTAATTGCAATTTAACAATTGAGGGGTCTAGAAGTAATATGTTTTAAAGTTAACTTAAATTTCAAAATTCCAGGAATAAGTTTAGAAAATTGTATTAATATTTTAGTCTAACTTTAGTCTAATATATTAACACAGTTTTCTAAACTTATTCCTGGAATTTTGAAATTCAAGTTAGCTTTAAACCCATTTATCTCAGATCTATCAAAAATGAACTTAAATCCTTTTACTTCTAGAATCTAGACCCTTCAATTATAACTAAATGACTCTGTAATTCAAAATTCCAGGAATAAGTTTAGAAAATTGTGTTAATATTTTAGACTAAAATATTTTAGACTGAAATATTAACACAGTTTTCTAAACTTATTCCTGGAATTTTGAAATTCAAGTTAGCTTTAAACCCATTTAATTCAGAACTATCAAAAATGCACTTAAACCTGTAACGGTCTAGTTTTGCCTCCGACAGAAACTGCCTTTTAATTATTAATTGCGTGCACAGACCTCCACCGTTGGCAACCATACTCACACGTTTTTTTTAAACGTGACGTGTTTCCTATATGCGTGTGATTTTTAAAATCGTCGGCGAGGCGCCGCCCTGATCACAGAAACTAGTTACCTTCCCTATAGTGCGGACGTGCCACGAGGTCACCGTTTTCATTGGTATATCACCATTCGGTTTCCGGGATATAAAACGTGAACCCATTTAACCACCCTTAAAGGGATTGACGGCACCAAGTACAAGGCAAGGGAGGGTACTATACGACTCAACTCCATACGCTCACAACATCAGAGTAAGTAATTAAACCCGACATTTTTTCTCTTTTCGTAAAGCCACGTGTCCGGCCATTGTTACTAAGGCCATGTGCTTTGCAGGCGTTTTTTGGGTAAGGGCTAAGTAACCCAGCCCGCCAGGTCTTGGCTAGGGGCAGCGACCATCCTGCCAGAGTTATCTGGAGACCGCAGCTAGTGGCGGCATCCAGGTTCGAGAGCCGAGTCCAGCCCGCCAGCGAAGTCACACACGAGGAACACAGGCCAGATCTATTTTTTTTCTTGTTCTCACATACTTTAATCTCATTTTGATATATCGTTTTTTTCTTTTGTGTAAAATTTGCGTTACGTGTTTCGTGCCGTACGTGTTTTGCGCTTTTGTAAGAAAAAGTCGCTCCGACGGCCCTTTGAATCGCGCGATTACGAGTTCGCGGTATTCGGCCGAATATAGTGAACCCTGCGTGATAGGGTTGCGGACGGAGGAATTTGTTTCAGGAAGCGTAGACACGGTGTCCTGTCTTTTGTGTGAATAAACGCAGATATTTTACACCACAAAATTCACACCTGTTATTTTTTGTTCCCCCACGTTTTCTCAATCGGGCATTCTTTCAGTTTAACTTCCTGTTCTCACTGCGAGATTTAAATCTGGTGGTGTGGGCGCCCCTCCCCTCCCCTCGAGAACTCATCAAGTTTGTTATACAACGGTAACAATTATAAATATAACATTTGAGGCGATAAGAGTTTAATCCTGAGAACTACTCTCCTTGGTTCGGCATCGGTGAACTGAACCTCTGCAACAGCCACTCATTACTTATAAGTGCACTACAATTCCCAGTGAAATAAAACTCTTTAAAATGAAACTAACCAGTCAAAACTATGGTTGTCAGTCTGGTGCATAAATGTAAGTTGTATAAAAAAAATTGAAAATGCCACATCAGTTACGTTTTGCCTGTATGTTGTGGATTCTTGCAAGTCAACGTTGAGCTCGTGTCTTCGGCTCACCTTTTCACTCTGCCACTTCGAAATACGTCTGGCGGGCTGCATAATGGATAATCTCGCAGTCCCGCTGATCCCTTGGACTGAATTATGTACAGAATTGGGGACGCTGAGGGAACCGGTTAAAAAATGTACGCGGTTTTAATGGGCAATTGAATAATTCAGGGCGCGCGAGTTAGCACCTCGCCGCAGTGGAGCGTGTTAAAGATTAACGTGCGGCAACCACCCCTGAAGCAAACCAGTGTGTGTGTATATGTATACATGTATACATATTTGGATGATCCCCGAAGTGTTCCAGGATTGAGCGATCGAGCAGCAGTTAAGTGGTGCTTGGCAGATACTGTTTATGCATGAGATATAAATGTGATTGTTGTGATTAACACCAGACAACTTAATCACCTGCTGAAATTTATGTGTACCGTGAGTTGGATTTTTGATCGTTTATTGACTTTTGATAAAGGAGATAAATATGTCATCTGTTATCCCACTTCTGATATTGTTAGCAGGTGAGTTACCTTTAGCTTAATTTTGACTTTTTAACTTTTTAACCTTTTTAACTTGGGTAGCATAACACAACAAAAATTTTTGAACGATTTTACAAGAATTTGTTAAATGCTGATAATTTGAAAATATTTCACGAAATTTTTTTTTGGAGGCGGAATGACCCCGTATGGGGTCGATATATATATATATATATATATATATATATATATATATATATATATATATATATATATATATATATATAGAATTTTTAAAGATATTACCAAAATTTCACAAAACAATTTATGAATGAAAGAATGAAGAATATAAAAATGTGTTATAAAAGTGCCCAAGAAAGTAAGAGCATATTTTACGCTGAATCCTAATAAGTTGTTAAACAATTAAAAATGCACATCAATCATTTGCAAACAACTTGCGATATACTGCTAGTACTTAGAACCGATTAATTACAGCGGTCCAGTCATTGAATTTGGGCGATTAATTATTTCCTCGAGGCTTAGTCACTACCAAACCCAACTCTTTTGACGGTAACACTAATAGAGTGTTACTGTTATGAAACACTAGCCCTTAAACGCTGTAGCCCTCCAACATACACACAACCCCGAACACCCCAGGGCTCGTAAATACCTTCGGCCGTTATCCCAGTACGAATGAGGGGTCACTTATTGCTGGTACGGGGGCCCTCCCGACCCTCCCGACCCTCCCAAAGGTACCGAGCTCGCGAACGACGCCGTTGAGGTGGCCCCGATTTTACGTGGTTCCCAGGGGAAGACATAGACACGCGACAGGATTACGCGTTTACATGCAGATGGGATGCTGAAGCGCATTTACGTCCTGCTCGCAAATAGGCGGGATAACACGAAGTTACGTGTGTGTAAATGTTTGAGCTCCTCGAAGTAAAGTGTTATATATTGTAATGCCGGCGTAACAAGGCAAATATTGTAGTTCAGAGTTCGTGCTGTAATCTATAACTATTTTTAGTTACATCAATTTCGGAACTATGTGCAGTACCTGCGTGATGGTCATTCATGTGGTATTAATTATTGAAGTGTTATTAACTTGTTGGTAATTCATTTTCTTTTAAAAAAATTCATGTGGTATTAATTATTGAAGTTTTATTAACTTGTTGGTAATTCATTTACTTTAAAAAAAAGTCATGTGGTATTAATTATTGAAGTTTTATTAACTTTTTGGTAATTCATTTTCTTTAAAAAAAATCATGTGGTATTAATTATTGAAGTTTTATTAACTTGTTGGTAATTCTTTTTCTCTTAAAAAAATCATGTGGTATTAATTATTGAAGTTTTATTAACTTGTTGGTAATTCATTTTCTTTTAAAAAAATCATGTGGTATTAATTATTGAAGTTTTATTAACTTGTTGGTAATTCTTTTTCTCTTAAAAAAAGTCATGTGGTATTAATTATTGAAGTTTTATTAACTTGTTGGTAACTCATTTTCTCTTAAAAAAATCATGTGGTATTAATTATTGAAGTTTTATTAACTTGTTGGTAACTCATTTTCCTTTAAAAAAGTCATGTGGTATTAATTATTGAAGTTTTATCAACTTGTTGGTAATTCATTTTCTTAAAAAAAAATCTTAAAAAAAATGTCTGTGAGGAATTAGTATTCAATGCATGAGATATTTGCAATAACTCAACTTAGTTTGCCCCCTCTGCTAAGGACTCGCCCAATCCAACCATAACTACTGCACTTCTGCAGTAATAAATCCCAGAAGCGCAGATTCCAAAGTTT
Organism: Othius punctulatus; assembly: GCA_951805005.1. Taxonomy (NCBI): domain Eukaryota; kingdom Metazoa; phylum Arthropoda; class Insecta; order Coleoptera; family Staphylinidae; genus Othius; species Othius punctulatus. The sequence goes on along the minus strand of OX638142.1, from coordinate 84,475,866 downwards.
GCAATTTTTCTCCCATATTCCTCCATATATCTTTTTTTTTGTGTGTTGTAAGAAGGCGCACGCGTTTCGCGCGAGTAATTAGCCGAAATTCGAGACAAAGCCGAGGGCCCATTAATAATGCGAGCGCAGCGGGCGTTTTCTTTTAATAAAATTAATGAATCGCTCCTTCCTGCCGGCTGGGTGTCCTGCGCCCCCGTGTCTCCCCCAGTTACTCTTTTTCCTCCAGTTTCATTATGCCTTTTTTGCGGGAGACTCCCGCTCGGGGGAGGCGAGTAATTGCTTTGCGCGTACAAGAATCGCAAACAGCTTACGGCAATTACCGGGGCACGAAGCGGCAAGGATCAGGGATAATACGGTCGGTGGGGGAATTTAATGAGGAGGGCGTAAGTCGAAGGTGGGATACATTTTCTTATGCCTACAATAAAGACGGGGAAAAACATGTATATGTATGTGTTACACAATTCACAGGGGAACAAGAAGCAGTGATTTTCAACAAAAATTTATAATGGACATGATATAGATTGATTGATTTTATAAAATTTGCGCATTGATATTAATGCAATTTATTGCTGACATTCAGCAATATCTCAATATTTAATGTGCTAAATTGGATTGATATCCAATAAGTGGTTTTTGAGATATTTGCTTTTTAATGTGGTCATGCTTTTTCAGCGATATTCACAAATATTGATGTTACTTGAGTAGTGATATCTCAAAAATTAGCGTATTGATATTAATACGATTTATTGCTGATATTGAACAGTATCTCGATATTTAACGTATTAAATTGGATTGATATCCAATGAGTGGTTTTCAAAATATTCCGTGTTTAATGGGGTCATATTTTGTCAGCGACATGCTTAAATATTGGCGCTACTACAGTAGTGATATATATAAAAAAATAGCGTATTGATATTAATACAATTTATTGCTGATATTCAGCAATACCTCAGTATTTAACGTGTTAAATTGGATTGATATCCAATAAGTTGTTTATGAGATATTTGATTTTTAATGTGGTCATGTTTTTCCAGCCATATTCTGAAAAATTGATGTTTTTTCAATAGTGATATATAAAAAAATAGCGTATTGATAGAGATACATTTTGTCGCTGATATTCAGCAATATCTCAGTATTTATCGAATTAAATTGGATTGATATCCAATAGGTGGTTTTTGAGATATTTCCTTTTTAATATGGCATATTTTTTCAGCCATATTCTGAAAAATTGATGTTTTTTCAATAGTGATATATAAAAAAATAGCGTATTGATATTAATACAATTTATTGTTGATATTGAACAATATCTCGAAATTTAACGTATTTAATTGGATTGATATCCAATGAGTGGTTTTCGAGATATTTGCTTTTTAATGTGGTCATGTTTTTTCAGCGATATTCACAAATAATAATGTTACTTGAGTAGCGATATTTCAAAAATTAGCGTATTGATATGAATACAATTTATTTCTGATATTTAACAATATCACAGTATTGAACGTAATAAATTGGATTGATATCCAATGCGTAGTTTTTGAAATATTTGCTTTTTAATGTGATCATGTTTTTTCAGCAATATTCTCAAATATTGATGTTACTTCAGTAGTGATATTTCAAAAATTAGCGTATTAATATGAATACAATTTATTGCTGATATAGAACAATATCTCGGTATTTAACATATTAAATTGGATTGATATCAAATGCGTGGTTTTGGAGATATTTAGTTTTTAATAGGGTTACATATTTTCAGCGATATTCTTTAATATTGATGTTACTTCAGAAATGATATATAAAAAATAGCGTATTTATATTAATACAAATTATTGCTGATATTGAACAAAATATCGGCACTTAACGTACTTAATTGGATTGATATCCAATGAGTGGTTTTCGGGGATTTTATTTTTAATGGGGTCATGTTTTTTCAGCGATATTCTGAAATATTAATGCTGCTTGAGTAGTGATTTATAGAAAATAGCGTATTGATATTAATACAATTTATTGCTGATATTGAACAATATATCAGTATTTAAGGTAGTAAATTTGATTGATATTCAATGCGTGTTTTTTGAGATATTTGCTGTTTAATGTGGTCATATTTTTTCAGCGATATTCGAAAATATTGATGTTACCTGAGTTGTGATATATAAAAACAAAGCGTATTGATATTAATGCAATTTATTGCTGGTATTGAAAAATATGTCAGTATCTAAGGTATTAAATTTGATTGATATTCAATGCGTGGTTTTTGAGATATTTGCTTTTTAATGTGATCTTGTATTTTCAGCGATATTCACAAATATTGATGTTACTTGAGTAGTGATATCTCAAAAATTAGCGTATTGATATGATTACAATTTATTGCTGATATTGAACAATACATGGGCATTTAACCTATTAAATTGGATTGATATCCAATGAGTGGTTTTCAAAATATTCCGTGTTTAATGGGGTCATATATTTTCAACGACATGCTTAAATATTGGCGCTCCTACAGTAGTGATATATATAAAAAAATAGCGTATTGATATTCATACAATTTATTGCTGATATATAGCAATATCTCAGTATTTAACGTATTCAATTGGATTGATATTCAATGCGTGGTTTTCGAGATATTTTGTTTTTAACGGGGCCATATTTTTACAGCGATTTTCTCAAATATTGATGATACTTCAGTAGTGATATATAAAAAATTAGCGTATTGATATTAATACAATTTATGGCTGATATTGTACCATATCTCAGAATTTAACATATTAAATTGAATTGATATCCAATATGTGGTTTTTAAGATATATGCTTTTTAATGTAGTCTATATTTTTCCAACGGTATTCTCAAATATTGATGTTACTTCAGTAATGATATCTCAAAAATTAGCGTATTGATATTAATACAATTTATTGCTGATATTGAGCAATATATCGGCATTTAACGTACTAAATTGGATTGATATCCAATGCGTGGTGTTTGAGATATTTTGTGTTTAATAGGGTTACATATTTTCAGCGATATTCTTATATATTGATGTTACTTTAATAGTGATATATAACAAAAATTAGCATGTTGATATTATTACAATTTATTGTTGATATTGAACAGTTAATAGGCATTTAACGTATTAAATTGGATTGATGCGTAGTTTTCGAGATATTTTGTTTTTAATGTGGTCATGTTTTTCCAGCGAAATTATCAAGTATTGATGATACTTCAGTAGCAATATATCAAAAATTGGCCTATTAATATTAATACAATTTATTATCGATATTGAACAATATATCAGTATTTAAGGTAATGAATTTGATTCATATTCGATGAGTGGGTTTTGAGATATTTGCGTTTTAATGCGGTCATGTTTTTCCAGCGATATTCTCAAATATTGCTATTACTTCAGTAGTGATATATAAAAAATTAGCGTATTGATGTTAATGCAATTTGTTGCTGATATTGAACAATATATCAGCATTTAACGTACTAAATTGGATTGATATCCAATGCGTGGTTTTTGAGATATTTAGTTTTTAATAGGGTTAAATATTTTCAGCGATATTCTTTAATATTGATGTTACTTCAGAAGTGATATATAAAAAAATAGCGTATTGATATTAGTACAATTTATGGCTGATATTGAACAATATCTCGGAATCTAACGTATTAAATTGGATTGATATACAATGAGTCGTTTTTGAGATATTTTCTTTTTAATGTGGTCATGTTTTTCCAACGATATTCACAAATATTGATGTTACTTCAGTAGTGATATATAAAAAAATAGCGTATTGATATGAATACAATTTATTGCTGATATTGAACAATATCTCAGTATGTAAGGTGGTAAATTGGATTGATATCCAATACGTGGTATTTGAGATATATTTTTTTAATGTGGTCATGTTTTTCCAGCGACATTCTCAAATATTGAAGATACTTCAGTAGTGATATGTCAAAAATGATCGTATTGATATTAATATAATTTAATGCTGATATTGAACAAAATATCGGCATTTAACGTATTAAATTGGATTGATATCCAATGAGTGGTTTTCGAGATATTTTGTTTTTAATGGGGTCATATTTTTATAGCGATATTCTTAAATATTAATGTTACTGCAGTAGTGATATATCAAAAATTAGCGTATTAATACAATTTATTGCTGATATTGAACAATATATCGGCATTTAACGTACTGAATTGGATTGATATCCAATGCGTGGTTTTAGAGATATTTTGTTTTTAATAGGGTTAAATATTTTCTGCGATATTCTTAAATATTGATGTTACTTCAATAGTGATATATAAAAAAAATAGCGTATTGATATTAATATAATTTATTGCTGATATTGAACAATATATCGGCATTTAACGTATTTGATTGGATTGATATCCAATGAGTGGTTTTCGAGATATTTGGTTTTTAATGGTGTCATATTTTTGAAGCGATATTCCTACAATTGCTGTAAATTCACAAGTGATATCTGAAGAACTGGCATATTTACATTAACATATTTTTTTTTAGTTAACATAGCATGGTATATTTTTAAACAAAATATTTAACTGTATACGTAACCAACGTTCATGTTTTTAAGATATTCGCATATTGATAAGGGTTTTCTAATTGTTTGCTGATAACGTGTAATATGTTCATACTTTTTTAATGGTACCTTAAAAACTCAGGTATCATACTTAATGCAATTTATTGTTGATATTTAGTGATATATTGGTCTGTAAGGTATTCAATTGAATACCTTACAATGAGAACATGGTAAATATCTTTATATATAAACTACCAGTAGGTACTCCAATTACTTACTTTTTACTTTAATCCTCTTTACTCCTATCGGAGCATAGGGCTTCTACAAGTTTCTTCCATCTTTCTCTATCTTTAGCTTTTCCTTTAACTTCGTTCCATGATAGGTTCCTGCCTTCTATTTCTTCTGTAGCGCTCCTCTTCCACGTTTATAAACGTTATCTTTCTCGTGTCCATTGTCATTGCTTTGTTCGTCTTCGTTTCTTTCGTCCGACTTCCGAGGCTTGTATAAGTTTTGTAGAGCATAGGGCTTATACAAATTTCTTCAATAATTCTCTATCTTTAGCTTTTCCTTTAACTTCGTTCCATGATAGATTCCTGCCTTCTATTTCTTTTGTAGTGCTCCTCTTCCACGTTTATAAACGTTATCTTCCACGTGTCCATTGTCATTGCTTAGTTCGTCTTCGTTTCTTCCGTCCGACTTCCGAGTCTTGTATAAGTTTCCGTAGCACGCTCCCTTTTACGTTGCAGGGTTGCCAGCCCTGCGAACAACCCTCCTCCTTTCACAGCCGGGCTTGGGACCGGTCACAGCGGAGTTAAGTACTTCAATTAAGAAGAAAACAATAAAAAAATATTTTAATAACTGGTATCCAAAATGGAGTTAAGTACTCCAATTAAGAAGAAAACAATAAAAAATGTTATAATAACTGGTATCCAAAATGGTGTTAAGTACTCCAATTAAGAAGAAAACAATAAAAAATATTATAATAACTGGTATCCAAAATGGATGAAACCATAACAAAAATGAAAATGGCAATCACCTATTCTCGTCGAAATATTCAACAAACTTTTATTAAAGAAGAACCTAACAGAACAAAACATACATAATGGAAACAAGAAAAGATCTTTATATATAAACTACCAGTAAGTACTCCAATTAAGAAGAAAACAATAACAAATATCATAATAACTGGTATCCAAAATAGATGAAACCATAACAAAAATGAACATGGCAAACACCTATTCTCATCCAAATATTCCACAAACTTATCATTAAGAAGAACCTAACAGAACAAAACATACATAATGGAAACAAGAAAAGATCTTTATATATAAACTACCAGTAAGTACTCCAATTAAGAACAAAACAATAAGAAATAAATATTGGTTGCCTGAAGTTTTTTAAGTCTATAAGTCTTTTATGTATAGTTTTTTTTTGTAGAAGTTTTTAAGTCTTTTATTTAAAGTTTTATTTGTTAAGTTTTTTTTATGCCATGTTGCTTGGTTAGCTTATGTTGCTTAGTGATGGGGGTTAAAAAATACAAAATAATTAAAAAAAACATTCACTGTCACAATTTTCTTGTAAGTTTTTCAAGTCTTTAAAGCTCGTATCTAAAATCCGAGATTGAACTTGAGCCCGACTCAAGTCGTATGTTTGCGTATATTTGGTTGCGTTTGTTGCATTTGGTGCGTCTGGTGCAGAATTTTCTTGTAAGTTTTTCAAGTCTTTAAGGCTCGTATCTAAAATCCGTGATTGAACTTGAGCCCGACTCAAGTCGTATATTTGCGTATATTTGGTTGCGTTTGGTGCATAATTGTTTATAGAAAATACGCAACCAACTAAACGACTTGAGTCGAACTCATGCTCAAGCACGGACTATAGATACGAGCCTAAGTCTTTTCTGTTAAGTATTTTTGTGTAGAATACTTTAAGTATTTTATTTGAAGTATTTTTTTTGTTGAAGTCTTTTACTACTCCTTTACTTGAAGTATTGTTTTGTAGAGGTCTTTAAATCTTTTATTTTAAGTATTTTTTTGTAGAGGTCTTTAAATCTTTTATTTTAAGTATTTCTTTTCTCTTATGTTGCTTTGGTTCTTGAGTATTGTGATGAGTGGGGGCTCGATTTATCTCGTTTCTGCGTTGCCGGGGACGCTGTTTGTCTTCATAATACATAAAATCGTTCTGGATTTTTCCAATCTAAATTTATAAAATAAGCGAAAACATGGCATGGGGGCCGCTGAGGAGATGCACAACACGAGAACGATATAAATTTTGACAGAGCAATTTGTGCCGTATTTTCGCCCGTCCGTTTCTTCTGAATTAAATTTACAAAAGCCACGAGGACGTGGGACGAGGTGAGGTCGAGCCTGGCGGATATAAATGTGTCACGGAAATGTGTGACACGGTGCATTTTAGATGAGCCCGGAGTGTATTATTCCGCTGATACATTCATCCCCTTCACGTCCGCCTCTCGCATCTCGCAAATGTATTTTTAATGGCGCAGGGGCTGGGGGCGGCCCTCGGCGGCGGCTCCTCGCGCCTTTGTCACCGCTAATTGATTGCCGCCCCCGCCCTGCCCCGTCCACGGGGTTGTTTGTCCTCCAGGCCATCTGGGGCAGTGGGTCACCCACGGTGTGACTTGTGCGTTTCACGGATTATATTAGCAGGGGATGTTCTGTGGGGGTGTTAGGTGTAATGAAGCGTATGCAAACGGACGATTTCCACATTGAAATTTTAATTTCGTTTCGAAATTAATTGCATTGTAAATTAAAGCTCCGACTAATCATTGCATGCAATATGTTTCGATGTAATAAGATATCTTATCATGGCCATTTTTTTTTACTGATTTAACATTGCAATAATTTTCAATAATCACAAACTAATTTACTGAAAATTGCTACAAGTTTCAATGATCACAAACTGATTTACTTCAAATTTCAATAATTTTCAATAACCACAAACTGATTTACTTAAAATTGCAATAAGTTTCAATAATCACAAACTGATTTACTTAAAATTGCAATCATTTTCAATAATCACAATGTTGATTTTATTTTTCGGCTTCGTTTTAATACAGTATAAATCCTGTAATTTTTGCCATTGTGTCGTTCTGTATTTTAAATTTTTTAATTATATTTGCACAAAACAACGTTTTAATTATCGCATCTAGTTAATTTATTAATGCGGCCTGTATTGAATTCCACATTCGTGCGCAATTGATTATCCGGGAATTAATTAGGGGCCGTAATTATTTATCGCTGCAATACCATGGAATGGGGGCGAATTAATGAAATCGGGAGTAATGGGGCGCGACGCCGGGGTGATCCAATTACGCGGCAGTCGCGAACTGCTAATTTTCACGTGCGCATTTCGCGCCGTAACTGCGAAATTGCTGCGGGGAATTGGAATTTCGTCCGGACGTGATTTTTAACGATTTTCACCTGCATGCCCGCAGGAATATGCACAGGTCATGGAACATTACAGGGGGATGTATGATGTAAATGTTCGCATATGCAAATCGCAAATATGTGTTACGTTATTAAACGAAAATGCCACGAAAAAAAAATAATTTAAAAATATATATTCTCATCCAAATATTCTATAAACTTATATTAAAGAAGAACCTAACAGAACAAACCATAAATAATAAAAACAAGAAGAAATCTTTATATATAAACTGCCAGTAAGAACCCCCATTAAGAAGAAAATAATAACAAATATTATAATAACTGGTATCCAAAATAGATGAAACCACAGCAAGAATATTTATTTCATTATTACTTCTTAATTTTTTAATGTTGATGTTTAATATGATACCACTAATGAAGACGTATCGACATTGGGAAATATCAATAGAAAGCACATGACCAGAGCAAACAGCATATATTTTAAGAATTACGCATTGAATATTAATCAAATTTAAAGTATAAGATACTAACATATAACTGAATATCAGTGATAAATTGAGTTGAAACTAATCGCTGAATATCAATACTAAATTGCATTGATATACCATGTTTTTTTAGATATCGCCAATGTAGGGATATAGATAATGAAAAGTATCAATAGAAAGCATATGACCGCAGTAAAATAGCAGATATCTTAAGAATGGCGCATTGGATAATAATCAAATTCAATACATTAGATGTCAATATATCACTGAATATCAATGATAAATAGCATTACTATTGATACGCTGGTTTAGGAGATATCGCTAATGATGTCATATCAATATTTTAAAGTATCAATGGAAAACACATGCTCACTCTTAAACGCAAATATTTTAAGAATTACGCATTGGATATTATTCAAACTCAATACATTAGATGTCAACATATCACTGAATATCTATGATAAATAGCATTACTATTGATACGTTGGTTTTGGAAATATCACTAATGAAGTCATATTAATATTTGAAAGTATCAATGGAAAACACATGCTCACTGTTAAACGCAAATATTTTAAGAATCACGCATGGGATGTTATTCCAATTCAATACATTAGATGTTAACATATCACTGATTATCAATGATAAATTGTATTGATATACATACGCTAGTTTTTTAGATTTCACCAATGTAATCCTATAGATATGGAAAAATATCAATAGAAAGCACGTGACCACAGTAAAATAGCATATATCTTAAGAATCACGCATTGGATATTAATTAAATTCAATACATTAGATGTCCACATATTACTGAATATCCATGACAAATTGCATTACTTTTCATACGCTGGTTTTGGAGATATCGCTATTGATGTCCTATCAATATTTCTAAATATCAATAGAAAACACTAGCTCACTGTAAAAAGCAAATATTTTAAGAATCGCGCATTGGATGTTATTCCAATTCAATACATTAGATGTCAACATGTCACTGAGTATCAATGATACATTGCATTGATATTCATACGCTAGTTTTTTAGATATCACAAATGTAATCATATAAGTATGGAAAAATATCAATAGAAAGCACATGATTACAGTTAAATAGCAAATATCTCAAGAATCACGCATTGGATATTAATCCAATTCAATACATTAGATAGCAATATATGACTGAATATCCATGACAAATTGCATTAGTATTGATACGCTGGTTTTGGAGATATCCCTAATGAAGTCATATCAATATTTGAAAGTATCAATGGAAAACACATGCTCACTGTTAAACGCAAATATTTTAAGAATCACGCATTGGATATTATTCAAACTCAATACATTAGATGTCAACATATCACTGAATATCAGTGATAAATTGCATTACTATTGATACGCTGGTATTGGAGATATATCTAATGAAGTCATATCAATATTTCAAAATATCAATAGAAAACACTAGCGCACTGTAAAAAGTAAATATTTTAAGAATCACGCATTGGATGTTATTCAAATTCAATACATTAGATGTCAACATTTCACTGATTATCAATGATAAATTGCATTGATATTCATACGCTAGTTTTTTAGATATCACCAATGTATTCATATAGATATAGAAAAATATCAATAGAAAGCACATGGCCACAGTAAAATAGCAAATATCTCAAGAATCACGCATTGGATATAAATTAAATTCAATACATTAGGTAGCAATATATCACTGAATATCCATGACAAATTGCGTTACTATTGATACGCTGGTTTTGGAGATATCGCTAATGAAGTCCTATCAATATTTTAAAATACCAATAGAAAACACTTGCTGTCATATTTCTTTTTTTTTCTAAAAATAAAATTTACAGTTTCAGAGCTACACAGTTGATGAAACAGAATTTCTATGTTATATATTATTGGATTATACCAATTATACCTAAGATCAAATATTCTAAACCGCAATTCATTTTAATTAAACTTTAATTACAACCAAAGTTGATATATATCAGTTTATAGACCCAATACTAAATAGACTCAATAGACATTCCATTTCATGGAATTCAAAACACATCCAAATAATTAAAAAAATCCTTATTGCTCTTTGACGATGCTAAATGCGAAAATAATAATTATTATTATGATTTGTTGACACTTCTTGAATTGCTTAAAATTCGTATTTGTTTTGAAATTTTCCATAATTCAATTTTTTTAAATTTGAATCACCACACTATGAATTGCTATTGGTCAGATTATGATTTAAAAAATAGTTTCTGGTGCATTTCTTGAATTCCTTAAAGCAGTTGTAAGTACATATATTTTATTATATTTTTTTTATTACAATTACTCTTATTTTGTATCATATGTATATTTTATCAGTTTCCTGACACATGTTTCGGCTTATTCAGCCATTTCAAAGGATTATATGTGTTTACAATGCTATTGATTGATTGATGATACATTTGATTAATTTGATTATATTTTTTTATGAAATATTCTATAAAAGTATTACTGTTACAATTTTTAGTTTTCAAAGTTGAAGTTTCGGAAATTTGATTATTTTATAAATAAATTTGTCTCTTAATAAGTCTGTAAGCGAAGGACTGCAAAATTTTTTTTGGGCTCATGCATACATCCTTTTGCGGTTTTCTCGATAGAAAATTCCATTAATTTCCAAGCTGATGCCCGCAAAATATGCACCGCCACTCTCGACTTTATCGCCGGGGCGCAGCGAAAGGGTGGCAATAAAACCGCGATCGCTAATAACGGGGGGCGCCCCCAATTTAAAAAAACGACCCCGCGCCATTATTGAGGCCTGCCCTCGTTATTTAATGTCGAATAAACTGCCACCCCCGCGCCGGGGGCAGTTCGCAGCCGCTCCCCTGTCGCCGCCCTCCTAAGAGTTGCCCGATAGTTGCACGGCGGCGTGGAGTTTAATATTAATGATTTGTCGCTTTAAGTTTTTCCGCCCCGTGGAAATTATATCTGGGAAAGTTTCGCGCCCCGTAGGCGGTCGGGGGGCGACTTTTGGCGCGAGGGGGTGGATTATGCGGGGCCGGCTCGGCCAGACAGCTTAAGCCTGGTTTAGGGCAGGTCTTTCCACGTTATCCGGCGGATGTCTGCCTGTGTGGTTTCATTATTCTGCCCGCAAACTTAACTTGTCTTGTGAAGAATCTTTCCGACTGCGCCAACAAGAATAAAAAAAGTGGGCACTTACTTGCATTATTTCCACGTTATCTGGCGCATGCATTAGGTTTGGTTAGGTTAGGTTATTTTAGGGTTAAATTGAAACTATGTGTGGATACTACTTGGTGAAACATTATGATTAGGTTAAATCGAACACTTGGTTAAAGTTTCACTGTATTAATAGAATAAACCTCTATAATTGTTTCGGCCTCACGACCATTCTCAAGAGTACAGAGACAATGTCTCTGTAGAGAAGTGTCTCTGTACTCTTGAGAATGGTCATGAGGCCGAAACAATTGTAGAGGTTTATTCTATTTATACAGTGAAACTTTAACCAAGTGTTTGATTTAACCTATTTTAGGGTTGGTTAGGTTAGGTTATTGAGTTAGGTTATGGGATCAGGCTATGGGGAGAATAGGAGCCACCTGTCCTATGCAGGTTTATTAATCTGCCTACAAGACCTACTTATCTCATGATGAATCTTACCGACTGCGCCAACCAGGCTAATAAATTGGGCAGCTAATTGCAATACTGCAAACCAGTAAATGATGTCACATCTGCTAATCATTAGATAAAAATGAAATCTAAATACTTTGGTTAAAAAATTTGATTCACTTATGTATGCAATCAAGTTTTTGACTTATTATGGCAATATTTATAATATTATATTAAAACTCGCAAACTGTATGCATACATAATTTAACTATGACAGGGTGATTTACAATAGATGTAAAATAACGCTTATACCCTATATGTGTATAAGCGTTATTTTACATCTATTATAAATCACCCTGTATATTATATGTTTGGTCCCGACTACCGACTATTAGCATTTCATTATGCAATAGTGTTCGTTTTTGCCGATGTCGTAAAATTTATCCTTGAAGGCAGAAAGGGTAATCAGCCTAATACATATTGTTATCTCTCTCTCTCTCTCTCTCTCTCTCTCTCTTTCTCTCCATTTTTATCTTTGTTGGGTGTTGCCCCCCAAGTTTATCTGGTCCCGACTATACTCAGTACATTCGAGCCGTGCTCGTTTTAACGGGTGTTTTAAAATTTAATAGAACCAACAGCCAGCAAATTGTGCAGACTCCTCCGTCAATGCATCGATAAACCTATCCTCACAATTCCGTGCTGAGCAGTTCAACTGTGTATTTTATGGGCCTTTCGATTTAGTGCTGTACGTGCACACGTGAAAACTCCTAATGTGTGTCCGGTTTACGAGTGCACAGGGTTATAGATATTTTTTACACAATTACAATTACTTCGAGCCACAGCAAGAATGTAACTTTTAACTGTTTCGTACAAATTTTACAATTTCATAATTTATCACATGCGGTATAAACGAAGTTATTCCTAATATATATTATTGTTATTATCACGCGCAGTATGAATGAATAAATAAAACCTAATCTGTATTATTATTATTATTAATACTGTGATCAATTGAAATTGTTTATCATCAGGATGGTTTCGACCTTTAATACGTGTAGTCCATATTAAAAAAAACAAAAAAAAAACTGAAACAACTTGCTATGTTTTTACCACAAAATGTTTACAAGTGACCAAAATGTTCACAAGTGACTTGAAAATGACCGTCAGAAGTCGAAACTCGAGTCGTTATTTTATTGTATATGTCTATATATCAATATACATTTTGTGGTAAAAACATAGCAAGTTGTTTCTCAGTTTTTTTTTTAAGTTTTTTAGAATATGGTAGAAAAAAATAGGGGAAAATAAAAATAAACTCTGCCATTGATTATAATGTGCACGAACGTCATGACCATTTTGGTACCATCAGCATAATCTGATGATTATCTGATTGCTAATCTGAATGATCTGAATAAATCAATTGATTTAAATCATGAATAATATCAACAGATTTAAATTAATCATTGATTTAAATCAAAATTGATTTATTTTTTTTAAATTAATTACACATTGGATATTAATATATTAATATTAATAATAAGACGTATCAAAATGAATACGCCAGTTTTTGAGTTATTCTTAAAACATTTGCCTTTTACTGTCGTCGTGTGCTTTCGATTGATATTGGGAAATATTGATGCGACTTCGTTGACGATATCTCAAAAACTAGCGTGTCAATATCAATGCAATTTATCATTGATATTCAGTGATGTGTTGGTATCTAATGTATTGAATTAGATTGATATCCAATGAGTAATTCTTGAAATATTTGCCTTTTACTGGTGTCGTGTGCTTTCGATTGATATTGGGAAATATTGATGCGACTTCATGGGCGATATCTCAAAAACTAGCGTATTAATATCAATGCAATTTATCAGTGATATTCAGTGATATGTTGGTATCTAATGAATTGAATTAGATTAATATCCAATGTGTAATTCTTAAAATATTTCCTTTTTATTGTTTTTGTGTGGTTTGGATTGATATTTCCCAATATTGATGCGACTTCATTGGCGATATCTCAAAAACTAGCGTATCAATATCAATGCAATTTATCATAGATATTCAGAGATATGTTGGTATCTAATGTATTAAATGTGATTAATATCCAATGCGTGATTCTTGAGTTATTTGCATTTTACTGCGGTCATGTGCTTTCTATAGCTATTTCCTAATTTTGATACGACTTCACTGGCTATATCTCAAAAACTAGGGTATCAATATCATGGGAATTGATGCGACTTCATTTGTGATATCTCAAAAAGTAGCGTATCAATATCAATGCAAGTTCTCATTGATATTTAGTGATATGTTGATATCTAATGTATTAAATTTGATTAATATCCAATGCGTGATTCTTGAGTTATTTGCGATTTACTGCGGTCATGTGCTTTCTATAGACATTTCCTAATATTGATACGACTTCACTGGCTATATCTCAAAAACTAGGGTATCAATATCATGGGTATTGATGCGACTTCATTTGCGATATCTCAAAAACTAGCGTATAAATATCAATGCAATTTATCACTGATATTCAGTGATATGTTGATATCTAATGTATTGAATTTGATTAATATCCAATGCGTGATTCTTGATTTATTTGCATTTTACTGCGGTCATGTGCTTTCTATAGACATTTCCTAATATTGATACGACTTCACTGGCTATATCTCAAAAACTAGGGTATCAATATTATGGGTATTGATGCGACTTGATTTGCGATATCTCAAGAAGTAGCGTATCAATATCAATGCAATTTAACATTGATTGTCAGTGATATGTTGGTATCTAATGTAATAAATTTGATTAATATCCAATGCGTGATTCTTGAGTTATTTGCATATTACTGTGGTCATGTGCTTTCTATAGATATTTCCTAATATTTATTACGACTTCATTGGCTATATCTCAAAAACTAGGGTATCAATATCAATGCAATTTATCATTGATATTCAGTGATATATTGGTATCTAATGTATTGAATTTGATTAATATCCAATGCGTGATTCTTGAGATTTTTGCATTTTACTGTGGTCATGTGCTTTCTATAGATATTTCCCAATATTGATACTTCACTGGCTATATCTCAAAAACAAGGGTATCAATATCATGGGTAGTATTGATGCGACTTAATTTGCGATATCTCAAAAAGTAGCGTATCAATATCAATGCAATTTATCATTGATATTCAGTGATATATTGGTATCTAATGTATTGAACTTGATTAATATCCAATGCGTGATTCTTGAGATATATGCATTTTACTGTGGTCATGTGCGTTCTATAGATATTTCCTAATATTGATACGACTTCACTGGCCATATCTTAAAAACTAAGGTATCAATATCAATGCAATGTATCACTGATATTTAGTGATATGTTTGTATCTAATGTATTGAATTTGATTAATATCCAATGCGTGATTCTTGAGTTATTTGGTTTTTATTGCGGTCATGTGCTTTCTATAGACTTTAATAGATTTCCTAATATTGATACGACTTCACTGGCTATATCTCAAAATCTAGCGTATCAATATCAATGCAATTTATCATCGATATTCAGTGATATATTGGTATCTAACGTATTAAATTTGATTAGTATCCAATGCGTGATTCTTGAGTTATGTGTATTTTACTGCGGTCATGTGCTTTCTATAGACATTTCCTAATATTTATAGGACTGACTATATCTCAAAAAGTAGGGTATTAATATCACGGGTATTGATGCGACTTCATTTGCGATATCTCAAAAAGTAGCGTATCAATATCAATGCAATTTAACATTGATATTCAGTGATATATTAGCATCTAATGTATTGAATTTGATTAACATCCAATGCGTGATTCTTGAGTTATTTGCATTTTACTGCGGTCATGTGCTTTCTATAGACATTTCCTAATATTGATAAGACTTCACTGGCTATATCTCAAAAACTAGGGTATCAATATCATGGGTATTGATGCGACTTCATTTGCGATATCTCGAAAAGTACCGTATCAATATTAATGCAATTTAACATTGATATACAGTGATATATTGGTATCTAATGTATTAAATTTGATTAATATCCAATGCGTGATTCTTGAGCTATTCGCATTTTACTGTGGTCATGTGCTTTCTATAGACATTTCCTAATATTGATACGACTTCACTGGCTGTATCTCAAAAACTAGGGTATCAATATCAATGCAATTTGTCGCTGATATTTAGTGATATGTTGATATCTAATGTATTAAATTTGATTAATATCCAATGCGTAATTCTTAAAATATTTGCCTTTTACTGTTGTCGTGTGCTTTCGATTGATATTGGGAAATATTGATGCGACTACATTGACGATATCTCAAAAACCAGCGTATCAATATCAATGCAATTTATCATTGATATTCAGTGATATGTTGGTATCTAATGTATTGAATTAGATTACTATCCAATGTGTAATTCTTAAAATGTTCGCCTTTTACTGTTGTCATATGCTTTCGATTGATATTGGGAAATATTGATGCGACTTCATTGGCGATATCTCAAAAACTAGTGTATCAATATCAATGCAATTTATCATTGATATTCAGTGATATGTTGATATCTAATGTATTAAATTTGATTAATATCCAATGCGTGATTCTTGAGTTATTTATTAGGATAAGTGAATTTTGAATCTTGAAATAATTGATTTTGAATGTTTTAATCATGGTTAATTTTAACCCTGTTCAGCACTGATTACTTTTAAGAAAGTCACGTGCTGTCCACGTTATAATTAATAAATGAGTGCTGATGAGTGGCACAATTAACCCTCCAGGCTTATAATCTTGAGTTGGAATTAACCCAGCGATTTCTAACCCGAATTATCTGCCAGCTCTAATGAACATGGAGAAAGTCACGCGTTGCCCTCATCATATTTAATTAATTAGCGCTGATTAGGTGTAGGTGCAATTAACACGCCACGATCAGAAATAAAACGCAACCTTGGGTTGGATCTGAACCAGCAATTTCAAGCGGTACCCTACCGACTGCGCCACCCAGAATAATGAATGGGGCGAAGTTTTTGTTATATTATTATTGTTTCTACCCTTTGTAATATTAACCTGCATTATAACTTACGATTATACCGTGCCATCAACAATTAATTAGATAAGGGGCGGCTGTGACTGTGTCAGTGTTATGGAACCTGCCAAAAAAGATTATTATGAATTGATGCCACCAGATTTAACAGACGTCTTGTACCCAAAGCTAGCTCTAGCCTAGCTTGTACAATCGCTCACATTCGAAGTGCAACAAAAACCCATAAACCAGAGGGAATTTCGGCTTTCGGAAAGGGCTCCTTTTATCTAAATAATTGTGATGATTGTGATGCTTGTGATCTGAATGATTGTGACTGAAATGTACTTCCGACATCTTAAGGGCTTCTTTTATCTAAACATCTGATGCTTGTGATCTGAATGACTGTGACTGAAATTCCCTTTCTCAAGGGCTTCTTTTATTTAAATAATTGTTATTGTGATGATTGTGCTCTGAATGATTGTGACTAAAAACTGTTGGTGCTTCAGATGCCCAATGCTTCGTGGAACACATAACTGCCCGCAAACTTGGCACGTTTCACGTGCACCTATTTATAGATTTTGCGCGCGCTTTCACCTTGATATCCCTCGTCAAAACACCCCCCTTTCTCCCTCACAGGTCAGCTCGTAATTGTCTGCGCGACTTTTTACCAGGGCGAAGGAATGTAGGTCGTGCGAGAGACTCTTCCTTTCGCACCCACGGGACCGTGGCTGTTGGTAAATGCCGCAATTGTTGTGCCCTCCTCGTGCGCCCTGAATATTTCATGCGGCTAACATGCGAGGCCTGCATTGATCGCGCGCTGGTTATCATTTTTTCAGGCGTTTGGGGACGCGTCCCCCTTAATAGTTGATGTAATGAGATACGGTCTAATTCCCGGTGCCCCAGTTTTTTTTTCCAGGGACGGGTTCGGATGAGGCTGGCCTGGGAATGGTGCTAAGAATAGATGATGGTTGATTTTTAGGGGGGTCCTTTGGTTTCGCGGCGAATCCTACCGACTGCGCCACCCTGAATCATACATTTAGGCCCAATTGTACAGTTGTGCATTATTTTTGAACGTGGTTCAGATTCTACGGAGCCTAGGAACGGTGTTAAGAATAGGCGATGGTTGATTTTTGGGGGGCCCCTTTGGTTTCGCGGCGAATCCTACCGACTGCGCCACCCTGAATCATACATTTAGGCCCATTTGTACAGTTGTGCATTATTTTTGAACGTGGTTCAGATTCTACGGAGCCTGGGAACGGTGCTAAGAATAGATGCTGGTTGATTTCTTGGGAACCCCTCTGGTTTCGCAGAGAATCCTACCGACTGCGCCACCCTGGATCATACATTTATCTCCAATTGCACTTTGTATCGTGGTTGAGATTCTAGCGAGCCTGGTAACGGTGCTAAGAATAGATTATAGTTGATATTTGTGGAGCCCATTTGGTTTTGCAGCGAATCCTACCGACTGCGCCATCCGGAATCGTACATATAGGTGCAGTTGTACAATTGTGCATTATTTTTGATACTGCATGAAATAACGTATTTTAATGAACGCTTTGCATCCTTATTGCTGGTGCAATTAGTGTGCAAAGTAGAACGTTGTGCTTAATAAAATTACAGCAATTAAAAATCCGAATCAGGTAGAACTTGATAATGGGATGGATGCAATCAGTGCGGGGTCATTTCCCGAGTCGCTTGATGCAGACGAACCTACTCAGGGCCCGGGTGTTTGAGACGTGCCCTAATTTAATTCTAATCCAAGCGCCCGTAAGGCGGGCATTAAGGGCGGGCCCCGGATTACATTATTGCGGCCGTAAAATTGAACTTTTCGCCGATTGAACGGGCGCGCGCGATATCTCATCTCCAACCCCCGAAATTCGCTCACACTTTCCGATTCCGCGGCGGTCCATCATCCGGGGCGTTTTTCCCGCCCTAATTAGGGCCGCGGAATTGGGTCGGCCCCGGGATGGATCCCGGATTCCTGCACACCCCCCAACCCTCTGAGCGTCGGGATTGCCGCGCTGCATCGTTGACGAGCGCGCGCTTATTAATCATTCATGGTTAATTACATTGTTAACCCTGACGTCACGACGCGATGCGCCGCGACGTCGGTTTGTGTAGCTACAAATTAATGGCTTTCGGGTGTGGTGGCGTGAGCGATGAACAAACCGAGCATGGGGCGGCCCGGATTAACGGGCCGGACAAAAAACGCGGGTGTTTTTGAGCGGATGGGAATTTATAGTTTAGTATTAATTCTGTCCGTGTTTATAATGTCCGGGAATTCGGATGGTATTTGTTACATTTCAGGATTTTAACAGAGTTAACGGAATGCTGGATATTACTTACAGTTGCCCCTTGAGAGCGAATAACGAATTCGGCCCATTTTTTTTTAAAGTTATTCAGAAAACTCCTCGACTATAATAAACTGGAGAGTAGTTATACTGTGAGAGTTCTAGATCACCCCCAGGAGCGATTTCGAATAATAATTGACGC
Source organism: Othius punctulatus (assembly GCA_951805005.1). Lineage (NCBI taxonomy): Eukaryota > Metazoa > Arthropoda > Insecta > Coleoptera > Staphylinidae > Othius > Othius punctulatus. Next base: position 84,456,298 of record OX638142.1, on the reverse strand, counting down.
TTTTAATTCGCGAATTTAATCAATCGACATCTCTGCTATGGGTGGTCCAGAACTCTCACAGTATAACTACTATGCTCCGAGTTAACGGAATGCTGGATATTACTTACAGTTGCCCCCTGAGAGCGGAGTTTTTGGGTGTAATAACGAATTCGGAGGCCCATTTATTATTAAAGTTATTCAGAAAACCCTTCCTCGATTATAATAAACCGGAGAGTAGTTATACTATGAGAGTTCTAGATCACCCCAGGAGAGATTTCGATTAATTTAAATGACGCTTTTAATTCGCGAATTTAATCAATCGAAATCTCTGCTGGGGGCGGTCCAGAACTCTCTCAGTATAACTACTCTGCTCCGAGTTAACGGAATACTGGATATTACTTACAGTTGCCCCTTGAGAGCGGAGTTTTTGGGTGTAATAACGAATTCGGAGGCCCATTTTTTTTAAAGTTATTCAGAAAACTCTTCCTCGATTATAATAAACTGGAGAGTAGTTATACTGTGAGAGTTCTAGATCACCCCCAGGAGAGATTTCGAATAATTTAATTGACGCTTTTAATTCGCGAATTTAATCAATTGAAATCTCTGCTGGGGGTCCAGAACTCTCACAGTATAACTACTCTGGAGATTGATTTTTGGGGGTTCCCTTTGGTTTCGCGGCGATTCCTACCGACTGCGCCACCCTAAATCATGCATATAGGTCCAGTTGTACAATTGTGCATTTTTTTAAATCGTGGTTCAGTTTCTAAATATACCATTGTATCAGCGATCGTTTCCTAGGTAAATGAAACGTGGTCAAGAATAATCTACGATTTTAAAACTTGCTCTAATCAGAGTCTTTGTCAGAGTTTGCTTAATCAGAATTTGTGAATTAAATAGTTACACACCTTTAGTTTTATCACCATAATTATCAGAAAACTCTTCCTCGATTATAATAAACTGGAGAGTCGTTATACTGTGAGAGTTCTAGATCACACCTAGGAGAGATTTCGATTAATTTAATTGACGCTTTTAATTCGCGAATTTAATTAATCGAAATCTCTGCTGGGGGTGGTCCAGAACTCTCACAGTATAACTAATTTGGAGATTGATTTTTGGGGGTCCCCTTTTGTTTCGCGGCGAATCCTACCGACTGCGCCACCCTGAATCATACATATAGGTCCAGTTGTACAATTGTGCTTTTTTTTAATCGTGGTTTAGTTTCTAAGGATACCATTGTATCAGCGATCGTTTCCCAGGTAAATGAAACGTGGTCAAGAATAATCTACGATTTTATACTTGCCCTAATCAGATTCTTTGTCAGAGTTTGCTTAATCAGAATTTGTGAATTGAATAGTTACACACCTTTAGTTTTATCCCCATAATTATCAGAAAACTCTTCCTCGATTTTAATAAACTGGAGAGTAGTTATACTGTTAGAGTTCTAGATCACCCCCAGGAGAGATTTCGATTAATTTTATTGACGCTTTTAATTCGCGAATTTAATCAATCGAAATCTTTGCTGGGGATGGTCCAGAACTCTCACAGTATAACTACTCTGGAGATTGATTTTTGGGGGTCCCCTTTGGTTTCGCGGCGAATCCTACCGACTGCGCCACCCTGGATCATACATATAGGTCCAGTTGTACAATTGCGCATTTTTTTTAATCGTCGTTTAGTTTCTAAGAATACCATTGTATCAGCGATCGTTTCCTAAGTAATTAAAACATGGTCAAGAATAATCTACGATTTTAAAACTTGCCCTAATCAGACTCTTTGTCAGAGTTTGCTTAATCAGAATTTGTGAATTGAATAGTTACACACCTTTAGTTTTATCCCCATAATTATCAGAAAACCCTTCCTCGAATATAATAAACTGGAGAGTAGTTATACTGTGAGGGTTCTAGACCACCCCCGGGAGAGACTTCGATTAATTTAATTGACGCTTTTAATTCGCGAATTTAATCAATCGAAATCTCTGCTGGGGGTGGTCCAGAACTCTCACAGTATAACTACTCTAGAGATTGATTTTTGGGGGTCCCCTTTGGTTTCGCGGCGAATCCTACCGACTGCGCCACCCTGAATCATACATACAGTTCGAGTTGTACAATTGTGCATTTTCTTAATCGTGGTTCAATTTCTAATGATATTATTGTATCAGCGATCGTTTCCTAGGGAAATGAAACGTGATCAAGAATAATCTACGATTTTAAAACTTGTTCTAATCAGACAGAGTTTTGCTTAAGCAGAATTTGTGAATTGAATAGTTATACACCTTTAGTTTTATCCCCATAATACTAGAGACTCAATTATATAGGGTGCTCTATTTAAAGTGTAACAATGCGATATTTAAGAAACAGCAGATTTAAACAAAATGAAATTTGGGATAATGCATTTATGCATCAATGCATTAATTTGACGTTGGGGGACACTACGTGACATTATGAACATAAATAATAATAGTCAATAACATAATCGGGTGGAGTTTGTGAAATATTAATACTTAAAGAAAAATAACAAATTATCCTTTTTCACAACGACATTTATATCTCTAAATGTACATTTCAACCACTACGTGGTCATCTTCAGTAGACATTTGTACTCAAATGTCATTACAAATGTACTCAAATTTTAATACCATAGTTGAATTTTCAAGATTTGTTTTTATGTTATTAACTTAAAGAAAAATAACAAATTATGACATTTGAGTACAAATGTCTATTGAAGATGACCACGTAGTGGTTGAAATGTACATTTAGAGAAATAAATGTCGTTGTGAAAAAGGATAATTTGTTATTTTTCTCTAAGTTAATAACATAAAAACAAATCTTGAAAATTCAACTACGGTATTAAAAGTTAATAAGTTTCATGTTCATTATTATTCATGTTTCATGTTTCATTTTTTTATATATAAAGTGTTTAAATTTGGCAAATTTAACATTTCTTAAAATTACCTTTAGTCTAAATTTTTCACCTAGAGATTCAATTAAAACAAAATTTATTTGTAAACTAAAATGTGTCTTGATAATTCAATTTTTAGTAATTAAAATTCTTTTTTTTTTTGTCAAATTTGTTAATATAATATTATAAGGCGGAAAGACCCTATGGGGTCGATAGCCTAATAAAGATTGTTTATATATAATATTATAAATTATAATAATAATAAATAAACTTTGGAAATAAAAATTAAAAGGTTCCTATTAGGTATTTTTTTTATATAAAACATTTAATAACATATGTAGCAGGATATATAAAATGACAATCATCACATTCAACATCTATTCATCTATAATCATAAAAGTGTGCATTAAATTGGAATATTTAAAAATATCATAATACACTTGAATAATGATGTTGACGTTTTTGGTACTCTTTCTTTCATTATTATCATAATGATGATGCTTAAACCTATTTGGATTATTCCTGACTCGAACAGGAGTTTTATTTTGAATTACAAAATTATATCACAACACGCGAAAAATATGATAATACACTTCAATAATGATGTTGATGTATGTATTTAATGGACGTCGTTTTTTTTGGTACTCTTTCCTTCATTATTATCATAATGATGATGCTTAAACCAAATTGGATTTTTCCTGAGTCGAACAGAAGTTTTATTTTGAATTACAAAATTATATCACAAAACGCGAAAAATATCATAATACACTACAATAATGATGTTGGTGTATGTATTTAATGGACGTCGTTTTTTGGTACTCTTTCCTTCATTATTATCATAATGATGACGCTTAAACCAAATTGGATTCTTCGTGATCCGAACAGGAATATTATTTTGAATTATAAAATTATATCACAAAACGCGATGAGGGTTTAGTGTGAATCATCGTAATCACGTTATTACCAGTGTACACGTACAATGGGACAACTAAACGCCGCGCATTACGATCCGGCCGGACAATTGCGGACAGTAATCCAATTACCGGCGGGTAAACTGCTTGACAAAACACTGCCGAATCGAATTAGCCGCCTCCAGGGGGGCGGGAAAAGGCGCCCGTGGCGCCGCGACGCCGCCGGCGGCTGCAGCTTTAGCCGGGGGATGAACCGACGCCTGCATCGGAGCCGCCGCAGGGCGTCGCGACGCCGGAGCTGTTGATTTAGCCCGCCGACGCTCGCGGCTAGATGGCGCCCGTGCGACAGTTTCGGGGGCGGCGGCGGAGGCAGTTCCTGCTCCGAAAGCCAGGTGGAGGTAGCTGCACTGATTGACGCGAAAATGACGAAAATCGAGATAAGAGGCGCAAAAAATTAATAACATTAAGGCCCAGTTTTACAATCGTGGAACATCCTTGTTCCTGGTACAATTACCTAGGATACAATTGTTTCAACAATTGTATCCTAGGTAATTGAACCAGGAAGAAGGATGTTCCATGATTGTAAAACCGGCCCTAATTAACCTTTAATAACTTTAACATTAATAACTCCATTTTGCGTCTCGCAGCAACTTCCCTCCCAAGAGCAACAATGTACCACTTTGCGCTCTTATTGTTCAATTTATTTAGAACATTGATCCCCATAACTCTGCCAAAATTATTATTTATCGCCGTGAGTGAATGTTGCAAAAATCTATCTCTAATTAAAGGCAATTATGTGCCAAATTTGAGCATCTCTAATAGTAATTTGTGTAAATAATGTTTAGTATTAATTAGAGAAAATTATATGCCAAATTTGAGCATCTCTAATAATAATTTGTGTAAATAATGTTTAGTATTAATTAAAGGAAATTATATGCCAAATTTGAGCATCTCTAATAATAATTTGTGTAAATAATGTTTAGTATTTTTATTATTGTTGGAAATGGTTTTCTAATAAACCACGTCATAATTACAAAGCTCTGTAAAACAAATTCTATAAAAACTACGAGAAAAAAATATTGGTAATAAAGATTTAATTTCCCTAAAGTCAATTATGTAATAATATTTCATAAATCAATATTTCGTATTTGCTTACGCATAATTACGCAATTATTGTTCAATTTATTTAGAACATTGACCCCCATAACTCTGCCAAAATTATTATTTATCACCATGAGTGAATGTTGCAAAAATTTATCTGTAATTAATGGAAATTATATGCCAAATTTGAGCATCTCTATTACTAATTTGTGTAAATAATGTTTAGTATTAATTAAAGGAAATGATATGCCAAATTTGAGCATCTATAATAATAATTTGTGTAAATAATGTTTATTATCAAATAAAGAAAAATGATATGCCAAATTTGAGCATCTCTGATAATAATTTGTGTAAATAATGTTTAGTATTTTTATTATTGTTGGAAATGGTTTTCTAATAAACCACGTCATAATTACAAAGCTCTGTAAAACAAATTCTATAAAAACTACGAGAAAAAAATATTGGTAATAAAGATTTAATTTCCCTAAAGTCAATTATGTAATAATATTTCATAAATCAATATTTCGTATTTGCTTACGCATAATTACGCAATTATTGTTCAATTTATTTAGAACATTGATCCCCATAACTCTGCCAAAATTATTATTTATCACCGTGAGTAAATGTTGCAAAAATCTATCTCTAATTAAAGGAAATTATATCCCAAATTTGAGCATCTCTATTACTAATTTGTGTAAATAATGTTTAGTATTAATTAAAGGAAATGATACTCCAAATTTGAGCATCTATAATAATAATTTGTGTAAATAATGTTTATTATTAAATAAAGAAAAATGATATGCCAAATTTGAGCATCTCTGATAATAATTTGTCTAAATAATGTTTAGTATTTTTATTATTGTTGGAAATGGTTTTCTAATAAACCACGTCATAATTACAAAGTTCTGTAAAACAAATTCTATAAAAACTACGAGAAAACCATATTGGTAATAAAGATTTAATTTTCCTAAAGTCAATTATGTAATAATATTTCATAAATCAATATTTCGTATTTGCTTACGCATAATTACGCAATTATTGTTCAATTTATTTAGAACATTGATCCCTATAACTCTGCCAAAATTATTATTTATCACCATGAGTGAATGTTGCAAAAATTTATCTGTAATTAATGTAAATTATATGCCAAATTTGAGCATCTCTAATAATAATTTGTGTAAATAATGTATAGTATTTTTTTAAATTTGAAATATTTTTCTGATAAACCGCGTCATAATCACCAATCCAAGTTCTGTAAAACAAATTCTATAAAAACTACGAGAAAACCATATTGGTAATAAAGATTTAATTTTCCTAAAGTCAATTCTGTAATAATATTTCATAAATCAATATTTCGTTTTTGCACACCCATAATTACGCAATCTCGTAAGATAGCGTAACCAATTTTTGGCACAATAATAATCAACTATGTGGCTTTAAAATTGCGCAAACGAATTTGAAAAATTCGAATTTTGAAGAAAATACCATGCGATTACGTAACATGACGCTGGAGACCCTATGCCCCTATTGCTAGGTCAAGCGACGAACCCAGCCGCTATTTTACTAATTCCAAGATATTTAATTGTTGCACTTCCGGTTTCGGTCGTCCATCCTTAAGCGCTCGCTCCATGGTCAAGAGGTCATGGGTTCGAACTCTGCTGGAAGACTGTGGTAGTCAGAGACGTAGTTGTTTAATTTTTCTTTATGGGGAAAACAATGTGTCGCGAAAATTTCCCGATTACTATAAAAATCACCGCTGTGAGTCATCCGAATCTCTGAATAGTCTGTGAGAATCAAACTATCAATCATTCTGTCAAAATTTTAAAAATAAAATTACACCAATTGAAATTTTTGCAGTAAGTAATTATTAAAATTTTAAAAGTATTATTGATATCTTCATTCATTCTTTCATTCTTTATGGGGAAAACATTGTGTCGCGAAAACTGTAAAAATCACCGTTGTGAGTCGTCCGAGACTCTGAATAGTCTGCGAGAATCAAACTATCAACCATTCTATCAAAATTTCAAAAATAAAATTACCATAATTATTGAAATTTTTGCAGTAAGTAATTATTCAATTTTAAAAGTATAATTTATATTTTCATTAAGATTGTTTCGACCTTTACTATGTGGTAATCTTTGATAATCGTTATTTTCAATTGTATCTGTTTAAATTTCTTATAATATAAGTGTATTTTTTTAAAATTATTTCTGCACATAGTTCAATTTTTAGTAACAAATTTTTATATTTGTATATATAAACAATCTTTATTAGGCTTATTTATATAGGCTTATTAGGCTATATTTGTATTTTCATGAAAATTTAAATTATTTTTACCGACATTATTACATATTTTTAACATTTCGATTACGACGACGATTACGATATTCTTGTTACGTTTTTAATGTGCAACTTGTGTATTGTGTATTTTATGACTATGACATATCCAATCCATGTAACTGTATGGCGAAATAGGCTAAAGCCTCGTTTACATTTGGAAAGTTTACTGGCGGAAAGTACTTACTGCCAGTAAACTTACGATGTGTAAACCAGAAAAACGTCTGTCAAGAAAGAAACTGGCAGGTACTTTCCACCAGTAAACTTTCCAAATGTAAACGAAGCTTAAATGTGCTAAATGAAAACAATGGAAAATGAAAATTACAATATATCATTGATATTGATACGCTAGTAAATGAAATTCAATTCCTGGTTATATTATTATTATTATTAGTTACAGTTGAAAATTTAACTAATTTTCCTCCCATGGTACAAAATATAGCACACTTTGAAAGTACAGTTGAAAATATGACATATTTAGCCGATTACTGTTAAAAATTTGATTAATTTTGACATTTACAAATGAAAACATGTTAACTTGGATACCGATGCATGTGAAATTTTAACAGATTTGACGAGTTCATCAAATTTGGAAAATTTCGACAATTGGGGTCTAGAATACTACAGATTTTGTCAGTTACAGCTGTTAATAAAAACTTAAGATATTTTGACAGTTAAAATTGAAAATATGACACATTTTGACAATTACAGTTGAAAATATTACAGACTTTGCCAGTTGATAATTTGATACATATCGACAGCTACACTTGAAAATATGACAACTTATGTTAGTTAAAGCTGAAATTTGACTGATTGTGACAGTTATGTTTCAAAATATGGCACACTTTGACAGTTCCGTTGAAAATATATCAAATTTTGACAGTTCCAGTATAATTGATGTAAAGATTATTGAATATTACAGTTTCGGGGGCGGCGGCGGAGGCAGTTCCTACTCCAAAGGCCAGCTGGAGGTAGATGCACTGATTGACGCGAAAACGACGAAAATCGAGATAAGAGACGCGAAAAATGTATAACTTTAATAATAGTAATTATAATGATAACGATAACAATTTATTTTTAAACTAATGATAACGATAACAATATATTTGTAAACTCATGATAACAATAACAATTTATTTGTAAACTATTGATAGCAATAACAATTAATTTGTAAACTAATGATAACAATAACAATTTATTTGTAAACTAATGATAACAATGACAATTTATTTGTAAACAAAGAATCCTAAGATTAACGTCTGAGCTTCATTTTTACTAAATCCTTCCCACGAATATGTTCCAAAACTGTCTACATATTCTACACAGTTAACACCAATGAAAAATTGATGAAAAAAAACATGATAATACATTTCCAGTATTTCCGCAATTTATGTTCAAAAAATTAGGATCTTGATTATTGAATACAAATGCACCTTCCAACTTTGCGCTTCATTCCCCTGACAAATTTGTTTAAAAAACTGTTTACATATTCTACCCAGGTAAAAAAAATGGAAATTGAAAAAAAAACATATGATAGTACATTTCCAGAACATTTCCAGATATGTTAAAAAAATTAGGAGCTTCATTATTGAATACAATTTGCAAATCAAGTAGTTAAGCAACAAGAGTTCTGGATCGCCCCCCGCGAAGATTTCCGCAATCAACCCATTGTTACTGCCCGCGGTTATTGTTTAAACCGCGGATCAAAACGCGGATTAAATTAATCGAAATATTCGCGGGGGGCGATCCAGAACTCTTGTTGCTTAACTACTAAATTACAATTGGTAATGAAGTAAATAAGTGAGAAAATCGAACATATAACTTTCCCAATTGACCGGTATCGCTATATGTGTTACTGAAATTTCTGAAAATTTGTCAAAAGAAATGTTGAAAACTTTATGCCAGATTTGGTTACAGTGTGCCTGAATATATATCCTTTGAAAATTTGACGAATGTAATGAAGTAAATAAGTCGCAAATCGAACATACAACTTTTCCAGTTGACAGGTATCGCGATATCTGTCACTGAAATTTCTGAAAATTTGTCTAATGGATATTTTGAAAATTATATGCCAGATTTGGTTGCAGTATGCCTGAAGATATATCCTCTAAAAATTTGACGAATGTAATGAAGTAAATAAGTGAGAAAATCGAACATATAACTTTCCCAGTTGACAGGTATCGCTATGTCTGCAACTGAAATTTCTGAAAATTTGTCTAATGGATATTTTGAAAATTTTATGCCAGATTTTGATACATTAGGCCTGAAGATATATCCTCTGAAAATTTGACGAATGTAATGAAGTAAATAAGTGAGAAAATCGAACATATAACTTTCCCAGGTTGACTATCTGTTACTGAAATTTCTGAAAATTTGACTAATAGATATTTTGCAAATTTTATGCCAAATTTGGTTACAGTATGCTTGAAGATATATCCTCTGAAAATTTGACGAATGTAATGAAAGACCGGCCCTAATCTGAGCTTATAGATTACTACATTACAAAAATTACTCTTCATCGCACTGTTCTTCTTCTTCTCTGCTTCGACGGGGATTTATTGTGACCGTCGCTGTCTGCCGACGAGCACATCACGAGCTTTTTCTTCGCCGTAACGCGAAATTGTTTCCAGTTTCGCTCTGGGAGCCGTATTTTTTTTTATCGTCTCGTCTGGGCGGATCAATAAGGGACGTGTTTGTACATAATTCGGGAGCACGCCGCCCCTGCTGCTCCCGTATCTCGCCCCAGCAGCCGGCATCCCCGCCGCCCCCAGGAGAAAAACGGGAGCGACTCGCGGGAGGTGAGCTCGCGAAAAGCAACGAGGAGACAAATGTCCAATATTTTAGAGATTCAACGCTGAATCTTAAATTTTGCTCTGTTACGCCATGGGTTTACTATTATCTCTTACAAGATTGCAGATATTTAATAAAAAGCTTTTCTGCATTTAGGAAAATTTGTAATTGTTTCTGCAAAAAAGGATTGCAGATCATCTGCAAAAACAGATGAGGAGTGAAAATAGATCGCCTCCACGTAGTGCTCTGTGGTGCAATAATGCACTAAGTTCAATTATGTTGGGAAATGAGCTCAGTAGGTAACTAGGGCAATCAATGTTATGATCATTTAAGGTTACCTATGGGCTGATGTACAGAGCTGACAATGTGATAATGGTGCCCTTCTTGATGAAGAAAGCTAACCCAAGGTTTCTTCGTAGCTTAGTCATTAGAATTAGGAGAGTCTGTTTAAGAATGTTAAGGTGTATAAACATAGTTGTAAGTAGTTATACTGCAAGAGTTCTACTCCACCCCCCGCGAAGATTTCAATAAATTTAATCCGCGCTTTGATTCGCTGTTTGATTCACGTAAGTAGAGCAATTTATTATTGCAATTAGAGCATTAAAGCGGCGGATTCGCGTTTTAATGGGATAATCGCGGTAATTATCCGCGGTATTTGCACACAATTGCTCTAATTACGTGAATCAAACAGCGAATCAAAGCGCGGATTAAATTAATCGAAATTCTTGCGGTATAACTACTGTTGTAAGTTAATAAACCAACTTAATACATGGTAAACGAACTTTGAAACAACTCAGAACAAAATAATGACCTCGATTTGGTGAACACCATCATATACAAACAATCACCTACTCACTGAGAATGACCTTATAGCGTACAGTGCCTTTCATTTCAAGCTATCATAGATAATTGTCACAGAACAAATGACCTTATATCGTACTGTGCCTTTAATTTTAAACTGTCCATAGGTAATTGTCACAGAACAAATGACGTACTGTGCCTTGCATTTCAAGCTATCCATAGGTAATTGTCACAACAAATTACCTTATAACGCACTGTTTCTTTAATTGCAAGCTATCCATAGGTAATTGTCAAATGCCCTTACATCGTACTGTGCCTTTCATTTCAAGCTATCCATAGGTAATTGTCCCAGAACAAATGACCGTGTAACGTTCAGTGCCTTTCATTTCAAGTTATCCATAGGTAATTGTCACAAAACAAATGACCTTATAACATACTGTGCCTTTCATTTCAAGCTATCCATAGGTAATTGTCACAAAACAAATGACCTTATGACATACTGTGCCTTTCATTTCAAGCTATCCATAGGTAATTGTCACAGAACAAATGACCTTGTAACGTTCAGTGCCTTTCATTTCAAGTTATCCATAGGTAATTGTCACAAAACAAATGACCTTATATCATACAGTGCCTTTCATCTCAAGCCATCCTTAGGTTGTGAGTCAAAGGAAAGAAAGTGTGTGGCTGCGGCCTGATGCAATTGCGCCATAAAAGGCGGCGGCAATGAATACGGAGGCGGCGAAAAAGTGGCGCTTTTCTTCCATTAGGTGGAGCCGGATTTATCGGCGCATAAAGCGGACACTTTAAACTGATTACACGACGTTTATTTCCGTTTATATTGCCGCAATGTTAAACAACTACTGTTAGGAATAACTTGGTGATAATATAATAGAACAAGCGGCTGGTTTCATTATTAATGGTACCATTAACATTTACCTCAAACTTCTGCTAAAAAAGGATATAGCAATATACGAATGCACAAATCTACAGAGAAATGTGTAAGACATTTTATGGACCCAGAAAATCGCAAGGTTTATGGATCCGCGGATGGGGGTTGTTGATCGGTTACCACGGGTGACAGCTGACTTCGTGCATAGACGCATGTGAGATTGAAGAATTGAAGATCGGAAATAATCAACAAGAAACAGATTGCCGAGTCGAGGGTAGAGGGTGAACGGCGAGCAGGGGAGACGGTAGTGGGTCGAGGGTCGTGATGTTGCCCTAATACTAATAGATTACATACAATTAACGCGTGTTCAACGATTGGACATAGGACTGGAAAAGGGCAGTCAACAAGGAAGGACTTCAACAAGATAGGAGCCGTGACGGAGATATTCGAAAATCAGGATTTCGAGCCGCTACACTTCGCATACAAAAGTAGCTGTTTACTTTTGTGCGAATCAACAAAGGATCAGAAGACGAACGCAGGGACAAGAGGACGACTTAATCAAGGGACCAAAAGCAAGAAGATAACTGCAAGTATAGAGTTGGCGTAAACTACAAGAATCATATTCTCACATAAGTTAGCTTGTGTATATAGGATTTATTTTGTTAATGTTGGTCATAGTTTATTAGTTTTTTTAATATAATTTTGTTTTCTATTGTTTTGGATTTGTTTGACTAGTTCACTTTATATTAGACGTTTTTAAGGTTTTTGGTTATTATTAATTCATTCATACAGTCAGCAGTGAAAACATACAATTTCTGCATTAGGTACGATTCGCGTGCGCAACGTGTGCAATTTCGCCCCGGGGAAAGTGAAAACCGTCCCACTTCAGGCCAACGCTGCACGGGAAACTCTAACTGCAAAAACAGCCGCGACGGATCCCAGGGATATCTTTGAGTGTGCGAGCAAACTGCCGGGGCCCATTCAGATGCAAATGCGAACAGAGCCACTGTCCCCTGGTAAACTATAAAATTAACATCAAGTCCTGGGGGCGCCTGCTGGGGGCCCCCTTTGAGAGGGTCCTCCGTCTGCACCTACGTCCCTGCAGACGGCCGGGTAATTACCATAATTGAGTTTCACGCCTCGGAACTTCCCAAGAACGGCACACGCACGCCATCTGCGACGACGGATTTTTCAGCCGACTCCCATCGACTAGGTCGAACGTGGCAGGGCCGAAATTTCGAGAGCAGATGATTTGTGGACCTGAAGTCTGAACTTTTGCTAAGATAGCTTCCTTGATGAAGCATCAAAGGTTAAAGATCTCCAAATCAAGTCTTGTAAAAGCTGCAATTTTCTTAAATTTTTACGTACATCAAGTGCGTTGCATGCTGAATGATAAACACCTTAGTTTTAGGACTCGTAACCTAGTGGCACCCATATCATATGTAAACTAAACACCTTTCAGAGTTAGGTTACGCAAAGAAAATTTGTGTGCCAAAATTCTTAAATATATTAAGAGAGAAGCCATGATACGCTTCAGTTTCGTGCCGAATCCTACCGACTGCGCCACCCGTAATCATACATATAAGCCCTGGTGTACTTGGATTATCTTTGACCGCGATTTAATCTCGATGCATACCTGTGTGCAACCATTGTGTACCAGATAACTGAGCCACAGAGTATCTAGGATTGTACAACTGGGTCTTTAAGCCACGAGATCTTTCTTCTCCCAATGTTTCTTTTTCCTTCAACTTTGCCTTGTAGTATGCACTGAAGGAGTCCGTATCTACTAGTGTTCCGAGTTGCGCATGATGTGTCCCAGGTATTGCAGTTTCCTGGTTTTAATCGTGGTCAGGATTTCTGTCGTTTTGCCCATTCTTCTTAGTATTTCGGCATTGGTAATACGGTCTTTCCATGATGTCCTTAATATCCTTTGGTAGAGCCACGTTTCATATGTTTCTAGTTTTTTTGTGTTAGCAACCGTCAGAAATTCTGAATCTCGAACTCCTCTTATGTTATAGGTATATATTTTTTTGTGTTAGCAACCGTCAGAAATTCTGAATCTAGAACTCCTCATATGTTATAGGTATATTTGCGATTTATCGAAGCTGTATACGGTAACGAGGATCGTCAGAGGAGTCGACGCCTTAAGCGAATTAAATACGAACCTCGCCCTCCTGACAGTGGCGTTATTTTCCAACTGGAAAACACACTGGCCACCCCCATCCCTCGGCCGTCTCTCCCGGGAAGCGGGGCGCAGTGGAAACGGGACAATTTCCACCGCAAATAAAAACGTTATTTACACCGCCGGCTGTAAATCGGACGGATCCAGGGGGGAAGACAAACATCTCCTGCCGTGTGCAAACGCCGGTTTTCCGCATTCGGAGCACGCACAGGCCCTGGGCACGAAAGCGTCGCGTTTAAAACAATTAACGCTTTGCATGGAAAGCGCCCCCCGATCGCGTGATCGCCACCGGAAGTGGCCCAGCTTAGGGCCGAAAAGGCGATTATTACGTGTCTGGGGGTGAGAATGGTCAGTTTCCGATGAATGCATTTGAAACGATGACAATGTCAACAACTTTCATTGTATGAATAGATAGAATTGTATATGTTATTATGCGCAAGCAAGAGCTGCCAACTGACCATCGTGGGAGTCCTGCCTTCACTGAGCTATCTAGTGCTGTGGTCGGGGCCGAAGGAGGGCATACTTGAAGGGGTCACAGAGAGAGCCTTGCTCTTTAATGAGCAGTTTATGAGCACAAATGACTCAAAGTGGGCACGATTTTTGCAGGTAGTGCAAAAATATATTACGCGGTGCTCCACCTGTGAAATGCGCCCACCGTCGACGCTCCGTCACGCCTCTGTTCAATGCGCAAGCAAGAGCTGCCAACCGACCATCGTGGGAGTCCTGTCTTTACTGAGTTATCGAGTGCCGTGGTCGTGGCCGAAGGATGCCATACTTAAGGGAGTCGCAGAGAGAGCCTTATTGCACTGACCAGCGACAGAAGGACCCCCTACGCGCAAGCAAGAGCTGCCAACCGGCCATAGTGGGAGTACTGTCTTTACTGAGTTATCGAGCATTATATTCAAGGTTCAGGAACGCCGACTCATCAAGGTAGCTAGAAGTAACATACGCAAGGTCCAGCATACAGCCGTTGCCCCGGCTAACGTAAGGGTATGGTTGAATATGACAGAATGGTACTCTTTGGAGCTGTAGCAAATAAGGTGCGGTTGCTATATTTATCGTGTAACGGTCCAAAAATAGCGTTGGCAGAAACGGCTTTTTAATAAATTAACTGGCGTGTAGACCTGCACGGTAGGCAACCATGCTTGCATTTTTTTTGTTGTGGTGACGCGTTTCCCCCATGAGCGATTTTTAAAATTCACCGGCGGAGCGCGACCACGGGGAGAACTGAATTGACTCGTGCCCAATATAGATCGTGCCAGACGAACCGTTGCAGATAAGGTATATCACCATCCGGTTTACGGGAATAATCAACGGTTCTCAGCTAACCACCCTTGAGGGGGATTGAGGCACCGACTACAGGGCAGAGAACACGCTCATAACACCTGAGTAAGTAGTTATTTCTTCTCCTCGTCGTGAAGCCACGTGTCCGGCCATTTTGATTAAGGCCATGTGCTTTCTAGGCGTTTGGCCACGGGCTAAACAGCTCGGCCAAAACCATTCTTGGCTGGAAGCCGCGGACCAAGCCCAGGCGCCGTCGACGGAAACCGCCGACATCCCGGGGCTGAACCCAGCCAACGGCGAGACCATCCAGATAACACAGGCCAGACAATATATATAATTTCTTTTTTTGTGTGCTCGATTGGGCCACTTTTCGGTTTATTCTTGTGTGTAAATTGCGTCTACGTGTAAATTGTGTCGTACGTGTTTTGCGCTAGTGTACGAAAAAGGTCGCTCCCTCGGCCCTTTCAATCGCGCGATTAGGAGCTTATTTTATTCGGCCGAATAGGGTAAACCCTGCGCGAAAGGGTGGCGTTCGGAGGTATTTTTTTTCAGGAGCGTGGACACGGTGTCTGTCATTTGTGTGTGTGAATAAACGCCGATATTACACTACAAACTCACACCTGTTATTTTTTGTTCCCCCACGTTTTCTCATTCATTTATTTCAGTTACAGTTTTCCTTCTCATTTATCTCATTTACAGTTTTCTATTCTCACTGCGAGATTTAAACCTGGTGGTGTTGGCGCCAAAGGGTCAGCGTTGTGACAGTTCGTGATTTCTGAACTTCGCTGACTGTCTGCCGTCCACCCACGCAGGTAGGGTGGAGCCCCCCTTGCGACGAAGTAGCAACGAGGTAAAATTACGTGGAGCCTTTTTTAACCCCCCCCCACTCTCTGACACCGAGAGCCTGGCCCTCGTCACTACTTCGAAGGGACCCTCCACTCGCTCCACGGCCTAACGCGCCGACTGCCCTTCAGGTACGTCACAATCGCCTATACCACTGATGCTCATCACAGGAACACGAACATCGGGCGCGATCAGGTAAAGCAATGTATTGCACAATGCTTTACACACAACCGATTGGCATCATGACACACGAGGCATTGAAGAGTGCAGAGCCAAAAATTCAATGAAATAAAAGACGTCTGAAGTAATCAATAATACCTGAGCATCAGGACGAAATCTATGAAGAAAAAAAACTCCAATCTTCATTCTTACAAAGATATTATGGGATTACGATGGGGGCTATCGTAATCTCATAGTAACTTTGTAAGCATGAAGACCCGAATTTCATTTCTTCACAGATTTCGTCCTCATGCTCGGACCAAACGGAACCACAATTTGCACAATTCAATATCTGAAATTAGCTTCCATTCCGCGTTTCGCAGCCCATAAGTTGTTGCGGAACCACTTTCAAGTATTCGCCTGTAATCTCGGCGAAACTATTCGCCGCGGAGGGGCGGCAACTGGAATTCCCGGCTGAAAACCGGCCGCCCTAAATCTTGCCATATTCATCGAATTAACCGGATGAATCGCCCCGTGAAGGGGGGCCGGGGGCACGCAAATCCCGGGGAAGGAATTAATCTGGAAATGCCGGGCATACTTCGACCTCCGCGCGCCTTAATTACAGGGACGGCATCAAAAAGGAGCCAGGATTTGGGGGGGGGGACTTAATAGAATTATATCGTTATCGGGGGGCGGCGCATGACCCCACCCTTGCACTTTTACACCACGCGATCTCCTCGGAAATTGAACTTTCACATTGAAATATTAACTTGCTGATATTTCTAAACGCACGTACTCAATAGGCGTGTTTCTACACATTCAAGTTGACAGCTGACACAAATTTAACCAACAGCTGTCATAATTTTAGTTGACACCTGTCATAAATCTAGTCAACAGCTGTTTTAATAAAGTTGACAGCAGTCAAATACAAACGACAGCTGTCAAATACACGTTGACAGCTGACAAATACAAATGGCAGCTGTCAAATACAAGTTGCCAGCTGTCAAATACAAACGACAGCTGTCAAATACACGTCGACAGCTGCCAAATACAAATGACAGCTGTAAAATACAAGTTGCCAGCTGTCAAATACAAATGACAGCTGTCAAATATAAGTTGACAGCTTGTCAACTTATGCAGCAACTTTCAAATTGAGGTCAATCAATTGATCTCAATTGATTTGACTGTCAAATACAAGTTAACAGCTATTAAATACATGTTGACAGATGTCAAATGCATGCTGACAGCTGTCAAATACATGCTGACAGCTGTCAAATACATGCTGACAGCTGTCAAAATCAAACGTCAATCAATAAGCGCGTTTTTGCACATTCCCCTGGCAATGTGCAGAACCACTGGTTTCAGGCTTGTAACGGTCCGAAACGCCTTCGACGGAAACTGCCTTTTAGTTATTAATTCCGTGCACAGACCTCCACCGTAGGCGACCATACTCACACTTTTTTCTTGTGGTGACGTGTTTCCTATATGGGTGTGATTTTTAAAATCGTCGGCGAGACGCCGCCATGAGGACAGAAACCAGTTGCCTTCTTTATAGTGCAGAAGTGCTAGAGGTCACCGTTTTAATTGGTATACCACCATCCGGTTTCCGGGTTCCGCTCACATTCGCCAATACATCTTTTACTTATTACTGCTCGTTCCTGGTTTCGTTCCGCGATTCCGGGAGTCCCTTTTAAACTATCCGATCATTTCCTGCGCATAATTGAAATCGAAATCGACAAAGGGCCTTTCTCGGTCGGATCGCGTTTCAATCAGTTCTCGCTGCGGAATCCCGCCGCGTTCCGAAAACTAATCACGGCATTCCCTAAACAGCGAGTCTCTGGATGGTTATTACGGTTATTACCGGAGGGTGCTCTTTGAATAGTCCGGCCCTGCAACAATGGCCGGTCCGGTGTAACAAAGCAAGCGATTGCCGTGCAACATTTAATACCGGAGTAAGTCTGAGAAGGTTATCTGTTGCGGATATTTATGGAACATTAAATTATATAATAATTTATCAAAGAACAAGTTTGCAGTTCTTAAATTGGAAGAAATTCTAAGGGAAACAGTAATAGATACATGTTATTATAGTAGAAGTGGAAATTAATATTATTATTATATTGTCAAATTTTCAGAGGATATATCTTCAGGCATACTGTAACCAAATCTGGCATACAAATTTTCCTATAGAGAAAATTTTCTGAAATTTCAGTGACTGATAACCGATGATGGTTATCTTGGAAAGTTAATTATTCGATTTTCTCACTTATTTTAGACATACGCATCGTCAAATTTTCAGAGGAATTATCTTCAGGCATACTGTAAACAAATCTAGTATAAAATTTTCCTGTAGAGAAAATTTTCAGAAATTTCAGTGACTGATAACCGATAATGGTCATCTTGGAAAGTTGATTATTCTATTTTCTTACTTATTTTAGACATACTCGTCATCAAATTGTCAGAGGAATTATCGTTAGGCATACTGTATACAAATCTGGCATAAAATTTTCAAAATATCCATTGGGAAATTTTTCAGAATTTTCAGTGTCTGATAACCGATAATGGTCATCTTGCAAAGTTAATTATTCGATTTTCAGAACTTATTCACTTATTTTAGACATACTCGTCATCAAATTTTCAAAGGAAATATCTTTAGGCATACTGAAGACAAATCTGGCATAAAACTTTCAAAATATCCATTGGGACAATTTTCAGAATTTTCAGTGTCTGATAACCGATAATGGTCATCTTGGAAAGTTAATTATTCGATTTTCGCATTTATTTTAGACATAATCGCCATCAAATTTTCAGAGGAATTATCGTTAGGCATACGTATACAAATCTGTCATTAAATTTTCTTATAGAATTTTTTTTCAGAAATTTCAGTGACTGATAACCGATAATGATCATCTTGGAAAGTTGATTATTCGATTTTCTTACTTATTTTAGACATACTCGTCATCACATTTTCAGAGGTATTATCTTCAGGCTTACTGTATACAAATCTGGTGTAAAATTTTCAAAATATCCATTGCGAAAATTTTCAGCAATTTCAGTGACTGAAAACTGATACCTGTCAACTTGGAAAGTTTATTATTCGATTTTCTCACGTATTTTAGACATACTCGTCATCAAATTGTCAGAGGAATTATCGTTAGGCATACTGTATACAAATCTGGCATAATATTTTCCTCTAGAGAAAATTTTCAGAAATTTCAGTGACTGATAACCGATAGCTGTCAACTTGAAAAGTTGATTATTCGATTTCGTCACTTATTTAACACATACTCTTCATCAAATTTTCAGAGAAATTATCTTCAGGCATACTGTATCAACTCCGGTATAAAATTTTCATAATAACCATTGGAAAATTTTTCAGAAATTTCAGTGAAAGTTTCTTGGAAAGTAAATTTCCAACTTGGTAAATTGATTTTAAAGTTTGAAGGTTCTGAACTAGAAAAATTAAAGCTTCTGTACTTAAAGGTTTAAAGCTTCTGATTTAAGAAAATTGGAGCTTGTGAACTAAAAAAAGCTTGAAAACTTGGAACAAGAAACTTTCAAGCTTCTGAACAAAAAAGAACTGAAAATTCTGCTTATACTAATAATGATTCCAATCACTTGGTACTGCATGGCTCATTTAAGAGTGAAAATCAGCCGACGCAATAGCGAACGCTAATGAATTAATTATCCATGTGAACGTGCATTTTAAGCTGCCGGCAGTGAAAAGCATGCAAATGGTCGGCATATATGTTAAATTAATCCGCACAGCACGTCGCTAATCGTTTCATTTAAACGGCTTGATGCTCGCAGCGGTACAAATCGCAATGTGCTGGCTGTCCCCACACAATCATAGCTTCATTAGGCCAATCAATGGTACACGCATTTACACTGTGTACAAAAAGTTTGGTAACACACAAACAAATGTAATTGCAGATGCTAAAACAAGTTAATTCGTATGTATTTGTAAAAATGGACGATTTATAACAGCCCAATAAAATTGTAATTTCGAATGCGAAAACAGGTAATTTTGTATTTTTTAACAATCAACATTTCAATAAACAAAATTTTTGTTTTATAACGCTTCTGGTTTATGAAAAACGACATTTTATAACAACTAACTAACATGGCACTATTTTAATGTTTCTTAATTAGGCTCCTATATAAATAACGATATCTCAAAAACCACCGTATCAATATGAATGTAATTTTTTGGAGATATTGCATGATATACTAGTATTATATTGGTTTAATTAGAATTGTATCTAATGGACGTTTCTAGAGATATTTAAATTTTTGTGTGTATCTCTCATTTCGCTCACACATAACTAATGATATCTATAGAACTAGTGTATCAATATGAATGCAATTTATTATTGATATTAAGTGATATACTGGTATGCAATGTATGTAATTAAATTAAAATGCAATGGGCGATAACTAAGAAATTTCAATTTTCGATTATAATTCTGTATTTTGGTATTATTTTAAATGTTACTCCAATTAGGCTCCTATATAAATAACGTTATCTCACAAACCACTGTATCAATATGAATATACTTTATTGGAGATATTGCGTGATATACTGGCATTATATTGGTTTAGTTAAAATTGTATCCAATGGGCGTTTCTAGAGGTATTTAAATTTTAGTGTGTATCTCTCATTTTGCTCTTACATTAATACTGATATCTCTAGAATTAGTGTATCAATATATATGCAATTTAATACTGATATTAAGTGATATACTGGTGTGCAATGTATGTAATTAAATTAATGTGCAATGGGCGATACTTAAGAAATTTCAATTTTCGTTTATAATCCTGTATTTTTGGCACTATTTTAATGTTTCTTCAATTAGGCTCGTATATAAATAACGATATCTCAAAAACCACCGTATCAATATGAATGTAATTTGTTAGAGATATTCCATGATATACTGGCGTTATATTGGTTTAATTAAAATTGTATCCAATGGGTGTTTCTAGAGATATTTTAGTGTGTATCTATCATTTTGTGTGGCGCTTACCAAAAACCTACCCCAGGCTTATTCGCGGCTCAATTTTTGCTGCATTGACCTCGTCCTTCGGTGCATTATCCAATTACAGTGTGCCATGTTTGTGGCGTCCTAGCAAAGCATGTACCATTTTAAACTTTGATGCGCTTGCATTTGTAATTGCAATTTCCGCGTTTTGTGACACAGAATATTCGATGCCCTTCGCATTGGCCGTCCTCTGTGCGGCTTGCCGGCATCAAATAAATCCTTTACGCGCAAACGAGTGCATTTCGACCGCACACATCGCATGCACGCGCGCATTATGAGCGCAAATCCCGAATTTCCAGGCGGCTGGCGTCGGGACGCTATTCATCAGCGAGGACGCTTCGCGCGTAACGAGGTTATTAAAACCGCCGGGGCGGTCTGTTAATGCAGCGACATCGGCTCGTTTTGAACCCGAAAAATCCCGTTTGCCTGTGCCTGTGTGTGGGTGTATGTGTATCGCTATCGGGACTCCATTCCCGTTTTTGCGACGGGATGGCCCCGGGGCAGGGGCAGGTCCGGCCGTGCGGAACGTCCAGCTACGCGGACACGTAACGAACGGCGTAATCGAAGTCCCCAGGCGATAGCGTTATAATTGCGTTCGTTTGCGGATCGATTCCGCAATCCTGGATGACCGCGCGTGTGATGCACGGCCCGATGAGCAATTTCATATATGGGGAAGATCGACTTACAAGCGAAGATCGAAAATATTTGAGAAATTTCAGTGATTGATAATCCGCACTGATGAACTCAGAAAGTTATACACTATATTATTGGAATTCCTAAGAAGCCAGATGCGTAATTCGATGCTGACATGTGAATCGAATTATGTAGCGAAAACAGATTCGCATAGGTGTTAGGGTAAGTTGAGGAAAACTATAAATACGACTGCCAAAATTAAATATTTTTAGTTTTAGTAGAATTTCCAACGCAGAACGTTACTCTGCTCTACGAATAATCAGATTTTTGAAGAGTGATATCTTTGGTAATTATAGCCACAGCGAAATGAAATGTATACCACAGTAACAATTCTAAAGACAATTATCCATAATATTGTAACCTATGTAGCAACATCACGACGCCATGCCACTTATGAATAGCGCAAATTTATAAAGGTACAAATGCAGGTTCCTAACGCCGAAAACTGCGTAGTGAATCGAGCTCGACTGTGAAATGACCCACGACACACCATGTTTTATTTAGCTAAACAACGAGTAGATAAGACAGGTGTTATTTGCTGAAAAATCGTTCGTATTAATAATTAAATAAGTATCGCATTCCGGCGTAAAACTACGTAAACAGACTCCTGGGGGACCGCAGCCCCTGAGCCAGGCCGGGAGAATTCTATCAACAATGGGGACAATAAAAGCCATTAACTTGAGGGTAACACGATTTTACTAGTCGGGCGGAAATATCAACAGTTCATGGAAGTATAAATTACTCGAAACCAGACAGGGGATGTGCCACTGGCCGACATTGACCAATGCCGGGGGGTTCCAAAACCGAAAGTATAATATTACTGCCCATAGAATCATTCACTTAAGTACCATAAAAACAGCGCCGGCTACATGCACGCGCACCGAAATTCTTAGAACAGAGCCCATTTGGGCTGGATAACTCACACCACGAGGGGACATGATTTGTATTGCGAGTAAACGCAAATCCACCAACAAAATATCGAATGTCTTACACATGTGGGAGAAATTATTGCGCAGACGTCGAGCGAGAATACACTTAGAGAGAGAGCAAGAGAAGGGCACGGGATAACCAGAGTGTGTGGACCCAGAGGGCGCGGGGAAAAGGGGGAAGTAAAACATATAAGAATATGCGAAAGCAGGGGAAGAGGGCACTTAGTTCTCGACGGCCGAGGGCACGAGAGAAATCGCGAGAGTGTAAACGGGGCGCAATTAGTATAAACAGTCAGGGAAATTGATAATTCACTTAGGGCAGTATTGAACCAGTTAGATATTTTCGGGGAGACCGCGAAGTAATTCAAACAACACAAAGCAGGGGCCACCAAGACATCGGTACGGCTATCCAATCGGCGAGAGATAGGAAGGGTTAATGAGTGAGTACTGACGCAATTGATAATCGAGTAACGCGAATCAAAACGCCAATTTCGAAGGGCACTGCGAAATATTCAGCAGAAAAGTCATTACGCGTGTAAAGTAAATTAATTCGGCAACCCGCCGGAAGAATATCCGGTGACAAAATTACGAAAGAACAAAACAACCCCAAACAAACCACCATCAATTACCTCACCTAATAATCACTCTAGCAAGTCTTAGCGCCGAAGGCGTAGAGAAATGTGACTACCTTGAAAGCGATATACAGGTTTCGTGACGCCCTTTGAGGAGTTAATCTCCAAAAGAAGGGCGCATTTAGAAGCTCCTTCAACTGTATGTTAAATTCAGTCCCGTAATCTAATACCACAGCATGCATGGTTCTCTTCGTAATATTGTCACGTATGATAAGTTTGACGACCCCAAACAAACCACCATCAATTACCTCACCTAATTATCACTCTAGCAAGTCTTAGCGCCGAAGGCGTAGAGAAATGTGACTACCTTGAAAGCGATATACAGGTTTCGTGACGCCCTTTGAGGAGTTAATCTCCAAAAGAAGGGCGCATTTAGAAGCTCCGTCAACTGTATGTTAATTTCGTCCTTGTAATCTAGTTATCATAACGGGACTATTTTACCAACCGCTTTCATTGCCACGAAACTTCAAACAAACGTGCGAAGTGATGAGATCCTTCCTCCGAATCAACATACTCGATTATCATGCGTTTTAATTATTATTTATATTTCATTAGCCAGGGATTCGGGAAAGAGATAGGTCAGGAAGGTATTTAAACAGATATAAACTCAAGGGATTTCCCAGGTAGCGATCGCAACGGGAACTAAAAACCGGTATCCGTGAAGGTCAATAATTATTACAAAAATCAGCAAATATCATCATGTCATACCAAATCACTAAATCCTTGTAATTAACGTTGCGTAGTTAATATCACTAATACATCAGCCGAGTGAGTGATCGAACTAATAGGTCGTAATTGCATGACGGTAAAAATAAAACAGCCCTCAGCATCGATAATGCATGTGTTCAGTATTTGCATATTTGAATTCTTGAGCGATTGAGAAATGAATGAATGCGAGTCAGTATATTCCTGTAGCACGAGCATGTGAATATTATAGAAAAATCATTGAATGAATCAAACTCCTAAGTCATGATCGGGTAAGAAATAAATGAATGAATGCGAGTCAGTATATTCCTGTAGCACGAGCATGTGAATATTATAGAAAAATCATTGAATGAATCAAACTCCTAAGTCATGATCGGACGAGAAATAAAGTTAATAAATACGAAACATAACGGCAGCTAAGAATGAATGCGAATCAAGGGAATTCATGCATGAGCATGCGTAAGGAAGGTATATATAAATCCGTGAATGAATCAAAATCAAAATTATGCAGAATCACATCCGCTAGGTGAATTCAATTATCACAAAAACCAAGTAAAAACAAACTAAAAATAAATGAAAATATTAAAAACAAAAGAAGACATAAAAAAAAAAATATATTAATTAAATAAAAATAAAAAGAGTCAAAAACAAATGAGGGGCTTATGTCTCTTACACGTCAGACTAGTAGGGTTAGGGTATGAGACTCGCTATGAGATCAGATATATGTACTTTAGCCAGACACAACTGACCATCGTGCACAAATCACCGATCGTAATTTACCTCACAATTAGATGCATCTCAGACCAAATCAAAACAAAAACAAAAGAAAATAAAAATAAAAAGAGTCAAAAAGATGCACCTGAGACCAAATCAAAGCAAAAGAAAATATAAAAAAAAAAAAAATAAAAAGAGACAAAAACAAACGAGGGGCTTATGTTTCATACACGTCAGACTAGTAGGGTTAGGGTATGAGACTCGCTATGAGATCAGATATATGTACTTTAGCCAGACACAACTGACCATCGTGCACAAATCACCGATCGTAATTTACCTCACAATTAGATGCATCTCAGACCAAATCAAAACAAAAACAAAAGAAAATAAAAATAAAAAGAGTCAAAAAGATGCATCTGAGACCAAATCAAAGCAAAAGAAAAGATAATGCAAACAATAAAAAGAGTTAATCACCAACAAAAGGGCTTATGTCTCATACACGTCAGACTAGTAGGGTTAGGGTATGAGACTCGCTATGAGATCAGATATATGTACTTTAGCCAGACACAACTGACCATCGTACACAAATCACCGATCGAAATTTGCAATTTGGGTGTTATTGCTTGGTAAATGCATTGCGAAACTGTTATTAAGGGTAAATCGTCACCCTTGATACTGGCATGTTATTTGCTGGGAAATGCACTGTTAAACTTTATCTGAGGATAAATCAAATCAAATAAATAAAAGATAAAAATATGGATGAACGCACGCATGTGGAATGAATGACATAACTAAAACACGGTAATTAGCAGGGACAAATCGCATGTACTAGTAACCAGTAGAATTTGAATTATAACGTTAATTCACGCCAGAATACCACGAAATATAATCAGAAACCACGTAAAAATAGATAAATTCATTTCAAAACTATAATTCAAAATAAATCGTCATTCTTCATTATTTGTGTGTTATTACTTATTAAATAAACCCTTAGTCACCACATAAATGTAAAGCGTATTATTTTACCATAACCAAATGAAATAATCAGAAACCACGTAAAAATCATTACTCATTTCAAAACTTTAATTGAGAATAAATCGCCATTCTTCATTATTTGTGTGTTATTACTTATTAAATAAACCCTTAGTCACCACATAAATGTAAAGCGTATTATTTACCATAACCAAATGAACCAAACCTTACTTGCTAAATTAAAATGTAAAACCATATGAATTACTGAATGAATAAATTACTGTATGATGATATTTGTGTATGCGTATAATTTGATATTTTCCCCGTAACAGACACAATACTTGAACAACGAACCATCGATCTTGTTACTATAACGATTCCATGAATCAAACACAGGTGAAGTACAGCCACTTAGATTACGAGCCACTCTACGTTTATAAATTCATTACAATTTATAATGATACCCCGGTATTGTACCGTTACAACTGTATTTGATAGGTATGAGAAACCTAATGAATATGTATTCTATACATTGTCCTGACAATATTCTCGTACTAACAGAAAAATGATTCTAAATACCATTTCTTTCTTTCGTCGCAAAACATTTGATGGCCTGATAGTCTGACATCTGATAGTCTGATAGTTGTGTTTTTATTAAATAAAACCATAACCAAAGTACATTGTCGATTCAAGAGGAAAGGTATTTTCAGTCGTAAAATGTACACTACATTATAACAATTCTAAACTCAACTGATAAGGCTTTAGAGTTGTTCTAAATTATAAAAATTTAGAACACCGTGATGACCACTGATGACCGAGATGACCTGTGATGGCCGAAATGACCTGTGATGACCGAGATGGCCTGTGATGACCTGTGATGGCTGAAATGACCTGGGATGGCCGAAATGACCTGCGATGACCGAGATGACCTGTGAAGACCGAGATGACCTGTGAAGACCAAGCTGACCTGTGATGACCGAGATGACCTGTGATGGCCGAAATTACCTGTGATGACCGAGATGGCCTGTGGTGACCGAGATGGCCGGTGATGGCTGAAATGACCTGTGATGACCGAGATGACCTGTGAATACCGAGATGACTTGTGATAATCGAGATGACCGCGCCGGGCCGATCAAAGTTAAATTTGAGTGCATACGAGAGTGCACTTTTCTAAACATTTTCTAAAATCCTTTCTAAACTTGAAATTTTATAAATCACCAATTTCTATTAGACATAAATTCAACAACTACTTGTCATACTAGGAATTATCTCTGCTGGTATTATCTCTAAAATAAAGTTTTCCAGTTATCCACCAAATCCCATTTTCCTGTGAACACTGGTAACAAAATATCCGCGTATCGGCGTCGCGTCTGCGTTGTGAAATTCGCCCAATTATATTCCGATGCACGCAAATCAATACCTTTTTTTTCATGTCACGGCGGCGAATAAATCTGCAATAACGCGAGTCAGATTAACGGGGCATAAATTAACAATTACGCCCCGTAAATAGTTTCGCCCAACGGCGTGTAAATCACGCGGGCGACGGATGCGCTCGCAATTACGCATTCATCGGCGATTTTAATTGCCCGCCCCCGATTTTTTTTCCTCCCCAGCGGAGGCCTAATGCCGCCGCTTCACGCCCCATAAACCCGGAAGTTCCGTTGGGGATTGTTTCGCGCGACCCTCGCAACGCGGGGCGTATAAATTTCGCGCGCCCTGAATTTTGATTTTTCGCTTACAAAGCGACACGGGGCGTATACAGAATATTATGCCCCGCGTAATGCTAAGTCGTGATGGCACATTAAGCAGTGGAGATTTATAATGCCAAGTCTTGAGGCTAAATTAAGCAGTGAAGTCGTAATGCTAAATTAAGCATAAGCTTTCGAATGCTAAGTCGTGATGCTAGCTTAAGCAGTGAAGCTTTCTAACGGCGAGCCGTGATGCTGAATTAAACAGTGAAGCTTTCTATTGCTAAGTGGAGATGCTAAATTAAGCAGTGAAGCTTTATAATGATAAGTCGTAGTGCTAAATAAAGCAGTGAAGCTTTCTAATGCTAAGTCATGATGCTAAATTAGGCAGTAAAGTGGTGATGCTAATTTAAGCAATGAAGCTTTTAAATGCTAAGTTGTGATGCTAGCTTAAGCAGTGAAGCTTTCTAACGCCGAGCCGTGATGCTGACTTATACAGTGAAGCTTTCTAAGCGGTGCTAAGTGGAGATGCTTAATGAAGCAGTGAAGCTTTATGATGCTAAGTCGTGGTGCTAAATAAAGCAGTGAAGCTTTCTAATGCTAAGTCGTGATGCTAAATTAATCAGTGAAGTGGTGATGCTAAATTAAGAAGTGAAGCTTCTTAATGCTACTTCGTGATGCTAAATTAAGCGGGGAAGCTTTCTAATGCTAAGTCGTGATGCTAAATTAAGCAGTAAAGCTTTATAATCCCGAGTCGTGAAGCAGACTTAAACAGTTAAGCTTTTGAATACTGGGTGATGATGCTAAATTAAGCATTGCAGCTTTATAATGCCGAGCTGTGGTGCTAAATTGAGCAGTGGAGCTTTCTAATTCTAACCCATGATGCTAAATGCTATATTAAGCAGTAAAGCTTTCTAATGCTAATTCGTGATGCTGAATTAAGCAGTGAAACTTTGTAATGTAACATTATGATGCTAAATTAAGCACTAACGCTTTTTAATCCTAAGCTAATCCTAAGTCATGATGTTAGATGCTAAATTAAGCAGTGAAGCTTTCTAATGCTAAGCCGTGATGTTAAATTAAGCAGTGAACAATTCTAATTCCGAGTCGTGATGCTGAATTAAGCAGTGAAGCTTAAAAATGCTACGTCGAGATGCTTAATTAAGCATCGAAGCTTTTTAACGCTAACTCGTGACTTTAGATGCTATATTAAGCGGTGAAGCTTTCTACTGCTAAGTCATGATACTAAATTAAGCATTGATGCTCTTTAATGCTGAGCTGTGATGCTAAATTAAGCATTCAAGGTTTCTAATGCTAAGTCGTGATGCTAAATTAAGCAGCGAAGCTTTCTAATACTAAGTCGTGGTGCTAAATTAAGCAGTGAAGTTTTGTAATACCGAAATATCGAGTCATGATGCTGAATTAAGTGGTGAAGCTTATAAATGCTACATCAAAGTCGTGATGCTAGCTTAAGCAGTGAAGTTTTCTAATGCTGAATCTTGATGCTGAATTAAGCAGTGAAGCTTTCTATTGTTAATTCGAGATGTTAAATTAAGCAGCGAAGCTTTATAATGCTACGTCGTGATGCCAAATTAATCAGTGAACTTTCTAATGCTGAGTCGTGATGCTAGATGCTAAATTAAGCAGTGAAGCTTGCTAATGCTTAGCCGTGATGCTTATAATGTTAAGTTGTGATGCTAAATTAAGCATCGAAGCTTTGTAATGCTACGTAGTGATGCTAAATTAGGTAGTCAAGCTTTATAATGCTAAGTCGTGGTGCTAAATTGAGCAGTGACATTTTCTAATGTTGACCAATGATGCTGAATTGAGCTGTGAAGCTTTCTAATGCTACGTCGTGATGCTAGATGCTAAATTTGGTAGTGAAGCTTGCTGATGCTTAGTCGTGATGCTAAATTAAGCAGTGATGCTCTCTAATGTTGATTTGTAATGCTAAATTACGCACTGAATCTTTCGAGTGCTGAATCATGATGCTGCATTTGGTAGTGGAGCTCTCTAATGCTAAGTCGTGATGCTAAATTAAGCAGTGATGCTCTCTAATGTTGAGTTGTCATGCTAAATTAAGCACTAAAGCTGTCTAGTGCTAAGTCATGATGCTAAACACGTAGTGAAGCTTTCTCATGCAAAGTCGTGGTGCTAAATTAAGCAGTGAAGTTTTATAATGCCGACCCGTGACGCTGAATTGAGCTGTAAAGCTTTCTAATGCTACGTGGTGATGCTGAATTATGCTATGAAGCTTTCTAATGCTACATCGTGATGCAAAATGACGCAGTTAAACTTTCTAATGCTAAGTCGTGATGCTAGATGCTAAATTTGGCAGTGAAGCTGGCTGATGCTTAGTCGTGATGCTAAATTAAGCAACGATGTTCTCTAATGTTGAGTTGTAATGCTAAATTAAGCACTGAATGATTCTAGTGCTAAGTCATGATGCTAAATTAGGTAGTGAAGCTTTATAATGCTAAGTCCTGATGCCAAATTAAGATGTGAAGTTTTACAATGCCGATGCGTGATGCTGAATTAAACTGTGACGTTTTCTAGTGCTAAGTCGTGATGCTAGATGCTAAATTAAGCAGCGATGCTCTCTAATGTTGAGCTGTGGTGCTAAATTAAGCATTGAAGCTTTCCAATGCTAAGTCGTATTGCTAAATTAATCAGTGAAGCTTTCTAATGCTAAGTTGTGATGTTAAATTAGGAAGTGAAGCTTTCAAATGGTAAGTTATGATGCTAAATTAAGGATAAAACTTTAAAATGACATAACGTAATGTAACATTGATAATGGTTATTTATGTAACTAGCGTTTATGTCCCCAGCGTTATATAGTTTATACTGTCATAAATCCCATTAAGCCCTTGATACACAAATAACTCTCACGATTACCTAATTTAAAAGTTTTATTTTAGCCTCGCTAATAAATTTAGCGTTAATGTATCAAAACAGCGTTTATGCACTTCGCGTTATTGCCTCTCCTGGCAATGTTAATATTTGCACCTCGTTTGCCTCGCAGCAGGATGCACATTTCTCCGCATATTACAAACATCTTTTGCATATCGATCAAACTCTGCGAACTTGCTGTTTACCCGCGAATAATGCGAGGCTCCGCCTGAAACACGAGCAGTCATCTAGTCGAGTGACCCAGATGTCTAGCATAAACTCGGCGAGACGATGACACACAATGTGTAATAGAGCCGTTCGTCTCCGAGGCGCCTCCGCCATTTATTACCGTCATTAACGCCGGTGTACTACATTTATTCCCGACTTAACACTACTCGCACGCGAGAGTTATACGAGCCCCGCACGCAAACCTCGTCGCGAGCAGAAGTAACTTTTAAGTGGCCGACCCATCACAACACGACAAGGCGTCCTCAGGAAGATTACTGATGGGCTAAAGTGCGAGACTGATAAGTTTGCGACGTCATTTGTACATAAGGGATTGTTAAGTAACTGGAGTTACATCTATGAACTAAAAATGTGTCTACGGATTGAGTTCTGCAAAAACTTTTTTGATTTTCGAAAAAGTCTCATTCTTTTAGTAAAGAATTTTTTGTCCATATGTCCCTATCTTGAGGCGGTATATGATGCTTATAATACTTTCTATACTTTCATTTGTTTTTCAAGAATTATTGCAAAATAGATATTCAGTAGATATTTCATGAAATTGTCATGGCATTATTGCGTGTCATTTTCACATTTAAAATTTAATTTTTGTTGCCTGAAGTTCTCCAAAAAATTTATAGTTTGTTAAAATTTATGTTGCGAACATTTTATATATTTTATGCATTTGCGAATATTTGGTATTTTCGTATATTTTTTGCAAACTTTTCGTATACTCATTTAAAGCATTAAAACTCGCGCAACTGAAGACGGTGGAGGCGCCAGGCAGAAATCGTTACCGCACCTACATTTCCGGAACCTCCGGGAGGTGCTGCAACAGTTCGCGGCGCCTTGATCTATTATTCCTCGTCCTTTTGATGCATTCCTCATGAGATCTCCGTGCGCGTGAATTTTTTACGGGGCTTTTCGCCTGGAAGTATGCACATTCACTGCGAATTCGCAAAGAACTCACTTTATAAATGCGGGCTTCGCAGCAGACCTCGGCCAGGATGTTCGTAATGGTCGGTGTTTAGGGTTTGCCAGAGCTGCACGTACGTGACGCAGGACGTTAATGGAGCTACAACCTTTTCGAGTCCATACACACGTATTTCTGTATTAAATTATATTTGGATTAAATTTGTAGGATACAACAATTTTTAACGGCCTGTACACAAATGTTAAACGTAGTATCATTCATAAATATCATAAATAAATCACATATATCATAAATCATAGCCATAATATCATATATTTAGAATAACATATTAAATCATAGTTTAATTGGTGTAATAACAATAATGTTTTACACATGTCAATATAATATAGAGGAGTTCATAGTAATTAAAACTAGCAACTCAAATATACAGTCAGAATTCTTGATGTCACCACCAATTATTGTTAACATTTATTTCCTGACCACACGTTTTGTTCCATCGAGTCCATTATTAATTGCACATGTCTCTAAGAATTGAGCAGTGGGTGTGTGAGCTGTAGTCGTTAGGCCCTTCGCTATTGAATGCTGCAAGGGCTGGTGAAATATGAATCGGAGTTTTATAGATATCGACCGCTCCGGATGGCGTATTTGCAACGAGACCCGCGGCGCTATTTGTCCCCCCAGGCGGTATTTGTCTTTCAATTCCGCCGTCTCACGTTCCATCGCACAGCGGCTCAAAGGCCCGCGTTTACTGCAAGATGTTCGCGTCGAGTTTTTTTACGGGCGGTTTAAATTTGGGCCAGTTACCCGCATTAGTTACTTTGTACAGTTGACAGGGACATAAGTGGATTAAAACTCCGACTGATCAATCAAAATTTTATAAGTGTGTACAAAAGTCAATAGTGACTGTATTTGTTAGGGATATTATCCCTTGTAATGAAATGACTGATCAATCAAAATTTTATAAGTGTGTGCAAAAGTCAAGTTCAGAGTTTATATCCAATGTATAATTATGGAGATATTCGTTTTTTAATGATCCTTGAAGAATTATCAATTCTTATCTCAAAACTAGCGCATCAATATCAATGATTTTTATTACTGATATTAAGTGAGATGTTGTCATGTATTTAATTTAATTAGGTCAATATCCAATGCATATTTTTTGAAATATGCATTTTTTACTGTGATCCTGCGATTTTAGATGCTATTGAAGTGTTCCCGAAAGTTGCTCATACTTAAATAATCGTATCTCAAAAGTAGGCGTGTCAATACTAATGAAATTTATTACTGATATTAAGTGATATGTTGTCATTTATTTAGTTGAATTGAGTTGATATCCAATGTATAATTCTTGAAATATTCGTGTTTTACTAATAATTGAAGAATTATCAATTCCTATCTCAAAAACTAGCGTATCTATATCATTGATTTTTATTGCTGATATTAAGTGATATGTTGTCATGTATGTAATTTAATTGGGTCAATATCCAATGCATATTTTTTGAGATATGCGTTTTTTACGGTGACCGTGTGATTTTAGATGCAATTGAAGTGTTCTCGAAAGTTGCTCATACTTAAATAATCGTATCTCAAAAGTTGGCGTGTCAATACTAATGAAATTTATTACTGATATTAAGTGATATGTTATCATTTATTTGGTTCAATTGAGTTAACATCCAATGTATAATTTTTGAGATATTCGTTTTTAATGATACTTGAAGAATTATCAATTCCTATCTCAGAAACTAGCGTATCAATATCAATGATTATTATTACTGATATTAAGTGATATGTTGTCATGTATCTAATTTAATTGGGTCAATATCCAATGCATATTTTTTGAGATATGCGGTTTTTACTGCGACCGTTCGATTTTAGATGCTATTGAAGTGTTCTCGAAAGTTGCTCATACTTAAATAAACGTATCTCAAAAGTCAGCGTGTCAATACTAATGAAATTTATTACTGATATTAAGTGATATGTCATCATTTATTTGGTTCAATTGAGTTAATATCCAATGTATATTTATTGAGATATTCGTGTTTTAGTGATAATTGAAGAATTATCAATTCCTATCTCAGAAACTAGCGTATCAATATCAATGATTATTATTACTGATATTAAGTGATATGCTGTCATGTATCTAATTTAATTGGGTCAATATCCAATGCATATTTTTTGAGATATGCGGTTTTTACTGTGACCGTTCGATTTTAGATGCTATTGAAGTGTTCTCGAAAGTTGCTCATACTTAAATAAACGTATCTCAAAAGTCAGCGTGTCAATACTAATGAAATTTATTACTGATATTAAGTGATATGTCATCATTTATTTGATTCAATTGAGTTAATATCCAATGTATATTTATTGAGATATTCGTGTTTTAGTGATAAATGAAGAATTATCAATTCCTATCTCAAAAACTAGCGTATCAATATCAATGATTATTATTACTGATATTAAGTGATATGCTGTCATGTATCTAATTTAATTGGGTCAATATCCAATGCATATTTTTTGAGATATGCGGTTTTTACTGTGACCGTTCGATTTTAGATGCTATTGAAGTGTTCTCGAAAGTTGCTCATACTTAAATAATCGTATCTCAAAAGTCAGCGTGTCAATACTAATGAAATTTATTACTGATATTAAGTGATATGTTGTCATTTATTTAGTTGAATTGACGTGATATCCAATGTATAATTTTTGAGATATTTGTTTTGTTGTGATACTTGAAGAATTATCAATTCCTATCTCAAAAACTAGCGTATCAATATCAATGATTATTATTACTGATATTAAGTGATATGTTGTCATGTGTTCAATGTAATTGGGTTAATATCCAATGCATATTTTTTGGGATATGCGTTTCTTACTGTGACCGTGTGATTTTAGATACTATTGAATTGTTCTCGAAAGTTGCTCATACTTAAATAATCGTATCTAAAAAGTCAGCGTGTCAATACTAATGAAATTTATTACTGATATTAAGTGATATGTTATCATTTATTTGGTTCAATTGAGTTGATATCCAATGTATATTTATTGAGATATTCGTGTTTTAGTGATAATTGAAGAATTATCAATTCCTATCTCAAAAACTAGCGTATCAATATCAATGATTATTATTACTGATATTAAGTGATATGCTGTCATGTATCTAATTTAATTGGGTCAATATCCAATGCATATTTTTTGAGATATGCGGTTTTTACTGTGACCGTTCGATTTTAGATGCTATTGAAGTGTTCTCGAAAGTTGCTCATACTTAAATAATCGTATCTCAAAAGTCAGCGTGTCAATACTAATGAAATTTATTACTGATATTAAGTGATATGTTGTCATTTATTTAGTTGAATTAACGTGATATCCAATGTATAATTTTTGAGATATTTGTTTTGTTGTGATACTTGAAGAATTATCAATTCCTATCTCAAAAACTAGCGTATCAATATCAATGATTATTATTACTGATATTAAGTGATATGTTGTCATGTGTTCAATGTAATTGGGTTAATATCCAATGCATATTTTTTGGGATATGCGTTTCTTACTGTGACCGTGTGATTTTAGATGCTATTGAATTGTTCTCGAAAGTTGCTCATACTTAAATAATCGTATCTAAAAAGTCAGCGTGTCAATACTAATGAAATTTATTACTGATATTAAGTGATATGTTATCATTTATTTGGTTCAATTGAGTTGATATCCAATGTATATTTATTGAGATATTCGTGTTTTAGTGATAATTGAAGAATTATCAATTCCTATCTCAAAAACTAGCGTATCAATATCAATGATTATTATTACTGATATTAAGTGATATGCTGTCATGTATCTAATTTAATTGGGTCAATATCCAATGCATATTTTTTGAGATATGCGGTTTTTACTGTGACCGTTCGATTTTAGATGCTATTGAAGTGTTCTCGAAAGTTGCTCATACTTAAATAATCGTATCTCAAAAGTCAGCGTGTCAATACTAATGAAATTTATTACTGATATTAAGTGATATGTCATCATTTATTTGGTTCAATTGAGTTAATATCCAATGTATATTTATTGAGATATTCGTGTTTTAGTGATAATTGAAGAATTATCAATTCCTATCTCAAAAACTAGCGTATCAATATCAATGATTTTTATTACTGATATAAAGTGATACGTTGTCATGCATTTAATTTAATTGGGTCAACATCCAATGCATAATGTTTGAGATATGCGTTTTTTACTGTGACCGTGTGATTTTAGATGCTATTGAAGTGTTCTCGAAAGTTGCTCATACTTAACTAATCATATCTCAAAAGTTAGCGTGTCAATACTAACGAAATTTATTACTGATATTAAGTGATATGTGGACATTTATTTAGTTGAATTGACTTGATATCCAATGTAAAATTATTGAGATATTCGTTTTTTAATGACACTTGAAGAATTATCAATTCTTATCTCAAAAACTAGCGTATCAATATCAATGATTATTATTACTGATATTAAGTGATATGCTGTCATGTATCTAATTTAATTGGGTCAATATCCAATGCATATTTTTTGAGATATGCGGTTTTTACTGTGACCGTTCGATTTTAGATGCTATTGAAGTGTTCTCGAAAGTTGCTCATACTTAAATAATCGTATCTCAAAAGTCAGCGTGTCAATACTAATGAAATTTATTACTGATATTAAGTGATATGTTGTCATTTATTTAGTTGAATTGACGTGATATCCAATGTATAATTTTTGAGATATTTGTTTTGTTGTGATACTTGAAGAATTATCAATTCCTATCTCAAAAACTAGCGTATCAATATCAATGATTATTATTACTGATATTAAGTGATATGTTGTCATGTGTTCAATGTAATTGGGTTAATATCCAATGCATATTTTTTGGGATATGCGTTTCTTACTGTGACCGTGTGATTTTAGATGCTATTGAATTGTTCTCGAAAGTTGCTCATACTTAAATAATCGTATCTCAAAAGTCAGCGTGTCAATACTAATGAAATTTATTACTGATATTAAGTGATATGTCATCATTTATTTGGTTCAATTGAGTTAATATCCAATGTATATTTATTGAGATATTCGTGTTTTAGTGATAATTGAAGAATTATCAATTCCTATCTCAAAAACTAGCGTATCAATATCAATGATTTTTATTACTGATATAAAGTGATACGTTGTCATGTATTTAATTTAATTGGGTCAACATCCAATGCATAATGTTTGAGATATGCGTTTTTTACTGTGACCGTGTGATTTTAGATGCTATTGAAGTGTTCTCGAAAGTTGCTCATACTTAACTAATGATATCTCAAAAGTTAGCGTGTCAATACTAACGAAATTTATTACTGATATTAAGTGATATGTTATCATTTATTTGGTTCAATTGAGTTGATATCCAATGTATAATTATTGAGATATTCGTTTTTTAGTGATACTTGAAGAATTATCAATTCATTTCGCAAAAACTAGCGTATCAATATCAATGATTATTATTACTGATATTGAGTGATATGTTGTCATGTGTTAAATTTAATTGGGTCAATATCCAATGCATAATTTTTGAGATATGCATTTTATACTGTGACCGTGTGATTTTAGATGCTAATTGAAGTGTTCTCGAAAGTTGCTCATACTTAAATAATCGTATCTCAAAAGTTAGCGTGTCAATACTAATGAAATTTATTACTGATATTAAGTGATATGTTGTCATTTATTTAGTTGAATTGACTTGATATCCAATGTATAATTTTTGAGATATTTGTTTTGTTGTGATACTTGAAGAATTATCAATTCCTATCTCAAAAACTAGCGTATCAATAAATCATTGATATTGTTATTACTGATATTAAGTGATATGTTGACAGAAAGTCTGCGTCCCTATCTCGCAGGATGCTGTAGCTCCTCCTGAATTATTGCATGAAACGCCGTGATTATATTATTAGTCTAGAAACATAATTCCCGGCTGCTCCTCATTGCGGCGCCGATAATTTAATCTGCATGAGCTATAAAAGACGCCACACCCCGGTGTTATCGAATCAAGCCTCGGATGTGCACTCCGCTGCCACTTATCTCCCTCTCGCGAGTGGATATTGTTTCGGGGGTGCGGAGCTTTATGGGCGAGTCGTCCGCGAGCACTTGAGGTCCTGAAAGCTTGCCGAAGAGAGGCCTAATTACGAGGGCCGTTTCAGCCGACACCGGCGCGTGTTGGATCCCAAGCAGCTACTTCCGGTGGCGAGGAGAGGGGGTGTTTGCCGGTTACGGTACAAAACATAGCACAATTTGAGAGTACAGTTTCAATTTCTTTGGATTCTTAGAGATTTACCATTAATATAAATGTTTGAAGCACCATTTCTTTGGATATTTAGAGATTTCAGCAATTTCAAATTGCATCCATGTAAACCACCCAAAATGATTCTTTTTGGGTTTTCGAATTCTCAATTCCTCATTCGAGTTTGGGAATCTCCGGATTAGAGTAATTATTTCCGACGACGCTCCAAAAAGATCACCAAACGAACGACCAAGAAATACATTTAGCGGCGAATCCTACCGACTGCGCCATCCGGAATCATACATATAGGGGCCATGTGTACAATCTTGGATTATAAAAAAATATTTTACAGATTACGAAAAACTAATTTCCTCCAAAGTGCTCCTCAGCCGACCGGTTTCTTTCCCGTTTTGGAAACCGTCAGATGAATTCGGTTGGGGTTTTTTCAGGCCGCTTCCGCCGCCCAAAAACTGCAGATCCGTCCCCATCGGGGCCCTGACCGGACATGATTGCCGCCGGGGGAAGCCACCCTGGCCGCCCCCGCCCGGCGGTTAACGAGCTCGCGAGATCGAAAGTCGCCTCCCTTTTTTTCTTCCTCCTCTGCGCTTCTTCTGCCTCCATGCACACACGCACACACACATATGCAGGGATCCTCTCCCGTGCGGGATTAGGGATGCACGGGGAGCGGCAGCCAATCGTTAGGGGAGCGGCGGAGCGGAACGCCGGTAACGAGCGGCCGCCAGGCTTCGCGGCGGCGGCAATTAAGGCTGCCGCGAGCGACTGACCCCCCCCCCCCCACGTGGGATGGGCGGGGGCAATCACGGATCCGGCGGCGTCTCAGCAGGATTGAATCCTGGACCTGGCGATATTGGATCGGGGCGCGACGCCGGAAAGATCCCATCGCTTACGAGAAATATGATTGCGCCGTATCTCCTCCGCAGCTAAATAAATACAATATTGCCCGGGATCGGATACGAATCTGATAAGAGGCGGGGGCGGCCGAACGATAAGGAGGGAAGCGCAGACGATTTCTGGGACGACGCTCCAGAAGATCACCAAACGGACGACCGAGAAATACGCTTCAGGTCTTGCGGAGAATCCTACCGACTGCGCCACCCGGAATCATACATATAGGGGCCATGTGTACAATCTTGGATTATCTATGGAGCGTGAGCCAATCTCTACGTATACGTATGTGCAACCAGTGCATCCGAGATAACTGAGCCCAAGTTATTCTTAACATAAATATCGGTTATCAATCACTGAAATTTCAGAAAAATTTCTCTATAGGAAAATTTTATGCCAGATTTGTATACAGTATGCCTAACGATAATTCCTCTGAAAATTTGATGACGAATATGTCTAAAATAAATGCGAAAATCGAATAATTAACTTTCCGAGATGACCATTATCGGTTATAAGTCGCTGAAATTTCAGAAGATTTTCCCGATGGATATTTTGAAAATTTTATACCAGATTTGTACACAGTATGCCTAACGATAATTCCTCTGAAAATTTAGTGACGCGTATGTCTAAAATAAGTGAGAAAATCGAATAATCAATTTTCCATGTTGACCATTATCTGTAATCAATCACTGAATTTTCAGAAAATTTTCCTGATGGTAATTTTTAAAATTTTCTGCTAGATTTGTATACAGTATGCCTGCTGATAAATCCTCGGAAAATTTGATGACGCTTATGTCTAAAATAAATGAGAAAATCGATTAATCAACTTTCCAAGTTGACCATTATCAGTCACTGAATTTTCAGAAAATTTTCCCGATGGAAATTTTTAAAATTTTCTGCTAGATTTGTATACAGTATGCCTGGTGATACATACACGGAAAATTTGATGACGAGTATGTCTAAAATAAGTGAGGAAATCGAATAATCAATTTTCCATGTTGTACATTATCGGTTATAAGTCGCTGAAACTTCAGAAAATTTTCCCGATGGATATTTTGAAAATGTGATGCCAGATTTGTATACAGTATGCCTGAATATAATTCCTCAGAAAATTAGACTACGAGTATGTCTCAAATAAGTAAGAAAATCGAATAATCAACTTGCCAAGTTGCCCATTATCGGTTATCAGTCACTGAAATTTCTGAAAATTTTCTCTACAGGAAAATTTTATGCCAGATTTGTACACAGTATGCCTAACGATAATTCCTCTGACAATTTGATGACGAGTATGTCTAAAATACGTGAGAAAATCGAATAATAAACTTTCCAAGTTGACCATTATCGGTTATCAGTCACTGAATTTGCTGAAAATTTTCGCAATGGATATTTTGAAAATTTTATACCAGATTTGTATACAGTAAGCCTGAAGATAATACCTCTGAAAATTTGATGACAAGTATGACTAAAATAAATGAGAAAATCGAATAATCAACTTTCCAAGATGACCATTATCAGTTATCAGTCAGTGAATTTTGTGAAAAGTTTCTCTATAGGAAATTTTTATGCCAGATTTGTATACAGTATGCCTAACGATAATTCCTCTGACAATTTGATGACGAGTTTGTCTAAAATAAGTGAGAAAATCGAATAATCAACTTTCCAAGTTGCCCATTATCGGTTATCAGTCACTTAAAATTCTGAAAATTTTCCCGATGGATATTTGGAAAATTTTATACCAGATTTGTATACAGTATGCCTAACGATAATACCTCTGAAAATTTGATGACGAGTATGACTAAAATAAGTGAGAAAATCGAATAATCAACTTTCCAAGATGACCATTATCAGTTAACAGTCACTGAAATTTCTGAAAAAAAATCCAACGGATATTTTGAAAATTTTATACCAGATTTGTACACAGTATGCCTAACGATAATTCCTCTGAAAATTTAGTGACGCGTATGTCTAAAATAAGTGGGAAAATCGAATAATCAATTTTCCATGTTGACCATTATCTGTAATCAATCACTGAATTTTCAGAAAATTTTCCCGATGGAAATTTTGAAATTTTTCTGCCAGATTTGTGTACAGTATGCCTGATGATAAATCCTCGGAAAATTTGATGACGAGTATGTCTAAAATAAGTGAGGAAATCGAATAATTAATTTTCCAAGTTGAACATTATCGGTTATAAGTCGCTGAAATTTCAGAAAAATTTCCCGGTGGATATTTTGAAAATTTTCTGCCACATTTGTGTACAGTATGCCTGCTGATAAATCCTCGGAAAATTTGATGACGAGTATGTCTAAAATAAGTGAAAAAATGGAATAATTAACTGTCTGAAAAATTCTGAAAATTTTACCTATAGATATTTTCAAAAATTTTATAATAGATTTGTATACAGTATGCCTAACGATAATTCCTCTGAAAATTTAGAGACTCGTGTGTCTAAAATAAGTGAGAAAATCGAATAATCAATTTTCCAAGTTGAACATTATCTGTTATAAGTCACTGAAATTTCAGAAAAAAATCCCGATGAATATTTTGAAAATTTTATGCCAGATTTGTATACAGTATGCCTAACGATAATTCGTCTGAAAATTTATTGACGCGTATGTCTAAAATAAGTGAGAAAATCGAATAATTAGCTTTCCAAGTTGATCAAGCTTCATTTTTTTAGTTCACAAGCTTCAATTTACTTAGTTCAGAAGCTTCAAACTTTTTAGTTCAAAATCTTCACATTGTTTTAGTTAACAAGCTTCAATTTTCTCATAGAAGCTTTAAACTTTTTAGTTCAGATGCTTCAAACTTATAAGTTCCGAAGCTACTTTTTTACCTCACAAACGTTCAAGTTCAAGTTTAAGTTTTCTTAGTTCAGAAGCTTCATTCTTTAACTTCGCTAGCTTCATTTTTTTTAGTTCAGAAGCTTTAACGTTTTAGACTCCCTATAGACTATTTTGCTTTCCTTTTGTAAGCATACACCGAACAATTTTTGTGGAAGACAGTAAGACCACGTATGAACAACTGATTACTAACAACAACAATACAACCACCAACACCAACACCACCACCACCTCTACCACAACTACCATCTCTACCACAACCACCACCTTCACCGCAATCATCACCTCCATGCCAACGGCCATGTCCACCACAACCACCACAACCGCCACCCCCACTGCAACCACCATCTCTACCACAACCACCACCTTCACCGCAATCATCACCTCCATGACAACGGCCATGTCCACCACAACCACCACAACCGCCACCCCCACTGCAACCACCATCTCTACCACAACCACCACCTTCACCGCAATCATCACCTCCATGACAACGGCCATGTCCACCACAACCGCCACCTCCACTGCAACCACCATCTTTACCACAACCACCACCTCTACCACAACCACCATATCTACCACAACCACCACCTTCACCGCAATCATCACCTCCATGACAACGGCCATGTCCACCACAACCGCCACCCCCACTGCAACCACCATCTCTACCACAACCACCACCTTCACCACAATCATCACCTCCATGATAACGCCATGTCCACCACAACCACCACAACCGCCACCCCCACTACAACCACCACCACTACCATTTTTTAATCTTGTTTTATTGTTTTCTTTTATAATATATTTTTGGTGCCTTATCTGTAATAATTATGGTAATAATGTATATATGTATGGTAATAATAATAACAATATAATTACGGTAAAAAGAAGAATTTGTGTTATAATTTTATGAAGTTAACCAAATATGCCACAGGTGCAGAAGCAGCAGGGGCTGTTATTACTGTTATTATTGCAAACTACTAATGCACGTGTCTTCGCCTAGGAGTTAGCCCCTGGGGGCGGCGCACGTGCCGTTTTAACGGCCCCATCTCTTCGGCGCCGTGCGCCGTAATACGTGCAATTAGCGCCGCGACGCCGCCGGGGCCTTTCATCTTCCCCGACGTCGCGTTTTATGGGCGACCGGCGTCCGACCCGATTGTGCGCCGCCGCAAGAAGAAGGGGGCCATATGATAATGGTGCCCCACTAATCATACACATATTGTGTTACATGCGGAGGATCGGGGATAAAGGCCTCCCCGACGAGGCTTTGTCGTCCCCGACAATGGCATTTGGCGCGCGTGTGTGTGTCTCGGGGGCTTATGTGTGCGTGGGGCCGTGCATATTAAATTTCGGGGGCACAATTCTGCATCAATTATTCATCGATCCGCCGGGAGAACAAAGATCCAATTGCGGTCCGCAATGTTTTTTCGCCGCTCGGAGACACGAAAAATTGCCCGGCCAATTGTCATCTGGGCCTGGTAATTCAATCGCCTGCGCATTCGGTTTTCATAAAAGAGAGGTTTCATTTGCCCCCAAGCTTTTCACATGCGATAAAAAAAGGCCTTTGGGACGGTTTTATATTTGTTGTTTTATATTTATTCGGCATATTAAATACATTTATTTTGGATTTCGCTTATATACCCAATTTTTTTTTCAGTATATTTGTATTTCTGTTAAGCTCAAGTTTGTAAGAGGGTAGTACAATATACTGAAACTTACGGCGCAAAGATCAGTTAGGCAATTCATTTGTCAAAATGTCGTATGATTTTTGGAAAAATTGTAATGATTTCTATTGAAATTTCAACAATTTATTATAAAATTTTAATCATATCAATGTTTCAAAAAATTCTGTCGAAATTTAAATGATTTCTATCAAAACTTCACCGAGTAACGCTAACATTTTAATTTTTCTGTAAGTTCAATTATTACAAAATTTCAAAATGTTAATTACTTTATCAATATTTCTGTAAAAATTTTAATTATCTCTATCATATTTCAACAATTTATAACAAAATTAAGTCAAAATTTTCGTGATTGCTGTCAAAATTTAACAAGGTATAGCATATTTTAAGTTTTCTGTCAAAATTTCAATTATTCCTGTCAATATTTCAATGATTGGCACAAATTTAAATGTTTCTGTTAAAATTTCAATTCGTATTTTAAAATGTCAATGAATTTCATCAAAATTTAAATGATTGCTATTGAAATTTCAACAATTCATTATAAAATTTCAATCATTATATCAATGTTGCAAA
Organism: Othius punctulatus; assembly: GCA_951805005.1. NCBI lineage: Eukaryota > Metazoa > Arthropoda > Insecta > Coleoptera > Staphylinidae > Othius > Othius punctulatus. The sequence goes on along the minus strand of OX638142.1, from coordinate 84,412,429 downwards.
AAATTGTGTGGAAATTTAAATGAATCCTATCAAAACTTCACCAAGTCATGCTAACATTTTAATTTTTCTGCCGTAAATTCAATTATTATAAAATGTCATCATGTTAATTACTTTATCAATATTTCAATATATCTGTCAAAATTTTAATGAACTTTATCATCATTTCAACAATGATAACAAAGTTTAGTCAAAATTTTCGTGATATCTGTCAAAAATTTAACAAGGTATGGCATATTTTAAGTTTTCTGTGAACATTTCATTTATTGCTATTAACATTTCAATGACTGACACAAATTTAAATGTTTCTGTCAAAATTTCAATTCATATTTCAAAACGTCAATGATTTAAATCAAAATGTAAATGATTTCTATTGTAATTTCAACAATTCATAATAAAATTTTAATCATTATATCAATGTTGCAAAAAATGTGTGGATATTTAAATGATTCCTATCAAAACTTCGCCAAGTCATGCTAACATTTTAACTTTTCTGCCGAAGTTCAATTATTATAAAATGTCAAAATTTTAATTACTTTATCAATATTTTTGTCAAAATTTTAATGATTTCTATCATAATTTCAACAATTGATAACAAAATGTAGTCACAATTTTAGTGATTTCTGTCAAAAATTTAACAGGGTATAGCATATATCATCTCTATCATAATTTCAACAATTGATAACAAAATTTAGTCACAATTTTAGTGATTTCTGTCAAAAATTTAACAAGGTATAGCATATATTAAGTTTTCTGTCAAAATTTCAATTAATCCTGTCAACATTTCAATGACTGACACAAATTTAAATGTTTCTGTTAAAATTTCAATTCGTATTTCAAAATGTCAATGATTTTAATCAAAATTTAAATGATTGCTATTGAAATTTCAACAATTCATTATAAAATTTTAATCATTGTATCAATGTTGCAAAATATTGTGTGGAAATTTAAATGATTCCTATCAAAACTTCGCCAAGTGATGCAAACATTTTAATTTTTCTGTAAGTTCAATTATCATAAAATGTCAAAATGTTATTTACTTTATCAATATTTCTGTCAAAATTTTAATGATCTCTATCATAATTTCAACAATTGATAACAAAATTTAGTCAAAATTTGCGTGATTTCTGTCAAAAATTTGAACAAGGTATAGAATATATTAAGTTTTCTATCAAAATTTCAATTATTCTTGTCAACATTTCAATGACTGGCACAAATTTAAATGTTTCTGTTGAAATATCAATTCATATTTCAAAATGTCATAGATTTTAATCAACATTTAAATGATTGCTATTGATATTTCAACAATTCATTATAAAATTTTAATCATTATATCAATGTTGGCAAAAATTGTGTGGAAATTTTAATGATTCCTATCAAAACTTCACCAAGTCATGCTAACATTTTAATTTTTCTGCCCTAAGTACAATTATTATAAAATGTCAAAATGTTAATTAGTTGATCAATATTTCTGTCAAAATTTTAATGATCTCTATCATATTTTCAACAATTGATAACAAAGTTTAGTCAAAATTTGCGTTATTTCTGTCAAAAATTTAGCAAGGTATAGCATATATTAAGTTTTCTGTCAAAATTTCAATTATTCCTGTCAACATTTCAATGACTGGCACAAATTTAAATGTTTCTGTTGAAATATCAATTCATATTTCAAAATGTCATAGATTTTAATCAACATTTAAATGATTGCTATTGATATTTCAACAATTCATTATAAAATTTTAATCATTATATCAATGTTGCAAACACTTGTGTGGAAATTTAAATGATTGATATCAAAACTTCACCAAGTTATGCTAAAATTTTAATTTTTCTGTAAGTTCAATTATTATAAAATGTCAAAATGTCAATTACTTTATCAATATTTCTGTCAAAATTATAATGATCTCTATCATAATTTCAACAATTGATAACAAAATTTAGTCAAAATTTACGTGATATCTGTCAAAAATTTATAAGGTATAGCATATTTTAAGTATTGTGTCAAAATTTCTATTATTCCTGTTAACATTTCAATGACTGGCACAAATTTAAATGTTTCTGTTAAAATTTCAATTCGTATTTCAAAATGTCAATGATTTTAATCAAAATTTAAATGATTGCTATTGAAATTTCAACAATTCATTATAAAATTTTAATCATTATATCAATGTTGCAAAAAATTGTGTGGAAATTTAAATGATTAGTATCAAAATTTCACCAAGTCATGCTAACATTTTAATTTTTCTGCCGTAAGTTCATTTATTACAAAATTTCAAAATGTTAATTACTTTATCAATATTTCTGTCAAAATTTTAATGATATCTATCATAAGTTCAACAGTGATAACAAAGTTTAGTCCAAATTTTCGTGATTTCTGTCTAAAATTTAACAAGGTATAGCATATATTAAGTTTTCTGTCAAAATTTCAAATATTCCTGTCAACATTTCAATGACTGACACCAATTTAAATGTTTATATTAAAATTTCAATTCGTATTTCAAAATGTCAATGATTTTAATCAAAATTTAAATGATTGCTATTGAAATTTCAACAATTCATTATAAAATTTTAATCATTATATCAATGTTGCAAATAATTGTGTGGAAATTTAAATGATTCCTATCAAAACTTCACCAAGTCATGCAAACATTTTCATTTTTCTGCCGTAAGTTCAATTATTATAAAATGTCAAAATGTTAATTACTTTATCAATATTTCTGTCAAAATTTTAATGATCTCTATCTTAATTTCAACAATTGATAACAAAATTTAGTCGAAATTTTCGTGATTTCTGTCAAAAATTTAACAAGGTATAGCATATATCATCTCTATCATAATTTCAACAATTGATAACAAAGTTTAGTCAAAATTTTCGTGATTTCGGTCAAAAATTTAACAAGGTATAGCATATATTAAGTTTTCTTTCAAAATTTCAATTATTCCTGTCAACATTTCAATGACTGCCACATATTTAAATGTTTCTGTTAAAATTTCAATTCGTATTTCAAAATGTCATAGATTTTAATCAAAATTTAAATGATTGCTATTGAAATTTCAACAATTCATTATAAAATTTTAATCATTATATCAATGTTGCAAAAATTTGTGTGGAAATTTCAATGATTCCTATCAAAACTTCACCAAGTCATGCTAAAATTTTAATTTTTCTGCCCTAAGTTCAATTATTATAAAATGTCAAAATGTTAATTACTTTATCAATATTTCTGTCAAAATTTTAATTATCTCTATCATAATTTCATCAATTGATAAGAAAATTTAGTCAAAATTTACGTGATTTCTGTCAAAATTTTAACAAGGTATAGCATATATTAAGTTTTCTGTCAACATTTCATTTATTCCTGTTAACATTTCAATGACTGGAACAAATTTAAATATTTCTGTTAAAATTTCAATTCGTATTTCAAAATGTCAATGATTTTAATCAAAATTTAAATGATTGCTATTGAAATTTCAACAATTCATTATAAAATTTTAATCATTATATCAATGTTGCAAAAATTGTGTGGAAATTTGGATGATTCCTATCAAAACTTCACCAAGTCATGCTAACATTTTAGTTTTTCTGCCGTAAATTCTATTATTATAAAATGTCAACATGTTAATTACTTTATCAATATTTCTGTAAAATTTTTAATTATTTCTATCATAATTTTAACAATGATAACAAAGTTTAGTCAAAATTTGCGTGATTTCTGTCAAAAAATTTATAAGGTATAGCATATTTTAAGTTTGCTGTCAAAATTTCAATTATTCCTGTCAACATTTCAATGAGTGGCACAAATTTAAATCTTTCTGTTAAAATTTCAATTCGTATTTCAAAAAGTCATTGATTTTAATCAAAATTTAAATTATTTCTATTGTAATTTCAAAAATTCATTATGAAATTTTAATCGTATCAATGTTTCAAAAAATTCAGCCGAAATTTAAATGATTCCTATCAAAACTTCACCAAGTCATACTAACATTTTAAATTTTCTGACGTAAGTTTAAATATTGTATCAACATTTCATTGATTTCAGTAAAAACTTCTGTCGGAATTTTAACAATTTATCCAAAATTTAAACAAGTTGTCCAAAATTTAAACAATTTGTCTAAAATTGCAACAATTTGTCCAAAATTGCAACAATTTGTCCAAAATTGCAACAATTTGTCCAAAATTGCAACAATTTGTCCAAAAATTCAACAAGTGATAAAACAATTGATTTTGTATAAATGCTTTTTTGAAGAATATTTGGAACTACATTCCCAAACGATACTTATACTGGGCACTTACTTCGAATACTAAAAAATTGTACAAAATTACAGTAAAAAAAAATCAAAAATATCACAATTTTATTCAAGTACACTTATGAAGTCTAAATTTCAGCAAATTTCGGTCCATTCATTTGCATTTCCGGATTAAATAAATACAGCAGAGATTAATTGTTTTTCGTGCATTTATCGTGTTTTGCTGATAATGTCTAAAGCTGACGCCAATCTGCCTGCGCCCTCGGCCCTGAGGCGAAACTTTTCCCCGGAATTAATTCAATTCGCCCCGACTTTGCCCGGCCGGGACGCGTCTCTGGGAAGTTATCGCCGCATACGGGGGCGGCTAATCGATTTATCGGCTAATGATTTAATCAGGCCGCCCCAAACTCGCGCGTTTTTCCGGCGAGCTAAGCGGTTCTCAGGGCGGCGCTTTTTAAACTTGTCCGAAGGCAAACTTCGTGCCCGATATAAATTAGATAAGTAACGGGGGATGGGGATGTGGCGCAAACTTTTCGCCCTCCCCCACCACCGCCGCCGCCGCCGCCGCCGACGAAACTCCATTTGAATTTATGATTATAATGCGAAATATATTTTTTCGCAAATACCGCCGAGGGAGGATACAAGGGGTTGGAATTCTCCTGCAGCTATCGTTTGCCCAACTCATTTTAAAATCAATTTGTTTACGGATATCAGTTTAACTATTGATTTATTGATAATAATGATCGTAGCAAATATGCGAATGAAAAAAATAACAATAACATCAATAATAACATTGATTTTTATTACATATTATGTACGAATGTAAGGCACGATAGTAGATAAAACAAAACAGATTCTGGACCAACCCCAGAGTTGGTCCAGAGTTATATCTATATTACATGTTGTTTAATTTTGACTAGTTTCAGCGGTTTATGCCAAACAAATTGATGAAACATTGCTAAAAATTATTATTATTATTATTAAGTATAATGTATTTTTGCTTTACCTGATAGTGAGTAGATAAAACAACACAGATTCTGGACCAACCCCCCGCAGAGATTTCGATTAATTTAATTCGCGGTTTGATTCGCGATAATCGGCTGAATTTGCGGGTTATTACACCATTGAAGTGGCTGATTCGCGTTTTAATGCGATAATCGCGACAATTATCCGCAAATTATCCGCGAATCAAACCGCGAATTAAATTAATCGAAATCTCTGCGGGGGGTTGGTCCAGAATCTGTGTTGTTTTATCTACTCACTATCAGGTAAAGCAAAAATACATTATACTTAATAATAATATTAATAATTTTTAGCAGATCAATTTGTTTGGCACAAACCGCCGAAACTAGTCAAGATTAAACAACATGTAATAAAGATAAAAATCTTTTATTTAAATATTAGCAGTACGTATGAAATAACGATCAAAAAAATCCAATGAGGCCAATAAGGATATGATCATAGACACAAATGTGATCCTGTTCTTCAGAAAGACAGATAGATGTGTTCGTCGTGTTCACGATACTTTTAACATCGATATCTCGAAATCTTCATCTAATCATATTTTTGATCATAATAATCTAGCGTAATTAACTGGAATGGAAGTTATGATCATAGACACAAATGTGATCCTGTCCTTCGGAAAGACAGATAGATATTATGTGTTTGTAGTGGTCACAACACTTTTAACATCGATATCTCGAAATCTTCATCTATCTCTATTTTTGATCATAATAATCTAGCGCAATTAACTGGAATGAAAACGCAAGGTGATAATAATTTGCGACGCAATATAATAATAATAATTTACGAAAGATCTACAAAAGTGTGGGATGCAGTATGTGCACGACGTTTTTCAAAATATGGGATAGATTAATCGGTTGTAATGTTACACAATATGAGCTATACAGATAATTTGCGGCATCAGTGAAAAAGGGAGATTGTGTGCGTGCAAGTCAGACATTTTGAAGAGTTAAATGCAAAATGTATGTGATACATTGAAAAATATAGGAAGAATCACACATCAGTAGATAGGCTACACCGGTTCTGGAACAATTTCCCATAAGGATTTACTCGCATAAGTTTTTTCATTCGTTATGCCAGCAGCAATCGTCGTTGTTATATTGTTTTATATATATATATATATATATATATATATATATATATACAATCTAAGAACCCTAAGATCTAAGACCTATACCCCAATCGTCGTTGTTGTGTTGTTGTTGTTGTTATGAAAACGACGCAGGCTGATATTATTATCATAATCGAATCGCTGATTGCAGAAAAGGTAAACGTCAGTGAAGTAAAGTTACTGCGTCAGAATCTTTACCAATTTCTGTGAAATAATTTTGAAATAATTTTGAAAATTGAAAAAAATTGAAATGTTTACGAATATTTACGAATTTTCCTGAAATGACTTTGTAAGTATTACTATTGTAGCAGTTATTATAATAATCATTACCATTTATGTGCCTTAATGTTTACGAAATTCCCTGAAATAACTTTGTAACTATTACTATTGTGGCAGTTATTATAATAATTATTACCATTTCTGTGTCTGAATCTAGACGAATTTCTCTGAAATAATGTTGTAATTATTAGTATTATAGGTGTCACTATAATACCTATTAACATTTCTGTGCCTGAATTTGACTTTTTTTCTTCTTTTAATTATTACCATTATTACCATCAGGTATAATAATAATTACTGCTTGTGTGTCTGAATCTTGACAAATATCTCTATAATAATTTTGTAAAAATTAGTATTATAGGTGCCATTATAATAATAAATATTACCATTTATGCGTGTGATTCTTGATGAATATTTCTGATTTTTTTTTTTTCAATTATTACCTTTAGGTGTAATAATTATTACTATTGTAGCAGTTATTATAATAATTATTACCATTTCTGTGCGTGAATGTGACGTTTTTTTTTAATTCTTATAATTATTACCTTCAAGTTTAATAATAATTAATGCTTCTGTGTCTGAATCTTGACAAATGTCCCGCAATAATTTTGTAATTAATAGTATTGTAGCTGTCATTATAATAATAAATATTACCATTTTTGCGTGTGATTCTTGACGAATTTCTCTGAAATATTTTTTTCAATTATTACCATTAGGTGTAATAATTATTACCCTTTTGTGTCCGAATCTTGACGAATTTCTCTGCAATAATTTCGTAATTGTTAGTTATATGGCTGTCATTACAACGCTTATCGCCTTTTCTGTGCCTGAATTTGACGATTTTTTTTTCTATTAATAAATACCATCAGGTATAATAATAATTAATGCTTCTGTGTCTGAATCTTAACAAATGTCTCTGCAATAATTTTGTAATTATTAGTACTATAGGTGCCATCATAATATTAAATATTACCATGTCTGCGTGTGATTCTTGACGAATTTCTCTGAAATATTTTTTCAATTATTACCATTAGGTGTAATAATTATTACCCTTCTGTGTATGAATCTTGACGAATTTCTCTGCAATAATTTCGTAATTGTTAGTATTATGGCTTTACAACACTTATTACCATTTCTGTGCCTGAATATGACGATTTTTTTTCTTTTAATAATTACCATCAGGTATAATTATTCCTGCTTCTGTGTCTAAATCTTGACAAATATCTACAATAATTTTGTAATTATTAGTATTATAGCTGTCACTATAATACCTATTACCATTTCTGTGCCTGAACTTAACTTTTTTTAATTCTTTTAATTATTTCCATTAGGTATAATAATAATTAATGCTTCTGTGTCTGAATCTTAACAAATGTCTCTGCAATAATTTTGTAATTATTAGTACTATAGGTGCCATCATAATATTAAATATTACCATGTCTGCGTGTGATTCTTGACGAATTTCTCTGAAATATTTTTTCAATTATTACCATTAGGTGTAATAATTATTACTCTTCTGTGTCTGAATCTTGACGAATTTCTCTGCAATAATTTCTTAATTATTAGTATTATGGCTGTCATTACAACACTTATTACTATTTCTGTGCCTGAATTTGACGATTTTTGTTTCTTTTAATAATTACCATCAGGTATAATAATTATTCCTGCTTCGGTGTCGAAATCTTGACAAATATCTGCAATAATTTTGTAATTATTAGTATTATAGCTGTCACTATAATACCTATTACCATTTCTGTGCCTGAACTTAACTTTTTTTAATTCTTTTAATTATTTCCATTAGGTATAATAATAATTAATGCTTCTGTGTCTGAATCTTAACAAATGTCTCTGCAATAATTTTGTAATTATTAGTACTATAGGTGCCATCATAATATTAAATATTACCATGTCTGCGTGTGATTCTTGACGAATTTCTCTGAAATATTTTTTCAATTATTACCATTAGGTGTAATAATTATTACCCTTCTGTGTCTGAATCTTGACGAATTTCTCTGCAATAATTTCTTAATTATTAGTATTATGGCTGTCATTACAACACTTATTACTATTTCTGTGCCTGAATTTGACGATTTTTGTTTCTTTTAATAATTACCATCAGGTATAATAATTATTCCTGCTTCGGTGTCGAAATCTTGACAAATAACTGCAATAATTTTGTAATTATTAGTATTATAGCTGTCACTATAATACCTATTACCATTTCTGTGCCTGAACTTGACTTTATTTTTAATTTTTAATTATTACCATTAGGTATAATAATAATTAATGCTTCTGTGTCTGAATCTCAACAAATGTCTCTGCAATAATTTTGTAATTATTAGTACTATAGGTGCCATCATAATATTAAATATTACCATGTCTGCGTGTGATTCTTGACGAATTTCTCTGAAATATTTTTTCAATTATTACCATTAGGTGTAATAATTATTACCCTTCTGTGTATGAATCTTGACGAATTTCTCTGCAATAATTTCGTAATTGTTTGTATTATGGCTTTACAACACTTATTACCATTTCTGTGCCTGAATATGACGATTTTTTTCTTTTAATAATTACCATCAGGTATAATTATTCCTGCTTCTGTGTCTAAATCTTGACAAATATCTACAATAATTTTGTAATTATTAGTATTATAGCTGTCACTATAATACCTATTACCATTTCTGTGCCTGAACTTAACTTTTTTTAATTCTTTTAATTATTTCCATTAGGTATAATAATAATTAATGCTTCTGTGTCTGAATCTTAACAAATGTCTCTGCAATAATTTTGTAATTATTAGTACTATAGGTGCCATCATAATATTAAATATTACCATGTCTGCGTGTGATTCTTGACGAATTTCTCTGAAATATTTTTTCAATTATTACCATTAGGTGTAATAATTATCACCCTTCTGTGTCTGAATCTTGACGAATTTCTCTGCAATAATTTCTTAATTATTAGTATTATGGCTGTCATTACAACACTTATTACTATTTCTGTGCCTGAATTTGACGATTTTTGTTTCTTTTAATAATTACCATCAGGTATAATAATTATTCCTGCTTCGGTGTCGAAATCTTGACAAATATCTGCAATAATTTTGTAATTATTAGTATTATAGCTGTCACTATAATACCTATTACCATTTCTGTGCCTAAACTTGACTTTATTTTTAATTTTTAATTATTACCATTAGGTATAATAATAATTAATGCTTCTGTGTCTGAATCTCAACAAATGTCTCTGCAATAATTTTGTAATTATTAGTACTATAGGTGCCATCATAATATTAAATATTACCATGTCTGCGTGTGATTCTTGACGAATTTCTCTGAAATATTTTTTCAATTATTACCATTAGGTGTAATAATTATTACCCTTCTGTGTATGAATCTTGACGAATTTCTCTGCAATAATTTCGTAATTGTTAGTATTATGACTTTACAACACTTATTACCATTTCTGTGCCTGAATATGACGATTTTTTTTCTTTTAATAATTACCATCGGGTATAATTATTCCTGCTTCTGTGTCTAAATCTTGACAAATATCTACAATAATTTTGTAATTATTAGTATTATAGCTGTCACTATAATACCTATTACCATTTCTGTACCTGAATTTGACGATTTTTTTTCTTTTAATAATTACCATCAGGTATAATAATTATTGCTACTTCTGTGTCCGAATCTTGACAAATATATGCAATAATTTTGTAATTATTAGTATTATAGCTGTCACTATAATACCTATTACCATTTCTGTGCCTGAACTTGACTTTATTTTTAATTTTTAATTATTACCATTAGGTATAATAATAATTAATGCTTCTGTGTCTGAATCTCAACAGTTTTTAATTATTAGTAATGTAGCTGCCATTATAATAATAAATATTACTATTTCTGCGTGTGATCTTGACGAAGTTCTCTGAAATATTTTTTCAATTATTAACATTAGGTGTAATAATTATTACCACTTCAGTGTCTGAATCTTGATGAATTTCTCTGCAATAATTTCGTAATTATCAGTACTGTAGCTGTCATTATAATACTTATTACCATTTCTGTGTCTGAATTTGACGATTTTTTTGGATTTAAAAAAAATATTACCATCAGGTATAATAATCAGTACTGCTTCTATGTCTGATCATGACAAATATCTCTGCAATAATATTGTAATTATTAGTATTACAGCTGTCCTTATAATAATGTCATTGCCCTTGTAAGAGTGTCATTTCTGCGTGTGATTCTTGACGAATTTCTCCGAAATATTTTTTTTCAATTATTACCATTAGGTGTAATAATTATTACCACTTTTATGTGTGAATCCTGACGAATTTTCTGTCGGGTGTAAATCAGCTGGTGTTTTTGGGCCATGCGTCTCCCGCTCGACTTTACGTGTGTCGGGACCGTTAAAAATCAATCCGCCGCCCGTTTTTGGGGCCACAAATCTCCGCGGAAAGTAAAATATGGCCCCATGGCCCGCGGCACGCTCCGCCACGACGCGCGGGTGAATTAGGGGAATCCGGAGCGATTTATGCCCTCGGCTAGGTGAGTTATAAGAGTGTCTGCAGTTATGTTGGGCGAATCGCAATTGCCAGCGTAGTACGTGAGACTGCAGATTCCCAAGTCTCGAAACGTTTCGGGAGGTTTATGGCGACAGAAAACCGGTTTGCAATCGAAAATTGTTTTTCTAGTAATGATAACAATAATATAAATTAGAAAATCAATGTCCCAAACCGCTACTTTATGATAATTGAAAAATAATACACTTTTTTCTTAAATTACGGAAGAGAACCCACTGGATTGTGCCGAAATCGGCACTAAAATAGCCTGTTATTGTACAGTTTTGTTGTTAGTTTTCGTTGTTATTGTATAGTATGTGCAACTTAGTTTGCATACATAACATAAGCCCAAATAGCAAAACTAACTATCATGAATAAATTTATAAAACAAATTAAAACAAAACAAAATAATATAAACAAATGAACGAAACAAAGAGAAATCAAAAACAAATTAATATAAACAAATGAACGAAACAAAGAGAAATCGCCAGTAGATCGTGCCGAAATCGGTAGTAAATCAGCCCATTATTGTACAATTGTGTGCAACATTGTTTGCATACATTAAATGTATTGTGTATGCAAACAAAGTTGCATATAATCGTACAATAATAGGCTGCCCGTGGCAATGTAGCAGTTGGGAAAATTAAGCAATCCATGGGCAATAGTAGGCCATGGAAACAAAATGAAATAAATAATTGAATGAAACAAAACTTGTTATAAACACAAACGAGTTACAAAAATCGGCAGGTACTCGTTTATATTACTATGTTATGTATTAAACAATTTTCAAAATTATTAGTGTCATAGTTACTAGCAATGATGTATTAAACATAATTGCTTTAACTGTTTTAATGACAATTTTCATTTTTTGTTATACAGGGTTGTCCAAAAAGATGTTACCAATATTATGGGATATGGGATTATATAGTACCAAGGAGTACGTGTCGAAAGAGTGTGTTATAAAAATAAACAGCAATCCCACATAAGTGCTAACATCTTTTTTGACAATATTCCATATATGACATATAATCCCATATTCGATTTAAGTGGTAACATCTTTTTGGACAACCCTGTATATTCCTATTGATCTGCCACATCTGTATATAACAACATGAATTTATATATTGTTATTATTATTTATTAATAAACCACGATGACCTTAGGTAATTCTCAAGTATAAAATATTGCTACAGATGTCTGAAAATTATTTGTTGCAAAAAGAACTTGAAATTATTTAAATAGAACAGTTTTTTTGCGGGCATTGTGCATCAAATACAATATCAAATATCAATCAAAAACAACGTGAAAAAAATCAAATTAATTTTCACTACAAAATCATCTGTAATAAAAGAATCAAATTAATTTTCACTACAAAATTATCTATAATTTGACGTACCTAATGCAACTTTGTGTTACAGCTCAAATTATGTAAAACCATGATAAATTATTCTAACTTTTTTGTACCACGTTGATTTTAGGTAATTCTTAACTATAAAATATTGATACAGATGTCTGAAAACTATTGGCTGTAAACAAAAAACTTAAAATTATTTAAATAGACCGTTTTTTTTTTGCTGGTATTGTGTATCAAATACAATATCAAATATCAATCAAAAGCAACGTGAAAAGAATCAAATTAATTTTCACTACAAAATCATCTGTAATTTGACTACCTAATCCAACTTTGTGTTGCAACCCAAATTATGGAAAACCATTATAAATTAATCTAATTTGATTGCACCACGTTGATTTGAGGTAATTCTTAACTATACTTGACTAGGTAATTCTAACTTCTCTATAAAATATTGATACGTATGTCTGAAAACTATTGGTTGCAAAAAGAACTTGAAATTATTTAAATAGAACAGTTTTTTTGCGGGCATTGTGCATCAAATACAATATCAAATATCAATCAAAAACAACGTGAAAAAAATCAAATTAATTTTCACTGCAAAATCATCTGTAATAAAAGAATCAAATTAATTTTCACTACAAAATTATCTATAATTTGACGTACCTAATGCAACTTTGTGTTACAGCTCAAATTATGTAAAACCATGATAAATTATTCTAACTTTTTTGTACCACGTTGATTTTAGGTAATTCTTAACTATAAAATATTGATACAGATGTCTGAAAACTATTGGCTGTAAACAAAAAACTTAAAATTATTTAAATAGACCGTTTTTTTTTTGCTGGTATTGTGTATCAAATACAATATCAAATATCAATCAAAAGCAACGTGAAAAGAATCAAATTAATTTTCACTACAAAATCATCTGTAATTTGACTACCTAATCCAACTTTGTGTTGCAACCCAAATTATGGAAAACCATTATAAATTAATCTAATTTGATTGCACCACGTTGATTTGAGGTAATTCTTAACTATACTTGACTAGGTAATTCTAACTTCTCTATAAAATATTGATACGTATGTCTGAAAACTATTGGTTGCAAAAAGAACTTGAAATTATTTAAATTGGCCAGTTTTTGTGGGCATTGTGTATCAAACACAATATCAAATATCAATCAAAAGTAATGTCAAAAGAATCAAATTAATTCAATTAAATTTAAAATCATCGGTAATTCGACGTAATCCAAATTTATGTTGCAACCCAAAGTATGGAAAACAATTATAAATTAATCCAATTTTTTTGTTACGTCTAGTTATAATTAGTTATAATTAGTATGTCTACTAATTATATCAATACGTAAAAGTTTGAGATTTGAAGTTTTCAAGAAAAATTCTAAAAAGATTAAGTTAATGTCTAATATTCTAATATTTTTATAAAAAATCTAATTATTAGAATCTAATATTTATAATATAATATTGTAGTCGAATATTTTTGTAATCAAATAAAAACATTATAATCATTTTCACAACGCTCAAAGAATAATAAATAAAAACATTGTATTATGATTCTTTTGAAGTAATGAAGTAACTAATGAAGTAATATTCATACTTCCTGTTAAAGTAGTCCTGGATTGGGGTCGATAGCCCAATAAAGATCGATTATATATATATAATCCTGGTCCTGGTTTAGTAAAGTAAAGTTCCTATAGTTTCTCAAATGTTTATTTATTTGCCTGACTAGTTTCGGCCTATTATGGCCATCTTCAGAGGCTAATTTATGTATTTATATTCAGTATTATTACAATTTAAATTTATTCAAATTGTAATGTTTGAGTGACATATCACTTAATATCACAGTAATAAGAACTTATTACTTTACCAGGAAGTACGAAAAAAAAAACCTAATTCAATATGGATATATTGGATATTCATAATGGATGAAACTATCATAAAAAAAATGTTTTTATTGAATTAAATAAACAAACACTTAGCTTTGTTTATATCACACTCGCTTATTGAAAAATAGTGACTATAGTTTCGATCATTGACTGATCATTGTCAAACTTAAAGTTTTTGTTTAATTTCATTATGTATCACGAAGTAGATGTCTGCAATATTAACCAATTAATATTTTTGTATTTTTTGTTACAGGTGAGTGGCTTGATACCTTATGGAACATAATCAGAACATACAGAAATCAGTTCTGTAATATGGATTTCGTACAATTTGAGTTACGTAAGGTAAGATACGAGGAGCAAATGAATATTTAAACTTTCTCTTGTGTACACAATTTATTATATCAATCTGCGTAAAAACTTTACGTGAAATTTATTTATTTAAACCAGGTCTCACATCTACTAAGGCCCAGTTGTATGAACGGAGATCAGCTTGATCGTGGTAACCTAGGACCTAGGATCCTAGGATTCCTAGGATGGTATTCAGTAACCTAGGATACAATTGTGCCAATAATGGTATCCTAGGTAACTGAACCATAGTCAAACTGATCTACGTTCATACAACTGGGCCTTACGCCCAGTTTTACGATCGTGGATCAACCTTGACTATGGTTCAGTTACCTAGGATACAATTGTTAATACAATGGTATCCAGTTGTATAATCGTGGATCATCCTTGATCGTGGTTCAGTTTCTAAGGATACCATTGTATTAACAATTGTATCCTAGGTAACAGAGCCATGGTCAAGGTCAATGTTGATCCATGATGGTACTACAGGGCCTTAGAAACTGAACAACGATCAAGGATGATCCACGATTATACAACTGGGCCTGATACAGTTACGTATCTGACGGTTTCGGATTAGGAGACTAGAATAACGGATTTAGCTTGAAGTTTCTAAGCTTTTGGTGAGCACGTCGAACCGGTAGTTATCCTCAAATCAGGAATGATCGATATTTTTGTGATATATACTGCTATGTTGTTGTTGAGTTTAATTGTTATTTTGTCACACGTTTGTTCGGCAAATAAGATGGTCGAGTGTGGCATTTTATTGTAAATGTAGTATTATTATTTATAATACGGCGACGCTCGAGTGTTGTTAAACTTTTTCGCATCGGATATGCCGCAAACAATCACCTCTAGGGCTGTTGCTATTCGCTCACTACAAACTTTTGAAGTGTGTAGTGAGCGAATCTACAGAATTTAAACAATAATCCTAACAATTATAAACTCCTATTTACATCTGATTTAAATTAACCCTAACTAATTATACGTGGCGGATGGGTGAGCAGCACAAAAAAGCCAAAAAAAAAACTAATTATACTTAATCTGGTCTCGTCACCGGTTTATTGGCTTCATAATATCATCACAATACATATATTTATAAGTGATTATTAGTGTAATTGCCCCAACCTAATTAAAGTAAGAATCCTCAAGTAGATAAGCTATGCTGCTTCTGGACTAATTTCCCATAAAAATAGGCGTCTAAATTTACTTCCCGTAGGCGACTAAATTTACTTTTTTTAAACTTTTTCTGGAAATGCGACAGGTGTGAGACATCTGTGGGACATCTGGGTGTAAGGCACATGTGTGACTGTCGTGAGACATGTGTTAGACACCTGTGAGACAGCCGTGAGACATGTGTGAGACACCTGTGAGACATGTGTGAGACACCTGTGAGACAGCCGTGAGACATGTGTGAGACACATGTGAGATAGTCGTGAGACATGTGTGAGACACCTGTGAGACAGTTTTGCATAGAATATATGCAGGGGTGTGAGACACCTGTGAGACATGTAAGGCACCTATGAGACACGTGTGAGACAGTTGTGAAACATCTTTCTGACACATGTCCCACGACCGAAAGGCTCGGCATTTAATTTACAACTGGCGGGTTGTTACTTAGTTTATAGCAAGTTTATGTAATTACCTTCGTTCTTTCATTACAGTTTTTGTTTGGCCTTATACGACTCGGTTGACGACCTCGTCGTGTAATCGTTTGCACCCATGTTACAATAAAGCGTTTATAGTACAGTAGTAACTGTTTGAGACAATTTCTAATTTTGATTAAAAATATTTCTGCGCTTTGATTATAAACCACCCCTAAAGTCGTCCTCCGTCAGTTTTCACCCTTGTTTGCGCGGAACGGGGCTTGCTTGTTCGCGGCGCAATAAACTCCCCCGGTGCGACAACGGGAAATTATGCCTGGAGACGAGTCCTTTCGCTGCACCTGTCCCCGTTTCGTTCTCTTCATTAGACGTCTTCACTGGCTGACGGCGAGATTTACGACGCTGACGAGACAGCCAAGCCGCGGTGAATAATCGCGCAGTGCACCGCCGAACCGCCCGGCCTGTTCGAAATTAAAATTACACCCCCACGGGGTGAACGCAACAAGCGGGGCGGGCGATAAATTACCCGCCAGCCCCGTTGCACGCGACCGTCGCAATGAACTGCAAACAGCCGAACTACACCATTAATTTCCCCCGTGGGCGTGCGCCCGCGATTTTTCAGCCGGACGTTTTATCTGTACGTGCAGAGCCATTTTTTGCCGGATTGATGATCATTAAAATTCAGCGGCTTTCAACGTTCCCCCAGAGAATCGTACTCGTCGGTTTAATAAGAAATGCGATACGTTTTGCAAGGAAAAAAAACGGACGTTTTTCAAAACAAAACAGTTGGCTCAAGATCGAGACATTTTTGTATAATAGGATATTTTGTATAATAGGAATATGGAATATGGATATGGTGATAAGAGCCTGTGAAAGAAAGTTAAGAGAAACATCAATAATTTTTTGTTAAGGTAGTTCTTTTTCCAATCGTCGCCTTAACTTGACGCCATAGTTAATACATAGATTTTCGCCATTTTACCTACTAATAATAGTAATCACTTACATAACATACCGTATTTTTATTGGTCAGGAACCGCAGCCTATATATTGAACTCATATCCGAAGATGGCATTGGCATCAAATGATTTCCCCACCTAGAAAGAGTATTCTTTTAAAAATGTATATTAACTGTAATTGCAAGGACTTACCCGAGGAGCATCTCCCCTTCCCCCGCCGGTTGTTCTCACCTTAACCAGATATCTTTATATCTGTAATGATTGTTTTAATGAGAGGTATGTCCTTGTGTCCTTTATAACTACAGTAGTTGCATTAAAGAAAGGTATGTCTTTGTGTTTTTTATAACTACACCAATTGCATTAAGGAGAGGTACGTCTTAGTGAGTGTATTAAGGAGAGGTGTGTCAATGTGTCCTTTACATCTATAGTGATTGTATAAAGGAGAGGTATGTCCTTGTGTCCTTTATAACTACAGTATTTACATAAATGAGAGATGTGTCCTTGCGTCCTTTATATCTAGAATGATTGTTTTAAGGAGAGGTATGTCCTTGTGTCCTTTATAACTACAGTAGTTGCATTAAAACAGGGTATGTGCCTGTGTTTTTTATAACTACAGTAGTTGCTTTAAGGAGAGGTATGTCCCAGTGATTATATTAAGGAGAGGTATGTCCTAGTGATTGTATTAAGGATAGGTGTGTCCGTGTGTCCTTTATATCTTTATATCACCTGTAAAAAGTATTCTTTTATTAATGTATATTAACTATAATTGGAAGGACTTACCCGAGGAGCATCTCCCCTTCCCCCGGGTTGTTCTCACCCTAACCAGATACCTAGGCATTCATCGCTTCGTCCTTTAATTTATGCAAATACTATGATTTACCTCGATGTGCACTGACACCCATCCTATATGTGAATTATCCAGTCCACCTTCAAATAGAAGGACACTTCTCCTCCACATGAGTACTGCAGTTCTCATTTTCAAGTAAGGACTCTTCTCCTTTACACGAGTACTCGAGTTCTAACTTTCATGTAAGGACACTTCTCCTCCACATGAGTACTACAGTTCTCATTTTCATATAAGGACTCTTCTGAGTACATGAGTACTCCAGTTCTAACTTTCATGTAAGAACTCTTCTCCTTTACATGAGTACCGTAGTTATAAACGATGCAAGGACACGCCTCTTCTTAATGCAAGCACTGTGGTTATAAAGGACACAAGGACACACATGTCTTTTATGTAAATACTGTACAAATGACATAGGACTCTAAGGAATTATCCTTAGAAGAACACTTCTTCTTCACATGAGTACTCCAGTTCTCACATTCATGTAAGGACTCTTCTCCTTTACATGAGTACCGTAGTTATAAAGGATGCAAGGACACGCCTCTTCTTAATGCAAGCACTGTGGTTATAAAGGACATAAGGACACACCTGTCCTTTATGTAAATACTGTACAAATGACATAGGACTCTAAAGAATTATCCATAGAAGAACACTTCTTCTTCACATGAGTACTCCAGTTCTCACATTCGTGTAAGGACTCTTCTCCTTTACATGAGTACCGTAGTTATAAAGGATGCAAGGACACGCCTCTTCTTAATGCAAGCACTGTGGTTTTAAAGGACACAAGGACACACCTGTCCTTTATGTAAATACTGTAGTTATAAAGAATACAAGGACATACCTCTCCTTTATACAATCACTATAGATATAAAGAACACTCGGACACACCTCTCCTTAATTCAATCATTAGGACATACCTCTCCTTAATACAATCACTGGGACATACCTCTTCTTAATGCAAGTATTGCAGTTATAAAGGGCACAAGTAAATACCTCTCCTTTATGTAAATACTTATTACTTACTAAAAAAACCTATTTACTGTTTTTATTTCGCATCTCAGTATTCCGGTGTTTTCTTTCTCCTTCTGTTTGTATTTTTCCATGTGATTGTCCTTATCCGTTGTTGTTGTCTTTATCCCGCTGCCCTTCTCCATTTTCTCTGTTAGTTTGTTGTAAGATCACCTGTTAGTTTCATGCCCTTTACTGATTTATCCCAACCATATACCTGTCCACTTATTCCAATGTTTCTGTATCCAATTCTTATATCCCTTTAGCCCTTCTCTTACATCCCTTTAGAATTCTTACAATTCTTCCCTTTAGCCTTTTCTTCCCTAGCTATGCTTCTGATTTACTTTTGTACTAGTCTTTTCTCCCTGGTTAAGTCGTTGTCTATGTATATTAGGGTGTCCGTTATTTCAGACATCGCGATTTTTTTTTTTTGAGGACTATGCAAATTTCTTGTTTTCATGGTAAATAAGTATTTTGAATTGAAAACTCATTGGCAACTGTTTCCCATTTCCAATTTCCCATTGATTAACTTGGGAAAATCGCCTTTAAACGCTCAATTTTTTTTTTACAAATTGTAGGTCTTCTTATATGTCAGCATACCGTAGAAAAACTTCAAAAGCAGTGTATTAAATACAAGATTTTTTTTTCTTGCAACAAGAAAACCATTTCTGGTTGCGAATTTTCGGTCTGTTACACTAAAAATTTAATTTATTATTATTATTATTACTTATTATTAATGAAAAGAAAATTGAGCTGTTAAAGACGATTTTCGTATATTACTCAAATGGGAAATTTAAGTTGTCTGCTAAGGCACGCGAAAATACGATTACCAATGAGTTTTTTTTTAAATTTCAAAATAGTTATTTGCCATGAATTGAAGATATTTAACTAGTCCTCTAAAAAAAATCGCGATTTGGGAAATAACGGACACCCTAATGTATATCCTTATCCTTTTAAGGCCCAGTTGTATGATCGTGGTTCATCCTTGACCGTGGGTCAGTTTCTAAGGGTAAGGGTGTATGAACAATTGTATCCTAGGTAGCTGAACCATGGTCAAGATTGATCCTCGATCGTACAACTGGGCCTAAGTCCTTTTTTCCTCCATAATTTGTTCCTTCATTTCCCATGACTCTATTTCCGCTATTATAATTCGTTTCTCTTTGTTTTTGGGAAATAACGGACACCCTAATGTATATCCTTGTGTTTTTCAAATTACTTTTTTTCTTCATAATTTGTTTCTTCATTTCCCATGACTCTACTTCCGCTATTAGAATTTATTTCTCTTTGTTCATTATAAATGCTTTCTATACCTTTTCAAGTTCAAATTGAGACCAAGTTCAAATTGAGACCAATCAATTTCAAATTGAGACCAATCAAGTTCAAATTGAGACCAATCAATTTCAAATTGAGGCCAATCAAGTTCAAATTGATGCCAATCAATGTCAAATTGAGACCAATCAATTTCAAACTGAGACTAAACAAATTCAAATTGACACCAAACAATATCAAGTTGAGAGTTGATATCAAGTTGCATTACTTGATATTGCTTAGTGTCAACTTGATTTTGTTTAGTCTCAATTTGAAATTGATTCGTATCAATTTGAACTTGATTGGCCTCAATTTGAAATTTATTGGTCTCAATTTGAAATTGATTGGTATCAATTTGAACTTGATTGGTCTCAATTTGAACTTGAAAAGGTATAGATCTTGGTTTTCACCTTTTCTGTCAAGAAAGTCTCCTCAACTTTATGTATCTGTGTTTCGTTTGCAGTTATTCCCATGATTACAATGTTGTGTTTCCTCTTTAGTTTTTCATCTCTTTCGGCTCGTTCTTTAATTGTTCAATTCAGAATTGAATTGTTCAATTCTGCTTACTGGCTCCTGTTTTTCTTGGGCCCATTCTTTTCTTTACTCTCATTTCTTGTTTTAAGTCTCTTATTTTTTCTTTTTATATCCTTATGTTTTTGAAAGTACCTTTTTCCTTCATAATTTGTGTCTTTATTTCCCATGACTCTATTTCCGCTATTAGAATTCGTTTCTCTTTGTTCATTATAAATGCTTTTTAAATCTTTGTTTTCACCTTCAGTTTTTCTGCCAAGAAAGTCTCCACATCTTTTTGTACCTGTGTTTCGTTTACAGTTATTCCCGTGATTACAATGTTTCCTCTTTAGGTTTTCATCTCTTTCTGCTCGTTCTTTAAATTGTTCAATTCTGCTAACTAGTTCCTATTTTTCTTGGGCCCATTCTTCTTCTTTACTCTCATT
The DNA here is from genome assembly GCA_951805005.1 of Othius punctulatus. NCBI lineage: Eukaryota > Metazoa > Arthropoda > Insecta > Coleoptera > Staphylinidae > Othius > Othius punctulatus. The sequence goes on along the minus strand of OX638142.1, from coordinate 84,390,929 downwards.
TCTTGTTGTAGCTCTCTTATTCTTCTTTTAGTTCATTTGTGTTCCTCGCTATTTCCGTTACTATATTTCTCATGATGTCCTTTAGAAGATCATCGTGTTTTTGTCGTTCATGAGGCTACCTCGATTTTTTTTCTTCCGTTTATTTATTGATGATGCGTTGCTTCCCCTTGTTCTCTTCCTTCGCTTTCCTTTGCTTCGGTGAACGTATTATTTTCTTGCTTCGATTAAATATTTGATCTTCTATGTTGACTGTATTTCACGTCATGTCCTTTAGAAGATCATGTTTTTGTCGTTTATTAGGCTACCTTGATTTTTGTTCTTCCGTTTCTTTATTGATATTGCGGGGGATGGGGGCAAAAACCCCCATAAATCGTATCGTAATTAACAGGACTGGCTAATTTATGGGCGCTGAACTCCCACAAAAGGGCGCCTGTAAGGACTCTTCTCCTTAACATGAGTACCGTAGTTATAAAGGATTCAAGGACGCACCTCTTCTTAATGTAAGTACTGTGGTTATAAATGTGGTACAAAAACGCCCGTAAATCGCGTCGTAATTAACGGACCCAGCTAATTTATGCGCGCTGAACTCCCACAGAAGGTCTCCCGATGGATCGCCACCCCCGCCAATTAATCGCGATTAAGAAGCGAAAACTTACCGCTTCTGCCTCCAGGATTACTCCTGGAGGTACTGGAGGAAGCTCCAGGTGATCGATGCGAGCTCACACGTCCCCCACAGGAGGCGGTCGCTCGTCAAATATTTACGCATGTTTTTATGGGTGACGGGTGTCGAGGGATCGTGGGGAAAATGCGAATGAAAGATTAAGTGCCCTGGAGTCGATTACGACGACCGCGCCGAAGAGGGAGGTGGACCTCTCCAGCTTATGGGATGTCTGAGCTTTTTGCAGTCTTTACACGAGCACAAAAAAAAGGAGTGGACAGTGAATAGGGCCGTTATGTTGTACTCAAACGAAAGAATATTCTACAAAATTTCATACACTTCGACGAATGTATTTGATCGAATGTATGACAAGGAGTGGACAGTGAATTATATTTTTATCAAATGAAAGATATTTTTGCAAAATTGCGCCCACTTTCACGAATGTATCGAAATATCCCAGTGTGATGACCGGCTTAGGGTCGCTTGGGTCGCCATGTGAGATCAGACGGGGTTCCGATGTATCACGGTGGTGATTCCTGATCTCGGTGCAGTGGGATCAATTAGACACTTACTGGTAGTAGTACATGTTTATTTACTAAATGGTTAGCGTGACAGCGTACAGCTAGAGTGACACGAATACGTCATCTCTCTACACTATCTATCTACTATCTATCTTATGCTAGATATTTATATCTACTGTGATGGCCGTGTAGGTTCCTTGCGTAGTGGTCGTATGCAATACGGCAACCTTGCGTGCTTGCAGTATTCCGTTATTGTTGTCGTCAGCACAACAATGCCTTGACCTGCAATTGTATTGCATTCCGCCACACCAGTAAGTTTTTGAAAATTGAAGAAAAATATCGCCATTTTTTTAAGTTTTCATAAATATTCACCAGACGACTTGTTACCTTCCTAGAAGATGAATACAATGACTCAATTCATGTCTCCAAACGTCTGACAAGATGTTGGACCTGGCAGAAGAAGGGATATCTGTGTAGTATACATAGGTATAGTGTTTTTACTTGAAATTGAACATCTACCTACGAAGGGTGTTTATTGCGGTCCATTGTGCGAACGGAATTTTATGACGGGTAATGGGAAGAGAACAGAGTCCAGAGCCTCTTCGCAGCACGCCATAGAATGGAGAACTCTTGACCGTAATAAACCCTTATTGCAGGTATATTTTCAATTTGAAGTGAAAACACTATAATCTTAAAGAATCATAACATTGATTGCCCAAGTTACCTACTGTGCTCAAAACATCTGAAAAGATTTTGGACTTGGCAGAAGAAGAAATATCTGTGTGGTATACATATGTGACGTACCTGAAGGGCAATCAGCGCGTTAGGCCGTGGAGCGAGTGGAGGGTCCCTTCGAAGTAGTGACGAGGGCCAGGCTCTCGGTGTCAGAGAGTGGGGGGGTTAAAAAAAGGCTCCACGTAATTTTAACCTCGTTGCTACTTCGTCGCAAAGGGTGGCTCCACCCTACCTGCGTGGGTGGACGGCAGACAGTCAGCGAAGTTCAGAAATCACGAACTGTCACATCGCTGACCATTTGGCGCCAACACCACCAGATTTAAATCTCGCAGTGAGAATAGAAAACTGAAACTGAAATAAATGCCCGATCGAGAAAACGTGGGGGGAACAAAAAATAACAGGTGTGAATTTTGTAGTGTAAAATATCGGCGTTTATTCACACAAACGACGGACACCGTGTCTGCGCTCCTGAAATAAATACCTCCGCACGCAACCCTTTCACGCAGGGTTCACTCTATTCGGCCGAATATAGCAAGCTCCTGATCGCGCGATTCAAGGGGCCGACGGAGCGACTTCTCTTACACAAGCGCAAAGCACGTACGGCACGCAACACGTAAACGCAACTCTTACACAAAAGAATAAACGATATGTCAATAAGGAATTAAACGGAGGTCTGGCTCAATTGAGACCACAAAAAAAAAGTATCAATATCTATATATATATCTCTGGATATCTGGCCTGTGTTCCTGGTGGTCTTCGCTGGCGGCTGGCTACAGCTCCGGAAGGGCGGCGGTTTGCGTCGTGGACGCCTAGCGCTCGATTCCGGCCTCCAGCCAAGATGATCGCGGCCTCCAGCCAAGAATGGTTTGGCCGAGCTACTTAGCCCGTAACAAAACGCCTGCAAAGCACATGGCCTTAGTAACAATGGCCGGACACGTGGCTTCACGAAAAGGAAAAGAAATATCGGGCTTAACTACTTACTCAGGTGTTATGAGCGTTTAGTCCCTTGCCCTGTACTTGGTGCCTCAATCCCCTCAAGGGTGGTTAACTGAGTCCCCGTTGGTTATCCCGTAAACCGGATGGTGGTACACCTTATCTCAACGGTTCTTCTGGCACGGCCGTACTGGACACGAGGTAGCTGAGTTCTGCCGATGGCGGCTGCTCGCCGGCGAATTTAAAAATCGCACACATGGGAAACGCGTCACCACAACAAAAAAGTGCGAGCACGGTTGTCTACAGTGCAGGTCTATGCGCCAATTAATTATTAAAATGCAGTTTCTGCCAAAAATATTTCTGGACCGTTACACATAGGTACATGTATACATTGATTGCCCTAGTTACCTACTGTGCTCATTTTCCAACATAATTAAACTAGGTGTCCACTATATCGCAACTAAAGAATTTTGCACCCCCATAATACTCACTCCAAGTCGGAACTTCCACACAGGAACACAGTAAATTACTATCGGCTCAGCTTAACGCGGTTCTCACCCCCGCATCTGCGGTGCTCCCGGCAACAAGTCTCGCACGCACCCGGCGGCAGTGCGTCATAAATAACCCCCTCGAGCCTCCGCTAAATACGGCCCGATAAATCGACACCGATTGAAGGGCGTCCGATGATGAGTTATCAGCCCCCGGGCAGACGCAGCTGCTCCTCTAGGTATGAATAATTAATCTTGGTTAGGGTTTTCGGGGGCGCGGGGATTAATAAGGACCGCGCTCCTGGAACCTTTCTCCCGCCGGACAGGATGACAAATGGGCCCTCCTCGGACACACGCGCGCCGGCCAAATTGGAAATCTCCGGGCGCGCGTCGCCGCGACACTCTCGTAAATTAGTATTAATCAGGATGCTGGGGGTGGGTGCCTTACACAGATCATGTGTAAATTGGGGTGAGAATGGGGAGAGTATTCGTTATATATTAATAATAATGTGTAATTTCCTACTGGTGGCGAAGGTGATTAACAATAGCAGCAGATGTAGCCGTCGTGCAATATACTCAGTATGCCCGGGGGTGGGGGGTATAGACGGGGGGTCTATTCATAGACCCCCGTCTATGAATATGTAGTAATTTTGTTGGTAGTGTTTCGGAAATAACTGAATTCCCCAAAGGAACTTGTAAAATTTTTGTAGGTTAAGTTGTTTTCAATTTGAGATTTGAGGTTACATTTTTTAAATATCATTGTTGCCAGATGTAAAGTTTAAATTATTAAGTATACAATATTTAATAAATGAGGAAGTAGTAGATAAGCTATGCTGGTTCTGGACCAATTACCCATAAGTTGTACAGGGTTCTAAATTTACTTTCTTTCGTATAATTGACTCATAATGAGTCCGTTATAACACAACTGCGGTAATGAACTGCACTCCGTAACTCCATGAATGCCTTATCCATATGACAGTAACCAATTACACAGTAGCTGGCAGTAGGATCATCATTATTATGCAAGCAGTTGTAGATAAAATCCTGCAAACTTCGGAACGTGCCGCCCCCATTCCAGACGCTCTCTCCTGGCAATCCTTTTCGTCCAGGTGCCACGCCGTAATCCGACCACTTCCTCGCCGCAATCCCTCTCGTGGACGTCGAGGACGTCGAGGCCGGGACGGGTTACTTAGTGCGGCCGGGGGGCACTTAATTGCATTCATTTATTCATAATCGCCGGAATATAATGACGGGCACGTCACGACGAGCTACATATTTATGAGGTATGGTAATGCGTCGTTAGGCTCGGGCGCCGCGACGCCCCTCCCCCGTGTGCGAAATAATTATGTCCGCGAGCCTTGTTACGCCGAGTGGGCGTCCTCCTCGTCGGTTTTTGTTTTTTTTCAATCTTCGCAGGCATTTGAATTAACGACCGGCGCGCGCTTTCCCACGCGGGGGCGGGAAACTGCTCCACGCAGCGAATATTTCACCCTAATAGGCCCATAACAATGAAATTTGCATGCAAAGTTGTAGCAATATCTGTAATGCCGCGCAGTTTCTTCTGCGTACAGCCAGCCATTTGTCACCGGGCTCAGCAAAAGCTCGTATTATTTATGTACACTGGAAGACGCAGATTTGCTTTCCATCTCCAATGCACCAGTAAACGGCAACTTATCACAATATTAGTAATTTGTTACTGTTAGGCGGAAAGACCCCATGGGGTCGATAGCCCAATAAAGATTGTTTATATATGTTACTGTATTACTAAATCTTTAAAGTTCAGAAAAATAGATTGCCATAGTTAGGAAATAAAGGGAATCTTGAGCGGTGAGCTCCCATAAGAATCAACATTCATTTCCAGGTAGCTCTGATTTGGGTTGAGGGGAAAGGGATTTTCCTCCTTAAGCGGTAGTAGAGTGCGAGTGAGATTTCGAGGCAAAGAAAGAGTGGGATGCGACGTGTGCATGATGTTTTGAAAAATATGGGGTAGAGAATGGTAACATACCACGCAATATGTGCGAGATAGATAATTTGTTTCATAAGCAAAAAATAGAGGTTATGTGAGGGCGAGTGAATCGTACAAGTAACCTAGGCTAACAGAGCCGACTGTCACTGAATGGTGACGTACCACGCAATATGTGCGAGAGAGATAATTTGTTTCGTCAGCAAAAAAGAGAGATGGGGGGAAGGGATTTTCCTCCCTTAAGCGGTAGTAGAGTACGAGTGAGATTTCGAGGCAATGATAGAGTGGAATGCGACAGTTGCCTGACGTTTTGGAAAATATGGGATAGAGAATGGTGACTTACCACACAATATGTGCAAGATAGATAATGTGTTTCGTCAGCAAAAACAAGAGGTTATGTGAGAGCGAGTGAAACGTATTGAAAAGTAACCTAGCTTAACAAAGCCGACTATCACTGAATGGTGACGTACCACATAATATGTGCGAGATAGATTAATTGTTTCGTCAGCAAAAAAAGAGAGGTTATGTGAGAGCTTATTAACAATTAACCTAGCTTTTAACAGAGCCGACTGTCTCTGAAATATAAAGTCTGTTCCATTTTTATTTTTAACTAAGTTGGCTCTAAGACAGTATTGTTGGCCAATGCAAAAAGTCACTAGACTTAAAAAAATAGGTTATATTTAAAAAAATTAGGTTTTATTTTATGACAGTGGGCGTGGACAATGTTGCCAACAAATTGAGTATCTATTGAGTATAGAATTTAATTTGCTATTTTTATTTTACAAAAACAAATCAGTCAAATTATAATATAAAATATAGTTGATGATTGGTTTACTTAAAAAAACAGCACACTTGAATAATTGATGCAATAATTTAATTATTTTAATATATGCGTTGTTAGAAATCTGACTTTTTTTTTTCACTGTCAGATCATTTTTGTTGGTAAACCTTTACAAAATGAAACCACATCCTTCTGAGTTAAAAATAAAAATGGAACAAAGTATATCTTCAAATTTCATTAAAAGTTTCCGACATATTTATTACCTATTCCAAAATTTTGTTTAAATGAAAAAAAAAATCAACAAATTACATTTTCAGAGGAAAATCAATTGCTGCAGATAATGAGGAATTCTGATTATGGATTACATTTCATTGGAAATTGTTTGAAATATTTTCTATTTTATTATAAATTGCAACATTTTCTTGAAAAATGCAAAACGAAATTAAAATTTTATGGCAAATCTATATCATTTTCATTCTAAATTACAAATTACATAGTAAATATCGAGAAATTTTTATGGTCGTGTAAATTTAAGTAGAAATTCTATGTGTATTGCTTCTTATTCTATTCATAAATAACAATATTTCACTGGTATATAATTGCAAAATTGTGATGGCAAATTAAAAAATATTAAATTTCCATTATGTAAAACGAAAATGAAAATTTCAGTAATAGTTTTCGACATATTATTATAAATTGCAAAAATTCTTTACATATTGTCCAAAATAATCTCGAAATTCCAAATGCATAGTCAAATTATAATTTATAATAATAATTTAGTAAATTACAGCGGAATTTTGATATACATTTCACAAAAAATTGAAAAATTTAGAGTGATATTTAAAATGTCATAATGAGACTTAAGAGATATTTATTGCATGCAAAAAACTATCCAAGGGAATGTTGGCCGATTTTATTACAGAACGCAAAATTTTATTGACAATTGCAAAACAGTTCAATAAATAACAATTTCATGTAAATTACATGTATAATTTTCATTGTAAAATACCAATTTAATAGCAAATATTGAGGAATTTTTCTTATTGAGTAAATTTTAGTACTGATGATGAACTATTGTTTGTATTGCTTTTTATTTACTGCGTAAATTACAATATGTCACTGGAAATTGTAAAATTTTGATTGTAAATGTAAATGTAAATTAAAAATTATTACATTTCAGCCTATACAAAATAAAAATAAGCTGAATCACGTGTAAGGAAACTGATAAAATATACATATGAAACAAAACATAGTAAAACAGAGTAAATATACATAATATACATTTATAATAATAAAAATAACTGATAATTTTCGACATTTCTAATATAAATTCCAAAATTTCATTCCAAATTGCAAAAATAGCACATTACAATTTCACAAGCAAATTATTATAAATTACAGTGGACAATGAGTAGCTTCTATATTTATGAAAGCTTAAGTTTACCTCTGTTCTTTTCGCAAATTACAATATTTCAGTAGTAATTGCAAAATTGTGCTCGTAAAATAAAATATATTAAATTTCCATTATGTTAAACAAAATTTCAATAATAGTTTTCGACATATTTATTATAAATTCCAAAATTTCTTTCTTAATTGTCAAAATAGATCACAAAATTACAGGCAAATCATTGTAAATTACAGCGGATATGAATAATTTTGATTATGGATTATATGGCCACAAAAATAAAAATAAATAGATTGATATTTAACATTTGGCAATGAAATTATTTTTGCATTCCCAAAAAATTTGAACGAAATGTTCGGCGATTTTATTACAGAACAAATTTTTTTTGGAAATTGCAAAACAGTTGATGATACAACATGTATAATTTTCATTGTGAAAGACAAATTTAATAGTAGATATTGAGAAATTTTGATTATCGAGTAAATTTTAGTGCAGAACTTTTGTTTGTATTGCTTTTTATTTTCTTCGTAAATTACAATATGTCACTGGAAATTGCAAAATTTTGATTGTAAATTAAACACGTGTCAGGAAATTGATAAAATGTACATATGAAACAAAACAAGAGCAAATATACATAATATACATTTATAATAATAAATATAACTGTATATTTCTATTCACAGGTAAATCATTATAAATTACAGTGGACAATGAGTAGCTTCTATATTTTTAAATACTTCAGTTTACCTCTGTTTTATTCAAGTATTATCCTTTTGTGGATTATATTATTTCATCATTTAATATTTACATGCAAATAATTCTTAGCAACAATTACATATTCTGATCAGTTTCAGTTTTTACAGTATCTTCAGGAAACCGAGCCTGATCAGAGTTCAGAAAAAAGTTCAAACAGAACAAAAATATATTACAAAACAAATTAACCTAATAAAACAAAAGTGAAACAACATTAAAAAGAAAATCATAGCAGCAAATACAAGTAAAAGTAAGTTAATTCTTATGTTTCAACAGAAGCATTCTAGAATTTGAGAAATATATCTTTCAAGATAAACAGTTGAAATTTGTAAAAAAATATTATCTTTAACCGGAAGCAAACTAAATAATTAATACTTCCACTACAGCATTTATTAATAACAGCAACCTTTTACGTTGCAGGGTTGATAGCCCTGCGAACAACCCTCCTCCTTTCACAGCCGGGCTTGGGACCGGTCACAGCGGAGTTAATGTATATATATATATAGATATATGTTAATATATCTTTTACGTTAAGCAGTTATAAGTTACAAATAAGTTATAGATAAAAATTTATCCCTGAACAGAACCATTCTAATAGTTGATAATGTATGTTTCAGTTAAGCAATTAGAAGCAGGATTGGAATAAAGCATGATTTAAAAAAAAATTATAAATCAATTATTGTTATGATTGCTTTATATTTCTGATCAGTTTTTGGAAGGGTAGATGTGATTTATATCACTTGATTTACATCGCGATTTAAATCATATGATTTTTCAAAATAAATTCTTGAATTTGAACAAAAATTGATGATAACAACAAATTTCTGTGTATCTGTACCATGAGATGGACAAAAATTGAATGAAACATAAAATATGTTATCTATTTAAATGCATGTTAACTCTATAGTTACATTATATTTTTAATGTTCACCTATTGGAATACCCAAACAGTGCAAAAAAAGATTAATTTAAAAGAAATATATCAATTTTGATTTAAATTAATGATTTATTAAAAAAAAACAGTTGATTTAAATCATGACTTAAATCATCATTTAATTCAATTGATTTAAATCATGATTGAAATTAATTGATTGAAATCATGATTTGAGTCAAATGCTTTCAAATGATCCAAAGGATTGGATCATACCAATCCTGGTTAGAAGTAAGTGGAATATACTAAAGCCTATCTTTAAACAGAAGCACTATAAATTAGAAATATATCTTTTATATTAATTTTTTTTTTTTCTAATAGAAATATTATTTATATACATTAAGTATGGAATTCATTTATTATTTCGAAAATTAAAAATTCTATTGAAAACTCCTCGGGCACGTAGATTTCTAATTTTGCATATACCAACACATATTGTTATAAATCTGAAAATTTTATCTTCATTTGTTTTAAGGTCATCAACTTTTTTTTTAAATGGCAGTCCTAATAATTTATAATTTTATTTGATAGAGTCATATTGTCTGGATATATCGGCATACATTTTTTTACATTGCATAAGAAAATTTGGCTGAAATAGCAATTTTCTGAATTTATATTCGTGAGTGGAATTATGAATTGAAAAGGTGCTCAGTATTTATTGTTGACTATTGCCGCTATACCGCTATAATTTCAATATTAATCTACTCCACAGGTAACCTAGTTTATGAATTCATTGAGTGTTAACATCGTATTACAGCGATATTCTTGATAATGAAGGCAGATCCGGCGCAAAAAATATTTACATTATGGTGGATGCGCCGGGCACATGGTATACCCGGCGCATCCATCAAAATGAAAAATATTTTTTTCTAGCGAAATTGGTTCGATTATTCAAAATAACAATATACAGGGTGCTTCCACATTTTATTTCAGTATTCTACCAGCTGTAACAATTTAATAATTTTATATAATTGTCATTTTATATAATTGTATATAATTAATACTTTCACTACTTGCAGCATTTATTATAGAGTTGAAAATTCATTATTTTTAAACTGTTTCAGGTAACAGAAATATTTTTTTTATGGCGAACCCGGTTCAATTATAAGATGTAACAATATACAGGGTGTTTTAAAATTTAATTTCAGTTCTTTAGCCGCTGTAAAAATGTAATAATTTTAATATAATTAATACTTATACTATGGCATTTATTATGAAGTTGATTGAGTTGACATAACTCTAGGTTTCGATTATTTATATAATTTGAAGTAAACAATAATAATATACCCAGCTCCAATTCTCAATGGTTTCTAAGATATTAATAGCGTTATTCATAAAAATTAATCCTTATGAATGTTAATCCTCCCTATTTACCACTTCATGGTTTTTGACAAGTCAAAATAATACTTTTCGATATATTCGATACTTAATGCAAAAAATCTAATGTCCCAATATATTCCATACCATTTTTTTACTGAAAATCCAAAAACTGGGATCAAACCATTCCCCTCAATCCATGAAAACTCCCGTCCTAAGCTTCAAGATACTTTTAAACCGTGGTTTATCGGTGGTTTATCGGTGTTTTACAAATTGTTACCAAGGTTACTAAGATTCAACCACCGTTAAACCGCGGCTTAATTTTTTATGAATACCAGTGTTATTAAGACTAATAACTCTATTATTCTATGTCTAATCTAAGTCTAAGTAAACTAAGTCTTCTATTCTAAGTCTATGTTGTTAAGACTAAGACTAATAAGGAAAAACGACTATGTTTATAAAATTGACTATTACATTTAGTTGCCTTATTACATTAGTTTGCTTAATTTTTTTATGAATACCACTGTTATTAAGACTAATAAGTCAATTATTCTATGTCTAATCAAATTGTAAGTAATCTAAGTCTTCTATTCTAAGTATTTGTTATTAAGACTAAGACTAATAAGGAAAAATAACTATATTTATAAAATTGACTATTACATTTAGTTGCCTTATTACATTAGCTTACATTATTAAAAACAATAATAAGTCAACACAAATTCTTTCTGCCAAACAATCTGTAAGTTAATTCGTTCAATTGTTATCAGTCTATATTATTAACACTAAGACTAATAAGGAAAAACAGCTATATTTATAAAATTAACTATTACATTTAGTTGCCTTATTACATTAGTTTATATTATTAAAAACAATAATAAATCAAAACAAATTATTTCTGCCAAACAATTTGTGAGTTAATTCATTCAATTGTTATCAGTCTATATTATTAACAGTAAGACTAATATGGAAAAACAACTATATTTATAAAATTGACTATTACATTTAGTTGCCTTATTACATTAGTTTATATTATTAAAAACAATAATAAATCAACACAAATTCTTTCTGCCAAACAATTTGTCAGTTCAATTCTTATCATTTATAAGAGTTATTAGTCATGATAATGCTGCTATGCTAATGCACCGCAATAATACGGAAACTTTATCTTATAATTGAAATGAAATATTTGAAAAATGAATTCATTGGTTTTATTAAGTGATCAAAGTTTTACGTCCGCGAGACGATCCGTTTATAATTTCGTTTCCTCGCATCAGTTTACGAACTCCTGATTGTAATAATTCAAATCTAGTTTCTGCTCACTTTAAACAATCCCGTAAATTCTGGCCGGGATTATAATAGCGCCACGGCCCGGAACTTTCGGAGGCGGCGGGATTTAAGGCGGCGGCGAGGGAAGTTTACTGAGTCCGCAATTTCTTTCTCCTGCAATTCGGAGGAATCGCAATTCTCGCGGGGCGCAATTTGCACCATTATCGGATCCACACTCGCCCATTGAAAGGGTGTAGTCAATAATTTATTTTCAACTTCCACAAAGTAAGGGTATAAAGTTCCCCAATACTGCTTAGCTTTATTATATACAGGGTGTCGTAAATAGAGTACGATTGTATGAGTATCTTTCTTATTTTGAAAGCTAGAGATCTGGTTAAATGGGCAATGTCATGCAGTTTTGTATGCTGGTTCAGATTGTGTTGAAAGATTTTCAAAAGTCCAAGCAGTTTAGAAAATATTGTAAAGAAACAAAAAATTGTGATTTTGTGGAGTCTTTAGAATATCGCGATTTTTAGTTTTTTTCGAATAACTTCTAAACTGCTCGGACTTTTGAAAAATTGTCGACATAATCTGAACCAGCATAGAAAACTGCACAATATTGCCCATTTAACCAGATCTCTAGCTTCAAGAATAAGAAAGATACCCATGCAATCCTACTCAATTTAGGACACCCTGTATAAGTAGATATTGTGCAAGTATAACCATCACCCTGTATAAGTGGATATTGTATCACAAAAAACTGATATTTCGAATGTGTATTCTCTATTTTGCAATAAATGTTGTAATATAGTAATGTAAAGTTCGAATGTAATATCTCTAGAATTAGTGTATTAATATTCATGCAATTTATTACTGATATTAAGTGACATGTTGGTATGCAATGTGTGTAATTAATTTAATATGTAATGAACGATACTTAAGAAATTTCAATTTTCATTTATAATCCTGTATTTTGGCACTTTTAATGTTTCTCCATTAGGCTCCTATATAAATAACGATATCTCAAAAACCACCGTATCAATATGAATATAATTTAATAGATATATTGCATGATATACTAGCATTATATTCATTTATTTAAAATTTAATCCAGTGGAGGTTTCTAGAGATATTTAAATTTTAAGGTGTATCTCTCATTTTGCTCACACATAAATACTTATATCTCTAGAAATAGCGTATCAATATGCATGCAATTTATTACTGATAATAAGCGATATACTGGTATGCAATGTGTGTAATTAACTTAATATGCAATGGTCGATACTTAAGAAATTTCAATTTTCGTTTATAATCCTGTATTTTGGCTCTATTTTAATGTTTCTCCAATGAAGCTCCTATATAAATAACGATATCTCAAAAACCACCGTATCAATATGAATATAATTTGTTGGAGATATTGCATGATATACTGGCATTATATTGGTTTAATTAAAATTGTATCCAATGGGCGTTTCTAGAGATATTTAAATTTTAGTGTGTATTTCTCATTTTGCTCACACATAAATGCTAATATCTCTAGAATGAGTGTATCAATATGCATGCAATTTATTACTGGTATTAAGTGATATACTGGTATGCAATGTGTGTAATTAAATTAATATGCAATGGACGATACTTAAGAAATTTCAATTTTCGTTCATAATCCTGTATTTTGGCACTATTTTAATGTTTCTGCAATTAGGCTCCTATATAAATAACGATATCTCAAAAACGACCGTATCAATATGAATATAATTTGATGGAGATATTGCATGATATACTAGTATTATATGGGTTTAATTAGGATTTAGTCCAATGGGCGTTTCTAGAGATATTTAAGTTTTAAGGTGTATCTCTCATTTTGCTCACACATAAATACTTATATCTCTAGAACTAGCGTATCAATATGCATTCAATTTATTACTGATATTAAGTGATATACTAGTATGCAATGTATGTAATTAAATTAATATGCAATGGTCGATACTTAGGAAATTTCAATTTTCGTTTATAATCCTGTATTTTGGCACTATTTTAATGTTTCTTCAATTAGGCTGCTATATAAAAAACGATATCTCAAAAACCACCAATACAATGCAATATTTGGAGATATTGCATGGTATACTAGTATTATATGGGTTTAATTAAGATTTAATCCAATGGGCGTTTCTAGAGATATTTAAGTTTTAAGGTCTCTCATTTTCCTCACACATAAATGCTAATATCTCTTGAATGAGTGCATCAATATGCATGCAATTTATAATTGATATTAAGTGATATACTGGTATGCAATGTATGTTATTAAATTAATATGCAATGGGCGATACTTGAGAAATTTCAATTTTTGTTTATAATCCTGTATTTTGGCACTATTTTAATGTTTCTTCAATTAGGCTGCTATATAAATAATGATATCTCAAAAACCACCGTATCAATATGAATATAATATGTTGGTGATATTGGATGATGTACTAGTATTTATATGGGTTTAATTAAGATTTAATCAAATGGGCGTTTCAAGAGATATTTAAGTTTTAAGGTGTATCTCTCATTTTGCTCACACACAAAAACTAATATCTCCAGAATTAGTGTATCAATATGCATGCAATTTTTTACTGATATTAAGTGATACACTGGTATGCAATGTATGTAATTAAATTAATATGCAAAGGGCGATACTTAAGAAATTTAAATTTTCGTTTATAATCCTGTATTTTGGCACTATTTTAATGTTTCTTTAATTAGGCTCCTATATAAATAACGTTATCTCAAAAACTACCGTATCAATATGAATATATTTTGTTAGAGATATTACATGATATACTAGCATTATATTGATTTAATTAAAATTGTATCCAATGGGCGTTTCTAGAGATATATAAATTTTAGTGTAAATCTCTCATTTTGATAGCACATAAATATTGATATCTCTACAATCAGTGTATCAATATGCATGCAATTTATTACTGATATTAAGTGATATACTGGTATGCAATGTATGTAATTAAATTGATGTGCAATGGCCGATACTTAAGAAATTTTAATTTTCGTTTATAATCTTGTATTTTCGCACTGTTTTAATGTTTCTGCAATTAGCCTCCTATATAAATAACGATATCTCAAAAACCACCGTATCGATATTAATATAAGTTGTTGGAGATATTGCATGATATACTAGCATTATATTGATTTAATTAAAATTGTATCCAATGGGCGTTTCTAGAGATATATAAATTTTAGTGTAAATCTCTCATTTTGATAGCACATAAATATTGATATCTCTACAATCAGTGTATCAATATGCATGCAATTTATTACTGATATTAAGTGATATACTGGTATGCAATGTATGTAATTAAATTGATGTGCAATGGCCGATACTTAAGAAATTTCAATTTTCGTTTATAATCTTGTATTTTCGCACTGTTTTAATGTTTCTGCAATTAGCCTCCTATATAAATAACGATATCTCAAAAACCACCGTATCGATATTAATATAAGTTGTTGGAGATATTGCATGATATACCAGTATTATATGGATTTAATTGAGATTTAATCCAATGGGCGTTTCTAAAGATATTTAAGTTTTAAGGTGTATCTCTCATTTTGCTCACACGTAAATACTAATATCTCTAGAACTAGTGTATCAATATGCATGCAATTTATCAAACACATATTTTTTTGTTCCACATTTGCCCTACGTGATTCATGCATTTGTGAACGATGTTATTTCACGAGTAGCAGCTAATTGAATAAATTTCGCGTTTATACATTTTCTGCGTACATTCATGGATACGTGGCGTTTTAATTAGGCACGTCGCCTGATTATTTCATTACTTCATGAATACGCGGTGCATATTTTTTTTTGTGCGCCCTCCCCCGTGCCGTTAACAAGTGCTAATACCATCGAGCGGCGTTTGCGGCCCGTCGGACGCGTTATTAATTAATATTTTAATTAAACAGACAGCCCGCCGAGGCGGCCGGCATTTGCATATTTTCATAATAATTGACGCGACCCCGAAATGTAACGTTGACGCTGTAAAATCGACAACGTAATTTGTGGGCGTTGGGGGTGGACGTTTAGGGGATGATTGCAGGGGGCCTGCTGGGGGCTGCAGGAGCGACAGGCGTCGTCCATCGGGATGAGGGGATTAATCGTGCGTGATGGCAGTGTGGATGAAACTGTTTACGGGATCATTGTCGAGGCATTGCTGGACGACTATTCATTCCATACGTGATAGATATTGTGTTATTTTTCAACTCTTCACGCAGCAGTTATTAAAAATAAATATATGTAAAAATATTGAAAAGCAAATTTTGTGATCAGCAATATGTTTTCTTTAAAAATTTTACATCAGCTTAGATTTTCTCACATAATCATTGAGTCATTTTCCTTTATTTAATCCTCCCTATTTTCCGCTTCAAGATTTTTGAAAAGTCCAAAAATACTTTTCGATATATTAGACACTTTATGCATACAAAACAATAAAATGTTCCAAAATATGTCATACCAACTTTTTTTATTGAAAATTCAAAAACTGAGATTAAAGCATTCCCCTCAAAGCATACAAAATCACGTCCTAAGCTTCCTGATACTTTTTTTTCTCTCTTCAAGGTTTTTTTGGAAAACGCAATATAACTGTGATTCAACTATATCCACTATAATGCATACAAAACCTCGTCATAAATTAAATTTTTTTCCTTTCAAGGATTTTTTGGAAAACGCAATATAACTGTGATTCAACTATATCCTCTATAATGCATACAAAACCTCGTCATAAACTACTTTTTTTCCGCTTCAAGGATTTTTGAAAAAACAACCCTCTGATTCAACGAGCATCAAAGTATACAAAATCTTGTCATAAAGTACAAAAAAAAAATCTCGTCATAAACTACAAACAAAAACTCCCGCTTCAAGGTTTTTTTGGAAAGTCAAAAAATGTGGTACCTCAACCCATACAAAATCTCGCCCCAATATAATTCCATGCCAATAGCTTAATGGCCGAAGTATCGATCACAGGGAGGGTTTTAATTTGCGCCCCCCCGCACAAATCATCTTGAGGGGCAGAATTTACGTATGAAATCCGGGAGCCGTTGCGATTTTTATTGGGCACTTCCGGCAGGATATACCCCCGGGTTCCGGATTTATGCGCCCCCTTCGCGCGCCGCTTCCCGCCGGGGGTTAATTGTTACTCCGGATATTATGAAAGCCCCCAGGGCGATATTACAGCTCATTTTTCACGGGGGTGACTATACACACACGACCCGCCTCGCTAACACTTAGACGAAATTCGCGTTAAACTTGCACGGCGGCTATACATCATGTCGAACAAATTGAAATGAAAAATACACAGTGTAATTACATCCGGCGAAATTCCGGCGTGATGCATCAATTTCGTCATGTCAGAATAAAATTAAATAACGTTAAAAATGTTAACATGAAATTTGCAAGAAGCAAACTTTCAGGAATAATGTCTTTAGGTATAGGAAATACAAATCTAATATCAAATATGTAATTCAGAAATTTTCTGAAATTTCAGTTAAAACGAAACCATACCTGTAAATGCTAAAAGTTATATCCTCGATTTTTTAACTTATTCATAACAGAAACTTTGCCAAATTTTCAGGCATAATGTCTTTATTTGTAGTAAATACAAATCTAATATCCAATGTGCAATTCAGAAATTTTCAGAAATTTCAGTAACATCTACCCCATACATGTAAATGCTGAAAGTTATTTCCTCGATTTTCTCACTTATTCATTACAGAAAATTTGCGAAATTTTCAGAAATAACGTCTATAGGTATAGTAAATACAAATCTAATATCAAATATACAATTTAGAAATTTTCAGAAATTTCAGTAATAGTTAATCCATACCTGTAAATGCTGAAAGTTATATCCTCGATATTCTCACGTATTCGTTACAGAAACTTTGCCAAATTTTCAGCAATAATGTCTTTAGATGTAGTTAATACAAATCTAATATCAAATATGGAATTCAGAAATTTTCAGAAGTTTCAGTAAAAGCTACCCTATACATGTAAATGCTGAAAGTTATATACTCGATTTTCTCACTTATTTATTACAGAATCTTTGCTAAATTTTCTGGAATAATGTCTTAAGGTGTAGTAAATAATTTTTTTATATTAAATATGTAATACAGTAATTTTCAGAAATTTCAGTAAAAGCTAACCCATATATGTAAATTCTGGAAGTTTACCCTCGATTTTCTCACTTATTCATTACAGAAACATTGTAAAATTGTCATGAATAATGTCTTTAGGTATAGTAAATACAAATCTAAAATGAAATATGTAATTCATAAATTTTCAAAAATTTCAGTACAAGCTAACCCATACCTGTAAATGCTGAAAGTTATATCCTCGATATTCTCACTTATTCATTACAGAACCTTTGCCAAAATTTTAGAAATAATGTCTTTAGGTATAGTAAATAGAAATCTAATATCAAATATGCAATTCATAAATTTTCAGGTATTTCAGTAAAAACTATCCCAGACATGTAAATGCTGAATGTTATATCCTCGATTTTTTCACTTATTCATTACAGGAACTTTGCCAAATTTTCAGGAATAATGTCTTAAGGTACAGTAAATATAAATCTAATATCAAATATGTAATTCAGATATTTTCAGAAATTTCAGTAAAAGCTACCTATACATGTAAATGCTAAAAGTTATATCCTCAAGTTTCACACTTATTCATTACAGAAACTTTGCCAAATTTTCAGGAATAATGTCGTTAGGTGTAGTAAATACATTTCTAATATCAAACATGCAATTCATAAATCTTCAGAAATTTCACTAAAAGCTGTAAATGCTGAAAGTTATATCCTCAATATTCTCACTTATTCATTACAAAATCTTTGCCAAATATTCAGGAATAATGTATTTGGGTATAGTAAATAGAAATCTATTATCAAATATGTAATTCAGAAAGTTTCAGAAATTTCAGTAAAAGCTACCCCATAGATGTAAATGCTGAATGTTATATCCTCGATGTTTGTCCTTAATTATTACAGAAAGCCTTCCTAAATTTCAGGAATAATGTCTTTAGGTGTAGTAAATACAAATCTAATATCAAATATGCATTTCAGAAATTTTCAGAAATTTCAGTAAAAGCTAACCCATATCTGTAAATGCTGAAAGTTATATCCTCGATTTTCCCAGTTATTCATTACAGAAAGTTTGCCAAATTTTCAGGAATAATATCTTTAGGTGTGGTAAATACAAATCTAATATCAAATATGCAATTCAGAAATTTTCTGAAATTTCAGTAAATGCTAACTTATATGTGTAAATACTGAAAGTTATATCTTCGATTTTCTCACTTAATCATTGCAGAAACTTTGCCAAATTTTCAGGAATAATGTCTTTAGGTGCAGTTAATTCAAATCTAATTTCAAATATGTAATTCAGAAATTTTCAGAAATTTCAGTAAAAGCTACCTCATACCTGTAAATACTGAAAGTTATATCCTCGATTGTTTCACTTATTCATTACAGAAACTATGCCAAATTTTCAGGAATAATGTCTTTAGGTGTAGTAAATACAAATCTAATATCAAATATGTAATTCATAAATTTTCAAAAATTTCAATAAAAGGTATCCTTTACATGTAGATGCTGAAAGTTATATCCTCGATTTTCTTACTTATTCATTACAGAAACTTTGCCAAATTTTCAGGAATAATGTCTTTAGGTGTAGTTAATTCAAATCTAATTTCAAATATAGGATTCAGAAATTTTCAGAAATTTGGCAAAAGCTACCCCATTCATGTAAACATGTACATGTAAATGATGAATGTTATATCTTCGATTTTCTCACTTATTCAATACAGAGAGTTTGCCCTATTTTCAGGAATAATTTCTTTAGGTGTAGTAAATACAAATCTAATATCAAATATGTAATTCAGAAATTTTCAGATATTTCAGTAAAAGCTAACCCATACCTGTAAATGCTGAAAGTTATATCCTCGATTTTTTCACTTATTCATTACAAAAACTTTGCCAAATTTTCAGGACTAATGTCTTTAGGTGTAGTGAATATAAATCTAACAGCAAATATGTAATTCAGAAATTTTCAGGAATTTCAGTAAAAGCTAACCCATACCTACAAATGCTGGAAGTTATATCCTCGATTTTCTCACTTATTCATTACAGAAACTTTGAAAAATTTTCAGGACTGATGTCTTCAGGTATAGTGAATACAAATCTAATATCAAATATGCAATACAGAAATTTTCAGAAATTTCAGTGAAAGCTAACCCATACATGTAAATGCTGAAAGTTATATCCTCGATTTTTTTTACTTATTCTTTACAGAAATTTTGTTAAATTTTCAGGAATAATGTATTTAGGTGTAGTATATACAAATCTAATATCCAATGTGCAATTCAGAAATTTTCAGAAATTTCAGTAAAAGGTACCCCGTAGTTGTAAATGCTGAAAGTTATATCCTCGATTTATTTATTTATTCTTTACAGAAACTTTGTCAAATTTTCAGGAATAATATCGTTAGGTGTAGTAACTACAAATCTAATATCAAATATGCAATTCAGAAATTTTCAGATATTTCAGTAAAAGCTACCCCATTACATGTATATGCTGAAAGTTATATCCTCGATTTTCTCACTTATTTATTACAGTAATTTTGACAAATATTTAGGAATAATGTCTTTAGGTATAGTCAATACAAATCTATTATCAAATGTGCAATACAGAAATTTTCAGATATTTCAGTAAAAGCTAACCCATACATGTTAATTCCGAAAGTTATGTCCTTAATTTTCTCACTTATTCATTACAGAATAGTTGCCAAATTTTCAGGAATAATGTTTTAGGTGTAGTAAGTATAAATCTAATATCAAATATGCAAGTCAGAAATTTTCAGAAATTTTAGTAAAAGTTACCCCATACCTGTAAATACTGAAAGTAGTATACTCGATTTTCTTACTTATTCATTACAGAAACTTTGCCAACTCTTCAGGAATAATGTCTTTAGATGTAGTTAATTGAAATCTAATATCAAATATGCAATTCATAAATTTTCAGTTATTTCAGTAAAAGCTAACCCTTATCTGTAAATGCTGAAAGTTATATCCTCGATTTTCTCAGTTATTCATTACAGAAACTTTGCCAACTATTTAGGAATAATGTCATTAGGTATAGTAAATAAAAATCTAATATAAAATATGTAATTCAAAAATTTTCAGAAATTTCAGTAAAAGTTAACCCATACCTGTAAATAATGAAAGTTATATCCTCGACTTTTTCACTTATTCATTACAGCAACTTTGCCCAATTTTCAGGAATAATGTCTTTAGGTGTTGTAAATACAAATCTAATATTAAATATGGAATCCAGAAATTTTCAGAAATTTCAGTAGAAGGTACCCCATATATGTAAATGCTGAATGTTATATCCTCGATTTTCTCACTTATTCATTACAGAAATTTTGCCAAATTTTTAGGAATAATGTATTACGGTGTAGTAAATACAAATCTAATATCAAACATGTAATTCAGGAATTATCAGAAATTTCAGTAAAATCTAACCCATACCTGTAAATTCTTAAACTTATATCGTCGATTTTCTCACTTATTCATTATAGAAACTTTGCCAAATTTTCAGGAATAATGTCTTTAGGTGTAGTAAATACAAATTTTAAGTCAAATATGCAATTCAGAATTTTTCCGAAATTTCAGTAATATCTAACCCATACCTGTAATTTCTAAAACTTATATCCTCGATATTCTCACTTATTCATTACAGAAACATTGGCAAATTTTCAGGAATAATGTCTTTAGGTGTAGTAAAAACAAATCTAAAATGAAATATGCAATTCAGAAATTTTCAGAAATTTCAGTAAAAGCTAACCTATACCAGTAAATGCTGAAAGTTATATCCTCGATTTTCTAACTTATTCATTACAGAAACTTTGCCAAATTTTCAGGAATAATGCCTCTAGGTGTAGTAAATGCAAATCTAATATCAAATATGCAATTCAGAAATTTTCAGAAGTTTCAGTAAAAGATACCCCATACATGTAAATTCTGGAAGTTATATCCACGATTTTCTCGCTTATTCATTACAGAAACTTTGACAAATTCTCAGGAATAATATATTTAGGTGTAGTAAATACAAATCTAAGATCAAATATGCAATTCATAATTTTTCAGGAATTTCTGTAACAGCTAACCAATACCTGTACATTTTGAAAGTTATATCCTCGATTTTCTCACTTATTCGTTACAGATACTTTGCCAAATTTTCAGAAATAATGTCTTTAGGTGTAGTAAATAAAAATCTAATATCAAATATGCAATTCATAAATTTTCAGAAGTTTCAGTAAAAGCTAACCCATACCTGTAAATGCTGAAAGTTATATCCTCGATATTTTCACTTATTCATTACAAAAAATTTGCCAAATTTTCAGGAATAATGTCTTCTGGTATAGTAAATAAAAATCGAAAATCAGATATGCAATTCAGAAATTTTCAGAAGTCTCTGTAAAAGGTACCCCAACATGTAAATGTTAAAAGTATGTCCTCGATTTTTTCACTTATTCATTACTGAAACTTTGCCAAATTTTCAGGAATAATGTCTTAAGGTGTAGTAAATACAAATCTAATATCAAATATGCAATTCAGAATTTTTCAGATATTTCAGTAAAAGCTAACCCATACCTGTAAATGGTGGAAGTTATGTCCTCGATTTTCTCACTTATTCATTACAGAAACTTTGCAAAATTTTCAGGAATAATGTCTTTAGGTGTAGTAAATGCAAAACTAATATCAAATATGTAACACAGAAATTTTCAGAAATTTCAGTAAAAGAAACCCATACCTGTAAATGCTGAAAGTTATATCCTCGATTTTTTTACTTACTCATTACAAAAACTTTGCCATATTTTTGGAATAATGTCGTTAGGTGTAGTAAATAGCAATCTAATATCAAATATACAATTCCGAAATTTTCAGCAATTTCAGTAACAGGTACCTTATACATGTAAATGCTGAAAGTTATTTCCTCGATTTTTTCGCACTTATTCATTACAGTAATTTTGACAAATTTTCAGCAGTAATGTCTTTAGATGTAGTAAATAGAAATCTAATATCAAATAGTAATTAATAAATTTTCGGAAATTTCAGTAAAAGCTAACCCATACCTGTAACTGCTGAAAGTTATATCGTTGATTTTCTCACTTATTCATTAACAGCAACTTTGCCAGATTTTCAGAAATTTCAATATATTTAACTCGTATCTGTAAAAGCTGAAAGTTATATCCTCGATTTTCTCACTTATTAAAAATAGAAACTTTACCAAATTGTCAGGAATAATGTCTTTAGGTGTAGTAAATAAAAATCTAATATCAAATATGCAATTCAGAAATTTTCAGAAGTTTCAGTAAACGCTAACCCATACCTGTAAATGCTGAAAGTTATATACTAAATTTTCTCACTTATTCATTACAGAAACTTTGCCAAATTTTCAGGAATAATGCGTTTAGTGTAGTAAATACAAATGTATAATCAATTTAGTAATTCATAAATTTTCTGAAATTTCATTGAAAGCTAAACCAAACCTGTAAATGCTGAAAGTTATATCCTTGATTTTCTCACTTATTCATTACAGATAGTTTGCTAAATTTTCAGGAATAATGTCTTTAGGTATAGTTAATACAAATATAATATCAAATATGTAATTCAGAAATTTTCAGAAATTTCAGTAGAAGCCTGTAAATGTTGAAAGTTATGTCGTTGATTTTCTGACTTATTCATTACAGAAATTTTGCCAAATTTTCAGGACTAATGTCTTTAGGTATAGTAAATACAAATTTAATATGAAATATATAATTCAGAAATTTTCAGAAATTTCAGTAAAAGCCTGTAAATGCTGAAAGTTGTCGTCGATTTTCTCACTTATTCATTACAGAAACCTTGTCAAATTTTCAGGAATAATGTCTTAAGGTGTAGTAAATACAAATCTAATATCAAATATGTAATTCAGAAATTTTCAAATATTTCAGTAAAAGTCGTTAATGCCGAAAGGTATATCCTCGATTTTTATACTTATTCATTATAGAAACTTTGCCAAATTTTCAGGGATAATTTCTAATACAAATCTAATATCAAATATGCAATGCAGAAATTTTCAGGAATTTCAGCAAAAGCTAACCCATAACTGTAAATGCTAAAAGTTATATCCTGATTTTCTCACTTATTATTTACAGAAATTTTGGCAAAATTTCAGGAATTATGCCTTTAGATGTAGTAAGTATAAATCTAATATCAAATAAGCAATTCAGAAATTTTCAGAAATTTCAGTACAAGCTATCCCATGGGCTGGTACCTGGCTGGTACCACGTACACATTTCCTTGTTCCTCTATCTTTTGGACGCTTCTTCTGTAATTTCTTTCTTCCTCTCAACCCGTTGCCTTGCAGTAGTAACTTGCTCTTAAGGGGCTATTTCCTCTTAATTGTTGAATTTCTTTGATGGTCGTGCCGGGCATTGCCGGCGCCTTAATTTATTTACGCGTTACCGTCGAGGATTGTCGCGCCGCTCGTGCCGTGTCGGGGGCGGCCGCGCAGCATCCCGATCTCGGCAGCGCCTGGACCGAGATCCTGCAGTCTACCGACGTACTTGCCGGGCGCACAGCTACGGAAGAGCCGTCTGGCAGCCAGAGTCTCGTGTTCTTGGACCGCGCTAAGAGGGTGGTTCAGAGGGTGGTCGCCGTCTCCAGAAGGCATCGCCGCCGCCCCCAGCACCCACGAGGGCGCCGCGTTTCCGGTGTGTGGGCCAACGTCGACGGCACGGTCCGCCCCGGGATGGAAACGTTCGTTATACTAGGGATGTGCTTTCTGTGCTACGAGATCTGCGAGTTCCTCTATCAGTGCAACCCTTCGCGAAGGGACGAGAAGGAGATTTGCGCGCGTGCCGACCGGCGCCAAGTGATCTACTCGATAACCGAGCAGCAGGAGCCCGAGCAGGAGGCAGCCGAGGGCCCCCTGTGAATACCTCGCGCCGCCCCCCTCGAGGGACACCCACGTGGGCGTAACGGGTAGCCCCCCCAGCAGGACGCAGGATCGATCGCGGTGCTTCGAGGACTTTTGGGAGAGCGCGAGTGGCAAGTTTATTAATACGCAGGGGTTAGTAATAGTAAATCCCGAAACTTCCTCGGCGGGACTTCCGCCCCCTTGCCGGGGCTGACCCGGAGCGTAAGCTCCTCGGGGACGCGATCTCTTGATATACTCCAAACCGGACGCCATAAAACTCCAAGGCGCGCTCGCTCGCTCGCCTGCGTGCGTGCGTGCGTGCGCGCCGTGCGTGTCTCCGCCGCCCCCCAACCCCCCATACGCATCCCTTTCAATGCGTGCGTATATTTGCATAGGGGAGCCGGACGGGGGCGGCCGTCAAAGCGCGGCGGCATACATATGATCGCGTTATGTCACTGCCACCCCCCACGGGAAATCCGGTGGATAAGCAGATTGCGGTTTGATGCACTCCCGCCCGATGGATCCTCACGGCCGTATTTCGTGTCATTACGGCCGCCCCCGGGGGGGCGGCCATAAATCCCGCCTGAAAACGGGGGGAGGAACAAAGCGGGGGGCGCGCATTTAAATAACGCGCCAATGAAAGTCGCGACACCGCCGTTATTCCGTTATTAAATTACCTTATACACATGTCGCAATTTATCACCGTTTTACACCTCTTTTTCATCCGCGCGGAATTGCTCGCAGGCGCGCACTTTATCCCCCCGCCCCCACCAAAAAACACCCCCAATGCCCCCCGCCCAACACACACATCCTGATTTATTTCCCTCGCTCCTTCCGTCTGAACGGACCCATAAAGAATCTCTGGGCGATTAAATATTCACCGGCGGAGACGAGCGCTAAGCCGTCGAGACAGAGGTCATAAACAGTACCCGTAAATCAGGCGAATTACCAGCTGCACGTTTTACGGGCCGCGCGATGAAATAACGGATTGCGGATGCATACGAGCCGCAAAACGACTGTTATCGCGCGGCAGTTCGCGGCCGTAAAAGTGCACTTTCCTCGGCGGAACGCCGCGGCGAGGTGCGGCGAATCAAGTCGTCTCAGGCGAACGGCGGCAGCGTCGGGGCGGCGCGCCTCCGCCTTCAATAAATTTAAGTAGCTTTGTGTAATTGTCGCGTGAGGCTTTCAGCCACTTTATGTTGCATTACGGAGGCGAGGCTTTAATAAATTCTTAAATAATGGCTCTTTAACATCACTAAATCGACAATGTGATGGTAATTCTAATTCCTGAAATAGTACAAGTTACTTACTTCCTGCACATAAACGTATGGAGCAAGGAATTTTTCACTAGTTTCAACAATTTTTAAAACATGATTATTGAAAAAGTAAGATCTACGTTATTACGTTGTTATCTAAGTTCTACGTAAGGTCTACGTTATTATTTTGCATGTTCATCTTTTAGCAAGCAAAATTTCGTGTCAGAGATTTACGTTGATATTAAATTTTCTTCGTTTTAGCCTTTTTGTATTATTACTCTAAATAATGGCTCTTTAACATAAATAAATTGACACTGTGAAGGCAATTGTAATTCCTCAAATAATACACGTTACTTCCTGCACATAAATGTATGTATGGAGAAAGTAATTTTTCACCAGTTTCACCAATTTTTAAAATAAGATTATTGCAAAAGTATGATCTACGTTATTACGTTATTAACTAAGTTTTACGTAAGATCTACGCTATAATTTTGCATGTTCATCTTTTAGGTAGCAAAATTTCGTGTCAGCTATTACTGAAATCTTTCAAAGTTTATTAACTGTGTATCATCTAATATTAAATTTGTGTTCAGTATACCTGAACCTGATTCTCCTGAAAATTTGACAGAGTTTCAGTACTAAATAAGTGAGAAAATCAAAAGTAGGTTAGGTTAGGTAAGGTATAGCTATTACTGAAATCTTTGAACATTTATTAACTGTATATTTAATATTAGATTTATGTTCAATATAAGTAGTAAATAACGGAGAAAATCAAAGAGATAACTTTCTGCATTGACAAGTATGGGTTAGCTTTTACTGAAATTTCTGAAAATATCTTATTTACAAATTTGATATTGGATTCGTGTACAGCATACCTGAAACTGTTTCTCCTGAAAATTTGACAAAGTTTCAGTATTAAATAAGGGAGAAAATCGAGCATATAACTTTCTGCATTGCCAAGTATGGGTTAGCTTTTACTGAAATTTTTGAAAATTTATTATTTGCAAATTTGATATTAGATTCGTATACACTACAGCTGAAACTAATTCTCCTGAAAATTTGATAGAGTTTCAGAATTAAATAAGGGAGAAAATCAAAGAGATAACTTTCTGCATTGACAAGTATTGGTTAGCAATTACTGAAATATCTGAAAATTTATTATTTGCAAATTTGATATCAGATTCGTATACTGTACACCTGAAACTAATTCTCCTGAAAATTTGATAAAGTTTCAGGATTAAATAAGGGAGAAATTAAAAGAGATAACTTTCTGCATTGACAAGTATTGGTTAGTTATTTCTGAAATTTCTGAAAATTTATTATTTACCAATGTGATATTAGATTCGTGTACAGTATACTTGAAACTAATTCTCCTGAAAATTTGACAAATTTTCAGTATTAGATAAGGGAGAAAATAAAACATAGAACTTTCTGCATTGACAAGTATGGGTTGCCTCTTACTGAAAGTTCTGAAAATGTATTGTTTGCAAATTTGATATTGGATTCGTGTACAGTATACCTGAAACTGAATCTCCTGAAAATTTGACTAAGTTTCAATATTAAATAAGGGAGAAAATCAAACATATAACTTTCTGCATTGACAACTATGGAGTAGCAAGTACTGAAATTTCCTGAAAATTTATTATTTGCCAATTTGATATTAGATTAGTGTACAGTATACCTGAAAGTAATTCTCCTGAAAATTTGACAAAGTTTCAGTATTAAATAAGAAATATAACTTTCTGCATTGGCAAGTATGGGTTAGCTATTACTGAAATTTCTGAAAATTTATTAGTTACTAATTTGATATTAGATACATGTACAGTATACCTGAAACTGATTCTCCTGAAAATTTGACAAAGTTTCAGGATTAAATAAGGGAGAAAATCAAAGAGATAACTTTCTGCATTGACAAGTATGGGTTAGCTTTTACTGAAATTTCTGAAAAATTATTATTTAGAAATTTGATATAAAATTCGTATACTTTACACCTGAAGCTAATTCTCTTGAAAATTTGACCAAGTTTCAGTATTAAATAAGGGAGAAAATCAAACATATAACTTTCTGCATTGACTACTATGGAGTAGAAAGTACTGATATTTCCTGAATATTTATTATTTGTAAATTTGATATTAGATTAGTGTACAGTACATTTGATACTAATTTTCTTGAAAATTTGACAAAGTTTCAGTATTAAATAAGGGAGAAAATCAAACATATAACTTTCTGCATTGACAACTATGGAGTAGCAAGTACTGAAATTTCCTGAAAATTTATTATTTGCAAATTAGATATTAGATTAGTGTCCAGTAGATCTGAAGCTGCGTCTCCTGAAAATTTGACAAAGTTTCAGTACTAAATAAGGGAGAAAAACCAACATAT
Organism: Othius punctulatus; assembly: GCA_951805005.1. Taxonomy (NCBI): domain Eukaryota; kingdom Metazoa; phylum Arthropoda; class Insecta; order Coleoptera; family Staphylinidae; genus Othius; species Othius punctulatus. Next base: position 84,362,521 of record OX638142.1, on the reverse strand, counting down.
AACTTTCTGCATTGACTACTATGGAGTAGAAAGTACTGATATTTCCTGAATATTTATTATTTGTAAATTTGATATTAGATTAGTGTACAGTACATCTGATACTAATTTTCTTGAAAATTTGACAAAGTTTCAGTATTAAATAAGGGAGAAAATCAAACATATAACTTTCTGCATTGACAACTATGGAGTAGCAAGTACTGAAATTTCCTGAAAATTTATTATTTGCAAACTTGATATTAGATTAGTGTACAGTACATCTGAAACTAATTCTCCTGAAAATTTGACAAAGTTTCAGTATTAAATAAGGGAGAAAATCAAACATATAACTTTCTGCATTGACAACTATGGAGTAGCAAGTACTGAAATTTCCTGAAAATTTATTATTTGCAAATTAGATATTAGATTAGTGTCCAGTAGATCTGAAGCTGCGTCTCCTGAAAATTTGACAAAGTTTCAGTACTAAATAAGGGAGAAAAACCAACATATAACTTTCTGCATTGACTACTATGGAGTAGAAAGTACTGATATTTCCTGAATATTTATTATTTGTAAATTTGATATTAGATTAGTGTACAGTACATCTGATACTAATTTTCTTGAAAATTTGACAAAGTTTCAGTATTAAATAAGGGAGAAAATCAAACGTATAACTTTCTGCATTGACAACTATGGAGTAGCAAGTACTGAAATTTCCTGAAAATTTATTATTTGCAAACTTGATATTAGATTAGTGTACAGTACATCTGAAACTAATTCTCCTGAAAATTTGACAAAGTTTCAGTATTAAATAAGGGAGAAAATCAAACATATAACTTTCTGCATTGACAACTATGGAGTAGCAAGTACTGAAATTTCCTGAAAATTTATTATTTGCAAATTAGATATTAGATTAGTGTCCAGTAGATCTGAAGCTGCGTCTCCTGAAAATTTGACAAAGTTTCAGTACTAAATAAGGGAGAAAAACCAACATATAACTTTCTGCATTGACTACTATGGAGTAGAAAGTACTGATATTTCCTGAATATTTATTATTTGTAAATTTGATATTAGATTAGTGTACAGTACATCTGATACTAATTTTCCTGAAAATTTGACAAAGTTTCAGTATTAAATAAGGGAGAAAATCAAACATATAACTTTCTGCATTGACAACTATGGAGTAGCAAGTACTGAAATTTCCTGAAAATTTATTATTTGCAAACTTGATATTAGATTAGTGTACAGTACATCTGAGACTAATTCTCGTGAAAATTTGACAAAGTTTCAGTATTAAATAAGGGAGAAAATCAAATACTTAACTTTCTGCATTGACAAGTATGGGGTAGCAAGTACTGAAATTTCTTGAAAATTTATTATTTGCAAATTTGATATTAGATTAGGGTACAGTATACCTGAAACTAATTCTCCTGAAAATTTGATAGAGTTTCAGGATTAAATAGGGAGAAAATCAAAGAGATAACTTTCTGCATTGACAAGTAAGGGTTAGCTTTTACTGAAATTTCTGAAAAATTATTATTTACAAATTTGATATAAAATTCGTATACTTTATACCTGAAGCTAATTCTCCTGAAAATTTGACCAAGTTTCAGTATTAAATAAGGGAGAAAATCAAACATATAACTTTCTGCATTGACAACTATGGAGTAGCAAGTACTGAAATTTCCTGAAAATTTATTATTTGCAAATTTGATATTAGATTAGTGTACAGTATACCTGAAACTAATTCTCCTGAAAATTTGATAGAGTTTCAGGATTAAATAAGGGAGAAAATCAAAGAGATAACTTTCTGCATTGACAAGTATGGGTTAGCTTTTACTGAAATTTCTGAAAAATTATTATTTAGAAATTTGATATAAAATTCGTATACTTTACACCTGAAGCTAATTCTCTTGAAAATTTGACCAAGTTTCAGTATTAAATAAGGGAGAAAATCAAACATATAACTTTCTGCATTGACTACTATGGAGTAGAAAGTACTGATATTTCCTGAATATTTATTATTTGTAAATTTGATATTAGATTAGTGTACAGTACATTTGATACTAATTTTCTTGAAAATTTGACAAAGTTTCAGTATTAAATAAGGGAGAAAATCAAACATATAACTTTCTGCATTGACAACTATGGAGTAGCAAGTACTGAAATTTCCTGAAAATTTATTATTTGCAAATTAGATATTAGATTAGTGTCCAGTAGATCTGAAGCTGCGTCTCCTGAAAATTTGACAAAGTTTCAGTACTAAATAAGGGAGAAAAACCAACATATAACTTTCTGCATTGACTACTATGGAGTAGAAAGTACTGATATTTCCTGAATATTTATTATTTGTAAATTTGATATTAGATTAGTGTACAGTACATCTGATACTAATTTTCCTGAAAATTTGACAAAGTTTCAGTATTAAATAAGGGAGAAAATCAAACATATAACTTTCTGCATTGACAACTATGGAGTAGCAAGTACTGAAATTTCCTGAAAATTTATTATTTGCAAACTTGATATTAGATTAGTGTACAGTACATCTGAAACTAATTCTCCTGAAAATTTGACAAAGTTTCAGTATTAAATAAGGGAGAAAATCAAACATATAACTTTCTGCATTGACAACTATGGAGTAGCAAGTACTGAAATTTCCTGAAAATTTATTATTTGCAAATTTGATATTAGATTAGTGTACGGTACATCTGAAACTAATTCTCCTGAAAATTTGACAAAGTTTCAGTATTAAATAAGGGAGAAAATCAAACATATAACTGTTTGCATTGCCAACTATAGAGTTGCAAGTACTGAAATTTCCTGAAAATTTATTATTTGCAAATTTTATATTAGATTAGTGTACAGTACATCTGAAACTAATTCTCCTGAAAATTTGACAAAGTTTCAGTATTGCATAAGGGAGAAAATCAAATACTTAACTTTCCACAAAGACAAGTATGTGATAGCAAGTACTGAAATTTCCTGAAAATTTATTATTTGCAAATTTGATATTAGATTAGTGTACAGTACATCTGAAACTATTTCTCCTGAAAATTTGACAAAGTTTTAGTATTACATAAAGGAGAAAATCAAATACTTAACTTTCTGCATTGACAGTATGGGTTAGCTATTACTGAAATTTCTGAAAATTTATTAATTACTTATTCAATATTAGATTTGTATTTCATACACTTATAGCTAATTCTCCTAAAAATTTGACAGGCGAAATAAAATAAATAAATAATAAAATAAAATAAAAATAATTTTACCACTAAGTACCTAATAATAATACCTTAAATACTGGTACTGGTAATTTATGGATAAAACCTTAATCTTAATAATAATCATCCCTATTACTCCTCCACGTATTAGAGAATACAAAAAAACAATTTAGCATAGATTTTTTAATCGTCAATTGAAGTCCTACGGATGTTCAGTAGCTAATTCGCCAATTATTTTGTTGTTGTTTCATGGTATCTGTATTGAATACTTTCTGCACTGCATAATGTGTCAAAAATAACATTTTGCTTTGCATTAGTATTCTATGGAAATTGTAAGACACACTTTGCCCGCGATTTTGTCTAAATTCGTTTCTGTTTGCGCCCATTCCGTTTGAATCCATCGGCTCGAAATTCTGTTAGGGCCCTTGCTGCCGGCGAATTCGGCGCCGCCTCGTCCAAAAATCAATGAATAAATTTGCGATACGGGGCTGCCCCGTGCACACCGGGATCCCCAGATTTCCATTCTCCGGCGCCAAAAACACAGTGCCCCTGCCCCAGCCGAGATTTTGTATCGGCACACGATGAATAAAATATCTCGCGCAATTGAAATTCGGCGGAGTCCCGGGCGCACATTCAGCCCTCTCCGTACAAAGGGTTGAGAGTAAATTGTACGGAAAATTGTGTGAACGCGTTAGAAGTTACCGATTTTGTCAGCTTAATTTTTAATTTCACTAAAACGTCGATTATAAGTTGTATTGATAACTTTTTGTATACAAAAAATTAAAAATTAATAAAATATATACCAGGTGAGAGGGAAGTCAACCGAACACTTTCTAGGGATGAATCAGGGTGCAAAATGAAGTCGAATATTTCCTCTGGGCCACTTTTGGCCTAGATGCATAGTTTCCATCTAAATCCATGTTAAAATTGGTGCCACATTTGGAACTTATAAATAAATCTCGATAATGCATTATTTTGTTAAATTTAGCATGTTACTTATATAACTGTACGTTCGAAACTTTACTAAAAAAATGCATCTAAACAAAAAAAATGCAAAGGAATACTACATTTTGCTCCCAGATCCACCCCCAGAAATTTTTCGGTCGACTTCCCTAACACCCTGTAGAATATCATCACAAATCTCTAAACTCAGTCTGTCAGTTGGGAGTAATATTAGATTAGATTAGATTTATATTCGATAAACCTTGATTATCAGTGGTATTGGTAACTTTTTGGATTAAAAATTTAAACATTACAAATATATATAGAATATCCACACAAATCTCTAATCTCAGTCAGTCAGTTGGGAGTAATATTAGATTAGTATTAGTTAAACCGTCGATTATCAGTGGTATTGGTAACTTTTTGTATAAAAAAAATATTAAAAAAATAATTTCCACCCAAATCTCTAAACACTGTCAGTCAGTTGGGAGTAATGTTAGATTAGATTAGGTTAATATTAGATAAACCGTCGTTTATCAGAGGTATCGGTAACTGTTTGCATAAAAAAGTTAAAAATTAAAAAAAATAGAATATCCACATAAATCTCTAAACTCGGTCAGTCAGTTGGAAGTAATATTAGATTCTCAACTGACTGACTGACACTTTCGAGATTTACTTTGATTTTCAAACATGTTTTATACAAAAGGTTCGATTCGCAACTGACTGACTGATACTTTCGAGATTTGCTTAGATTTTCAATTTTTTTTTTTGTACAAAAAGTTAGATTCCCAACTGACTGAGTTTGGGATTGCTTGCAAATATTGATTACATAATATATATATATATATATATATATATATATATATATATATATAAAAGAAATTAAATTTCCTGCTGACTGACTAAGTTTGTTGATTTGATTGGATATTCTAAAATTTGAATACGGAGATTTACTTGGATATTCTAAATTTTTATTATACAGTATTATAAAAAATATATACACAGAATATAATATTCTCATCTGACTGACTAAGGCTTGTACACTCTAAATTATTTTGTATAAAAAGTAAACTAATATTTTTTGTATAACCATTTTTAGAATACACAAGTAAATTTATAAACTCAGCCAGTCAGTTATGAATATAATTTATTTTGTGTAATTAAGTTTGAATATTCTGTATTTAAAGTCAGAATATCCACGTAAATATGTGTATTAAAAATTTAGAATATCCAATCATATCTACAAACTCGGCCAGTCACTCAGTAGGAAATCAAAGGTTTTTGTATAATTGCTGTATTCAATATTCAAAATATCCAAGCAATCTTCATACGCAGTCATTTGGGAATCTAAATTTTGTGTAAAAGAAAATTAGAATATCCAAGCAAATTTATAAAATTACTAACTCAGTTCGGAGTAATATTCGATCAGATTAGATTAATATTAGATAAATCGTCGATTATCAGTAGTATTGGTAACTATTTGCATAAAAAAATCAAAATTAAAAACAAAATATATCCACATAAATCTCAAAACTTGGTCAGTTGAAAGTAATAAAAAAACAAAGTAGAAAATCCACAGAATTCTCTGAACTCGGTCAGTCAGTTGGGAGTAATACTAGATTCCCAACTTACTGATTTGTGAATATAATATTTTATGTATACATTTTTTTAGAATATTCCGTATTCAAAATTTAGACTATCCATGCAAATCTGTATTGAAAATTTAGAATATCCTATCAAATTTCCAAACTCAGTGAGTCAGTAAAAAATGTAATGTTTTTTGTATAACTTTCTGTATTCAATGTTTAGAATATCCAAGCAAATCTCCACACTCAGTCAGTTGGTCATCTAACTTTTACTATAAAAGAACATTTTTAGAATTTACAAGCTAACCTCTAAACTCAGCCAGTCAGTGGTGAATATCATATTTTCTGTATAATTTAGTTAGACTATTCTGTATTCAAATTCAGAATATCCAAGTAAATCTGTGTATTAAAAATTTAGAATATCCAAGCAAATCTCTAAACTGAGTTAGTGAATATAACTTTTTGTATTAAAGAAAAATTAGAATATCCAAGCAAATCTCAAAACTAAGTCAGTCAATATAACTTTATGTATAAATAAAAAATTAGAATATCAAATCAAGTGTCTAAACTCAGGCAGTCAGTCAGTTGGTAACTAATATTTATGAATATTATTATGTACATAAATACATATATATATATACACATTAGAATATTCTATAATTAAAATTTATTATATCCATGCAATAAATGCATGAATATTAAAAATTTGGAATATCCAATCAAATTTCCAAACTCAGTGAGTCAGTAATCAGTAAAAAAATATTATGTTTTTTGTATAACTCTGTATTCAATATTTAGAATATCCAAGCAAATATACACACTCAGTCAGTTGGGAATCTTACTTTTTGTATAAAATAAATGTTAGAATGTGCATGCAAATCTCTAAACTGAGTCAGTCAATCTAACTTTTTGTATAAAAGAAAAATTGTAATATCCAAGCAAATCTCTAACTTGAGTCAGTCAATATAACTTTTTGTGCAAAAGAAAAATTACAATATCCAAGCAAATCTTTAAACTGAGGCAGCCAGCAGTTGGGTAACTATTTTTTTTTGTATAATTTTGTTTAGAATTTGCAAGCAAATTTTTCTTATATCAAAAATAATCTAACATGTTTTGAACATTTTGTTTTTAGAATATACAATCAAATTTCTATCTACAGTCAATCAGTTGTGAATATAATATATTATATATTTCTTTTTTTTTTAGAATATGCGAGCAGATCTTTCTTATATCAAAAATAATCTAACATTTTTTAAACACTTTTTTTTAAGAATATACAAAGAAATCTCTATACTCTGTCAGTCAGTTGTGAACATAATATTGTATGTATATATTATTTTAGAATAATGTGTATTCAAAATTTGGAATATCCAATCAAATTTCCAAACTCAGTGGAGTCAGTAGCAAGTAAAAAAATATTATGTTTTTTGTATAACAGTCTGTATTCAATATTTAGAATATCCAAGCAAATATATACACTCAGTCAGTTGGGTATCTTACTTTTTGTATAAAATAAAAGTTAGAATGCCCAAGCAAATCTTTAAACTGAGTCAGTCAATCTAACTTATTGTATAAAAGAAAAATTGGAATATCCAAATCAAATCATTAAATTTCCAAACTCAGTGAGTCAGAAAAAATGTATTTTTTTTATAAAACATTTTGTATTCAATATTTAGATTATCCAAGTAAGTCTCCACACTCAGTCAGTTGGGAATCTAACTTTTTGTGTAAAAGAAAACTTAGAATATCCAAGCAAATCTCTAAACTGAGTCAGTCAATATAACTTTTTGTATAAAAGAAAAAAATGGAATATCCAAGCAAATCTCTAAACTGAGTCAGCCAGTCAGTTGAGTAAAATTTTTTTATATATATTTTTAGAATTTGCAGGCAGATTTTTCTTATATAAAAAATAATCTAACATTTTTTAAACATTTTTTTTTAAATATACAAACAAATCTATATACACAGTCAATCAGTTGTGAATATAATATTTTATATGTACATTTTTTTAGAATATTTTGTATTCAAAATTTAGAAAATCCAACAAAATCTGTATTGATTATTTAGAATATTCAATCGTATTTCCAAACTTATTGAATCGGTAGTCAGTAAAAAAAATATATCTTTTTGTATAACATTCGGTATTCAATATTTTATATATCTAAACCAATCTGTATTGAATATTTAGAATATCCAATCAAATTTCCAAACTTAGTGGTGAGTAGGCAATAAAAAAATCTGATATTTTTTTATAATATTCTGTATTCAATATTTAAAATATCCAAGCAAATCTCCACACTCAGACAGTTGGGTATCTAACTTTTTGTATAAGAGAAAAATTAGAATATCCAAACAAATCTCTAAACTGAGTCAGTCAATATCACTTTTCGTGTAAAAGAAAAATTAGGATATCTAAGCAAGTACAACTTTTTATATAAAAGAAAGATTAGAATATCCAAGCAAATTTCTAAACTGAGTCAGCTAGTCAGTTGGATAACTAATATTTTTTGTATATATTTTTTTTGAGAATTTGCAAGCAGATCTTTCTTATATCAAAAATAATCTGACATTTTTTAAACTTTTTTTTAGAATATACAGACAAATCTCTATACACAGTCAATTAGTATATCAGAATATTCTGTATTCAAAATTTAGAATATCCAACAAAATCTGTATTGAATATTTAGAATATCCAATCAAATTTCCAAACTTAGTGGTCAGTAGTCAGTAAAAAAAATATTTTGATAACATTCTTTTTGTATAACATTCGGTAGTCAATATTTTGAATACCTAAGCAAATCTGTATTGTAAATTTAGAATATCAAATGAAATTTCTAAACTCAGTGAGTTAGTTGTCAGTTAAAGTAGTCAGCTAATAAGGAAATGAAATGAAATGAAATGAAAAACATCATGTTTTTTGTATAACATTCTGTATTTAATATTTTGAATACCTAAGCAAATCTGTATTGTAAATTTAGAATATCAAATCAAATTTCCAAACCCAGTGAGTCAGTAATCAGTAAAAGTAGTCGGCTAATAAAGAAATGAAATGAAATGAAAAAAATCATGTTTTTTGTATAACATTCTGTATTTAATATTTTGAATATCTAAGCAAATCTGTATTGAAAATTTAGAATATCAAATCAAATTTCCAAACCCAGTAAGTCATTAATCAGTAAAAGTAGTCGGCTAATAAAGAAATAAAATGAAATGAAAAAAATCATGTTTTTTGTATAACATTCTGTATTTAATATTTTGAATATCTAAGCAAATCTGTATTGAAAATTTAGAATATCAAATCAAATTTCCAAACTCAGTGAGTCAGTAGACAGTAAAAAAATCTAATATTTTTTATATAACATTCGGTATTCAATATTTAGAATATCCAAACAAATCTCCTAATCAGTTAGTTGGGAATTTAACATTTTTTGTATAAAATATTTTCAAATATTACAAATATTTAAAATGTAAAATATTTACGCAAATTTCAGTGAAGTCTGTCATTTTGTCGACTTGGCTCTCGTTTCTTCTCTGTTTGGCGCCCCAAAATCCACCCCTAGTCACCAGTCACGTAAATATATTTATATTTTCTTGTGTTAACACTCGTACATATCAAATGTCTTTCGTTTAGAAAGTGCCATATATATCTTTTTGGTCCTAAGTTATGTACATTGTGGTTTTCTGGATGGTTTTCTAAACATTTTCTGATCTAAGTTTCAACATACATGAGGAGTCACTTTTGGTGTACGTATAGACCAACGCGAGCAAACTTGCCACTCAGACCTAACGAAACTTTCGTAATTTTCCAGTTTTTTGCCCTCCGATTTGGCTCCTCGTTTTTTTCCACCCCCGAGCGGGGGTGCATCGATTCTGTGCCGGGGCGCGAAACCCGAGCCGGAAACTTGCCGCCCCCACGTCCACCCCCCGGTCCACGTGACTTGGCTGCGCGTCCCGGGGATCGAGAGGGTAAATAAGAGCCGCGCGACGTGACACGAACTTGACGCTGTATAATAAAAAAAGCACAAAAAAAATAGAGCGAGAAGAGCCCCGTTGCCGTCTCCAGGGGGAGTTAATCAAGAAGTTTTAACGCGCGGAATTATTACTTCATAAAAATGCGAGCGAGGCCCCCTCGGCCCGCCGCCCCCCGGGGGGCCGAGCCGCCCCCGCAGCCTTCACGACGTAATTACGCGAGCGCCGTAATTAATCAGCGACACGCGTCGTGTGTGCGGCGGCGAAAAAACGCAGTTTGGTATTCATTAGCGTCTGCTGTAATTATTATGTTAGACAGCGAGCGCACAATATGATTTACGTCTTAAGTTACGTGTCATTAAGTGTTAATTGTGAGGTGTGCGTGCCACAGGCTCTGGCAGACGCGGGCCTGGGGGTTGGGGGTTAGAGATTAATTAGCACACGGCAGCGCTGATGAAAGCACGCATTAACCCTGATCCAAATGAACAACACAAGTTTTATTTAATAATAATTATTATTACGTTGAACACACTTTGCTCACATCATTAGGCTCTAATTTTATTGTAAACATTATCAAACAATTGTTATGAAAACGAAAATGTGTGGGCATAACAAAATTAAAATTGAAATATTATAATTATTACAGCCTTTTAGTTCCCCCCTTTTATTTAGATACTCATACTTTATACAAACACACATTTCAAACTTGCTGGCGTACAATGCTATTAACATTTTCTAAACCAGTCGTTTTCTAGATTTTTGGTCTTCAGTGAAAATATATTAAAAATTGCTCAATAAAAAATATCAAATTAACCATTCAGTAAAATCGTCGCGAGCAATTTCCGAATGCGATTAAATTAAATTTAATCGAATTTTAAGAAAACTTTAATTTTAAGAATTTTATTGCATTATTTTAAATGAGTGCATTATTTAACAGTCATACATAAAAAACTATATTACATTCCAGAATAATTGGTGATTATGGTTTTTTCACATCATGCAGGTTTTTTTTTATTTCCGTTTCATTCGAAATTCGGGGCGCAATCTCTCATGAATGCCGCAGATTCGAGCGATTTTTTTCCACCGCGCTCCGTGCACACAATCGGTTCGATATGTAGGCAATAATGAGCTCTCCGAAAGCCCATCTGCAAAACAATGGAGCACGCACTCGTTCGGTAATTTGGGGCACATGTGGCCTGTATTTATGTTTTAATCGCGTACTTGTTGTCGAACTGCACACGCGAATCGATAGCGAACACCATGGAAACATGCCATCGGATTTAAACTTTTTGAATTCTATGGCGTACTAAAGAGAAAATTGTTACGAAAAAATATAACAGTTATGACAGTTCTGTGTTTTATAATCCTTAAAACACCGGTGAAATATGAAGAGAGGTTTGCTACTACAATTAAGCATATAATGGGTGCATTATTTAAGAGTCATACATAAAAACTTTATCATTACATTCCAGAATAACTGGCAATTATGGTTTTTTTATCAGATGTAAACTTTTTAGTTCTATGGCGTATTATTGAGAAAGTTTTTACGGAAATGATATGACAGTTATGACAGTTCTGTGTTTTATAATCCATAAAACACCGGTAAATTATAAAGGGCGTTATGTTACTACAATTTAGCACATAATCAGTGCATTAATCTAAGAGTCATACATAAAAATTATATCATTACATTTCAGAATAACTGGTGATTATGGTTTTTTATCGGATTTAAACTTTTAAATTTTATGGCGTACTAATGAGAACATTGTTGTGAAAAAAAAATGTGTAAAAATTGACATTTTTAAATGCAATGCAATGCAATATTTATGGTGGCTTATACGAGGCATACATAGGTATTATGTATGCCTCGTATTATGTTTTTATTAAATTGTAAGACTCTGTGGTTGCCCCTTGGTGAATCATTTTTGAGGCTTTAAAGTTTTTATTTATATTTATATATTAAAAAAACTGCGTTTGTACCTCCACACGAAATTAATGATTACAATTTGCTTATTTAATATGTATCAAAAAGTCGGACTAGATTATAATACCCAATTCCATATTATTTCAAATTTGAAATTATTAGCTAGCTTGAAGAAAGGAAAGATCTGATTTTGTGCAATATTAATTTTACTGTTTTTAAAAAAAATCGATTACGTTCAATTTAATCAGTGTACCAAAATGTATATGTTTCAATATACAATTCAATTCTATTATATTTCAAATTTGACACTATTAGCTTTAAACGCTTTAAATGTGCTTAACTGTAGTAACATAACGCCTTCCATAATGTACCGGTGTTTTATGGTTATAAAACACAGAACTGTCATAACTGTCAAATAGAATAAATATATTAAATGCCAGTATGATGTGAAAAGGCCATATTTAGCAGTTATTCGAGAATATAATGATATCATTTTATGTGTGCCTCTTAAATAGTGCATTCACTATGTACGAATCTATGGTTATAACTCCATTCATAATTCACCGGTGTTTTATGAATCATCACTGTCAAATATTACAAAAATGATATCATTTTTATGTATGACTCTTAAGTAATGCATTTATTATGTACGTAACTAAAGTAGCATAATGCCGTCATAATTCACCGGTGTTTTATGGATTGTAAAACACAGACCTGTCATCACTGTCACATAAAACAGAAATAGAAACTCTATACGATGTGAAAAAGCTAAATTAACAAGTTGTTTTGGAATGTCCTGATATTTTTTTTTATGCACGACTCTTAAATAATGCATTCATTATGTGCGTAATTATCGTCATAACGCCGTTTATAATTCACCGGTGTTTTATGGATTATATAACACAGAACTGTCATCGCTGTCAAATAATACAAAAATTATATCATTTTTATGTATGACTGTTAAATAATACATTCATTATGTACGTAGCTAAAGTAACATTAACCCTTTTATAAGTCACCGGTGTTTTATAGATTATAAAACACAGAACTTTCATCGCTTTCACATCAAACAAACATAAAATGCCAGTATAATATAAAAAAGCCATATTTACCAGTAATTCTGGAATGTAATGATATAACATTACATGTACGTAATGTACATAACTATAGTAACATAACGCCCGTCATAATTCACCGGTGTTTTATAGATTATATAAGACAAAACTCCCATCACTCATCACTATCAAATAAAACAAAAATGAAATGCTAGTATGATGTGAAAAAGCCACATTTACCAATTATTTTGGAATGTAATAATATATTTTCTTATGAATTACTCTTTAATAATGCATTGATTATATAAGCAACTATATTCATAACGTCCTTCTTAATTCACTAGTGTTTTATGGATTATATAACACAGAACTGTCATCGGTGCCACATAAAACAAACTTTTTTTATGTCTCGTAAGTAATACATTCTTTACGTAATTATCGTCATAACGCCCTTCATAATTCACCGGTGTGTTATAGATTATGAAACACAGCACTGTCATCACTGTCAAATAATACAAAAATAAAATGCCAGTATGATGTAAAAAAAGCTATATTTAAAAGTAATTCTGGAATGTAATGATATAATTTTTGCGCATGACTCTTAAATAATACATTCATTATGTACGTAACTATAGTAACATAACGCCCGTCATAATTCACCGTTTTTTTTATAGATTATAAAACACAGAACTGTCTTAACTCTCAAACGGAACAAAAATAAAATGCCAGTATGATGCGAAAAAACTATATTTATCAGTTATTCTAGAATGTAATGATATAATTTTAATATGACTCTTAAATAATGCATTCATTATGTACGTAACTATAGTCATAACACCCTTCATAATTCGCTGGTGTTTTATGGATAATAAAACTCATAACTGTCATCACAACATTGTTTGACTATTAAACCAAGTCAAAGTCATCATTATATGTGGTTGCTAAGGCCCTTGCTTAACGTTTGTCGATTGTTTCGTTGTTGTTGAACCCCATTTCTGAAATTAATAGGTTAGAATTTCCGAAGATTAAATAACGTAATAAAATCTTACCTGTTATTCTGGAATGTGATATACTCTTTATGGATGACTCTTAAATAATGCATTCATTATGTACTTATCGTCATAATGCACCGGTGTTTTATAGATTATGAAACATTGAACTGTCATCACTCATCACTATCAAATAAAACAAAAATTAAATGTGAAAAAGCCATACTCACCTTTTTTTTTTGGAATGTAATGATATATTTTTGTGTATGACTCTTAAATAATGCATTGATTGTGTACGTAACTATAGTCATAACGCCCTTCATAATTCACCGGTGTTTTATGGATTATAAAACACATAACTGTCATCACAACATTGTTTGACTATTAAACCAAGTCAAAGTCATCATTATACGTGGTTGCTAAGGCCCTTGGGAACGTTTGTCGATTGTTTCGTTGTTGAACCCCATTTCTGAAATTAATAAGTTAGAATTTCCGAAGATTAATTAACGTCTTACCTGTTATTCTGGAATGTGATGATATACTCTTTATGGATGACTCTTAAATAATGCATTCATTATGTAATTATCGTCATAATGCCCCGGTGTTTTATGGATTATGAAACACAGAATTGTCATCACTTTCAAATAATACAGAAATGATATCATATTTACGTATGACTCTTAAATAATGCATTCATTAAGTACGTAACTAAAGTCACATAATGCCTTCATTATTCACCAGTGTTTTATTGATTATAAAACACAGAACTGCCATCGCTGTCACATATAACAAAAATAAATAGTAACATAATACCTTCATAATTCACCTTGGTTTTATGGATTATAAAATACAGAACTGTCATTACTGTCACATAAAATAGAAATGGAAACCCTATACGATGTGAAAAAGCTAAATTAACAAGTTATTCTGGAATGTAATGATATATTTTTTATTTATCACTCTTAAATAAAGCATTCATTATGTACGTAGATATCGTCATAACGCCCTTCATAATTCACCGGTGTTTTATTAATTATGAAACACAGCACTGTCATCACTTGTAGTGATTTTTTTTAAATTTATGATTCTTAAATAAGGTATTCATTATGAACGTAACTATCATCATAACGCCCTTCATAATTAATCGGTGTTTTATGGATTATAAAACATAGCACTATCATCACTGTCAAATGAAACAAAAATGATAGGAGGATAATTTTTATGTATGTATCTTAAATAATGCATTTATTATGTACGTAATTGTAGTAACATAACGCCTTTCATAATTCACAGGTGTTTTATGGATTATAAAACACAGAACTGTCATCACTCATCACTGTCAAATAAAACAAAAATTAAATGTGAAAAAGCCATACTTACCTTTTTTTTTTGGAATGTAATGATATATTTTTGTGTATGACTCTTAAATAATGCATTGATTGTGTACGTAACTATAGTCATAACGCCCTTCGTAATTCGCCGGTGTTTTATGGATTATAAAACACGTAACTGTCATCACAACATTGTTTGACTATTAAACCAAGTCATCATTCTATGTGGTTGCTAAGGCCTTTCCTAACATTTGTCGATTGTTTCGTTGTTTTTGAACTCCATTTTTGAAATTAACAATTTTGAATTTCCGAAGATTAATAAACGTAATAAAATATTACCTGTTATTCTGGAATGTAATGGTATAATTTGTATGTGTGATTCTTAAATAATGCAAATTTAATGTAACTATAGTAACATAACGCCCTTCATAATTCACTGGTGTTTAATGGATTGTAAAACACAGAACTGTCATCACTGTCACATAAAACATAAATTGAAACAATATGCAACGTGAAAAAGCTATATTTATAAGTTATTCTAAATTGTGCTGTTATATTTTTTATGCATGACTCTTAAATAATGCATTCATTATGTACGTGACGTCCTTTTAATTCACCGGTGTTTTATCGATTATAAAACACGGAACTGCCACCACTGTCAAATAAAATAAAAATAAAATACTAGTATGATGTGAAACAGCCATATTAACCAATTATTATGGATTGTAATAATATAATTTTTATGTCCGACTCTTAAATAATGCACTCATTATGTGTTACTGTAGTAACTGTTGTTACTGTTATGTTACTATAGTAACATAATGTCTTTCTTATTTCACCAGTGTTTTATGGATTATAAAACCCAGAAACTGTCTTATATAATAATGACTGTGTAATAATATAAAAATACATAAAATGTACTGTCAAATAGAACGGAAATAAAATGCCAGTACAATGTGAAAAAGCCTAATAATAGTTTTTGTAAAGAAAAAATATTATTCGTGGCTTTATATTAATATTATACATTTTTTTATATGGAATTATACCTCCACTCGAAATTAATTATTAAAATTTTCATACTATGCCTGTGCATATTTAATTAAGTGTCAAAAGGATCGTGCTGTAGCAATAATTGAATAATACACAAATTCACAAACTTTTGCGCCAGCCTTTGTGCTTTCAATAGCTGTGCCCAACATTAATCCGACAAATTTTCATATAAAGTTTAACCAATTCAATTATTCGTGAAAAGGCTCTTATAACATCAACAACAGGAATATTTATATGGGTGCAGTGACTAATAATTAAAACATAAATTCTAATGCTTTCATTAATGTTACATATGATAAAAAATATCGAAAAGTTTCTGTAATTTTAAGTGCTAATATTTTTGGACAAATAGTACAAATAACATCAACAACAGGAATATTTATATAGGTGCTGTGACTAATAATTAAAACATCAATTCTAATGCTTCCATTAATGCTACATATGCTAAACAAAAAACGAAAAGTTTATGTAAATTTATGGGGTAATATTTTACGACAAATACATATTTTCCACAACAAAAATTCATAGCAGTAGTAGTAACATATTTTGATGGCGGTCCTTCCTTAATAATATTACTATGAAAATCTTAATAATATTTATGTAAAAAACACACACAGGTATCACAAAGTAGAGCTGTCAAGCGTTACTCAACTTAATAATATTACTACGAAAATATCAAACATCCACTTCCCATTTGCAAATTTAATCAATTCCTGTCAAACCGATTTGCTCCCTTTGAAACAATAACTACGCAACAATTAAACCCGAACAAATTAGTTTCACACGTAGTTCCATCAAATGGCGAATTAATTTCGTGCAATCGATCCGCCACGTCGTGTTCGAGTTCCTGTCTGGCTTTTGGCATCCGACGATGTCGCCGGAATCCTCGTCGGGATGTAAATGAGAGCAATGTTACCTGCGAGACAATTTTGGAACTTCGCGAAGTCGCCGGATTCTGGAAATTATTTGAGTGGCAGCCGCTGCGGACGAAAACAGTCGCGCCCTTAAGTAATTAGAAGCCCAAAAGCCGGAAGTCTCCGCATTTCCGCCGCCCAATTTCCCCCCAATTGCTGCAAAAATTCAGCTCCAATTCACGAATTTTAATTATTTGTTCACAAAAGAACAACAATAAGTATTTATGTTTTAAATATTATTCAATGAAATTGATATTTGTGCACAAAACAACAAGAATAAGTAATGTTAATGTTGTAATGTTATGTTCCCGAATAACATGATTGTGTTTGTGTCCACGATAATGCCATTATTGCTGTTCTATTGTTTACGTTGATTGAGGTCGATTAATAAGTCTATCTATGACTAAAGCGCGCGTTACATGCAAACAGAAGTGAAATCTTCTAACATTAATTAATTATAAATTACATACATACATACATGCATAGATACATATATACATACATACATACATAGATACATATATACATACATACATACATAGATACATATATACATACATATATACTGCATACATACATACACACATACATACATACATACATACATACATACCCACATACATACATACAAACATACATACATACACACATACATACATACATACATACATACATACATACATACATACATACATGCATACATACATACATGCATACATAATCCGGTCCTCTTGTACCATTAGGGTGTCGAGGAATTATAAATTAATTATTTGCAACTACAATTATTGCAAAGTACATTGAAGATGTTCGTTCACATCTTTAATTAGTACCAAATACCAAAGTACCAAGTACGAAAATGACAAAAGTGTGCGAATTGTACAATTATTGCTACCACGATCTGGGATCTTTAAACATATACTCAGCTTAAACAAGTTTAATTTGCAATTATTTAACATGAGAAGGGGCTTTGAAATGATTGTGTGTCGTGTCGCCGTTTAATTAAATAAGTTTATGTGAATTATAATCCCGCGGTTTTGTGTGGCACCTGTATAAATATTCCAGTTGTTGCTGTTATAAGAGCCTTTTAGCGAATAATTAAATTGGTTGAAGTTCATTTGGAAATTCGTCGGATTAATGTTGGGCACAGCTATTGAAGGCACAAAGGGTGACGCAAAAGTTTGTGAATTTGTGTGCTCCCATTATTTAATTATTGCCACAGCACGATCCTTTTGATGCTTAATTAAATATGCAAGCATGGTATGACAAATTTTAATTATTAATTTCGAGTGGAGGTACAATGCCATATATCGTTGGTATGCAGGAAAAAGTCCAAAATTTAAAGATTTTGATTTTCTAAGTTCAATGTATCTTAAAACATTTTTATCTTTTCATGAAATAATTACTAAATCTATTTTTTTTACATTTTCCTATTTTTTTTAAAGTTATGTACATGAGAAATTTACAGGAGAAAATATGAACTTGAAATGATGAATAATGGACTTGGCCACTTTCTCCTGTATACCAGCAATATAATATAATAAGAGCCATGACATTTTTTTTTCTTAAAGTGTCTGCCAATTTGTGAGAACAAACATATTATTTTAATCAAAACTATAATCTTTTAATGTAAAATTACTACTGACGATCGTAATCAGATGAAAGATTTCGATATTACCACTGTTTCTTAATATCACTTTTTTTCTGAACTGTCCAATCGTACAATTATCTTTTTATGTGGTCCTCACAGTGGTCAAGCTAAATTTTGAGATATGAATATTTAAGTATGAGCAACTTTCGAGAACACTTCAATTAGCATCTAAAATCACACGGTCAGAATAAACAACGCATATCTAAAAAAATATGCATTGGATATCAACCCAATTAAACTAAATACATGACAATATATTACTTAATATCAGTAATAAATTTCATTAGTATTGACACGCTAACTTCTGAAATATGATTATTTAAGTATGGGCAACTTTTGATAACACTTCACTTAGCACCTAATATCACACGGTCACAGTAAAAAACGCTTATCTAAAAAATTATGCATTGGATATTGACTCAATTAAATTAAATACATGACAACATATCACTTAATATCAGTTATAAAAATCATTGATATTGATACGCTAGTTTTTGAGATAAGAATTGATAATTCTTCAATTATCACTAAAAAACAAATATCTCAAAAATTATACATTGCATATTAACTTAATTCAACTAAATAAATGACAACATATCACTTACTATCAGTAATAAATTTCATTAGTATCGACACGCTAACTTTTGAGATATGATTATTTAAGTATGAGCAGGTTTTAAGAACACATCAATTAGCAACTTAAATCACACGGTCACAGTAAAAAACGAATATCTCAAGAATTATGCATTGGATATTAACTCAATTAAATTAAATACATGACAACATATCACTTACTATCAGTAAGAAAAAATATTGATATTGATACGCTACTTTTTGAGATAAGAATTGATAATTATTCAATTATCACTAAAAAACGAATATCTAAAAAAATTATACATTGGATATTAATTCAATTAAACCAAACAAATGATAAAATATCACTTTATATCAGTAATAAATTTCATTAGTATCGACAAGCTAACTTTTGAGATATGATTATTTAAATATGAGCAATTTTCGAGAACACTTCAATTAGCACCTAAAATCACACGGTCACAGTAAACAACGCATATCTCAAAAATTATGCATTGGATATCAACCCAATAAAATTAAATACATGACAATATATCACTTAATATCAGTCATAAAAATCATTGATATTGAGAGGCTAGATTTTGATATAAGAATTGATAATACTTCAAACAACAATAAAAAACGAAGATCTCAAAAATTATACATAGGATATTAACTCAATTGAAAGAAATAAATGATAACACATCACTTAATATCAGTAATAAATTTCATTAGTATCGACACGCTAACTTTTGAGATATGATTATTTAAGTATGAGCAACTTTCGAGAACACTTCAATAGCATCTAAAGTCACACGGTCACAGTAAAAAACGCATATCTCAAAAATTATGCGTTGGATATCATCCCAATTAAATAAAATATACGACAACATATCACTTAATATCAGTAATAAATTACATTCGCATTGACACGCCAACTTCTGAGGTATGATTATTTAAGTATGAGCAACTTTCGAGAACGCTTCAATTAGCATCTAAAATCACACGGTCACAGTAAAAAACGCATATCTCAAAAATTATGCATTGGATATCAACCGAATTAAATCAAATACATGACAATATATCACTTAATATCAGTGATAAAAATCATTGATATTGATACGCTAGTGTTTGAGATAAGAATTGATAATACTTCAAATATAATTAAAAAACGAATATCTCAAGAATTATACATTGGATATTAACTTGACTGAACCAAATAAATGATAAGATATCACTTAATATTGGTTATAAATTTCATTAGTATTGACACGCTAGCTTTTGAGATATGATTATTTAAATATGAGCAATTTTCGAGAACACTTCAATTAGCATCTCAAATCACACGGTCACAGTAAACAACGCATATCTAAAAAATTATGCATTGGATATCAACCCAATTAAATTAAATACCTAATAATATATCACTTTATATCAGTAATAAAACTCAGTGATATTTATACGCTAGTTTTTGAGATAAAAATTGATAATACTTCAAATATCATTAAAAAACGAATATCTCAAAAATTATACATTGGATATTAACTCAATTGAACCAACTAAATGACAACATATCACTTAATATCAGTAATACATTTCATTAGTATTGACACGCTAACTTTTGAGATACGATTATTTAAGTATGAGCAACTTTCGAGAACACTTCAATTAGCATCTAAAATTACACGGTCACAGTAAACAACGCACATCTCAAAAATTATGCATTGGATATCAACCCAATTAAATTAAACACATGACAATATATCACTTAATATCAGTCATAAAAATCATTGGTATTGATACGCTAGTTTTTAAGATAAGAATTGATAATTCTTCAAATATCACTAAAAAACTAATATCTGAAAAATTATACATTGGATATTAACTCAATTGAACCAAATAAATGATAATGTATTCCTCAATATCAGTAATAAATTTCATTACTATCGACACGCTAACTTCTGAGATATGATTATTTAAATATGAGCAAGTTTTAAGAACACTTCAATTAGCATCTTAAATCGCACGGTCACAGTAAATAACGCATATCTTAAAAAATATGCATTGGATATTAAGCCAATTAAATTTTATACATGACAACATATCACTTAATATCAGTAAGGAAAATCATTGGTATTGATACGTTAGTTTTCGAGATAGGAATTGATCATTCTTGAAATATCACTAAAAAGCGAATATCTCAAGAATTATACATAGGATATTAACTCAAATGAACTGAATTTACTACATATCACTTAATACACAACACAGCATACAACTCAAGTTACCTGTATTAATTCTAAAACTTACTTTGTGATTTTTTCAAAATTTATCTACAACAATGTAGGAGTTTTGCTGTGAACCTACTCAATTGTCCTCCAATACTTCTTTTAACTATTGATTAACTATCGGCTGTCATACAGTGCAATTAATATCGCCGAGCCGTTTGTGCTCCCATTATTGATTGCCAATAGCCCATCAAATAAACACGGGCTGTTCCAATCAGCGTGGGCACGAAATGAAAGAGTGACTTACGCAAAACAAACATTTTATGCGGCCGTTAATGCAACATAAACAATAAATCACGTCGATGAGAATAATTGGCTCCGGACATAAACGCAGTCCGTTTGACCGATGTGGAAGCGCGTTATGGGCGCAGGAATTATGACCGATGCGGTGCGCGTGGAATGAAACTAATTTGCGTAATATGAATAAATGCCCGTAAATATTGCAGTAACGTAAATTTATTGCGGCATAATTGAGTCCAGGGGGAAAATTTTAAATGGAATTAAGCGTTAATTGAATGGCTGAGTTTAAATATTTACAGCTGGATATTTTAATACCTTGTAAACAATTTCAGGGTGTTTTGAAAAAGCCCAGTTTTCCATTTACTTACTTAACACCTGCAATGATAATAATTTGGATTCGTAAACACAATTCAAATAGTGTTACGGCAACGAAGGGGTTTCGTCCACCACTGGCCTGCACCAGCAGGGTCAATCTTCGAGAAGAATAATGTACCAGTCTATTTTGTACCAGTGAGTGGAGTAACACTTTGAGTTGGCCCCTGAAAGTATAAATGAATGCTGTTTGCTTAAATATTAAAGTTTCATTTCCCACGTATAACTAAATAGAGACCCAAAAGTAGAAGCCACGAATATTTTGTTTTTGTTTACAAAAGCTATTATTAATTTTAAAACTACTTTGTATAGTACCAATGCTAACAAAGTTGGTTAATCCAAAGATTAAGCGCCAAATTTGCATCCGGGCGATTGTGCATTACCGCCCCGTTGCGCCGGCGAAATCAATCGGGCCCCAGCCGCCCCCAGCCAGCCGCTTTCAAAGCCCGCAGCATTGAAACCGGTCCGAAATCCGCCGCCCCCTCGTCACTCGATCCGCTTAATTGCCGGTGACTTCGCCTGGCTCCGCAAATTAAACTCTTTTCAATGCAAATTGGATTATCGAAGGGTCGGACGGCGACAAAGGGCCGCCCCCGGGCGCCGCCACTTTCACACACACACACACCCCACACACGCACAGCCTCGCCGCCCCCATGCAAACAAAACATTGATTCACGCAAATTTTCGCACAGAAAAAAAAAACTCGTTGTTTGCTTTGCTGCGTGAAAAAGATCGGGAATTAATTAATTTCGCGGAGTCGAGGGGCACAGTCTCGTGCGGGGGCGGCGGGTGGGGGCGGCTCGCGGAGGAAGGACGGTCGGGCGTGTGAATGCGTGATTTTTTGCGCCCAGATTGCGGTCCGGAGTTCGCCTCACAAAAGGGGTGGCAAATATTTGCAGGCCGCCGCCAGGGGCGGTTGGGGGTTGAGAGGGGGAGATCGATGGTTGGGAAAACTCGCAGCGACACACACATATACCTGGCCACAATAAAAATATACTAAAGGTGTATACAGGCAAATCGGGGCAATTTATATCAGGCCTGAATAATGTACACCCCTTGTGGGGGGAATCGGATAGGGCAGCGGTACTCAAACTTTGGTAAGCCCAGAACCCATTTGTTTCACAGTTAATAGATAAGAGATAAATTTATTAATGTTTATGTTTAAGTCAAAAACTGTAAAAATGTACTGATTTGTAACGTCTGTTTTGTCATTTTTTTATGGACACGATAAGTGAAAAAGAGCAAAATCTAAAGTCTGCTGGGGCTTTTTTCTGTGGACACAACTGGAGAACTACAAAATTTGTAACTAAAATTTTTGGGGCAAAACCTAACGTTTAAAGGGTTTCAGATCTATCCATTGTTTCATCTAAAACAATATGTGACTTTTAAAAAAATATGGCATAAAATTAAAAAAAAAATGGAAAACTACGGGCCACTCAAATTTATTAACTTTCGCAATCCACCCTTCTGTTCTAAACTTTATTTTTTGTCTGTCTGTCTGTGACACCTTTTTATGGGTAAATCAAAAAGTCAAAGAAGTTTTAAACTTTCAATAAAATCTCTATAACAGTCAATATTTCAGAAAGTACTGCAATTTTTTGTATTATTGGTGTAAAAATTTCAAAAATTTTTGCCAGGTTTCCAATTTTCAATAAAATCTCTGCCATTATAGTAAAAATTTTAGAAACTACTGCAATTTTTTCAATTACAAGTGTAAAAGTTTCAATAATTATTGTCAGGTTTCCAATTTTCAATAAACTCTGCCAATAAAGTAAAAATTTCAAAAACTACTGCAAGATTGTTGAATTTTTGTTGTAATAATTTCAAAATATATTGCAAATTTTCAAATTTTTAGTAATTATGCCTTACACCGAAAGGTAGAAAGGCTAAGGAATAAATAAATAGTAATTATTTTTAAAATGTCAATAATTTCAGTCAAAATTACAGTGACATTTCAAAAATTCTTGCCAGGTTTTCAATTTTCAATAAAATCTCTGCCATTACAGTGTAAGTTTCAGAAACTTCTTAAAGTTTTTCAATTTTTATTGTAAAAATTTAAAAAAAAGTGGTGCAAATTTTCAATTATCAGTGAGTGTTTAATAATTACTTCAATAATTACTTTCAAAATTACAGTGACATTTCAAAAATTCTTGCCAGGTTTTCAATTTTCAATAAAATCTCTGCCATTAAGGTACAAGTTTCAGAAACTTCTTAAAGTTTTTCAATTTTTATTGTAAAAATTTTAAAAAGTGGTGCAAATTTTCAATTATCAATGAGGGTTTAATAATTACTTCAATGATTACTGTGAAAATTGCAATGCCAAGGTTTATATTTAGTGTAAAAATTTCAAAAAGTACTGCAGTGTGTCAATTTTTAGATTAAAAATATTTCTGTTATTCAGAAAATTTCGAAGTTATCATACATTTTGAAAACATAATGGGGTTTCCAATCATTTTTGCATTGGTGTTGGACCGATCAACCGATTGGTACACATAAAATATATCATTTGTTTGGACCCATTCGACTAAGAATATTTAAAAAAAAATTAAAGATTTTGTAATATGTAAGATAAAAAAGCTAACCCACATAATAATAAAATTGAAATGTTTAAAAAACAACAAGTCAAAGGTATATGACCACATACTACAAAATTCTATAAAAACTTCTAAAAATTAATATTGAAATGATCATAAAAATTTAATTTTCCTAAATTATGAAATCAAGTTTGAAGTAATATTTTATAATGCAATATTTTGAGTTTACATGTAAATAACTGCGCAATTACAAAATATAGTCCAACAATTTTTTGACAGCATGGCAAAGAACTATCTGGCTTTCGAATTCCGGAAACGGTATAAAAAAAATTGACCCTGACGGAAATTACGTGCCTTTATGTAATATGGCGCCGGAGACCCTATGCCCATATTGCTAGGTCAAGCGACGAACCCAGCCGCGTATTCGTGAATAATGTTCAATTATTGCGATGCCGGTTTCTATCGCCCTTCAGGCTGGTAGGCACCATAATTTGTAACTATATAGTTTATAATATTAGATATATATGTGGGTGTGATTTACTACGATAAGTTATGATTTTATTAAGTTTTTGAATTTGTTGAACATTTAGACCATACCATTTTTCAAAATTGCAGTGCCTGAGTTTTATATCCATCGAAATTTCAAAGATTACTAGTAAATATTTAATTTTTTGTTAGTCATTACCGTCAAAATTTTAATATTAACTGTTCAATTTCAATTTTTTGTACTGTCTCGGTCATTTGAGTGACAAACTCAAAAAATATTGCCACGTTTCCAACTTTCAATAGAATCCTTGCAATTTCAGTAAATATTTCAGAAACTACTGCAAGTTTTTCATTTTTCAATGTAAAAATGTCAAAAATTATTGTCAGGTTTTCAATTTTCAATAAAAATATGTGCAATTACAGTAAAAATTTCAGAAATTCCTGTAAGTTTTCAATTTTTAGTGTAAAAATGTCAAAATATTGCTGTACTGTCATAAGTAAGTACAGGTTTTCAACTTTCAATAACATATTTGCATTTACAGTAAACTTTTCGGAAAGTACAGCAAGTTTTTCAATTTTTAATCTAAAAATCTCAAAAATTATTGCCAGGTGTTCAACGTTCAATAACATTTCTGCCAATAAGGTAAACATTTTAAAACCTACTGCAAGATTTTTGA
Organism: Othius punctulatus; assembly: GCA_951805005.1. Lineage (NCBI taxonomy): Eukaryota > Metazoa > Arthropoda > Insecta > Coleoptera > Staphylinidae > Othius > Othius punctulatus. The sequence goes on along the minus strand of OX638142.1, from coordinate 84,336,746 downwards.
AATTTTATTGTGTTGTTTTTATTTTATTCAAAATGTATTGCAAATATTCAAATATTAGAATTTTTTTAGTAATAACTCAAAATTGCAGTGTTTTTTTTTATTAGAAAGTTTTATTTCCATCGAAATTTCAAAGATTATTTGTAATTTTTCTAATTCTAGTTAGTCATTACCGCCAAAATTTTAATATTGACTGTCTAATTTTTAAGTTTTAGTCTTAGTCATTAGAATGAAATGTTCAAAAATTATTGCCAGGTTTCCAACTTACAATAAAATCTCTGCAAATACAGTAAATATTTCAGAAAGTGTACTGCAACTTTTTGAATTGTTAGTGTAAGCATTTCAAATATTATTGCCAGGTTTTCAAGTCTTTTTGTCTTTTTTAGAAAGTTTTATTTCCATCGAAATTTCAAAGATTACCTGTAATTTTTCTAATTCAGGTTAGTCACTACCGCCAAAATTTTAAAATTGAATGTCATATTTTTAATTTTTAGTAAAGTCTTATTCATTAAAATGAAATGTTCAAAAATTATTGCCAGGTTTCCAACTAACAATAAAATCTCTGCCAATACAGTAAAAAATTCATAAACTACTGCAAGATTTTTAATTTTTTATTGTGAAAATTTCAAAATGTATTGCAATTTTTCAATTATTAGTAAATATTTAGTAATTACTTCCAAAATTTCAATGCTTACTTATTCTAATGCTTACAAAATTGCAGTGCCTAAGTTTTATTTAAATCGAAATTTCAAAAAATAATCATTACTCACTACGAAATTTCATCCAAAATTTTAAGAAAATAAATTCCAATTCAAATTTTGCAGTTTCATTAGTTGGTAGTTCTAATGGACACACATTTTCAATTGGAAATTGTGGAAAAATTATTGGTGGCGTATTGGTGGAGGTTTAGTTAGTCCTTAGAAATGCTTTGATTGAAATAATATCAAATTTTCATTATAAGTTATTTATATAAGTTATAAGTTATTCGTTATAAGTTATTATTACTACACTTGATTGTAGATATATTGAAATGTTAAACTCTATAATTATGATTATTAAACACTCCAACTTTATGTTTACGTTATGATGGATTTTAAGTATCAATTGAAGCGTTAAAATTTGTTATGGCAAACACACTTACGTGTTTTACTTCTTCGTATTTGTCTTCACACTTACGTCTTTGATTGCCAAACTTGCAATTGTATATTGTAAAGATTGGAAGTCTGTCATAAGTAATCTGCACGAAACTCGAGTTTCCGTTTTAATTAGTTGATTAATTCGTGTTTACTGATTCCGGAACATCAAGAACATAATGTGCCAATTTTCTCAATTACGGGCCCAGGCCGGAATTGATGAGACAATTCCTGGGCCGACAATGAGCGCACACTTTGCCGCCCCCGCGTCGAACTTTCCGCCGAATAATTTAAACGCACCCCAGCACTTAATTTTCGCGCCTCCCCCGGGAGGGGGGGGGGATTCCCGCTCCCACGCCGCCGCCGCCGCCTGATTCCAATCGCTCCGCGCCGCCCTCGCTTGTTTGTTATTTCCGATTCGAAACTTTTGATTGTGTGTCCCCTCCCCCGAAAACACGCGAAACTTCTTCAATCTGCCGCCCCCCATCCGCGTCAAGGATTATCCACTGACGGCCCCCAACCCAATCCGTTTTGCAGTGACTTTAGGATTGTAGGAAGACGGCACCATTGACGTTTGCCCCAGGAGTTTGTAATTGTGCTGCGCCCCTGTGGACGATGTGTGCGCGCCGCCCCCTTGTGGGCGCCCCCCTCGGTTGAAGCGCGCGCGCGTAAAGATGGACTCCCTGGAGCGGCTGATGAGCACCGCCAAGCCGCTGCCCCCGGCTCTAGCAGCGGGCAGCTCCCTGCCCAGGAGGGCCCTGGTGCACGCCAGCCTGGCCACGGCGGCGGCCGTCGGCCGCAGAGGCAGGCACCTGACGGGCACCTTCTGCCTCACGGGCGACACCATGGAGGGCATCATACAGTGCCTAGTGTTCCTCAAAGCGTTTTCGGTAAGAGTCCTTAGCTAGATGTGTGTACCCATTTTTTTATGTGTGAAACTTTTTTTAACCCTACCCACTCTCCGACATCGAGAGCCCGGCCCTCTTCGTTGAGGAGAAGAGATCCTCCACTTGCTCCGCGGCCAAACGCGTTGAAGGCCCATCAGGCACGTCACATGTTGTAATAATAGGAAATTTTTGTATTGGTAAATTTTATTACAATTTTAAAAACAAAAGCAAAACATTGTAGAAAATAAACACATTTTATTAAAAAGAAAGTATAAAAAACATGAAGAGAATAAACGTGAAATGTGTAGGTGGTACCAGAGCCCATAGGATACCTTTTAATGAAATTTCTGAAAAATTCTGTATTACATATTTGATATTAGATTTGTATTTACTACACCTAACGACATTATTCCTGAAAGTTTGGTAAAGTTTCTGCAATGAATAAGTAAAATAGTCGAGGATATAACTTTCAGCATTTTCAGGTATGGGTTAGCTTTTACCGAAAGTTCTGAAAATTTCTGAATTACATATTTAAAATTAGATTGGTATTTACTATACCTAACGACATTATTCCTGAAAATTTGGCAAAGTTTCTGCAATGAATAAGTGAGAAAATCGAGGATATAACTTCCAGCATTTACAGGTATCGATTAGCTTTTACTGAAATTTCTGAAAATTTATGTATTACATATTTGATATTAGATTTGTATTTACTACACCTAAAGACATTATTCCTGAAAATTTGGCAAAGTTTCTGTAATGAATAAGTGAGAAAATCGAGGAAATAACTTTCATCATTTACAGGTATCGATTAGCTTTTACTGAAATTTCTGAAAATGTATGTATTACATATTTGATATTAGATTTGTATTTAATAAACCTAAATACATTATTCCTGAAAGTTTGGCAAAGTTTCTGCAATAAATATGTGAGAAAATCGAGAATATAACTTCCAGAAGTTACAGGTTTGGGTTAGCTTTTACTGAAATTTCTGAAAATTCCGAATTACATATTTGATATTAGATTTGTATTTACTACACCTAACAACTTTATTCCTGAAAATTTGGCAAAGTCTCTGCAATGAATAAGTGAGCAGATCGAAGATATAATATTCAGCATTTACATATATGAGGTAGCTTTTAATGAAATTTCTGAAAATTTTTGAATTACAAATTTGATATTAGATTTGTAATTACTATACCTAACGACATTATTCCTGAAAATGTTGTAAAGTTTCTGTAATGAATACGTGAAAAAATCGAGGATATAACTTTCAGCATTTACAGGTATGGGTTAGCTTTTACTGAAATTTCTGAAAATTTCTGAATTGCATATTTGATATTAGATTTGTATTTACTACACCTAAAGACATTCCTGAAAATTTGGTAAAGTTTCTGTAAACAATAAGTGAGAAAATTAACGATATAACTTTCAGCATTTACATGTATGGGTTAGCTTTTACTGAAATTTCTGAAAATTTCTGAAATGCATATTTGATATTAGATTTGTATTTATTATACCTGAAGACATTATCCTTGAAAATTTGACAAAGTTTTTGTAATGAATAAGTAAGAAATTGAGGATTTAACTTCCAGAATTTACAGGTTTGGTTTAGCTTTTACTGAAATTTCTGAAAATTTCTGTATTACATATTTGATATTAGATTTGTATTTAGTATACCTGAAGACATAATTCCTGAAAATTTGGCAAAGTTTCTGTAATGAATATGTGAGAAAATCGAGGACATAACTTCCACCATTTACAGGTATGGGTTAGCTTTTACTGAAATTTCTGGATATTTAAGTATTACATATTTGATATTAGATTTCTATTTACTACACATAAAGACATTATTTCTGAAAATTTGGCAAAGATTTTGTAATGAATAAGTGAAAAAATCGAGGATATAACTTTCAGCATTTACACGTATGGGGAGCTTTTAATGAAATTTCTGAATATTTCTGAATTGCATATTTGATATTAGATTTGTATTTACTACACATAAAGACATTATTGCTGAAAAATTAACAAACTTTCTGTAATGATTAAGGGAGAATATCGAGGAAATAACTTTCAGCATTTACAGGTTTGGTTTAGCTTTTACTGAAATTTGTGAAAATATCTGACTTACATATTTGATATTAGATTTGTATTCACTAGACCTAACGACATTATTCCTGAAAATTTGGAAAAGTTTTTGTAATGAATTAGTAAAAAAACGAGGATATAACTTTCAGCATTTACAGGTATGGGTTAGCTTTTACTGAAATTTATGAAAATTTATTAATTGCATATTTCATTTTATATTTGAATTTACTATACCTAAAGGCATTATTCCTGAAAATTAGGCAAAGTTTCTGTAATGAATAAGTGAGGAAATCGAGGATATAACATCCAGAAGTTACAGGTTTGGGTTAGCTATTACTGAAATTTCTGAAAATTTATGTATTACATATTTGATATTAGATTTGTATTTACTACACCTAAAGATATTATTACGGAAAATTTGGCAAAGTATCTGTAATGAATAAGTGAGAAATAGGAGGAAATAACTTTCAGCATTTACAGGTATGTGTTAGCTTTTACTGAAATTTCAGAAAATTTATGTATTACATATTTGATATTAGATTTGTATTTACTATACCTGAAGACATTATTCCTAAAAATTTGGCAAAGTTTCTGCAATGAATAAGTGAAAAAATCGAAGACATAACTTTCAACATTTACATGTATGGGTTAGCTTTTACTGAAATTTCTGAAAATTTCTGAATTGCATATTTGATATTAGATTTGTATTTACTACACCTAAAGACATTATTCCCGAAAATTTGGCAAAGTTTCTGTATTGAATAGGTGAGAAAATCGAGAATATAACTTTCAGCATTTGCACGTATGGGTTAGCTTTTACTGAAATTTCTGAAAATTAATTAATTGCATATTTCACATTAGATTTTTATTTACTACACCTTAAAACATTATTCCTGAAAATTTGGTAAAGTTTCTGTATTGAATAGGTGAGAAAATCGAGGATTTAACTTTCAGCATTTACAGGTATGGGTTAGCTTTTACTGAAATTTCTGAAAATTTCTGTATTACATATTTGATATTAGATTAGTATTTACTATACCTAAAGACATTATTCCTGAAAATTTGGCAAAGTTTCTGCAATGAATAAGTGAAAAAATCGAGGATATAACTTTCAGCATTTACATGTATGGATTAGCTTTTACTGAAATTTCTGAAAATTTCTGTATTACATATTAGATATTAGATTTGTATTTACTATGCCTGAAGACATCATTCTTGAAAATTTGGCAAAGTTTCTGTAATGAGTAAGTGAAAAAATCGAGGACATAACTTTCAACATTTACATGTATGGGGTACCTTTTACTGAAATTTCTGAAACTTTATTAATTGTATATTTGATATTAGATTTGTATTTATTATACCTAAAGACATTATTCCTGAAAATTTGGCAAAGTTTCTGTAATGAATAAGTAACAAAATCGAGGACTTAACTTCCAGCATTTACAGGTATTGGTTAGTTTTTACTAAAATTTCTGAAAATCTCTGAATTACATATTTGATATTAGATTTGTATTTACTATACCTGAAGACATTATTCCTGAAAATTTGGCAAAGTTTTTGTAATGAATAAGTAAGAAATTGAGGATTTAACTTTCAGCATTTACAGGTATGGGTTAGCTTTTACTGAAATTTCTGAAAAGTTATGTATTACATATTTGATATTAGATTTGTATTTACTATATATGAAGACATTATTCCTGAAAATTTGGCAAAGTTTCTGTAATAAATAAGTGAAAAAATCGAGGACATAACTTTCAACATTTACATGTATGGGGTAGCTATTACTGAAATTTCTGAAAATTTCTGAATTTCATATTTGATATTAGATTTGTATTTACTATACCTGAAGACATTATTCCTGAAAATTTGGCAAAGTTTCTGTAATGAATATGTGAAAAAATCGATGACATAACTTTCAGTATTTACAGGTATGGGTTAACTTTTACTGAAATTTCTGAAAATTTATGAATTGCATATTTTATATAATATTTGTATTTACTACACGTAAAGACATTATTCCTGAAAATGTGGCAAAGTTTCTGTTATGAATAAGTGAGAAAATCGAGGACATAATTTTCAGCATTTACATGTAAGGGTTAGCTTTTACTGAAATTTCTGAAAATGTATGTATTGCATATTTGATATTGGATTTGTATTTACTACACCTATAGACATTATTCCTGAAAATTTGGCAAAGTTTCTGTAATGAATAAGTGAGAAATTCGAGTAAATAACTTTCAGTATTTACATGTATGGGTTGGCTATTACTGAAATTTCTGAAAATTTCTGAATTGCATATTTGATATTAGATTTGTATTTACTATACCTAACGACATCATTCCTGAAAATTTGGCCAAGTTTTTGTGATGAATATGTGAAAAAACGAGGACATAACCTTCAGCATTTACAGGTATGGGTTAGCTTTTACTGAAATATCTGAAAATTTCTGTATTACATATCTGATATTAGATTTGTATTTACTATACCTGAAGACAGTATTCCTGAAAATTTGGAAAAGTTTCTGCAATGAATAAACAAAAAGTCGAGGATATAACTTTCAGCATTTACAGGTGGGGGTTAGCTTTTACTGAAAATTCTGAAAATTTCTGAATTACATATTTGATAATAGATTTGTATTTACTAAACCTGAAGACATTATTCCTGAAAATTTGAAAATGTTTCTGTAATGAATAAGTGAAAAAATCGAGGACATAACTTTCAGCATTTACAGGTATGGGTTAGCTTTTACTGAAATTTCTGAAAATTTCTGAATTGCATATTTGTTATTATATTTGTATTTGCTACGCCTAAACACATGAATCCTGAAAATTTGGCAAAGTTTCTGCATTCAATAAGTAAGAAAATCGAGGATATAACATTCAGCATTTATATGTATGGGTTAGCTTTTACTGAAATTTCTGAAAATTTCTGAATTGCATATTTGATATTAGAGTTGTATTTACTACACCTAAAGACATTATTCCTGAAAATTAGGCAAAGTTTTTGTAATTAATAAGTAAAAAAATCGAGGATATAGCTTTCTGCATTTACAGGTATGGGTTAGCTTTTACTGAAGATAATGAAAATTTATGTATTACATATTTGATATTAGATTTGTATTTACTCTACCTGCAGACATTATTCCTGAAAATTTAGCAAAGTTTTTGTAATGAATAAGTGAAAAAATCGGGGAAATAACATTCAGAATTTACTTGTATGGGGTACCTTTTACTGAAATTTCTGAAAATTTATGAATTGCATACTTGACATTAGATATTTATCTACTACACTTAAAGACATTATTACTGAACATTTTACAAAGTTTCTGTAATGAATAAGTGCATTTCGCGTCCTAGACACAAAAATAACTATTTTCTATTCACGGTCTGATCGGTCCAGTTTCAGCGCATCAATTGCCATGCGGATGCGACAGCATCCCAACACTTCACGTTATCTTCCGCTCTTATCTTTTATCCGTCAGCTGTAGCATTCGAAGCCGTCAGCCCGGCTCAAAAAGCTAATTTTTGCCTCGTCGCTTCGTTTAATCTTTCGTGTCCGCCGTGCCTATCGACCTTCCTGTCCCTCCAGGGCCCATCGATTCCGGTTTAATGAGCGCGACATCAACTTCGCTAATGTGCGCCGACTGTGTTTTGATGTCTCTGCCATTAGTTTTGGCAGTTCGCAACTCCGTTAAACACTTTATGTAATTAACGAATGGGGCACATAGCGAACTACGCACGCACGGCATACAGCTAATAACGAAAGGGGGGGGGATTCGCGCGGGGGGGGGGGGGGCGCCATTCAGGCCGCCCCTCGCCGCCTCATTACATAAATTAATGCCGGCACAATGACGCGAAAGAGCATTCACCCGCGCGAGTCCTGGGCCCATTCAGATCTTGATTGCTTAATTATGTAATTTAATAGTTGGGATCCTCCCCGAATCCGCCGGAGTTTGAATAACACGTTTTTGGGTAATTCCAGAGCTATGTTTTTGGGTAATATGGTACATGACCTTAGACGAGAGACCCACTATTAGTGGGATTCCAACAAATACATGCAACGCCTTAAAATACATTTTAATATTTTCTACACAATTCTACACAGAATTTATGCCAGATGTGTATACAGTATACCTGAAGACAAATCCTCTGAAAATTTAGCAACAGGTTTGTGTAAATTATGTGAGAAAATCAAGTTATTAACTTTCCCAGTTGGACAGTATAAGTTATCAGTCACTGAGATCGGCATAACTCTTTGCAGGAAACGAAATTTCGCCTCGCGGAAATACTGCGTGGAAAATTTTGTGTTTTCCGCGTGCAGACTCTTGCAGATAGCTATTTTCATGTGCGGTCGAAATTTTCGGGGCCGCACAGTCCCGGGAATTCATCAGGGCTCATGAATAATAAGCGAATTCCCGCATTATCCCGGTAAGGTATTCCGAAACACACGCGCGGGCATTATTGTCCCCGCGCTCCCGTCACGTTCCAGGTGTAAATGTTGATTTTCCTCACGCCACACAGTGTAGTATTTTGCGAATCTAGCGGGTCAAAATACATAAAAACAGTATGCAATATATGCAATTATTATTCACTCAAAATAGAGGTGACACACTAAATAAGACATTTACAAAATATAATATTTGTAGGCGCCCACTCTTAACGTCAATCTGCGGACAAAATAGGGTTTTGTCCTGCTCATTTCATAATCAGTTTCCTGTTGTTTCCTACGCATTAAGTTCTTAAGATCTTACTGATATCGTATTTATTTGAGTTAACATTTTCATCATGGATAATATACGTGAAGGTATTTAGTTTATATTTAGTGTATAAAAAAGCTTCTTTAACCATGAATATTTAAAGAATTACCGTTGAAATGGATTGGAAAAATAGTCTAAAATTAACTAGAAGTAGTGAATTCTTTAGACAGCCAAACTTTTTGTACACATTTGTACATCATGATTTGTTCTTTTTTATAATTTTAGAAGTCATACCAATTGTATACAATAAAATTTGAATGCAACAACTTGCGTTTTTCCAAAATATCTGTATTTTTATAGGTATGCTAGAAAGCGTATCAAAAAATGAATTTTTCGAAGTGTTAAGAAATGAGGATGATAACAGCCGAACATCTTCTGTTAAGCCGGAACATACACTTGTGAATTATCTGAAAATGAAATTCAACATATACCACTGTTCTCAACGACTGTTTGAAGAATTGAACCGGATTACCCATTCATTTATGATTGGGTTCAATAAAAGATGGAGGACGTGCCATTGTAATAAGAATGTGTTCTTAAAAAAATATAATGATTGGTTGAATACCACGGTAACCATAAATGACCTCGATGCAACCAGTACATACAAGTGGTATACATAGTGTAAGAAAAGGTGGGCGGAGAAAATTAGATTTCAGCTCCAGTGGTTTGAAATCAAAAACGAGAAAGGTGAAACGATTATTTACAGATCATACATTAAGCGAGTTAACTCTTGCTACAAATATGAAGCTGAGGCAATCTGGCAAAAGGGACGTTGCTTATATGCTGACGTAATTGGTTTCTAGTTCCAAAAGAGCAACTAAGGTCAAAAAAGCGTTTCACGGAGCAGCGTAACAAACACCTAAGTACTGTATACTGGTAGCCGTTACTTTGTGGAACATGGTAAATGAATTATTTATTTAATTATTTTATATTTCATATTTCATATTTTCATTTTTATATTTCATATTTATTATTTCATTCAAACACCTAAGTATACATCTGATGACGCGTTAGCTTTAATAACTGCAACAAAATTATCTTACCGGGAATATCCAGTTATAAGATAATCTGCAATTGGAAAAGGTCTGAAATTATACCCATCATATGAACAAATAAAAAGTGCCAAAATAAAGTGCTATCCACCTAACGATGCTTGCTTAAATGATTCATTGGCAGAAATTAAGTTGCAATCAATAGTTGATTTGACTTTAAAACGACTTTGTATTGTGCAAGCCGAAGTTTTGAATACAATTCTTGTTGAAAAAATGACAGTACCAATGAATTTGACAATGATATTCAAATGGGGATGCAAACTCAAACTCAAATGAATTCGAAGATTCAAATATTTTAGCAACGTCATTGGTACCTTTGCAGTTATATGTTCTTGGAGAAACAAACAAAAAAAAACATATTATGGCAAAATCCACGGCCATCGTCAACTTCCTACTGTAGACCTGCAAGATTTAGATTTGCCAAATAGGCTGAACAATTAATTCTAGAGGAATTTATAAACGTGAGGAGGCAAATTTTAGAAATTTTGCCAACTTTGGTAGAATGCAATGGAATTATTCTTGAAGTCAAACATAAATTTGAAGAGACGATGGTTGATGGGAAAATATGCAACATTTTAGCGTCCAACAGAGCCACTCAAAAGTGCTATATTTGTCAAGCAACATCCAAAGACATGAATAATTTAATAATAATTCGACGATGTATAAGCGATCCACAGGCATTTTCTTGGGACTTATCCACATTACATGCTCAAATAAGACTTATGGAATGTGTGTTACATATTGCGTATAGGTTAGATATACAAAAATGGCAATGCCGTACACCTGAAGACAAATTAAAGATAGCCAATAGAAAGAAACTCATTATAGAAAAATTTAGGTCGGAAACAGGACTATTGCTAGACACTCCGAAACAATGTGGAGGCAATACAAATGAAGGTAATAGTGCCAGAAGAGTTTTTTTAAAATGCTGCTTTGGCTGCTAATATAACAGGAGTCGATCAGTCTCTAATTGACCGATTTAATGTAATATTACGCACATTGACCTGTGGATATAAGATATATATACCTGCATTTACAGAATACTGCGACGAGACCGCCACTTTATACATATCACTGTATAATTGGTATCCAATGCCCGTTACATTACACAAGATTTTGTTGCATGGGCCAGAAGTAATTCAGCACTTCATACTTCCTATCGAACAAATGTCCGAGGAGGCTCAGGAGTCTCGCCATATAGAAATTCGGAAATATCGACTTGAATATTCAAGAAAAGTGTCAAGGACGACCACCAATACGGACATACTGCACAATCTTTTGATTTCTTCAGCATAATGTAGCAGATATACATCCTTCTGTTCAAAAACTCCTTAGTCACCAAATATCCATGAGTAAGCTAAAGAGGAGGCACAAGGAAATTGCAGTAATGCTTCTACTAGTGAAGCCAGTGATTCTGAAGATTCTGGTAGTGGTAGTGGTAGTGGTGGAGATAATGTGTGAATTTATGATATTATGTATTTTTTTCTATATATAATTTAGTTATTTCACAGTTGTAAATAAATTCATATAATAGATTGCTATTTTAGTGTCATATTTAATTTTGTCCCGCTAGATATGCAAAATACTACACTGTGCGCCAGGTACGGTGTAACTGGCGCGGGCGTATTCCCAGGTTGCCCGCCCGAATTTGTTCGGCGTATGCACAGAAATGAAAACCGACGGATTATATTGAGAGATTTCACTTTCCCCGCTTTCCCCAGGTATTGTTTCCGTTAAAATATTCGAATTCAAAATTTAGGGGGAAAGTATTGTTTTCGTTATATCATTCGAATTCAAAATTTATTGGGAACGTACTGTTTTCGTTAAAACGTTCGAATTAAAAATGTAGGGGGAAAGTATTGTTTTCGTCAAAACGTTGCAGATCAAAATGTAGGGGGAAAAGTACTGTTTTCGTTTAAACGTTCGAATTAAAAATGTAGGGGGAAAGTATTGTTTTCGTTAAAACGCTGGAGATCAAAATGTAGGGGGGGAAGTACTGTTTTCGTTAAAACGTTCGAATTAAAAATTTAGAGGGAAAGTATTGTTTTCGTTAAAATGTTTGAATTCAAAATTTAGGGGGAAAGTATTGTTTTCGTTAAATCATTCGAATTAAAAAGTTAGGGAGAAAGTATTGTTTTCGTTAAAATATTCGAATTCAAAATTCATGGGGAAAGAATTGTTTTCGTTAAAATGTTCTAGTTCAAAATTTAAGGGGAAAGTATTTTGAGATAATCGTGAGAATGGTATTGACCTTTACTAGGTGCTAGTCCATGTTTAAGACAGATAAACAAAACGTTTGTTTCTATGTCTTATTTTGAGAAATTTTGAAAACTCGATATCTCGATTCTTTTAATCATTTAATATAGAATATTCGTTACATTTTCAGAAACAAACCACGCACAACCAAATCCTACGTGACGCTTATAAGATGCCTATAAAGAAAAGTTTATTTTCCAAAAATTCTTCTAAGAATGTAAATTGCCTAGAGAACTATTAGAATTGTCAACATTTATAGAGATTAAACCGTTTATAGATGAAATTTTAGCCTCAATTTTACATAAATCAAGGAATTTTTGCAATGTATTCCTTTTCCCATAAACAAAAGTTAAGAGATAAAATCTGATTATAATTCTAGTAAGATGCTCATAAAGAAATGTTTTTTTTCCCAAAAATTCTTTTAAAAATGAAAATTGCCTTCCGAACTATTAGAATTGTCAACATTTATAAAGATTTATAGCCGTTTATAGATGAAATTTTAGCCTCAATTTTACATAAATCAAGGGATTTTTGCAATGTATTACTTTCCCCATAAACAAAAACAAACAAATTTGAACAAAAAAGTTAAGAGATGAAATCTGATTATGATTCAAGAAAGATGTTCATAAACTAATGATTTTTTTCCAAAAATTCGTCTAAGAATGAAAATTGCCTTGAGAACTATTAGAATTGTCAACATTTATAAAGATGTAACCATTTATATATAAAAATTTGGCCTCAATTTTACATAAATCAAAGAATTTCTGCAATGTATTACTTTCCCCATAAACAAAAACAAACAAATTTGAACAAAAAAGTTAAGAGATGAAATCTGATTATGATTCAAGAAAGATGTTCATAAAGTAACGATTTTTTCCAAAAATTCTTCTAAGGATGAAAATTGAAGGCTATTAGAATTGTCAACATTTATAAAGATTTATAACCGTTTATAGATGAAATTTTAGCCTCAATTTTACATAGATCAAATAATTTTTGCAATGTATTACTTTCCACATAAACAAAAGTTACGAGATGAAATCTGATTAGGATTCTAGTAAGATGCTTATAAAGTAATTTTTTTTTTCCCCAAAAATTCTTCTAAAAATGAAAATTGCCTTGAGAACTATTAGAATTGTCAACATTTATAAACATTTAACTGTTTATAAATGAAATTTTAGCCTCAATTTTACATAAATCAAAGAATTTTTGCAATCTATTACTTTCCCCATAAACAAAAACAAACAAATTCGAATAAAAAAGTTAATAGATGAAATCTGATTATGATTCTAGTAAGATGCTCATAAAGTAATGTTTTTTTTCAAAAAATTCTTCTAAGAATGAAAATTGCCTTGATAACTATTAGAATTGTCAAGTTTTACAAAGATTTAACTGTTTAAAGATGAAATTTTAGCCTCAATTTTACATAAATCAAGGAATTTTTGCAATATACTACTTTCCCCATAAACAAAAAGTTGAAAGATGAAATCTGATTATGATTCTAGTAAGATGCTCATAAAGAAATGTTTTTGTGCCCAAAAATTCTTTTAAAAATGAAAATTGCCTTGAGAACTATTAGAATTGTCAACATTTATTAAGATTTAACCGTTTATAGATGAAATTTTAGCCTGAATTTTACACAAATCAAAGAATTTTTGCAATGTATTACTTTCCCCATAAACAAAAACAAACAAATTTCAAATCTAATTATGATTCCAGAAAGATGTTCATAAAGTAATGATTTTTTTCCAAAAATTCACAAGGATTTTCACAAGGATGAAAATTTCCTTGACAACTATTAGAACTGTCAACATTTATAAAGATTTAACTGTTTATAGATGAAAAATTTGCCTTAATTTTACCGAAATCAACGAATTTTGCTCAACGAAGATGCTCATAAAGAAATGTCTAGCAGGTATACCTCGTCGATACTCAGACTATCCTGATGCTTATACTCCTTGAAATATCATGTTATCTATTGGATGTTTAATTTTTATATCTAGTATTTTTTTCTTATTATTTATTATCTGAGAAAGATGATCTTCTATACGAAAAATAATCTCTCCAATAAATCTTCCTACTTCAATTGAATGAATACAACTTATATCTATTTTTCCAAAAGCTCTTTTAAGAATGAAAATTGCCTTGACAACTATTAGAATTGCCGTCGTTTAGAAATATTTAACCGTTTATAGATATAAATTTCAGTCTCAATTTTACAGAAATCAGAACATTTTTACGTCATACATTCCCCAAGTTTATTTCTACGTCTGCACAAGGGGCATACCGTACAGCAGGATTCGAACCCAGGACATTTGAGCCATAGAGTGAGCTCCTGATGATGCACGAGCGAAACTGGTAGTGCAACAATTAAATATCTTGGAATTGGTAAATTAGCGGTTGGGTTCGTCGCTTGACCTAGCAATACGAGCATAGGGTCTCCAGCGTCATGTTACGTAATCGCATGGCATTTTCTTGAAAATTCGAATTTTTCAAATTCGTTTCCGGAATTTGAAAGCCACATAATTGATTATTATGCCGCCAAAAATTGGTTACACTGTCTTACGAGATTGCGTAATTATGGGTATGCAAATACAAAATATTGCTTTATTAAATATTATTACATAATTGACTTCAGGAAAATTAAATTTTGTTACATAAAGGCATGTAATTTCTTTCTGGTTTAATTTTTTTTAAAACCGTTTCTGGAATTTGAAAACTAGATAGTTTTTAATCATTTCATCAAAAATATGCGCAGTTATTTGTATGTAAATTCAAAACATTGCTTTAAGAAATAGCAATAAATATCAATAAATTATCATAAATAAATAAAAAAGTCAATGGTTGATTCATTTATTAATTTTCAAATTTAAATTTAACAATAAATTAATTACTTACCATTAATATTAAAGGTACAATTAGTACAACTTTGAAATGTAAACATAGAATAGTGGGACCATAAAGTGAAAGATTTCATTTGTTGAGACAAATAAAAGAAATATAAACTTCTTTTGAGTTTTGCGGAAGCAACTCTACCGAAACTTGATTTGCGGCGCAAATTCAAAACATTGCTTTATGAAATATAATAATAATAATAATAATAATAATAATAATAATGTAGTCTTTAATTCCAACAAAAATAAAAATACATAAAATAAAACTTATACTTAATGTAGGAATTGCGTCATATATACAAAACAAAAATACAATAATTAAAATATAACAAAAATAGCAATCATAAAGCGAAAATGAAAAAGTCAGTCAATGGTTGATTCATTTTTTAATTTTCGAACTTAAATTTAACAATAAATTAATTATTTACCATTAATATTAAAGGTACAATTAGTACATTATACCTTAGTACAATTAGAATCTTTTATTTCACGACTATTTTTGCTTTTTTGCTCTCAGATTTTGTCATAAATTGATTACTCTTATTCATTATTTTTGGTATAATATCCTCTTGAATCCTGATTTACCAAAAACTATCCGGATTTATTTAGATATATCTGACATTGTCCTGAATTATTCTTCATATTTGCAGAACCTGCTGTGGGATGACTATTGTCATTTGGCGTATGTCTTTTATTTCACGACTATTTCTGCTTTTTTCTCATAGCCTATTCTCTCAGATTATGTCATACATTGTTTACTCTTATTCATTATGTTTGTTATAATATCCTCTTGAATCCTGATTTACCAAAAACTATCCAGATTTACTTAGATATATCTGACAATGTCCTGAATTATTCTTCATATTTGCAGGACCTGCAGTAGGATGACTCTATTGTCGTTTGGCGTATGTCTTTTATTTCACGACTATTTTTGCTTTTTTCTCATAGCCTATTCTCTCAGATTATGTCATAAATTGATTACTTTTATTCATTATTTTTGTTATAATATCCTCCTGAATCCGGATTTACTAAAAACTATACAGATTTAAAATAATCGGTTGGAGCTTTTGAAATATTAACATTTAAAGAAAAGTAACAAGTTATCCTTTTGCACAACGACATTTATTTCGCTAAATGTACATTTCAACCACTACGTGGTCATCTTCAGTAGACATTAGTACAAATGTCTACTGAAGATAACCACGTAGTGGTTGAAATGTAAATTTCGCAAAATAAATGTCGTTATGAAAAAGGATAACTTATTACTTTTCTTTAAGTATCCGGATTTACTTAGATATATCTGATAATGTTCTGAATTATTCTGCATATTTACTAATTTAGTCAATTATGTAGGTTGACATATCCGAATTTGCTTCTAAATATTCTAATTAATAATAATAGTAATGTATGTATTTACGTTGCTGTAACAACGTCTTTCGGACTGGCCGCTGTAGATTTTTGTGCTTAGCTCACAGGTTCGAAATAGTTATTTATATTGATAACTGAAAGTGAAAAGGTGAAAGTTCACATCCGTGAACAAAGTTTAATGCCCGATGCGTAACCGAGGGTCCCAAGAGATTGTGGCAATCTGAGGGTCTTCAGAGACACTTTTGGTGATTTGCTTTTTTTATAGATCTTATACTCCAGTACTCTTCTTAACTGTGTAAAGTGGTGTAATTAAGATTGAAATGTTCAAATACTATTTAAGACCGTCCCACGTGGATACAGTGAGCGCGTATATTGCGGCTATAAATTATGGCCAGATTGCTAATAAAAAAAAGGCAAGCCTGCGGCTCGCCTAGTGCTGTGCTGCAGTTTATCACTAGGACTCCAATAAGCCTCGGTCGTGAAATTTGTTATTGGATTACGCCCGCCCGGGCCGCGATTCCGCGCTGTTTATTAGACGCCGGTGTGGATTAATTAAAAACCCGCCGCCGAGTGCAGCTTACGCCCCTAGGTGGTAAAAACGCAATTAAGGGGGCAGCGTCCCTTTCATCTCCCTGAGGACGACGCCGGTGGCCGCCGTCTTCGTCGCCGGTAATCCCCTACGAAAAATCCCTGCCGCTGGAAAGCGGGGATTACGTCTGACGCACGCGAAAAATGTTGTATTTCGTGTCTGCAGAAATTTTCCCGCTGTAATTCACCGCCGCCGGCTGGCCGATGCGGCTTTGATAAAGTGCACTCTCGGCGGAAGGTTTTAAGGGAGACGTTCCTTCACATGGTCGGAAAAATAAAAACGGGCATCTTTAGCGGTGATAAATGCTCCTGGTTTACAGTCAAAATCGGATGCAGGCGGATACTTTTATATCTCTAAATCTTTTAAAGAGACGTGAGTACTTACATGCCGAAGCTTTCATCTGTTTGAACGATCTGCAACGTTCTGTAAATAATCTCCTTGTTTTGATACACGTGTGCGCATATTTATACTTCAGGTTTCGATTTGGATCATGCACCTGCATTTGTGTCGCTCATTGGCAGGATAGAGCATATCCTGTAATGGAATTGTATGTATCACTGAATAGGCACTTGGACTCGGCGAGGTTACGAGAATGCAAACTCGCGCAGGGGCCACCTCCACCTCAGCTATTCCTATCAGTAAACAAAGGCGGCTCGAACGCTATTCGTGTTTACGAATCACTAGAGCAGTGCTTCTCAAACTCTTTTGATCCATGCCCCACCAATTAGCTACTAAATATCTGATGCCCCATATATAAAATAAACAAAATGTCGGAACTTTTGCACAGCATGACTAAATTATTAATTGCTTTTCTTCGTCTATATACGCAAAGTAGAATGGTCATAAAATATAAATTCAAGAAAAACGAATTTTTAATAAGAACTATAAAATATTGTTTATAATTTCGGCATTTTCTTGGCAATTTACAATAAAATTTTCATAATCGCTGCTGAAATGTTGTAATTTATAATTCGAATGTTGAGATTGCCAATGATATATTACATTTTATAGTGAAGTTTATCAATTTACAATAATATTTTCATAAAGCTATTGTAATTTTGTAAATTAGAATGATGTCCGATAAAAGTCACAACGAAAATTATAATTAATATTCCATAATTTCTATTGAAACGGTGAAATCCGTCATCAAAATTTCATAATATTCATCATAATGTTATTACTATATGGGATTTTCCAAGAAATTTTTGTTATTTGCATGTAAAATATCGAAAATTTCATAGTTTTTGTTGAATTTTTTAAAATTTATAATCAACACCAATTTTACACCTTCCATTATATTTTTTTCCAATTTAGATAAAATGGTTAATGTGATATATTGCATTTTCCAGTCAATTTCAGGCATTTTCTTGGCAATTTAGAATAAAATTTTCACAATTGCTGCTGAAATGTTGTAATTTATAATACGAATGTTGAAATTGCCAATGATATTTTACATTTTATAGTGAAATTTACCAATTTACGATAAAATTTCATAAAACTATTGCAATTTTGTAATTTAAAATGATGAATTGTGAAAGTCACAACGAAAATTACATAATTATAATAAAACTTATTAATTAGTTGATGATTGTTTTGAAATTCTATTGAAATATTGTATTTATAATAAAAATTTGCAATTTTCACTTCAATGTTCCAATTTAAATTCAACATTTTACGAACTCTATAAAAAAAATTATAATTTACAATTCATATTCCATAATTTCTAAAATTGTGGTATTTAATAATAAAATGTTCTAATTAAAATTATGAAATTTTTGTAAATTAAATTTATAATCGACATGACGTAACTTTAATGAGAATTTTGTGGTTTGATTTCATTTTTGCAATGTTATTTTTTTTTATTTGTAAGTAAAATGTAGATGTAGTAAAATTTTGGTATTTATAATAAGAATTTCATAATTTCTAATGAAAATTTTGTAATCTCTAATGAAAAGTTCGTAATTTCCAACGAAGTTCATTTTCATTACATATTCTACAAAAACACAATAAGTTTAAACATTTCAACACGTTAATACATACTTTGCAAATGCAAATCACATTTTGCATTCACTAGTCCATTTCAGCCAGTTTCTTGGCAATTTACAATAAAATTTTCATAATCGCTGCTGAAATGTTGTAATTTATAATACGAATGTTGAAATGGCCAATGATGATTTACATTCTATAGTAAAATTTATCAATTAACAATAATATTTTCATAAAGCTATTGCATTTTTGTAATTTAAAATGATGAATGTTGAAAGTTACAACGAAAATTACATAATTATAATAAAACTTATTAATTAGTTGATGATGGTTTTCTAATTCCATTGAAATATTGTATTTATAATAAAAATTTGCTATTTTCAATACAATGTTCCAATTTTAATTTAATATTTTATAAATTCTACGAATTTTTTTATAATTTACAATTAATTTTCCATAATTTCTATTGAAATAATGAAATCAAAATCTCGTAATATTCATGAATGATGGAAGTAACAACTAAAATTACGTAATTCGAACAAAACTTATTTATTGGTTGATGATTGTTTTCTAATTGCATTGAAATATTGTATTTATAATAAAAAAAAATCAATTTTCGCTACAATGTTCCATTTAAAATTCAACATTGTACAAATTCTGCAAAATTTCGTAATTTAATATATAACTTCCATAATTTCTATTGAAATAATGAAATCCATCATCAAAATTTTGTGATATTCATGATAATGTTATTACTACTTATGGGGTTTTCGAAAAAAAAATTATAATAAGTAGTTGTTTGTAGTTAAAATGACGAAAATTTCATAGTTTTTGTTGTTTTTTTTTTTAAATTTATAATCAACACCAATTTTACACCTTCCATTATATTTTTTGTAAATTTTTATGTTATGGTTAATAACTTTGCAAGGAATATTATTTCTGGGGAAAGATGTTATTATTTCCGATAAAAAAACTTAGGTTCCATTGGTCTTTACAATTTATGAAAATTTTGGTAATTATATCAAAAAAATTGTAATGAAAATTTTGTAATTTCCAATAGAAATTAAAGATTCATTGTAATTTCCAGGCAAAATGATCATTTGATTAACATTTTGTGGTTTGATGAACTTGCAATGTCTAATAAAATTTCTTAATTTATAGGGAAAATGAAGAAAATTTGCATTCAAAATTTGTAATTACAACGAAAATTTTACAATTTCAATTTGTAATTTAGTAAATAATTTTGTATTTTCTATTCAAAGTTTTGCAAATTTCTGTCAGAATATTAATAATAGAGTTATATACTTTGAGGATAAATTCTTTATAATTTATACTCAAAATTTAATGAAACATTGAAGTGTATAATTAATATTTTGGTATTTACAATAAGATTTTCATAATTTCCAACTAAATTCTATCATTTATCATGACAATTGGTTATTTCCTTTGAGGTTTAGAATTTATAATGGAAATTGTGTACTTTCAATAAAAAAATTGCAAATTCATTATAATTTAGTAAGTTTTCATAGTTATTTATTTATGTGTTCATTATGTAGGTTCTCCCGCTAATAAACATTATTATTATTATTATTTTTAAAATAAATTGTATAAATCACATGACGATTTTGTGTTTCGATTAACATTTTGCAATTTAAAATTAAAATTTGTAAGTAATAATTATTGATGATGTTGAAAATTACACTTTAATTTCGAATTTTTTTTTCATTTTTAATAAATTTTCTGCATATAACTATGAACATTTTAACAACTTTGTGAGAGATTTGCTTTCTGAATAAAACCCCAATAATTAAAAAAAGTAATTGCAGGATCTTAGAATCTAATCAAGGATCTAATAAACTTTGTAACTTATAATGTAGATTTTGTAATTTTGAATTAAATTTTCTTAGTCAAAGCTTGATTAATTCAAATTACCTACCTACCTGTAAAACCTGTAGAATCTACAGGTCAATAAGCTGTGCTTCAACGTCATCGCTCATCTCATCTATCCTTCTTCTGACAGTATCATTACTAAGTGGTAATGCTTTCACTTCTTTGTCATCAATATTCAAAACGGTTTTAAAAAATGTTGATATCGAGGGTTTAATAAGATCTTCGCCCAGGGTATGATTTTTTCCGCATTTTGCAATCAATAAAGAAATCTCGTAACTTGCCTCTAAGGTACGATTAGCAACAGCAGTTCTCGCAGTGAACCAAGTTTTTATGGTTGTTCGCTTTTCGAATTTCTCTTTTAATGATTTGAAGTCATTTAAATCTGAATTCGCATGAGCAGCATGTTTGGTTCTAAAATGTGCCTCGAGACGGCCACGCTTCATTGATTCATTGCTCAAAGATTGATGGCATAGTAGACAGAAAGGCGATCTTTCATCATTTATAGCGGTTATGAAACCAAAATTTAAAAATTCTTCTTTGTATTGGCGAGTCTTAATCTTCTTGGCGCTAGCCATTTTTATATTGAGCCAAAATTAGCTACAATTATGTTGTATTTAGTATTTTTAAATTATTTTTTGATAAAAAATGCAACTTACCTTTAATAACTAGCAAATTGAAAAACTCTCTTACAACATCGAAAAAGAACAATGAACTGATTTATATACACCTACTCGACACGAAAAACACTTGAAAAAGACGTAAATGCAAGTACTGACAATGAATACTAGACGAACACTAGTTGAAAATATGACTCGTGTACCAACAGTCATCGAGCCACGACGTCGCGACACATGATTTTGTCGATTCGATTAAATACGTGGAAAAACAAAAATGTTTGTTAACGCATTTTTTCGATCAATATTATAGTACAATAACGCTTAAGTAAAACGCTATGATATATGTATATTATATACATATGTGTATATAAATTTTAATATATTATAATTTAATATATTTTTAATTAAGTGCTGCAGCAAATATTAATTCGATATTAAAATCCAACTTCAAATATCATAAGACCACCTTAAATTCTCATGACCCACCTGAAAAACCTACGCGCCCCACCGGTGGGGCGTGCGCCCCACTTTGAGAACTACTGCACTAGAGGAAGCAATAACAGGTGTAATTGACGCCCACCCGCGCACTTCGTTCACACACCTGTTATTGTGGAATCGCGCACCTAATCGTAACATTATTTCGGGCTACAGCACACCTCACAATTCTATAATATTTTATTTTATGTAAAAAATATGCGATGAACACTTCACGATCAAAGCTAACTCAGTATTGTACAACTGGGCTTTAGTGTGCAAATAGATTCGTTAAATTTTGATGTCGCTAGAGAGAGGGCTGTGAAATCAACCGAAAACAAATGCAGGACGTACTGAACTTTCAAAATCGGAACCTGTGGCCAACATCGCAGCGCTCATTATAAAATCAACTGGCGAAGACAGCCAAGTAAGTTAGATATGTACTAGCACCAATTACCAGTTTAATCATTTCTGAGTGTGTTTCACGCATCAACAACTCCTGACTATTAATTAGCTCCGCGAGCGGCGCCCGCCCCCGGGGGCCCTTTCATGTGCAATTCGAGGACGAGGGGGTATACGGGCTTAGTTGTTGCGAGAGTCGTCTGCTCTCTCGTGATCATTGCACATTCAGTCGGGAATTAACCAGGGATGCGGATCCTGATGGTACAGGGGGCAAGGATTATACGGGCACACGCACGTGTCGCTGCACCCGCAAGATTGCACGCTTCAAGAGTTACGCTAACAATTGGGTATCACGGGATTCCGCGGTGTGATGGCAATAATGTTTCCAAGTTGCATTGTGTCGGTGAATTGTACCAGCAGGAAAGTGGATTCGTTTCAAGTTGATTTTTGTACGTAACGGCACTTCCAAGGCACAAATTAATAATTGAAAGTATCGAAACACAACACTACGCACAGACATATAAACAAAAGGCGGCCTTAAATAAAAACACCAAGAAACAAAAGTTTAACATTACGTAATATTTCTTAATATATGGTATATTAAGTTATAAGATATGGGCGCCACTAGGTTAGAAGTCGCAACTGTATAAAAAAAAATTAACAACAATAATTCTATAATAAGGATTTCCCTATTTTAAGGAAATTCTGTAAGATTCGATGAAAATTATGTTCAATTCCATCTGAAGAATTTCAGTAGAAATCTGTAGTTTTTCAATTGTGCTATGAGATGTCGAAAATAATTTTTATAGAAATCTACTCTAAAATCTTAGAATTTGTATGTTATTTTATGGAAATTTTGTGGGATTCTATGGAAAATCTATTCAGTTCCACCTGCAGAATTTCTATGGAAATCTTGAGTAATTCACTAATGTTCTAATAAATCTAAAATAATTTCTGTAGTAATCTACTCAATTTCGATATAACTATATAATTATAATTTTCCTATTTTAAGAAAATTCTGGAAGATGCGATGAAAATTATGTTCAATTCCATCTGCAGATTTTCTGTGGAAATCTGTAGTTTTTCAATGGTGCTATGAGATATCGAAAATAATATTTATAGAAATCTACTCTAAAGTCTTATAATTTGTATGTTATTTTATGGAAAATCTGTAGGATTCTATGACAAATCTATTCAGTTCCATCTGCAGATTTTCTATGGAAATCTGTAGTATTTCAATAGTGTTCTGACAAATCGAAAATAATTTTTGTAGAAATTACTCAATTTCGATATAATTCTATAATTAGGATTTCCCTATTTTAAGTAAATTCTGTAAGATTCGATGAAAATTATGTGCAATTCCATCTGCAGAATTGCTGTGGAAATCTATAGTTTTTCAATGGTGCTATGAGATATCAATTTTGTTTTTATAGGAATCTACTTTAAAATCTTATAATTTGTATGTTATTTTATGGAAATTCTGTAGGATTCTATGGCAAATCTATTCAGTTCCATCTGCAGATTTTCTATGGAAATCTGTAGTATTTCAATAGTGTTCTGATAAATTGAAAAGAATTTCTGTAGAAATCTATTCAATTTCGATATAATTCTATAATTAGGATTTCCCTAGTTTAAGGAAATTCTGTAAGATTCGATGAAAATTATGTTCAATTCCACCAGCAGAATATCTGTCGAAATCTGTAGTTTTTCAATGGTGCTATGAGATATCAAAAATATTTTTTTATAGAACTCTACTTTAAAATCTTATAATTTGTATGTTATTTTGTGGAAATTCTGTGGGATTCTATGACAAATCTATTCAGTTCCATCTGCAGATATTCTATGGAAATCTGTAGTATTTCAATAGAGTTCTGATAAATTGAAAATAATTTCTGCAGAAATCTACTCAATTTCGATATAATTCTATAAATAGGATTTCCCTATTTTAAGAAAATTCCGTAAGATTCGATGAAAATTATGTTTAATTCCATCTGCAGAATTTCTATGGAAATCTGTCGTTTTTCAATTGTGCTATGAGATATCGAAAATATTTTTTATAGAAATCTATTCTAAATTATTTTAATTTGTATATTATTTTATGGAAATTCTATGGGATTCTATAGAATCTATTGAGTTCCACCTGCAGAATATCTATGGAAATCTATAGTATTTCAATGGTTCTCTGAGATGTAGATGGAATTAAAAATCATTACTGTAGAAATCCACAGAATTTCAGTAAAATCTAATAATTTGAATTTATTTTATGGGATTCTATAATTTGGATGTTATTTCAAGAAAATTCTGTGGGATTCGATAAAAATTATTTTCAATTCCATCAGTAGAATTCCTATCTATACAAATCCACAGAATTTCGGTAAAATCCAATAATTTCCAATAATTTTATAGGATTCTATGGTAACTGAAGTTGTGTAATATATAAAATTTCAATTTCTATCGAAATCTACAGAATTTCAATAAAATTCTATGATAGTGTCTATTCTAAATACTTTAATAATGAATTCTAATTTCAAGTTTAATAATAATAATAACAATTTCTATTCTAAATAGTTAAAAAAATATTTTTCTTCTAGATATCTACTGAATTTCAATAAAATGTAATGTTATATGGAAATTTTGTGGAATTCTATGAAAATATTTTCAACGCCATCTGAAGAATTCCTGTGGAAATCTCTAGTATTGCAATAGTGTTCTGATAAATCGAAAATAGTTTCTGCAGAAATCTACTCAATTTCGATATAATTCTATAATTACGATTTCCCTATTTTAAGAAAATTCCGTAAGATTCGATGAAAATTATGTTCAATTCCATCTGCAGAATTTCTACGGAAATCTGTAGTTTTTCAATGGGCTAGGAGATATCGAAAAGAACTTTTATAGAAATCTATTCTAAAATCTTATAATTTGTATGTTATTTTATGGAAATTCTGTGGGATTCTATGGAAAATCTATTGAGTTCCACCTGCAGAATTTCTATGGAAATCTATAGTATTTCAATGGTTCTCTGAGATGTAGATGGAATTAAAAATCAGTTCTATAGAAATCCACAGAATTTCAGTAAAATCCAATAATTTGAATTTATTTTATGGAATTCTATAATTTGGATGTTATTTCAAGGAAATTCCGTGGGATTTGATAAAAAAAATCAATTCCATCCGTAGAATTCCTATCTATACAAATACCCAGAATTTCGGTAAAATCCAACGATTTCAAATTATTTTATAGGATTCTATGGTAACTAAAGTAGTGTAATATATAAAAATTTAATTTCTATCGAAATCTACAGAATTTCAATAAAATTCTATGATAGTTTCTATTGTAAATACTTTAATAATGAATTCTAATTTCAAGTTTAATAATAATAATAACAATTTCTATTCTAAATAGTTAAAAAAATATTTTCCTTCTAGATATCTACTGAATTTCATTAAAATGTAATGTTATATGGAAATTTTGTGGAATTCTATGAAAATATTTTCAACGCCATCTGAAGAATTCCTGTGGAAATCTCTAGTATTGCAATAGTGTTCTGATAAATCGAAAATAGTTTCTGCAGAAATCTACTCAATTTCGATATAATTCTATAATTACGATTTCCCTATTTTAAGAAAATTCCGTAAGATTCGATGAAAATTATGTTCAATTCCATCTGCAGAATTTCTGTGGAAATCTGGAGTTTTTCAATGGTGCTATGAGATATCGAAAATAACTTTTATAGAAATCTATTATAAAATCTTTTAATTTGTATGTTATTTTATGGAAATTCTATGGGATTCTATGGAAAATCTATTGAGTTCCACCTGCAGAATTTCTATGGAAATCTATAGTATTTCAATGGTTCTCTGAGATGTAGATGGAATTAAAAATCAGTTCTATAGAAATCCACAGAATTTCAGTAAAATCCAATAATTTGAATTTATTTTATGGAATTCTATAATTTGGATGTTATTTCAAGGAAATTCCGTGGGATTTGATAAAAAAAATCAATTCCATCCGTAGAATTCCTATCTATACAAATACCCAGAATTTCGGTAAAATCCAACGATTTCAAATTATTTTATAGGATTCTATGGTAACTAAAGTAGTGTAATATATAAAAATTTAATTTCTATCGAAATCTACAGAATTTCAATAAAATTCTATGATAGTTTCTATTGTAAATACTTTAATAATGAATTCTAATTTCAAGTTTAATAATAATAATAACAATTTCTATTCTAAATAGTTAAAAAAATATTTTCCTTCTAGATATCTACTGAATTTCATTAAAATGTAATGTTATATGGAAATTTTGTGGAATTCTATGAAAATATTTTCAACGCCATCTGAAGAATTCCTGTGGAAATCTCTAGTATTGCAATAGTGTTCTGATAAATCGAAAATAGTTTCTGCAGAAATCTACTCAATTTCGATATAATTCTATAATTACGATTTCCCTATTTTAAGAAAATTCCGTAAGATTCGATGAAAATTATGTTCAATTCCATCTGCAGAATTTCTGTGGAAATCTGGAGTTTTTCAATGGTGCTATGAGATATCGAAAATAACTTTTATAGAAATCTATTATAAAATCTTTTAATTTGTATGTTATTTTATGGAAATTCTATGGGATTCTATGGAAAATCTATTGAGTTCCACCTGCAGAATTTCTATGGAAATCTATAGTATTTCAATGGTTCTCTGAGATGTAGATGGAATTAAAAATCATGTCTGTAGAAATCCACAGAATTTCAGTAAAATCTAATAATTTGAATTTATTTTATGGGATTCTATAATTTGGATGTTATTTCAAGGAAATTCTGTGAGAATCGATAAAAAATATTTTCAATTCCATCCGTAGAATTTCTATCTATTACAAATCCACAGAATTTTAGTAAAATCCAATAATTTGAAATAAGTTTATAGGATTCTATGGTAACTAAAGTTGTGTAATATATAAAATTTCAATTTCTATCGAAATCTATAGAATTTCAATACAATTCTATAATAGTTTCTATTCTAAATACTTTAATAATGAATTCTAATTTTAAGTTTAATAATAATAATAACAATTTCTATTCTAATTAGTTGAAGAAATATTTTTATTCAAGAAATCTACTGAATTTCGATAAATGTAATGTTATTATATGGAAATTTTGTGGAATACTATGAAAATATTTTCAACGCCATCTGAAGAATTCCTGTGGAAATCTCTAGTATTGCAATAGTGTTCTGATAAATCGAAAATAATTTCTGTAGTAATCTACTCAATTTCGATATAACTCTATAATTAGGATTTGCCTGCTTTAAGGAAATTCTGTAAGATTTGATGAAAATTATATTCAATTCCATCTGCAGAATTTCTGTGGAAATCTGTAGTTTTTCAATGGTGCTATGAGATATCAAACATATTTTTTATAGAAATCTACTTTAAAATCTTATAATTTGTATGTTATTTTGTGGAAATTCTGTGGGATTCTATGGAAAATGTATTCAGTTTCACCTGCAAAAGTTCTATGGAAATCTCTAGTATTTCAATAGTGTTCTGACAAATCGAAAAGAATTTCTGTAGTAATTACTCAATTTCGATATAATTCTATAAATAGGATTTCCCTATATTAAATAAATTCTGTAAGATTCGATGAAAATTATGTTCAATTCCATCTGCAGAATTTCTATGGAAATCTGTAGTGTTTCAATGGTGCTAGGAGATATCGAAAATAACTTTTATAGAAATCTATTCTAAAATCTTTTAGTTTGTATGTTATTTTATGAAAATTCTGTGGGATTCTATGGAAAATCTATTCAATTGCATCCGCAAAATTTCTATAATGAGTATCAGAATTTCGGTAAAATCCAATCAGTTCAAATTACTTTATGGGATTCTATGGAAACTAAAATAGCGTCACATATAAAGTTTCAATTTCTATAGAAATCTACAGAATTTCGGTAGAAGTTTATAATCTGGAAATTATTTCAAGGAAATTCTGTGGAAATTCGATGAAAATTGTTTTCAATTCCATCTGTAAAATTTCTATCTATACAAATCCACAGAATTTCGGTAAAATCCAAAAACTTCAAATTATTTTATGGGATTGTATGGTAACTAAAGTAGTGTAATATATAAAATTTCAACTTACATAGAAATCCACAGAATTTCGATAAAAGTCTATAATTTGGATGTTATTTCAAGGAAAATTCTGTGCGATTCGATAAAAATTATTTTCAATTCCATCTGTAGAATTCATATCTATACAAATACACAGAATTTTCGTAAAATCCATTAATTTCAAACTATTTTATGGGATTCTATGGTAACTAAAGTAGTGTAATATATGAAATTTCAATTTCTATAGAAATCTACAGAATTTCAATAAAATTCTATGGACGTTTCTATTATAAATAGTTTAATAATAATTTCTAGTTTAATAATAATAATTTCTATTCTAAATACTTGAAAAATAATTTCTAGCCTAGAAATCTACTGAATTTCGATAAAATTTTGTTTGTTATTTTATGGAAATTTTGTGGAATTCTATGAAAATATTTTTAATACCATCTGAAGAACTCCTGTGAAAATCTCTATTTTTTTTGTAAGATTCAATGAAAATTATGTTCAATTCCATGTGCAGAATTTTTGTGGAAATCTGTAGTTTTTCAATGGGGCTACGAGATATCGATTTTTTTTTTTATAGAAATCTACTCTAAAATCTTATAATTTCTAGGTTATTTTATGAAAATTCTGTGAGTAATCTGTAGTATTTCAATGGTGCTCTGAGATGTGTCGATGGAATTAAAAATAATTTCTATAGAAATCCACAAAATTTCAGTAAAATCCAATAATTTGAATTTATTTTATGGGATTCTATGGAAACTAAATTAGCGCAATGTATACACTTTCACAACAATAGAAACAGTTTAAAAATTAAAAAGTGTAACTTTATTTCATACATTTCGTATACAATTTCAATAGAAACTCGTAGAATTTCTATAGTATACTGAGATGCAAATGTATCCTTGAAATATTTAAATGCAAATGAAAATGTTCTATGAAAATATAAAGAATTTGGATAAAATATAAAGAATTTGGATAAAATTCCACAGAATTTAGCTGTAACGCATGAACCGTCTTTGCAAATCTGTAAAATTTTGATGGAATACAAATTCGTATTGAATTTGATTAACATCCAATGTGTGATTCTTGAAATATTTGCATTTTACTGTGGTCATGTGTCTTCTCTGGGTATTTTCAATTTGATGCCAAATTTTAAACGCCAATTGATATGATTTAATTGGCGTTGCCTCAAAAACTAGCGTGTCAATAATATTGCAATTTAGCATCGATTTTCAGTGATATGTTGATATTTAATGTATTGAATTGAACTAATATCCAATGCCAAATTTTTACAAAATTTGCATTGTACTGTGACCAGGTGTGCTTATTGATATTACACAATATTATGTAAGGTGCATTTTGAGGTTCTTCTGATTCGAATTTATTTAACACACTTTTTGTAGCTTGACAATTTTTGAACTTTACACAGCAATTAAGTATACTTGAAAGTATATGAAAATGCAAAAATCGAAATATTTCCCCATCTCTAGTTTTTACGTAATTTTAATTTGAAGTCAGATACGTCTTATAAACCATGCAGTTTGCACATTTTATCTTAATTTCTTAATTCGTTAATTATCTGTAATTACCGGAAAATACCCCATCTTTATGAAAAAGCAAAAAATCGAAATATACCCCATCTCTAGTTTTTCCGTAATTTTAATTTGAAGTCAGAGAAGTAATATTGTAAAACATGCACTTTGCACATTTTGTGCAAAATAAAAATTTTTTGGACCTAAATTTAGTCATTTACAAAACTTTCAAATTTCACTGCATAATCCAGGAGACTTAAGACTATATGAAAATGTAATAACCGGAAAATACAAAATCTTTAGTTTTTGTATAATTTCCATGTAAAGTTTGAGATGCAATATTATGTAAGGTATAGTATCTTCTGATTCGATTTTTTTACCTTACATTTTGAGTGTCTTCTGATCGATTTTTTTTAACACACTTTTAGCAGCTTTTTGCAGCACAATTTTGCACAGTAATTAAGTACACTTGGGACTATATGAAAATGCAAAAATCAAAATATATCTCATGTCTAGTTTTTCTGTAATTTTAATTGGAAGTCAGAGAAGTAATATTGTAAATCATGCAGTTTGCACATTTTATGTTCAAAATTTTTAGAACAAAGTTTTAGTCATTTTCAAAATTTCAATTTTCACAGCATAATTCTGGAAACTTTAGACTATACGACAATGTAATAACCGGAAAATATCCCATCTTTACTCTTTGCATAATTTCTATGATAAGTCTGAGGTGCAATATTATGTAAGGTGCATATTGAGTATCTTCTAACACTTTTAGTAGCTTGACAATTTTTGAATTTTGCACAGTAATTAAGTAGAGTTAATTATACTACTAGAGACTATAAAAAATGCCAAAATCGAAATATACCCCCATCTCTGGTTTTTCTGTTTTTTTTCAATGTTTTGAAATGTGTTTCACAATTTCAGCAGTGATTTTATACAAATTTTTTTCTTGAAAGTTTAGTAAATGTTTATTTAATGTTATGTTTACTTA
Organism: Othius punctulatus; assembly: GCA_951805005.1. Taxonomy (NCBI): domain Eukaryota; kingdom Metazoa; phylum Arthropoda; class Insecta; order Coleoptera; family Staphylinidae; genus Othius; species Othius punctulatus. The sequence goes on along the minus strand of OX638142.1, from coordinate 84,305,722 downwards.
CAACATGATGATCATTGTAACTGCTTGAAGCTACAATCTAAAATTTAATTATTTATTCATCCTGTGGCACTACAATTGCGGTTTCAGCAAAGTTAGTAGTTTTAGGGTATGTTTATGTTATACAACGTAGAAAAATGTATAATCACAGGAATATTTAGTGTTAGGTTAAAAAAAGGTGTAGTAATGCGCGAAAAAAATATTTGCACCGAAACTTGGGCATCATTAATCTTCGGGGATTCGCCTTGAGCCTCGCACGCGAAAGTTTCCGGGGGCGAGTTATTACAAACTGTATTCATTATTTACCACGGTGCCGGCGAACTATCCAGACCCGGGGGCTATATGAAAACTTTCTTTCCCCCCACATCGGGCCAGATAGTTGGGGGGATCATCATTGTTTGCGGTGAGTTATGCCCTCAAATTGCGCGCGTGCCCCGACTTTAGCCCCGGCGCCTCCGCCAAGCACCAGCCCCCGGGACAGGGCGATATTAACGGCGGCCGTTCCGTTCGCGCCATCTTTTATTAATGACCGCCGCCCTTAATCCCGGAAAATGACGCCGGCCCCCGCCTAATAACGGGGACGAATTCCATTTTTGCGCGGGGGAATTTAATTACGGGCGACACACGCAGTTTGACGGCACGCCGAAGAGCGCCTCCGAGGAGGCGGCAGGAGGCGATCGATACCCGATAAGATACAACGGGGGTGGGATGTGTCCAGAAAATACGGCGCCGAATATTCGGGTTAGTAGGCACGAGAGCTCGACAATGCAGCCGGGGCGGGGAAATCAATAAGAAATATAGGGTGGCCGGAATGGAGATTATACGTTCGAGTCCATGTGTCGCCATGGACGTGACCCGGATGGCGATGGACTCCTAGAGCAGTCTTAGACGGGCAGCGCAGTGGGGCAGAACCACCTGAAAGTCGGCGTTAACTGAACAGGACATTCACGATTACAGATTTTAATGGGATTTTTACTCGAATATAACTCAAAAGATTTTCAATCGAAATAGAATTCAAAAATCAAAAATTCTAAAAGAAAATCAAAGAAAAGACTTACGGCCGATATCTTAATAAAGATTGACTTTTCTCTCAAAAGAAAAAAAGTAGTAAAATTCAAAAGGCATATCAAGGATCTGAGAACTTCACGGAAAATCGCATGATCACACCTCAAATATAAATATCTCCAAAACTAGGCATTGGATATTAAAGAAATTAAATATACTATAGACCAACGTATCCCCTAATATCATGTATAGATTGGATCAATATCGATTCGCTGGTTTTTGAAATATCGTTAATAATGTAATCGCTGTATAAGAGAATTTCAGTGAAAGTCACAGGATCACACCAAATATATAAATATCTCAAAAACCAGGCATTGGATATTAAAGAAATTAAATATACAATAGGCCAACGTATCACCTAATATCGTGTAGAGATTGGATCAATATCGATTCGCTGGTTTTTGAAATATCGTTAATAATGTAATAGCTGTATCTGAGAATTTCACTGAAAATCACAGGATTACACCAAGAATATAAATATCTCAAAAACCAGGCATTGGATGTTAAAGAAATTAAATATACCATAGACCAACGTATCACCTAATATCGTGTATAGATTGGATCAATATCGATTCGCTGGTTTTTGAAAAATCGTTAGTAATGTAATAGCTGTATCTGAGAATTTCACTGAAAATCACATGATCACACCAAAAATATAAATATCTTAAAAAACCACTCGCCCTGACGGGCTCGTTCCCTAAAGTTTATTCTCGTGAATAACCGTCTGGTTCCATGTCGGACAAAGTTATGGTATTCTGAAATCGGTTTAGCAATTAACAGCAATGCAGAATCGAGTCAACTCCAACTTTCCAGGTATCCCCACTGTTCGTCGATTAAAACAGCGCCCCCAAGGTTTAGAAAAATCATTAATTTAGACGGGCCCCGTATAACAAAGGCAATCTAAAATGGTAATGAGGCCGTCCCGAGACTTTTCCGATCCGAGTCTAATAACCGTCCAGACAATTACAGCAATAAAATTGTACTGCAGCCAAATCGGTCGTGATTTATCCGTGGAAACTCCAAACGCAAATAAACGAGCCGGCTTTCATCCCAAACGAGGCGAATATTAAATTCCTAATGTCGATCGCTCGCCCTCAATCTCCTCCGCGGGACGAATGCGTACGGCGCCTCTGGATGCCTTCCCCTAATGGAGTTGTAATGTTCTTCGGGGCGCCGAAGGAGGCGGAGAACCCACAGATGTTAAATATCGCCGCTCGGCTGGCCGCGGATAAATAAATATGTGAACGCGTGAATTCCCGCGGCGTGCATCTTGCGCCTCCGCGGATGCTGGAAGCACACACCTGAGATGAATTCCTCATGCATCCCTAATGTTCCTGGATGGCGCTCGCGACGTAAACGTAATAATAATTTAAGCGCCGAAACGCCATGAATGATAAGCGAAAGCCGCATCGGGAGCCGAACCGCATTATTCTCAAGTGTAATTGAAAATTCGGTCACGTTAGAAACTTTTTACGACAAAAAAAAGTTAATATATAATTTTGCATGTAAAATTTATTATATCGTTTTGCATTTAAAAGCTATCACGTAACTTGAATTTTCATTGCTTTGTAGTATTTACCTAAACGCATGCATGTAACTCACCCACACACACATACACACATATTACATTACATATTAATGTATATCACTGAATATCAGTAATAAATCCATAGTGATACGCTAGTTCTTTTAGATATCGCCAATGAAGTCGTATCACTATTGGGAAATATCACTAGAACGAACATGACCACAGAAAAAAGCCTCAAGTTCACGCAATGGATATTAATCAAATTCATTACATTAGATACCGACATACTTCTGAATATCTATGATAGATTGCATGACTATTGATACGCTGATTTTAGAAATATCACTAATGAAGTCTTATCAATATTTGAAAGTATCAATGAAAAACACATGCTCACTGTTAAACGCAAATATTTTAAGAATCACGCATTGGCTATTATTCCAATTCAATACATTAGATACCAGCATATCACTGAATATCAATGATAAATTGCATTGATGTTGATACGCTAGTTTTTTAGATATCGCCAATGTAATCATATAGATATGAAAAAATATCAATAGAAAGCACATGACCACAGTAAAATAGCATATATCTTATGAATCACGCATTGGATATTAATCAAATTCAATACATTAGATGTCAACATATCACTGAATATCAATGATAAATAGCATTACTATTGATACGCTGGTATTGGAGATATCCCTAATGAAGTCATATCAATATTTGAGAGTATCAATGGAAAACACGTGCTCACTGTTAAACGCAAATATTTTAAGAATCACGCATTGGATATTATTCCAATTCAATAAATTAGATGTCAGCAAATCACTGAATATCAATGATAAATTGCATTAATATTCATTCGGTGTTTTTTTAGATATCACCAATGTAACAATAAAGATCAGGAAAATGTCAATAGAAAGCACATGACGACAGTGAAATAGCAAATACCTCAAGAATCATGCATTGGATATTAATCAAATTCAATACATTAGATATCAATATATCACTGAATATCCATGATAAATAGCATTACTATTGATACGCTGGTTTTGGAGATATCGCTAATGAAGTCCTATCAATATTTTAAAATATCAATAGAAAACACTTGCTCACTGTAAAAAGCAAATATTTTAGGAATCACGCATTGGATGTTATTTCAATTCAATACATTAGATGTCAACATATCACTGAATATCAATAATAAATTACATTGATATTCATACGCTAGTTTTTTTGGATATCACCAATGTAATCATATAGATAATGAAAAATATCAATAGAAAGCACATGACTACAGTAAAATAGCAAATATCTCAAGAATCACGCATTGGGTATTAATAAAATTCAATACATTAGATAGAAATATATCACTGAATATCCATGACAAATTGCATTACTATTGATACGCTGGTTTTGGAGATATCGCTAATGAAGTTATATCAATATTTGAAAGTATCAATGGAAAACACATGCTCACTGTTAAAGGCAAATATTTTTAATCAAATTCAATACGTTAGATGTCAACATATCACTGATTATCAATGATACATTGCATTGATATTCGTACGCTAGTTTTTTAGATATCACCAATGTAATCATATAGATATGGAAAAATATCAATAGAAAGCACATGACCACAGTAAAAGAGCAAATATCTCAAGAATCGCGCATTGGATAATAATCAAATTCAATACATTAGATAGCAATATATCACTAAATATCCATGACAAATTGCATTACTATTGATACGCTGGTTCTGGAGATATCACTAATGAAGTCATATCAATTTTCATAATATCAATGGAAAACACATGTTCACTGTTAAACGCAAATATTTTAAGAATCACGCATTGGATATTAATCAAAGTCAATACATTCGACAACAACATACTACTGAATATCCATGATAAATTGCATTACTATTGATACGCTGGTTTTGGAGATATCGCTAATGAACTCATATAGATATTTCAATATATCAATGGAAAGCACAATAGATATGGAAAAATATCAATGGGAAGCACACCACAGTAAAAGAGAAAATTTCTCAAGAATCACGCATTGGATATTAATGAAATGCAATACATTAGATACCAACATACTACTGAATATTAATGATAAATTGCATTACTATTGATACGCTGGTTTCGGAGATATCGCTAATAAAGTCATATCAATAGTTGAAAGTATCAATGGAAAACACATGCTCACTGTTAAACGCAAATATTTTAGGAATCACGCATTGGATATTATTTCAATTCAATACATTAGATGTCAGCATATCACTGAATATCAATGATAAATTGCATTGATATTCATACGCTAGTTTTTTAGATATAATCAATGTAGTCATATAGATATGAAAAATATCCAGAGAAAGCACATGACCACAGTAAAATAGCAAATATCTCAAGAATCACGCATTGGATAATAATCAAATTCAATATATTAGATACCAATATACCACTGAATATCCATGACAAATTGCATTACTATTGATACGCTGGTTTTGGAGATATCGCTAATGAAGTCCTATCAATATTTCAAAATATCAATAGAAAACACTTGCTCACTGTAAAAAGCAAATAATTTAAGAATCACGCATTGGATGTTATTCCAATTCAATACATTTGATGTCAACATATCACTGATTATCAATGACGCTAGTTACGCTACGCTAGTTTACGCTAGTTTTTTACATATCACCAATGTAATCATATAGATATGAAAAAATATCAATAGAAAGCACATGGCCACAGTAAAATAGCAAATATCTTAAGAATCACGCATTGGATATTAATCAAATTCAATACTTTAGATACCAACATACTACTGAATATCCATAACAAATTGCATTACTATTGATACGCTGGTTTCGGAGATATCGCTAATAAAGTCATATCAATATTTGAAAGTATCAATGGAAAACACATGCTCACTGTTAAACGCAAATATTTTAGGAATCACGCATTGGATATTATTTCAATTCAATGCATTAGATGTCAGCATATCACTGAATATCAATGATAAATTGCATTGATATTCATACGCTAGTTTTTTAGATATAATCAATGTAGTCATATAGATATGAAAAATATCCAGAGAAAGCACATGACCACAGTAAAATAGCAAATATCTCAAGAATCACGCATTGGATAATAATCAAATTCAATATATTAGATACCAATATACTACTGAATATCCATGACAAATTGCATTACTATTGATACGCTGGTTTTGGAGATATCGCTAATGAAGTCATATCAATATTTGAAAGTATCAATGGAAAACACATGCTCACTGTTAAACGCAAATATTTTAGGAATCACGCATTGGATGTTATTCCAATTCAATACATTTGATGTCAACATATCACTGATTATCAATGACGCTAGTTACGCTACGCTAGTTTACGCTAGTTTTTTACATATCACCAATGTAATCATATAGATATGAAAAAATATCAATAGAAAGCACATGGCCACAGTAAAATAGCAAATATCTTAAGAATCACGCATTGGATATTAATCAAATTCAATACTTTAGATACCAACATACTACTGAATATCCATAACAAATTGCATTACTATTGATACGCTGGTTTCGGAGATATCGCTAATAAAGTCATATCAATATTTGAAAGTATCAATGGAAAACACATGCTCACTGTTAAACGCAAATATTTTAGGAATCACGCATTGGATATTATTTCAATTCAATGCATTAGATGTCAGCATAACACTGAATATCAATGATAAATTGCATTGATATTCATACGCTAGTTTTTTAGATATAATCAATGTAGTCATATAGATATGAAAAATATCCAGAGAAAGCACATGACCACAGTAAAATAGCAAATATCTCAAGAATCACGCATTGGATAATAATCAAATTCAATATATTAGATACCAATATACCACTGAATATCCATGACAAATTGCATTACTATTGATACGCTGGTTTTGGAGATATCGCTAATGAAGTCCTATCAATATTTCAAAATATCAATAGAAAACACTTGCTCACTGTAAAAAGCAAATAATTTAAGAATCACGCATTGGATGTTATTCCAATTCAATACATTTGATGTCAACATATCACTGATTATCAATGACGCTAGTTACGCTACGCTAGTTTACGCTAGTTTTTTACATATCACCAATGTAATCATATAGATATGAAAAAATATCAATAGAAAGCACATGGCCACAGTAAAATAGCAAATATCTTAAGAATCACGCATTGGATATTAATCAAATTCAATACTTTAGATACCAACATACTACTGAATATCCATAACAAATTGCATTACTATTGATACGCTGGTTTCGGAGATATCGCTAATAAAGTCATATCAATATTTGAAAGTATCAATGGAAAACACATGCTCACTGTTAAACGCAAATATTTTAGGAATCACGCATTGGATATTATTTCAATTCAATGCATTAGATGTCAGCATATCACTGAATATCAATGATAAATTGCATTGATATTCATACGCTAGTTTTTTAGATATAATCAATGTAGTCATATAGAAAAATATCCAGAGAAAGCACATGACCACAGTAAAATAGCAAATATCTCAAGAATCACGCATTGGATAATAATCAAATTCAATATATTAGATACCAATATACTACTGAATATCCATGACAAATTGCATTACTATTGATACGCTGGTTTCGGAGATATCGCTAATAAAGTCATATCAATATTTGAAAGTATCAATGGAAAACACATGCTCACTGTTAAACGCAAATATTTTAGGAATCACGCATTGGATATTATTTCAATTCAATACATTAGATGTCAGCATATCACTGAATATCAATGATAAATTGCATTGATATTCATACGCTAGTTTTTTAGATATAATCAATGTAGTCATATAGATATGAAAAATATCCAGAGAAAGCACATGACCACAGTAAAATAGCAAATATCTCAAGAATCACGCATTGGATAATAATCAAATTCAATATATTAGATACCAATATACTACTGAATATCCATGGCAAATTGCATTATTATTGATACGCTGGTTTTGGAGATTTCACCAATGTAATCATATAGATATGAAAAAATATCAATAGAAAGCACATGACCACAGTAAAAGAGCAAATATCTCAAGAATCACGCATTGGATATTAATCGAATTCAATACATTAGATACCAACATGCTACTGAATATCTATGATGAATTGCACTGCTATTGATACGCTGGTTGTGGAGATATCGCTAATGAACTCATATAGATATTTCAACATATCAATGGAAAGCACAATAGATATGGAAAAATATCAATAGGAAGTACATGACCACAGTAAAATAGCAAATATCTCAAGAATCACGCATTGGATATTAATCAAATTCAATATATTAGATACCAATATACTACTGAATATCCATGATAAATTGCATTACTATTGATACGCTGGCTTTGGAGATATCACCAATGAAGTCATATCAATATTTGAATGTATCAATGAAAATCACATGCTCACTGTTAAACGCAAATATTTTAAGAATCACGCATTGGATATTATTCAAACTCAATACATTAGATGTCAACATATCACTGAATATCATTGTTAAATTGCATCACTATTGATACGCTAGTTTTTTAGATATCGCTAGTGTAATCTTGTAATTTAGGAAGAGTAGTAGGGATTATTAGTATTATTATAGATATGGAAAAATATCAATAGAAATATCACAAAATATTTGCCAAACCTCGTAAACATTTTTAAAATGTCATATTCTTTTTCATGAAAAACGAAACACGAAACAAAAGAAAACATTTGTACTGACGTGGACATTTTTTTTTAATTTTTTATATTTTTTATGTATAAAAACATCGTGGTGTTTTACAATGTTAGGCAGAAATTTTATAAAATTGGTGTTAATTATTGTTAATTAGAAATTAATTGAACATTTTACAAAAATTACTGGAATATTTAATGCAACCCTCAGTAAGTGTATCTTATAAGAATTCATGTTTTCAAAGTCCTTTAAAAAACTGATAGAAACTTAAAAAAATAGATGAAAATTGGAGGAAAATCATAAAATTTCACACTTCGAGTAATTTACATTGTTTTTAAATCAACCAATACTCTTATTCAAATTTTTCAGAAACCTTGGAAAAATTAGTGGAACTTTTTAAATTCAAAAACACCAGCACTAGTTCAAAAACTTTATTAATAATAAACGATACGTACATATGAGACGTTCAAAACCAAAGTTGTGTAAGTCCATTTTTTATTTAAATTGAGATAAATCCTGAAGTGGATCTAGGGAAAACACAACGCATATTAAACGGTGTTGAAAATGCCCTTAGCGATAGCATTGTCACAGCGTAGCGTTGCGTTGCGTAAGAAATCTATGAATCAGGCTTTGTGCCACTCTGGTTTTCTCATATTAGCTGTTTATGCACCAAGGGCGTTACTAGGACGATTACGACCGGAGAACAGTGACCTCCAGCTCGAGGGACTTGGCCCGAGAGATGGATATCGTTCGATGGGCGTAATCATTAGGTGACGCCGTGGTGCCTACAATATTTTTTGTTCCTTTTTGTTTTCTTAGTCTGGAAAATACACTCCAGCGTAATGAATTCATTACGCCCTCTTATTACGCCCCGGTTGTTATGGACATGTTTACATATTTCCGTTCCTAGGAGTTATCATTCAATTTCAGTGCAGTGAAAAATAAATAATAATCTCCCGTGCCTTTAAATGTTTCGTATTTATTTCATCCTCCGGCGAGCCTTTTACAACCCGTCCAATAACTCTGGCGGAGATGGAAAGCTGTGCGGAAATTTTCCCTCCTCACGCCTGGGGAGTAATTAATGTCGCTTTCGTCCCGCCGCAGCAGACGAACTTAAGAGGCCCCCAATGTCCCGCAGAGGGATTATTTATCACTGCCGGCTTAATTAGTCGCAGGTGGTTAATTGTCGCAACCGACGGGTTGAACGGTAAAAAGTACAAAACCATTATTTACTTCTTTGATTAATAGCCCCAAAACGACAGGATGACCCAAATATCTATATATTTATATACACCCCGTCGTTCTAAGAATATTAATGGTGAGAATTAATCAACCGTACAGAAAATGCCACCGTGGAAGAGGCAAAGTAAAGTTTACATTTACTTTGCGACAATCACAATTGCTGGAAGGAAAATCTCTTTGTGGCTTGTCCCAAGAAGTTGTTGCAAAGACTAGCAGTTTTTAGCTTGAGGTACCCTTTTCTGCCAATAAATATTTCAACGAGCTTATGTGCAGCGACTTCAATATGGTCGCCATCTAACGAACTATCCTAACTCTGAATGCTTTAAATGCTATTACTCTTAATGTTCTCATTTTATTCATGAATTGGTTTTGGAGATGTTTAATACATCATTTCCTGTCTTTGGTACTGACTTGATTTTGCTAGTTTCTTGCGGTCCCTGCTCGGGCGCCAATCTGAAAGGTTACCACCTCGACTAAGGTGTCCATGTACCTCCTTTTATGGTTATCATCCGTCGATTATATCTGTGATGATTTCAAATTATAGAAATTATTAGGTTTTTAAGTGATCACTTCTTGATAGTTTCTACGATGATTTCAAATTACAGAAATGATTATATTTTTACACTTATACGCGAATATTGTAATGCTTTTTACTCATTGAAAAAAAAACTGAATGCTGAAGTTGATATTAAAATATTGTACGCATGGACATCATCTTCATACAACCAGTTTTGACCTGAAGGGTCTTGTCAGTACAGTGCTGTCCGGAGATGATGCCCAAACTGCAAATATCGTAGTGAAAACCAAAATTTTCAAAATTTCATATGTACCTAATTAATAGTAAGAAATGAAAATATTCATTATGTACCAACCTTTAGTTTTCCAAAATTTTACAAATTTTCTAAAATGGATGTATTTATTCCATGCTCCAACGAATAATTCTAAAAGATGTTGCTAACAAAACTCTAAATTTCTAAATTTCAAATGTTATTAACAGTAACAGTAGACCATGAGATTTACAATTTTTTTCAAATTTTCTAAAATTGATGTATTTATTGCATGCTCCAACGAAAAATTCTAAAAAATGTTACTAACCAAACTCAACATTTCAAAATTTCAAATGCCATAACAGTGGAAATGGAAACCTTTGAAAAATAAAACTATTCATTAAGTACCAACCTTGAGTTTTACAAAATTTTCCGAATTTTCAAAAATGGAAATATTTATTGCATGACCCAACGAAAAATGGACTAAGTTATATAACAAAACAACAATCATTTTGTACAGAAATTGATTGAAAAAGAAAACTGTGTATGTGATGGACAAAAATGGTAGAAAGGAACATTATTTTACTTACTTCCTATCATACCTCATCCACGAATTGATGATCAAAAAATAAAATTTGTGCATCTGTACTATGTGATGGACCAAAAATGATGATAAAACATTATATCATGTTTACAGATGTCAACCGATAATTTTACTGATGTACAGATGTCTTACTGAAAAATGGAAGCAAAGAAAATAATCTATCTTAAAGCATACTATAATTACATTATATTTTTAATTGTACACCAGTATTTATGATGATTTAAAATGATGACTTTTTTTGTTTTCTAAAACGTTTAGAAAGTTAAATATTTGTTTGGAAATAGTTTTCTAAATTGCAAAACCAATCACGGATTTTGTAGCATTTATAAATTATTTTGTACAGAATAAAGGGCTATGGAGTATATTGAATTTAATCGATGATTTATTAAAATGATGGCAAACTTTTTTAGAAGACTTTTCTAGATTGCAAAAAACTGAATATTAAACGCTTCTCGGTACGTTATTAACGCTTGTATTTCCATCGCGAGTAGATTTTCATTTTTCTATTTCCCTGGAGGAAAAAGAGCAATTAGCTGCAGGGCAAGTTTCCAGTGCAGCCCTTCACAGCGTAATTACGGCCCGCTCCAATAATTTTTAAGGGCGCGTATGAGAGCGAGTCGCTCTATTGCGTTTAATTTACTCCTAGACTTGAATTCGACGTCTTTACATGGACAATATACCATCGTAGGCAAAATATTGTGCCAGATCAGTAAAATTATCGGTTGATATCTGGTTACAAGATATAATTTTAATTTGGCATAGATTTTATAGAAATAGAAATATGAGTTGCGGAAACGTTATTCAGGGGCAAATTAGGGAACGTCATAGTCTTCTACCCTTATACTCGAATATTGCAATGCTTTTTGCAATATTGATTGCTATTTAATATTTAAATATTGTATGTATGCTTGGACATCATCTTCATACAAACAGCTTCGACCTGATGGATTTCGTCAGTCCAAATGATAAAAATTATTACATTTTTTAACTGATCACTTCCTGTTGATTTCATATGATTGAAATTATTAGATTTTTACGCTACTTATAGAGGGGCAATGAGTCCTGAGTAATCAGGTATAATTTAGGTAAAGCGATTTTTGTAGGCCCCGCTCAACTCAATTCAAGATTATAATTCTGCTAAGTCGTTGATAATCAAATACAATTTCGGGTATTCAATTTTATTTACATTAACATGGGTGTTGCGGAAATGAATAATTGAAAATTGAAAGTGAAAAATAAACACAAATTTGTTATGGTCTCAAACTTTTCAATCGATTGCTAATACAAATAAGCGGCCAAATTTGTTTAGGAGTAAAAGCGGACAACTTTAATTTTTCCCTGAGCGAGATTAATTCCCTCTTGTGTAAGCCAGGCATTCCTGCTAGTCCTAAAAAATGATTATCGTCCCATGTCTTTGTTAACGAGTTGATTTATATTGTATCTTACGGTCCCTGCTCGGGCGCCAATCAGTAAGGTTACCTCTTTGGCTCGGGTATCGAGGTACCTTGGACGAATTGCGGTGTAATTGGTCGGAGCCTTAATTTTGGAGTAATCATAATAATAGTAATAATAATAATAATAATAAGTATTGTCTTGTACAGTTTTGATTGCAAAACTAAAAAATATTGCGAGGGTCTTTATTTCAATTTGAATTCAAGTGTGGGCATCGGTGCGAGTGCAGCTCTTCACGCCGTGATCCATCAATGCGTTGGCGGCGCCGACTCGATTGTGATTGATCGCCTGTCGGGGGCGGCGCGCGGTCAACGCACAATTTGCATGCCCCGCGTCCGAGCGGCCTGTAAAGCGCCGGCGGCGGCGTAATCAAGATCAATACAGCGGGGGCGGCATCGGCAGGCGCCCGGAGATTTGTCATCGCGCCGGGTTTTTTTTTGTCGGGGGCGGCAAGTGATTCATCGGCACTCAAGGCGACGAGATTTATCCGGCAGATAGACGCGTTATTCAGCCGGTGTTATTCTTTTCGGCGGCGGCGGGTCCTTCGAGTGGCGCCCCCGAGGCAGGCACGCCGCCCCCGCACATAAAATAAAATGAATGCCGCCCCTCGCGGCGCGGAAAGTGAGGTCTCTCCCCATTCGAGGGCCGTGGGCTGTATCTATGCCCCCGCAGTGGCACTTCCATCCTCAATGAGTGTCGTGTGAAAACCCAACGGTGCGGTAAAACGAGAAGGATGGGGAAGCAACGCCAGGAATCGCGGAGAATCGCCTACAATTGAATTCGGTGTTGAATCTTTTTTTGGGAACTCCAGTATAAATAATATAAAAGAACTTGTATTGTACCTTAATTTTATCCTCAACTTAATTAAAAAAAATCAGTACACCTGAAACTAATTCTCCTGAAAATTTGACAAAGTTTCCGTATTAAATAAGGGAGAAAATCAAAGAGATACCTTTCTGCATTGACAAGTATGGGATAGCTATTACTGAAATTTCTGAAACTTTATTATTTGCAAATTTGTTAGTAGATTCGTATACAGTACACCTGAAACTAATTCTCCTGAAAATTTGACAAATTTTCAGTATTAAATGAGGGAGAAAATCAAACATATAACTTTCTGCATTGACATGTAAGGGTTAGCTATTACTGAAAATACTAAAAATTTATTATTTGCATATTTGATATTAGATTCGTATACAGTACACCTAAAGCTAATTCTCCTGAAAAGTTGATAAAGTTTCAGTATTAAATAAGGGAGAAAACAAATACTTAACTTTCTGCATTGACAAGTATGGGTTAGCTATTACTGAAATTTCTGAAAATTTCTTATTTACAAATTTGATATTAGATTCGTATACAGTACACCTAAATCTAATTCCCCTGAAAAGTTGACAAAGTTTCAGTATTAAATAAGGGAAAAAATCAAAGAGATAACTTTCTGCGTTGACAAGTATGAGTTAGCTGTTACTGAAATTTCTGAAAATTTATTATTTGCAAATTGGATATTAGATTCGTATACAGTACACCTGAAACCAATTCTCCTGAAAATTTGACAAAGTGTCAATATTAAATAAGGGAGAAAACAAACACTTAACTTTCTGCATTGACAAGTATGGGTTAGCTATTACTGAAATTTCTGAAAATTTCTTATTTACAAATTTGATATTAGATTCGTATACAGTACACCTAAAGCTAATTCTCCTGAAAAGTTGACAAAGTTTCAGTAATAAATAAGGGAGAAAATCAAAGAGATAACTTTCTGCATTGACAAGTATGAGTTAGCTGTTACTGAAATTTCTGAAAATTTATTATTTGCAAATTTGATATTAGATTCGTATACACTACACCTGAAACCAATTCTCCAGAAAATTTGACAAAGTTTCAATATTAAATAAGGGAGAAAACAAACACTTAACTTTCTGCATTGACAAGTATGGGTTAGCTATTACTGAATTTTCTGAAAATTTCTTATTTACAAATTTGATATTAGATTCGTATACAGTACACCTAAAGCTAATTCTCCTGAAAAGTTGACAAAGTTTCAGTATTAAATAAGGGAGAAAACAAACACTTAACTTTCTGCATTGACAAGTATGGGTTAGCTATTACTGAAATTTCTGAAAATTTCTTATTTACAAATTTGATATCAATTTCATGTACAGCACACCTGAATATAATTCTCCTGAAAATTTAACCCAGTTTCAGTAGTAAATAAGGGAGAAAATCAAAGAGATTACTTTCTGCATTGACAAGTATGAGTTAGCTGTTTCTGAAATTTCTGAAAATTTATTATTTGCAAATTTGATATTAGATTCGTATACAGTACACCTGAAACCAATTCTCCTGAAAATTTGACAAAGTTTCAATATTAAATAAGGGAGAAAACAACCACTTAACTTTCTGCATTGTCAAGTATGGGTTAGCTATTACTGAAATTTCTGAAAATTTCTTATTTACAAATTTGATATTAGATTCGTATACAGTACACCTAAAGCTAATTCTCCTGAAAAGTTGACAAAGTTTCAATATTAAATAAGGGAGAAAACAAACACTTAACTTTCTGCATTGACAAGTATAGGTTAGCTATTACTGAATTTTCTGAAAATTTCTTATTTACAAATTTGATATTAGATTCCTATACAGTACACCTAAAGCTAATTCTCCTGAAAAGTTGACAAAGTTTCAGTATTAAATAAGGGAGAAAACAAACACTTAACTTTCTGCATTGACAAGTATGGGTTAGCTATTACTGAAATTTCTGAAAATTTCTTATTTACAAATTTGATATCAATTTCATGTACAGCACACCTGAATATAATTCTCCTGAAAATTTAACCCAGTTTCAGTAGTAAATAAGGGAGAAAATCAAAGAGATAACTTTCTGCATTGACTAGTATGAGTTAGCTGTTACTGAAATTTCTGAAAATTTATTATTTGCAAATTTGATATTAGATTCGTACACAGTACGCCTGAAACCAATTCTCCTGAAAATTTGACAAAGTTTCAATATTAAATAAGGGAGAAAACAAACACTTAACTTTCTGCATTGACAAGTATGGGTTAGCTATTACGGAAATTTCTGAAAATTTCTTATTTACAAATTTGATATTAGATTCGTATACAGTACACCTAAAGCTAATTCTCCTGAAAAGTTGACAAAGTTTCAGTATTAAATAAGGGAGAAAATGAAAGAGATAACTTTCTGCATTGACAAGTATGAGTTAGCTGTTACTAAAATTTCTGAAAATTTCTTATTTACAAATTTGATATTAGATTCGTATACAGTACACCTAAAGCTAATTCTCCTGAAAAGTTGACAAAGTGTCAGTATTAAATAAGGGAGAAAATCAAAGAAATTACTTTCTGCATTGACAAGTATGAGTTAGCTGTTACTGAAATTTCTGAAAATTTATTATTTGCGAATTTGATATTAGATTCGTATACAGTACACATGAAACCAATTCTCCGGAAAATTTGATAAAGTTTCAGTATTAAATAAGGGAGAAAACAAACACTTAACTTTCTGCATTGACAAGTATGGGTTAGCTATTACGGAAATTTCTGAAAATTTCTTATTTACAAATTTGATATTAGATTCGTATACAGTACACCTAAAGCTAATTCTCCTGAAAAGTTGACAAAGTTTCAGTATTAAATAAGGGAGAAAATGAAAGAGATAACTTTCTGCATTGACAAGTATGAGTTAGCTGTTACTAAAATTTCTGAAAATTTATTATTTGCAAATTTAATAGTCGATTTGTGTACAGTATACTTGAGACTAATTCTCCTGAAAATTTGACAATGTTTCAGTATTAAATAAGGGAGAAAATCAAAGAGATAAGTTTCTGCATTGACAAGTATGTTTTAGCTATTACTGAAAATTCTGAAAATTTATTATTTGCAAATTTGATTTTAGTTTCATGTACAGTACACCTGAAACTAATTTTCCTGAAAATTTGACAAAGTTTCAGTATTAAATATGGGAGAAAATCAAAGAGATAATTTTCTGCATTGACAAGTATGAGTTAGCTATTACTGAAATTTCTGAAAATTTCTTATTTACAAATTTGATATTAGATTCGTATACAGTACACCTAAAGCTAATTCTCCTGAAAAGTTGACAAAGTTTCAGTATTAAATAAGGGAGAAAACAAACACTTAACTTTCTGCATTGACAAGTATGGGTTAGCTATTACTGAAATTTCTGAAAATTTCTTATTTACAAATTTGATATCAATTTCATGTACAGCACACCTGAATATAATTCTCCTGAAAATTTAACCCAGTTTCAGTAGTAAATAAGGGAGAAAATCAAAGAGATAACTTTCTGCATTGACAAGTATGAGTTAGCTGTTACTGAAATTTCTGAAAATTTATTATTTGTATATTTGATATTATATTCGTATACAGTACACCTAAGACTAATTCTCCTGAAAATTTGACAGAATTTCAGTATTAAATAAGGGAGAAAATCAAACATATACCTTTCTGCATTGACATGTATGGGTTAGCTATTACTGAAAATTCTGAAAATTTATTATTTGCATATTTGATTTTAGATTCAAGTACAGCACACCTGAAACTAATTCTCCTTAAAATTTGACAAAGTTTCAGTATTAAATAAGAGAGAAAATCAAACAGATAACTTTCTGCATTGACAAGTATGAGTTAGCTATACCGAAATTTCTGAAAATTTATTATTTGCAAATTTTATAGTCGATTCGTGTGCAGTATACCTGAGACTAATTCTCATGAAAATTTGACAAAGTTTCAGTAGTAAATTCGGGAGAAAATCAAAGAGATAACTTTCTGCATTGGCAAGTATGGGTTAGCTATTACTGAAATTACTGAAAATTTATTATTTACAAATTTGATATTAGATTCGTGTACAGTATACCTGAAACTAATTCTCCTGAAAATTTGACAAGGTTTCAGTATTAAATAAGGGAGAAAATCAAAGATATAACTTTCTGCATTGACAAGTATGGATTAGATATTACTGAAATTTCTGAAAATTTTATATTTGCAAATTTGAAATTAGATTCGTATACAGTACACATGTAACTAATTATCCTGAATTTCTTTTTCCGGATATATAATTTTATAACAATAAATAAAGATTAAATTGAATGCATGTGCGGTAAACATTTGGTGAAACATATTGATTTAGGAGATTTGAAAAAAAAAACACTTATTATATTGTGAAACGTTTTTTAAATTTTGTAAATAAATAATGATGTTTTATTTAATTTTATATTAATAAGTATGTTTTTTTCTGTTGCAGGTGAGTTTTCAAATACATCCTGCGTGGATGGACATTTTATTACAGAACTGGTAAGCTGCAGAAATTAATATTTTCGGTATGCGCACACGAGGGTCAGCTAATTTGGGCACTTGTGCCGTTTGGCGCGAGGTAAAAACGGTGATGTGTATGAACACGGGCCTGGAGTGTTTAATTTCCGAAAGCCTGAATTTATTAAACTTTAATTCAGGAATTTCGTATTCAATTTATTTTTACGCGGTTCGCTTACAGGCGAGCGTTCATGGGGAACACATTTTTTTTCATATTAAAAAAACTCGCTTATAGTCCTTTATGGGCAACGCATTTTTTCGTATTAAAAAACTAACTCGCTTTCAGTTTATTGCTCTTAACTATATTTGCAGAAAATTTTCATTACATTTTGTACAGCAGAAATTACTCATATTTACAACTGACTCAATTTTTTATACTTTTTATTGCATGAACGCATTACATTTTCCACCCACAGGAATATATGTAGAAGTGGTACTTATAATAATTGTTCCAGAGTTTTAATATATGGAATAATTCTGCATTTTTTTATAATTCATTATTCTTTATTGCTATTGCTATCTCATTTTACACCCACATTTTGCAACAGAATCCCCAAAAGTGTTGGTACTTAATAATTAATATTAAGTAATATTAAGTAATATTAATAATTATTATTGTAACAGTGTTTTTATAATTGAAATAATTCTGCATTTTTTATAATTGATGATTATTTTTTGCTATTGTTATCTCATTCTGCGGACAAATATTTGAAACAATCCCCTCACTTTGTAAATTTTTAATAGTTTCAGAATTTTTTATAAAAATCCAATCGAAATCCAAGGAAAAAAATATAGATTATCTAATTATGGAATATTTCAGTTATAAATATTCTAGAAATTGAATACAAAAGTTCATTACATTTTTAGAGACTTTTGACCTATTCTGAAAAATCACCTCACTTTATAAATTTTTAAGAGTTTCTGAAGATTTTCATGAAAATCCAATATGTAGTAGAGTTACTTATAATAATTGTTCCAGAGTGTTTTCAGTTTTCAGGGGAAATTTTTAGTCTCTCATCTGTTAACATATTTTCATATTTTTTTTTTCAGATTTTTTTTTAGGGAAATTTGCAAACATGTTAGACAGTATTTTATCTGAAAAATTTAAATGATCAATAATCAAAAATACTCAATCAATTAATTAGTTTTTCATCTGTTAACATATTATCGTTTTTTTTCGGATTTTGTTTTATGCAAACTTGCAAAAAAGTTTGGCAGTATTTTTTCTGAAAAATATAAATGTTCCATAATAAAAAATACTCAATCAATCAATTAGTTTTTGATCTGTTAATGATATTTTCCTTTTTTTTTTGCAGTACTACAAAAAATTAAATTCAGGAAGTTGTTTGATGTACCCAGTAAGTACAAATTTAAAAAAAATCCAACAACATTTAATTTTTAGAATATTTTCTACAATTTTGGATTTTTTTAAGATACATAAATGTTGGGCATTCAGGTAAATGTTAAATGGTTACTACATCTCTAAACCTCTATTTGTATGTAAAATTTAACCTATTTTTAATAAAAAAATTATAACATACAAAAAGCAAGCTTCATTTTTAAAACAAAATTTTCAACATTTCTGTCAACAGTAGTCAAAAATGAGTAGATATATTTCCCAAAATATCGATAGATAAATGTAAATTTGACAGTAGACTTTGTTTCATTGTTTTCAAAAGAAAATTTCTATCAAGATTATTTTATGAGTGTTTTTATTTTATAAACAATTAAATTGTTAAACAGCTACTAATTGTTAGGGTAGTAATTAATTGATCAGTGTAATGAACATTTTTTTTGTTTTTATCTTGTTTGGCGGATTTAACCATAGAATTTAGACATTCACAGCCATTAGACGATAGTAGCTATTAAAGCTACGTAGATACAAAAAATGATTAGAAAGTGCATCACTGTCTTTCATTTCTGTAAGATAAATCACAAATTGATTAGCGCATTAGTCGACTATGATTAGGCCTATAATTTTTTGAGAAGAGTAATGCATTATAAAAATGCAAATACTAATTCCGTGATCTGTAAATTTGTAATAATTATTGTAGTAACTGCAACAAAAATTACACAGAATTTTGTTTAAAATTGGTGGGAAATAGAAAAAAATGTGTTTTAAGTTGTGAAGTAATCAGTTTGATTTTTTCGTCTCCTCTTGAAGGTTTGTAAAAAAACCCAAAATAACAAAAACACTGTTATTCTAAAGTAAACACAAATTTACATGTAATTCTGTTTTGGTTTTCGAAATATTGGTAACATCAGCAAGATCATGTTATTGTATTTTTCGAACAAATAAATTATTATTGATTTCAATATCAAATCCAATCTTTAATAAGCATTTGTTCATTTAAAAAAATCGATTTTTTGTTTGTTTGAAGCATTCAATGGTAAAGAATTTATATATTTTATCTAATTTATGCAAAATTTTATTTTTTTTAAAACGATATATAAACAATTAAGAAAATTGATTTTTTTAAACAATTTAAAACAAGAGAAAATTTCCTGCAATTCTTGAATAATCATGTATTATTATTCTTTAAAACTTTGATCAATATGTTCATTCAAAATTGTCTGCAACATGTCACAAATCACAACTAATGAAAATTTCCTGCAATTCTTGAACTATCATGTAAACCTCTTTAAAACTTTGATCAAAATGATTCACCTTTGATCAATGTGTTCATTCAAAATTGTCTGCAACATGTCACAAATCACAACTAATGAAAATTTCCTGCAATTCTTGAACAATCATGTAAACCTGTTTAAAACTTTGATCAAAATGATTCAACTTTGATCAATGTGTTCATTCAAAATTGTCTGCAACATGTCACAAATCACAACTAATGAAAATTTCCTGCAATTCTTGAACAATCATGTAAACCTCTTTAAAACTTTGATCAATTTGTTCATTCAATATTTCAAGATACAATTAATATATACAGAATTTTATAAATTTCAACGCAAAACTTAGGAAAATTCAATTAATTTTTTTTTTTGTTTATCGTTTTTATGCAAAATTTCATGGAAATTTTAATAAAATGATATAAAAGAAATAAGAAAATTGCTGTTTAGAATTTATAAACTATTTAATTAGTCTCTAGTCTCTAATTTAGAAATAGTCATAACATTGACATTGCAACATTGCACAGACCATAACAATTTTCAAACAAAAGAAAAATTCCTGCAATTCTTGAATATCCATGTATTATAATTCTTTAAAACTTTGATCAATGTGTTCAAAATTGTCTGCAACATTTCACAAATCACAAGTAATGAAAATTTCCTGCAATTCTTAAACAATCATGTAAACCTCTTTAAAACTTTGATCAATTTGTGCATTCAATATTTTAAGATACAATTAATATATACAGAATTTTATAAATTTCAACGCAAAACTTAGGAAAATTCTATTCATTTTTTTTGTTTATCGTTTTTATGCAAAATTTAATGGAAATTTTAATAAAATGATATAAAAGAAGTAAGAAAATTGCTGTTTAGAATTTATAAACTCTTTAATTGAAATAGTCATAACATTGACATTGCAACATTGCACGAACCATAACAATTTTCAAACAAAAGAAAAATTCCTGAAATTATTGAATAATCATGTATTATTATTTTTTTAAACTTTGGTCAATTTGTTCATTCAAAATTGTTTGCAACATTTAACGAATCACAACGAAAGAAACTTTCCTGCAATTCTTGAATAATCATGTATTACGTCTTTAAAACTCTGATCAATTTGTTCATTCAATATTTCAAGGTATAATTAAAGTATACAGAATTTTATAAATTTCAGCTCAACACTTATAAATTCTTTAAACTATATTTCAATTTTTTTTAGGTTTTTCTGGTATTTCACGTACACACATTATAAGTGCTTATAAAAAATAACCATTGAATTCTGGTTTATATGCGTGAGTGGAGATGAATTGAAAAGGTGCTGTTAAGTATTTACAATTGCCACTATAATTTCAATATTATTCTACTCCGAAGCAATACTCTTTATTTTAACCTACAATATTCTATACAGGCAACCAGTATTCTAATTTATTCAATGTTAAAATCGTTTTAAAGGCTCAGATAGCCCAGATCCTTCACAAACAAATATTTTCGTTTTGGTGGATGCGCCGGGCATATGTTTACCTTGGCCACCAAAAAAAAAATAAAAAAAAATTATGCCCTAACCAGTTAAATTATATGATATAATGATCTGCAAAAATTGTAGTAAAATTGTATTTGTAAAAAAAAGTAAAATTGTAATGTTTCAAAATTTCACTGAGCTAATATAGCGATGGTTATCCACGATTGTTTGTAATATGAATGAGAAAAAAAACGGGATTATAAAGAATAGTTATTAAATAATTTAATAATTCTACAATATTCCGTACAGTATACGACTCATTCAATGTTAAAATGGTATTAAGACGATATATCTAATAGACTCAGATCAAATTCAATTTCATTTCTTCTTTAAATTTAATAATTCTTAGTTATACATTTCAATTATTAAATTATTTTATAACTATTCTTTATAATCCTTGTTTTTTCTCATTCACATTACAAACCATCGTGGATAACCTTACCTATTATTTCGTAATGAAATTTGAACCACCCTGCATACCATTATATCATATAACTGAACTTATTACGGCATAAAAAATATTTTCGTTTTGGTGGATGCGCCGGGCACATGTATACCCGGCGCATCCACCAAAATGAAAAATATTTTTTATACCGTAACGGTTACGGCGTAACCCATTCGGTTATATGATATAATGATATGCAGGGTGTTTCAAAATTTCATTGCGATTTAATAGGGACGATTATATACGATGGTTTGTAATATGAATTAGAAAAAAATAAGGATTATGAAGAATAGTTATAAAATAATTTAATAATTGAAATGCATAAATAAGAATTATTGAATTTAAAGAAGAATTTATATTGAAACACAGTATTTGTAGTAGAAATTGTGCGACTGGAAACTTCCAACTTTCTTGTTTTGTTAACACTGGAGGCTTTTATGTCGTGATATGTATATATATATATATATATATATATATATATATATATATATATGTATATACTTAATATATAAAAATAAATAATAAATAATTTAACTCCAACACTTTAAAAAAGTAGGTTGGCATTTACAAACTACTAAAACTATTAAAAAAAAAGTTACAAATACAAGAACAAAAACATTACAACAACAAACTACAAAAAAAATACAACTTTTTTATAAAATTATAAATCTTTATTTCTGAAATGGACAAATTTCATACATGCACATAACATACATATAAAACCTAAATACATTAGAGATATAGTGTCAAGAAATAATTATAGTTTTCCTGAAGTATTCGTTTCGATAGTATAGCTCCATATTACACAAATGTTCATATATTTCCCTTCCATTACTAAACTACTAAACATACAAAAAATATTACATTATTTTGATTTGTTGCCATCACACTTTAGTAAATAATAATTTATTAATATAGTGTGATACCAACAAAGTAAACAATTGCATTATTTCTTTATGATTGCTTTATTTTTATTTTCTCATGGGAGAGAGAATATTTCTATTTTACTTTGTTGCTATCAGACTTTATTAAATAATAATTTATTACTAAAATGTGATACCAACAAAGTAAACAATTGCATTATTTCTTTATAATTGCTTTATTTTTATTTTCTCATGGGAGAGAGAATATTGCTATATTACTTTGTTGCTATCAGACTTTATTAAATAATAATTTATTACTAAAATGTGATACCAACAAAGTAAACAATTGCATTATTTCTTTATAATTGCTTTGTTTTTATTTTCTCATGGGAGAGAGAATATTTCAGTTTAAAGTTTTATTATATGAATATGAAGAATATCTACTGAACAAATTCCACTACGAGTTGGAGGAGTAATTTATGACCACATAAATCAACTTATTAATTTTTAGAAATAAAACGTAGCACCTTTTTCACAAAAAACATTTATTTTGACTAAATGTACATTTCAGTAGTAGATACGTACTGAACATTCTAAACATACTTTCACAAGCTCCAACTCCCCGCTATTAATTTTTATTTATGATTACCTTATTATTTATATCTTTATTTGATACATCCACACCAATGTACTTTGTTTTATGGGAATAATAATTATTATTACATTATATGTTATCCTATGTTATTTCTTATCTATTTTATCTATTTTTGCTGCTCCATACTGTAATCTAAAAATGTACTACAATTCCCACTCTTTCATTATTTTTTTCATTAACTTCATAACCTCGTGCATAATTCATAATCATCGAAAAATGTTGTGCTTCGT
Source organism: Othius punctulatus (assembly GCA_951805005.1). NCBI lineage: Eukaryota > Metazoa > Arthropoda > Insecta > Coleoptera > Staphylinidae > Othius > Othius punctulatus. Next base: position 84,281,597 of record OX638142.1, on the reverse strand, counting down.
AAAGTTTTGCGCGCAAAAACTTGCTTCACCAGAGAAACCTCCAACCCTTTTCACCACCGCCCTTCTGTACTTCACGACTCCCATCACGTCCGTGGCAACATTAGAGCGCGCAAACTTCTTCCTCAGACGATAGCTCGCGCATCGACGACTCCTGTAGCCTCGGCGAGGTTTCAGTATCAAAAACACGACCCTGTAAAGCCGAGGGCACGTTATCCCTCACACTTAATGGCGCAAAAAGTGCATCCTGCACGGACGTGCGCGCCCCGTTGGCGGGGGCGGCGGGCAAGAAGTTTTACAGCGAGACTCGCCCGAGAGTTCCGCATAAGTTAATAATAATGCGGCATTAATATTTAAGCGAGCCGCCCCAGGCTGGAGCTAATAAAGCTTCGCCCATTTCGACTTCATGAAACGTAAATAAGTTTGCAAGCAGTGGAGGGATTTTTGTGTTTTGTAATATTTCATAAAGTTTCCAGGCTGAGGCTGGGCGACATATTTAAATTTCAAGAAATATACATATTCAAACATATTCATTTATTATTATTATTATTATTATTATTATTATTATTACCCACAAACGATAGTCTTCAGTGTTTCAAAATACACTTAACATAATGGCAAGAAGTTCAAAAATTCAAACGAAATTCTATAAGACTTTAGAAGACATAATCCCAAGAAACATAAAAATATAAACGAAATTTCAGTTTTTAAATCATCACGTTTCTAAGACAGTTGAGTGGAGTTAATCAAATTCCATGAACTTGGTGTACAGATTCAAAAGAGATTTCATAAAAATTCCTCATGATTTCAAGATAGTTTCATAATACTCAACCAAAATTCCAGTAAATAACAAATTTCAAACGAAATTTCATCATATAAAAAAAACTTTAAGGCAGTGCAACGAAAGTTAGTAAAAATTTCAAAGTATAAAAATTCAAACGAGATTCTACAAGATTTGAAAAGGCAATATCAAAAAACTTCAAGGCAGTTTTAACGAAAGTTAGTAAAATAATTCCAAGTATAAAAATTCAAACAAGATTCTACAAGATAATTCGAAGAAATATAAAAATATAAAAGAAATTTCAGTTTTTAAATCATCACGTTTATAAGACAGTTGAGTGGAGTTTAATCAAATTCCACGAACTTCGTGTACATATTCAAAAGAGATTTCATAAAAAATCCTTATGATTTCAAGATAGTGCCATAATACTCATCCAAAATTCCAGTAAATAACAAATTTCAAACGCAACTTCATCATAATATCAAAAAAACTTAAAGGCAGTGCAACGAAAGTTAGTAAAAATTTCGAAGTATAAAAATTCAAACGAGATTCTAGAAGATTTGAAAAGGCAATATCAAAAACCTTCAAGGCAGTTTAACGAAAGCTAGTAAAAAAATTCCAAGTATAAAAATTCAAACAAGTTTCTACAAGATAATTCCAAGAAATATAAAAATATAAACGAAATTTCAGTTTTTAAATCATCACGTTTCTAAGACAGTTGAGTGGAGTTTAATCAAATACCACGAACTTGGTGTACATATTCATAAGAGATTTCATAACAATTCCTCATGATTTCAAGATAGTTTCATAATAATCAACCAAAATTCCAGTAAATACCAAATTTCAAACCAAATTTCATCATAATATCAAAAAAACTTTAAGGCGAACGAAAGTTAGTAAAAATTTCGAAGGATAAAAATTCAAACGAGATTCTACAAGATTTGAAAAGGCAATATCAAAAAACTTCAAGGCAGTTTAACGAAAGTTAGTAAAATAATTCCAAGTATAAAAATTCAAACAAGATTCTACAAGATAATTCGAAGAAATATAAAAATATAAACGAAATTTCAGTTTTTAAATCATCACGTTTCTAAGACAGCTGAGTGGAGTTTAATCAAATTCCACGAACTTGGTGTACAGATTCAAAAGAGATTTCATAAAAATTCCTCATGATTTCTAGATAGTTTCATAATACTCAATGAAAATTCCAGTAAATGCCAAATTTCAAACGAAATTTCATCATAATATCAGAAAACTTTAAGGCAGTGCAACGAAAGTTAGTAAAAATTTCGAAGTATAAAAATTCAAACGAGATTCTAGAAGATTTGAAAAGGCAATATCAAAAAACTTCAAGGCAGTTTAACGAAAGTTAGTAAAAAAATTCCAAGTATAAAAATTCAAACAAAAGTCTACAAGATAATTCCAAGAAATATAAAAATATAAACGAAATTTCAATTTTTAAATCATCACGTTTCCAAGACAGTTGAGTGGAGTTAATCAAATTCCACGAACTTGGTGTACAGATTCAAAAGAGATTTCATAAAAATTCCTCATGATTTCTAGATAGTTTCATAATACTCAATGAAAATTCCAGTAAATAACAATTTTCAAACAAAATTTCATCATAATATCAAAAAACTTTAAGGCAGTGCAACGAAAGTTAGTAAAAATTTCGGAGTATAAAAATTCAAACGAGATTCTACAAGATTTGAAAATAAATTTGAAAAATATCAAAAAACTTCAAGGCAGTTTAACGAACGTTAGTAAAAAAATTCCAAGTATAAAAATTCAAACAAGATTTGTAAAGGCAATATCAAAAAACTTCAAAGCAGTTTAATGAAAGTTAGTAAAAAAATTCCAAGTATCAAAATTCAAACAAGATTCTACAAGATATGACAAAGCAGTTTATCAAAATTCTATGAAGTATAAAAATTCGAACGCATTATAAAAGGTTTCAAAATTCCAATAAAATAAATATGTAAACGAAATTCCCAAAAATTTTAAATCCTCATGGTTTCATGACGGTTCAGCGAAATTTAATCACAACTCTGCGAACTATGTATACACATTAAAAGAAATTTCTGAAAAATTCCTCTGACTCCAAGATATTTTCATAATATTTAACCAAAATTCCATGAACTATAAAAACTCAAACGAAATTTTATCAAAAAAATCAAGAATACTTCAAAACAGTTCATGCAGAGTTAACCAAAATTTAAAAAAATGTAATGATTTAGTCGAAATTCTACAAGATTTCAAAATACATTATTTCATGATTATAAGAAACACGATCAGGTGAACAAAATTACACGAACAAGGTATACACATCAACAGAAATTTCTGAAAAATTCCTCATGATTTCAAGTTATTTTCATAATATTTAACCAAAATTCCATGAACTATAAAAATTGAAACGAAATTTTATCAAAAAAATCAAGAATAATTCAAAGCAGTTTATTCGGAGTTAACAAAAATTGAAAAGATTTAGTCGAAATTCTACAAGATTTCAAAATACACCATTTCAAGATTCTAATAAACACGAACAAGTGAACGAAATTATACAAACTTGGTATAAACATCAACAGAAATTTCTGAAAAATTCCTCATGATTTCAAGTTATTTTCATAATATTTAACCAAATATCCATGGACTATAAAAATTCAAACGAAATATTATTTAAAAAAATCAAGAATACTTCAAAGCAGTTTATTCAGAGTTAACCAAAATTACAAAAATTGTAAAGATTTTGTCGAAATTCTACAAGATTTCAAAATACACTATTTCAAGATTCTAAGAAACACGAACAGGTGAACGAAATTACACGAACTAGGTATACATATCAACAGAAATTTCTGAAAAATTCCTCATGATTTCAAGTTATTTTCATAATATTTAACCAAATATCCATGAACTATAAAAAATCAGACAAAATTTTATCAAAAAAGTCAAGAATACTTCAAAGCAGTTTATTCGGAGTTAACCAATATTACAAAAATTGTAAAGATTTAGTCGAAATTCTACAAGATTTCAAAATACACCATTTCAAGATTCTAAGAAACACGAACAGGTGAACGAAATTACACGAAGTAGGTATACACATCAACAGAAGTTTCTTAAAAAATTCCTGATGATTTCAAGTTATTTTCATAATATTGAACCAAATATCCATGGACTATAAAAATTCAAACGAAATTTCACCGACAGATCAGAAGACTGCAAAGCACTTTATTCCAAGTTAACCAAAATTCCTAAAAGTGTAAAAATTTTATCGAAATTCTAAAGGTTTCAAAAGGCAGCATTTCAAAATTCCAAAAAACACGTACAAGTAAACGAAATAGAGAAACATTTTAAATTATCGGGTTTTTAAGACAGTTTAGCGAAATTTAATCATAATTCAAAGAACTCAGTATACGGATTCAAAATAAATTTCATAAAAATTAATCATGATTTCAAGATGGTTTCATAATACTCAACCTAAATTTAACGAAATTTCATAATAAAATCAAAAACAAGGCAATTTACCGAAAGTTAGTAAACAAATTCGAAGTATAAAAATTCAAACGAGATTTTACAAGATATGAATGGGCAGTTTATCAAAGTTCTAAAAATAATGAAAAATCGAACGAATTCTATAAGATTTCAAAAGACTTTTTTTGTAAAAAGCAGTTTATTCAAAATTAACCAAAATTCCAAAATGTCTAAAATTTTAATAGAAATTCCAAAAGTTTCAAAATGCATCATTTCAAAATTACAAGAAATACGAACAAGTAAACGAACTTAAGAACATTTTAAATTCTAGACAGTTTAGCGAAATTTAAACATTATTCCACGAACACAGCAGGTACAATCATGCTCACATAAATCTAGTACAAAAATTTTGACATTGCCATATAAAATTGCTATTGTAACCTAATTTCTTGTACTAGATTTATGTGAGCATGACTACATATATAATTTCAAAAGAAACTTCATCAAAATTCCTCGTGATTTCAAGATATGTGCATAATATTTAACCAACATTCCATGAACCATAAAAATTCAAACGAAATTTCCTCCAAAAAACTCCTCCACGAAGTATACAAATTCAATCAAAATTACAGATAAAATGTAAATATAACCAAAATACCACGAATTATATAAATTCAAATGTAATTTCATCAAAAAATACTGTAAAACAGTTTAACAAAAATCAATTTTATAAAAATAATATTTTTTAAAAATTGTTTCTGCTTTTAATCCTCTTAATTTTTATGGATGAAACTATAACATAATTTTTTTGTAAATTTCAATTTTTGTATATACTATTTTTACAATTTTGAGTAGTTTTTCCACATCAAAATCTTTATTTTGATTTCTACTATCTAATAAGTGTAGGATACATATTCAATTCCATACATTTAAATAGATTATAACTTCTGACATGAGTTCTGCTCATGCCAAATATTTGGTAGCAAAATTCTAATATCATATTAAAATGTTCCCAGAAGTACTATGTAAATTGATACTTATCTAAAGAAAGTGTAGTCATATTTATTAAAATCATGGATATATTGTCATATTACTTGAAAATCATCAAATGAAAATTTTATCAAATGAGTTTATCAAGTGAGTTTCAGAAATTGTCATTTTCCTAGATTTCTTTTGAAATACGTATTGTTTAACGTTCGTAGAACCTTGGGATATAAAATTCTCGAGAATTGGCGAGTTAAGTGTTCATCAAATAATCAAATAACTTTTTTTTGTAACATTCAATTTTTATACATACAGTTTTTATAATTTTGGGTATTTTTTTCACATAATTTTTTTTTCATTTTAATTTCTACTTTCCAATAAGTCTAGAATTAGACTCTTATAGGATCTTCAATTCCATGTATGTACTTAGATAGAGTAGAAATTCTGACATTAGATCTGCACACGCAACAATTTTGTAATAAAAATAAAAATTGTAATATGAGTACCTACTGGTCCAAATTAAAATTTTCCCAGAAGCACTCCTCGCATCAAGTTTCGTTTTTATTCTCGACATTTATTCATGAAATTTTCCCCATAATGGATTAAAATATTTTGATTCCTACAATCTTACAAGTGTAGTCGGAATAGTCGTAAATTCAATATGATTAGATAGATGACTATATATAAATAATTATTTTTCAGCACCCTTTTCCCAATTTCTCTATTTCCACGTTATTACTACTGTGATCTGATACCCTAGGGATTCTAATCACCTAGCAATTAAGGACCGACCCTGAAGCTCGGCTTTGACGCAGCCGTCCGTGCAGATCCGGACGCACCGTGGATTTAATATTTGATGCGGTTTGGACCCGCAGCAGATGTATGTGCGGAGGGCCGCCTAATTAACACGATTAAAAATTAATCCTGCCTCTGCACGCAAAACCCTCGGCATAGAGATTTAGAACAACACACTTTCCACGATCTGCTAGAGAACCCATGGGACGGGATTATGTTATAATAAATTCCAAAAAGTACTACAAAAGTATTACAAAAACAAACAAAAATACAATTACAAACTATTAAACTAAAAAAAAAAACAACTACAAACTCCAAAAACAAAATACGTACACAGTACAAAAAATTAACAACATACATAAGTACAAACTACAAAAACAAAATACAAGTACACACTACAAAAAAATTTACAACACACAACAAATTATTAATAGTGCTTCTATTGTACAAAATTACTATAAAAACTACGATAATTTATGTGAAATTTTGGTATTTTTACTCGAACGATTTACTCCAGTCGCCTGGCCGTAAACGTCGTTCTCGTGATTAATAGCTATCATTATACGATCGTTGTATAATAAACACAATTTTACCAAATAATAAAATAATAACATTTTCTGTTTGTTCATTTGATGACTGCTTGCAACAAAACCCCAAATTGGCAATATCCCGTGGAATAACTTTCCCCAATCGCCGAAATGGAATCGGGGGGGAAACGAAATCGGCGGAACATTTAAATTTCAGCCGTAATTGATTCAACCTAAGCAAAAATCCCCCCCTTTTGCGCCGATTTCTTTGAGCTTTTCCCGTATTCCGTGAAATCATTTTACTCTCGTGCAATTAAACGCCAATCCGGATCATTGTTTGAGAGCGCGCATCAAAGGACACCCCCCAGGCCACCCCCAAATCCCCCCGCTGCTGCGCGCAAACACGGACGCTCCCCAATTTTAAATTCGATTTTCCGGGGGGCGGATTCATTATTAAATCGCGCCCGTTATTAATTCGATGACGCCCCAATTCCACGGAGAAATCATCACTGTCCGAGGCTCGGTTCGGCGCAATTGCCGGGGAGTCCAATTAATTCCGATGCAAGGCAACTATTTGTCCGAGCATTCAGCTATGTCTAATTACCAAAGTTGAAAGACATACAAGAGATAACGCTGTTTCACGTAATAACGTGCAACTGTTTGTTTTGGAATTCAACGATTGGTCTATTTCTACTGTTATCAGAGTTTGATATAATGTTCCAAAATCTCATAGTACAATCGAAAGAAAATTCTATAAAATATCAAGGCCATAAGTGCAGATATATGGCCTGCATAGGCGTTCTTTGGCAATATTTTCTGCTAATGCCTTGTCAAGAAGATCCCTTTTTCCACTGTTTTTTAATGAAACATGCAAAGACATGATGGTCTGATTTTTCATGTACTTTATTTTTTTTTGACAGACTTTGCCAGTCATTAATTGCAGATATCCAACCTGAACATTTTTTATTTCTGTTGATATCAAGTTTCGTACGACTTACTTCCTTCTTTGGCAATATTTTCAGCTAATGCCTTGTCAAGAAGATTTCCCATTTTCCACTGTTCTTTAATGAAACATGCAGAGGTATGATGGTCTGATTTTTCATGTACCTTAGTTTTTTTTTTTGACAGAACTTGCCAGTCATTAATTCCAGATATCCTACCTGAACATTTTTTATTTCTGTTGATATCAAGTTTTGTACGACTTACTTCCTTCTTTGGCAATATTTTCAGCTAATGCCTTGTCAAGAAGATTTCCCATTTTTCACTGTTCTCTAATGAAACATGCAGAGATATGATGGTCTGATTTTTCATGTACCTTATTTTTTTTGGACAGACCTTGCCAGTCATTAATTCCAGATATCCATCCTGAACATTTTTTGTTTCTGTTGATATCAAGTTTTGTACGACTTACTTCCTTCTTTGGCAATATTTTCAGCTAATGCCTTGTCAAGAAGATTTCCCATTTTCCACTGTTCTTTAATGAAACATGCAGAGATATGATGGTCTGATTTTTCATGTACTTTATTTTTTTTTGACAGACCTTGCCAGTCATTAATACCGGATATCCATCCTGAACATTTTTTTATTTCTGTTGATATCAAGTTTTGTACGACTTACTTCCTTCTTTGGCAATATTTTCAGGTAATGCCTTGTCAAGAAGATTTCCCATTTTCCACTGTTCTTTAATGAAACATGCGGAGATACGATGGTCTGATTTTTCATGTACCTTAATTTTTTTGACCGACCTTGCCAGTCATTAATTCCAGATATCCTACCTGAACATTTTTTATTTCTGTTGATATCAAGTTTTGTACGACTTACTTCCTTCTTTGGCAATATTTTCAGCTAATGCCTTGTCAAGAAGATTTCCCATTTTCGACTGTTCTTTAATGAAAAATGCAGAGATATGATGGTCTGATTTTTCATGTACCTTATTTTTTTTGACCGACCTTGCCAGTCATTAATTCCAGATATCCAACCTGAACATTTTTTATTTCTGTTGATATCAAGTTTTGTACGACTTACTTCCTTCTTTGGCAATATTTTCAGCTAATGCCTTGTCAAGAAGATTTCCCATTTTCCACTGTTCTTTAATGAAACATGCAGAGATATGATGGTCTGATTTTTCATGTACCTTATTTTTTTGGACAGACCTTGCCAGTCATTAATTCCAGATATTCATCCTGAACATTTTTTATTTCTGTTAATATCAAGTTTTGTACGACTTACTTCCTTCTTTGGCAATATTTTCGGCTAATGCCTTGTCAAGAAGATTTCCCCTTTGCCACTGTTCTTTAATGAAACATGCAAAGGTATGATGGTCTGATTTTTCATGTACCTTAGTTTTTTTTTGACAGACCTTGCCAGTCATTAATTCCAGATATCCTACCTGAACATTTTTTATTTCTGTTGATATCAAGTTTCGTACGACTTACTTCCTTCTTTGGCAATAGTTTCAGCTAATGCCTTGTCAAGAAGATTTCCCATTTTCCACTGTACTTTAATGAAACATGCGGAGATATGATGGTCTGATTTTTCATGTACCTTAGTTTTTTTTTTGACAGACCTTGCCAGTCATTAATTCCAGATATCCTACCTGAACATTTTTTATTTCTGTTGATATCAAGTTTCGTACGACTTACTTCCTTCTTTGGCAATATTTTCAGCTAATGCCTTGTCAAGAAGATTTCCCATTTTCCACTATTCTTTAATGAAAAATGCAGAGATATTATGGTCTGATTTTTCATGTACCTTAATTTTTTGACAGACCTTGCCAGTCATTAATTCCAGATATCCATCCTGAACATTTTTTATTTCTGTTGATATCAAGTTTTGTACGACTTACTTCCTTCTTTGGCAATATTTTTAGCTAATGCCTTGTCAAGAAGATTTCCCATTTTCCACTGTTCTTTAATGAAACGTGCAGAGACATGACGGTCTGATTTTTCGTGTACCTTATTTTTTTTTTTTGACAGACCTTGCCAGTCATTAATTCCAGATATCCATCCTGAACATTTTTTATTTCTGTTGATATCAAGTTTTGTACGACTTCCTTCCTTCTTTGGCAATATTTTCAGCTAATGCCTTGTCAAGAAGATTTCCCATTTTCCACTGTTCTTTAATGAAACATGCAGAGATATGATGGTCTGATTTTTCATGTACCTTATTTTTTTGACAGACCTTGCCAGTCATTAATTCCAGATATCCAACCTGAACATTTTTTATTTCTGTTGATATTAAGTTTTGTACGACTTACTTCGTTCTTTGGCAATAGTTTCAGCTAATGCCTTGTCAAGAAGATTTCCCATTTTCCACTGTTCTTTAATGAAAAATGCAGAGATATGATGATCTGATTTTTCATGTACCTTTTTTTTTTACAGACCTTGCCAGTCATTAATTCCAGATATCCATCCTGAACATTTTTCGTTTCTGTTGATATCAAGTTTTGTACGACTTACTTCCTTCTTTGGCAATAGTTTCAGCTAATGCCTTGTCAAGAAGATTTCCCATTTTCCACTATTCTTTAATGAAAAATGCAGAGATATTATGGTCTGATTTTTCATGTACCTTAATTTTTTGACAGACCTTGCCAGTCATTAATTCCAGATATCCATCCTGAACATTTTTTATTTCTGTTGATATCAAGTTTTGTACGACTTACTTCCTTCTTTGGCAATATTTTTAGCTAATGCCTTGTCAAGAAGATTTCCCATTTTCCACTGTTCTTTAATGAAACGTGCAGAGACATGACGGTCTGATTTTTCGTGTACCTTATTTTTTTTTTTTGACAGACCTTGCCAGTCATTAATTCCAGATATCCATCCTGAACATTTTTTATTTGTGTTGATATCAAGTTTTGTACGACTTCCTTCCTTCTTTGGCAATATTTTCAGCTAATGCCTTGTCAAGAAGATTTCCCATTTTCCACTGTTCTTCAATGAAACATACAGAGATATGATGTTTCATGTACCTTATTTTTTTTTGACAGACCTTGCCAGTCTTTAATTCCAGATATGCATCCTGAACATTTTTTATTTCTGTTGATATCAAGTTTTGTACAACTTACTTCCTTCTTTGGCAATATTTTCAGCTAATGCCTTATCAAGAAGATTTCCCATTTTCCACTGTTCTTTAATGAAAACTGCAGAGATATGATGGTCTGATTTTTCATGTACCTTAGTATTTTTTTTGACAGACCTTGCCAGTCATTAATTCCAGATATCCAACCTGAACATTTTTTATTTCTGTTGATATCAAGTTTTGTACGACTTACTTCCTTCTTTGGCAATATTTTCAGCTAATGCCTTGTTAAGAAGATTTCCCATTTCATTTTTGATTTCTCTTGATATCAAGTAGTGTACAACTTGATATTAACAGAATTCAAAAATGTTAAGGTTGTAATCTTTAATAATTTTTGGTTTAGTTATCTACGATACAATGATTGCACACAGGTATACATATAGATTAAATTAAAATCAAAGATAATCCAAGATTGTACACATAATCCTATGTACGATTCCGAGTGGCGCAGTCGGTAGGATTTCTTAGTCGTTCGATTGGTGATATTCTGGAGCGCCGTCTCAGAAATCGATGTGGTATGAAGAAAGGGCAGCGTATCTGTGAGTCGTAGGTTCGTAACCCTTGGGCTGGACAGTTTCTGAGCCGATGATTCGGGATGGCACAGTCGGTAGGATTTCTTAGTCATTAGATTGGTGATATTCTGGAGAGCCATCTCAGCTCTGGTATGAGATTAAATCAAGGTCAAAGATAATCCAACATTGTAAACATGGTCGTATGTATGATTTCGGGTGGCGCAGTCGGTAGGATTTCTTAGTCGTCCGAGTGGTAGTATTCACTAGTGCCGTCTCAGAAATCGACTTGGTATGAGAGGGCCTGAGACCTACGACCCGAGAGTCGTAGGTTCGTAACCTGTAGACTGGACAGTTTTTAAGCGTTTAAAATCTCTAGCAGCATTGCTCTGGAGGCAAACTGTATTTGGCGGACCCGTGAGGTGTTAATAATAACAATTGAATTATTGAGTGTCCTATCTAATGGTTATGATTGTGTTGTGAAGAAACTCAGCAGGAATAAACGGATTAAGTTTCACCCTGTCCATTTATTCCTGCTGAGTTACTTCATCACACGATAATAATAATAATGATATTCTGGAGAAGAAACTCAGTAGGAATAAACGGACCAAGTTTTACCCTGTCCATTTATTCCTGCTAAGTTACTTCATCACACGATAATAATAATAATTGTTAGTATTTTGTCCATTTTATCACATATTTTTTATTACTATTTGTTATCTGTTAAAGTACTTTCTGGTATCTTCTACTTTAACCCTTCCCTACTTAAACCCTACCCTACCCATTCCCTACTTAAACAAATAACAAATAATAACAATAATATTCCCTACTGCAATAAGTTACATTGTACACGCAGATTGCAGAATCCAGGTTTTCAGTGTGCAGATCGCTTACTGGCGAAGGAATTAGTCACAGCAGCAGAAATGTGCCGGCCAGAAAATCATTTTGCGTATTTTCGCTAATGAAATTTACACGAGTATCACAATTCTGTACGCACGGTCAAAATCAGCGCAGGAACATTTACCACACGTGCATAATCACTGCGTGAGTTGAGTGACTACTGCATGTTAATTAATCATATTTAAATTGATTACATGCACGTAGTTCGAACGTAATTATCAAATATTTCAGCAGAAACGCAACCAATTTCGGATTTAATTGTAACATAACGTTGTTCCGTACATCGGAATTGATTAAATAAACCCACGCCACATTTGCGCGAATTAAAAGCAATAATTTTGTAAATCATGTTTGTACGTGTTGCAAACTGTAACTGGATGGGAAATGAAACTGGAAATACAGTGTAAGCAACACAGCGAGCTTTACGATATTTTTGCAGTGTTGGGCCAGTCATGCCAGGCCAGGCATGCATTAATAGTAATCACTTGTTCAGAAATGATGGGCTGGAAGTATTGCACACGGAGCACAAAGGAAAGCGGATGGATTTGCTAGAAATCTTAGAAATTCGCAAAGCTGTCATTAAAGGAGACAACATTGTGAATGAACAATTGATGTTCGACAATACACCTATACTGAATTGCGTTAGTTCTTAAATTTATTTTAATGCGTTTATTATTGCCATGTCATTAAGCACTGTTTGTAGATATATTGCACTGTTTGAATATTTTAATTTAGTTTAAACTCTTGAGAATGGCTGAGAGGAAGAAACAATTGTAGAGTTCTTCTATATATACTGTTAAACGTCAACCAAGTGTTTTATTATTTCTGTACTAATATGTTTCACCAAGTAGTAACCACTCACACATCCAATTTAAGTATAACTATACTATACTTTATACTAATCGTATAGATGTATCATTAAAAATCCATCGGCATCGCAGAACCCACAATCCCAACATCCGGGAGATTCCCTAATCCCAAACAAATTTCCAATTTGAAAACTTCGCCGGGAACAGTGGGATGAAGAAAAAAAAACGCTTTTCAACAGGTTCCCTCCGTCGCGACGCGTTCGAGCCTGTTTGCGTATAATTACTGGGTCTGCCGAGCATCCCACAGGAACGGCGAGGCTGCACGCGGATGCAGATTGGAGTTTTCGCTTTGATCCCGCCGGTCCGCGGAAAACTCCGGGGAAAACGGGGAAATAAAGCAGAAGAAGCGGGCGGCGGGATATTGTAGGGTTGTGCGCAAGCAACATCAAAGCAGGAGTTCTGCGGATCTGCTGGGAGTTATCCTGTGCAGATGAGCGAGGGATGAAAAATGTTTCTTTTTGGTCTGTTCTAGGTATTTCTATACGAAATACGAATCACTTTAGAACAGACTTTGTAAACTGAAAATGTAAACTACAAAATAACAGTTCTCAAAAACGAAGTTTTTGAAAACCACAGGCCTCTTCCGGGCAGCTGTGAACAAAGTTAAGATAGCCAATATGATAGCCAACATCCGGAACGGACAGGCACTTGCAGAAGAGAAGAAAAACGAAGTAACGAATCTTGTTACTTCAACCAATGCCTTTCGTCCACCACTGGCCTTTGGAACTTGGAAAAGAAGAATGTATTCGTTCTGCTTTTGTACCAGTCAGTGGAGTAACACTTTGAGTTGGCTGGTCAAAGTATAAATGAATGCTGTTTGCTTAAATATTGAAGTTTCATTTCCCACATCTAACAAATCTGGTTAGGTTGGGTTAGGTTAGGTTAGGTAAACTAATACTTTTGACCTAAACGTCCGAACCTGAACATTTTTAATTGCTGTTGATATCAAGTTGTACAATCTTAAATAATCTTTGGCTCAGTTATCTACAGGGTGTACTGCAAAATAACAGTTCTCAAAAAACGAAGTAACGAATCTGGTTTCACCCACATATTCTTTCGTGCCTGTAACGACAATCGCTAGTTATTTTATAGGCTAGCGCGAAAAAAAAAGTTTGTAGGTGACGTAAGGCTACGTACGTTACTTCTGCGTGAATGCAGTCTCTCCGTACCTTAAGGTTGGGATTTATCATGGACAAAATCAAGCGAATTCGGCACTTACCCGTTCACACCCAGTGCGTTTGTTAATCAATTAAATGCATTATATTATACCACAAATTAATCATAAATGTTCGAGAATTGTGCAGATATACGTTATAACGCATTTGTGTGTTTAGTTTTTTTGGTAATAAATTGATGAAATACGTTATTTTGTCCGACATAATTTTCAAAGTTAGGACGTGATATATAAGTTAAATTCAAATTTCCAATACATCTGCATAACATATAAGGGTTATGCAGAGGTAAGGTCGTAATTTGAACCAAATTTAGATTCCGATGTGCATGCTGGATGTGAACGCAATAACTGGGCAAATTAAATTGTAACGGCCATATTTTAAATAGAAATTAGAGAATACTGTAGTAAATAGCTAGTTTCCAGTGGTTTTTTGTTCAGCCATTCTGTCCTAGGTGGCGCAATTGCATTGCTGAATTACTATTAAGCTAGCGCTGTACCAATACCACCTGCACAACTTGGATTGCAGGTGGCTTTGGCGGTTGGCGGTACTGTGTGGCGCACTTCATTTTTATTGTGAAGGATTTTGCTAAACGTCTATTTTTTTAATAAACGTTTTATAATAGACAATAGATTATTAAGTGATTTTTTCGTCGACGATAGAATACTTAAAAATAATTCAACGATTTTGTTTCAACGATTCGCGGACACATCGTAAAATGGGAATGATTGTTAGGGTACACGTAGGTACATACTAACACTACTGCAAACTAAGGCCATCATTTTATGGCCTATGCAAGGACTGCATAGTTGCAGTCTGAGTCCAGATAAATTACATATGAGACGAACCGCTATTGCAGTCAATGTCCCATCAGGGCATTCGTGAAGGACTGCTATAGCAGTCGCTATCTGCAAACGTGTTATTCATTACTTACAATTCTACTAAACATGCAGATAATATACATTAATGAAGCATTCCTTTATTTAAGATCGTTCTAAATATATTGTTGTGAGTCTTCAAAAGAATGTTTGTATCGATTTGCTATTTACCATGTTTTATTGTCTATTAATAATATACCTAATAGGAGGTACATCGTCGAATTGAAGGGAAATATTTTTTGGCTGGAAAACATGGTGATCGCTGTAAGTCGGTGCTATGACTTGATGCTGCTACCGTGGGTGCTCTTGGCACACCACAAGTTAACGTCACTGGTATTTAAATTTTCATTTAGATTCACCCTAAGGGAATAAATAATAAACCTCAAACCATTATTTTCAGAGCTCGGATTTATATGCACGAAAAACTTTCTAACTACCATAAGTATCGATATTCTCAGGTTTTGATTTTAAAAAAATTTGAAAATTGAAAAAAACGTCTCATTTCGAAAACCTGATGATGAGCAGCGACGAATTTTCTTCTATCGAAAGCGCCATCGAAAGGCGCAAAATAAACTGCTCTTGGTATTTTTCCTTGAGATGGACGGTTCAGTCGTAATAATTTTTTATGTGGTTTCGTTAAATTTTGTGAAAAAATTTCATAAATTCTGTGCCCCTAATCGCGCGCCCCTCTCAGAAATGGAGGTACAGTCCTGCAACTTTTATTAAAAGACGGCCCTGCCCCTACTGAGCATTTTGCTCCACAGCACCCCCACCACACTCCCCCTGAATGCCTGTAATACGAGCTTTACTTTCCCCCCTCCGTAGGGGGTGCTGGGGGGGTGTATTTTTGAAGTCCTACCCTGGACCATGCAGCGAGTCTCTTGGCGTTCGCGGCGTAATTTTACGTCCCCCCGTTGTTGAGAAAAAAAATCCCGAAAAATTCATCATTTCGGCCAATTTTTCAGCGCCATTAAATGTGGGGGTAAATTTCGAAGCAGGGGGACGTAATTTTAATCACAAGTGCGCGACCCTTTAGGCTTGCACCAAACCCAAACCCAATCTAGATCCGCAATTTTCCCCCCTGCAGACCGGTTTGAACGGGAATTTTTGCTACGGCTGTGGAGGGCGCCCCCACCCCCCGCGAACTTCCGGTTTGCCGCAAACGAAAGACCGATAGTTGGTCTTATTGGCAATAAAATTTAGTCGTGGGTGGAGGTAGGGGGTTGAAACTCATATGGTCGAAATACCCCTTGGGTTAATTTGTTGTAAAAGTTGTGTACTTTCGGCAAAAATCGATTTTGAAAATTGAAAATTTCAATTTTGAATTAGATTTTGCTCGGTTGTTAGTACTGTTTTTAAATGTTTGTAAATCCGAAAAAAATATTTAAAAAATCGATTCCGGGCTACGAGTACGATAAGGCTAGAAAATATACTTTATGATGATATTTGATACTTCTATGTCTAGGGGGTTCAAGCTACCATTAGCACTAAAGGAAAGGGGGCTCGTCACAGATCTCGGCCTGGGGTCCCGACTAGAATGTGGAGGCCATGGTGAAAACAAATGTTTTCTTTTTTAATGTTAAATTAAATTTTAATGTGAAATTTAATGTTCATACTTTAATCTTATAAAATTAAACATTCTGAAAAAGAGTTTCTATGTAGGTGTAACATATTCTAAAAGTAAATATATATTGTAGTTTAGAAGATAATAGGCATGTGCCTGATTCCGCATTTCGTTCAATTTCCAGTCCAAAGTCCAGTTTGGCCGACACCGACAAATGTTTACAGAGTACGAGCGAGTGAGTCAGCCACTGGTGGCTGGCTGTTTTTTTTTTTGCATGACCTTGGTGATAGAATGGTTGTGTAACGCGCCTAGCGCCGATGTACGGACGAAAGTTATATGTATGTATATACTAGTTATCACCAGAGAGCGCCACTTCCTCGACAATATTCGTCTGTCCTTTACTATAGGTCATTCTTTGTTCACAAAATCGCAACCTTAAGAAAATTTGTACTTCCGCTTCCGTTTCTCCGCGAGGCGTCTTGGATATCTCGCGAGACTCTTGCTCTGATGTGGAGTGGACGTGGTCTGTCGCTGGACTCCCCTTGTTTTTCCTCCGGTAAACCTACCTATAGGTCCTACTTATAGGTTCGGTAAATGCTCCTCCGCGTCAAAAACAGTACACCAACGTACACAAAATAAGACTTCTCAAAAACGAAGTAACGAATCTGGTTTGAACTACATATACTTTCGTGCCTGTAACGACAATCGAAAGTTTTCTTGTAGGTTAGCTAACAAAAATTAGTTTGTAGATGAACCCTGACGAACGACCTGCTGATCCTGGGCGCGATTTCCTTTACGTGTCGCGATTAAGTACTCAAATTTCACAGGAAATTCATCCCATCCGGCGCCTTTCCTTTCTTTCTGGGGGGATTTCCTCGGCACGCGTAAAAACTCCCCGGGACCCCCCCCCCCCAAATTCATGGGGCACCCTTTAATCTTCCCCCTCGCCATTTACGCGCGCATCAAGGAAATTGGAGCACGGTTAGAATCCCGTCGCACAATCGCGCGCCCCTGCACTAAGGAAATTATGGGGGGGGGGGGGGATTCCCGTGTTTCCGTGATCGGAGCGGACGGATTTGGGAGGTGGCCGCTAAACCGTGGGGACGGCCAAAATCGGGATAAAAGGGATAATTGTGATTACGTGGGGGCGACGCACAAGCGTCCGGCGGGCGACAATTGGGGCCCCAATCGATTTAGCAATTACTATTAGCGCGAAGTGCGGCTGGATTATGTGGGGGGCTATTGCTGCCGGCGCCAGAGGCTGAAGCCCCGCATCGGATTACTAACGAGGTTTTTTCTTTGAGGTCCGTTACTTAGCGAAGAACCGGATTAAGAGGCAGAGGCAGGGCTATCAACGTTCCGTGCAAATCGACGGCATTCAGTAAATGTTTAGTGTAGGGCTGTAAAAGGGTCCTTTAATTTATACCACCACGCAGATATATGGAACATTCACACCCAACATTTCGGCGCAGTGCATTCAATGAAGGATTTATCTACTTATGAACGCTCACAAGAGATAACTTAATTATAGAATTTTAAATATTTGTACTTTTGGATATCACCTCCGCGGACCGGTTTCGACCTAGTGGCTCTCACGAGTCCAGTGCGTCCATAATGTCCACAACAGAGAACTGATAAATATTTTAGGTTGTTATATTGTTATTTAGTACTTACTGGCAAAAAAATTTCACTGATGCTGAAAATTGTTACGTTTAAATAATAAGCTCCTTATTATTTAAAATACTAGAATTTTACTGAATTTTAATTCAATTTCAACTGACAATCCATAAAATGTCCATAAACTGACAATTAAAATAGCATTAAATGTTGTTTTTATTATTATTTAGTACTTACTGGAAAAAAATATTTTATTTTATGATTTATTTATTTTATTTCGCCTAGTTTCGGTTATATACAACCATCATCAGAGGCATCTACGAAGAATACAATAAATTAATTAGGTTAAATTAAAAATTAGAGTCAAGTTTGTGACAAAATGTTTCAATATAAATTATAATTTATTATGTGTACAATGTTATAGTGTACAATGTATATGTACACTATATGTAGTACAGTATATGTAATAGCATGTGTACAATGTGTGTATAGATTATTTAGTGTTTATGTAATTTGTTAGTGTGGGGAAGTATTAAAATGTGTGAATTTTTTTTTTATTATCAGATAAATATTTGCTGCTACATTTCCAAAACTATCTCTGTCTGTCTGTACATTTTCCCAAGGAGCTTATGTTAGATATCTGCATTGTTTTTATAACTGTGTACCATATTTTTCAGTGTTCCTGAAAATCGTGGCTTTAATTCGGTGAACTCCTCGCTCATATAAAGTTCAAATATTCCCTAATTGATCCCAGCGATTGAACCCCTGGGCTATTTTTCCAGACTATACAGAAAAACAAAGCGAGGTTTTAATTAAACCTCGTGAGTTAATAAAAAATATCTGATACGCATTTCACCCTGTTATGAAATTTTGCCATCAATTGTCAAGAACAATGCCGAACACTTTGTGATCAAATACTGGAACCATGATTAAGAAGCTGAGAATATTCCGTAAAAAAATATCTATAAAAAAAGATTAATTCTATGAATCCAGAATAGTACCAACAAAATAAAAAATATATAGAAATTCTTCAACAAGTGTTAATATTCTTCAACAATACCAACTAATCAAAATATCTGCTATCAAAATCTTGATTTTTTTAATTATATAATGCTATTATTATTATTATTGTTATTATATAATGAATTGAATTAAAAATTAAATTATCATTATTAAGTTGACACCTTATTGTTAAATAAGTATCTATAAAAAAAAATGGAATTCACTTAAATCTGTCAGAATAGTACTTATAAAGTAAACAGAATAAAACAATCAATCAATTTATTAAGAACTGCTGAAATGTATATCTATTGAGGTATTTTCCATACGTATACGTAAAATTCTGCCTCTTAAAATTTTACATTAATGAAATAATTTTTTAATGAAAGCATTAACTCTTCAAAACAAATTTTCCCTTGTATAATACCTTATAAAAAAAACCTATAATACCTCAAAAATATTTTATGATATTTTTTTTTTCTGAGCTGTATATTTGCCATCGCCCTTTTAAGGACTCGGCCGCCGATGAGATGGCGCCCCCATCTCGCTAATTAAATGGAAACGGCGCCGCCGCCCCCGCGCTTCGCAGTACAGAATGCACTAATTAATTAGTACGTGGGGGCGCGAGCCGCCCGCCCCCGCAGTCAGCGCGCACCGAGGCCACCGCCGCTAATTGGGGGGCATTAATGCCCGTTCGTGGGGGCACGTAATCCGTAAATTGCGTGGGGGCGGCTCGTTGGTATGCGCGGCGGCGAGGCCCCGTCCGAACCGCGATCGATAGATGCCCGGCGCCGGCGGCGGCGGCGATCCCCCCCTTGGAGGGATTGGGGCAGATTTCTGCGGATCCGATCATTCGATTAATTAATTGGGGCGGCACACGCTCCTTTTTTTTCCCGACGATGAACACACGGGGAATGTGGAAGCAGCTCGAACGAAACGATTTCAGAATTTCAGAAAGCTTACACTGAGATATTTTGTAAAAATCATGATTTTTGAGTTAACACCGCTCCATTCAGCTAACTTGTTCGATACAAGAGTGATCAATTGTTTTTCAAAATTAGTGTTAAATTTTCAAGGACGCTTTTTCAAAATGTTTATCATTTTATGTCAATCAAGAAGTGGAAATGCAAAAGAAAAGAACGCATATTTTACAACTTCGACCAGAGGAACTTGTTTTTTTTAAATGTATTATTTTATAAATTTTATTATTTAAAAAAATTGAAAAATAAGTTAGAAGGCTCTGACAATTACACTTTTACAATAACCTCTTCGACAAAAAATATTGAGAATAGTTTTCGAAAAATTTGTAAATCCAGTTGTTCATTCAGCTACGTTTTCATCAAAGTTTGTCATTATTTTCCATTCAGCTAACTAGTTAGCCCAAGACTTTTTTTTTCAAAATTAGAAGTTAATCTTCAAGGACGTAGTATTAATATACATATTTTTTTAGTTTCAAGTTTTATGGAAACCATTGGCAATAGAGTTGTAAATATTACGAGTTTTGAGTTTAATTCGTTACAAGACTTTAGACTTTTGTTTTCAAAATTAGAAGTCATTTTCGTACTGCTACTAATATATATTTTTTTATTTCAACGTTTATTGAAAATTTTCCCAATTGAGTTGTAAAAATCACGATTTTTGAGCCTACACAATTTGATTCAGCTAACTTGTTCGTTACGACGTTACAAGACTCATTAATTGTTTTTCAAAATTATTGATGAATTTTCATGGACGTACTGTTAATATATATTTTTTTAATTTCTAGTTCTATTGAAACTTTTAAAAATCGGGTTGTAAAAATCACGATTTTTGAGTTCAATTCAGGTAACTTGTTTCGTTACAAGCCGCCTTACTTTTTTTTTCTTTCAAAATTAGAGGACAATTTTCAAGGATGTACTGTTAATAATTATATATTTTTTTATTTCATGGTTTATTGAAACTTTTGAAAATCGAGTTGCAAAAATCACGACTCATAATAAGTCTCAACAAATTGATTCACCTAATTTGTTCGTTACAACGTTACAAGATTTTTTTTTTTTTCAAAATTATTGGTCAATTTTGAAGGTCATACTGATATTTTTTTTCTTTTTAAATGCATTTCATTTATTCACACTTTCTAATAAATCTGTTGATATCGCAACAAAATCCAGAATTCGGTCCAGGTAATATCACAAAAACTAGCGTATCAATATTATTGCAATTTATCATCGATTTTCAGTGATAAGTTGGTATTTAATGTATTGAATTGAGTTAAAATCCAAAGCGTGATTTTTGAGATATTTGCTTTTTACCATGACCAGGTGTGTTTTCCATTAATATTTTCAAATATTGATGACTTTATTAGCGATATATCCAAAACTAGCGTACCGATATGAATGCAATTTTTCACTGATATTCAGAAGTATGTTGGTATCTAATATATTGAATTGGATTAATATCCAATGAACGATTCTTGAAATATCCTGTTTTAAGTGATTTGTTACAATTACTAGTACTTTATTAGTGATGACTCAAAAACTGGCGAAGCAATATTTATATCATTTATTATTGCTATTAAGTGATATACTGGTCTCTACTGTATTAAATTATATCAATATCCAATGCGTGAATTTTAAGATATTTGCTTTTTACTGTGAGCATATGTTTTTTCCATTAATATTTTCAAATATTGATGACTTCATTAGCGATATATCCAAAACTAGCGTATCAATATCAATGCAACTTTTTATTGATATTCACTAATATGTTGACATCTATTGTATTGAATTGGATTAATATCCAACGAACGATTCTAGAAATATCCGGTTGTAAGTGATTTTTTACAATTGCTTGTACTTTATTACAGATATCTCAAAATCTGGCGTACCAATATTAATACCATTTATTATTGATATTAAGTGATATATTGGTCTTTACTGTATTAAATTATATCAATATCCAATGCGTGGATTTTAAGTTGTTTCCTTTTTACTGTGAGCAGATGTTTTTTTCATTAATATTTTCAAATATTGATGACTTCATTAGCGATATATCCAAAACTAGCGTACCATTATCAATGCAACTTTTTATTGATATTCAGTAATATGTTGCCATCTAATGTGTTGAATTGGATTAATATCCAATGAACGATTTTTGAAATATCCAGTGATTTTTTACAATTGCTTGTACTTTATTAGTGATATCTCAAAATCTGGCGTACCAATATTAATATAATTTATTACAGATATTAACTGATATTTTGGTCTTCACTATTTTGAATTATATCAATATCCAAAGGGTGGATTTTAAGATATTTACGATTTAGTGTAATCACGTATTTGTCATTGTTATTCAGTGATATTTAACATACCTTTATTAGTGATATATCATAAACTAATGTATCAAATTCAATAAACTTCATTACTGATATTAGGTGATTTGATGGTATCTAAATTATTGAATTGAATTAATATCTAATGCCAAATTTTTACTGTGTTCACGCGCTTTCTATTGGTAATTTCAAATAGGAATATGACTTAATTGGTCTTGTCACAAAAACTAGCGTATCAATATCATTGCAATTTATCATCCATTTTCAGTGATATATTGATATTTAATGTATTGAATTGAATTAATATCCAATGCGTTATTTTTTAAATATTTGCTTTGTACTGTGACCAGTTGTGTTTTCCATTGATATTTTCAAAGATTGACCACTTTATTAGCGATATATCCAAAACTAGCGTACCAATATCAATGCAACTTTATATTGATATTCAGTAATATGTTGACATCTAATGTATTGAATTGGATTAATATCCAATGAACGATTCTTGAAATATCGGGTTTTACGTCATTTGATAAAATTTATTGTACTTTATTATAATCAATGATGAATTTATGATATCTCAAAATCTGGCGTGTCAATATTAATATAATGTATTATTGATATTAAGTGATATATTGGTCTCTACTGTATTAAATTATATCAATATCCAATGCGTGGATTATAAGATATTTGCTTTTTACTGTGAGCAGGTGAATTTTCCATTGATATTTTCAAATATTAATGACTTCATTAGCGATATATCCAATACTAGCGTACCTATATCAATACAATTTTGCATTGATATTCAGTAGTATGTTGACGTCTAATGTATTGAATTGGATTAATATCCAATGGATGATATTTGAAATATCCGGGTCTGCGTGATATTGTCTACTATTATTTGTACTTTAATAGCGATATCTCAAAATCTGGCAAGTCAATATTAATACAATTTATGATTGATAATGAGTGATATGCTGGTCTCTAATGTACCGAATTATATCAATATCCAATGCGAAATTTTTGAGAAATTTTCTTCTTAGTGTTTTTAATATAGTAAGAAAATTAATATCATTCACATGTTTGTCATTGTTATTCAGTGGTATTTTCAATATATTTATTAGCAATAATCTTATGAACTAGAATATCTATTTTAATAAAATGTATTATTAATATTATTATTAAATATATTGTTAATATTAATAAATTTGGTAGTCTCTAATCTGGTTTATTAAAACAATATCTGAGGGAAAACTTACGACATATATTTGGGTTTGCAATAACAATTCAAAATTTTCAATTATCCTAATTTTTTTATTGAATTTTTCATTTAAATATTTATCTTAATGAATGACATTTTCCAAAATATTTTGACATTCGATGCTATAAGAAATATATTGATGTACTGCTGCAAATTCAGTACCAAATTTGTAGGTTTCGCTTTAGCTTGTACTTTATTGGTGATTTCTCAAAAACTAGCATGCCAATTTTAATTTGATAAATGTTTTATGGTAATTGATATATGTTTATTAATTATATATGTTTGAATAATGATAATAATATCATTTATTGTATTCAAATTCAGAATGTACATTACAGAGTCAAGCATACAGGCTAAACATACAGAAACATTGCACTGTCAAAATAATTAAAATAATACATAGATATATACATATATACATACACATAGACGCACAATACACATTAAAATAGGACAGTTAAATAAATTAAAAAAAGTTTAAGTAAAGCATAAAGTTAACAGGGAGTAACAATTTGGTCATCGAGATATTCGATGAATTAAAATCCATTTTGAAAAATTGACCTTTACTTCATTTTTTTTCAAACTTGGTGTTCATTTTTTGGCGAATGTACTAATAATTTTTAAATTCATAAAATTTAAATTTTGGGAAATCGAGATTTCTGCAGTTTTATGCGGAATGTTCATGCGGATTTTCATGGAAACGACCCCAACTCCAAAACGGGTTCAGCCTTTGATTGAAATCTCCGTAATCGGCCCCCACTATAACTTGCGTTAATTGAAGATTAAAACGAAGCCACAAAGGCACATTATCGATCACGCCGCTCCCCCAGGTTCCCGTGTATTTGATTTCACGGGTCGCCTCCGCTTTCCGGGTGTCTCCAGCCGCCCCCGCCCGTCTCACACACACACACACAGATTAATTCGTGGCCGTGTGGGGGCCGGATGCGGGCCGTCCGCCCCCCGAAACGAAATAATTACGGCGAGATCGGGGGGCTGCGACTGTTGTAAACTCATTAGTGCGAAATGGATCCCCCGGATTCTGGCCGGGACAAAGCCGCCCCCGGCCCCAATCCGTGTACGTTTCCGTGTGGCACTCCCTACGATATCTCTGCATGCGCGCCGTAATAATTTCGATAATTAATAATCTCGTAATTAATTCGCGCAGCCTCGAGCCCGATAGGGGCGCAATTGATCGAGTCCCGGAGCCGATTATTGCCATTGATATGCACGCCGCCGTTTTATTGAGACCCCCCGGTTTCCAATTACTCGGCAATGCCGAAATAATTTAATTGCCGGCCTCCTTGCGGAAATTGCGTCGCGGTGGGGCGTAATGAGAGTGGGTTTTTGTGTGCGGGGGCGGCGATTGAAAGCGGCTGCGAAAAATGATGCGCCGCCGCCGTCCTGATTAATTGCAAAAAGCGCGCGCGCCCCGGCGGCGGCAAAAACTGCACGGCGCGCGCTTTTTCCGCCGCCGTCGTCGCTTCCGGCGTGTTTTATTGCGCGCTTCCTCCCCTTTGTCCCGGAATTTGCAAGGAACGCACATAACAGCGGGGCTGCGGGATATAAATGACACTTAATCTGGCCTTCACATCCACGCCCGAAGGACCTGCAAAACCGCGACGCATCCGCGCACGCCGTTGATTTTTTTTTAGCTCCCACCGGAAGCAAAACACGGCGCGCCTTCGACACTGATGTATGCTTGCGGTGCGTGAGCCTTCACTGCCTAGGCAGAAGCTTGTTTTGCGCCGCAGCGGAGGGACGAAACACCGGCGGTTTTGCGGCGGCAATTGGCGGACAGGGGGTGTTTATGCGTGACGGCTGCGGCCAGAAATTGCTTGCAGAAGACACGCAACACAATGATACATTCCATTACGATGAAGCACATCAGCAGCAACACAATTCAAAGAACAACAAAATAAAGGGCCAGTAGTAAACGCCCTATGCATTTGGTACCGGCCTATTACTTTTTCGCTCTTTGATTAATTTTTTTTTTTCGGTTTTGCTTATTTTTTGTTTTTGTTATGTATTATTTTATTTTATTATATATATATATATATATATATATATATATATATATATATATATATATATATATATATATATATATATATATTGCTGTAATTCGACACAGTAGAGACTTGTGTAGTATTAATATTGGTACGCCAGTTTTTGAGATATCACTAATAAAGTACAAGCAATAGTAAAAAATTACTTAAAACCGGATATTTCAAAAATCGTTCAGTGGATATTAATCCAATTCAATACATTAGATGCCAACATGTTACTGAATATCAATAAAAAGTTGCGTTGATATTGGTACGCTAGTTTTGGATATATCGCTAATAAAGTCATCAATACTTGAAAATATCAATGAAAAACACACCTGGTCACAGGAAATTGCAAATATCTAAAAAATCACGCATTGGATGCTAACTCAATTCAATACATTAAATATCAACATATCACTGAAAATCGATGATAAATTGCAATGTTATTCATACGCTAGATTTTGTGATAGCGCCAATTAAGTCCATTATTTGAAAATATATCCAGAAAGCACCTGACTATAGTAAAAAACAACTTTCGTAAAAATTTAGCATTGGATGTTAATCCAATTCAATTCTTTAGAGACCACCAAATCACTTAATGTGACCTTTCACCATTCAAAAATATCAAAGTTTATTGAATTTGATACACTAGTTTTTGATATATCGCTAATAAAGGTATGTTAAATATTACTGAGTAACAATGACAAACACGTGATTACACTAAAACGTAAATATCTCAAAATCTACTTATTGGACATTGATATAATTCGACACAGTGAAGACCAATATATCGCTCAATATCAGTAATAAATCATATTAATATTGGTACGCCAGTTTTTGAGATATCACTGGTAAGGTACAAGCAATAGTAAAAAATTACCTAAAACCGGATATTTCAAAAGTCGTTCATTGGATATTAATAAAATTCAATACATTAAGTGCCAACGTATTACTGAATATCAATAAAAAGTAGCAATGATATTGGTGCGCTAGTTTTGGATATACCGCTAATGAAGTCATTAATATTTGAAAATATCAATGGAAAACACAACTGCTCACAGTAAAACGTAAACATATAAAAATCCACGCATTGGATATTGATATAATTTAATACAGGAGGGACCAATATATCACCTAATATCAATAATAAATTATATTAATATTGGGACGCCACATTTTGAGATATCACTAATAAAGTACAAGCAATAGTAAAAAATTACCTACAACCAGATATTTCAAAAATCATTCATTGGATACTAATAAAATTCAATACATTAGATGCCAACATATTGCTGCATATTACTGAAAAATTGCATTGATATTGGTAGGCTAGTTTTGCATATATCGCTAATAAAGTCATCAATACTTGAAAATATCAATGAAAAACACACCTGCTCACAGTAAAACGTAAATATCTAAAAAAAACACGCATTGGATGCTAACTCAATTCAATACATTAAATATCAACATATCACTGAAAGTCGATGATAAATTGCAATGATATTGATACGCTAGATTTTGTGATAGCGCCAATTAAGTCCAATATTTGGAAATATATCTAGAACGCACATGACAACAGTAAAAAAAACTTTCGTAAAAATTTGGCATTGGATGTTAATTCAGTTCAATTCTTTAGAGACCACCAAATCACTTAATGTGACCTTTCACCATTAAAAAATATCAAAGTTTATTGAATTTGATACACTAGTTTTTGATATATCGCTAATAAAGGTATGTTAAATATTACTGAATAACAATGGCAAACACGTGATTACACTAAAACGTAAATGTCTCAAAATCTACTTATTGGATATTGATATAATTTGACACAGTGAAAACCAATATATCGCTCAATATCAGTAATAAATTATATTAATATTGGTACACCAGTTTTTGAGATATCACTAATAAAGTACAAGCAATAGTAAAAAATTACCTAAAACCGGATATTTCAAAAATTGTTCATTGGATATTAATCCAATTCAATACATTAGATGCCAACATATTACTGAATATCAATAAAAAGTTGCAATGATATTGGTGCGCTAGTTTTGGATATACCGCTAATGAAGTCATTAATATTTGAAAATATCAATGGAAAACACAACTGCTCCCAGTAAAACGTAAACATATAAAAATCCACGTATTGGATATTGATATAATTTAATACAGGAGAGACCAATATATCACCTAATATCAATAATAAATTGTATTAATATTGGTACGCTACATTTTGAGATATCACTAATAAAGTACAAGCAATAGTAAAAAATTACCTACAACCAGATATTTCAAAAATCATTCATTGGATACTAATAAAATTCAATACATTAGATGCCAACATATTGCTGCATATTACTGAAAAATTGCATTGATATTGGTAGGCTAATTTTGGATATATCGCTAATAAAGTCATCAATACTTGAAAATATCAATGAAAAACACACCTGGCACAGTAAAATGCAAATATCTAAGAAATCACGCATTGGATGCTAATTCAATTCAATACATTAAATATCAACATATCACTGAAAATCGATGATAAATTGCAATGATATTGATACGCTAGATTTTGTGATAGCGCCAATTAGGTCCAATATTTGAAAATATATCTAGAAAGCACCTGACAACAGTAAAAAACAACTTTCGTAAAAATTTGGCATTGGATGTTAATCCAATTCAATTCTTTAGAGACCACCAAATCACTTAATGTGATCTTTCACCATTCAAAAATATCATAGTTTATTGAATTTGATACACTAGTTTTTGATGTATCGCTAATAAAGGTATGTTAAATATTACAGAATAACAATGACAAACACGTGATTACACTAAAACGTAAATATCTCAAAATCTACTCATTGGATATTGATATAATTCGACACAGTGAAAACCAATATATCGCTCAATATCAGCAATAAATTATATTAATGTTGGTACTCCAGTTTGTGAGATATCACTGGTAAGGTACAAGCAATAGTAAAAAATTACCTACAACCGTATATCTCAAAAATCGTTCATTGGATATTAATCCAATTCAATACATTAAATGCCAACGTATTACTGAATATCAATAAAAAGTTGCAATGATATTGGTGCGCTAGTTTTGGATATACCGCTAATGAAGTCATTAATATTTGAAAATATCAATGGAAAACACAACTGCTCACAGTAAAACGTAAACATATAAAAATCCACGCATTGGATACTGATATAATTTAATAGAGGAGAGACCAATATATCACCTAATATCTATAATAAATTATATTAATATTGGTACGCCAGTTTTTGAGATATCACTAATAAAGTACAAGCAATAGTAAAATATTACCTAAAACCGGATATTTCAAAATTCGTTTATTGGATATTAATCCAATTCAATACATTAGATGCCAACATATTACTGCACATCACTGAAAAATTGCATTGATATTGGTAGGCTAGTTTTGGATATATCGCTAATAAAGTCATCAATACTTGAAAATATCAATAAAAAACACACCTGGTCACAGTAATATGCAAATATCTAAAAAATCACGCATTAGATGCTAACTCAATTCAATACATTATATATCAACATATCACTGAAAATCGATGATAAATTGCAATGATATTGATACGCTAGATTTTGTGATAGCGCCAATTAAGTCCAATATTTGAAAATATATCTAGAAAGCACCTGACAACAGTAAAAAACTTTCGCAAAAATTTTGCATTGGACGTTAATAGAATTCAATTCTTTAGAGACCACCAAATCACTTAATGTGACCTTTCACCATTCAAAAATATCAAAGTTTATTGAATTTGATACACTAGTTTTTGATATATCGCTAATAAAGGTATGTTAAATATTACTGAATAACAATGACAAACACGTGATTACACTAAAACGTAAATATCTCAAAATCCGTACATTGGATATTGGTATAATTCTACACAGGAGAGACCAATATATCGCTCAATATCGGTGATAAATTTTATTAATATTGGTACGCCAGTTTTTGAGATATCACTGGTAAGGTACAAGCAATAGTAAAAAATTACCTGGAACAGTATATCTCAAAAATCGTTCATTGGATATTCATCCAATTTAATACATTAAATGCCAACGTATTACTGAATATCAATAAAAAGTTGCAATGATATTGGTGCGCTAGTTTTGGATATACCGCTAATGAAGTCATTAATATTTGAAAATATCAATGGAAAACACAACTGCTCACTGTAAATCGCAAACATATAAAAATCCACGCATTGGATATTGATATAATTTAATACAGGAGAGACCAATATATCACCTAATATCAATAATAAATTATATTAATATTGGTACGCCACATTTTGACATATCACTAATAAAGTACAAGCAATAGTAAAAAATTACCTAAAACCGGATATTTCAAAAATCGTTTATTGAATATTAATCCAATTCGATACATTAGATGTAAACATATTACTGCATATCACTGAAAAATTGCATTGATATTGGTGCGCTAGTTTTGGATATATCGCTAATAAAGTCATCAATACTTGAAAATATCAATGAAAAACACACCTGGTCACAGTAAAATGCAAATATCTAAAAAATCACGCATTGGATGCTAACTCAATTCAATAAATTAAATATCAACATATCACTGAAAATCGATGATAAATTGCAATGATATTGATACGCTTGATTTTGTGATAGCGCCAATTAAGTCCAATATTTGAAAATATATCTGGAAAGCACCTGACAACAGTAAAAAACAACTTTCGTAAAAATGTGGCATTGGATGTTAATCCAATTCAATTCTATGGAGGTCACCAAATCACTTAATGTGACCATTCGCCATTTAATAATATCAAAGTTTATTGAATTTGATACACTAGTTTATGATATATCGCTAATAAAGGTATGTTAAATATTACTGAATAACAATGACAAACACGTGATTACACTAAAACGTAAATATCTCAAAATCTACTTATTGGATATTGATATAATTCGACACAGTGAAAACCAACATATCGCTCAATATCAGTAATAAATTATATTAATATTGGTACGCCAGTTTTTGAGATATCACAGGTAAGGTACAAGCAATAGTAAAAAATTACCTACAACCGTATATCTCTAAATTGGTTAATTGGATAATAATCCAATTCAGTACATTAAATGCCAACGTATTACTGAATATCAATAAAAAGTTGCAATGATATTGGTGCGCTAGTTTTGGATATACCGCTAATGAAGTCATTAATATTTGAAAATACCAATGGAAAACACAACTGCTCACAGTAAAACGTAAACATATAAAAATCCACGCATTGGATATTGATTTCATTTAATACAGGAGAGACCAATATATCACCTAATATCAATAATAAATTATATTAATATTGGTACGCCACATTTTGAGATATCACTAATAAAGTACAAGCAATAGTAAAAAATTACCTAAAACCGGATATTTCAAAAATTGTTTATGGAATATTAATCCAATCCAATACATTAGATGCCAACATATTACTGCATATCACTGAAAAATTGCATTGATATTGGTAGGCTAGTTTTGGATATATCGCTAATATAGTCATCAATACTTGAAAATATCAATGAAAAACATACCTGGATACAGTAAAATGCAAAAATCTAAAAAATCACGCATTGGATGCTAACTCAATTCCATACATTAAATATCAACATATCACTGAAAATCGATGATAAATTGCAATGATATTGATACGCTAGATTTTGTGATAGCGCCAATTAAGTCTTATCAATATTTGAAAATATATCTAGAAAGCACATGACAACAGTAAAAAAGAACTCTCGTAAAAATTTGGCATTGGATGTTAATCCAATTCAATTCTTTAGAGACCACCAAATCACTTAATGTGACCATTCGCCATTCAAAAATATCAAAGTTTATTGAATTTGATACACTAGTGTTTGATATATCGCTAATAAAGATATGTTAAATATTACTGAATAAGAATGGCAAACACGTGATTACACTAAAACGTAAATATCTCAAAATCTACTTATTGGATATTGGTATAATTCGACATAGTAGAGACCAATATATCGCTCAACATCAGTAATAAATTTTATTAATATTGGTGCGCCAGTTTTTGAGTTATCACTAATAAAGTACAAGTAGTAAGTAGTAAGTACAAGTTTTTGTTATGTATTATTTTATATTATTATATATGGGGTTATATATAATCCCATCATCACGGGTTTTTGTAAATTAAATTATATTTTTCAAGATTATATTTGACTTTTTGTATCGTGTCAGTTTGTATTAGTTATTATAGGTTTTTATATGCCATACGTTACGTGCTTGTATGCTTGTATTAGTTATTATATGTTTTTATATACCATACGTTACATCCTTGTATGGGTAGTGATACCTTTGGTACCGTGCACAATAGCCCTATTGTGCACTAGTTGTCATGGCAACCAGTGCACAATGAATAAGTACACACCTACAGGATTTACTAACCTTTAACGTAATCATAACTGACATATGTCAATATACTCGCAGGAAGAGTTAACTGCGAAACTATTCTCGTGCAGAATTAAAAACAGATCCGTTAATTGCGGAATAACTCACGACTACGCGGGCCTGCATAAATAATGTTCCCTTAACCGACACATCGGTTCGGCAAATTGGGGCATGTCGCTCCTGGGGGCTTCCTCAGCCCTCATTTCACGGCGCCGCGCTCCCACCTGATCTGAATAATTCACGCTGATGTATGTGCACGCGTAACCCGCTCCACGCTAATCCTCTTACGCTGCTTAAGCACCGCCGAAGCCGCAGCCCTCACACACTGAACAACGTGAACCTGGACGGACTTTAAGTTCGTGTAGGAAAATAATAGGTCTTGGTAATATAGCAGAAGAGGCTTGCATGCAGATTAGAGAATTATTCCGTGGATAGTTTCCGCCTAACGGTTTTTCCGCATTGTCGTTGGTTATCCATGCGTTTGTTACCGGCCTATTATTTTTCTCTTCTTCTTCTTCTTCTTCATGTGGCGTCTCCTTTGAGAAAGTTGCCTATCATCATCATATAAAAATTATATATGAAAATTACGAGTTTTCGTATTTTGCAGTACGTTTGAAGAAAAAACTATATATTTCACTTGGAGGCTTGCCTTCTATTATGCGCCTCACTTCGTTCGGCGCATAAACTCAGGCGCGCCATGAAAAGTCTCGCTTGCCTTCTATTATGCGCCTCACTTTGTTCGGCGTATAAACTCAGGCGCGCCATGGAAAGTCTCACTTTTCCTCCGCGTGATATAATATACTGTTCTGTGCATTTGGAGGTTCAACAGTTTTAAATAATTGTTCTGCAGCAAAAATTTGCATGTAGTAAGCAAACTTCGGGAGTGCAAAACTGCGCAATTAAAGCAAATATACTTCGGCGGACCGAATAAACAATTGAGTGAAAACGTAATCAAAGCCGTGGCTCGCCGGATCCACTTGCGTTTTGTGGATGCAGGAAAAATACCTTTCCGCTGGCAAAAAGCGCCCATCAGCGAGCCGACTTTTTCTGGCCACGGTGAAGAACAAAAAGCAACAATGGCAAATGAATGGAATAAAAGCCGCCCCTCCGTCATACATCATCCACCTTCAGCCCGTGGCTCTCGATAAATCATTTTCGTCGGACGACGATTGCGATCTTGCGCCTCTGGTGTCAGACAATGAGCGCGGAAAAGGGCGGATTAAGCGAGAAAACAGGAGCTGTACATACATCTGATTTTCTAATTACATTAGAGTTACAATTGAAAATTTATTATTTGCAAGTTTGATATTAGATTCGTGTACAGTACACTTGAAACTAATTCTCCTGAAAATTTGACAAAGTTACAGTACTAAATAAGGCAGAATATCAAACACTCAACTTTCTCAATTGACAAGGATGGATTAGTTATTACTGAAATTTCTGAAAATTTATTATATGCAAATTTGATATTAGATTCGTGTACAGTACACCTGAAACCAATTCTCCTGAAAATTTGACAAAGTTACATTACTAAATAATGGAGAAAATCAAACACTTAACTTTCTCAATTGGCATGTAAGGATTAGTTATTACTGAAATTTCTGAAAATTTATTATTTGCAAATTTGATATTAGATTCGTGTACAGTACACCTGAAACTAATTCTCCTGAAAATTTGGAACAGTTTCAATATCAAATAACGGAGAAAATTAAATATTTAACTTTCTGAATTGGCAAGTATGGGTTAGCTATTACTGAAATTTCTGAAAATTTATTATTTGCAAATTTGATATTAGATTCCTGTACAGTACACCTGAAACTAATTCTCCTTAAAATTTGACAAAGTTACAGTACTAAATAAGGGAGAAAATCAAACACTTAACTTTCTCAATTGACAAGTATGGATTAGTTATTACTGAAATTTCTGAAAATTTATTATTTTCAAATTTGATATTAGATTCGTGTACAGTACACCTGAAACTAATTCTCCTGCAAATTTGGCAGAGTTGCAGTACTAAACGGGGGAGAAAATCAAACACTTAACTTTCTCAATTGACAAGTATGGATTAGTTATTACTGAAATTGCTGAAAATTTATTATTTGCAAGTTTGATATTAGATTCGTGTACAGTACACCTATAACTAATTCTTCTGAAAATTTGACATAGTTACACTACTAAATAAGGGAGAAAATCAAACACTTAACTTTCTAAATTGACAAGTATGGATTAGTTATTACTGAAATTTCTGAAAATTTATTATTTGCAAATTTGATATTAGATTCGTGTACAGTACACCTATAACTAATTCTTCTGAAAATTTGACATAGTTACACTACTAAATAAGGGAGAAAATCAAACACTTAACTTTCTAAATTGACAAGTATGGATTAGTTATTACTGAAATTTCTGAAAATTTATTATTTGCAAATTTGATATTAGATTCGTGTACAGTACACCTGTAACTAATTCTTCTGATAATTTGACAAAGTTTCAGTACTAAACGGGGGAGAAAATCAAACACTTAACTTTCTCAATTGACAAGTATGGATTAGTTATTACTGAAATTGCTGAAAATTTATTATTTGCAAGTTTGATATTAGATTCGTGTACAGTACACCTATAACTAATTCTTCTGAAAATTTGACAAAGTTTCAGTACAAATTTATTTCAAATTATAAATCGACGAAATATGTTTCTAGTTGGAGATTTTTTTTGTAATTTTTGACAGTTTTAATAAATTTTATAATGATTCAATTAATGTAGCGTCCAAGCTTCCCGTTCATTGCAGTATAACCGTGGTATACTGTTGGTATAATATAATTGGTATAATTTATGCTTATTGCTCCTAATTGTAATCAAAATTCTCACTGCTAATCCCTCCTGATACACGAACTGTGCTGCTGGAATAATCCCCGGGTCGACCCTTCCGCACTTATTAACACGGCCCGGAAGATTTGCGAACTTTCCACTGGCGCCCCAACCACCGCCCGGGAGGCGGCCGCCGCCGCCCCCGAAGGGACCGTGCCGAAGAACTTAATTACACGGCCGAATTTACGCAGATGTCAACCGCAGCGGCCCGCCGTTTTTCGCACCCGATCATTACTTATTTGGGGCGAGCCCGCCGCCCCCCGATCACATCCGGCGCCGCCCACGACGTGCCCGACAATTAGGCCCATTGTGCGTCCGCCCGTTCTGGCTGTTAATTACAGAGAGGGCCGAGGAATTTTACGGATGTGGGCCCCCGGGGGCGGCGGCAGAGCGGCGGCAGTCGGACAGGACTGGGGGTGGAGGGTGTTACATTGTGCGAGAGGAATCCGGTAAACGATGCGGTTATACAGCATCACCAGCAAAAAATACGGATGTTTATATCACATTAAAAAAAGTAACTTACTATGATTTTGATAAATAATTACATACTTATGTAACAAAACAGTACAAAATTGCCTTAAAGTGCCATAAAATTTTCCCAATATATATTAGCTTCCTGCAAAATTTGGAATCTTCGTTGATTCTTTTATATATGCTCAGTGATCTTCTTACAAACCGTTATTAAACTTTATGAAACATCTGAAACTTTCTAAAGATGTATAAACATTTTCAAATATCTATGTAGTACATTCGAGAAATTCAGAATACCCATACATTAACAAAAATTATCAGAAAATTTATATAAAATACAATACCATCAACTTTTGATAAAATAAGAAACAGTTAACAAAAATTTACAGGAAATTAACTTTATAGACAATTAGATCAATTACATTAATAAAAATTATCAGAAAATTTCTATAAAATACCATAAACTTTCGATTAAATAAAAACAGTTAACAAAACTTTACAGGAAATTAAATTTCTGCAAAATATACCAAGTGTCAACATAACTTTGAATTTTATTCGATGTTCTATACATTTAAAAAAAATCTTCATTTAATATTCTATTAAACTTTAGAATATGCTAAAAATTTATAGAATGTACACAATATTGCCATAAAGTACCATAAAATATTCCCAAAATATATTACCTTTCTGCAAAATTTGAAATCTTCGTTAATTATTTTATATTTTTTTAATTATTTTATTTTAATGTTCAGTAATCTTCATGCAAACCCCTTAAATTTTATAAAACATGTGAAAAATGCCTAAGATATATAAACGTATTCAAATATCTACATAAAAAATATAATTAAACTTCTGATAAATTCAAGAAATCCAGAATGTTTATTAAATTAATAAAAAATATCGAAAACTTTCCATAAAATACCATAAATTTTCGATAAAATAAAAGACAATTGTTAAAAATTTGCAGGAAATTCGTCAGATTTCCATAAAATACCATCAAATTCCTGTAAAATATACCAAGTATCAACAGAACTTTGACCTTCATACAATTTTCTATACATATTCAAAATTCTTCATACAATCTTCTATTATTAAACTTGAGAAAATGCTGAAATTTTATAAAATGTCACAATATTCCCATAAAGTACCATAAAATATTCCCAAAATATATAACCTTTCTGCAAAATTTGGAATCTTCGTTGATTCTTTTATAAATGCTCAGTAATCTTCATGAACCCTTATTATATATTAAATTTCATAAAACATCTGACAACTGCTAAAGATATATAAACGTGTTCAAATATCTATAAAATATAATTAAATTTATGGTAATTTTAAGAAAGTCAGAATATTCATTAAATTAATAAAAAATATTAGAAACTTGCCATAAAATACCATAAATTTTCGATAAAATAAAAGACAATTGTTAAAAATTTGCAGGAAATTCGTCAGATTTCCATAAAATACCATCAAATTCCTGTAAAATATACCAAGCATCAACAAAACTTTGACCTTCATACAATTTTCTATACATTTTCAAAAATCTTCATACAATCTTCTATTAAACTTGAGAAAATGCTGAAATTTTATAAAATGCCACAATATTCCCATAAAGTACCATAAAATATTCCCAAAATATATAACCTTTCTGCAAAATTTGGAATCTTCGTTGATTCTTTTATAAATACTCAGTAATCTTCATGAACCCTTATTATATATTAAATTTCATAAAACATCTGACAACTGCTAAAGATATATAAACGTGTTCAAATATCTATAAAATATAATTAAATTTGTGGTAAATTTAAGAAAGTCAGAATATTCATTAAATTATTTTTTTAAATATTTGAAACTTTCCATAAAATACCATAAATTTTCGATAAAATAAAAGACAACTGTTAAAAATTTGCAGGAAATTCGTCAGATTTCCATAAAATACCATCAAATTCCTGCAAAATATACCAAGTATCAACAGAACTTTGACCTTCATACAATTTTCTATACATTTTCAAAATTCTTCATACAATCGTCTATTAAACTTTAGAAAATGCTGAAATTTTATAAAATGTCACAATATTCCCATAAAGTACCATAAATATTCCCAAAATATATAACTTTTCTGCAAAATTTGGAATCTTCGTTGATTCTTTTATAAATGCTCAGTAATCTTCAAGAACCTTTATTATATATTAAATTTCATAAAACATCTGACAACTGCTAAAGATATGTAAACGTGTTCAATATCTATAAAATATAATTAAATTTGAGGTAAATTTAAAAAAGTCAGAATATTCATTAAATTAATAAAAAATATTAGAAATTTTCCATAAAATACCATAAATTTTCGATAAAATAAAAGACAACTGTTAAAATTTTGCATGAAATTTGTCAGATATCCATAAAATACCATCAAATTCCTGCAAAATATATCAAGTATTAACAGAACTTTGATCTTCATAGAATTTTCTATAAATTTTCAAGATTCTTCTTACAATCTTCTATTAAACTTGAGAAAATGCTGAAATTTTATAAAATGTCACAATATTCCCATAAAGTACCATAAAATATTCCCAAAATATATAACCTTTCTGCAAAATTTGGAATCTTCGTTAATTCTTTTATAAATACTCAGTAATCTTCATGAACCCTTATTATATATTAAATTTCATAAAACATCTGACAACTGCTAAAGATATATAAACGTGTTCAAATATCTATAAAATATAATTAAATTTATGGCAATTTTAAGAAAGACAGAATATTCATTAAATTAATAAAAAATATTAGAAACTTGCCATAAAATACCATAAAGTTTCGATCAAATAAAAGACAACTGTTAAAAATTTGCAGGAAATTCGTCATATTTCCATAAAATACCATCAAATTCCTGCAAAATATACCAAGTATCAACAGAACTTTGATCTTCATAGAATTTTCTATAAATTTCCAAAATTCTTTATACAATATTCTATTAAATTTTAGAAAATGCTGAAATTTTATAGAATGAATACAAAATTTCCATAAGGTACCATAAAATTTCCCCAGAATCTATTACCTCCGTGCAAAATTTGGAATCTTCGTTAATTCATTTACAAAAGTTCATCTTCATAAAAATATTTATTAAATATTATAAAACATCAGAAACGTGCTAAAGATATATAATCATTTTCAAATTAACTATATACATCATCACTATTTCTTGCCTTCTTGTCCTATAATTGACTCAATAATGTAATTTTGTATGTTATGTTTTCTCATTGATTACATCTATTTTATATTTGATATTTTAAACATCTATTTGATATTTTTTAAGAAAATTTTGTTTCATTTTTATTACTATTTACATCATCACTATTTCTTGCCCTCTTGTCGTATAACTGACTCAATAATGTAATTTCGTATGTTATGTTTCCTTATTGATTACATCTATTTTATATTTGATATTTTCAACATCTATTTGATATTTTTCAAGAAAATTTTGTTGCATTTTTATTACTATTTACATCATCACTATTTCTTGCCCTCTTGTCGTATAATTGACTCAATAATGTAATTTTGTATGTTATGTTTCCTTATTGATTACATCTATTTTATATTTGATATTTTCAACATCTATTTGATATTTTTCAAGAAAATTTGGTTGCATTTTAATAAGATTGCATAGCATTTTGTATATTTCTGTTTTTTTTATTTTGATGAAGACGTATACAGTGTCCTTAAACTTTATTAAAATGTTTACTATGTATCTATTTTATTTTAGAAAATATTAATATTAATATGCAGCAGATCTAGAAAATATGCATGTTCTGCTTTCAATTTAAACGACAAAGCATTTTTTTAGTGAGTACAATTAGCTTTGTCTATTTATCAATTTTCTTATCAATTTTTGTCAATTCTAGTTCTCTTCAATTCGCTTAAATTTCCTTCAATTGTAGTTTAAACATCGCTTAAAAATACACTATTTGTGCTATACTGTGTAAGAAATAGTTTGATAACGATAGTAACGATTCGATAATTTTGACATTTTTCAAGAACATTTTGATTATTTCTATTTTTTTAACTCTGATGCAAACGTATTCAGTGTCCTTAATCTTTATTAATATATTTTCCTAGCAGCTACTTTATTTTAGAAAATATCAATATTATTATATAGCAGATCTAGAA
The DNA here is from genome assembly GCA_951805005.1 of Othius punctulatus. Lineage (NCBI taxonomy): Eukaryota > Metazoa > Arthropoda > Insecta > Coleoptera > Staphylinidae > Othius > Othius punctulatus. The sequence continues at coordinate 84,241,844 of OX638142.1, read as the reverse complement.
AAGATGCATGTTCTGCTTTCAATTTAAACGACAAAGCAATTTTTCTAGTGAGTACAATGAGCTTTGTCTACTTATCAATTTTCTCATCAATTTTTGTCAATTCTACTTCTCTTCAATTCGCTTCAATTTTCTTCAATTGTAGGCATGACTGGCTTATCGAATTATGCTGATATTGTCTTGTTCTGTGTTTGATACAGTGAAGCTGTAACAGTGTTCTTTATCACACTATTCCTTGTATATTTTTTCTTATTTGCGACTTTCTCTTATTGTGTCTTAGTGTTATTTTGTCTTTTACCTTTTACTGTCTGAGGGATATTCTGTATGTTTACTTTTTATGAAAGTAATACAGTGTCTTACGTGTTCGTCGGTTGATTTTTTTTCACTTTCAAAGAAAGAAAAGAAAGAGAAACTTCAATCAGTCAAAAATGAAATAGACTCGTAAGTAATATAAAATATCATATCATGAATAATATTACTCATACTATAATAAAACATATTACAAGATATGAAGAGTTGAGGATATATTATTTAATACCACAATTGGGCGAAAGTTAGTCACTCTAAATTAGTTTTGAAATGTAAGCCGAATTACGTTTATTTATTTGTACACCGTATTCAAATTTATTTCCCGTATTTGTCGAACGGATCCAGACGTTATCTGTCCCCCCCTTATAAATATTGAAATCGCGGTAATTATTTCCAGCTCATGTTTATGCAATAGCCGAGCGTTTCCAATACGAGTTCAGCCGCAGACTTTCTTAATTAGCGTACCTCTCGCTTATTACTCGAATAACTTCTCAAGACGCTGCCGAGCCCCGTGGAATATGAGAGCGCGGCCCTCACGCGACGTCACGTTTTAATTAGTTCGCGACACAATTCCGATCTTTCACCCACCCGGGGGGGGGGGGGGATCGGCGAATATTCCTTTGATATTAAAGGGACCTCATTAACCGAACCAGACGGCGGCATCCGTCCCGGGGAATTCCCCGTATCATTATGTCTCGCCGAGAGACTTTGGGCCCCCTCATATGGCAAAGATGTACAACAATATTGCAAGTCTCTGGGACGAGATATTAGAAGTACCTTCTCGAGTTCAATAAGACACAGAAGAACTTTTTGGAGTTCAGTCTGACATTTTCTTGATGACTTAACACTACGGACACAATCGGTGTATGATTGTCAATCGTGCACTGATTATCAATAACTGACACTCACACGTCAATAATAATTACAGTGCGATAGACAATAGGTAGATAGTCGTTAAAATGTGGTTACTGCTACTGCTAATGGAAAGGCGCAGCGTATTTACCACTAACCGTGGATAGTTAGTCCCTACACTTTCGTGGGAATGCCTCGATCGCTCGCTCAGTTCCGTCGTCTCAATAAATGTACCCTCGAACATCCGCTTCGGCGCTGCGGTCGCAGCTGTCAAACGGAGACATAGGCGGCACGCGCGAACTTTAGTAGGCAGTGGCGGCGTGAGAAATCTTCACGTTACAGTTTTGCTATCAAAAGCACTGATGTCTGGCCGAAAAACCAGTTCTATGCCGTTGCTTCAGAGATTTGAGCACGTCTAACTTAAATTTGCATCACGTTGAATACCTACTAGAACAAGTGTGGCGGATAACTCATTGGCTACGGAAATTAGCCATAGCAGCAGAACTGGCGCGCCGTAAAAACGCCTGGCAAAATGTTTTTTCTTCCCCGATCGAAACACGCGTTCACCTCTCACGTTTCACCCCTCATAATAGCGACACGACTTTATCATGCGACCGTTTTCATTTTGTGTATTCTCGTCCTTGCGAAGATTCTAGTCCCGGATAGAATGGCGCGGACGTGAGGCGGCGAGATAAGGTCCTGAATTATGACGGACTTATTACCCCTTCCTTCCAGCCCCTGCTGGGGGGCGGCTGGTATTATTCTTTTCGAGGCGATATCCTCGAGATCTCCGAGAGCGAACGTACACACGCCGCCGGCGCGTCTGCGTCATGTAAATTCGGACGGGGAAAACACATTAGCCCCCAGGTCTTGGGGCTACGTGCCCCCGGCCGGGGCGCGCCTCATTGTATAACCATTTATGAAAATTATTATAGGGGCGCAGACACGCCGCGCTTAAACAGGGTCGCAAATCGCAGAATTTCGAGGTGTAAGGAGTAAGAGAGTAAAAGTTAGAGTAAGTGTTAGAGAGATCTTAGAGTAAGAGTATGGAAGTACTTGCAGTACTTGCAGTTCTTGTCGGTGTTTGACTTTGTGGCGGAAGAAAATCCTGTCGCTGCCCATTCAAGAGTGAAATGAATGGTCACAGAAGGAGCGGAGGACACCGCAGATGCGGTCCATTGTCACCAGATCGTTGGGCGTCGTTATCGACGACGCGACGCCTTTTCGCCGGGACGCCGCCTGTCACGTCGCCGTGACGGCGGCGTCGCGACGCTCCAATCGAGCGCCGAACCTTTTAATTGACAGTAAATCGCTTGCGAGATCCCGACCGGCAGCTGTCTTTGATAATTTCCATCTTGATGCCGCACAAGATACTGAATGACTCAATTTTCCGGTGCATCATAACAAATGACAAATAATGATAAAAATAGAAAAGGTGCCAATTTTCGAAAAATTATCAGCAATGCTAATTTTGAAAAGGTACAAATTTTTGCAAATTTATCATTAGAGCTAATTCAGGAAGTTTATTACTTATTACTTTGAGATTCATTTTATTTACTTATACATATATTCAAGTCTACCGTACTCTAAAAAAAGGCGACAAGAAGCTTATGGCAATATTGCCAGCAGTTATAATTTTAAAAAAATGTCTCTTGTATATGAAATAGAATAAAATAGAAAACAAAAATTGAAGAAAAAAAAACAGAAAGTACTAAAATAACAAATAACAAATAATAACAAATGACAAATAATAATAAAAATAGAAAAAGTGCCAATTTTCGAAAAATTATCAGCAATGCTAATTTTGAAAAGGTACCAATTTTTGCAAATTTATCATTAGTGCTAATTCAGGAAGTTTATTACTTATTACTTTGAGATTCATTTTATTTACTTATACATATATTCAAGTTTACCGCACTCTAAAAAAAGGCGACAAGAAGCTTATGGCAATGTTGTCAGCAGTTATAATTTAAAAAAAATGTCTCTTGTATATGAAATAGAATAAAATAGAAAACAAAAATTGATAAAAAAAACAGAAAGTACTAAAATAACAAATAATAACAAATGACAAATAATAATAAAAATAGAAAATGTGCCAATTTTCGAAAAATTATCAGCAATGCTAATTTTGAAAAGGTACCATTTTTTGCAAATTTATCATTAGTGCTAATTCAGGAAGTTTATTACTTATTACTTTGAGATTCGTTTTATTTACTTATACATATATTCAAGTTTACCGCACTCCAAAAAAAGGCGACAAGAAGCTTATGGCAATATTGCCAGCAGTTATAATTTTAAAAAAAATTCTCTTGTATATGAAATAGAATAAAATAGAAAACAAAAATTGAAGAAAAAAACAGAAAGTACTAAAATAACAAACAACAAATAATAACAAATGACAAATAATAGTAAAAATAGGAAAGGTGCCAATTTTCGAAAAATTATCAGCAATGCTAATTTTGAAAAGGTACTAATTTTTGCAAATTTATCATTAGTGCTAATTTTGCAGAGGAGCTAATTTTTGAAAAATGGTCATAGCTATTGATATTCCAATGATTAAGAGGTACAGTAGGAATAATAATAATTATTATTATAATAATAATAATTATTATAATATATTATTATATATTATATATTATTATTATAATAATCATTATTATGAGAGCTATGACGTATATTTCAGAAGTCATCGTTCTTCCTCATGAGTTGTAATCATATGGCTGATTCCATCATTGTTCCTGTGGCGTATCATCGTATATTTAATAGCGTCATCAAAGTGAAATGATAACTGACTTGCATTTCTAATGCCATCATCAAATTATAACAAGAACTGTCAATTGTGGTTGCGATGACATCGTAAATCCTAATATCTTGTATCATGGTTCTAATGGTATCATCAAACCATGATATCATTAAACTATACAGGGTGTCCCAAATTGAGTATGCTACCATGGATAAGTTTCTCATTAAGAAATATAGAGATTAGGTTAAATGTGCAATGTTGACATGATTCTGAATTGTATTTAATAAACTCAAGACACTTTTGTCTGCAACGTTTCTGTATAACTTTTATAATTTCCAAAATATTTTATAGGTTAAATGGGCAATGTTGACATGATTTTTAATTGTGTGTAATAAACTCTCAAGACACTTTTGTCTGCTGCATAACTTTTGTAATTTCTAAAATATTTTACATTTATTTTAATTGCAATTTACATATTTTGTTTAGAATAATACTTTCATTAGTAATTTATAATTAATTTATTGTATTCTTCGTAGATATGCTTCTGATGATGGTTGTTTATAACCGAAATTTAATGAATTCTTCGTAGATATGCTAGTCAGGCGAAAGAAATAAATCATAAAATAAAATGGAAGTAATAAATATAACAACCTTAAATATACAGGGTGTTAATACTAAGTTAAGTAATAACACCCGAACATGGCGGTTAGAACTCATTGAAACAAACAACTTTTCTTAGTTAAAATTTTTGAATTGGAGCCCAAGTTCATAGTTATTGGCGTTCTTTTGTTTTTCTAAAAATCGTCATTACGCCCTTATTTTAAGGAATATTTAAAAAATACAAAAACGTTCAACATGCGCTTTCGGTTCTCTAAAACATTTGTATTTGCAATTATTTTCTATTTTATCAAATAACAAAATGGCGACCGATCAAAAATTTCTAAGCAAGATATTTTGAAAACCAATCGAAGGATTTTTGAAAATAAAACATTTATAAAATCTTTGAACTATGTTATAACATTTGTCTGTTTTGATAATTACGCATTTTTATACACAAATTATGCAAAATACGCACACAAATGATAAACGTGACAGAAACTTTTCACGATTTAGCAGAAATTTCTGAAGAAAAAGATCAAAAAGTAGATAAATTTGAACGTACAAACTAGAAAACACGTGCCTCAACTTGTTTAATGGCCTAACTTAAGGTTAGCCTACTTTGTTTTGAATGATTGTTGCAGTTTGTTAAAATTTATCTTGTAATTCAATTTGAATAATAACTTTGACTAATAACTAAGAAAACTTGTTTGTTTCAATGAGTTCTAACTGCCATTTTTGGGTGTTACAACTTTGTATTAACACCCTGTATAACTGGTAATCTATGGATACATTCTTAAACTTTCATTAGTGTTTTTTTTTTGGTAATATCCAAACTGTTTTGAAACATTTTCCAAATTTTTGAAACATTCTCGACCGTATATGTCCCATAATACTTTCATTAGTGTTTTCGAAGATTTTCAGTACTCAGTACATTATCAATCAACAAGAACTGTCAAGTTAGTTTTTTCCTAGAACTGTGAGAATCTATTAAATTTATAGCTTTATCTGTTGAATTATCAGATGTATTAACTGAACTCGTAAATACTGTTGAATTTTCAAATGAAAGTATCTAAATTTCTTACACATTCAATAGCAACTGTCCATTAAGAAAAAATCATAAAAACTGCTTCAATACTGCAATGCCAAAATAGTGAGATCACTCAATGAAGAGATGACAGCAACTGTCAAAATGTGTCATGTATATCACAAAATGTCAATGTTATGAGTGGAACTACCGAAATGAGCCTACAGCAACTGTCAAAATGTGTCATGTATATCACAAAATGTCAATGTTATGAGTGGAACTACCGAAATGAGTCAACAGCAACTGTCAAAATGTGTCATGTATAACACAAAATGTCGATGTTATGAATGGAACTACCGAAATGTGTCAACAGCAAATGTCAAAATGTGTCATGTATAACACAAAATGTCGATGTTATGAATGGAACTACCGAAATGTGTCAACAGCAAATGTCAAAATGTGTCATGTATAACACAAAATATGTTCACATGTGAAAATTTCTTAAAGTTAGCGCTATGTTCGTTGAAGCCTACAATATTTTTGAACTAAACTCGACAAGTCTAATGAAACTATCAAAATTTATTAAAATCTCATTTGCAATGATCCAATTCTCTCATTTTTAACAACATTTATTTAATCCTTGCACTGCAGCAGTGAAAATTAAATGTTACACTCCAGCTGTGAAGTTATAACGAATTTTCATCTACAACAGATCAAATCATATACTCTACTGTAAATTACAAACTTCAGATGTTAACCTTCCGTCGTGGAAATCTATTAAGTTTTAATTTACACCTAGTGGAACTATCGATTTCTGTAATTTACAAATAAAATTGTTAAAATTTGTTTTCAGTTCAACCTTTAAAAATTTTTAGGTGTACCTGTCGAAATTTGCCAATTTTTTTTAATTTAACTATTCAAATTGTGAAAATTTCAACTGTAACTAGAAAAAAAACACCCAGCTGCTAGAATCTGTATAATTTACAGCCCTCGAAATCTGCATATATATTTCTGATTCAAAAAGTAAAGTCAAAAAATTCATTCAGTCGTTAAAAAAGGTAAAATTCAGATTTTTCCGATTATTTTTAAAAAATGCCTCAGGATTTTGCAATGGCGAGAAAGTCTTGTACATAAGATAGAAACGAGCACCTTTAAAACGTGCATATAAAATATGCAAAAAAAAATAATTTTTGCAAAATTATCAGCGCTAATATTGAAAAGGTACCAATTTTTGCAAAATTATGAAAAGTGCTGTGCTAATTTTGTAAAAGTGCTCATTTTTGAAAAATTATCATCAGGAATAATTAAACAAAAAAATGTCTCGTACATGAAATATAAATTAACGCGCACAAAACATTTGGGATTAAAACGTTTTCATCTTCATGTCTTGTATTCTTATGTGTTGTGGATGAAAAATGTGCGACAATTTGCGGTGGAAACGGCGGATAAAAAACGGCAGGATGCGCGGCGCCCCCGCGCCCTCCGCGCCACACGCAAATTGATAATCGATAGGCGTCGCGACGCTAATAGCGGCGTCTTGCTCGGCGGAACGGCCCGAAATAGCGTGATTTCGGCTCGGAGAAGTGTCGATAATTCAGGCGAATATCGCTCATTTACGATCCGAGACGCGACTTTCAATCTGATCGTCGCATCTGCTATCGCAGGCATCAGGACGAAGATCGGCCGATAAATTCGCGAAGAGACGTTGATGGATCGAAAAAAATTAATGCGGGCTTCATCAAAGCTGACGAGTCATTCGCTACTCCTGTGACTATCAAGCATTCGTTTCTGACAAGGTATTCGCTACTAGTGTTGTAATGGCATAAACAACACAAGTTTTTTTCTCCTAGGTAGGTTCCCTAAAGCTCCTCAGCACTTTGGCCTCTGTAGTCCTTTGAGCCATTATCTCCATTCTAAGTTGTCCCAGAAAGGGAGAGATTGTCGAGTTTTTTGTCGTCGATGGTACTATGCGCGACATAAAAACTGGAACAACTCTTAATAGAAATTTTAGCATTCTTTTATTAGTTTGAACGAGGCTTTAAACAATTTTGAGACATATATGAGACATCTTTCAAATTTATGAATTCTAATTCCATTAATATGGCATCCATGGTCCATGGTAATATCTGACACATTCACGTTAGAACACATTTATTGACTGTCCCAGTTTGACTGGTACTTTGTTTACCTGACGAATGATTCTCTGCTCCTGTGAAATTCGTTTACCACTTAAGAGCACTTTTGTCTGCAAAACTTCCAATGCGGTATAAAACCGCCGAACTCATCCGTGTTTGTTCACAGTTCGCTTCTGGTATCCTGGATTTTGGCCGCCCCCGTGTATTTGTCGTCCCGTCGATGTGTGGGGCGGCAATGGAAATAAACGATGGCGAACCGCCCCCGCTTTCGCCGGGACGATAAATAATTTCGGCGGTATTATTAAAAATCGCCGTGTTATGGCCTTTCACTCGGCGTGTTTGGGGCAGTAAAAAAGCCGCCCCCGAGCGGACTATTATGTAAAGGCGAATTTATGCGCCCCGGGCGTCCGGCTTATGTGTTTAGGTCGACGGGAATAAACGCGAATTGCCCTGCGGGAGGGAGTTTTTCCTTAATATATTCCCGTGATTACGCCGCAGTTTTTCATTATAATGTGCGAAAATTCGGGACCACGCGACGGCTTTTTTTTGCCGCAGTGATTCCGCAAAACATCTCACCCCAACAAAAAAAAAAACATTTACATTAGCCGCAATGGCTCTAATACCCTCATCATGTTTATTAGATACAACTAAAATTTACAAATATTTTTTTTTAAACAGCTAAGTAGTTCACTGCTGAAAGTTATATGTCTGATTTTCTCCCTTATTTAATACTGAAACTTTTTCAAATTTTCAGTATAATTAGTTTCGGGTGCACTGTACACGAATCTAATATCAAATTTGTAAATAAGAAATTTTCAGAAATTTCAGTAATAGCTAACCCATACTTGTCAATGCAAGATGTTATATATTTGATTTCATGCCTTATTTAATACTGAGACTTTGTCAAATTTTCAGGAGAATTGGTTTCAGGTGTACTCTACACGAGTCTTATATGAAATATGCAAATAATAAATTTTCAGATATTTCAGTAATTGCTAACCCATACTTGTTAATGCAGAAATGTTTATGTTTGATTTACTTCTTTATTTAATACTGAAACGTTGTCAAATTTTCAGGATATTTAGTTTCAGGTATATTGTATGCGAATATAATATCAAATTTGCAACTAATAAATTTATAGAAATTTCAGAAATAGCTAACCCATACTTGCCAATGCAGAAAGTTATCTCTTTGATTTTCTCGCTTATTTAATACTGAAACTTTATCAGATTTTCACAAGAATTAGTTTCAGATGTGCTGTACATGAAACTAGTATCAAATTTGAAAATAATAAATTTTCAGATATTTCAGTAACAGCTATCCCATACTTGTCAATTAAGAAAGTTAAGTGTTTGATTTTCTCCCTTAATTAGTACTGTAACTTTGTCAATTTTTCAGGAGAATTATTTTTAGGTGTACTGTACACGAATCTAATATCAAATTTGAAAATAATAAATTTTCAAAAATTTCAGTAATAGCTAACCCATACTTGTCAATGCAGACAGATATGTGTTTAATTTTTTCCCTTATTTAGTACTAACACTCTGTCAAATTTTTAGGAGAATTAGTTTCTGGTGTACTGTATACGAATATAATATCAAATTTGCATATAATAAATTTTCAAAAATTTCAGTAATAGCTAACCCATACCTATCAATGCGGAAAGTTATATATCTGATTTTCTCCTTTATTTAATGCTGAAACTTTGTCAAATGTTCAGGAGAATTGGTTTCAGGTCTACTACACACGAATCTAATATCAAATTTGCAAATAATAAAATTTCAGCAATTTCAGTAATAGCTAACCCAAAGTTGTGAATTCAGAAAGTTATATGTTTGATTTTCTCCCTTATTTAATACTGAAACTTTGTCAGATTTTCAGGATAATTGGTTTCAGGTGCACTGTACACGAATATAATGCCAAACTTTCAAATAAGAAATTTTTAGAATTTTCAGTAATAACTGACTCATACTTGTCAATGCAGAAAGGTATATGTTTGATTTTCTCCCTTATTTAATACTGAAACTTTGTCAAATTTTCAGGAGACTTAGTTTCAGGTGCACTGTACACGAATATAATGCCAAACTTTCAAATAATAAATTTTCCGAAATTTCAGTAATAGCCTACCTATACTTGTCAATGCAGACTGTTATATGTTTGATTTTCTATTTTATTTAATACTGAAACTCTCTCAAATTTTCAGGAGAAATAGTTTTAGGTATACTGTACACGAATATAGTATCAAATTTGCAAATAATAAATTTTCAGGAATTTCAGTAATAGCTAACCCATACTTCTCAATGCAGAAAGTTATATGTTAAATTTTCTCCCTTAGTAAGTACTGAAACTTTGTCAAATTTTCAGGAGAATTAGTTTCAGGTATACTGTACACGAATCTTCTATCAAATTTTTAAATAACAAAATTTCAGAAATTTCAATAATAGCTACCCCATACTTGTCAATGCAGACTGTTATATGTTTGATTTTCTCCCTTATTTCATACTGCACCTTTGTCAATTTTTCACGAGAATTAGTTTCAGGTGTACTGTACACGAATCTAATATCAAATTTGAAAATAATAAATTTTCAGAAATTTTAGTAAAAACTAATCCATACTTGTCAATTGAGAAAGTTAAGTGTTTGATTTTCTCCTTTATTTAGTGCTGTAACTATGTTAAATTTTCAGGAGAATTAGTTTTAGGTGTATTGTACACGAATCTAATATCAAATTTTAAAATAATCAATTTTCAGAAATTTCAGTAATAACTAATCCATACTTGTCAATTGAGAAAATTTTCTCCCTTATTTAGTACTGTCACTTTGTCAAATTTTCATGAGAATTAGTTTCAGGTGTACTGTACACGAATCTAATATCAAATTTGAAAATAATAAATTTTCTGAAATTTCAGTAATAACTAATCCGTACTTGTCAATTGAGAAAGTTAAGAGTTTGATTTTCTCCCTTATTTAGTACTGTAACTTTGTTAAATTTTCAGGAGAATTAGTTTCAGGTGTACTGTACACGAATCTAATATCAAATTTGAAAATAATAAATTTTCAGATATTTCAGTAATAACTAATCCATACTTGTCAATTGAGAAAGTTAAGAGTTTGATTTTCTCCCTTATTTAGTACTGTAACTTTGTTAAATTTTCAGGAGAATTAGTTTCAGGTGTACTGTACACGAATCTAATATCAAATTTGAAAATAATAAATTTTCAGATATTTCAGTAATAACTAATCCATACTTGTCAATGCAAAAATTTATATGATTAATTTTCTCCCTTATTTAATACTGAAACTTTATCAAATTTTCAGGGGATTTAGTTTCAGGTGTACTGTACACGAATCTAATATGAAATTTGAAAATAATAAATTTTCAGAAATTTCAGTAATAACTAATCCATACTTGTCAATTAAGAATGGTAAGTGTTTGATTTTCTCCCTTATTTAGTACTGTAACTTTGTCAAATTTTCAGGTGAATGGGTTTCAGGTGTGCTGTACATGAAACTAATATCAAATTTGCAAATAATAAATTTTCAGAAATTTCAGTTATAGCTAACGCATACTTATCAATGCAGACAGTTATATGTTTGTTTCCTCCCTTATTTAATACTGAAACTTTGTCAAATTTTCAGGAGAATCAGTTTCAGGTGTACTGTATACGAATCCAATATGAAATTTGCAAACTGTAAATTTTCAGATATTTCAGTAATAGCTAACCCATACTTGTCAATGCAGAAAGTTGTGTTTGATATACTCTTTTATTTAATACAGAAACTTTGTCAAATTTTCAGGCTAATTAGTTTCAGGTACACTGTACACGAAACTAATATGAAATTTGCAAATAATAAATTTTCAGAAATTTCAGTAATAGCTAACCCATACTTGTCAATGCAGAAATTTATGTGTTTGATATTCTCCCTTATTTCATACTGAAACTTTGTCAAGTTTTCAGGAGAATTAGTTTCAGGTGTACAGCACACGAATCTAATATCAAATATGCAAATAATAAATTTTCAGAAACTTCAGTAATAGCTAACCCATATTTGTTAATGCAATAAGTTATATGTTTGATTTTCTTCCTTATTTAGTGCTGAAATTTTGACAAATTTTCACGAGATTTAGTTTCAGGTGTACTGTATACGAATCTAATATCAAATTTTCAAATAATAATTTTTCTGAAATTTCAGTATTAGCTAACCTATACATGCCAATGCTGAAAGTTATGTGTTTGATTTTCTTTCTTATTTAATACTGAAACTTTGTCAAATTTTCAGGAAAATTAGTTTCAGGTAGACTGTATACGAAACTAATGTCAAATTTGCAAATTATAAATTTTCAGAAATTTCAGTGATAGCTAACCCATATTTGTCAATGCAGAAAGTTATATGTTTGATTTTCTCCCTTATTTAATACTGAAACTTAGTCAAAATTTGAGGAGAACTGAAAAGAAGAACTGTGTAAAACAGTAATTACTTTTTCCCACCGTTACCATCTTTCAACTTTAGACCAGAGGAATTTTAAGCACCACAACTCATGGTGGAGGCTCTCTGGGTGCTGTACACCAAACTAAATAACCGGGGGCTCGTAATTATGCTGCTGTGTTGAGAAACCGCGGCCCCCGAAGCCGCCCCCGGGCAATGGGGTGGCGCGCCGTGAACGTTCGCGTGCGGAATAGCGTTTCGCGAAGACGCTCAGTCACTGTCATCGGCGGTGCCCCGGTTTTTCCCCCCAGCAGCAAAAAAAAATCCCATTACCGTGGCCGCCCCGCCCGCGCGGTGCACGCCGCCCCCGGAATATTGTATTCAATTTGAGCGGTGCGCCGAAATTCAATTTCATCCCCCCACGGGGGGCGGGGGGGCTTCCGACGCCGGCGCCTAATCCGCGAGGGCTGCACCCACCCCCCGTTTTTTTTTGCGGGGAACATTAGAAATTATCATTCCCGGGCCGGCGGCGGCGGGGGCGGGCCCCCGGGGGTGGGAATTCCCGTCCGGATGGATGTCTTCATCTTTTATTCACGACCGCAATGTAAATAGTGGAGCGCTTTTAAGTACACATTAAATGAAGCGGAGAGAGGCCCGTTCGTCTGCAGGCGATGGGAATTTGGGATTGTTGTATGGATTCCCCAAGGGAATCGGGAGGGAACTAAATGGCCCGATGGAAAGGGCACTGGTTGGAACGGCCAACTTGAAGCGACCTACGTTTTAATTGAAAGATACTGAAATTTTAAACTATCATGTATTTTCGAATTCCTCGTAAATTTTTATGTTTCGTTATGCATTTTAAAAACATTTTTGGAATTTTTAATATTCATCGTGTACTTTTGAATTACATGCAATTTTGTATTAGTTACACATTTTAAAAACATTTTGTGAAACGATTATTTCAAGCGTACGTAATTTTCCACGACGAACCCCCACGTTTCATAACTTCCTCCTCCACTAAAACCCAGCTTTTCTCCAGTTTTCAAGACTTTTCCTCTCCAGACTACTTCCTAATATTAATTTGCGACCGATTGGTTTCCGGCGCCCCATCGATAGCTGCGTGGGCGAAAAGTTGGCGAACACACCGCCGGCACATCGATTATGTTAATGGCAGGAAGCGAGCTCAAAAGTTTCCACCCCCGCCGTGCAGCCACTGCCGCCCCCCGTTTGGGGCTGCCGGGGGGAATTATTTTTTTTCTCTTTGCGCGCATTTGAATATTTGATTGGCGGATTTTAGCGCGGCCATCGGGGGGCGCAACTTCCACCGCCGCCAGGGGATTAAAAGGCGCGGAATTACGATCGCGAGATTGGATTGATTTTGCTTAACGAATCGAGAGTTTTAAATTCAATTATCGCAGTTAGCTCACTCGGCCGCTGCCAAAGTTTTAAACGGCGAGGACTTGGGGGCATTTCCGGAGTTGCGATGAAAGATGAGTTCACGCGAGAATCTTGGAGCATCTTATGAGTGAGATTAATGCACTTGGTGGATGTTTAAAAACTACTTACTTAGTGATTAAGATTGCATTAGGCCAGAATTGTGTTGTTTTACTGCCACCAGCACTACTTTTACCATTAATACTACTAACTTTCTTTAGTTAGTAGGAAGCAAATCAAACATATAACTTTCTGCATTGACAAGTATGGGTTAGCTATTACTGAAATTTCTGAAATTTTATTATTTGCATATTTCATATTAGATTCGTGAAAAGTACACCTGAAACTAATTCTTCTGAAAATTTGCCAAAGTTTCAGTATTAAATAAGGGAGGAAATCAAACATGTAACTGTCTGTATTGATCAGTATGGGTTAGCTATGACTGAAATTTCTGAAAATTCATTATTGGAAAATGTTATATTAGATTCATGTACAGTACACCTGAATCTAATTCTACTGAAAATTTGACAAAGGTTCGGCATTAAATAAGGGAGAAAATCAATAATATAGCTTACTGCATTGACAACTATGGGTTAGCTATTACTAAAATTTCTGAAAAAGAAAAGAAGAAGAAGAATTTTATTATTTGGAAATTTGACATTAGATGCGTCTACAGTACACCAGAAACTAATTCTCCTGAAAATTTGATAACGTTTCAGTATCAAATAAGGGAGCGAATAAAACATATAACTTTCTGCATTGACAAGCATGGCTTAGCTATGACTGAAATTTATGAAAATTTATTATTTGTAAATTTGATATTATATTCGTATACAGTACACCTGAAACTAAATCTTCTGACAATTTGACAAAGTTTCAGTATTAAATAGAAGAGAAAATCAAACATATAACTTACTGCATTGACAAGTATGGGTTAACTATTACTGAAATTTCTGAAAATTTATTATTAGATTTTTTTTTTATTAGATTCGTGTACAGTACACCTGAATCTAATTCTTCTGAAAATTTGACAAAGTTTCAGCATTAAATAAGGGAGAAAATCAATAATATAACTTACTGCATGTACAAGTATGGGTTAGCTATTACTGAAATTTCTGAAATTTTATTATTGGAAATTTTTAAATTAGATGCGTGTACAGTACACCTGAATCTAGTTCTCCTGAAAATGTCATAAAGTTTTAGCATTAAATATGGGAGAAAATCAATAATATAACTAACTGCATTGACAACTATGGGTTAGCTATTACTGAAATTTCTGAAAATATATTATATGCAAATTTGATATCAGATTCGTATACAGTATATCTGAAACTAATTCGCCTGAAAATTAGACAAAGTTTCAGTATTAAATAAGAGAGGAAATCAACATTTAACTTTCTCAATTGACAAGTATGGATTAGTTATTACTGAAATTTCTGAAAATTTATTATTTTTAAATTTGATATTAGATTCGTGTACAGTACACCTGAAACTAATTCTCCTGTAAATTTGACAAAGTTACAGTACTAAATAAGGGAGAAAATCAACACTTAACTTTCTCAATTGACAAGTATGGATTAGTTATTACTGAAATTTCTGAAAATTTATTATTTGCAAATTTGATATTAGATTCGTGTACAGTATACCTGAAACTAATGTTCCTGAAAATTTGACAAAGTTACAGTACTTAATAAAGGAGAAAATCAAACACTTAACTTTCTCAATTCACAAGTATGGATTAGCTATTACTGAAATTTCTGAAATTTTATTATTTGCAAATTTTATATTAGATTCGTGTACAGTACACCTGAAACTATTTTTCCTGAAAATTTGGCAAAGTTTCAGCATTAAATAAGGGAGAAAATCAATAATATAACTTACTGCATTGACAACTATGGGTTAGCTATTACTGAAATTTCTGAAATTTTATTATTTGCAAATTTGATATTAGATTTGTGTGCAGTACACCTAAAACTAATTCTCCTGAAAATTTGATAAAGTTTCAGCATTTAATAATGGTGCAAATAAAACTTATATGATATCAGATTCGTATACAGTACACCTGAAACTAATTCTGCTGAAAATTTGACAAAGTTACAGTACTAAATAAGGGAGAAAATCAACACTTAACTTTCTCAATTGACAAGTATGGATTAGTTATTACTGAAATTTCTGAAAATTTATTATTTTTAAATTTGATATTAGAATCGTGTACAGTACACCTGAATCTAATTCTCCTGAAAATTTGATAAAGTTTCAGTATTAAATAAGGAGCAAATCAAACATATAACTTTCTGCATTGAGAAGTATTTGTTAGCTATGACTGAAATTTCTGAAAAAATATTATTGGAAAATTTTATATTAGATTCGTGTAGAGTACACCTGAAACTAATTCTCCTGAAAATTTGAGAAAGTTTCAGTATTAAATAAGTGGGAAAATCAAACATTTAACCTTCTGCATTGACAAGTATGGGTTAACTATTACTGAAATTTCTGAAATTTTATTTTTTTGCAAATTTAACATTAGGTTCGTGCACAGTGCACACCAGAAACCTATTCTCCTGAAAATTTGACATACTTTCAGTATTAAATAATGGAGAAAATCAAAGATATAACTTTCTGAATTGACAAGTATAAGTACTGAAATTTCTGAAAATTTATTATTTACAAATTTGATGTTAATTTCGTGTACAGTACAGCTGAAGCTAATTCTTCTGAAAATCTGACAAAGTTTCAGTATTAAATAAGGGAGAAAATCAAACATATAACTTTCTGCATTGACAAGTATGGGTTAGCTATTACTGAATGTTCTAAAAATTTATTATTTGCATTTTGTTCCATCTACGAATGTGAAGCCAAAATTTGATTTTGGACATCCTGTTTTTAATCAGTGCATCGATTATGATTTATAATCATAATTATGATGTAAATATTACACAATAAGATAATAAATAAGATATAATGACATTTTTGAGTGACTAATTGTAAAAATTTTCAGTTGCAACATATATCAGTTAAAGAAGTCCCCTTCAAGTACAGTTCGAGATAAATTTTCCGTATATATCTTATTTGTAAGTGAAATTGAAGCTACTTTTCTTAACGTCTTTTTGAGCTCTAAACCTTGAAATTTAATTTTTGTCTCTGAAAGTGAAAAATATAGGTGTGCACACATCTCTTCAAAATATGTTTCAATATAAACGGGGAATCCAGAAACATAATAATATATAGGTTGTTTCGTTTAAAAAGTGTACATGCATCTCTACTGCCTGCGTATTCCATTTTTAAAAAAATTGATGGGTTCTTATGGTAGAACCGGAAATGATAAAAGGTTGAAAGTATTTCACCTGAGGAGAACGGAATCAGCCATGTTTCGATGCATTTTTTTTCAAATTTTTATTTTATCGGGGAAGCCCCATGAACTTTCAATGGTCCATGAGAGTGGAGCACCCATGAACTTTTAATGGTCCATGAGAGTGGAACACCCTGTATGTAAAGTTTTACTT
Organism: Othius punctulatus; assembly: GCA_951805005.1. Lineage (NCBI taxonomy): Eukaryota > Metazoa > Arthropoda > Insecta > Coleoptera > Staphylinidae > Othius > Othius punctulatus. The sequence continues at coordinate 84,224,819 of OX638142.1, read as the reverse complement.
GAATTTAAAACAAATTTAGCTCCCACAAATAAATTATAACCATCTACGAATGTGAAGTCAAAATTTGATTTGGATTTAATCAGTGCATCGATTATAATTTATAATTATAATTATGATGTAAATATTACACAATGAACTCTGTAATTAATATTAAAACCAGGCGAGCAAACCGTTGATAACTAAATCCCCCCATGTGTGCCATTCTTGCGGCTGCTTGCTCCAATCACAATGTTTCGCTAATTAATATCGGCAATTAGCATTTACGCAAACCAGAACGAGCGCAAAGTTGGCTAATTGATAATTACATAATTATCTAGTTATTAGGGAACACATTGGAACTGATTTGTTAACATTATTTGCTGGGGTTTTGTAGTTCGTTGATAATCGCCAAACCAGTTTCGAAAACAAATATGCAAATTTACACGATTTTGTTTTATATGTTTATAATATAATTTTGAATTGAAAGTATACAATCAGTTAATTTTATTAATCAGTTTGGTAAAATGGAAATGGAAAGTGGAAATAATATTTATGTCAAGAATATAAATGTTATACAGAACAATCATATCATATCAAATCAAATCAAATGATATGTTTTTTACGAAGTCTGCTATATTATTCTGTCACCAGAATAAATTTCAGGACTTTCAGCGTCAAATTAATGTATGTATTCAGCAAAATGAAAATGTCTTTGAACATATATTTTTTTCATTTTTCTTAGTAATTGTTCAAAAACCTTATAAATGTTTTTATTGTTTATTGTTTATTATTGTTAACGGCTTGCCATAATACAGCTTTATTATGTTGGTAGCCATAAATATCGTTTAGTTTCCTTTGAAAGTAAACTTTTGGAGTTTTGAATTAGTCTTTTAGTAAACTTTTCTTTAATTCTTTTCTCGGAAATTTTCTTATGTAAGGTATTGAATTTTTCGGCCATACTAATATGATTGCCTCTTTCAAAGTAAAAATTCAAAAAATATGGTTGCCATTTAAAGTTTCTGAGTTGGTTGCAATCACCTTGAAAGTAAACTTAAAGGTTAAGTTAATTCAGCAAAATGAAAATGTCTTTGAACATATTTTTTTAATTTTTCTTAATAATTGTTTATAAACCTTATAAATGTATTTATGGTTTATTGTTTATTATTGTCAACGGCTTGCCATAATGCAGCTTTATTATGTTGGTAGCCGGAAATATCGTTTAGTTTCCTTTGAAAGTGAACTTTTGAAGTTTTGAATTTCTTTTAGTAAACATTTCTTTAATTCTTCTCTCGGAAATTTTCTTATGTAAGGTATTGAAATTTTTAGCCATACTAATATGATTGATTGATTGCCTCTTTCAAAGTAAAAATTCAAAAAGTATGATTGCCATTTAAAGTTTTGTTATTAATTGTTCAAAGACCTTATAAATGTATTTATTCTTTATTGTTTATTATTGTTAACGGCTTGCATAATACAGCTTTATTATATTGGTAGCCGGAAATATCGTTTTGTTTCCTTATGAGGTTTTGAATTTGTTGTAGTAAACTTTTCTTTAATTCTTTTCTCGGATTTTTTTTTATGTAAGGTATTAAAAATTTTATGCATGCTATGACGATTGTCCTCTTTCAAAGTAAAAATTCAAAAGGTATGGTTGCCATTTAAAGTTTTTTAGTTGGCCTTGAAATGACCTTGAAAGTAAACTTAAAGGTTAAGTTAAAGGTCATCATCAGGTTACCCTTGTAGCCATACAATTTTTTAAGTTTAAGGTTTTATCTATAAATTACTAGTTATTATAGACGCAGAATCAATATCTATTAATATTGAACTTAAAACACTTGAAAATAAGAAATTTACCGAAAATATTTTCAAAAATTTAAATTTAAATTTTTTATAAGTACAAAACGTGGTTCGTTTTGAATTTCAAAATATGCTAAATGTGATCCACATGTTCAAAATGAAGGCAGCAAATGTGGTCCATTTGCTGCCGTCTATGAAATTCAACCCCCACGTGCAATAAATTAGTATTTTGTAATTCTAATGTACACACATATTTTTTTGCAAATGGCACGCGAATTTTCATCGAGGCTCGTAGAACAGGTCGTTTCGTTGCTGGAATTTATCCGCTCCGAAATAAATCACCTGATTTCCGAACGTATCATTCGACAGATTCAGTTTGGACCGTTTGTTTGCCGCCGCCGCTCATTCATCACCCCCATAAATTTCGCGCCGATGCAACTGCAGCGAGGTTGGAAACGTTCACGAGGTGCGTTCGATTTATCGCGTTTGATGGTGCGGTTTATTTGCCGTCGGTATATCGTTGCAATTTCCAGTTTGCTTAACCGTAAATCGGGCAATTTCTCCCTCAATTTGCTTCTCGCATGTAATATATACCATCAGCGCAGCGGCGACGTTTTTATCATCAAGACATCATCAAGTCATCATATGTTTATAACTATTCGTGAAAGATTGGTACTACAAACATTCCAGCCAAGGAAAAGGCAATGAAGAAACAACAAACGTAGCAGAATTGGTATTAGTGATGGCATTGCACACTTTACCATCTGTATTGCCTTTCTCTTCTTACCCACAGCTGATTAATTGTGGAGGCACACTTTACCATCTATGTTGCCTTTCTCTTTTTACCCACAGCTGATTCATTGTGGAGGATTAGCCGCATCTGTATTCATTTGGTTTTCATTTAATTTGTTAAGACTCGGGTACGATATGAGAGGTGAGCGGCTGCGGCGAGCGGCAGAGCGACAAAATAAACGTTTTGTTCACGTTTTGAATGCAGCGTGCTGGGAAAACTTGACGCTTAGCACTTGCCGCTCACCACTGCAACTAGACATCAAATCGCCACCGCTCACCACTGCAACTAGACATCAAATCGCCACCGCTCACCACTCGGATCGTAGCCAAGGCCTTAGTGCACCATGGTTTTTGCTAATATAGGCTGGGTTCAGGTCTAGGTTCAGGTCGCGGTCTACCATGGTAAATGGTTTGCCCTAATCAAATCAAAACAATTTAAAAATATTGATAGAAAACAAGGCAGAGTATCTCGTCGCCTTAAAAAGTATATCATAGTAATTTCATAGTAATCACAGTAATATCACATTAGTTATGTAACGAAGTTATGGCACTCCTCTTAGTATTCCTGGCTGCTTGGTACTAGGATATTCAAATAAGTTATATCTTGACAATTGTGTTCAAGATACATTAGAAGTCAGTTAATTAATCGGTATCTTCCCCATCATAAATCAAATAAACACCTAAATTGATTGATTTAGACTACTAAACTTCAAACGGAATCTCTTTGCCTATAATTTTTATTGTTCTCCGCCTTCATCATAACAAATTTCTTAGTATACGCTGCACTTACAGTTAAATTCCGTTAAAAAGTGTCCAATCTGTAAGACATTTCTCTGAGCCGGACTGTAAGTCGAAGCCTTAACTCCCTTGCGCCCGGCATTCTTATTACCGTCCTCTCAATTTATTCCGTCCGTTCTTCCGCCGCCCTCGGACACAAAGCTGGCAGCTGCCGCCCCTAGTTAGCATTCAGGACAGGCCGCTTCCGGCGCCCCCGGAGCCGCCGGCCGCCCCCGCGAGGGGCTGTCTTACCGGCCCGGACGATATTTGTTCCTTAATTCCGGGTCCGGAGCTTTTATTTATTTACCCCCGGCGCCCCGGGGGTGGCTTTGTCCGGCGATCAGGGTGGCGTGTTTTCCCGTGTCCTGCCGCCGCCCCCGACACTTCCGGACAGGGGTGGCCAAGGGGACGAATTTCCCGGCCGCGGATTTCAGGGGGATGACCTTGATATTCAGTTTTCCAAATTTGTATAAAATGGCTTGCAATGTGTAACAGTAATTTATTTGTTTCACGTGCGTAAATGCCACTCTAACCAGCATGTACAGTTACCTGATAAGGTAACCATTACATGAACTGAACATGTAAAGGTTGATACGAGCCTGTGTAAAAATTTTACTTGTCTCGTGTCAAATTTATACTCTCTTATCACGTTTAATATTATTTCAACCCATTTATATATATATATATATATATATATATATATATATATATATATATATATATATATATATAATCGATCTTTATTGGGCTATCGACCCCATATGGGGTCTTTCCGCCTTCCCATTTATAATATTATAAATTTATTTATAATATTGTAATTCATTTAATTTTCAATTATTATTATTTGATATATTTGTTTCAACTTTGCCGTCGATTGATTTAAATATAAAAGTGCAATTATGATTGAAATTATGATATTGTGTTTATGAAAATTTGTACACTGACAGGTGATATATTTTATAGTGTCATGTTATTATCTTTATTTAACCATTTACTCTTGTTCAACAAATAAAATGTTGTACATTATACGCCAGGTAATGGTTTTTTCTGGCTCTACTAGGAGAAAGACTCGCCTGCGGCTCGTCAGTCATGCCCTTGTATCGCCAGTAAAATCCCTCTTACCCAGCTTATTATGTAAAATACTATGAACGTTATAAGTCCGGGAACTCGTATTTTACAGTCCGAGTGAGACGTTTAAAGACGAGGCGACGAAGGAGCCGAGTCTTGAAACGCGAAGGAGTATAGTAAAAAGTATTATCAAAAGTATCGTTCACAATCACACTGACAGATGATATATTTTATACTGTCATGTTATTATCTTTATTTCACTATTTACTCTTGTTTAACAAATAAAATATTCTACATTACACGCAGGGTAATGGTTTTTACTGGCTCTACAAGGAGACAGACTTGCCTGCGGCTCGTCAGTCATTGCCTCAGTCTATCGCCAGTAAAAACCCTCTTACCTGGCTTATAATGTAAAATACTATAACGTTGTAAGTCCGCTAAATTGCTTATGCTAAATTATTTTGAAATTTATTTTTCTTTAAAATGAAACTTGACACAGGATGAAAAAAAAACCAACGACATTCATCCGGGAACTCTTTTTACAGTACTCTTTTACGTTTCAGGACTCCTCTCCTTCGTCGCCTCGTCTTTAAACGTCTGAGTCGTACTGTAAAATACGAGTTCCCGGACGAATGTCGTTGTTTTTTTTTTCATACTGTGTCAAATTTTGTTTCAATAAAACATGGACATTAATTTCAAAATAATTTAGCAAATGCTCCAAAATCTAGTTACATTTTTGGAACATGATTAGCAACGGCAGCCTGGCAATTGTTAGCAACACTTTACCGGACAAGGCCGTTATTTACGTTTTCTCGGACTGTAATGGTTGACTTAAAGTTTTTGTATTTGACACAGTATGAAATAAATTTGTTTAAAACTATTCGTGAAAAACTGGTACGACAGGCTTTACAACCAAAGCAAAGACAATGAAGAACGAGCAAACATAGCAAAATTGGTATCATTGATCGCATTGCACACTTTACCATCTACCATGGTAAATGTAAGCTTGTGGTAAACTTAATAATAATAATAATAATTTTGTTAGTATTTTATCAATGTTACCAAATATATTTGATTATTATTTGTTATTTGTAATTATAAAATACCAGAAAGTACTAAAATAACAAATAACAAATAATAAAAATAAAAAATATTTGGTAACATGGATAAAATACTAACAAAATTATTATTTAATAATTAATTATCATAACACAACACACAAAAAGTGTGTCAGTTTGAAGTTTTGAACAGCTTTTTTAACAAACACACAAACAGTCAAATATCATCTTAATCTAATCTAAATAATCTAAATAGGGGTTTTTGTAAATGAAATTATATTTTTCAAGATGATTTTTGACTTTTTGTGTATTGTGTTCAAAAAACTGTTCAAAACTTTGAACTGACACACTATTTGTGTGTTGTGTTTAAGAAACTGTTAAAAACTTCAAACTGACACAACACACAAAAAGTCAAATATCATCCTAAAAAATATAATTTAATTTACAAAAATCCTGATGATAGCTGAATGTTAAGCCGAAACTAGCTGGGATAATTTAATAAATAAATATTATAAAATACCAGAAAGTACTAAAATAACAAATAACAAATAATAATCATAATAATAATTGTTGTTATAGTTTCATCCATTTTGGATACCAGTTATTGTATTTTTTATTGTTTTCTTCCTTCTTTATTGGAGTAGTTACTGGTATTATTTAGATATAAAGACTAATTTCGGCTATCTTTCAGCTATCTTCAGAGGCGTTATTTTTTTGAGTTCAATATATGTATATGATATTAGATAAAAATTCATAAATGTTTTTTTCCATATATACAGGGTGTCTCCTAAAAAACGCCGCTGGCGATAACTTCTTTATTTATTTTCTATTATTATTTATTATTTATTAATAAATTAAATTAATGTATTATTTAGATGTAAAGACTAGTTTCGGCTATCTTTCAGCTATCTTCAGAGGTGTTGTTTTTTCGAGTTCAATATATATGATATTAGATTTAAAAAAAAATTTCATATCATATACAGGGTGTCTCCTAAAAAACGCCGCTGGCCATAACTCCTTTATTTATTGGCAGATTTCAATTAAACAAAAACAAAATATTTTTTTTAGGAGACACTGTATATTGAGCTCAAAAAAATGAACACCTCTGAAGATAGCTGAAAGATAGGCGAAACTAGTGTAGTAAGGTGAAGAAGAAATAATAAAAATAATAAAAACAATAAACGATCTTTATATCTAAACAATACTCCAATACAGAAGGAAGAAAACAAAAAATATAATAATAATAATCATCTTTAATACGTAGGACCTTTCGGTATAGAATGTGTCAAATACGTTGATTTATACATATCTCTTAAGACTGGAATTACAGAGTTGCTTCAGCCAAAGGAAGGATAATGAAGAATGATCAAATGTAATAGAAGACAAATAACATAGTAATAAGATAGTAATAATATCTTTATTGGTGCCATTAACAATAAGTTTTGCACAGGTCATACATATTTAGAATTGAATACAAATTTAAAATCAGTACATAAAAGAACAAATATAAAATCCATTGTATATATATATATACAGTATGTCCCTGGATTGAGTTTTCACGAGGAATTTTTTCTTAATTTTTACTTTTAAGTAAAAATGTTATAGGAATTATAATTCCTGCTTGGTATAAAACTACCAGTTCTGTTATTGAAACTTTGATTTATTTATACAGGGTGTGGGCAAATTCAAAATTTGTAATTCTTATTTTGACACTTATTTATTTACTATTTGCAATAAGAATTGAAAATTACATCTAACAGCATTATAGAACAAGATAATCATTCAAACAATCCCCCAAATGCAGAAAATAATACTGAAAATTTTCAGTATTCATTTTTAAATGCAGAAAATAATACTGAAAATTTACAAAATCGCCTACGAGAGGAATTTGCATCGATAACTATTAAAGAAAACAAAACAATTTTCAGAAGTTAGACACCAAAGCTTGAACTATGTGAAGAAAATGGTGGAGGAATGATGTTATTTTTCTAAAGTGTCAAAATTAGATTCAATTTATTTTTATTTAGTGAACACCCTGTATAAATAAATCAATGTTTTAATTACTGAAAAGGTAATTTCAGACGAAGCAGGAATTTTGATTCCTATAATATTTTTACTTAAAAGTAAAAATTAAAAAAAAAAAATTCTTGTAAACTCAATCCAGGGACATACTGTATATAAAATAATCATCTTAAAAATTGCAAGAAATATAAAATACGAGGTTTAGAGAGTAATTGATAATACATAACGACATAGTGATATAATATATTATAAACAGTTACAAATAGAAACTAATACATTGATATACATAGAAATTAGACATTGATAACTATTAAATTTTTTCAAGATTTCCGATTGTCAGAAAATGTCATGAAGTGGTTAATGATATTATGATATAATGATAAATATTAACCAGAATTAATATTGTGTCAAATATTTAACATTTACAGTCAATATTTCATTAATCACAATAAATTATGTTCATTTCTTTAAAGATTTCATTGATAACTGTAAAATTTTATCAAGATTTCAGAATTTTAGAAAATCTCATGAAGTGATTAATGATATTATATATGATATATTGATTAATATTAACCCAAATTAATATTCTGTCAAATATTTAACTTTTACAGTCAAAATTTCATTAATTACCATAACGTTTTGTTCCATTCTGTCAAAATTTCATTTATAACTGTCAAATTTTATCACGACTTCAGAATTTCAGAAATTCTCATCAAGTGATTAATGATATTATATATGATGTATTGATAGATATTAACCAGAATTAATATTCTGTCAAATATTAAACATATACAGTCAACATTTCATTAATCACCATAAAATTATGTTCATTTCTTTAAAAAAATTCATTGATAACTAAAATTTTATCAAGATTTCAGATTTTCAGAAAATCTTATGAAGTGATAATTTTACTAATTTGATAATTTAATCAACATTTCATTAATTACCATAAAATTATGTTTATTTCTTTAAAAATTTCATTGATAACTGTAAAATTTTATAAAGATTTCAGAATTTCAGGAAATGTCATGAAGTGATTAATGGTATTATATATGATATATTGATAAATATCAACCGGAATTAATATTCTGTCAAATATTTAACATTTACATTCAGTATTTCATTAATCACCATAAAATTATGTTTATTTCTTTAAAAATTTCATTGATAACTGTAAAATTTTATCATGATTTCAGAATTTCCGAAAATCTCATGAAGTGATTAATGATATTATATATGATATATTGATAAATATTAACCAGAATTGATATTCTGTCGAATATTTAACCTTTACAGTCAAAATTTCATTAACTACTATAATATTTTGTTCATTTCTGTCAAAATTTCATTGATAACTGTCAAATTTTTTCAAGATTTCAGAATTTCAGAAATTCTCATGAAGTGATTAATGATATTATATATGATGTATTGATAGATATTAACCAGAATTAATATTCTGTCGAATATTAAACATATACAGTCAACATTTCATTAATCACCATAAAATTATGTTCATTTCTTTGAAAATTTCGTTGACAACTAAAATTTTATCAAGATTTCAGAATTTCAGAAAATCTCATGAAGTGATTAATGCTATTATATATGATGTATTGATAAATATTAACCAGAATTAATATTCTCTCAAATATATAAAATTTACATTCAAAATTTCATTAATTGCCATAAAATTTTGTTCATTTCTGTCAAAATTTCGTTGATAACTGTCAAATTTTATCAAGATTTCAGAATTTCAGGAAATCTTATGAAGTGATAGTATTACTAATTATATAATTACATATTATTAAAGTACTAAATTAAAAATAAGTAGATCATATTTTAATAAGTAAGTGGCAACTAATTAGCACCATCATCAAAATGAAGTACACATTAGATCTTACTCAATAAAATAAGCATTTGACAGATTTTCCCTGCATCACCTAAAACTGCAGCACTTCCAGAATATTCTTGAAAGTGCTGCACATTCGAGGTACTGTCTGTGAATGGAGAGCTTCTTTTATAACACAATGGATGTATTCAATTGATGGACATGAGATGTTTGAAGTTCCAGTTGCTGTTGATGTAAAAGAAGCTGACCAATTCACTGATGCCGTTATCTTTTTATTTTATACATGAGAGATCTCGCCTGGAGCCCTATTTTACTCATGTAACCGGAAAAAGAAGTTCTATTCTTCATACTTGCAGCTGAAAAGTTCTCTTTTTCTTCCATAACCATTAATGGATGTTTTCATCTCTTGCAGTGATCTCTTGCAGTGTGCAATAATTCTTGCATGGACGGATGTTCTGCACCATGACATCTCCTTTTCCTTCTATTTGTCGATTGTAGGATTTCAGGAAAAGTACTGAAGAAATTATAATGTTCGTGCTTGCGCAACTGAGAAGTACTGAGAAAAATCTATTTTTCGTACTTGCAATTGGCAAGTACTGAGAAAGTGTGATTTTTCGTAGAAACTTGCAGCTGACAAGTACTGAGAACATTATATTGTTCGTACTGGCGACAAACCAGTACCGTGTAGTGTACACAGTACTTGCAACAAACAAGTACTGTATACTGACTGAAATTGTTATTGTGTGTACTTGCAACTGAAAAGTACTGAGAAAAATCAATTTTTCATACTTGCGACTGACAAGTAGTGAGAAAATTTAATTTTTCATTGAAACTTGTAGCTGACAGGTACTGAGAACATTATGTTGTTGTACTGGCGACAAATTAGTACTGCGCAGTGTACACAATACTTGCAACAAACAAGCACTGTATACTGGCAAGTACTGAGAAATTGTATTGTTCGTACTGGCAACAAACAAGTATTGTATACTTACAAGTACTGCGAAAATTGTATTGATCATACTGGCAACAAACCAGTATTGTGCAGTGTACACACTACTTACAACAAACCAGTACTGTGCAGTGTACACATTACTTGCAACAAACCAGTACTGTGTAGTGTACACGGTACTTGCACAAACAAGTACTATATACTGGCAAGTAAATTGTATTGTTCGTACTGGCATCAAACCAGTACTGTGTAGTGTACACAGTACTTGCAACCAACAAGTACTCTATACGACAACTAGTAAGAACATTTTATTGTTCGTACTGGCAACAAACCAGTACTCTGTAGTTTTCACAGTTACTTGAAACAAACAAGTACTGAGAAAATGTTATTGTTCGTACTGGCATCACACCAGTACTGTGTTGGTTTCGCAGTTACTTGCAACAAACAAGTACCGAGAAAATGTTATTGTTCGTACTGGCAACAAGCCAGTACTGCGCAGTTTTCACAGAAACTTGCAACACACAAGTACTGAGAAAATGTTATTGTTCGTACTGGGATCACACCAGCACTGTTTGGTTTCGCAGTTACTTGCAACAAACAAGTACCGAGAAAATATTATTGTTCGTACTGGCAACAAGCCAGTACTGCGCAGTTTTCACAGTTGCTTGAAACAAACAAGTACTGAGAAAATGTTATTGTTCGTACTGGGATCACACCAGTACTGTTTGGTTTCGCAGTTACTTGCAACAAACAAGTACCGAGAAAATATTATTGTTCGTACTGGCAACAAGCCAGTACGGCGCAGTTTTCACAGTTACTTGAAACAAACAAGTACTGAGAAAATGTTATTGTTCGTACTGGGATCACACCAGTACTGTTTGGTTTCGCAGTTACTTGCAACAAACAAGTACCGAGAAAATATTATTGTTCGTACTGGCAACAAGCCAGTACTGCGCAGTTTTCACAGTTACTTGCAACACACAAGTACTGAGAAAATGTTATTGTTCGTACTGGTATCACACCAGTACTGTGTAGTGCACACAGTCTTGCTATAAGCAAGACCGGGTACTGTACATAGAACTTGCGACAAACAAGTCTGTGTACATAGTGTGCAGATTATGCACCAGATTGGTTTTGGCGTGATCAACGTGCATCATTACAAGAATAACTTAGCTGTGGAGAAAAACCCTAACTGAGTGATGCACGGGCGCAATTGATTATAGTGCATCTCCTATAGTGAGTAATAGCGCCGATAATACACAAATACAATAATGGGGCACCTGTAAGAAAAACCCTGCTCACTCAAGCGATGCACTTTTAATAACCGAATGCGTTTTCGGTGGCGCAATTAAAGAAACAAATCTTCAAGGTTTGTCCGCATATAAGAAGCTACACAACAAGTAAGGTTATAATTAAAAACCTTACAACAAATAGGGTTTATAATTAAAAACCTTACAACACATAAGGTTAATAATCAAAAACCTTACAACAAATAAAGTTTATAATTAAAAGGCGCTGTAATATTGTTGAAAAAAGGAGGAATGCGAAATAGTTGGGGCGCAATGATTGGGAACCTACAAACCTTGGTTGCGATGACTTGATCAAAAAGGGTACTCACTTTGAGGCGTCTTGGAGCTCTTCTCAAAAAAAAGACCTACCTTGTGAGTTTACGTTTAAAGTTGAATTGGCGAAGATCCAGAAATCTGACGTGCCTCTTCGGAGCTGCCTGGGCGAGGACAGGAGAACCATGGCACTTTTAGTTCATTCGACGCACACACTTTAATGAGCCGCAGGAGAATGAACAATACGTGGCATAATCAAGAATTAATTAAAACAGATAATTAATCTCGGTTTTTGGATACCAGCTGAAAATGCCATCGTTTAATCTGAACTGAAGGTGACAAATATTACGAAACAAATACATTAGAAGAGATGGAGTGTAAATCTTGTGTGTTTTGGTACTAATCTAAAGCATAACTTTGTAACGATAAAGCGCTGTAAGTTACGCTCTTCATTTAATTTTGCTTGCAGTAATATGTAAGATTTAATTAAAAATACCATAAATACAATTTGAAATGCATTTTTTTGGTAGGAAAATTTATATGCAAATATATGAACAGAAAGTTTATGCATTTCAAAAAGTAACGACTAGTAATAATCAGTACTACCTGGCGTTACTTAAAAATTGTGCATATGATAGGAAATTATTACCAAGAAGAGTAACGTAAAACACCTATTTCAAAACCATCTCACCATCTCTACAAATGGACGTAATTGAGAGTGAATTTAAGTCTAGAACAAGTCATTCTTCCTACGGCTTAGGCGCACACTGATTATTTACGGGGTACTGAAGGTAAACGTTTAACGTCAGAAGGTAATCTGAACGTAACACTCTCGATTACTTACTATTATACTTTTAAACGTCGGAAGGTAATCCGAATTCACGTCGGAAGGTAATCCGAACGTATCACTCGCGACTAGCTATTAAGTGAAGACAAGAGCGCGGCAAAAAAGATTCGACTCGGGAAGGTAATCCCAAAGTATTATCGCGAATTTACCACTTTCTGGAAGAAATTACACGTTAGTTATTGCAAAATATGTGCCACACTTCGACCAAACCCAGATTGGCCCTGAAGCGGTGGCACATGCGAAATTATAACGAAACATAAATATGCGATCGTCCTTATACGATTCACCTTGGGAAATTCTAGTTGCCCTGAAAATCGAGTAGAAAATTTAAATACATTGCACGTAAAATTGCTGGTGAATTCGTTTAAGAAATTGCATCCAATAAAATCGGCAGTTGCATAAGCTTTGCGGAAATGAACACATATTTGATTTAATTCATCGCATGATAGTTGATGAGGGCATTCATGTGATTCATAAGTAAAAGTAGAAGTTAGTAATTTGTGCGATGATTTGATTTATTTTTATAAACCATCCCCAAATTTGGTTACTTTAGAACCACCAATATCGACATTGCAGCAAATTTGCAGAATTTCAAAATTGATACCTAATTATTCAACGTGGTGTTATTAAATTGAAACTTACCTTATTTTTCTCCGCCAATCTTCTCAGCGCCTTTAGAGGATCGCACACGTTCGCTTCCGATGATGAATGCAAGAAAAAGTCATGATGATTAGTTAATGGCTGGAACCGAATGTCTGCGACCCTCTTAGGCCCGAGGTAGTGGATGTCTGAAACCATAGCAGGAATCGCCATTTCTGAAATAATGAAATCATTAAATAATGATTGCCCCGTAGATAAAAATATTGTAAATAAATTATTATTAATATAAATAACTATCATAAATACTTATTTATGATACAAGTTCGTAAAGCATTACTTTACGAAAATGTACTCTCATAAATAGTTATTTATGATACAACTTAGTAAAGCATTTCTTTACGAAAATGTATCATACAAACTTTTTTCTACAGCTATTAAGAAAAACCGCTTAAATTTGATGCAAACTACTATCTTGTTTTAATTGGTGGGTGAACGAAAACACTAATCATTAAAAATTGGGCAGTTGTCATTGAAATTTTTACAGAAATGTGGAAAATGTTCACATTGGTCATGAAATTTTAACTGAAACGGTTGAAAATTTGGCATTGTTAATTGCCATTCTGACTGATTAATTGAAATTGTGCCTGAAATTATGAAGTTTTGGTAAAAACTATTGAAACTTTGATATTAATCGCTGAAATTTTGACGTGTTCATTGAAATTATGTCAGAAATAATTAAATTTTGGCGATAATGTATAACATTTTAGGAGAAATCTTTAAAATTTTAATAACGAAATTAAAATTTTAATAACGAAACTAAAATTTGAATAGTAATTAATGAGATTTTGACAAAATTATTCAAACTTTCACAAAAATCATTGAAATTTTTACTGAAATACAGAAATAGTTGAAAATTGGTCAGAAATCATTTAAAATTTCACAGTAATCATTGAAATTTTGACAGATTTGTATAGTTGTTGATGTGAACTAAAAATTTGACACTTATTTTGAGTTTTTTGTCAAAATATTTGAAATTGTAACAGTCATTATTGAAATTCTGACAGATTAAAAAACATGGGCAGATTTTCACATTGTTGCAACTACCCAAATTTTGAAAATTGATAATTTGACTCCAATCATTAAATTTTTTTTTAAATTAAAAACTGATACCATAAAATAAGTATGACAATCGTAATATAAGTATTACGCACTTCCAAAATATTCTCAACTTTAAAATAATATATGATATTTTATCAGTTTTTTTTTTAATCAAAATTGATAAGTCAATAAGCAATAATACAGGTATTATTGGTTATTGGCTAATCAATTTTTATTTAAAAAACTAAATAATTGTTGTCTTTTGTTAATAATGTGTTGTTTGTATGTAATGGTTGTCATACTTACATTATGGTATCAGTTTTTCTTTAAAAAAAAATAACATCTCTTGTTACATGTTTACCAATCACTGCAGCTCGACTCTGTTTCCTCGACTTCTCGAAACGAGTTTTCCACTGTTATTAAATAAGGGAAAACTCGGCGAACCCTTGTTTTTCGTGCGGTCGTAAATAACGTACAGCTCAATCCGGCCCTTGTTAAGTTTCTGTTTTATTAAGGGCAGGTAGGGTGAAGCGCACCTGGAGGAAAACAAGGCTGCAAATTTTCCGGCGGCGAGCGGACGCAAATATTTTTCCAGCAAACAAGGCCATGCGGCGGCGGCGTATAAATTTGGCATTCATGAGGGCGCGCGCGGTTTCGCCGCCCCCGCAAAAAAGGGACGCCGGGGGCGGCCGCGATTTAAATTACCGGGGTTAGGTGACGTCCCTGCGGTCGGGGGCGACCTGAAATTTCCCGACGGGTGATAAAGGTAATTGGGAGGGGAGCATACATTGAAGGATGTTACGGGTATTGCCATAACGAGCCCAATTAAGACATGTATATATACGAAAGTAATATACTTTTTGTTTTTTTTTAATAGATATAGAAATTTCCGTTTGAAATCAGAATTAATTATCACACAGATATTTCGTTGATATCTAAAATTTTCACAATTTTCACAAAAACAATATTTACTTCCTTACATGTCAAAAATTGAGAAAAATTGTAAAAAATAAAGATGAAAAATTTTAAACACACTTGTTTTATAACGGGGAGTTGGAGCTTGTGAAAGTATGTTTAGATATAAAACGTAGCACCTTTTTCACAAAAAAGGTCAAAAGTTATAAAACACTTGTTTTATAATTTGTCATCTACTAATGATCACGTCGAAGTCGAAATATATTAGTGAAATCAAGAAAATGTTGTTTTCTTAATTACAAAATTTTCACAATTTTTATTAAAAAAAGTTGTTCGTAGTCACCTCAAAATCCCAAATAAAACGTACGTGGAAATCGTTAAAATTTTATAATTAATGGAAATACAATTTTTCTTACTTCACAATAAAAAACATCGAAATGTTTTTGTGAAATCGAGATATTGTAGTTACCTTAATTACAAAATTTATCTGATTAAATTAAAAAAAATGTGTTCTCAATTTTGTTTCATAATACCGAGTGATCATTTAAATTTCAACTGTAGTTATCAATGGGTATTATGAAACAAAATTAAGAACACAATTTTTTTATTCAATCATATCAATTTTGTAATTATGGAAACTACAATATATAGATTTCATAAAAACATTTTGATTTTTCGTGAAGTAAGAAAACCCCCCTCAAGGGGGGGGGCTTATATTATCAATTTTTTTTATTCTCATTCTTTTTAAAAGAAAATTGTGATGTCAAAAAAATTAGAGGCCCATTTTTTAGATAAATAAAATTGAGGGCTCAAGTTTTTTAGAGTGTAACCCTCAAGTATAGCCCATTAAAACCCTAAATATGGATTCAATGGAGTACATTTGAGGGTTATATTCTCAATAAATTGGATCCTCAGCCTTTTTCGCAAAAACATGTGTCATCAATTTTTTTGTTTCAATATAACGGGCATTTATATATTTATATATTTTTGTATTCAATGTATTAATCTTTTTTTTTTCTCTCTAAATATGTATTTCAATATAATTTTGGAAAAAACAAACAAATTAAGGACTTTTTTCTAGATTATGTCATGTGCTGTTAATTAGTTTGTATAGTGAAGTAGAACTCCTGATACATTCAATATGTTGAGAAAAAAAAATCAGAACTGAATATTTTGTGAAAAAAAAATTGACGGCCACTATATAAACAAACAAAAAAAAATGACCACCACTCTATTAACAAATAAAAAATGAGATAACAATTTATTTTAAAAATATGAGATCACAATTTATTTAAAAAAAACAAAAAATCGTGACACTATTTTTTGAGAAATAAAATTGAGGACTGAAGTTTTTTAGAATGTAACCCTCAAGTATAGCCCATTGAAACCCTAAATATGGATTCAATGAAGTACATTTGAGAGTTATATTCTCAATAAATTGGATCCTCAGCCTTTTTCGCAAAAACATGTGTCATCAATTTTTTTTTGTTTCACAACATATTTATTGTGAAAAAAAAATTGACGGCCACGATATAAAAAAAGAAAAATGACCACCACTCAATATTAACAAATAAAAAATGAAATCACAATTTATTTAAAAAAAATAGGGACCCTATTTTTTGAGAAATAAAATTGAGGACTCAATATTTTAAGAGTGTAACCCTCAAGTATACCCCATTGAAACCCTAAATACGGATTCAATGGGATACATTTGAGGGTTATATTCTCAAAAAATTGGGTCCTCAGTCTTTTTCGCAAAAAATGTGTCGCCAATATTTTTTTTCCATTATATAAGGGATTTTAATTTTTGTGTATTCAAAGTATTCATCATTTGTTTTCTCTCAAATTGTGTGTTTTAATATAATTTTGGAAAGAACAAAACAAATTAAAGAGTTTTTTTTTATACTCAAAGTATTGGGGTTATATTATTAAATAATTGGGGTCTCATTCTTTTTCGTAAAACATGTGTTCTCAATTTTTGTTTTCAATATAAAGGACATTTCTATTTTTTGTATTCAAAGTATTCATCATTTGTTTTTCTCTTAAAATATGTATTTCAATATAATTTTGAAAAAAAGCAAAACAATTTAATGTTTTTTTTTATATTCAGAGAATTGGAACTTGTAATTTTTT
Organism: Othius punctulatus; assembly: GCA_951805005.1. Taxonomy (NCBI): domain Eukaryota; kingdom Metazoa; phylum Arthropoda; class Insecta; order Coleoptera; family Staphylinidae; genus Othius; species Othius punctulatus. The sequence continues at coordinate 84,207,376 of OX638142.1, read as the reverse complement.
TAAATAAAACAATGAGACAAGCCTTTTTCACAATAAACAATTATTACACTAAATGTACATTTCGATTGCAAAGCAAACATCATCAGTAGATCGACAAATACGGAATGTATTGAAATACTGAATGTATTTGTCTGTCTACTGATGATGTTTGCTTTGCAATCGAAATGTACATTTAGTGTAATAATTGTTTATTGTGAAAAAGGTTTTTCTCCTAAATTTATTTTTTTCGAGTATCATTATTTTTTTAGATTTTAATATAAAGAGTCCCCATTTTTTTTCTTTTAAAAGAATGATCATAAAAATGAAAATTGAAATTTAAAAAAAAATATTGATAATCTAAAAAATTAAAACAAGGGAAAAACCTTTTTCACAATAAACAATTATTACACTAAATGTACATTTCGATTGCAAAGCAAACATCATCAGTAGACAGACAAATACTGAAAGTATTGAAATACTGAATGTATTTGTCTGTCTACTGATGATGATTGCTTTGCAATTGAAATGTACATTTAGAATAATAAATGTTTATCCTGAAAAAGCTTGTTCTCCTTGTTTTTTTTTATTATAAGTTTTTTTTTTAGATTTTAATATTAAGAGTCCCCAATTTTTTGTTTGAAAAGTATGATCATAATAATGATGTCATCAAAATTTTTTTCGGTCCTTGGGGTCCTTAGATTAGGTCCTTGGATTGATCATTCTTTTAAAACAAAGACAAAAATGGGGACTTTATATTAAAATCTAAAAAAAATGTGATAATCTAAAAAAGTGCTAAATTTATTTTGTTTTTTCCAAAATTATATTGAAATACATATTTTGAGAGAAAACAAATGATGAATACTTTGAATACAAAAACTAGAAATGCCCTTTGTATAGAAGACAAAATTGACACAAATTTTTATGCGAAGTACCCAATTTTTTGAGAATATAACCCTTAAATCTACCCCATTGAATCCATATTTAGGATTTCCATTGGCTATACTTGAGGGTTATACCTTAAAAAATTGAATCCTCAATTTTATTTCTCAATTTTTTTTAATTGTTTGTATTCACAATTTTTTTCTTCTTAATATACTGGTTTTAAAAGAATGATCATAATATTATATACAACGATAAGTTATCAATTAATTTTTTTCTCGTAAAATATTGAAAGAATTAGGACTTGTATTTCAATATATTTATGGAAAAACAAACAAATTAAGGACCTTTTTTTAGATTATTCCATGTCCTGTTAATTAATTTGTATAATGAAGTAGAACTGATTGATTTAATATGTTAAGAAAAATATCAGGACTAAATATTTTGTGAAACAGAAAAAAAAATACGACCACTATATAAAGAAAGAAAAAATAGACGACAACTATATTAAGAGAAAAAAAATTGAGAACACAATTTATAAAAAAAATAAGTACCCAATTTATAAATTAAAAAAAAAATAAGGACCCAATTTTTTTGAGAAATAAAATTGAAGACTAAATATTTTGAGAGTGTAACCCTCAAGTATAACCCATTGCAACCCTTAATATGGATTTAATGGGGTACACTTAAGGGTTGTATTCTTAAAAAGTGGGTACTCAGTCTTTTTCGCAAAAAAATGTGTCTTAATATTTTTTTTCAATATAAAGGGCATTTCATTTTTTTTTTATTGAAAGTATTGATCATTTGTTTTCTTTCAAAATATGTATTTCAATATAATTTCAGAAAGCAAAATAAATGAAGGACTTTTTTTTAGATTATCTATATTTTCCGGATTAAATATTTTGTTAAAAAAAATTAAAGTGAAGAGAAATTTATGACATTTCATTATGTGGCAATTGGAGACCCTTTTTTATTGCAATATTAAAAAAAAATATTGATAATTTAAAAAAATAAAACAAAGAGAAAAACATTTTTCACAATAAACATTTATTGCACTAAATGTACATTTCGATTGCAGAGATTGCATCATTAGTAGACAGACAAATACTGAATGTATTTGTCTGTTTACTGATGATGATTGCTTTGCAATCGAAATATACATTTGGTATAATAAATGTTTATTGTGAAAAAGGTTTCTCCCTTGTTTTATTTATTTTTAATTATCAATATTTTTTTAGATTTTAATAAAACGAGTCCCCAATTATTTTGTTTTAAAAGTTTTTCCATAAATATATTGAAATAAAAGTCCTAATTTTTCAATATTTTAAAGAAAAAATAAGGACCCAATGTTTTGAGAAATAAAATTGAGGACTAAATTTTTTGAGAGTGTAACCCTCAAGTATAACCCATTGACACCCTTAATATGGATTCAATGGGGTATACTTAAGGGCTGTATTCTAAAAAAAATGAGTACTCAGTCTTTTCCGCAAAAAAATGTGTCGTCATTTTTTTTTTTTTAGTATAAGGGCATTTCAATTTTTTTGTATTGAAAGTATTGATCATTTGTTTTCTCTCAAAATATGTATTTCAATATAGTTTTGGAAAAAAACAAACTAAATGAAGGACTTTTTTTAGATTATCAATATTTTTTTAGATTTTAATAAAACAACTCCCCAATTATTTTGTTTTAAAAGTTTTTCCATAAATATATTGAAATAAGAGTCCTAATTCGTTCAATATTTTACGAGAAAAGAGAGAGAAAAATTGAGAACAAAATTTATTAAAAAAAAAATGACAAATAAAATTGAGGACTCAATTTTTTAAGAGTATCACCCTCAAGTATAACCCATGGAAACCCTAAATATGGATTCAATGGGGCAGATTTGCGGGTTATATTCTCAAAAAATTGGGTACTTAGTCTTTTACGCAACAAAAATGTGTCGTTATTTTTTTTTTCTATATTAATATGTTAAGAAAAAAAATCAGGACTAAATAATTTGTGAAACAGAAAAAAAGTACGACCACTATAGAAAGAAAGAAAAAATAAACAACTATATTAAGACAAAAAAACAATTTATAAAAAAAATAAGTACCCAATTTATAAAAAAAAAATAAGGACCCAATTTTGTGAGAAATAAAATTGAGGACTAAATTTTTTGAGAGTGTAGCCCTCAAGTATAACTCATTGAAACCCTTAATATGGATTGAATGGGGTTCACTTAAGGGTTGCATTCTCAAAAAATCAGGATTAAATATTTTGTGAAAAAGACAAAAATTACGACCACTATATAGACGACAAATATATTAAGAGACAAAAATTGAGAACACAATTTATAAATGAAATAAGTACCCAATTTATAAAAAAAAAATTTTTGATAGTGTAGCCCTCAAGTATGACCCATTGAAACCCTTAATATGGATTGAATGGGGTACACTTAAGGGTTGTATTCTCAAAAAAATTGGGTACTCAGTCTTTTTCGCAAAAAATATGTCATTTTTTTTTCAATATAAAGGGCATTTCAATTTTTTTGTAACCAAAGTATACATCATCTGTTTCCTTTCAAAATATGTATTACAATATAATTTTGGAAAAAAACAAAATAAATAAAGGACTTTTTTGGATTATCAATATTTTTCGGATTAAATATTTTGTTAAAAAAATTGACGGCCACTATATGAAGAACGAAAAAATAACCACCACTATACTATATTAAGAGAAAAAATAAATTGGGATCCAATTTTTTGAGAAAAAAATTGAGGACTCAATTTTTTGAGGAAAAAATTGAGCTCTAAATTTTTAGAAAAAAATTGAGAACTCAATTTGTTGAGAAATAAAATTGAGGACTAAATTTTTGAGAAAAAAATTGAGGACTCAATTTTTTGAGAGCGCGAACTAATGTAAATCACCTACCTTGAATTTTGTATTCTTGCTTTAAAGTTGATTCGGTGAAGATCAGGCACTTTTGAATTACCATTTTCGAAGCAGCCAGGATGTGCGCAAAAATCTCTCCCCAGTGTCTTCAATCGCGCAGCTAAGATCAGGTCCAGACACGCACTGGAGTTCGTGGCTGCGATGCTTCTGGCCGAGCACTGGCGAACTCTTCCGATTCGGGTTTTCGAAAAAGCCACCAATTTTTCGAAATTCCGGTGAAAGGGCCGTCCGAATTTCGAGATATTGTGCCCACGTGTGCTTGGGTGGCTTGGGAAAGCCCGTGCCCATTTTTGCGAAATTCGGGCGACTTTTCCCGGCCAGGGAAAATTGGGGCAGCGGAGACGTTTTTGCGTGCGTTCGCCTCGAGATTTCGGTGGTACTGAGGGCCTTTTCGGGTGCTGCGGAGGTCAATGCGGGACGTCTGCGCCAAAAAATCAATACTTTTTGACATGGCCTCGGGCATTTTGGGCTATTTTTAGAACAATCTTCTGCATAATTAATTATTATGCTAATTCACCCAAAATTGAAACATTAATTGCGATGTTATTAATCACCGGAATGATCTCAAAATTAAAACTTAAGCTCACATAATTATAAGGAAAATTGCCATAAAGTCATATTTCGCGTAGCTACCCCCTACAACCCCCACAAGATTTTCGCTAATTGCGGCTTTGTTTAATTATTTAGAGCCCTAAAATTTTGCACCCATACAACGCAAAGCCTTACGGATTTTATGGTATTTTTTGTTTTTTTGTACCCCATCCCTTAATTGCGTTCTCGCATGTCTTACCACCCCAAAATGCATTTGTTGTTAATACCGTTATTTATGCACGCAGAAACTTAAAATTTCGGCTAGCCACCCCTGCAAATGCGTATTACATATTTCTGTACCCATATGCAGGCGAAATCATCCCCTAATACCGTACCACCCTAATAATCGCTTTATTTATGAATCCCGTTGTTTTTGCACTAACAAACCCTAAATTGCGGCCAGCACCCCTAGTGGACCTACAATACGTAATTCTATACCCACTTTTAGTCCAGAGCAACCCCAAATGGCGTTTTCAACCCCCTAACCTTATAAAACTTAGTTTAAAACTTAAATATTAATTTGAGACGTTATTTTTGCACATGGGAAGTTGCAATTTCGCCCATCAACCCTAGCATGCCTATATTACATGTTTCTGTACCTACTTTTACCCCAGCGCAACCCCTAAAAGTAAGACCAGCCCCAAACCACCCCCCAAATTCGTAACGCAGTTATTATAGAAGCTGGAAACTTGAAATTTCGGCTATCATCCCCAGACGACCCACATAACGAGATCCCGTGCTTACATTATTCCGAAATCAATCCCTAAGGGAGGTTCTCGATTTGTGACGTCGCGATTTTTGAGTCTATCTAATGTACACCCTTATTCGGGCAAGGGGAAACCTGAAATTTCGGCTATTGTCCCCATTGAGTGCACCTTCGATATTTCTGTACGCAGTTTTGGTTCACAACAACCCCCAATAGCATTCCAACCACCCCTATGCGAAATACATGGTTTTATTAATTAATCGCCTTATTTTGGCGTGTGGGGCCTCAAAATTGCGACAAAAAATCCCAATGCGTACGTATTACGAAATTCTGGTGTCACTTTTAGCCCTGGGCAACCCCTAATAGCTTTTCCATCCCCAAACCTGCTTTAATTATTTGAGCCGTTATTTTTGGGGCTGGGAACTTGCAATTTCGGCTAATAATCGCAGTCTACACATATAACATAATGCTGTACCCACTTTAGGTCCAGAGCAACCCCTAAAAGTAGGACCAGCCCCAAAGCACCCCCCAAATTCATAACGCCGTTATTATAGGAGCTGGAAACTTGAAATTTCGGCTATCATCCCCAGACGACGCACATAACGAGATCCCGTGCTTACATTATCCCGAAACCAACCCCTAAGGGTGGTTCTCGATTTGTGACGTCACGATTTTTGAGTCTATCTAATGTACACCCTTATTCGGGCACAGGGAAACCTGAAATTTTGGCTATCGTCCCCATTGAGTGCACCTTCAATATTTCTGTACGCAGTTTTGATTCACAACAACCCCCAATAACATTCCCAAGACCCCTATGCTAAATACATGGTTTTATTAATTCATCGCCTTATTTTGGCATGTAGGGCCTCAAAATTGCGACAAAAAATCTCAATGCGTACGTATTACGAAATTCTGGTGTCACTTTTAGCCCTGGGCAACCCCTAATAGCGTTCCCATCCCCAAACGTGTTTTATTTATTTGCGTCGTTATTCTTGGAGCTGGGAACTTGCAATTTTGGCTAATAATCGCAGTCTACACATATAACATAATTCTGTGCCCACTTTAGGTCCAGAGCAACCCCTAAAAGTAAGACCAGCCCCAAACCACCCCCCAAATTCATACCGCCGTTGTTATAGAAGCTTGAAACTTGAAATTTCGGCTATCATCCCCAGACGACGCACATAACGAGATCCCGTGCTTACATTATCCCGAAACCAACCCCTAAGGGTGGTTCTCGATTTGTGACGTCACGATTTTTGAGTCTATCTAATGTACACCCTTATTCGGGCAAAGGGAAACCTGAAATTTCGGCTATCGTCCCCATTGAGTGCACCTTCAATATTTCTGTACGCAGTTTTGGTTCACAACAACCCCCAATAGCATTCCAACCACCCCCTTGCGAAATACATGGTTTTATTAATTAATCGCCTTATTTTGGCGTGTAGGGCCTCAAAATTGCGACAAAAATTCCCAATGCTTACGTATTACGAAATTCTGGTGTCACTTTTAGCCCTGGGCAACCCCTAATAGCATTCCCATCCCCAAACCTGCTTTATTTATTTGCGCCGTTATTCTTGGGGCTGGGAACTTGCAATTTCTGCTAATAATCGCAGTCTAACCATATAACGTAATTATGTACCCACATTAGGTCCAGAGCAACCCCTAAAAGCAGGACCAGCCCCAAACCACCCTTCAAATTCATAACGCCGCTATTATAGAAGCTGGAAACTTGAAATTTCGGTTATCATCCCCTGACGACGCATATAGCGAGTTCCCGTGCTTACATTATTCCGAAACCAACCCCTAAGGGTGGTTCTCGATTTGTGACGTCACGATTTTTGAGTCTATCTAATGTACACCCTTATTCGGGCAAGGGGAAACCTGAAATTTCGACTATCGTCCGCATTAAGAGCACCTTCAATATTTCTGTACGCTGTTTTGGTTCACAGCAACCCCCAATAGCATTCCAACCACCCCTATGCGAAATACATGCTTTTATTAATTAATCGCCTTATTTTGGCGTGTAGGGCCTCAAAATTGCGACAAAAATTTCCAATGCGTATGTATTACGAAATTCTGGTGTCACTTTTAGTCCTGGGCAACCCCTAATAGCGTTTCCATCCCCGTACCTGATTTATTTATTTGCGTCGTTATTCTTGGAGCTGGGAACTTGCAATTTTGGCTAATAATCGCAGTCAACACATATAACATAATTCTGTACCTACTTTAGGTCCAGAGCAACCCCTAAAAGTAGGACCAGCCCGAAAGCACCCCCCAAATTCATAACGCCGCTATTATAGAAGCTGGAAACTTGAAATTTCGGCTATCATCCCCAGACGACGCACATAACGAGATCCCGTGCTTACATTATTCCGAAACCAACCCCTAAGGGTGGTTCTTGATTTGTGACGTCACGATTTTTGAGTCTATCTAATGTACACCCTTATTCGGGCAAGGGGAAACCTGAAATTTCGGCTATCGTCCCCATTGCGTGCACCTTCAATATTTCTGTACGCAGTTTTGGTTCACAACAACCCCTAATAGCATTCCGACCACCCCCATGCGAAATACGTGGTTTTATTAATTAATCGCCTTATTTTGGCGTGTAGGGCCGCAAAATTGCGACAACAATTCCCACTGCGTAGGTACTACGAAATTCTGGTATCAGTTTTAGCCCTGGGCAACCCCTAATAGCGTTCCCATCCCCAAACCTGTTTTATTTATTGGCGTCGTTATTCTTGGAGCTGGGAACTTGCAATTTCTGCTAATAATCGCAGTCTACACATATAACGTAATTCTGAACCCACTTTAGGTCCAGAGCAACCCCTAAAAGTAGGACCAGCCCGAAAGCACCCCCCAAATTCATAACGCCGTTATTATAGAAGCTGGAAACTTGAAATTTCGGCTATCATCCCCAGACGACCCACATAACGAGTTCCCGTGCTTACATTATTCCGAAATCAACCCCTAAGGGTGGTTCTTGATTTGTGACGTCACGATTTTTGAGTCTATCTAATGTACACCCTTATGCGGGCACAGGGAAACCTGAAATTTCGGCTATCGTCCCCATTGAGTGCACCTTCAATATTTCTGTACGCAGTTTTGGTTCACAACAACCCCCATTAGCATTCCAACCACCCCCATGCGAAACACATGGTTTTATTAATTAATCGCCTTATTTTGGCGTGTGGGACCTCAGAATTGCGACAAAAAATCCCAATGCGTATGTATTACGAAATTCTGGTGTCACTTTTAGCCCTGGGCAACCCCTAATAGCGTTCCCATCCCCAAACCTGTTTTATTTATTTGCGCCGTTATTCTTGGAGCTGGGAACTTGCAATTTTGGCTAATAATCGTAGTCTACACATATAACATAATTCTGTACCCACTTTAGGTCCAGAGCAACCCCTAAAAGCAGGACCAGCCCCAAACCGCCCTCCAAATTCATAACGCCGTTATTATAGAAGCTGGAAACTTGAAATTTCGGCTATCATCCCCAGACGACGCACATAACGAGATCCCGTGCTTACATTATTCCGAAACCAATCCCTAAGGGTGGTTCTCGATTTGTGACGTCACGATTTTTGAGTCTATCTAATGTACACCCTTATTCGGGCAAGGGGAAACCTGAAATTTCAGCTATCGTCCCCATTGAGTGAACCTTCAATATTTCTGTACACAGTTTTGGTTCACAACAACCCCCAATAGCATTCCAACCACCCCAATGCTAAATACATGGTTTTATTAAGTAATCGCCTTATTTTGGCGTGTAGGGCCTCAAAATTGCGACAAAAATTCCCAATGCGTACGTATTACGAAATTCTGGTGTCACTTTTAGCCCTGGGCAACCCCTAATAGCGTTACCATCCCCAAACCTGTTTTATTTATTTGCGTCGTTATTCTTGGAGCTGGGAACTTGCAATTTCGGCTATCAATCCCAGTATACCTATATTCCATAATTCTGCACCTACTTTTACCCCAGCGCAACCCCCAAAAACAAGACCAGCCCCAACCCACCCCCCAAATTCATAACGCCGTTATTATAGAAGCCGGAAACTTGAATTTTCGGCTATCATCCCCAGACGACGCACATAACGAGTTCCCGTGCTTACATTATTCCGAAACCAACCCCTAAGGGTGGTTCTCGATTTGTGACGTCACGATTTTTGAGTCTATCTAATGTACACCCTTATTCGGGCAAGGGGAAACCTGAAATTTCGGCTATCGTCCCCATTGAGTGCACCTTCAATATTTCTGTACGCAGTTTTGGTTCACAACAACCCCCAATAGCATTCCAACCACCCCTATGCGAAATACATGGTTTTATTAATTAATCGCCGTATTTTGGCGTGAAGGGCCTCAAAATTGCGACAAAAAATCCCTATGCGTATGTTTTACGAAATTCTGGTGTCATTTTTAGCCCTGGGCAACCCCTAATAGCGTTCCCTTCCCCAAACCTGTTTTATTTATTTGCGCCGTTATTCTTGTAATTTTGAAACTTGCAATTTTGGCTAATAATCGCAGTCTACACATATAACGTAATTCTGTACTCACTTTAGGTCCAGAGCAACCCCTAAAAGTAAGACCAGCCCCAAACCACCCCCCAAATTCATGCCGCCGTTATTACAGAAGCTGGAAACTTGAAATTTCGGCTATCATCCCCAGACGACGCACATAGCGAGTTCCCGTGCTTACATTATTCCGAAACCAACCCCTAAGGGTGGTTCTCGATTTGTGACGTCACGATTTTTGAGTCTATCTAATGTACACCCTTATTCGGGCAATGGGAAACCTGAAATTTCGGCTATCGTCCCCATTGAGTGCACCTTCAATATTTCTGTGCGCAGTTTTGGTTCACAACAACCCCCAATAGCATTCCAACCACCCCTATGCTAAATACACGGTTTTATTAATTAATCGCCTTATTTTGGCGTGTAGGGCCTTAAAATTGCGACATAAAAACCCAATGCGTATGTATTACGAAATTCTGGTGTCACTTTTAGCCCTGGGCAACCCCTAATAGCGTTCCCATCCCCAAACCTGTTTTATTTATTTGCGTCGTTATTCTTGGAGCTGGGAACTTGAAATTTCGGCTAATAATCGCAGTCTACTCATATAACATAATTCTGTACCCACTTTAGGTCCAGAGCAACCCCTAAAAGTAGGACCAGCCCCAAACCACCCCGTCAATTCATAACGCCGTTATTATAGAAGCTGGAAAGTTGAATTTTCGGCTATCATTCGGCATATCAGAGATTATTATCTCTCTCCCCTTACTTCGAGTAATAAGATGTTTGAATAGTTACTAATTAAAATTACCCTTATTACCTACATTTTTTTTTATTATCACTATAATTATTACCAAAAGCCGTCCGTGTCCCTATTTCCCGCCGTCTCGAGTAATGAAAGGGTTGAAAATGAACCTAATCACGATTTCCCTCATTACTGCCGCCCCCTAATGCATGGGTATCTGGATCAGGGCCGTGTTTCCCGTGCAAGGGACGTAACGACCGGCGGAGGGCTCAGAGGTGTGGGATTACGCGGGGGCGGCGTGTAAAAATTCCCATCAGATCAAACGCTCCCGGAACTCTCCCGGAGTCCCGGATTTGTCTTCATTCGGCCGTATCCTCTTACACGTCCATCCCGGCTTTTGATAATGCCGGTGCCGGGGCAGTCCGACTTCCGCATTGAAACCGGAACTCCGGCCGCCCCCGCATACCGGAAGTTAACTCCTCAAACACAGTCCAAAGTTGGACAGGCACAGCTTCACTTGTAGCGAAGAAAATTATAATTTTAGGTTATTTTTAATAACTTAATACATATTTAGTACCTAATACTTATAATACTTATAAGCGTAATACTTATTTGCGCTCTTACTTACTAATTTACTTATTGACTTACTTACTACTTACTGACTTTATTGATTGATTAACTTATATGTTTATATACGTAATTTTTTTAAATATCTACCTACTTACTTGTGTACTTATGTTATTCTTTTATGTTCCAGGTGAGTTCAGTCTCTCAATCGTCGAATAAAAACTGCCCGAATGTCGGGGTAAGTAAACCTTAGACACCGTCAATCCATTTCACCGCGCATTCATCCGCTAAGATATTCCAGGTCCACAATATCTCCGCTCATCTGTTTCGTCCGCGCCGCCACTTACCGGCCCCGGGGGCGGTAAAGTTCGGTTTTACGCCCGGCAGTTAGCTTTTGATTAATCGTGGGCATGCGGGGCACGCGCCTCGCTGAGAGCTTCTTTGGACCTGGGGGCGGCGAAGAATAGGTCCCGTGTGTGTGTGTGTGTGTGTGAGAGAGAGCCGCACGCGTTAAGGAACGTGTGGCCGTGGTTGCCGATGAGGCCGCAGTGAATGGAAGCTTGGCGCGCTTCCGAATGCGTTTTGTGCGTGTGGAAGACTGAATTGCCTAATTTATAAGTAACCGCCTCTTTATGGTGTCCCAACTGTCGAGGCGTGACTTGGTTTTACTTGTACAGAATTAGTATTGTCTGTAAATACAATTATCCCCCAGAGAGCTGCTCTTTATGATGTCACAACTATCGAGACATAGCTGTGTCTAAGTTTTAAATAATTTCATTTTTCACTTTCCTATAAATGAAAGGATACAAGATATGTAAACATGTCTATAACAGCTGGGGCGTAATAAGAGGACGTAATGACTTCATTACGCTCTGGAGTGTATTTTCATGTACACATGGGTTAGCTATTACTGAAATTTCTGAAAATTTATTATCTGCAAATGTGTTATTAGATTCGTATACAGTACACCTGAAACTAATTCTCCTGAAAATTTGACAAAGTTTTAGTCTTTTAATAAGGGAGAAAATCAAAGAGATAACTTTCTGCATTGACAAGTATGGGTTAACTATACTAAAATTTCTGAAAATTTCTTATTTACAAATTTGATATTAGATTCGAATACAGTACACCTGAAACTAATTCTCCTGAAAATTTGACAAAGTTTCAGTGTTAAATAAGGGAGAAAATCAAACATATAACTTTCTGCATTGACAAGTATGGGTTAACTATTACTGAAATTTCTGAAAAGATATTACTTGCAAATTTGATATTAGATTCGTGTACAGTACACCTAACACTAATTATCCTTAAAATTGGACAAAATTTAAGTAGTAAATAAGGGAGAAAACCAAAGAAATAAATTTATGCATTGACAAGTATGGGTTAGCTATTACTGAAATTTTTGAAAATTTCTTATTTACAAATTTGATATTAGATTCGAATACAGTACACCTGAAACTAGATTTCTAAAAAATTTGATAAAGTTTCCGTATTAAATAAGGGAGAAAATCTGACATATAACTTTCTGCATTGACAAGTATTGGTTAGTTATTACTTACATTTCTGAAAATTTCTTACTTACAAATTTGATATTATATTCGTTTACAGTATACTTGAAAGTAATACTCCTGAAAATTTGACAAAGTTTCAGTAGTAAACAAGGGAGGAAATCAAACAAATAACTTTCTGCATTGACAAGTATGGGTTAGCTATTACTGAAATTTCTGAAAAAAATGTATTTGCAAATTTGTTATTCGATTCGTATGCAGTACACCTGAAACTAATTCTACTGAAAATTTGATAAAGTTTCAGTCTTAAATAAGGGAGAAAATCAAAGAGATAACTTTCTGCATTGACAAGTTTGTGTTAACTATGACTAAAATTTCTGAAAAATTATTATTTACAAATTTGATATTACATTCCTGTACAGTAAACCTGAAAGTAATTCTGCTGAAAATTTGACAAAGTTTCAGTAGTAAATAAGGAAATAAATCAAAGAGATAACTTTCTGCATTGATAAGTATGGGATAAGTATGGGAAATTTCTGAAAATTTCTTATTTACAAATTTGATACTAGATTCGAATACAGCACACCTGAAACTACTTTTCCTGAAATTTTGATATATTTTCAGTAGTTAATAAGGGAGAACATCAAACATATAACTTTCTGCATTGACTAGTATGGGTCAGCTATGACTGAAATTTTTGAACATTTCTTAATTACAAATTTTATATTAGATTCATGTATAGTATGCCTGAAACTAATTCTCCTGAAAATTTGACAAATTTTCAGTATTAAATAAGGGAGAAAATCAAAGAGATATCTTTCTGCATTGACAAGTATGGGTTAACTATTACTAAAATTTCCGAAAATTTCTTATTTACAAATTTGATATTATATACATAAACAGTACACCTGAAGATTATTCTCCTGAAAATTTGACAAAGTATCAGTAGTAAATAAGGGAGAAACTCGAACATATACCAGTCTGCATTGACAAGTATGGGTTAGTTATTACTGAAAATTCTGAAAATTTATTATTTACAAATTTGATATTAGTTTCATGTAGAACACACCTGAAACTAATTCTGCTGAAAATTTGACAAAGTTTCAGTAATAAATAAGGGAGAAAATGAAACATATAACTTTCTGCATTGGCAAGTATGGGTTAGCCATTACTGAAAATTCTGAAAATTTCTTATTTACAAATTTGATATTAGATTCGAATACAGTATACCTAAATCTAAATCTCCTGAAAATTTGACAAAGTTTCAGTCTTAAATAAGGGAGAAAATCTGACATATAACTTTCTGTATTGACAAGTATTGGTTAGTTATTACTAAAATTTCTGAAAATTTTTTAATTAACAAATTTGATATTAGATTTTCGTACAGTATACCTGAAAGTAATTCTCCTGTAAATTTGACTAAGTTTCAGTATTAAATAAGGGAGAAAATCAAACATATAACTTTCTGCATTGCCAAGTATGGGTTAGCCATTACTGAAAATTCTAAAAATTTATTATTTGTAAATTTGGTATTAATTTCATGTACAGCACACCTGACACTAATTCTCCTGAAAATTTGACAAAGTTTCAGTAGTAAATAAGGGAGAAAATCATCACTATAACTTTCTGCATTGACAAGTATGGTTTACCTAATACTGAAAATTCTGAAAATTTCTTTTTTACAAATTTGATATCAGTTTCATGTACAGCACACCTGAAACTAATTCTCCTGAAAGTTTCAGTAGTAAATAAGGGAGAAAATCAAAGCGATATTTGTATGCATTGACAAGTATGTGTTAGCTATGACTGAAATTTCTGAAAGTTTCTTATTTACAAATTTGATATTAGATTCGTGTACAGTATACCTGAAAGTAATTCTCCTGAAAATTTGACAAAGTTTCAGTCTTAAATAAGGGAGAAAATCAAAGAGATAACTTTCTGCATTGACAAGTATGGGTTAACTATTACTAAAATTATTGAAAATTTCTTGTTTACAAATTTGATATTAGATTCGAATACAGTATACGTGAAACTACTTTTCCTGAAATATTGACAAATTTTCAGTAGTAAATAAGGGAGAACATGAAACATATAACTTTCTGCATTGACAAGTATGGGTTAGCTATTACTGAAATTTCTGAAAATTTCGTAGTTACAAATTTGATATTAGATTTGTATACAGTACACCTGAAACTAATTCTCCTGAAAATTTGACAGAATTTCAGTTTTAAATAAGGGAAGAAATCAAACATATAACTTTCTGCATTGACAAGTATGGGTTAGCTATTACTGAAAATTCTGAAAAATTATTATTTGGAAATTTGATATTAGATTCGTATACAGTACACCTGAAACTAATTCTGCTGAAAATTTGACAAAGTTTCAGTAGTAAATAAGGGAGAAAATCAAACATATAACTTTCTGCATTGACAAGTATGGGTTAGCTATTACTGAAATTTCTGAAAATTTCTTATTTCCAAATTTGATATTAGTTTCATGTACAACACACCTGAAACTAATTCTCCTGAAAATTTGAGAAAGTTTCAGTAGTAAATATGGGAAGAAATCAAAGAGATAACTCTCTGCATTGACATGTATGGGTCAGCTATTACTGAAATTTCTGAAAATTTATTATCTGCAAATTTGTTATTAGATGCGTATTTAGTACTCCTGAAACTAATTCTCCTGAAAATTTGACAAAGTTTCAGTAGTAAATAAGGGAAGAAATCAAAGAGATAACTTTCTGCACTAACAAGTATGGGTTAGCTATTATTGAAATTTCTGAAAATTTATTGTCTGCAAATTTGTTATTAGATCCGAATACACTACACCTGAAACTAAGTCTCTTGAATATTTGACAAAGTTTGAGTATTAAATAAGGGAGAAAATCAAACATATAACTTTCTGCATTGACTAGTATAGGTTAGCCATTACTGAAAATTTATTATTTTTAAATTTGATATTAATTTCTTGTACAGCACACCTGAAACTAATTCTCCTGAAAATTTGACTAAGATTCAGTATTAAATAAGGGAGAAAATCAAACATATAACTTTCTGCATTGACATGTAAGGGTTAGCCATTACTGAAAATTCTGAAAATTTATTATTTGTAAATTTGATATTAGTTTCATGTACAGCACACCCGAAAATAATTCTCCTGAAAATTTGACAAAGTTTCAGTAGTAAATAAAGGAGAAACTCAAAGAGATAACTTTCTGCATTGACAAGTATGGGTTAACTATTACTGAAAATTCTGAAAATTTATTATTTGCAAATTTGATATAAGATTCATGTACAGCACACCTGAAACTCATTCTCCTGAAATTTTGACAAAGTTTCAGTATTAAATAAGGGAGAAACTCAAAGAAATCACTTTCTGCCTTGACAAGTATGGGTTAGCTATTACTGAAATTTCTGAAAATTTATTATTTGCAAATTTGATTTCAAGGCACTAATTCTCCTGAAAATTTGTCAAACTTTCAGTATTAAATAGGGGAGAAAATCAAACATATAACTTTCTGCATTGACACGTATGGGTTAGGTAGTACTGAAAATTCTGAAAATTTATTATATGCAAATTTGATATTAGTTTCATGTACAGCACAATTCCGCAGGAATAAGTCCTGCGGCATTTCGTGGATATAAGTGTGGACGATGAATGTTTAATTAGCTATCCCGAGCAGACCTGCCGCCCCCATCACCTTCGCGTGGCCATTTAATTTTTTATGGGAGCCGGCGGCGTCCGAGGCGTACGGCTTGGATGAATAAGTAACGACGCCCGGGACGCCGCCGCCGTCGCCGCCCCCGATCGCATCCTGCGTCGCGACGCCTCCGGCATCCATCACCGGCGCTGACCGGGTCATTTGCTTGCTGGGCGGGCGTCGCGACGCCGGTTTTTCGCCTTATCGTTGCGCGTTTCAAGCCTACATGTGTTCCCGGGCGTCGTGCCCTGACTGCTGATTTACGGCCGTCGAGGCGCTCCATGCATGCAAATGGAGCCTCTTCGCCTGCCCAAATCGAATGCCCTTCTTTTATGGCACGCATTCTCCTATGCGCCATATTAAGTTCGTAACTGAGGTTGCTTACATTCACGTCACAGTTTTATCAACGTGTCAGTCTGAACATATAATAACGATTCATGGACATAATAATTGTGTCCATTGACTTCATCCAAGAATGAAAAATGATGTACCTAGGTTTGAAAAATGATGTCCCCAAGTACAGAAAATGATGTACCTAACATATGAAAAACGAGGTACATCGTTAATATGAAAAATGATGTACCTGAGTATGAAAAATGATGTACTATAATGATATTTTGCAATCATGCCAAACCCAATTTGCAGTATGATTATTTTTAAAACTAAAACTAAGTGACGTTTTTCTTTATTTTTCTTGAAAATTTCAAGTTTGAAAAATTATGTACCCAAGTATGAAAAATGATGCACCTAAACATGAAAAATAATGTAGGTACCTGAGTATGAAAAATGATGTACAAAAATGATATTTTGCAATCATGCCCAAACCAATTTGTATCTCACGGTAGTAGATAAAAAAATGTAAACCCACAATAACTGTTTTATATAATTGTTCAATAATGATATTATTACTATGCAGTTAAGCAATATGGTCGCTGAAATTAGTGCAGTTATAAACTTCCTAACTTACTTATACTGAGTGGGATAAATCACACTTGTCTCAAGGTCGTAGATAAAAAAATGTAAACCCATAATAACTATTTTATATAATTGTTTAATAATGATATTATTACTATGCATCTAAGCAATATGGTCGCTGAAATGAGTGCAGTTATAATCTTGTTAACTTACTCATTCAGAGTAGGATGAATCACACTTGTCTCAAGGTCGTAGATAAAAAAATGTAAACCCACAATAACAGGTTTACATAATTGTATAATAATGGTGTTATTATTAAACAGTTAAGCACTAATGGATGTTAGACCGCTGTATTAATAACAAAAATGTTAGTATTCAGTTACCCCATTCCGGGTTAAGCCCTCTCTTCCCGTTTGCACGTAATCCAGACGCCCGCAAACACCGCATAGTTTTCAATTAGCCCCACCTCGCGGGCGGCGGCGGGCCCCGATCCGTGAACGAGCCGACGCATATTGCATAATCGCCGGGGGCTGCGGAGGCTCTCCGGTGCCCATTATACATTAATGCCCCCTAATCCCGCATTTAGCCCTCCGGCTGATAACTAACACGATCAACTAACTGGCTGCAGCCTCGCACCGCCAGGGTCCATAGCCCCAACTACACTGTTGTTTCCGAGCTGTACAAACGTTGATGTAAGAGGGGCTTAAGCCCCCAATCACGTTCCATCAGAAACCTACTGCATCAGTGTTGATGTGTTGATGTTGAAAATATCGTATTTAGTACTCCAGTTCAATGTTTTCCAAAGTTACATCGTTCACCAATTTGGTAAATTTCTCAAAATTTCTTTGCATAATGGAAAATATCGCAGAAAATGCAATTTTCTCAGATAATCTTCTACTTTTTTGCTTACTACAACAAATATTTTTTTGGGCTTATGAATAGTTTGTGGATTAGACAAAATACAATAGTAACGATCATTTGAGTGTGACATTATTAGGACCTTATATTGCTCACCTATCTGTAATACGATTAAATAATATCATTGCTCATATACGTATGATATTAATTAAATTATCAAACGCCCACCTATGTATCTACGGCATAATTAAATATCTGCATCGCTCATCTATCCATAATACAATTACTTACCCTCCAGATATCCTGTTAGAGTTTCCCGTCCACACATCCAGAAACATCCCTTAGGGGGGGTTATCCTTGGCATCTGAATCCTTGCTCGTTGGCTTTTAGGACGTCGGTCAGGCGGAATGGAGGGCGACCTGGGGACGTCGACGTGGCCCTTCGCCCAATGGAACGTATGACGGTAGGCAAAAAAAAAACTCGGAGCCTCGGATATTTATGTCGGAAGTTTTTCACGTCAGCGTGAATTGTGCGGGTGTCAGGGGCAGACACGCGAAAGAATGGGACGGAGACGGGCCAAGAAGACGGGCAGTCCTCGAAAAAGTAAAACACACACTCGTAAAACCTCCTCGAGGACGTGTGTTTGGGGCGGAAAATATGGGGGGCCCAGAGGCACAGTCGAGGGGCACAACTGCAGTGTTATTGAATTCGCGTTGTGCCCCCGTGAGGTCAACAGTGAGAAATTGCTTCGTTCTGTCATATAAGTTTTAGAGCTAGTGTATCAGTATGAATGAAGATAAATGCTCTGAAAATTTGAAGACGAGAACGTCTTCATTCGAAAAATTATGGCAAAATCTTTCCATGCTTTTAATTGTTTTATAAATTACTAATGAAATAATCACTTTCGAGGATTTTTGTATGCAACGTTACAAATTTTTAATATTTTCATACAAACTGTAGCACATCTTTACTTAGTTTTAGAATTTCCATAAATTTCTTATCAAATATCCACAAATTGATATAACAATAGTAGTTATACTGTGACAGTTCCAGACCACCCCCCGCAGAGATTTCGATTAATTTATTTCGCCATTATTAAAAGCGCGAAAAATATTGTAATTTATAATGAAAATCTTTTAGTGTGCAAGAGACTTTTATAAACGCCAGTGAATTAATCAAGTTATATAAAAATTGCTATATAAACCATACTAAACTATCTAACTAACATCGCGAAAACAGCATCATAACACACAAAAGTATAATAAATTTTGTGTTTTGTAAATTTTTCTGAAAACATCATATGTTTTCACTATGTTTTATTAAACTTTTGCCATATATAGCGAGACTGACAATTTTCAGTACATTTTTGCAATTTGTAATCAGAATTTCACAATTTTTGCCAAAAATTTGTAATTTACATTGCAAATCCAACACATTGTTACGAAAATTTCGCAGTCTACAATAACATTTTGTACTCTACAACATGTTTTCAGCATTTAAAGCATTTTTTATAATGTTCCAATTAAATATTCCAAATAAAAAAATTGTGAAATAACAAAATGTCGTAATTATGATAATTTTGCAATTTATAACGAGACTTTCATCATTTTCAGCACAGTTTTGCAATTTTTAATCAAAATTTCACAATTTTCTATAAAACTTCTTATAAAACAAATTTCCATTGAAAGCGTTGTAATTTCCACTGAAAACTGTGTAATTACTTACTAAATATTGTAATTTATAATGAAAATCCTTTAGAGTGCAAAGAGACTTTTATAAATGCAAGTGAAATAATCTAATTATATAAAAATTGTTATATAAACTCAATGTTTTGTAGTACTTTACTGTTTTATGATGTTTTCTGAAAACATCATAAGTTTTCATGATGCTTTATGAAAATTTTGCAATTTATAACGAGACTTCCATCAATTTCAGCCTTGATTTGCAATTTGTAATCAAAATTTCACAATTTTCTATAAAACTTGTAATTTAAATTGTAAATTCAACACTTTGTTATGAAAATTTGCAGTTGACATTGCAATTTTGTAATCTACAACAATATTTTTCAGCATTTAAAGCATTTTTTATATTTCAATTAAATATTGAAATTTGTGTAAAACAGTAAAAATTTCGTAATTTGCAATTTACAATGAAACTTCTATATTATCAAATAATATAAGTTTTTTATACAAATTTTTGTATTTTATAAATCATCTAATATTTTCAGAATTTCCATTGAAAGCATTGCAATTTCCACTGAAAACTGTGTAATTACTTACAAAATATTGTAATTTATAATGAAAATCCTTTAGAGTACAAAGAGACTTTTATAAATGCAAGTGAAATAATCTAATTATATAAAAATTGCTATATAAACTCAATGTTTTGTAATACTTTAGTGTTTCATGATGTTTTCTGATAACATCATAAGTTTTCATGATGCTTTATGAAAATTTCGCAATTTATATCGAGACTTCCATCATTTTCAGCACAGTTTTGCAATTTGTAATCAAAATTTCCCAATTTTCGATAAAACTTGTAATTTACATTGCAAATTCAACACTTTGTTATGAAAATTTGCAGTTGACAATGATATTTTGTAATCTACAACAAACAAATTTTCTGGTTACAAAGCAACTTTTATAATGTTTCAATTAAATGTTGAAATTCGTAAAAAAACGTTGGAATTTCCATTAATGTTTGTAATTGAAAATATAAATTTGGTCATTTCCAATGAAAAATTAGTATTTTATAGTGATACTTTTCCAATTTACAACGAAACTTCCATACACTCAAATGATATTTAATTTTTGTAATCAAAATTTCACAATTTTCGTTAAAAGTTTGTAATTTACACAGTAAGTGCAATACTTTGTTTGGACAATTTTGCAATTGTCATTGAAATTTTGTAATCTACAACAAACAAATTTTCAGGTTACAAAGAAACTTTTATAATTTTTCAATTAAATGTTGAAATTCGTAAAATACGTTGGAATTTCCATTGATGTTTGTAATTGAAAATATAAATTTGATCATTTCCAATGAAAAATTAGTATTTTATAGTGAAACTTTTCCAATTTACAATTAAACTCCCATACTCTTATGCTTGAAGATAATTCCTCTGAAAATTTTAAGACGAGAGTGCTTAAATAAGTTCTAGGCAATTTCAAGAAAACTGTAAATTTTTTTAAATAATTTTTTTCCAAATTTTGGGACAATATTTTCGTGCATGCAATTGTTTTATAAATTACTAATGAAATAATCACTTTCGGGGATTTTTGTATGCAACGTTACAAATTTTTAATATTTTCATACAAACTGTAGCACATCTATACATAGTTTTAGAATTTCTATAAATTTATTATCAAGTATCCATAAATTGATATAACAATAGTAGTTATACTGTGACAGTTCCAGACCACCCCCCGCAGAGATTTCGATTAATTCATTTCGCGCGTATTAAAAGCGCGAATGAAATTAATCAAAATCTCTGCTTGGGGTGGTCTGGAACTGTCACAGTATAACTACTAACAATCAACTGTTATATCAACAAGTCCATGTCCATCAACAACGTTGATACTGAATGCAGAAGTACATATTTACCGTTAAATTGAGCAATCTGGGAATCAAATTTATTGACTTTGCAGATGCCCCACATCTTCAGATTAATCTGAAATCCCTGCTGCGATGTTTTTTTTTTCGCAGTGGGAAATCTGGAAGCTCAATAATCTTATTTGCGCGGAATTATTCTCCAAATAAACCGCATTGATTGGGTTTCCATCGGCTCGGGCCTCGGATGGCTTTCCACCGCAGGATCCCCAGACTAATCTAAATTGCTTGCCGTACAGCCGTCTGAGCATCTTTTTTTATGAGAAAACTGGGTTGTGGGACATGGAAGAGGCAGCGTATAAATTATTTAGATTAAGAGGACGTGTAGAGCAGACGCTGGGAATGTATTACTGCGGACAGTGAAAAATCGCGCGAGGCCTCCAGGAACAGAAAAAAATCCATCTCCTCCTCCCCCGCCGCCCCCTCATCCGTGGCGAGAAGGAGAGAGAGATGGGCGAGGGAAAGAGGATAAACTTTCAGGCACTATTAATCTGACGAGGTGGCGCTTCGCTCGTTAAGAGGCGACTGGGGATTACGGGGATAAGGCCACGAGGATGCCCCGGAGGATGGGGCAGGACCAACCTATTTATCCCCCAGAGGAAGGACTAAAAAAGCTGCGGATTTTTTTTCCCGGGCGAAAGCGATGTGTGAACGTTTAATTAATATTAATGATCGACGTGCATTGATTAGGGTCGTGAATTATTACGGCACAGGCTCGTGCCTACAGGTCCCCCCCAGTACGTGTATCATTAATCTTTTGCCTTTATTTTGTAGATACACACCAATAAAAAAAACAAAGACACACAAAAACCCGATAATGTTTGAGCGATTGAACATCAAAGTGCCATTCCTTTGAAAGTGAACACTCTTGGGTACAATAGCAGCATCGGCACAGTTTCAACTGAAAATTTAACATTCAACAGTTTTGAAAGTCATATTGGTGAATTCAGCACGTTTCGGTAGTTGGAGTTGAAAATATTATAGATTCTTGTTCGGGAGGCGTTCGTTCGGTGTGCACATTGGATTACGCGGTGGGCAAGTCGGTTAACAATTGCACACCGAAAACGGACCGTCGATTACTCGGTTCACCACGTAATAGGTTCTCGCATGAGCCTCATGTCAAGGTGAGGCACTGAGTACGGGAATCAACTGAATACCACGAAGCATCTAGAGAGGTACATGACGAAATCCACTGATGTTTTCGGCAGGAGTTCACTTATAGGACTGAACTGTAGTTCTACTCGTAGATACTCGGTGAGGCACTGAATACGGGAGTCAACTGCATACCACAAAGCATCGTACATGACCAAATCCACAGATGTTTTCGGTACAAGTTCTCTTGTAGGACTGAACTGAAGTTTTTCTCGTAAATACACGGTAAGGCACTGAATACGGGAGTCAACTGGATACCACAAAGCATCGTATATGACCAAATCCACAGTTGTTTTCGGTACGAGTTCACTTATCAGACTGAACTGAAGTTCTACTCATAGATATTCGGTGAGGCACTGAATACGGGAGTCAACTAGATACCACAAAGCGTCGTACATGACCAAATCCACAGATGTTTTCGGTACGAGTTCACTTATAGGACTGAACTGAAGTTCTACTCGTAGATAGTCGGTGAGGCACTGAATACGGGAGTCAGCTGGATACCACAAGGCGTCGTACATAACCAAATCCACAGATGTTTTTGGTACGAGTTCAGTTATAGGGGTGAACTGAAGTTCAACTCGTAGATCTCCCACGCGTTGTTGTTGCATTAATGAATCATCCCCGAAAGTTTAGCCTGTAGCAATTATTTAACAAATTTAACTTAAAAAACAAATTAATCAACACAAATTTTGTCACAAGTGCCAGGTTGAAAAACTTACGTTCGTTACACCATTTGTGATAGAATTTCGCCATTCATCCGTTCATCAATCAAGTTCGTAATTGGCTGGGGCGACAACGGGCTCAAGATCGCTCCCGAATTCGTGCCGGATGCAAAATTATTCCCTATCGATCTCCATTTGCCAATTAAACGCATTCACGGGGGGACGTGGCGGATGCGCGCCGCGGGGGTCGTCTCCCGGCAGCGCCATCTATCATCGGATTTTTTTTAATTAAGTCCCAGGCGGGGTGACATAATTCCCAATTAATTGCTTGCGACCTCGCGCTCTGTGGCTGCGGAACGTGAAGTTTGGAGTCAGTTCGCCGGCGGAAGTTTCCGGGTTGCGTGGGTGGATTGATTAGATTTTACGAACACACGAGGACGTCGGAGAGGGCTAATGAATGAAAATTGCCCCCGCAAGAGCGGGACGAGAGACGGATAATCGCGGGCTTCGGGAGTCGCAGTTGAACGTGATTTGCACAAAAAACCCACAAAGTTTAGAAATTCTGCAATTCTGTACTGCATATGAAACGGGATGCCTATACTTTTAATAGTTAAATAATCAGTTGAATCTAGTCAAATAGTCAAATAGTTCATGGCTATTTGTTTATAATTATTTGTAGCTGATTGTCATTAAATGTAAAATATAAGTGGTAATTAATAGTAATGAAGCCAATGAAGTTGAGTTTTTATTACCTAGACTTTAAAAGTAATCTGCCAAACTGGTATCAACGAATTAAATGAGACTTTATGACCTATTATTGCCTAGGCTTTAAAGTAATCTGCCAAACTGGTATCAACGAATTAGATGAGACTTTATGACCTATTATTGCCTAGGCTTTAAATGTAATCTGCCAAACTGGTATCAACGAATTAGATGAGACTTTATGACCTATTGGTATGATACATCACATGAATAGCCATGAACATGGTGAAATGGAATAAACAACACATGTTGTTGCTCTATTTTAACCAGGTCACACGTTCGGCCGGCACTACGACCTATACATGACCATCACAATAGGGTCAGCCCATTTCAAATCACCTAGGCAATGTTGCTCATAATTTTTAATTCCCCTGGACTTTTTCCATGTGTTCCCATGGGTAAACACTCACAAAACACTGTTTAAAAAAAAAAAAGCTACAGTTTTTTTCTGGCAGCCATTTTTAAAATGGTGGTTTGGCAAATTTTAATGAAAAACGTGGTTTGCGGAAAGTTTATTTGCCAATCTATTTTAAAAGACTTCGAAATAATTAAAAAACCAATGTGTTCAGCATGAAATGAACTTCAAGCATACATTTAAAAAAAAATCTATTATTCAACAGAGTCAGTCAAGCTCTTTCTGTAAAAACTAATTTATCAATCGTTACTTTTTAGAACCATATATGTTTATGAAGGAAATGAGACTCACTAATAATATGTTATTTCTGTATTGAATACTTACATAACTACATCAAGTATAAGTTTTTGTCCTGAGAATGCACTGCTTTGTTTTCTAGAGCTTTTCAAAAATGGCCGAAAGTCTTTTAACGTCAATTTTCTCAGGTCTATATCTAAATAGGGACTGAATGAATACAAGATTTTTCAGAATGTTCTTTATATAACTCTTTATAACGAAATCATCCTGACAAAATCATCACTCGCAAAGTACAAAGTAAGTTTAAACATTGATCGCCTATTTTAGATGTATTAAAAAAATATTCAATTTTTCAGCACTTGTTTTATGAATTTATAAAAGTTTTAATTTTTTTTTTTCAGTTTTCAAATACTGCTATTACTAATTTGAGATAAAGGAAAACTTTTTTTGCCTAACAACTTTTTCCCCTAAAATGCATACTAAAAGAGTTGTCCATTTGTTACCTATTACTCTGATCACGCAGTATAATATTACATACCTACTTAGTTTCAAAATTTCAAAATTCTGTTCAATTTCATTGAAATATTTTCAAGATAATTAATAATGTGGCAGGATAAATTAAAATTTTAAGTACAATTGAATATTTTTTTCTATTCTATGTTATAAAATTTTTACAGCATTGAGGAGACATCAGATTTTTTTTATTATTACGACAAAATTATCTAAATTGTAAAGGACCTTTTTTTGTAGTTGAGTTCAATTTTGGTCCTCTATAGAATTATTAGATTACTAAGTCTCAAATTTCAAAGTCATTTAAACATCATATTCACGAGATGACTATACCATTAGGATTATTGTAAATGTGGCCCAAATGATGAATATCTATCTATCTGTCTATCTATCTGTCTATCTGTCTATCTATCTATCTATCTATCTATCTAATCAAAGTCTCATATTTCAATGATTACTGTCAAAGTTTCAGTCATTACTAAATTTTAATTGCCATTCACATAGTGATAGTTTTTCCTGTCATGATTAGATACTATCAAAGCTTTATTTATTCTGTCAAAATTACAATGTGTTCTTTCAAAATTACGACAGCTTGTGTAAAATTTATAGAAATGTTGATTCTAGTCATTGAATTTTTGACAGTAGTCATAAAAATTACAAATTTTGAAAACAAATGTTGAAATATTGATATAATAGTATGATGTTAAATTTATTGTCAATATTTCACTGATAACTGCAATTTGTTTTAATATACTGTCAATGTTTCAATGGTTACTGTCAAAATTTCAATTGTTATTGCTAAATATTAATTGCCATTCTCATAATGATAGATTTTCCTGTTATAATTAGATAATATCAAAGCTTTATTTATACTGTCAAAATTTCAATGTGTTCTTTCAAAATTTCGACAGACTTGTGTAAAATTTATAGAAATGTTGATTCTAATCATTGAATTTTTGACAGTAATCATAAACATTGCAAATTTTGAAAACAAATGTTGATATATTGATATAATGTATGATATTAAATTTATTGTCAATATTTTACTGATAACTGTAATTTGTTTTATTACTCAGTCAGTATTTCAATTATAATTAATTAAATAATTACTCTTAAAGTTTTAATTGTTGTTGCTAAATTTTAATTGCTATTCGAAAAATGATAGTTTTTCCTGTCATGATTAGGTACTATCAAAGCTTTATTTATTCTGTCAAAATTTCAGTGTGTTCTTTCACAATTTCGACAGATTTGTGGAAACTTCATAGAAATGTTGATTCTAATTATTGAATTTTTGACAGTAATCATAAATATAGCAAATTTTGACAGAAAACGTTGAAATAATGATATAATGATATGATATTAAAGTTACTGTAAATTCACTGAGAACTGTAATTGGTTATATTATTCTGTCAATATTTCAATGATAACTTACAACATTTCTATGATTGCTGTCAATATTTTAATTGTTATTGCTAAATATCAATTGTCATTCTCATAATAACTTAACTTTTTTGTAATTACGACAAAATTATCCAAATTGTAAAATACTGCTTTTGTGTAATTCAGTTCAATTTTTGTCCTCTTTGGAATTTTTTTATTACTAAGTCTCAAATTCCAAAGTCAATAATTAAAGTCTCATATTTCAATGATTACTGTCAAAATTTCAATTGTTATTGCTATATTTTAATTGTCATAGTAAAAGGTTTTCCTGCCATGGTTAGGTACTATCAACGTTTTTTTTATTCTGACAAAATTTTGACAGATTTGTGAAAATTTTATTGAAATTTTTATTCTGATCATTGAAATTTAGACAGTAATCATAAAAATAGCAAGTTTTTGCAGTAAACGTGTTGAAATATTGATATAATGGTATGATGTTAAATTTATTGTCAATATTTCACTGATAACTGTATTTTGTTTTATTACTCAGTCCTCAGTCAGTATTTAAATTATTACCGTCAAAATTTCATTTGTTATCACTAAATTTTAATTGTCATTCTTATAATTATAGTTTTTCCTGTCATGATTAGATACTATCAAAGCTTTATTTATTCTGTCAAAATTTCAATGTGTTTTTCAAAATTTCGACAGTTTTGTGTAAAATTTATAGAAATGCCGATTCTAGTCATTGAATTTTTAATAGTAATCATAAAAATAGCAAATTTTGAAAACAAATATTGAAATATTTGATATAATGGTATGATAATAAAGTTATTGTCAATATTTCACCAAAAACTGTAATTTATTTTAATATTCTGTCAATTTTTCCAGTTACCACTGTCAAAATTTCAATTCTTATTGCTAAATTTTAATTGCCACTCTCATAATGATAAGATTTATATATTATTTATAGATAGATTTTCCTGTCATGATTGACTATCAAAGCTTTATTTATTCTGTCAAAATTTCAATATGTTACTTCAAAATTTCGACAGACTTGTGTAAAATTTATAAAAATGTTGATTCTGGTCATTGAATTTTTGACAGTAATCATAAATATACCAAATTTTGGCAGCAAATGTTGAAATATTGATATAATGATATGATATTAAAGTTACTGTCAATGTTTCACTGAGAACTGTAATATATTTTATTATATCCTATATAATATCCAATGATTACTCTCAAAATTTCAAGTGTTATTGTAAAATTTTAACTCCCATTAAAATTGAACTGGTAGTTTTTCCTGTCATGATTAGATACTATCAAAGCTTTATTTATTCTATCAAAATTTCCATGTGTTCTTTTAAAATTTCTAGAGATTTGTGGAAACTTTATAGAAATGTTGATTCTAATCATTGAATTTTTGACTGTAATCATAAATATAGCAAATTTTGACACTCATCTCTCTACACTATCTATCTACTATCTATCTTATGCTAGGTATTTATATCTACTGTGATGGCCGTGTAGGTTCCTTGCGTAGTGGTCGTATGCAATACGTGCAACCTTGCGTGCTTGCAGTATTGCATTCTTGTTGTCGTCAGCACAACAATGCCTTGACCTGCATTGTCCTGCATTCCACCACAACACGTTGAGATATTGATATCATGATATTCAAGTTATTGTCAATATTTCACTAATAACTGTAATTTCTTTTAATATTCTGTCAATATTCCAGTGATTACTGTCATAATTTCAATTGTTATTACTAAATTTTAATTGCCATTCTC
Source organism: Othius punctulatus (assembly GCA_951805005.1). NCBI lineage: Eukaryota > Metazoa > Arthropoda > Insecta > Coleoptera > Staphylinidae > Othius > Othius punctulatus. The sequence goes on along the minus strand of OX638142.1, from coordinate 84,178,962 downwards.
ATAATGATAGTTTTTCCTGTAATGGGGGAAGAGGCTAATTAGGGATAAGGTCCACTTTGGACCGTGACAACCTCAATGGCATATGTGAATTGTCATATACGATCAATGCATAGTTTTCCAGGCCTCAGGAAAACGCTTGGCTTCCTATTAAGGAGGGAAGCGACTAAAAATCAATGTCGTACGTAAAATCCTAAACGTTCGAGAACGTGAGGGAATCTTTTCCGACGAAACTGAGATTGTGCCCCCCCCCCCCCCCCCCAACCCTTCGAACATCTGCGGATTACGCCGGAGGGTTCAATTCCGAGGCGTCCCTTTCACGGGCGGACAGGGGGTGAAAGGCGCGCGGACAATTCAGACTACAGGTTGTGAAAAAAGCGTCGCTAACGCGCCCCAGGGGGGACGTCCGGACGCCTCCCCCGGCGTTCCTCAGGTGGACGGCTACGCGGATCTCGCCGCCGCCCTTCCGACGTCCTAGAGGGAGTGAAAGGAAGATGAGATTCATTATTGCCCGGGTCGAAACTTTTCCAAGGGCTCGAAGGGCGTCCAGACGCAATATGCAGGGGTTGTGTTGAAAAACACTTTCACACGATGGAGCGATGATATATTGTTATTATGCAATTATTTAGACCAGGGGTACCCAAACTAGGTCCCGGGGGCAGGATGAAAAAAATCATTCGGCTCGTGACTTTATTGTTTAGATTAGTTAAAAAAACTAGTTCATTCTATTCTACTATTGATACTATTACTATTGATACTACTACTATTGATACTACTACTACTACTACTACTACTATTACTACTACTACTACTATTGATATTATATGTGTAATGTATTGCAATTGACTATGTTTCTAGATTATTCTGGTAGACTTCTCAACTGACCCATACAAAATCCGCAACAAATAATAAACTTTTCAGATTAATTTCAGTTACTTCATAACATAAAATTCAGTTTAGTGCAGCATCCCGTACATCCCGTACCGAATCGCATCCCACGGGACCATTAGTCTCCATAACGGCGGCCGCGCGGGGTGCAAATGAAGAGTAATAGATACAAGGGGACGACGTCGGTGCACAAGTCGTCATTGATCCCCCCATGTGTGTGCGCCGGGGCGCTTGCAACTTGTTGCAGCCACCCCCGCGAGGGGATCGTTCCCGAAATCCCGTGCGGCGCGGCGTTTTATTTCCGGGAGCGCCTCCGCTAATCCCGGGGGGGCCTTCGAGGGGAACCAGAGGGCTGCACCCTTGCCCACCGCGCCGCCCCCAGGGGCGGCTTAATACCTCCGCGCTGGGTCATGTGTGTAACTGCGCTAATTGCCGCCCCCGGGCCCTCCTCACGACCACCCCGTTGCGGCGGCACGAAGACTGAGCCATACGGCAATGGTGGATGCCGCAGAAATTAGAGGGCGGATGGAACACGATCCCCCGGATAGTCGTGTGATGTGAATTAGCAGTATTGCTTGAAGCCTGCAGTGAAATTAGACTCAGCCTTTTAATCAATATTTGCGGGTTTTATTCGCGTCACAGGTGTAATCCCAACCGACGATTATGTATCTTCCGTATCACATTCTCAAAAAAATGCAATTAAAAAATTGGTGCACGCAGGAATCGAGGTTATGAGAAAATTGCAAATAAAAAACTGATGATCGCATGAATTGAGGTCTTAATTTAAAAAACGACCTTCCATATCACATTCTGAGAAAATTGTAAATAAAAAACTGGTGATCACAGGAATCGAGGTCTTAATTTAAAAAAAAGGCCCATCAGCTTACAAAAAGCATTGAGTAGGTAGGCTAGGACAGTTCTGGACCAATTTCCCACAAGGATTTACCCAGAGTCTAAATTTACTTCTTTACGGTCATGCGTCAGGTGTGAGACATCTATGGGACGGGTGTGAGGCACATGTGAGATATCTGTGAGACAGGTGTGAGACACCTATGAGACAGTTTTGCATTGAATATATACAGCGTCATCAGCGCTATAAAAATAGCGTACATTACTTAAGTTGTAAGGCAATTACCCAGCTTTTTGCCCCAATCACTTATTCTTCATTTCTAGTATCTAGTGGAACGTCACGTTCACAGTGGAAAGCTTTGTGCAGATAATTTTCATAGTCATCAAGGGCTAGGGATGAAAATTACGATATTTTAATATTAAATAATTACTTTGAGTTGTACGCAATTGTAGCTTCTCTGAAAATAAGTGGGCGCCACGTATTTCCCTTGTCCCAATCGGGTTATTGCCCAGCGGAACGCTTTGTGGAGATAATTTTCGCTATCCTCAAGGGCCAGGGTATGTCAATTAAGCCCCAATCGCGTTATTTCCCAGTTTTTTACCCCAATCAGTTATTCTTCAGCCCTAGTGCCCAGTGGAACGTCTCGTTCACAGTGGCACGCTTTGTGGAGATAATTTTCATAATCCTCAAGGGCTAGGGTGTCTAAAGTACGTAATATTAACATTAAATAATTACTTTGAGCTGGACGCAATTGTAGCTTCTCTAAGAATAAGTGGGCGCCACGTAATTCCCTTGTCCCAATCGGGTTATTGCCCAGCGGAACGCTTTGAGGAGATAATTTTCGCGATCCTCAAGGGCCAGGGAATGTAAATCATGCCCTCGCTGTAAAGCGTTCCACTTGGGCCTGAAAAGGGCTCGATCATCGTGGGGGGTGGCGGGGATCAAACCGGCGCCGTCCCACGGCACGCCGCCGCGGATTTATTCCGCGATAACATCAAAGGCCGCCGCCCCTGCCGCCCCCCGTCGGCGCAGCCCGCTCCTTTGTAGGCGGTAATGTAATTGCGGCGGGCGCTTAAAAATTAAAGGGGATTAAAGCCCGCGGGGGTTGGTCCCACATGGAGGCTTCAAAGCGATGTGACGGGATTGAAGACGTCCCAGGGATCCGAATTAGCGAGGGAAACGTTGACCTGGATCTGCTTTAACGTCGAAAACGTAGGAATATGGAGGGTGGAGGATTATTTTACTTTTCGATATGTTTGCTGCTGGGAGGGTGAAGGGTTTATTTTACTTTTCGATATGTTTGCTGCTGGCAGGGTGAAGGGTTTATTTTACTTTTCGATGTTTGCTACTGGGAGGGTGAAGGGTTTATTTTACTTTTCGATGTTTGTTGCTGGGAGGGTGAAGGGTTTATTTTACTTCTCGATGTTTGCTTCTGTTCCAGCCAGTGGACCTCATATGGCGTAAGAACAGCAGATGGCCGAATGTAACCCCTTTCGTTTTTCCCAAAAACCTTTTGTCCAAATTACGCCCTTGCGTCAACAGTTACACAGTAATTTACTAGTGAACAATTATGGTTTTAAAGGTCCAGATGGTCCAGGTAACTTGTGACATTCCCAAAAGTGCAACGCACCGGTTTAGGGTGTCCAGCATGTAACTGTCCCAAAATGATGGCAGATCATTTTGATTCGGAGGTTTATGTTGGTGCGTGAGTGGCGGCACTGCGTACTTATATTCCGTTAAGCATGTGATCGACTCAGCGGCCGGAATAGCTGTGGTCTGTCCATGCAATCTCCATCTACAGCGGAGTACACAGTGAAACTGACACGTTTTTGTTCGTATAATACCGTAAGTCGAGTTTCCGGGATAATCGTGGGCACCCATACATACTCCATAGGAGGATAATACTCTGAGTACGAGTATTACCTTTGAATCGAGGTCTTAATTTTAAAAGAGGTCCAGCAGCTTACAAAAAGCCTTCAGTAGATAGACTAGGACAGTTCTGGACCAATTTCCCATAAGGACTTACCTCATGGGAAAACCCATTGAGGCCGAACCATTCCCTTAAATTTCGAAGCCAGGAATTCCTTCTTCTTCCTATACTTCTCTTCCCCCCTTATCATTCCTTCCATCTTTTTCATGGTCTTGCAACTTGGTGTGGCAGCGTACAAAAGACCATAAATCAAAGTGTGTTCTTTTATCTGATCTGTACTGACACGTTTTTTTTTATAGTAATATTAACGACGCACGTCTATTTTTAACCCGTCTACTATCGTCCACGTCATCAACAATAACACCACTCGAGCACTGAATCATCGGAAAACGGGCCATAATCATCGCAGCCCGAAATCCTGCCTCGCCCGCCGCGTTGGCTGGCAATTTGTGCAGATACGCGCGTCCGCCGTGATTTAACCGGCGTTATTAATGGTCCCGTAACTCATTCGCCCCCGCTTTGAATGGGCCCTCGTATGTGCGACAACGGCGCGGAATTCGCAGTGCCTTTTAATCGTCCTGCCGGCCGCCCTGCACCCGCGCCGAACTGCAGGAATGCATATTAAGATTTGTGATTTACGAGCCCCGACTGTGGGGAATTAAAGTCGGATTAATGGACGCAGGCGTCTGGCAGGTTCGGCTGTGCGATGACCCACTTTCGCGACGGCAATAATTGTAAAAGGACGGCCACTGCAGAAGCTGACAGAGATTAAAGATTAGTATTGACAACGGGTAGCTGGGCAGAGAAAAACGCCCCCCTTTTCACGAAAATCTGGGAACAGAAAAACGCCCCCCTTTTCGCGAAAATCTGGGAACAGAAAAACGCCCCCCTTTTCACGAAAATCTGGGAACAGAAAAAAAAAGAGTTAACTAGAGGATATTCATAGCCTGGGGTGCTATCGTGTGCAGGAAGGTAAAACTGTGCCCCAGATTAATCCAATTACCGATTTAGATTTAAATTGTGTTCAAAATCCAGAACTAGCTAAGGCAGCTGATACAAACAGCAGGACAGCATAGATAGACAACCAGGACAGTTGACACAAACAGCAGGACAGCTGGGATAGCTGAGACAAACAGCAGGACAGGTAAGACAGCCGAGACAAATAGCAGGACAGCTTAGAAAGACAGTGCTAGGACAACTTATATAAACTGCTGGGACAGTTGAGATAATAGCATGACAACTTAGATAGATAGCTAGGACAGCTTAGATAGACTACTAAGACAGCTTAAATAGACAACCAGGACAGCTTAGATATACAGCTAACACAGCTGTGACTAACATCAGGACAGCTTAGATAGACAGCTGGGACAACTTAGATAAACAGCTAGGACAACTTAAAAAGACAGCTAGGACTGCTTAAATATACAGCTAGGACAGCTTAGATATATAGCTAGGACAGCTGAGACAAACTGCAGGACAGCTTAGACAGACAGTGCTAGGACAACTTATATAGACTGCTAGAACAGTTGAGCCAAACAGCAGCACAACTTAAATAGACAGATAGGCCATCTTAGATAGACAACTAGGACAGCTCAAATAGACAGCTTGGACAGTTTAGCTATACACCTAGGACAGCTGAGACAAACAGCAGGACAGCTTAGATAGATAATCCTAGGACAACTTATATAGACTGCTAGGACAGTTAAGACAAACAGCAGGACAACTTAGGTAGACAGCTAGGACAGCTTAGGTAGACAACTAGTACAGCTTTGATGGACAACTAGGACAGCTTAAATAGACAGCTAGGGTAGCTGTCCTAGCTGTCTATTTTGAAATAAACAGCAGGACAGCTTAGATAGACAGTGCTAGGACAACTTATATAGACTGCTAGGACAGTTAAGACAACAGCAGGACAACTTCGATAGAACTTCTAACTTTTATCTAAGGAAGGAGAAGTATTGGACGTCGATGTACATCTTGGCTACGAAATTTGAGAGAGTGGTTCCACTTATATAGACTGCTAGGACAGCTGAGACAAACAGCAGGACAGCTTTTGATAGACAGTGCTAGGACAACTTAAAAAGACTGCTAGGACAGTTGAAACAACAGCTTGAATAGACAGCTAGGACAGTTTAGATATACAGTTAGGACAGCTGAACAATCATAGTTTTACCTACTAGTAGGCTATTCAAAATTCGATATTTAAGCTTATATTAAATATATAATAAGAGATAATATAGAATAAGAGTGAATAAGACGACACTAATAAACCAGAAGCCTTCGAGATGTGGGTTTATCGCAGGATTATTGGGGTGTCATGGTTCGGCAAAATTACTAATGCTGAGAACCTCAGAAGAATGGATAAACAACGAGGAATCTTAATAACCATCAAAAGACGGAAATATGAGTACTTGGGCCGCGTAATGAGAGGTCAGAAATACCAACTACTGCAGTCGATCATACAGGGAAAGATCCAAGGATCTTTGGACCCTTGGATCCCTTGGATCCCTAATCCCTTGGATCCCTTGGATACTATCCAAGGAAGGAGAAGTACTGGACGTCGATGTACATCTTGGCTACGAAATTTGAGAGAGTGTTTCCAGTGCACATCTAGCGAATTGTTCAGAGCAGCCTAAGCAGGACAGCTTAGACAGACACTTAGGACAGTTGCGACATACGAGGGCAGATTGATAAGTTCTTGCGTTACGCAGGAAACACATATTTTCTCAAGAAATTTTTGATGTTTTTGTCAACTTAGACCCCTTTCAGGTGGATACACTTGGCCCAACGATATTCCGACTTTTTCAACCCCTCCAAAAATAGGATTTCACAAACTCTTTGAAATTGGCTTTAGTTGACGTCAATGACGTCCTCGTTCCAGGCGAGTAGACACTTAAAACAGCTGAGACAAATAACAGGACAGGTTAGATAGACACCCAGGACAGTTGCGACATACGAGGGCAGATTGATAAGTACCCGTGTTACGCAGGAAACACATATTTTCTCAAGAAAATTTTGACGTTTTGTCAACTTAGTCCCCTTTCAGGTGGATACACTTGGCTTAACGATATTTCGACTTTTTCAACCCCTCCAAAAATAGGATTTCACAACCTCTTTGAAATTGGCTTTAGTTGACGTCCATGACGTCCTCGTTCCAGGCGAATCTCTTACTGCCTAGCCATTTTTTTAATGTCAGGCCTCTTTAAAGCTCATCATCAAATCAGCCCAATAATTGAGAAAACTACTGCCCTGCGATCGTTCTTCCCTTCTCTAAATAGTTGATGAAGATGATGATTCTTGAATCTAAGAAAACCTTCCTGGTACCTTTCCGGCCGATGGAACCTCTTTGCCTTTTTTGTGTTTCCAACCAAAGGTGCTTCCTTTGGATCATTTCATCTGTACTCTCCTCAATTGGGGCTTCATCTAAGACAGAATATTTGACTTTGTCATCGTACTGTTTTGACTGTTCCTTAATTTCTTGCGCATAATGATGGACCCTTGTTTTATTCACAGTCACGAATTTGCAAAGAAACTCCTTCTGATTGCGCAAAACAGGTACAAACACTGCTTCGAAATGATCATTGGATTCCACTTGTTATCCACAGTGAGCATCTTACCGACAGCAGTATCATGTCCAAATGTTCATATAGGATATTCTGCACAGGTTCAGATGAGATACCTACGATGATCTCAATAGCCTCTATAATCTTTACTCGTTAAATCTGCCAATACTATATCATGGATTTTGGGGATCATTTCATCTGTAGTCACCTCAATTGGGTCTTTATCTAAGACATATGTACGACCAAGCTTAAATTAATTAACCCAATATTTGGTTGTTGTCATCGAAGGTGAAAAGTCCTCATAAACGGCTTCCAACTTTTCTTTGATTTCCAAACACATCTTCCCATCCTAAAACAAGAATCTAATCACCGATCGGTACTGCAATTTTTCCATATTTACGAAAAACTTAAACTTGCTCACTTTCGATAGCTACTGAAACAAAACTACAAAATGAAATTATCTAAAATTTTGATAGTCGTTGTTTGAAAGATTACACTTTAAAATGTCACATAGATTTGACGTCAGTGGAGTCATCTGACTTCAAACACGAGTTCTTATCAATCTCCCCTTGTATAGCAGGACAGCTTAGATAGACAGCTAGGACAGTTATAGATAGACAGCTAGAATAGCTGAGACTAACAGCAGTGCTTCAGACAGTACTGTAGACAGACCGTCAGAGATCTGGACAGAGAGCAAGCACTGGTAGAATGATTTCGAAATCGATAATTGAATCAATTGAGTTAGTTGGAAGGAACATCGTTTGTCTTTGAGCTATCCTAGCTATAGATCTAGCTCTTTGGCTGTATGTCTTAGCTGTCCTGGCAGTCTGTCTGAGCTGTCTTAGGTGCTGTCATAACTAGAATAATTTTAATCGAAATCGAGATAATTGAATCAATTGAGTTAGAAGGAACATCATTTGTCTTTGAGCTATCCTAGCTATAGATCTAGCTCTTTGACTGAATGTCTAAGCTGACCTATCTATCTGCCTAAACTGTCCTCGATTTTAATTGAAATGGCCAATTCGATTAATTTGGTGCTGAACTATCATTGTTTTACCTACTAGGGGGCTATTAAAATTTTCAAATTTAAGTTTGTACTAAATATATGAGCCGCTGATTTCGCTGATGGCATTTTTTTTAAATCGAGAAAAAATATAAATAAATATGCAAGGGACAATATTCCTTGCATATTTCTGGACTTATCTGTATTAAAACAAATGGACTTGCCCCACTTTCAAAATGGTTCATATGTCGATGTTACATTTTAACTGAGTATGTATTAACTAGCATGATTTACTCACTGGTGAATCGAAGTCCTGCACAACGTCCTGGATGAAAAACCTGCGTTAATGGTTTGGAAAAACTTCAGTCGAACTTTTCCGAGCAGCTACTAACAAGATTCTGATCATAAATATGCTAGACAATATTAGAGTCAACGATTGTTCACGGTCATGAGACAACAAGAAGAAGAAGAATTTAAGTCAGGACTCATTTAAAATTGATACGAAATTATCTCAGATTTTAGTTGGTTTGGAACGAAACGAAGGCAATTTACTCACTGGACGTTCAAAAGTTTGCCCTCGCCAACAGGTACAGCTACGGACTCTAAGAATGACGCATCCGTCCGTCTGACCAGTCTTCTATTCTTGTATCTGAGCAGTCTTCTATCCTTGTATCTGAGCAGTCTTCTGTCCTTGTCTACCGTGCTCCTACCTTGCGGGATCAGACAATAATGCTCGAACGGATGGATGTGTCATTCTTAGAGTCCGTGGCTATACATAGCTACCCCAGCAACATCCGAACCGCGTACGTGCATTTCTGCGTGTACACTTAGCCCACCGGAAACTATCGGTCTTCCGGCCTGTTCCGCTTCCGTTTCGCGACCCTGGACTCGGACCGATCGATCCCCCGCCCCCAGAGCCCCGCAGCCGGCGACCCCATTAATTCCGCCGCCGCCCCCGGAAAAATAACAGGGTGGCCTGGGGGTGTAATCAGATTTGCGTCGCCGGGGGCGGCGTCGCCGTTGTTTTCGGCGGGCATTTGTTTACGGTTCGGTTCGATCGAAGAGGGCGGCGATTGCCCGGCCACCCCCAACCGGGCACCAATTTCAGATATTGATGTGCGTCAGATTCGGACTTGAGTGTGAGTTTGATGTGTTCTTGTGATGGACAATTATTAATGCTACGACAAATTTGAGCACAATTCAATATGAGTTGAGGGAGTAGTGTTACTAGAGGGTCTTACATTCGGCCATCAACATATCATAAGATCTGCGGTAATCACCAATGATTGTGGCATCTTCAGCAATAACAACCAGAGGGTATTTCATTCGGCCAACAACGTATCATCGGACCTACCGAATTCGCCAATAACGATGGGATCTACATCAATTAAAATTACGTGAAGCCTTTTTTTTAAACCCCCCCACTCTCCGACACCGAGAGCCCGGCCCTCGTCGCTGCTTCGAAGGGACCCTCCACTCGCTCCGCGACCTAACGCGCTGATAGCCCTTCAGGCACGTCACAGGGTCTTACATTCGGCCATCAGCATTACCACATGGCCTACGGCATCCACCAATCTCTGTAGCATCTTCGGCAAAAACCAGAAGGTCTTACATTCATCTATCGAATTGATTTTTATCCAATCGACCTGATTGACTGTAATAATTTGACTCCAAGGAAAAACGTACCAAGGTTTTCCTGAAGCCTTGGTTCCCCGCGGTGTTCATTTAACGTAGGTTAAGACAGCATCTCAACTATCCACCCCAATTTGAAAATTACGCAGTCGAGCTGGGGAAGAGCCAAGGAAGCCCCGGGCCCGGCTCGCTTACGACACAATCCCCGACTTCCGGTGGCTCTAGAGGGCATAAAACCGGGAAGTACCCAACCGTGTCGTGCGTAATTAAATTTCCTGGTTCGCACGAGATTTCAGAAATTACATCCGGTTTGCGCATTTTTTTTTCATTACGTCTGTGAATGTGTCGGTTTATAACGCGAGCGCTAAACTTCATGCAAAGCCCGAACCTACGAGCGGTGTCAGTGCTGATACTTATTTTGCTGACGTGATTCAGACCGAAGAGCGACGTGCAAGCTCAGAGTTTCCCAGACCACAGAGCGACGTGGAAACTCCAAGTTATTCACCGAATTTCCACTGCCGGCGCATTTATGTGCACAGTCTCGCAATATATTATGTTGCGATGATTACCCAATAACGCGCAAAGTTTAAAACAACATCACGCTTACAGTTGCCACAGTAATCAATTAAACTAATGATTATTTAGTAATTAAATGGAACGACTGCAAAGCCTGCTTTTAAACTGAAATAACAAAATTGTAATTAAAACAACGAATTATTTATTCATTAAAACAACGTTAGTTATTATTATATAATCTAATATTACAGTTTATCTTTAATTTTTTTTAATGAAAAAATAATTATTAAATCGAATAATTATTTATTCATTAAAAAAAACATTAGTTATTATAATATACTCCTAATATAATAACTTTGTTGAAATAATAATAATTTTTTATTCATTAAATCGAGCTTACTGAGTGCTCGAGTTACAAAGTCCGTGTGTGGATTTATTCAAAAAGAAAGTCTAAAATGAAAATTCGATTATGTTTGTTTGCGTGTTGCCCCTTGCGAGGATACGGCGAATGAAGAGATCTGCACGTTTTTAAAGGGCGGATTAGGGGAACAAGCGGGATGTGGATTATAAAATGTGTCGCTCGCGCGATCGCGCAAAATTGATTAAGTCGTGCACTCTGCTGCGAGCAACCGCCCCTTGCGAGAGCTCACGGGGAAATTATTAAATTTCCATCGGAACTATTAAATTTTCATAATGGAAATTGATACGACACAGTCTCGAGCGGAGAGTGGCTTAACAAGGCAATTACATATTCATTACTTAACGTCGCGCACGAATGCAGGGTTCGACTGAATGCAGACTCCAGCTGTATCGCGAATGAACCAATAGTTTAATAATAACACAAAGCAGTTATTAAACATAAATCATAATTATATTTTTTTAACCAATTGCCTTCTCTATTGTGCGCAAATACTGAAAACTACAAACTCACGTTTTGGAAAATCGAAGCCCGAAATGGCTAGTCTTGGAAAATCGAGGTTTGAAAAATTAGGACTTGGAAAATCGAAGCTCAAAAAGGCTAGTCTTGGAAAATCGAGGTTTTAAAAATCAGGACTTGGAAAATCGAAGCTCAAACTGGCTAGTCTTGGAAAATCGAGGTTTGAAAAATCAGGACTTGGAAAATCGAAGCCCAAATAGGCTAGTCTTGGAAAATCGACGTTTGAAAAATCAGGACATGGAAAATCGAAGCCCAAAAAGGCTAGTCTTGGAAAATCTAGGTTTGAAAAATCAGGACTCTGTAAATCGAAGTTCAAAATGGCTAGTCTTAGAAAATCAACGTTTGAAAACTCAGGACTTGGAAAATCGAAACTCAAAAAGGCTAGTCTTGAAAAATCGAGGTTTGAAAAATCAGGACTCTGAAAATAGAAGCTCAAAATGGCTAGTCTTGGAAAATCAAGGTTTGAAAAATCAGGACTTGGAAAATCGAAGCCCAAAAAGGCTAGTCTTGGAGAATCGAGGTTTGAAAAATCAGGACTCTGAAATTTGAAGCTCAAAATGGCTAGCCTTGGAAAATCGACGTTCAATAAATCAGGACTTTGAAATTCGAAGCCCAAACAGGCTAGTCTTGGAAAATCGAGTTTTGAAAAATTAGGACTCTGAAAATCGAAGCTCAAAATGGCTAGTCTTGAAATATCGACGCTTAAAAAATCAGGACTTGGAAAATCGAAGCCCAAAATGACTAGTATTGTAAATTCGAGGTTTGAAAAATCCAGACAGAAGAGACAAGAGAGCTGGAACTTCAAGGCTTGAAATGTAGAAACTTGGAAAATTTAGGCTTGGAAAATGCGTCGTGACTTAAAAAAATGAGAATTTGAATGTCCAACTTGGAAAATCTGGGCTGGCACAATTTACACATGGAAAATCGAGGTTTGAACAATTTAGTCTTGGAAAATCGAGGCATAGACAATCGAAATTTTACTTTCCAGATTTGGATAAACGAGGCATGAAACGTCCGGGCTTCAAACATCGAATTTCGATATGACAGGTTTTGGAAAATCGAGGTTTGAAAAATCCAGACAGAAGATTCAAGAGAGTTGCAAATTCAGGGGTTGGATTGCGGAAACTTGAAAAATTTTGGCTTGGGAAATAAGGACTTGAATTATCGAGACTTCGAATATTTAGAATTCAAATGTCTAGACTTGAAAAATCGAGGTTTGCACATTTGAAATGTGGAAAATCGAGATTTGAAGGATTTAATCTTAGAAAATCGTGTCTTAAACAAATGAAATTTGACTTGACAACTTGAAATTTAAAAACTTAGGATTTCGATAACCGAGACATGAACAATCTGAACTTGGAAAATCGAAGTTCAAAATAGCCAGTTTTGGAAAATCGAGGTATAAAAACTCCGGACAGAAGACTCCAGAGAGCTGGAAATTAGGAGCCTAAAATACGAAAACTTGGAAAATTTAGGCTTGGAAATTAGAGACTTGAAATATTGAGACTTCGAATATTCAGAATCAAAATGTCTAGACTTGGAAAACTGTGATTTGAACAGCTTAATCCCGGATAATCGAAGATTAACTATCAATATTTGACGTGATAACTAGATATTAAAAATTCAGGTTTCGATAATCGAGGCATGAAAAATCCGGAAAAATCGAAGCTCGAAATGGCCAATCTTGCAAAATCGAGGTTTGAAAAATCCAGACAAGAGATTCAAGGGAGTTGGAAATTCAGGGCTTGAAATATCTTGGAAAATTTAGGCTCAGGAAAAAAGATTTAAAACGTCGAGGCTTCGAATATTTAGAATTGAAACGTCTAGACTTGGAAAATCTAGCTTGCATAATTTAAATATGGAAAACCGAAGTTTAAACAACTTAACCTAGGAATATTGTAACATAATCAATCGAAATTTTCGAGAGATTTGAAAACTCAGGATTTCGATAATCGAGTCATGAAAAATCCGGACTTGGAAAATCTAAGTTCAAAATAGTAAGTTTTGGAAAACTTCGGACAGAAAATTCCAGATAGTTGAAAATTAGAGGCTTAAAAACTTGGAAAATTTGGGCTTGAAAAATGCAGACTTATTCTGAATTTCAATGTCTACACTTGGGAAATGACGATGAAATTGAAATATCTTGGAAAATTTAGGCTCAGGATAAAAACTGAAACGTCGAGGCTTCGAATATTTACAATTTAAATATCTAGACGTGGAAAATCGAGGCTTGCACAATTTAAATATGGAAAATCGAGGTTTGAACAACTTAATCTTGGAATATTGAAGCATAAACAGGACTTTTTAAATAGCTAGTTTTCACGTCAAAGCTCAATTGTTCATCTCAGATTTTTCAGAACTAAGATGTCCAAATCACAATTTTTCAAAGTAGACATTTAAATTCTTGGTTATTTCAAGTCTGCATTTTCCAAGCCTACATTTTTCTTATTTTAAGCCTCTCATTTCCAGCTGTCTGGAATTTTTTGTCCGCATTTTTCAAACCTCGATTTTCCAAGACTGGTCTTTCGAGCTTCGATTTTTCCGGATTTTTCATGGATCGATTATCGAAACTTGAGTTTCAAAATCTTTAGTTTTCAATACAAAGTTCTGTTAGTTTATTCCTCTATTTTTCAAGATTAAATTGTTCAAACCACGATTTTCCAAGTTTAGACATTTAAATTCTAAATATTCGTAGTCTCGATGTTTCAAGTTTTTATTTAGCAGACTCAAAAATTAAAACCTCGATTTTCTATGTGTAATTTGTGCCAGCCCCGATTTTCCAAACCTGAACATTCAAATTATCAATTTTTGAAGTCACCATGTTTCAACCCTGCATCTTCCAAGCCTAAATTGTCAATTTTCGAGGTCTCAAGTTTCAATACTTCATCGCCCAAGCCGAAATTTTCTAGATTTCCGTATTTCAGGCCTCGAATTTCCATGAGAGCTGGAAACTCGAGGCTTGAAATACGGAAATTTGGAAAATGTCGGCTTGGAAAATAAAGTATTGAAACTTTGAGACCACGAAAATTGACAATTTTTATATCCAGTTTTGAAGCTTATGAATTGTAATTAATTTTTAATTGTAAATCCTAAGCTTCAAAACTCGACATCAAAATTGTCAATTTTCGAGGTCTCAAAGTTTCGATACTTCATTTCCAAGCCAAAATTTCCAAATTTCTGTATTTCAACAACAATAATTACCTATGAATTTTAGTGTTCGATCTATACACTCAAATGAGTGATGAAATTTGGCCAGTACCCGAATGATTGCTGAGTTCAAGTATTGCACTATACAAAGTTTTTTTTTTGTGGGGTCTTGGAGTCCCGCCTCCAAGCCATTGGGCTTGGCTACGAGCTCCCAACCCTGACATAAGGTACGAGCCTACGGCCAGTTCAATGGTAAATATCTTACTTGTAGTAAGATTATGCAGACTGTGATTAGCTGTAGCAGCAAAAAATGAGTGTTTTGAACCCACGATACCTACAACCATTTCCGAGGTAATTCTTGGTAGATATATTCATATTCATGGTAGAGGTAATGTAGTAGATTGTTTTGGTTGTGGTTAGCCGTAGAAGCAGAAAATAATCTTTTTAAACCCAATAATAAATTCCTTCAAAATTTTCATGCCTTTGCTCGTTTCCCCCAGGTAAATTTCTTACTTAGATTATACATATTACGTATATATACGTAGGTATATTTATTCATGTAGATTATAGACTAGAATTGACCATAGCAGCCAAAATTTTCCGATATCATCCAATAAACCAATCGCTCCCAAATTACTGTGCAAATGTATCGTTTGCAAATTTTATTGAAACCACTGGCCATCGTTGAATCAAACCCAAACAAGCCCCAGTGCCATCCGCCATTGATCATTTCCAATTAATGGCGATTAAATTACGCTAACGGCGGCTGTTAATTTGATCAATTAGTGCCCCTCTATTTGCCCGTTGCAATCACACATCGACTCGTCACGCTGAATTCGCTCGCCGTGCAGCTGCAATTGCGAAAGTTCTCAAACAAAACAGACATCGAGCACAGGAATCGCACTGAATGGGCTCTTTGTCTAACCAGGACAATCAACAATTAAATTAAGCCATGGCCGAGAATCGATGACGAGATATGTTTGGAAGTTGTACGAAATTCTTAGATTTTAGCTGATTGGGCAGAAGATTATAAACTGTAATTGACAGAAGATTCAAGAGAGTTGGAAATTCAGGGCTTTCTTGGAAAATTTAGGCTTGTAAAGTAAAGTCTTGAAACATCGAGACTTCGAGTATTTAGAATTCAAATGTCTAGACTTGGAAAATCGAGGTTTGCATGGGCTCTTTGTGGAACCAGGACAATCAACAATTAAATTAAGCCATGGCCGAGAATCGATGACGAGATATGTTTGAAAGTTGTACGAAATTCTTAGATTTTGGATTGGGCAGAAGATTATAAACTGTAATTGACAGAAAATTCAAGAGAGTTGGAAATTCAGGGCTCTCTTGGAAAATTTCGGCTTGCAAAGCAAAGTCTTGAAACATCGAGACTTCGAGTATTTAGAATTCAGATGTCTAGACTTGGAAAATCGAGGTTTGCATGGGCTCTTTGTGGAACCACGACAATCAACAATTAAATTAAGCCATGGCCGAGAATTGATGACGAGATATGTTTGAAAGTTGTGCGAAATTCTTAGATTTTAGCTGATTGGGCAGAAGATTGTAGACTGTAATTGACCGTGGCAGCCAAAATTGGCCGATTTTATCCAATAAACCAATCACTCCCAAATTAGTGTGCAAATCTATAATTGCAAATTTGATTGAAACCACTGGCCAAGGTATAAAATTAGGAAAGTTTACTCAGCACTACTGGCGTGCTCGCTGGCGTGCGAGAAACAATATTACTATGCAGGAGTAATATTTAATAATATTTATAATTGGAAGGACTTAGCGGGGGAGCATCTCCCCTTCCCCCGCCAGTTGTTCTCTTGCCAACTGGATTCCTAGCAATCATGGCTTCGACCATTATTCTCTACTACCATTGTATTTCACCTTCATGTGCAAAGCAGTGACATACACCTCTTACTCTCTCTCTTATTGCAATTACTAGGACGAACCTCTATTATTGCAATTACTAGGACAAACCTCTCTTATTGCAATTACTATTACAGATCTCTCTTATTGCAATTACTAGGACGAACCTCTCTTATTGCAATTTCCAGGACGAACCTCTCTTATTAAAATTACTACGACAAACCTCTCTTATTGCAATTACTAGGACGAACCTCTCTTATTTCATTTACTAGGACGAACCTCTACGACGAACCTCTCTTATTTCAATTACTAGGACGAACCTCTCTTATTGCAATTACTAGGACGAACCTCTCTTATTTCATTTACTAGGACGAACCTCTCGGACGAACCTCTCTTATTTCAATTACTAGGACGAACCCCTCTTATTGCAATTACTAGGACGAACCTCTGCTTTATGTGAGCCCCGCAGTTACGAAGAATCTACAGATCTTATGATAATGTTGATGGCCGAATGTAAGACCCTCTAGTTGTTACTAGTGGACTGTGATCATTGGCAATCGTCGATGTTGTTGCGATTATGCTTTGGTCGAGTTTAAGACCCTCGTGTGTCTGCGAAGATTGTAGGACCTTGTCGGTGGCGTCCTAGTTTTGCAGCATTTATTTGTTAATCAGTCTGGGAAATGGGAAATTTTCGAATTTTCGCTTCGTGGTTGGTTTTGTGCTGTGCGAGCGGCCCGGAAAAGTGTCCCGGGAGTCCCGGGGCAGTTTCCAGGCCCCGGCTCTGCGCAGTGGATAATTCAACTTCCCTGATAAATAATGATGGAAAACTGCTCGGCGACGGGGGAGACGGTCGGCACAATGCGCCGCCGAGAAAATCGAATCCGGCTTACTTTCACGGCTGTGGATTTCTTTCAGCCCCGCCGAAACGGTTATTTCCACCGATGAATAATGCCTCGGCGGACGTAAATGGGGGGCGCAGATAAATATTGCGGCTGCAGCTTCCGCGCGCGCGAATTTCATTTCCACCCCCGACTCGCCGCCGAGAATTCCAACCCGCTTTTCCAATCGGGAAATCCCCATCCGCCGCCCCCTCTTGGGGGGCGCAAGTGCGCCGTCCATTCACTTGATTGCAACGGATCCTTTTCATTAATGCATGGAATAACACGTCCGGGCCGAAGCGTTGCGGATAAATCTCGCGGAATCGCTTATAATTTCGGCGCTGAAAGCCGAGGCGCCCCCATCAAAGGGGCTTTTACGCGCGCAAATATCCCGACCTAAGTGAATAAAACTCTCCCTTTTCTCGGGGCCGGGGCATTCTTGCAGCGCCCGCGGGGCGAAACCACCCCCGCTCCATAAATCACGCGCGCGCCGCATCATCCTGAATATTAAAGGGCACACGGCGCGGATGATACAGGGACGCGGCGATAAATGATGTACGAGCCCCGGACGAGGGCACGTGCCAGTCTGCCCCCGCGTGACCCCCCGGCGACCTCAAATTTCTGCGTCGGATCCAGAGCGGGCCGCAGATATACACGCGCACCCTAACGAATCAATCGCGGGGGGTGGGGGGTGGCGTCACCCCCGCAGCCACCCCCGGCGGCCCTCATAAATAATAACAAACGGGTAATGGAAATTGATTAGGACATCAATTCGGCACGCCGAACTCCGTTCACTGACGGAGCTAATCACCGCTTGGCGGCCGATTTTTGAAAAATTAACTCCGCACCAAACTCACTTAATGATGATCGATGACAATGCCCCGACCGCCGTCTCATTGTCGCCATTTATTACCCCGTCATAAACGGGGGAGGCGTCGAGAATTCGGATCTCATTACCGTAAAACATCAAATGGAGGAGTAAAATTGGAGATTATACACACTACAAGAACAATGTTGCTTGATTTGTTCTATTTTTAACAGATCACTGTCTTAAATACTTCTATTACAGTTGTTTTTACCCTCTATGAATTTACTGTTTTAAAATTGTATAAAAGCAAACAAAATCCATAATGATTGACGATGGCCGAATGTAAGACACTCCAATAACTGTAAGACAATAACGATTCCTCAAGAGCCCACGTTCACGTGGTTGAATATATAACACAGTCAGGTTGTTGGTGATTTAATTACCGAAAAGTACATCGTCGATAACGACTGGCCAAGATACCGTGCTCATTGGCGATGGCCGAATGTAAGCCCTCCGGATATTGTCTATGTCTTTGGCGATTTCCAAATATAGGAGAACACTCAGGTTTTTGCCTCATACCTCTGTGTATATTCAATGCAAAAGTGTCTCTCACCTGTCTCACACATGTCTTACACGTGTTCATCCACGTTGCGCCTCCGCTGCCGGTGATTGTGGCTGGGTTCTTAGGAATTCGTACTGCTGGCAATCGCCGGGGACGCCGTCACTAATTTGCGGTCTTTAGAAAAACTCTGGCAGGGTGGTCGTCGCGCCTAGCCGAGAAACTGACTGGCTGAGTTGTTTCAGCCCCTACCCAAAAAAACGCCTGTAAAGCACATGGCCTTATTAATAATGGCCGGACACGTGTCTTTACAAAAATGATGTTGGTTCTAATCACTTACTCTGATGTTTGAGCGTGTATAGCCGATTATTGCTGCTGTCCCTCGCCTTGTGCCGGTGTCGTCAATCCCTCATAGGGCGGTTATTGGAGGACACATTTTAAATCCCGGAAACCGGTTGGCGATAAGCCCAAAGAAAACCGTGTACCTCCCGACACTTTTATACTCGATGAGAGTTGGCTACCTTGTGCCTTCATTCCAGCGCCTCGTGGCCAAATCACAATTCGGCCACGAGGCGCTGGAATGAAGGCAGAAGGTAGCCAACTCTCATCGAGTATAAAAGTGTCGGGATGTACACGGTTTTCTTTGGGCTTATACGCAGACCGGAAACGCGTCGACGTTAAAAAAACGTGTGCGTAGCGGTTGCCTACGTTGACGGTCCGTGAGCGCAATTAAAAATTAAGACAGAATTCGTCGGAGTCAAAACCGACCCATTACACTGTGAAACACCTGTGAAACACGTGTCAGAACTGGCTCATAATATAGCGAAAACAAACTTTTCATAACTTCTGGACCGCTACATAAAACAAACACTTTCTTAAACTAATTGGGCAATTTTTAAGCGGCAGTAAGTTACGACAATAACAAAATCATCGCCTTATATCAACTTATGCTTGAGGCTTGCAAGGAACAAACACTAGAGAAATCGTTAAAAAATTTGCGAGAGAACAAGCATACCGTTCCTGTATTCAAATACAGGGAGCTATATCTGAAATTGGAGAAGGGAGGAAAGATCCCACCGAGAAGGTAATTATTCTCTCTTTAAAGCTCTGATACTTTGGTTCTTCATATTTAATGACCCTAGATTATGATGATAATGATGAGATGATTAATGATGATTAAGATGACCCAGATTTTAAAATGATTGTAAAATGATGACATTGTAAAATCCACAATATTAACAAATTCCCTAAAATCTAATGTGTATTTATTCTCTAGACTTTTCATAGTACGTGTAAATCGTTATTTTGACGATTTTTTTGTACATGAGAATCAACCATTCCTCACAGCTCTATCTTTAAATAGAGTCCAGCGATCATCCGATAAATCAAGCCTTGTAAAGATTGTTGAACATGTATTTAATTACGAGATTGGGTAGTCTTTGCTGACTGTTAAGGTTGAAGTAAGGTTATGTATTCAATGATGTGCCTCTTCTTTTCGAAGAAACCGATGTGATGCCAAATTTAATTCAGCCAAAGAAATATTAGTATTTCAGTATGATTATGTGATCTATGATGGGACTGCTTTGATACATCTCTTACTGCCTAAAGGTGTTTTAAATTTTGCTGAATACACTACTAAAGTATTTCAATCGCACATCAAACATAACGCTGATAAGGTTGATATAATTTGGTATATATTCAAGAACAATATTTTGATCATCACACTAGAGAAATTCGTGGTGGAGTAAAATATTGACAGGTTGGTGATAATGTAGAACTTCATAAAAACTGGTCGGACTTTTTTAGGAACCCAGACAATAAAACAGACTTTCACATTCTATCAAATGAATGTACAACATTATCCATACTTCATCCAGTGGAAGCACAATACACATTTGACGATAGCATCATAATAAACTGTAGCCCCCAAAATCACTTCTATCACCTTGCAGTCACGCACTAGATTGCAAACGCCAAGGTTGAAAGAATATTTGCATAGGAACAGTACACATCATGGTGTAGTATTAGCTACAGCCTTTGTTCAGTTTGGTTCCAATAAGCAATCTATATAGATATTGTTTCGTGTTAACTTGATTTTGTTTAGTCTCCATTTGAAATTGATTGGTCTCAATTTGAACTTGATTGGTCTCAATTTGAACTTGATTGGTATCAATTTGAACTTGATTGGTCTCAATTTGAACTTGATTGGTCTCAATTTGAAATTGATTGGTCTCAATTTGAACTTGATTGGTCTCAATTTGAACTTGATTGGTCTCAATTTGAACTTGATTGGTCTCAATTTGAACTTGAAAAGGTATAGAATAATATGTGTTTCATCAAATTGAGCCAGAACTCTCTTAGCTTATCTACTATCGTCATTTAAGGAAATGTTAAAATGGCCTGGTTTCTACCGAATACGCGTCTCCAACAGGTTACCTGCACACCACGTCAGGCATGTCTCTTCGCCTGAAATAGGTGGACGGCAATCCATCATTAATATTAACACGATGCAGACAAGCTGGGCCCTTAACAAACTATTTCACGAAGTTTTCCGCGGATTACAATTCTCAGTACCGTTTACAACAACGTATTGCCTCAAAGTGGCGCCGCCGCCACATTCCGAATTTAATTTCACCTCAGTTTGCAGCCACCATAAATTTCCCGTCAGGCACAGGGCGCGTAAAACTTTCCACTCTTGCCGGTGCATTCTTCCGCGGAACTTTGCGGCGCCGAAACAAATTAACCGGAATTATCAATTCGACGTTAACGAAGACATAACGCCCCGCCCGAGGAGAGGTAAATCTCGATTTTTTCCCCGGGCCGCCCCCATTATGCCGTAAATACGATTCGCTCGAAACTAATTAGCGAGCGGGCGCGAAACTTTTAAATTCATTGTCTTCGGCGACTGCGAAGTCGGAACAAAAAGGCAGTTTTGGTCGGGGGGCAACGAGTTGGAAGAAGTTGGGGGGTAAATTCGGGGGAAATCGTGCATCACAGGTTGGCTTGAACAAAATTATCCGCGCTTTTAAATGTACGCAAGCTCGTTAGTTTTATAAACCACCTAAGATTAACTATTGGCCCAGCATTTAAATTTAAGACCAAACCTCATTCAAATGAAGCCAATTGATTGATATACTAAATTTCTTACATCTGATGGATTTAATGTTCTTCTTTGGTCCTATTACTCCACCAGGGAGTGTAGGGCATCTTTCGATGTTTCTGTGACTGATGTACCAATAAAATGTCGTCACCATTTTACTGCCTTCCTCCTGCAATTTTTTTTTTTGAATTTATTTATTATAATAAATTTTAACAATATTAGATTTACATTGTCTATGTGTACATACTTTTTTGTGCATTCAACATGAAGGAAGCGCCTCTTCTTCGTCATGGATGTCTATCTGTCGAGGGTATTTCCAGGCTGGTGGTATGGGTGCTTCGCTGTTCCACCTGCCTTTGATGAATTAATGTTAGTTACAACGTTATTCCAGCCGACCGGCGTCCCTTCAATTAACAAGTGTATAGAAATTACATCGACATACATAAATAACTGGCGCAGTCGGTAGGATACTTTTATAATGGGATGTTACAAGTTATGAGATTTGTAACGTAATGTACATATTATTGTTATTGTATATGTTATGGTTGATTTATTGCAACTTTATTGCAACCTTGCATCAACAAGTTAATTAAAGCACCGTTACATTCGAAACCCGATTGAGGTAGTGAAGTAAATGCGTTTGTAATCTATGTTAACGGCAGGCTTAAATAGCCTGAGTGATGTGAGTGGCACTCAAAAATCTCCCATTTTCCTGCTAGACTTCGATTTCATGGTCCGGCGTAAACAGCGGGCGGATTATGCAAACGACGCTAATGCGCCGCGAAGTGAGCGAGGTCGCGACGTCGCCGTCGCGACGCCCTACGCGAAGTGGATGACTCTGCTCCCTCTCGCGAGCAGATATTGTCTGGCTCTGATAAGTTTTATTAAAGCTCTAGACGCGAGGAGAACGCAAGTTAATGAAGCCTCGCGTCGCAATTAAAGTGATTACATGCCGAGGGAGCGACAGGGGGTGGGTGGACGGCGGCGGCGGGAAGCGAGCGTCGCAAAGGCATGAATGCACCCCCATGAATGTACATATTTTGTCACCAAACACGGATCTATGGTAATGAGCACCTGTATGTGCTATTCATTAGCAGAGTTCCTCAATGATTTATTATTGAGATTGCCGTCGTTGCTGGATGAAAGTAATTGGCATGACTTTTTGTAGAGCTAACGTCTGATTAGTATAATAATATTTTTTGTGAATTTTTATTTTTACATTAATTTTCTGACTCCTATTTTATTGTTGGGTCTATGAATCAAACGGTACACTTTAGAGTAAATAATTGGAACATAAATTACCAAGTTTCAGGGCTGAAGGTAAATACACTAGACTTTCGAAGTATCCTACCGACTGCGCCACTTATTTATGTATGGCTGTTTATGTGTTTGCTATAT
This sequence comes from Othius punctulatus, assembly GCA_951805005.1. NCBI lineage: Eukaryota > Metazoa > Arthropoda > Insecta > Coleoptera > Staphylinidae > Othius > Othius punctulatus. The sequence continues at coordinate 84,155,884 of OX638142.1, read as the reverse complement.
ACGTGGGCGTGTTGAGGGTTGAGAATACAGACTATACAGTGCTGAGGGTTAACACACTAGACTTTCAAAGTATCCTACCGACTGCGCCAGTTATTTATGTATGTCTGTTTATGTGTTTGCTTCACTATACCTTCAACACGCCCACGTGTATAGAAAACGTGGGTGTGTTGAAGGTTTAGTGTATACACACTATACATGGCCGAGGGTTAACCCACTAGACGTTCAAGACGCATGTGGGTTAAGCACAGTAGTCCTGTACAAAATCTGTATTAAAACATATATTTTTTTATTGTTATGAAAGCTGGGACTAGACTTTCGAAGTATCCTACCGACTGCGCCAGTTATTTATGTACGTCTGTTTATGTGTTTTATATACACGTGGGCGTGTTGAGGGTATAGTGGATACACACTAGACATGCCCGAGGGTTAACCCACTAGACGTTCAAGACGCATGTGGGTTAAGCACAGCAGTCCTATACAAAATCTGTATTACAACATAAATTTTTTTATTGTTATGAAAGCTGGGACTAGACTTTCGAAGTATCCTACCGACTGCGCCAGTTATTTATGTACGTCTGTTTATGTGTTTTCTGTACACGTGGGCGTGTTGAAGGTATAGTGGATACACACTATACATGCCCGAGGGTTAACCCACTAGACGTTCAAGACGCATGTGGGTTAAGCACAGTAGTCCTGTGCAAAATCTGTATTAAAACATATATTTTTTCATTGTTATGAAACCTGGGACATTCCCGGAATCAAATTACGTTTCACGTGTGAATGAAAATTTTGCGATTGATTCCGCAGAGCGCGCGGTTGCGGCGCATGCATTATTCAACGTTTGCAGTGAAATAGCGGGGGGATAAATAAAAATATATATACGGCGAAATACCGATCGCGCCGTGATTACGCCTGCGGGGCTCGTAATTTTTGCGCACCTCCGCACGGATTTTCGGGGATGAACCGCCGACGATCCATCACAATTATCGCGACGTTTCCGCGTGATTTCGCACGTTCCGCGAGCGACCGCCGCATAAAACGGGACACCGCCGTGAATTAATTCGTCCTCGCGCGAAGTGGGACAGCATAGAAATCCCATGAAAAAAAAGTTTATATTAAAAGACTGGTTTTACTTTATTATAATATACAGATACAAGCTTTATAAAATAAAGTTACAATATTGGATTTGATATTGAAAATGTAGATGTCCTTGATACTTTATGAGAATATTTAGATCAGTTTTAACCTACAATAACCTCCAGAAAGCTTTTATAGGAATATTTTGGTTGTGACGTTCCTAAAAGGGCAACCCACCGGCTTAGGGTGTGGAGCAATCCAGAGTGACCGCTCCGCTTCGCGTAACTACGTTTATTTGGCCAAATCACCGCGCACGTCCGCAATGTAACCTACAATAACCTCCAGAAAGCATTTAAAGGAATATTTTGGTTGCGACGTTCCTAAAAGGGCAACGCACCGGCTTAGGGTGTGAAGCAATCCAGAGTGACTGCTCCGCTTCGCGTAAGTACGCTTATTTGGCCAAATCACCGCACACGTCCCGCAGGTAACCTACAATAACCTCCTGAACGCTTTTAAAGGAATATTTAGGTTGTGACGTTCCTAAAAGGGCAACGCACCGGCTTAAGGTGTGGAGCAATCCAGAGTGACCGCTCCGCTTCGCGTAACTACGCCTATTTGGCCAAATCAACGCACACGTCCCGCAGGTAATGTAGCGTACCCGGAAAACAGCCCTGGGGGCCTTTACCATGCGTAAGTATACATCATATAAAGCACTAGTACGTTCGTAAGCTTACCAGGTACCGCAAGACATTAACATAACATCAGAATTTAATAAGTTAAAGAAATCAAAATTGTTTTTATTAAAGTTTTCTGCCATGACAGCGCCTTCGTATACACTGCGATGCCGATCTGTATCGCACACCTGTCCGCGACACAAAAAACGTATCTATAGCCAACTAATACAACAACTAATTTGGAAAACTTAATGTAATGTAGTAATGTCTTTGTTACTTTATGATAACATTTAGATAGTTTTAATACTAAATGAGAGAGGTATCAAACGCCATCTCATTGCGCTTTGACTTTACTGAACTGATAAGACCCAACTAGGTCAAAACCGTTCTTCATTTGTCTGTATAGTGTGTGTCACATACAATTTCGTCTCGGGTACCAACTTTGCTTAAACCACACCAAACACCATTTCATTACGCTTTGACTTTACTGAACTGATAAGACCCAACTAGGTCAAAACCGTTCTTCATTTGTTTTTATAGTGTGTGTCACATACAATTTCGCCTCGGGTACCAACTTTGCTTAAACCACACCAAACGCAATTTCAGTACGCTTTGACTGACTTTACTGAACTGATAAGACCTAACTAGGTCAAAACCGTTTTTCATTTGTTTGTATGTGTCACATACAATTTCGCCCCGGGTACCAGCCTTGCTTAAACCGCCACTGGGGGGAACTCTTGAACATTTATACATTGGCGTTCGCTTTTAATCCATCATTATGTGCGAGAATCCGGAAGGGTTCCTGGTCATTCTTCACTCTTCTGCTGGGAAATTTCCGAGTGAATCGATTGACGGGGGGCGAAGCTCGAGCCGCCCCAGGGACGGCGGATATATCGGACGTGACCGGAGGCGGCGCGGCCGCCCCCCACATATTCATGATATGGAATTCCAATTTAGTTGCGGATTTTCCGACGCCGGCCCCGGAAACCTGATTACCCCGGCGGCGAGGCCCGGGAAACGTCCGGCGTCCGGCTTTTCCGAGCGCCGTGTGTGCAGACTTTCCCGACGCCAGAGCAGAAATCAAAGTTTCGATTCGATTATGTCGCAGTAAAAGTTTGAGTTATTAGGGACTTTTTTACAGTTGGAGGAGATAGTGTCTTCAAATCCGTGGCTTTCAAGAACCTATGCCCCTTTCTCGACTTCAGACGTACCGACAAAGACATGCAATGAACACCAGAAATTGTGGTCGTGTACAAAAAGTTCGCTTAATAACGATATTAATTCAATAAAATCATAAAGTTTAGTAGATAAGATACACCAGTTCTGGCTCATTTTCCCATAAGGATTTACAGAGGGGGTCAACATTTACTTTTTAGCGTCTAGCTCTAGAGAGGCGATGGGTACATATGGGTCCGATATGGTAATTAAAAAATATATAAGTGATTTCTTTAGTCGGTCGAGTACCGAAATTTGCGTAAAAGATGCTAATAACGATATTATTTCAAAAAAATCAAAAAGTTTAGTAGATAAGGTACACCGGTTCTGCCTCATTTTCTCATAAGGATTTACATAGGGGTCAAAATTTACTTTTTAGCGACTAGCTCTCGAAAGGCGATGGGTACATATGGGTCCGATGTGGTAATTAAAAAAATATATAAGTGATTTCTATATGGGTGCCACTCCCGACATTAAAATACAGATGTGAACAAAAAACAATTGCTCACCGCTTTGAAAAATGCCCAACCATCTGGCAAGTTCACTACAATAAACATATTATTATTACCGCCCTTGTAGTAGCTTTCCTATTATTAAAACTAGGTAAAAATAATCGTGGCTAAACAATGATAGGCACAAAGATTTTACGACCTTTTATAATGATTTATGACTACATTTAAATATTACAGAGATATTGTTTTTCAATTCACCAATTTTTCTGAAGAGTCTATTTCTAAAGATTACACAAAAAAATAATATAATTACAGCAGATATTTTAACGAATTGGATGTGTGAGTGGTTACCACTTGGTGAAACATATTAGTATAGGAATAATAAAACACTTGCTTGACGTTTCACAGTATATATGAACAATTGATGTTTGACAATACATCTTTACTAATTTGCGTTAGTTGTTAATTTTATTTCAATGCGTTTATTATTACCATGTCATTTAGCACTGTTTATATATACAGGGTCCGTCATTTCACCTCCCGTCTTCAATAGCTCAGTTACTAATTGAGTTAGGATTTTAATATTATGCAGACTTCAGTTGATTTCTAAGGTGTATTTCATTAAAATATTTTTTATTGTACAGGGTGTCCCAAAAAAGTGTGACGTCATTGTGACGTATATTTTTAGATTGTATGGTATATTTTTTCTTACTTATTTGGGTGCCTCTTATAGATGCCTACATACCCACAAAATTTGATTGAAATCGGTTTAGTGACATTAGCACAAAAAAATAAAAACTGAAAAAAATCAGTTTTGAACCATTGGTTAAGAAAATCAATAAGGGATAAAAATAGTGCCTTGTTAATAAAACCATACAAGGTACTCATTAAATAAGGTCTGACAGTTGCGTTATTCAAGTTTTATTGATATGCATTATACAGAGTGTCTAAAATTTAGGGTCAAACTTTTCAAACTTTAAAGCACTTTATTTTTCTTATTTTAAATTGGAACCCCAGTATATTTTTATGTCAATTGAACGAGATTTTTGAAAAATATTTGATTGATTTCACGGGAAATTCTAAAGATTTCGCCAATATTTCCACAGATTTATAAGTATTTCACAAACAATTAATATAATTTGACAAGATTGGTTAAATATTTCACAAGAATAAGTAACTAATCTTGATAAATAGTATTTACAAAGATTTCACAAAAAAAATATATATTTTCACTACATTTTTTTTAAGATTTCACGAGAATTTTTACTATTTTTAAATACTTCACAAAAAAAATATTGAAATATTACTAGAATTTTAATGGTTAATAGATTTTACAAAAAATGGAATACAATATTGAAAGAATTCACCATATTTTTTAATGATTGAAAAATACCCACATTTTTAAAGATTTTAAGGTATCTTTTTTTAAATTAAATATAAATTTCGAAAAAACGAGATTTTTGAAAAAATACTGGATTGATTTCACGAGAAATTCTAAAGATTTCGCCAAGATTTCCACAGATTTAAAAGTATTTCACAAAAAATTAATATAATTTTACAAGATTTGTTAAATATTTCACAAGAATAAATAACTAATCTTTATAAATAGTATTTATAAAGATTTCACAAAAAGATATTATAATTTCACTAGATTTTTTTAAAAAATTCACGACAATTATTACTATTTTTAAATACTTCACAAATAAATATTGTAATATTACTAGAATTTTAATGGTTAATAATAGGTTAATAAAGAATTATTGTTCTTTCGGACTTCACCTAAATTTGAAACATTAATTCTTCAAAAATGCTCCTAATTCATTAAAAATTGTCATACAATCTTCAATCTTTCAAAATCATATTCAAATTTCAGTAATGTCTTTACAAATTTCAGGATTCTTTACAAATTCCTTGTGAAATTATTAAAATATCTAGTGAAACGCATTTTTGTGTATTCTTTACAAATAGTTATAAATCCAAAAAGTACTGGTGCATGAAAACATCTCAGACATTTTGAAAAATTGTCATAAATCAGTATAAATTCACGTAAAATCTTAAAAATGCTCGCAAAATCTAAAAAAAATTTTAGACTTTGCAATTTTATGTGACATCGTTTATATCTTAATACAATTATAATTTTTTTGTGAAATCTTTAAAATATGTCAGGATTCTTTTCATTTTTTTTATAAAATCATTAAAATTCAACGAATATTATAATATTTTTTCTAAAAGTTGCTAATAATTTTATTTAGTTCTTGTAAAATGTTTAAAATATGTAGTGGAGTATTGGCGAATTAAAGAAATCGCCGAAATATTATATTTAATCACAAATCATTAAATATTATTGTAAAATCTTTAATAATCATTGGGATTCTTTGCAAATTTTTATGAAATCGTTAAAATTCAAGGAAAATTATAATATTTTTCGTAAAGTCTCTTAAAATACTTATAATATTTACTAGATTTGTGGATTTTTTTAATTCTAGTGAAATAGTAATAGATTTTTGTGAAATCTTTACAAACACTTATAGATCTTTAGAAAGTAACATTTATAATATTACGCAATTAGTTTATTTCCTCAGGGCAGATCACTAATGTATTCATAGGTGTTAAATAATAATAAAACAATTAAATTAATTGAAATATTATATTAATGAAATATTTCTTCCCAAATTAAATCTGGTATAAGTTTTCAGGATTCTATTAAAATTTTAAAAATTTAAAGAGAGTTAAATAATAATAAAACAATAAAATTAATTGAAATATTATATTAATGAAATATTTCTTCCCAAATTAAATCTGGTATAAGTTTTCAGGATTCTATTAAAATTTTAAAAATTTAAAGAGATCTTAAAAAATGCTCAGGATCTTTACAAATTCTTGTGAAATCATTTCTAGTATGATCTGTATCATCTAAATGATCTGTATCATCTAAATGATCTCAAATGTATTATCTAAAAAAAAAAAATTAGAATTCTTGAAAAAAAGATCATAAATCATTAAAAATTCTCGTAAAATCTTACAAAATTCTTTTACTATAATTTTGTCAAATCTTAAAGAAATCCCAGTATCTTTACAAATTTTTGTGAAATCATTAAAATATCTTGTGAAATTATAATATATTTTTAGTAATCTTTACTGTACTTAGTTATAAATCTTTAGAGCAATTGGTGAGTTAAAAAATCCCTGAAATCTTTAAAAATAATCCTAGATCATTAAAAATTCTCAGGAATATTTGAATTTTTTTATGAAATCATTAAAATGCTAGCAAAATTGTAATATTTTTTGCGTGGAATTGTTGAAATTTGAACTGCCAATTGTTACGAGTACATTTCTGTAGCCAAACTCGCGCCCCAGTTTTGTTCATAAGTAGTTGATAACAATTATGTGTAAATAACTTTCGTGTTTAATTTTACGAGACAAATATCCCGCCTCGAAGTAATAATTAATAATTTCGCGCTAATGGACAATAATTCCGCGAACATGCAGGAACGGAGTAATAAAGCGAACGGCGGATGCGAAATAATCGCGACCCGGGGGGGAATAAAACCGGGATCCGACGGCGTTCCCGATTTCATTCCCGGCAATTTATTAAGCCGTTCGCGCGGAGATGTTTACAAACGCGGTTTTATGGCGGCGCGGGATTATTACGGACATCGGGACGAAATAAATTAGGCGCGGTTATTAAGGCGTGTATTTTTTTTTTCGCGTGCGAGCGCTTCCCTTTTATCCTTCTGCTCCCAGGACGAGGAGGGACTCATAAAGCAGCGGTCCGGGATCATTTGCTGCGTAATCCTCGCGGTGCTCATTTGCGCGCTTTAATACGAGAGGAAATTGCGAGCGGCGATGTTACATGAACACGTTTTTTTTTTTGTGCAGAGTTATTTAATATGAGGTACAAGAGGGATGACCTCAATAGAGCTGCGGTTTTCTTGCTTCACATATATATATATATATATATATATATATATATATATATATATATATATATATTGCCGTTGCTTCATTATGTTGACGTGGCACGGCCGCAATAGTACAATAATAACAAGGTCGCACGTTCGGCCATCGGCACTACGACCTGTACATGACCATCACAATACGATATAGAAGTGTTAGCAGTAAGATCAATGAGACTATGTTAAGTATATAACTTGTAACGGTCCGAAAACGGCTTTGGCAGAAACTGCATTTTAATAATTAATTGGCGCATGGACCTGCACTGTAGACAACCGTGCTCGCACTTTTTGTTGTGGTGACGCGTTTCCCCTGTGGGCGATTTTTAAATTCGCCGGCGAGGAGCCGCCATCGGGCAGAACTCAGCTACCTCGTGTCCAGTACGGCCGTGCCAGAAGAACCGTTGAGATAAGGTGTACCACCATCCGGTTTACGGGATAACCAACGGGGACTCAGTTAACCACCCTTGAGGGGATTGAGGCACCAGGTACAGGGCAAGGGACTTCCAAACGCTCATAACACCTGAGTAAGTAGTTAAGCCCGATATTTCTTTTCCTTTTCGTGAAGCCACGTGTCCGGCCATTGTTACTAAGGCCATGTGCTTTGCAGGCGTTTTGTTACGGGCTAAGTAGCTCGGCCAAACCATTCTTGGCTGGAGGCCGCGATCATCTTGGCTGGAGGCCGGAATCGAGCGCTAGGCGTCCACGACGCAAACCGCTGCCCTTCCGGAGCTGTAGCCAGCGGCCAGCGAAGACCACCAGGAACACAGGCCAGATATCCAGAGATATATATATATATATATATATATATATAGATATTGATACATTTTTTTTTTGTGGTCTCAATTGAGCCAGACCTCCGTTTAATTCCTTATTGACATATCGTTTATTCTTTTGTGTAAGAGTTGCGTTTACGTGTTGCGTGCCGTACGTGCTTTGCGCTTGTGTAAGAGAAAGGTCGCTCCGTCGGCCCTTTGAATCGCGCGATCAGGAGCTTGCTATATTCGGCCGAATAGAGTGAACTCTGCGTGAAAGGGTTGCGTGCGGAGGTATTTATTTCAGGAGCGCAGACACGGTGTCCGTCGTTTGTGTGAATAAACGCCGATATTTTACACTACAAAACTCACACCTGTTATTTTTTGTTCCCCCCACGTTTTCTCGATCGGGCATTTATTTCAGTTTCAGTTCTCTATTCTCACTGCGAGATTTAAATCTGGTGGTGTTGGCGCCAAATGGTCAGCGTTGTGACAGTTCGTGATTTCTGAACTTCGCTGACTATCTGCCGTCCACCCACGCAGGTAGGGTGGAGCCACCCTTTGCGACGAAGTAGCAACGAGGTTAAAATTACGTGGAGCCTTTTTTTAACCCCCCCCCCCCCCACTCTCTGACACCGAGAGCCTGGCCCTCGTCACTACTTCGAAGGGACCCTCCACTCGCTCCACGGCCTAACGTGCTGATTGCCCTTCAGGTACGTCACAAACTAACTATATAGGTAAAGCAGTAACGATGTGCAGGGAGCACGACTGTAACTACAAATAATCGAATAAACCTGTGCATCCATGAACCTTGACCTCCTGAACCACCCCCGGTAATCATCACCTTTCCACTTGGCACTCCTGATCTCACAATGTGCTTGTAGTTTCGGTTTGTATTCCGAAGTAACTTGCACCAATAACTGTTACCATTGCTAACCCCCATTGGTAACCCCTTTCCCCCTCTACCAAAAAGTCCTAGTTTTTGGTATCCCAGTTGAGCACGTTTGCTCATAGTTACCACTATACTACAAATAACAGATTTCCTTCTGCTAGTTATGTTTATGAATCGCGTTAACCGTCATCGCCGCTTTGGGCAAAATCTAAAGACGTTGTTTAAAATAAAAATCCCGCCGAATTCTCATCTTCACGCTCCCCTTAATAACACGCCAGGGCCTCTAATCTCGATGCGAGCGGAATTGTGCCGCCGCATTAAGTGCCCTTTTATTTCCCCTTTTTTCGACGCGCCGAGAATCCCCGGGACACAGATCGGAAACTGCGCTTAATGACGGCTTTACTGTTATTTTACGGCGCCGATTTTCTATTGGGGCCTCGTAAAAGTTTTCATTTCGCGAGGCGAACGCCGGGAAACTGCCGGTGAACTGCCGGCTAAGTACTGCAGCAACCGCGGAGGAACCGAGCACTTGAAGGGCGCGAGGCCGCAGATGTCCTAGGGCAGCAATATCCGATCGCTTGCCATCTGCGAAATTAAAATCGGCGAGGTTCGATGCGAAATTTAGATCGCTTTCTAACGAGCCTGCGGTTGGATTCTTTTGTTCGTTTGAAGAGCCGGCAATCGACGAAGCAAGTCCCGCAAAACATGCAATGATCGTGAATTTAATGAGAAACTGAATAGTGGAAATTTACAAACTTGGCGTCCTTGAAACTTTTTTTTTTTAAGTTTAAAGAGATGACAATCTATTTATAGCCTGGGTGCTCACATGCGCTCGTTGTGAGAGGCGTGTTAGTAGAAATAAATTAAATTTCGACCAAACTAATTGTAAAATTGACACTACCCATAAAATTTAAAGTCTTTGCAGAAATTTTGATCAAAACAACTAAAATTTTGACAGAAATTATTGAAAATTATGTCAGAAAATCGGAATGTTTACAATAATAGATAAAATTTTGGCAGCATTCGTTGAAATTTAAACAGAACAATCAAAATTGTGGTAGAAATATATGAAATTTCGACAGAAATAATTGTAAAATTGACAGTACCATTAAATTTATAAATCTTGCTAGAAATTTTGATCAAAACAAGTAAAATTTTGATAGAAATAATTGAAAATTAAAATTATGACACTAATCGTTGAAATTTTTACAAAAACAATTGATAATTTTGTCAAACAATCCGAATGAATAGAACAATAAATTAAATTTTGGCAGAATTCGTTGAAATTTTAACGGAAGAAATAAAATTGTTGTAGAAATAAATTAAATTTCGTCTGAAATAATTGTAAAATTGACCTGCCATTAAAATTTAAAGTCTTCGTAGAAATTTTGATAGAAATAACAGGAACTTTGAGAGAAATAATTGAAAATTGAAATTTTGACAATAATAATGGAAAATTATGTCTGAGAATCCGAATGTTTACAACACTAAATGACATTTTTGCAGCATTCATTGAAATTTTAACAAAACAATGTAAATTGTAGTAGAAATAAATGAAATTTCGATTGAAATAATTGTATAATTGACACTACCATTAAAATTTTAAGTATTCGTACAAATTTGATAAAAATAGTTTGAAAATGGAAATTTTGACTAATATAATTAAAAATTATGTCAGAAAATCAGAATGTTTACAACAATAAGTGAAATTTAGGCACCATACATTGAAATTTTAACAGAACAATCAAAATTGTGGCAGAAACAAATGAAATTTCGACTGAAATAATTGTAACATTTGCACTACCATTGAAAGTTTAAGCCTTGGTAAAAATTTTGATCAAAACAACTAAACTTTTGACAGAAATAATTGAAAATTGATATTTTGATAGTAATCGTTGAAATTTAGACAAAAATTATGTAAGAAAATCGGAATGTTTACAACAATAAATAATTTTTTTGCATCATTCGTTGAAATTTGAACAAAATTGCCTGGATTTAACCTGGATTAGGTTAGGTTAGGTTAGATTATGTACAATGTACATCATCTAACCTAACCTATTAGGTATTATTAACCGATTAGGTTAGGTTAGGTTAGATTATGTACAATGTACATCATCTAACCTAACCTAATCTAAACCTTTAGGTTAGGTTAGGTTAGGTTAGGTGTACATTGTACATAATCTTACCTAACATAACCTAATCCAGCTAATGTAAAACACTTTATGCACTCCTAGGTAAAACAATTTATATTCACAAATGTGAAACCAAAAATTGTATAGTCTCAAATAACTATCTAGTCTCAACTAATCCAGCTAATTGTATGAGTTAATGGGTGATTAAAACTGTGAGTATGAATATGATTATAAAATTTTGACGAAATAATTGAATTTTATTATAAATCATAGTAATTAAAAAAAAACACAGAAATTATCGACACGTTTGCAGTAATAAATAAAAGTTTTGACAGAAGATTAACATTGTGATTTTGTCAGCAATTATCGACAATAATTGAAAAATTGACGATAATAATTAAAATTCGTTGTCATCAGACAGAAGATTAACATTGTGATTTTGTCAGCAATTATCGACAATAATTGCAAAATTGCCAAAAATAATTAAAATTCGATGTCATCATTGAAAATTTGATCGAATAACTATGATTTTGCTACGAATAACAACAATTTAGATAGCAATACATAACAACAATTTCTCGGGTAAAACAATTTATATTCACAAATGTGAACCATACATTGTACAGTTATTTGAGATGGATGACATAGATATTGATATTGTTATTGTACAGTGAATGTCCATTATTAATTAATCCAGCTAATTGTATGAGTTAATGGGCGATTAAAGAGTTTGAGTATGAATAAGTTTGAGTATTGAATATTGTACAGTCCTGTGGAATGTCTTAGTTAGGTTTCTATTGTAAATATTTCTTATGAATATGAAAAGGTTCATAGAGGACCAAAGTGCATTTTATGTAATTTTATTTGCATTGCAACTTACAAACGTTTACTGAAAAATGTAGAATTGTAGACTTACAACCATTATACTTAAAATAGTATGTATTGTATTGTATTTTGATCTATGTAAACGTCTAGAATGTAATGACATTAATAAATCTATTCTATTCTATTCTATGATTATGAAATTTTGACAAAATAATTGAACTTGGTAGAAATAATAGTAACTTAATAAATTACAGAAATCATCGAGAACTTTACTTTAATATTTAAAATTTTGATGTTATCATTGAAAATTATACCTAATAAGTATGATTTTGATAGGAATAACAACAATTTTGATAGCAATACATAACAACAATTTTGATAAAAATAATTGATAATAAAAATGTTTGAATTATCGTTGAAATTTTTATAGTATATATCCTTAAATCCAATATAATAAGTGCTGTAGTCGTAGAAAAAGTATAGTGTACATCTCTTATGGAATGTCAATTTCTCATTGTTCATATGAAATGCAGCACTCGGCCGTCGGCCTCGTGATGCAACTTTCATATTCGTGGAGAATGAAAACCACTCCATGCTCTTTGTATTTTTTTTTTTTCAATTTGTTGTATTTACATTTTATAACAAACTTAGTGAAGTACATATAATAAAAAATATAATAGACCTATTGAAACTGGTCTTAATAGAATGCTCTTCGTATAATACCCTTTATTATTAGTAAGTCTCAAAAACCACATTCTCGTCAAAACTCAAAGATTTTTCGTGCAATATTTTCTAGTTCCGCCCATCCTGTATTTATACCATTATTACGATTATGAAGTTAACGAACTTAAGCAGTTGTATCCTCTGATTTGGAATTGAAGTGGAAAGTTTTGCAAATAATCGCCCTTTTAACATGAGAAAAAAAAATACCACAACTGAATCGAAAACAAAGAGAACAAACAAGCGTTGCTATTCACGTGGTGCTTAACTAATCAAACTTTCCTCAGACCAATTCAGATAACCTTTCAACACTTCATTCCAACATTTCAACAGATAACGTTAATTCGCAGATTTGTTTGATTAATCATCCTCTGTTGACATACAGTTAGGGCTGGCAAATGTGAGCGTCGCGACGCCCAGCGCTCTGCGTCACGGCGCCATCCACAACACGGCGACAAGTGTACACTGCGAAATATCAAAGCGTCTCGAGTGCGCCAGAAATATTTACAGTCAGGAGCACCTAGGCTTGAGTGGTTCGCATCTGCAAGAAGCATTAAGTGTACATATAGTTGCACTTACCTACCACTCCTCGAACCACGCAGTGCTCGAGAGAAGTGATTTAAGTTGCTCCAGCCAGAGGATGAAACATTTCACAGCTTGAATTATTTCAGATATTTATCTTGTACATTTTATAGTTGAAAAACGATTTACACAGTGCTGAAAGGCAGAATCTAGCCATTACAACCCCATCTAAGCTAATAATAAATAACAGGGACACTCGAATATACTACTACTAGACTAAATATTTAGGCTAGGACTACAAAATTGATGTATTTAATTAAATTGAAACTATGTGTGGATACTACTTGGTGAAACATTATGATTAGGTTAAAACAAACACTTGGTTAAAGTTTCACTGTATTCATAGAATAAACCTCTACAATTGTTTCGGCCTCACGACCATTCTCAAGAGTACAGAGATACTAAATAAGAGAAAAAACCATTTTTTTAGTATCTCTGTACTCTTGAGAATGGTCGTGAGGCCGAAACAATTGTTGAAGTTTATTCTATGAATACAGTGAAACTTTAACCAAGTGTTTGATTTAACCTGATGTATTTAGCTTTGTATAAAGTATTTAGTTAAAAAAAAGTTCTTCGTATGGAACACATCGTGAATTGTGGACGCTCGGACGCGATTTCTACCTAGTTTCGTAACTACCCCAATCTTCAGGATTTGAAGAACCGTCCACGCAGGAAAGTAGTGTTTTCCTGTCTTAAATTGGGGATATTGAGTGGTCCGCACGTTCGCAAATTCCGGCGGGGTACCGAGGACTATAGGGCCATATTACACCTAGACGTGAGTATTTTTTTCAACCGTCCACACAGGATACTAGTACCCTATAGAGACTTGTACCCTATAGAGACCATAAATTGGGGATATAAGGTGTTGTGCACGTTCGCAAATTCCGGTGGGGTACCGAAGACAAAAACTATAGGGCCATATTACACCTAGACGTGAGTATTTCTTTCGACCGCCCACACAGGAAACTTGTACCCTATAGAGACTTGTACCCTATAGAGACCATAAATTGGGGATATAAGGTGTTCTGCACGTTCGCAAATTCCGGTGGGGTACCGAAGACAAAAACTATCGGGCCATATTACACCTAGACGTGAGTATTTCTTTCGATCGTTCACACAGGAAACTAGTACCTTAAAGAGACTAGAATACCCCCCATATAGACCGTCGACTGCCGTTTTCTATCGGCAGGAAAAAAAATCAGTCCCGATACTTTTTGGACATACCCTGCATACTTTTATGGACGCTCGGATGCGATTCATACCCAGTTTCGTAACTACCTGAATCTTCAGGATTTGAGGAACCGTCCACGCAGGAAACTAGTGTTTCCTGCCCTAAATTGGGGATATTGAGTGTTCCGTTCGCAAATTCTGGCGGCGTACTGAAGACAAAAACTATGGGGCCATATTACACCTAGACGTGAGTATTTTTTTCAACCGTCCACACAGGAAACTAGTACCCTATAGAGACTTGTACCCTATAGAGACCATAAATTGGGGATATTAGGTGTTCTGCACGTTCGCAAATTCCGGTGGGATACCGAAGATAAAAACTATAGGGCCATATTACACCTAGACGTGAGTAATTTTTTTCAACCGTCCACACAGGAAACTAGTACCCTATAGAGACCATAAATTGGGGATATAAGGTGTTCTGCACGTTCGCAAATTCCGGTGGGGTACCGAAGACAAAAACTATAGGGCCATATTACACCTAGACGTGAGTATTTCTTTCGACCGTCCACACAGGAAACTAGTACCCTGTAGAGACTCGTACCCTATAGAGACCATAAATTGGGGATATTAGGTGTTCTGCACGTTCGCAAATTCCGGTGGGGTACCGAAGACAAAAACTATAGGGCCATATTACACCTAGACGTGAGTATTTTTTTCAACCGTCCACACAGGAAACTAGTACCCTATAGAGACTTGTACCCTATAGAGACCATAAATTGGGGATATAAGGTGTTCTGCACGTTCGCAAATTCCGGCGGGGTACTGAAGACAAAAACTATAGGGCCATATTACACCTAGACGTGAGTATTTCTTTCGACCGTCCACACAGGAAACTAGTACCCTATAGAGACTTGTACCCTATAGAGACCATAAATTGGGGATATAAGGTGTTCTGCACGTTCGCAAATTCCGGTGGGGTACTGAAGACAAAAACTATAGGGCCATATTACATCTAGACGTGAGTATTTCTTTCGGCCGTCCACACAGGAAACTAGTACCCTATAGAGACCGTCGACCGCAGTTTCCTATCGGTAGGAAATATATCAGTCCAGATACTTGTTGGGCATACCCTGCATACTTTTATAAAAAAAAGTATGCAGGGTAAAAGTACTCTCTGTACAATTCTAATTAACGATAAAATGTATTTATCGATACGTATCCCATTTGATAGCAGTAAATAATTCCTGGTGCATTACATCAAACGTTCAGGTCATCAATTCGGCCCAAAGTGCTGCCCCCTTAACGCCGATGCTCTCGCGTGCTCGTTCGGAATGTTAACGGCCACCGGCAGACATCCAGGATCTTACTTATTAACGCGCCGAGTGAATTGGATTATTAGTTATTCACGCGATCGCTCCCGCCGGGCCTGTTTCACGCACGGGCCTCGTAAACCCTCCCGGCGAATGGGGTTCGTGAGCCCATCATGTCCATCCCCAAAACTACCCCGATTACGGCGGCCCTACCTGCATCCCGAAGGGCTCGCATCTGCATACCGGCCTCGTAATGCGCGTGTAAATGCAAATTGGAGCCGCCGACAATGATTGCAGGGAGTTAATGTTTCGCGGTCCGCGTGGGGGTGTGGGGGTGGCCCGGGGGTGGTTACAGGCCCGCGGCGGCTCGAAAAATCTGTTCCCGCTGTAACTCGATGCTTTTGAAGCGGCCATTTGGACCGCTTCGGAGTTCGCAACACTTTGACGAGATACGCATAACTATGTGCGCTAACTATGCCCAACGGTCGAGAGGAATGTTCGCTGGAATACAACGCAAAACTGCCCGAACAATGTGACGCGAATTCGACAGGAATACGAGCCGAGGAATTTTCAGCCCCACCAAAGTTCAGGATAGCACTGAAACGTTTTTATTAACAGAATGACTCTATTGCGCCACTGCTGGCTTTTAAGCCAGCATACAGATGTTGCCACTGCATCGTATAAAAACATTTTACGTTGATTGTTAACCCTGGAGATGACTATATCATCTCCGGACCAAAGACGGTTTTTAGTCATTAACCCCCACGCTGACCACATGAGCCGCTGAGTCGAGACCCCACGATCAAACGCAGCTCAGGACAGTCTAGAGTTAGCCGCGTGAAGGTTAAGGGCAGTAGTCTTCATGCGTGAGCAAACGCGGTCTGCATAGTCTATAGTTAGCCGCGTGAGGGTTATGGACAGTAGTCTTCAAATGTAAGTAGCAAACACGCCCAACATAGGTACTCTTCTAGAATTAGCTGCGTGAGGGTTAAAGACACTTAAGGACGTTCAAGTTTTATTTTGTTTTCAGTTGGTCTTTGATGTATCTGATTATGAGGTGATTTATAAACTCTGATTACGGCAAAATGATCGTCTGTGCCCGGTTAAATCACCTGGATCAGAACTCATAGCATGTTTTATATACCCTAACCCTTTGGTCTGACGTGTATTAAACATAATGTGATGTCACTTGATAGGTTATGTTATTAGTATGGAATTGACTTTAGAATTAGTTAGTGTGAGGTACATTTGATTTCGTTGTGTATATATTCACCTGAGGAATTAATGCTCAAAGTGTAAGCCGTCGTGGGGCAGCGTAACGTTATGTCTTGATCGGTACGTCTAACTGGTTTTATTTAATTTCAGCAGTAATATTTATACTGTCCCCCAATCTTTACTCTTCTTTCTCTGCCCTATGCTAAATCTGTGTTCCGCAGCAGAGTGACGCAATCCCATATGAGTCACCGAATTACGCAATTGCCCTTTCGAGTTCCCGTTGTATTCCCTTGACCTAATTATGTGTCATCATTTGATCGTGTGCTTATTTAAATTACCCAAAAATTAGAATTAATTTCAATACGTGCGCGCCCGAAATGAATGACCTCGCTCGGTCCCAGCGCAACGCCGGTAAAGCATGTTTTATATACCCTAACCATTTGGTCTGACGTGTATTAAACATAAGCCTCTCGTTTGTTTTTGACTCTTTTTATTTTGTTCTGTTTTCTTTTGTTTCCGACTCCTTTTGATTTTATTATCTTTTCTTTTGTTTTGATTCGATTAAGAGGTGATTTATAAGCTCTGATTAAGGCAAAATGATCGTCTGTGGCCGGTTAAAGCACCTGGATCAGAACTTATAGCATGTTTTATATACCCTAACCCAAGTGTGAGTAGCAAACACGCCCAGCGTGGGTAGTCTTCTGTAGTTAGCCGCGTGAGGGTAAAGGATAGTAGTTTTGAAGTTTGAGTAGCAAACACGCCCAGCGTGGGTAGTCTTCTATAGTTAGCTGCGTGAGGGTTAAGGACAGTAGTCTTCAAGTGTGAGTAGCAAACACGTCCAGCGTGGGCAGTCTTCTATAGTTAGCCGCGTGAGGGTTAAGGACAGTAGTCTTCCAGCCCTTATTTTATGTGTGGCAGGTATATTAGTATGATCTACAGATCGTAGGCCTGACCAGAATTAACAAAATTCGCAGGTTTCGGACGCATGCTTAAAGTGATGGATTCCAATCTTATCACTGATTTAAAAACGCAGACCGAAGCACTGGCACTGGGGGCCGTTACACCCCCGACTACGCGCCGCAATTTAAATCTCGCACCCTCACATTTACGGCCTCACCCCCGCGCTAATAAATTCCGCCGGTGTCTGACCCACGCGCCGAATCACGCAATCCAGATCTTAACCCCTGTCCGCCCGAATTACCCCCTGCTAAAAATTATTTGTAGCTTATCCCGCCCCGGATTTACGACCGCCACCCGTCCCCCGGGGCGCCAGGCATCATCGAAACCGCCCCCTCCTCGAAAAGACTCCGCGTCCGGAATTCGTAATTTAATTACGCCCCCGCGCGCACGATTAAAATTGCAAATCCTCCCCCGTGCCATGAAATTCGCGCGAAAAAACGATTCCCCGCTTCGCGGGGGCGGCGTTATTGCGGGGCTCACGGCTCGTTCAGATCCCGTGGAGATCGCCCCCCGGTAATCGAGTTAAGAATCGAATCGGCGGGAGGGGCGGCTTGCCGGGGGCCTAATTGGAACGGTAATTCGGGATGAAAGAAGCGAGGGATCGCCGGGCGAGGTGGAAGGTTTAAAAAGGAATTGGCACGCTCGGCTGCACCGGATCTAAGGGATGAAAGCGCGTTTTGTTGCCGTTCGTGTTCGATTAGCTCAACACCGCTATATACAGGGTGTATACAGGGTGTTTTTTTTTAAATTACAGCATACGTATCGGCTATATATACTTTCATAAAAAATACGCCAATGCACTGTTCTACTGCAGAAAAGAAGTACAAATGCATATTTAAACATGTATATTTAAAATCTTGTTCCTCTTTTCCTTCCAATGAATCTATTAATCCACCCAAAAATGAAGGAGAGCTTTTTAGCTGACTTAAATTCTACAAACACAGAAACAATAATGCAGAAAACGCCAGAAACGCCTGGTGTGGTGCAATGCAGCACAATGCAGATCATGGCATTGTTGTACTGACGACAACAAGAACGCAATACTGCAAGTACGCAAGGTTACCAGTATTGCATACGACCACTACGCAAGGAACCTACACGGCCATCACAGTAGATATAAATACCTAGCATAATATAGATAGATAGATAGTGTAGATATATGACGTATTCGTGTCACTATAGCTGTACGCTGTGTCACGCTGACCATTTACTAAATAAACATGTGCTACTACCCGTAAGTGTCTAATTGATCCCACTGCACCGAGATCAGGAACCACCACCGTGATACATCGAAACCCCGTCTGATCTCACATGGCGATCCAAGCGACCCTAAGCCGGTCATCACAATGGTACAAAAATGTACAATAACACTTATATAACGTATTGTGATCGTCATATATATGTCGTAGTGCCGGCCGATGACCGCGAAGTTGTTATTATTGTATTATTGCGGCCTTGCAACGTGATTCTACATAATATAAAAACTTGTGAAACTTTACCAAGTGTCTTCTTTATTAACCTAATCAAAATGTTTCACCAAGAAGTAACCACATCCTCATACAATTTATAATAACAAACATGTAGATGACATTAATCCATCCAAAATCGAAACAACAATTTTTATCTGACAAATTCTACAAACATAGAAACAATAATGTATGTAGCTGACCTCATAAGCGCATCATCATATTAATACCTACGATTATCGCAACGAAGGAAACATCGTAGCGCTGAAGGATGAACTGCCTCGTCCGGCAGTCTGAGCCGGATTAATTAAATTTTAAGCCGACAAGTTGAAAACGTCTAGTCGGAGGTGACGTCGTTACAGCTGGATCGTGTTAATTACGTTTCGCGCATAATTACTCCAATAAAGGGCGGAGGTGTCTGGGGGCGGCGTAGAGTTGCCGCCACGGGGAGAGCCAAGAGGCGTCGACTCTGCATTTCTGGACGCGACCAGTTTTTGCAGCGTTAACTTAACTAATCAATTCATGCAATTAACACGCAGCCGGAGGGCTGATTATGCACTAATTAAACCGGCTGACATTATTGTAGCAATTAAACTTTCTGCAGAACTTTATACACAAGTCAGTATTAAATTAAAGTACTTATTTCCTAGTAAATGTACTTATAACACTGGTCGACACATTTTGACGAATGTGCTGTGTCTTCAATTTATATGGATGTGTTTAAATGTTGACCAGTGTAATCAGACATTTCTGAATAAAGCACCTAATAATAATAATAATAATAATATGATAGCACTACAGGCCTAGTAGGGCCATGGCTTGGTTGATTGCCTCTCGCCATTTCTTTTTGTCTCTTGCTTTTGCTTTCCACTCCATGATGCCTGCGAGCTGCATGTCTTTTTCCACTTCTGTCCTCCATCTTGCCTTTGGTCTTCCTTGTCTCCTTCTTCCTCCTCCAAGAGGAAGAAAAAAAACAAAAACAAAAACAAATGGATGTGTTAAAATGTTGACCAGTGTAATCAGACATTTCTGAATAAATGACCTAATAATAATAATAATAATAATATGATAGCACTACAGGCCTAGTAGGCCCATGGCTTGGTTGATTGCCTCTCGCCATTTCTTTTTGTCTCTTGCTTTTGCTTTCCATTCCGTGATGCCTGCGAGCTGCTTGTCTTTTTCCACTTCTGTCCTCCATCTTGCCTTTGGTCTTCCTTGTCTCCTTCCTCCCCCAAGAGGAAGAAAAAAAAACAAAAACAAAAACAAATGGATGTGTTAAAATGTTGACCAGTGTAATCAGACATTTCTGAATAAATCACCTAATAATAATAATAATAATAATATGATAGCACTACAGGCCTAGTAGGCCCATAGCTTGGTTGATTGCCTCTCGCCATTTCTTTTTGTCTCTTGCTTTTGCTTTCCACTTCGTGATACCTGCGAGCTGCTTGTCTTTTTCCACTTCTGTCCTCCATCTTGCCTTTGCTCTTCCTTGTCTCCTTCCTCCTCCAAGAGGAAGAAAAAAATAAAGCACCTACTTTATTAAAATAATAAACAGACAATTTCCGGTTTGTTGTTGACAAGTTGACTGGATAGCTTTTAATGACTTGGTAGTTTTTGTTGCATTTTACGCAAAACTAGTTATGTTCCAATTGCCTGCCTTTGTATTTAAACGTTTCATTTGGAAGAACGGCCCAATTTGTAAAAGGCCCACGTGAGATTTTCCACATTTTCCACATGGCCAGTCCGCCCCTGACAATGACTAAGGATCAATAGCATAATAATAATTCGTACTACTAATAATAATCCGTACTACTCCTCCACCTATGGCGTAATTGGTTACTGCCATAATTTTTGACAGAGAATTCTGACCCAATTACATTTTATTTTACCATAGGCCCCTGAACTATTACTAGTTATGCGAGCGTTGAGAGGAGAGGGGCATTATTATCATTGCCCATCTGCGCCTGCATGCGACTTATATATGGTAGAGGCACATTTCCAACACTTGTTGAAAGGAAGTGGGAAAACTACAGAAAAACCACCACAGAAATGCAGACCCAGGAATCGAACCCGGGACCTTGCGGTCTAGAAGCGAACGCGTTAACGCTCACTCCACCGCAGCAATGACTAGAGGGTCTTACATTCGGCAATCAGGGATCTGCGGCAATCACCAATGACTGTGGCATCTTCAGCAATAACATACAGATGGTCTTACATTCGGCCATTAACGTTATCATCGAACCTAAGGAAATCGCCAATAACGGTAAGATCTACATCGGTGGGTCTTTTTTGTTCTCTTGGGTAGGTTCCCTAAAGCCCCTCAGCACGTTGGCCTCTGTAGTCCGTAGTCCGCGGTTCAATCAACCGCAGCCTTGTCCCAGTGTTTTATTCCTCCAGTGGAGATATTTGGACACACACGAACTAATCCCGGTATCCGGTTTCGGTAAATTAACCAACAAATTCCGTCGGGACTACAACGCATGTGAGAATGACCGGAAAAAAGTTGGAATTTAGACCGCTATGTAAATCCTTGTGGGAAATTGTGGCAGAACGCTCTTAGCCTATTTACTGACGATCATTTTTTTGAAATCCCCAGATCTGCGCTCGCAGACGTATGTAGTACGCAGGTAGTACTTAAAGTCGTATTAGAGACGCGTATTCTGCAGAAACCGGACACTTCCTTGGATGACAATATTGTTTTAGTTTAAAGCCTTAAGTGACGATGCCATTGGTACTACTAAATTCGTGTTATTATTATTGTTGTTGTTGTTTAAATACAGATTGTGTAAGATGTTATGCCAAATATGGGTCGTGCAAATGCCCAGTCACTCGTTATATCCTCGCTGTGGTAGTGTGAGCGCAGAACTTACTGAAACCGACATACATAAATTGTTGGCGCAGTCGGTAGGCTAGTGGTTGTTGGCGCAGTCGGTATAGTCGACCGAAAAATCTAAGAATATTACGACTTAGACTTTTAAGTATTTTATGGGGGTTTTATTTGGTGTTGCCATAAAATCAGCGCTTATACTGGCTTGTATAAACACCCAACGCCAGTATAAGCGCTGATTTTATGGCAACACCAAATAAAACCCCCATACAATACTTAAAAGTCAAAGTCGTAATATTCTTAGATTTTTGGGTCGACTATACGATAGTGGTTGCTGGCGCAGTCGGTAGGATAGTGGTTACTGGCGCAGTCGGTAGGATAGTGGTTGCTGGCGCAGTCGGTAGGATAGTGGTTGCTGGCGCAGTCGGAACGATAGTGGTTGCTGGCGCAGTCGGTAGGATAGTGGTTGCTGGCGCAGTCGGTAGGATAGTGGTGCTGGCGCAGTCGGAACGATAGTGGTTGCTGGCGCAGTCGGCAGGATACTGGTTGCTGGCGCAGTCGGTAGGATAGTGGCTTTTTAGGCAGATCAAGATGGTATAAAATTGGTAATTTCTGTAAGGCACAAAATTAATATGTAAATGTTTTGCCAAAAATGGGTCGTGCAAACATCGAGTCAGTCGTTATACCCTCGCTGTGGTTGTGAAAGCGGCTGAGGCTTTTTTTTAACATCCCCTCGAAAGCACAGGCTTAATAATGTTAACCATTACATGACGACGCGCTCTTGAGTCCCTCGTTTTTTCCCCGCTTGTTACTTAAAATTGTTAAAGTGTGTTCACATTAAGGCCCCTCATAATCCCGCCTCCCCGAAGCCGTGCCGGCGTATTTTCTTGTTCACTTATTCACTCCGCGAAATTAATTATTTGTCTGCAGTCATTAAGGCCCCCCCTCGCCCATTGTGACGGAGCCGATTCCGGCATCCGGTGAAAGCTGGGAGTGATGAGGCCGCCTCTAAGTGTACAGGGCGTTCGTGTTAATCCATCGCGGGCGGCTATGGCGGGCGGCACGGCCGTCCGAAAACGGGTGAAATATTAACGAGCCACACCTTGCCTGGGGAACGGTTACGGGTAAGGTTTGGGGGTTGGAGGCAATCATCATGTACATTAAAAGAAAACACGCGCTAATTAGAGGCACAAACGTACGCACCCAAAGGCATGCTCGTGTGGGTCGTACAAACGTACAGGCGTTTAGACGTGGAAACGTGCGGCTCGGGCGGGGGTGGGTTTATTAAATCAGCCTCTCGAGGGCCTCGGAGGCGGCTAATCGACGTTTCACGCTCGGGAAGCTCGCGGGAAATTAAAAGGAGCCCGTTGTTCCCTTCCGGTTTATCGCGGGGATGGAGGCTGCCGGATGACGCTAATTCGCCCCTCGGATTAATCGGCGCGGACTAATGCCGCCCCCGTAAAAAAATCCGCCCGTCGCTCACTCCAGGCGGGGGCGGCGCGCCCTCAAGCGTACGAGAGCGACAAGCGACGCGATTACTTCACCTCACGTCACAAAGCGACAGATAATTGTCGCAAAAGTCGGCTCAAATTATATTCGCAACGTAAAAGCTCGCTAAATTTTAAATCGCATTTGTTTAACTCATCAGATTTAGGGTAGATAGTACTGAACTGCTAAAAAATTCTCGTGTCCACGTTACAGTGGCAGTATTGATTTGAATTTATAGGCTCCATCTGAAGCTCTGCGGTATATTTCTACGTACGTGCAAACAACTGGGAAACACACACACGCTCTTACATACACTGATTAGTCTACTAATTTTCTTACATCTGATAAATTTCACAATTAAGAGCGTAGAACTTACTTAAACCTACATAGATATATTGTTGGCGCAGTCGGTAGGACAGTGGTTGCTGGCGCAGTCGGTAGAATAGTAGTTGCTGGCGCAGTCGGTACGATTATGGTTGCTGACGCAGTCGATAGAATAGTGGTTGCTGGCGCAGGCAGTAGGATAGTTGTTGCTGGCGCAGTCGGTATGATAGTGCCTCTTTGGGCAGAAAAGATCTGTTATGGTATAAAATTAGTAATCGGTAAGAGACAAAATTAATATCACTATAAAGTCAACCAAAGTTTCATTGAGATCTAGTTTCAGGTAGAATATTGAATGAAGATTTCTCAATTTAATAGAAATTTTATATATTTTACATAAAAAATTATAAAAAATTAATATTATTTGCAGTTGTTTTGAAAATTTGTCGAAGATTATAAATGGTATACATTTCCTGGTAGTATTATACAAAAAATGTTATGAAAATTTAACGTAATATGCAATTTGTTTGAAAATTGGTCAAAGATTATAAATATTATACATTTCCTGATTGTATTATACAAAACTGTTATGAAAAATTAACATCAAATGCATTTTTGTTTAAAACCTGTAGAGAATTTCCTGATTGTATATACACCATTTAATTAAAATATTAACTTTAAAAGACATTCACATATTATTTTATGGAATTTTAATGAAATCCATGCTTTTTTTATAAAATAAAATGTGGAGATTCTAAATTTTATTAAAATTTATTTTCGTTTATAGAAATTAGGTGGCATTTTATGAAAACAACTTTTTCTTGACATTTGGAATTTTGGCGAAATTTACATTTTATGAAAGTTTTCCAATATATCCAAAATTGCATAAAACCTACAATAGAAGATTGTATAAGAATTTTAAAAATGTATAGAAAATGGAATCAAACTAGAATTAGATATATTTTAAGGAAATTATAGCTAATATTATTAAATAAACTTCCACACTGATACAATCAGTTTAAATGTAGTAATTGTAGTAAATATACATTGTTTGTTATATAAACTACCTGATCCTGAAGAGTAATGAAAATGTATTAAAGATTCAATAAAGTTTCCAAATTTGTATGGCAATTTTGTGAACATTCTATAAAATCTTAGCAATGGTTAGGCATTTTCAAAAGTTTTATAAAAGATTGTATGAAAATTCTAAAAATATATAGAAAATTGAATCAAAGTAGAATCAGATATAATTGTTGAAATTTGATGATATTTTATAAAAATTTGACCAAGCTCAATTTTTCAGATATTTCAGTAGTACCAATACTTGCCCATGCAGAAAGTTATTTATTTGATTTTCTCCCTTACTTAGTACTGAAACTTTGTCAAATTTTCAGGCGAATTAGTTTCAGGTGTAGTGTACTTGAATCTAATATGAAGGTTTCAAATAATAAATTTTCAGAAATTTCAGTAATAGCTATCCTATGCATGTCAATGCAGACTGGTATATGTTTGATTTTCTCCCTTATTTCGTGCTGAAAGTTTGTCAAATTTTCAGGAGAATTAGTTTCAGGTGTACTGTACACGCATATAATATCAAATTTGCAAATAATAAATTTTCAGAGATTTCAGTAATAGCCAACCCGTACTTGTCAATGCAGAAAGTTATATGTTTGATTTTCTCCTTTATTCAGTGCTGAAAGTTTGTCAAATTTTCAGGAGAATTAGCTTCAGGTATACTGTACACGCATCTAATATCAAATTTGCTAATAATGAATTTTCAGAAATTTCAGTAATAGATATCCCATACTTGTCAATGCAGAAAGTTATATGTTTGATTTTCTCCCTTATTTAGTACTGAAACTTTGTCAAATTTTCAGGAGAATTAGTTTCAGGTGTACTGTACACGCATATAATATCAAATTTGCTAATAATGAATTTTCAGAAATTTCAGTAATAGCTAACCCATACTTGTCGATGCAGAAAGTTATATGTTTGATTTTCTTTCTTATTTAGTGCTGAAAGTTTGTCAAATTTTCAGGAGAATTAGTTTTATGTGTACTGTATTCATATGTAATTTCAAATAATAAATTTTCATAAATTTCAGTAAAAGCTATCCCATCTTGCCAATGCAGAAAGTTAAGTGTTTTATTTTCTCCCTTATTTAGTACTGAAACTTTGTCAAATTTTCAGGAGATTTAATTTCAGGTGTACTGTACACATATATAATATCAAATTTGTAAGTAATACATTTTCAAAAATTTCAGTTAAAGCTATCCCAAACTTGTTAATGCAGAAAGTTATATATTTGATTTTCTCCCTTATTTAGTACTGAAACTTTGTCAAATTTTCAGGAAATTTAGTTTTAGGTGTACTGTATACGCATATAATATCAACTTTTCAAATACTAAATTTTAAAAATATTCAGTAATAGTTGGCCCATACTTGTTAATGCAGAAATTTATATATTTTATTTTCTCCCTTATTTAGTGCTGAGAGTTTGTCAAATTTTCAGGAGAATTAGTTCCAGGTGTTTTGTATGCGCATGTAATATCAAATTTTTAAATAATACATTTTCAGAAATTTCAGTAATAGCTAACTCTTACTTGTTTATGCAGAATATTATATGTTTGATTTTCTCCCTTATTTAGTGCTGAAAGTTTGTCAAATTTTCAGAAGAATTAGTTTCAGGTGTACTGTACTCGCATATAATATCAAATTTTCAAATAATAAATTTTCAGATATTTCTGTAATAGTTAACCCATACATGTCAATGCAGAAAGTTATATGTTTGATTTTCTCCCTTATTTAGCGCTGAAAGTTTGTCACATTTTTAGGAGAATTAGTTTCAGGTGTAGTGTACACGAAACCAATATTGAATTTGCAAATAATAAATTTTCAAAAATTTCAGTAATAGCTAAACCATACTTGGCAATGCAGAAAGTTATATGTTTGTTTTTCCCCTTATTTAGTGCTGAAAGTTTGTCAAATTTTCAGGAGAATTAGTTTCAGGTGTACTGTACACGCATTTAATATCAAATGTGCAAATAATAAATTTTCCGAAATTTCAGTAATAGCTAACCCATACTTTTCAATGCAGAAAGTTATGTGTTTGATTTTCTTCCTTATTTGGTACTGAAAGTTTGTCAAGTTTTCAGGAGAATTAATTCCAGGTGTACTGTACACGTATGTTATATCAAATTTGCGAATAATAAATTTTCAAAAATTTCAGTTTCTGAGACCCATTTTTGTCAATGCAAAGAGGTTTATGTTTGATTTTCTCCTTTGTTTAATACTAAAACTTTGTCAAATTTTCAGGATAATTAATTTCAGGTGTACTGTACACGAATCTAATATCAAACTTGCACGTTATAAATTTTCAGAAATTTCAGCAATAGGTAATCCATACTTATCGATGCAGAAAGTTATATGTTCGATTTTCTCCCTTATTTAGTACTGAAAGTTTTTCAAATTTTCAAGAGATTTAATTTCAGGTATACTTTATACGCATTTAATATTAAATTTTCAAATAATAAATTTTCAGAAATTTCAGTTATAGCTAAGCCATACTTGTCAATGCAGAAAGTTAAGTGTTTTATTTTCTCCCTTATTTAGTGCTGAAAGTTTGTCAAATTTTCAGGAGATTTAATTTCAGGTGTACTGTATACGCATTTATTATCAAATTTTCAAATAATAAATTTTCTGAAATTTCGGTAATAGCTAACCCATACTTGTCGATGCAGAAAGTTATATATTTGATTTTCTTTCTTATTTAGTGCTGAAATTGTGTCAAATTTTCAGGAGAATTAATTTCTGATGTACTGTACACGAATCTAATATCAAATTTGCAAATAATAAATTTTCAGAAATTTCAGTAATAGCTAACCCATACTTGTGAATGTAGAAAGTTATATGTTTGATTTTCTTCCATATTTAGTGCTGAAAGTTTGTCAAATTTTCAGGAGATTTCGCTTCAGGTATACTGTACAGGCATCTAATATCAAATTTGTAAGTAATAAATTTTCAGAAATTTCAGTAATAGCTAACTCATACTCGTCAATGCAGACTGTTATATTTTGCTTTCTCACTTGTTCAAAACTGAAACTTTGTCATATATTCAGGAGAATTATTTTCAGGTGCTCTGTACATGTTCTATCATCCCCAACGTAAACAGCTCGCGAGCTAAATTTAAAATCACATGTTTTCATCATAATTCAGATTAGCTAGGTCAGCATCATACCGAGTCAAAAATCTCTTGTCCGCGTTACGGTGGCTGCTTTTGATTTGAATTTATAGCACTGCACCCGAAGTAGCACTGCGATATTTTTCTACGTGCACACACAGCTGTAAAACACACATTCACTCTTGCATAAAGCGCCTTCCGGCGGAACCTCCCCGTGCTCGCTGATGTATCGCGGGCGGCACATTTCGGCGCGGCTCCCGCAGTTCACCGTCAATTTTCAGCACGGAAGATGCACACATTACTCCAAATGCCGCCCGTTGTTTGAACGTTCAGATAAGAGTTTAGAAGTTGAGCGTTCGTTCCAGCCGGCTCGTAACGAACGCCGTGATGGCGCAGACTTCCTGAGCTAAAGCGGAGAGATAAGGGCGTAACTCGTCCTGTGTACGTCCTGGCGAACAATACGTGCGATGGATGTAAAATTTATGGGCGGTGTGCACGAGGGATTATGATTTCTAGGGTACAGCAATGCAAGTTGATGGGTGTATTGTTCGGGATAGTTTAAGTGTCTTTACGTTCGTGGCATAAATTTGCCATAATTTTGGTTTTATAGCGTCGATCGTTATCCTTACAATTAATAACTTTTAATATGCTATGAAGCAAATATTTTTAAGCTAGCGAGGTTGAGGGTCGAGGGTTAATAGAGGGCTGAGGGTTAACACACTATACTTTGAAAGTATCCTACCGACTGCGCCTGTTATTTATGTATGTCTGTTTATGTGTTTGCTATATACGTAAGCGTGTTGAGGGTTAAGCATACACAGTTTACAGGGCTGAGAGTTAACACACTAGACTTTGAAAGTATCCTACCGACTGCGCCACTTATTTAGGTATGTTTGTTTATATGTTTTCTATACACGTGGACGTGTTGAGGATTGAGAATAGACTCTATGCGGGGCTGAGGGTTAACACACCAGACTTTCAAATTATCCTACCGACTGCGCCAGTTATTTATGTATGTCTGTTTATGTGTTTGCTGTATACGTGGGCGTGTCGATGGTTGGGAATACACACTATACAGGGCTGAGGGTTAACACATGTAGAGGGTTGAGAATATTTTCTATACGGGGCTGGGTTTTAACACACTAGACTTTCAAAGTATCCTACCGACTGCGTCAGTTCTTGCTGTATGTATGTTTATGTGTTTTCTATGCACGTAAGCGTGTTGAGGGTTAAGCATATACAGTTTACAGGGCTGAAGGTTAACACACTAGACTTTGAAAGTATCCTACCGACTGCGCCAGTTATTTATGTATGTCTCTTTATGTATTTTCTATACACATGACTATGTGTATAGAACACGACTGTGTTGAGGGTTGAGAATACACACTATACAGGGCTGAGGGTTAACACACTAGACTTTCAAATTATCCTACCGACTGCGCCAGTTATTTATGTATGTCTCTTTATGTATTTTCTATACACATAGTCGTGTTGAGGGTTGAGAATACACACTATACAGGGCTGAGGGTTAACACACTAGACTTTCAAATTATCCTACCGACTGCGCCAGTTATTTATGTATGTCTGTTTATGTGTTTTCTATATATGTGGGCATGTTGAGGGTTGAGCATACATTCTATACTTTAGAAGTATCCTACCGTGGGTGCGCCGAGGGTTGACAGTATACACCAGACTTTCCACGTATCCTACCGACTGCGCCAGTTATTTGTGTATGTGCATGTATACGTGTTATCTATAAACGTGGGTGCGCTGAGCGCTGAGAGTATACACTAGACTTTCGACGTATCCTACCGACTGCGCCAGTTATTTGTGTATGTGGATGTGTATGTGTTTTCTATATACGTGGGTGCGCTGAGGGTTGAGAGTATACATTAGACTTTCGACGTATCCTACCGACTGCGCCAGTTATTTGTGTATGTGGATGTGTATGTGTTTTCTATATACGTGGGTGCGCTGAGGGTTGAGAGTATACATTAGACTTTCGACGTATCCTACCGACTGCGCCAGTTATTTGTGTATGTGGATGTGTATGTGTTTTCTATATACGTGGGTGCGCTGAGGGTTGAGAGTATACATTAGACTTTCGACGTATCCTACCGACTGCGCCAGTTATTTGTGTATGTGGATGTGTATGTGTTTTCTATATACGTGGGTGCGCTGAGGGTTGAGAGTATACATTAGACTTTCGACGTATCCTACCGACTGCGCCAGTTATTTGTGTACGTACGTGTGTGCGCCTTTATGCACTGCTTGTCAGACATATACGGGAATTATCCTGCCGCCGCATGCGGAGCAGATAACGTTGAAACTTCCGAACTTCAGCACTGCACAAAGACAATCCTCGCATCCATCCGCGGTTATCATTATCTCCGGCGCCGCGATTGGTCGGCCCGCGTGATATGTGCCCCGCAAAATAGATTATCGCGGCCCCCATTGTGCCCCGTCTGCATTTGGCGTGCAAGTTCCAGGGGCCGTGTCGGGCCTGAATAGTTCGAGATTAGTTCGTGCTCCGTGAGCCGCCCCCCGGAATCCGCAAGGACCGCCGGGAAGCGGGGCAGCGTCACTAACGCGCGAACAATCGCCGCCCCCGGGTACCCGGCGGCGGCCCGCGGGCCGCTCTCGGGATTCCCGGTCATACCCGGTCATGTGTGCGACCCGCTTGCCGGGACGGCACGTGGCGAACTATGTAGGCTGTTGTCGGTGAACAAAGCGAACTTTTGATGTGACGTTTCATTATCTTACTGTGATTGTTGCGTGGCTCAACAGCCGCAGTCGTACTCCAATCGCCGGGTACTCCACGTCTGCCGGGCGCCGCCGCAATGCGATCGATGCCGGGGGGCGGCTGAAATCCGAAAATAATTGGGGTAACAGGCGACCCGTCCACTGAGTGCATCTTGACCCTCTGCCGCCCCCGGCTAATATAATCGCGGCAAAACTTAACTGCCACCGGGGCAAAAACCGTTACCCCCGTAATTGCGCTCCCAAGTTTTATTTCGATTAATTAACGGCGATAGTTGATTTGTTCCAGGTGAAACGCCCGTCTGCCGGCTCCCGGTAATTACTTGGAAACTAATTATTTCATACTGAAAGCTCACTCGAGATAATAGTGGCGTTTGGCGGGGCCTGGAATGGGGGGAGTCTGGAGTTCAGAATGGCAATAATAACGCTTGCAGCCCGGCCGAAGGAGTTTTCGGCTTGCTCGAACTTGATGATATCGAAACTTGCGAAACACAGCAACTCCAGGCTCATTTGATACCTGACACCGCGCCTAAACAGTTCACGCTAATGAATAATTGCAATCATCATAATGGTACATACCGTACCTTCGATATTTTACAGAACATAGTAGAGACTCGAGATTTTGAGTAGAGCACGCTAACGAATAATTGCAATCATCATAATGGTATATACCGTACTTGCGATATTTTATAGATCATCAGAACATGGTGGAGACTCGAGATTTGGAGTAGAGTACGCTAACGAATAATTGCAATCATCATAATGGTACATACCGTACTTTCGATATTTTACAGAACATAGTGGAGACTCGAGATTTGTAGTAGAGCACGCTAATAAATAATTGTAATCATCATAATGGTACATACCGTACTTTAGATATTTTACAGAACATAGCGGAGACTCGAGATTTGGAGTAGAGGGTATGGGATGTAGTGGCGACTGCATTTGCATCAGTTTGAAAGCAGGCCATATATTTGTTTAGAAAACAAGGACACAATTTCCAACATTTACTCTAACATGTTACTTGAATTTAATTAATTGAACACTTTTGAACTCTATTTGCACTTAATTCCAAAACTAGTTGACGAAATTATATTGTATTAATAATGACTGGAAGGCATTTTTCAAGAGCTTTCCAACGATGTACCACAAGTAGGGTAGTGCCATTTAATTTTTTTAGATGAAGGTGACTGTGGCTTAAAGAGTGGGTAGGGAGTCAATACTACCTACGCCATTTTGGTTCTCTCTCCGAACCATCCAAACGGTTATGAGTCATTTTAAAAATATTCATTGGTTCTATGAAAAAAGTCAATTTTGGGTGGCAACTTTTCAAATTGAGACCCTGTATGCCTGTCAATGATACGAAGAAGCCTTGGGCCACGTAGCTGATTGCCGATCAAGTATTGATCATTATTCGTGTAAAACTTAAGGGTGTCTGCATGGGTACAAGTATAATCATCCCCTATTTTAATCCGGCAGCTTGTATACTTGTATTATATTTGTATGTATGCATGCATGCATGCACGTATGTATGTATTTATGTATGTATGTATGAATGCATGGATGTATGCATGTATGTATGAATGCATGCATGCATGTATGTATGAATGCATGCATGTATGTGTGTATGTATGTATGTATATATGTGTGTATATATGTATGTATGTATGGATAGCTAAATTTTTAAAAGAAGAGAATTTCAATAAAAATATCATGAAATGTAAAAATTATCCACATTTGTATATAAATAAAATATAATATACAAATAACTACATAAATTAAATTTGTATGCATGCATGCATGTATTTATGTATGTATGTATGTATGTATGTATGTATGTATGTTTGTATGTATGTATGTATGTATGTACAGCCAAATTTGAAAAAAAAGGGAAATTTCAATAAGAATGTCACGTTTTTTTCCACATTTGTTATAGTGTGAATATGTTTTTTTAGAAATACGTTATAGAATTATTTGACAAAATAATTGTATGTCAGATTTCCAGTTCATGAATTTTTTTGTATATTTAGGTACAAATTAAAGTCGGCAAAGTTAATAGGGAAACTGTTTTTCGCCTAGAAAAATCTTCTGAAATAACAAAAAAAATACACAAAGGTACTAAAATAACATACACAAATCATAATACATATTAATATACAATATGCAAAATGCAGTAGGATGTTATACGTTTTGTACTCGTAGAACTAAGAATCTTAAAAAAGTCTAATGATTTAAAAAAAATATTTTGTTAATAAATTGTAAAATCATATTGATTTGCCAACCAAACCACCAAAAGAGTTTTCAGATATTTGTGTATTGTTTTCAGTCGTTTTCGTTCTTAGTTGTTTTTAGATATTTCTATTATTTGGATTTTCAGTTGATTTTAGTTGTTTTCAGTGAATATAGAGTACTTTACTGAAAATAATTAATATATTTATGCGGTTTGTGTAGTTCTTTATCAAGCAAATAACCGAGAGGGTTTTCAGATTTAGTTGTTTTCAGTGAACATAGAGTACTCTACTGAAAATAATTAATATATTCATGCAGTTTGTGTGGTTCATTGTCAACCAAATGACCAAGAGAGTTTTCAGATATTTTATGTATTGTTTTCAGCTGTTTTCAGTCATTTTTGTTTGTTTTTAGTTGTTTTCAGAAGCATTCAGTTGTTTTCCTTTGATTTTCAGTTGTTTTTAGTTGTTTCCAAAAGTTTTACAGTCGTTTTTAGCTGCTTTCAGTTGGTTTTAGTAATGCATATAGAGTACCTCTACTGATAATTTTAGTTGGCTTGTATATAATCACTTATATACAAATAGTATATAAACCATTATAGTTTAGATACTAAACTATAATAGTTTAGTATAAGTTCATTTCATTAGTACATTAGTATTAGTTCAGCAAAAACTCAATTACAAAGTTCATCCAGTTTGTGAGGTTGAATGGTGTCAGTCAAAAAAACCCTACGCGTTGTTTTGTTTTGTATTATTTTCAGTTGTTTTCAGTCATTTTTGTTTATTTTTAGTTGATATTTTCTATTATTTTTTCATATATTTTCATGGTTTTAGTGTTTTACTATACAATTGGCAAATTTTATGTAAGGTTGAACAATTTTTAACGACGTTTTTGCAAGTTAAGTTCAAATTTCTATATTTTTGTAGTTTGTAAGGTTCTTTGTCAGCCAGAAAAGTTACTAAATAACCAAAAAAGTTTTCAAATATTTTCTGTATTTTTTTCAGTCATTTTCGTATGTTTTCAATTGTTTTCAGATGCACTCCCTTGTTTGCCTGTTGTTTTCAGTTATTTTCCTTTGATTTTCAATTGTTTTTAGTTCATTACAAAAGTTTTATAGTCGTTTTAAGATATTTTCAGTTAGATATTTTTATATAAATAAATGGGTTAAATTTGAACAAACCATATTTTTTAATACTCGTACAAGTATTAATGTACAAGTACTTTAATACTTGTAAGATACCGATGCAGAAACAGTAGGACTTACATAATACAATAATGGGTGATACTAATAATTATTACCTTTATTATTATTTACCCATGTGTCTAATTAAAAAGGTTTTTAGTTGTTATAAATCATAACTTTAGTTTTCAAATTTTGAACAAAAAAATAATTAAATTTGTACGGTATTGTATGGTAACTTTGTGAAATTTCTATAAAATCGTTGGAATTGTTAGACATTCCCTAAAGATTTAACGAAGATTGTATGAATAATCTGAAAATTTAAGGAAAATTGAATCAAGGGAAAAATATAGATATGACATATTTTATGGAAATTTTATAGTATATGGAAATTTTATTGATAGCCTAATATTTTTCAGCAATTGCCTCATATTGTATCGAAATTTTATAATAATTTTTAGAAACTTGTACGAAGACTAATGAATATGTATTGTAGATTCAATAAAGTTTCCAAATTTTCCAGAAAATTAATTAAAATTGTGTGATAATTTATGTATATTTTGTGAACTTTCTACAAAATCTTAGCAATTGTTAGACATTTTCTAACGTTTTATAGAAGATTGTATGAATAATCTGAAAATTTATGGTAAATTGAATCAAGGGAGGAAAAATATAGATATGACATATTTTATGGAAATTTTATAGTATATGGAAATTTTATTGATGTATGAATATGTATTAATATTTTTCAGCAATTACCTTTTATTGTAGCAAAATTTTGTAATAATTTATTGAATCTTGTACGAAGATTAATGAAAATGTATTCTAGATTCAATAAAGTATCCAAATTTTCCAGAAAATTAATTAAAATTGTGCGGTATTTTATGTCAATTTTGTGAACTTTCTATAAAATCTTAGCGATTGTTAGACATTCTCTTAATTTTTAAAAAAGACTGCATGAATAATCTGAAAATTTAAGGAAAATTTAATCAAGGGAAAATATAGATGTGACATATTTTATGGAAATTTTATTGATAGCCTAATATTTTTCAGCAATAGCCTTTTATTGTATCCAAATTTTATAATAATTTTCAGAAACTTGTACGAAGATTAATGAAAATGTATGATAGATTCAATAAAGTTTCCAAATTCTCCAGGAAATTAATTAAAATGGTGTGGTATTTTATGTCAATTTTGTGAACTTTCTATAAAATCTTAGCAATTGTTGACATTTTCTGAAGTTTTATAGAAGATTGTATGAAAGTCCTTAAAATCTATAGAAAATTGAATTAAAGTATGATATTGTATGGCAATTTTGTGAACTTTCCATAAAATCTTAGCAATTGTTAGACATTCTCTAATGCTTTATAGAAGATTGTATAAAAATTCTTAAAATGTACAGAAAATTGAATCATAGTAGAATTTGATATATTTTGCCATAATTTGAGAGCATTTTCCGAAAATTTGACCAAGCTCATATTATTAAAAAAACTTCCACGGTGATACAGTGAGTTTAAATGTAGTAATTGTAGTAAATGTTTATTGTTTGAGTTGTATATGCTAATTTTATTCAACAGCCTAATATTTTTCAGCAATTCCATTTAATTGTATTGAAATTTTATAATAATTTATAAAAACTTGTACGAAGATTAACGAAAATGTATTGAAAATTCAATAAAGTTTCCAAATTTTGCAGAAAATTAATTAAAATTGTATGGAATTTTACGACAATTTATAGAAACTTGTACAAAGATTGATGAAAATGTATTGAAGATTCAATAGTTTCCAAATTTTGCAGAAAGTTAATTAAAATTTTGTGGTATTTTATGGCACGTTAGCGAACTTTCTATAAAATCTTAGGAATTTTTAGACATTCTCTAAAGTGTTAAATGAGATTGTTTGAATAATTCTGAAAATTTATAGAAGATTGTATGAATAATTCTGAAAATTTATAGAAAATTTATTCAAAATAGAATTTAGGTAAAAAACACACACATGTTACTTTGTTGGTATAACTTGGATTTATTTAGTAGTAACTATAATTTCGACACCTTAACGGGTCATTTTCAGACGTACAATATCAGACGAAATTTGATGGTATTTTATGAAACTTTGACCGAACTCATATTTTTATATTAACTTCCTGATCCTGAAGATTAATGAAAATGTATTAAAGATTCAATAAAGTTTCCAAATTATGCAGAAAATTAATGAAAATTGTATTGTATTGCATGGCAATTTTGTGAACTTTCTATAAAATCTTTGTAATTGTTAGACATGTTCTAAAGTTTTATAGAAGATTGTATGAAAATTCCAAAAATGTATAGAAAATTGAATCATAGTAGAATTTGATATATTTTGCGAAAATTTCATAGTATTTTATAAAAATTTGACCAAGCTCATATTTTTATATTAACTTCCTGATCCTGAAAATTAATGAAAATGTATTAAAGATTCAATAAAGTTTCCAAATTATGCAGAAAATTAATGAAAGTTGTATGGTATTACATGGCAATTTTGTGTACTTTCTATAAAGTATTTTGCGGAAATTTGATAGTATTTAATAAAAATTTGACCAAGCTCATATTTTTATATTAACTTCCTGATCCTGAAGATTAATGAAAATGTATTAAAGATTCAATAAAGTTTCCAAATTATGCAGAAAATTAATGAAATTTGTATAGTATTCTATGGCGATTTTGTGAACTTTCTATTAAATCTTAGTAATTGTTAAACATTTTCTAAAATTTTATAGAAGATTGTATGACAATTCTAAAAATGTATAGAAAATTGAATCAAAGAAGAATTTGATATATTTTGCGGAAATTTGATAGTATTTTATGAAAATTTGACCAAGCTCATATTATTAAATAAACTTCGACACTGATACAGTGAGTTTAAATGTAGTAATTGTAGTAAATGTACATTGTACGAGTTTTGCGATTTTTACGAGCAAACGTTTGCCGTGCTAAAATCAACCTGCAAATATTAGCGCGCCTCCTTGACGCAATTACTTAAACGGCCCGGGGCCCTGCTTCTAGGGCTGATTTATTAGGGCCTGCGAGCGCCGTTTCGGTCGCGCAAACCGCATCCTCAGGCCCAGGACCCGGGGACCCCCAGACCGAGCGTTCGCTGTGTGCTAATTTGTTTGATTAACTCCGAGCCTGGGGGCGGCGCGCCGCCCCCGGGACCGGAATTAATCCGAGGCCCCCGGACTAATGTACGTACATGCGATCCGCAGCCGCCGGCGTCGCACCATACTTATCTGCTGCGGCCGCCTCCGGGTTCGATTTTCCCAACTCGAGAAACTCGCGCTTTGTGCTTGCCCACTGTTGCCTGAATATTTGCACAGATTGTCTGCTTAGTCCCAGTCGTACAATGGTGGATTACGTTTGACCATGGTTCAGTTATCTAGAAAACCATTGTCGACACAATTGCAGCATAGGCAATTGAATCAGGATCAAAGTTAAGCCACGATAGTAGTACTGGACATAAGTTCAAGGCACTGTACGGGAGTTTTGATAAAAGTAAACATATCGGTTATGAATAGTTTCATAAGAAAAAAAACATGTATACGTAAACAATAAAACATTACTGAGAAGCATATAAACGCCATCTCGTGGTGAAACCAAACGAGATGGCATTTATGCGCTCATCACTTCTTATATTATTCCTTTACAGGTTTATAAACCTAATAATTCATAATTCCCTACTTAACTAACTTAACTGAAATCGTACTGACAGGTACGATTGAACAAATTGGAAATCGTACTGACACTGTACGAGAGCGTAATAGCACCGTACGAGATCGTACTGGCACCGTACGAGACCGTACTGGCACCGTACGTAACGAAACCCACCAGGTTGAAACCGGTCTATGGTTATCCGCGAGGGTCATCCAATTTGTGCACGACACTTAAACAATAGTTCACGCTAGGGGTTCCTATAAACCATTAATATTCATGGACATTACACAACTTAGAATTCTCTACTTAACTGGCGCAGTCGGTAGGATTGACTGACTTTGGTTGCATCGGTTCGGATCACCAAAGTTACGCAACATGTAAACACAGAAAACAGATCAGCTTCTTCTTAATCGCCTGAATTTCACATCTCGTGTATTCTCTCAGATGTCTGTTTCGTCTTCGTATAATCTTCGCCATCGTCTATTTTTGATGTTGCGTTTTTTTACATTAGAAATAGTTAATTTCACAATCGTCTACTTCTTCCCCATTTCTCTGAGATGTCTGTTTCGCTTTTCTGCATAACTTTCGCAATCGTCTATTTTCGCCCGTTGTAGGTAAAGTGGGCTCTTGTTAACGAGGGCGCCGCCCGCCCTTTAATATCGAGTGCCTGCATTGCGCGGCTTCCGTCGAGTGCAGCTGGTAATTGAGCGGAAGCGACATAATTAGGGGGCGGCTGGCTAATTAGCAGAGAGCGGAAAAACGCCGGCGCTCGCTTTGACGAAATAACAAATTGAAAGCGGCCGCGTAATTAGCCGCCCACTTCGCAGGCATTAAATCATAAACGGGGGCCGCCGGGGGCAGCGACGTCCTGCGCCCCACATTAACCCTCGCCGAGGGCCGCCGGGGGCGGCGTCGCCCGGCGTCGGGACGGCCGTGATTGATGGTCTCGCCCTCCAAACGTCCACCGTCTCCGCGCAGAAAGAACGAAATCCGTGTTTTTTTTTTTCCAGTTTTTGCCTTGCACTAATGATAGTTGTAATTTTATTCAGCACTCTGATGTCCAATACGCTTGACACTGTAAACTTTATGTAAACAGCAAAACAATTCTCGGTGTCAGCACTCAACCATTAATATGCACGAACCTCACACAACTTTCAATTCCCTACTTAACTGGCGCAGTCGGTAGGATATAGCAAGGGCCTACGGCGTCTAACACAGACATACCGCCCTGCACAAACACCGCACTTCCATACGCATCGCATCCGACATCTACAACCCCAAATAACACAGAACACAGTCAAATTCCCAAATTCCATCGTTCGTCAACTACAACATGCACCTGTTTGATTACACGCCGCAATTAAACTTCGGCCCTGGGGTTGAAATATTTGCACGGCTCAGAACTAATTCCGGCGGGGGTTGGTTTTTAAATCGGGGTCGAGGCACCCCGGCGGACACTTGTTACTTCCCGGTGTTGAACACACCGGAACAAGCGGGGTTAGCAGTTTCAACCCCGGAAAGTTCGCCGCAGCTACAAGTACAAGGGGCTACTTTTGATCGGAAATTGCCAAAAATCATCCCTCGTACCTGTAGCTCCGGCGAACTTTCTGGGGTCGAAACGTTGGATCAGTTAGAAATATCATGTGATCTGGAATCACTATAGTTCGACTGTAGCAGTCACGAAATCATGGACATTGGGCGAACCTTAAATCATATACTATATGACATCTTGATTTAAAAATTATCAGATAAGATTATTATACAATTGTTAAAAAAATGATCACTAACATGACGATGTTCATTGGAAATTAACAGGGGTGACTCTTTAATATTGCAAAAAACTTTAAGAAACCATTCCTTGTCAAAACATAAGAGGGGTCTTTTATATAAAGTAGGTTGACATACGTCAAATTTGACGTGTCTTCTATTAATTTTTTTTAATATCTAAAAAATGCTGCTAAAGTATAGGAAATTAAAAAAATACATAAAATACTATTAAAGTTCCATAATATATAACTAATTTCACAAATCATACAATCTTCTACAGATTTTCAAAATATTGCATGAGATTTTATAATACAAGCATTTTCACGAAAATTTAAAATATTCATTAATACTTCTATAAATTTTCAATTATCTTTATAAAATATTTTATTACATTTTTAAAAATATCTAAAAAATGCTGCTAACGTACAGGGAAATTAAAAAAATCCATGAAATACTATTAAAGTACCATAATTTATAACTAATTTCACAAATCATACAATGTTCTACAGATTTTCAAAATATTACATGAGATTTTTGTATAATACAATCAGGAAATGTATAAAATTTATAATCTTTGACAAATTTTCAAAAAAATTGATCTATTAAATTGAGTAATATTTCCCCATGAAGACACTGTATGTCGAAACATGACGCAGGCAATAACATATTTTTTTAAACTCAAAACGTGCGTTATTTACTCAGTCATAAGTAATATTCGTTTAATTTTCTATGAAATATCAGAAAATGTCAGAAAATTGAGTGACATTTGCGAAAAAAATTATATTTTCCTAAAATACCATCTAATTTTTAAACTTTAAAAAACTAATTTAAGAAAATCTAGAATCATTGCACTATTGTCCACTAAATTTTATGAATTATCTGTAGGTTTCATGCAATTTTCGATATATTGGTTTCATAAGCTTTCACTTAACTTTCATAAAATATATTTCGCCAAAATGCCAAATGTCAAGAAAAAGGTGTTTTCATAAAATGCCATCTAATTTCTATAAACGAAAATAAATTTTAATAAAATCTAGAATCTCCACATTTTATTTTATAAGAAAGGCATGGATTTCATTAAAATTTCATAAAATTATATGAATGTCTTTTAAAGTTAGGATTTTGATTCAATGGTGTATAATACATTCAGGAAATATATAAAGTTTATAATCTTCGATAGGTTTTTAAAGAAATTGCGTATGATGTTAAATTTTCATAACATTTTTGTATAATACAATCAGGAAATGTATAAAATTTATAATCCTAGACAAATTTTCAAAAAAATTCCATATGATATTAAATTTTCCTAACATTTTTGTATAATACTTCATACACATAATAGAATTTCCACATTTTATTTTATAAAGAAGCATGGATTTCATTAAAATTTCATAAAATAATATATGAATGTCTTTTAAAGTTAGGATTTTCATTCAAGGGTGTATAATACAATCAGGAAATGTATAAAATTTATAATCTTCGACAGGTTTTCAAAAAAATTGCATATGATGTTAAATTTTTACAAAAAAATTGTATAATACAATCAGAAAATGTATAAAATATATAATCTTCGACAGGTTTTCAAGAAAATTGCATATGATGTTAAATTTTCATTAAAAAAATGTATAATACAATCAGGAAATGTATAAAATCTATAATCTTCGACAAATTTTGAAAAAAATCCATATGATATTAAATTTTTATAATTTTTTTGTAAACTATATGAAATTTCTGTTAAATTGACAAATCTTCATTTAATATTCTATTAAATATCCGAAAATGACAGAAAATTAAGTGAGATTTATAAAAAAATATATATTTTCATAAAATACCATCTGTTTTGTATGAAAGAAAATAAATTTCTATAACATTTGAAATCTCCACATTGTATTCTGCAAAAACGGCCTGGATTTCATTAAAATTCCATAAAATATGTAGAAAATTGAGTGAGATTTATAAAAAAATATATATTTTCATAAAATACTATCTTATTTCTAAACAGAAAATAAATTTCAATCAAATTCAGAATCTGCACAATGTATTCTATAAAAAAAGCATGAATTTAATTAAAATTCCATAAAATATGTGGAAAATTGAGTGAGATTTATAAAAAAATATTTTTTTTTCTAAAATACCATTAAATTTCCGTGAAAGATAATAAATTTCAATAAAATTCAGAATCTGCACATTGTATTCTATCAAAACAGCCTGGTTTTTATTAAAATTCGATAAAATATGTAGAAACTTGAGTGGGATTTATAAAAAAATATCTATTTTCATAAAATACCATCTAATTTCTATGAAGGATAATAAATTTCAATGAAATTCCGAATCTCCACATTGTATTCTATAAAAAGCATGGATTTAATTAAAATTCCATAAAATATGTGAAATTTGCTTTAAATTCAGAATGGTGTTGCCATAAAAATTTATAAAACATGAATAAAATTTCCATAAAATCCTATGAAATTTCAAAAAATTAAAAACAAATTTAAGTTTTCAAATTGATAAACCTCTGTGTGGTGTGTCTATAAAATTTCCATAAAATCCCATAAAATTTCAAAAAATTAAAAATAAATTTAAACTGATAAACTTGTGTCTGTTGGCCTTGCCTGTGGAAACTTGCGTTGTGCATTTGCAGAGCTGAAAATTGATATGAATTGAAATGAATGGTGTTGCCATCAAAATTTATAAAACATGAATAAAATTACTATAAAATCCCATAAAATTTCAAAAAATTAATAATAAGTTTAAATGTTTCAATTGATAAACCTCTGTGTTGTGTGTTTATAAAATTCCCATAAAATCCCATAAATTTTTAAAAAAATTAAAAATAAATTTAAATTGCTAAACTTCTGTGTAGTGTGTCTGTCTGTTTGCCTTGGCTGCGAAAACTCGCGTTGTGTATTTCCAGAGCTGAAAATTGATATTATAAGCTACATACATCACGAGCGGATTTCGCTGATATAATGGAGTTGCTGTTAATCGCCTAGTGATATTATTGATGGTCCTCATTGGATAATGTATTGCCAGCCTCCGCTGCATAATACGCGCCGAGCGATAAACTGCTGTTGACTTTTACAGCTGTATGCACAGAGCGCGGATGGCAATTTAACTTTGTCTAAAGTTTGCAGAAAAATACGTGCCAGCATTTAAAATATGTATAAGAAATTGATTGCCACTTCGGGTTCGAGCTTCCCAAGATTGATGGCAGAGTCGTGTAAAATTTCGAGACTATTCCCTATAACAGCTAATAAATGTGATCACGAAATCTGCAAAATATTGCAAGAATAATGGAAACAATAAAAAAACATTGTCAATGTAGAATGTATCAAGGAAATCTTATTTGAGTGCTCAAAATTTCAAACACTAATCTTTGGACTGTGCCCCATAACATGTGATCACGAAAACAATATTTTATCGCCGATCGACATTAAACTGTCTCTTTTACTGCTTAATTTTTACGTGTTTTTACAGCCTAGGCAGTGAAAGACACAGTTCAGTGCACGACAGTTGACACTGATGTTCAAGTTAAACGCCAAAGTTCAATGACGAGTAGTGTGCACTAAACTGTCCCTTTTATCGCCTGTCGTACGTCAAAATTATAACGTTACACAGTTTGTGGGATCCTCTATGCTCTATGCTCTGTGTGTGTTCTATTATTGAAATTAAAAATTTATACGCCAAACTTAAATGATATCTGGCGTGCACTAAACTGTCTCTTTTACTGCCTGTGGTACGTCCAAATTATAACGTTACACAGTGTGTGAGATCCTATAAGGAATAATATATATTTATATTTTTGAAATTAAAACGTTAAACGCCAGACTTTTATGTCAACTGGCATGCACTATACTGTCTTTTTTATTGCTTTTAATTTTGACGTGTTTTTACTGTCTAGGCAGTGAAATAGACGGTTTAGTGCAGGCCAGTTGATACTAATATTCAAGTTGATGTTCCAGTTAAACGTCAAACTTAATTTACAGTGAAAGACACAGTTTAGTGCACGACAGTTGATACTGATATTCAAGTTAAACGCCAAACTTCAATGACGAGTGGTGTGCATTAAGCTGTCTCTTTTACTGCCTGTTGTACGTTAAAATTATAACGTTACATAGTGTGCTGGATCCTATAAGGAATAATGTGTTCTATTTTTGTAAATAAAAAGTTAAACGCCAAACTTCAATGACAATTTGCGTGCCCAAACTGTCTCTTGTACTGCCTGTCGTGCGTCAAAATTATAACGTTACACAGTCTAACGTTATAGTTACACGTGCACGTAAAGGCAACTGGCGTGCACTAAACTGTCTCTCTTACTGCCGAGGCATTAAAAGCAGCAAAAGAGACAGTATAATGTCGATCGGTCTCGAGATTTTTCATAGCCCTGCCAATAGTTTTGGCAAGCTCGAACCCAGTACCTGCTCCATACATGGCTTACAATACGTCTATCTGGGCCAGCAAATGCAAATCACATAAAACATATAATGCATTGAGCATTCAGACTGAAAAGAGCTTAATCGACGTGGAATGGCCCTGGCCGTAATATGCCCGAAGGACTCGCTTTTTGTGGCCAGCCGAGGGTTGCTTTAAACTGGAAGAAAAACTGGATCAGTGCTGCGAATTAATCGAACCTACGCGAAATCACTGGGGCAATTATTTACGATGATAAACGGCGCGCCAATGACGCATCTAATGCGGTCATAATTAATTACAGTAATAAATTATGAATCGAAATGGGTTTGCGAAACTGATACATTAATATTGTGAATAGACCAGCGGTATTTGCTTTGCTTTGCTTTGCATGTTGAGTGTAGGTACAGAAGTACGGTCTGTTTTTCCTTTATTTCGAGCGCATGGAATAACATTTCAAGGA
Source organism: Othius punctulatus (assembly GCA_951805005.1). Lineage (NCBI taxonomy): Eukaryota > Metazoa > Arthropoda > Insecta > Coleoptera > Staphylinidae > Othius > Othius punctulatus. The sequence goes on along the minus strand of OX638142.1, from coordinate 84,111,169 downwards.
TCTTCTTTGTGGTGAACAATTGAGAGGAGATTTTTTCGTTGTTTTCAGATACAGAAATGTCCGTACGATAATACAAAAATTCATTATTTTTGTGTGTAGATATAGCTTTTATATGGTTTCGACAATTTAACTTGAAATGCGTTGGACGCTTGAAACGTATTTTTATTATTTAGCAGAGGCGTCTTTGTACGATTTCGACAGCTTAATTTAAAACGCGTCGTTCATTTGAATGGTATTTTCGCAAATATAACACAATCGGTGTACAATTCTGAAATGGAGTTGTTGCGAAATTGCATTGCTCTTTCCGGTGCGATGTACGTGTCGAGGGCTCGGTTTTGTTTTGCACCCCCAAGTGTCTCGTAATGCGGGGGAGTGTTGAGCGACGCCGACGCTGACGCCCGCGTATCGGCTTTCTGATGATGTATCATTGTCCAATATGCGAGAGGCAAATGTGACGCCGACGCCAGCCAGACGGTGCACGCGAGACATATAAATGGGGCGTCATCGGGTGTCTGGCGTGTCAAACGCAAAGTGCGACTCTCGTTATTCGAATTCCATTTCACGTAACGTACGAAGCTGCGGGGAGACGCGAAGGATACCGCATTAGTGCTGTTAAAAGGGTCTCTAAATGCATCGGTGATATATTACTACTATTTCGAGGAGATAAGTGAGTTTGGGAGCGAAGGTGTCGTTTATTTAACGTTGTTGCATGGCAAATGCTTCAAAACGGGGCTAATAATCAATGGTTGTCGCCCAAGGGTTGATCAATGTAATAAAAATTGGAGAAACAAGGAAAATTAGGAGAGGCGTCCGTCTACTTGGTATGCAGCAGACGAGACGAGACCATAGCGTTAACGCTAACTCGTCATTCGCCACGTGTTCCGGATCGTTAACGTCCAGGCAAGAACAGACAATACGGTCGAGCCCATCAGATGAGGACACGTCGTGATCAGCTATGGTTATCGCCCAAGGGTTGATCAATGTAATAAAAATTGAAGAAACAAGGAAAATCAGGAGAGGCGTCCGTCCACTTGTAATTCAGCAGACGAGACGAGACCATAGCGTTAACGCTAACTTGCCATTCGCCACGTGTTCCGGCCCGTGAATGTCCAGGCAAGAACAGACAATACGGTCCTATATCAACCTATATCAAGGTTGAATATCTTGATATAGGTATTCAATATCTTCATAGATATTGGGACCGTATCAAAATAACACCTGTTAGGTGTAAGTGTCAAACCCTTTCCATGTCGTGCTAAATACATTTTTTGAACGGTTCATTTTCATTAAGAGAGTTCTTAAAATATACCGTTCCAGACTCCTTTGTGTAGCGAAGCCACTTAGCGTCGGGCCATTTAAAGGGATTGCCCTCGGAGTTCTTCTTCCTCAATGCCAAGGAGTTCTTACAAAGATCAGGAAATTTTAGAAACATATTGTGTGTCAATTCTTTCACTAAAAAAATCTGTTTTTCCACCTCTGACGAGCTGGTACCAGTCATGAGGATGAGAAAATTTTAGAAACATATTTTGTGTCACTTATTTCACTAAAAAAAATCTGTTTTTCCACCTCTGACAAGCTGGTACCAGTCATGAGGATGAGATATTTCGATAGCAACTTTCTTCTTTTGCTTCTCGATTAAAGCATGGTATGCATCGCATTTCATATGGCTGTGGCCACTCACCATAAACTTGTGGTCCAGAGTATCCAGATGTGTATTCCGTTGCATAGCAGTTAAAAACATAGCAGCCACGTGAGAATTTTTGTTCTGACCTCCACACGTATCTGAATACAAAACAACGTTTTTAACTTCCGGAGGTAAATCAGTCAACTCCTGGAGGAGGCATGTAGCAATTTAATTACCTCTTCGTCAACCTTCGGCTTCATGCCACATGAAACATGTCACACTTCTACTCCCCCAATTTGTGCAAAGATTGGTTAAAGGTCCATAACTGCCTCTTGTAAAACGCAACCAAGGAATTCACGTACGGAGTTGGGAGGTATTGTTGGAGATCAAAGATGTACACTTTTAACCATTTTTTTTCTTTGTCATATTGTTATCCACCTCTTTCTTCAAATAAGCATTATCATCTTCAAGGTGGTACTCATCTATTGCCTTTTGTATACTTTATTTCTCTTCATTGCGTTCCGCAACTTTGAGCTGCATCTGCAGGGAATCACACTTTTAGCAGGTATCTGCTTTAGGCTGCTTAAACGATAGTTTCAGCTTGTGAAATTCTTTTTCATAAATCCGTATAGAAACCATCTTTTGCCAGCCTTGGCAATACAAATCATAGATAATTTTCAGAGTCAAATGAAGTGCCAAGTATTTTTCATCGTTGGTTCTTATTGTGTAATGAGGTTCGTAACACAGCAAAAACTTAATATGAATACTACCTCTTGCATTACAGCCATACTGTGTGTGTTGGAAGGTGCACAAACGCCTCTTTGATTATCGCAAGTAACTCCAGATTTATAATTGCTTGAATTTAATAATGCTAATGTGACAAACATTTCAGTTTCGTCTAATATTTCATAGAGAGATGAATCTACGAGCGGAGGTATTTTCTTTCAGGGAGCGCGGACACGGTGTCCCGTCTTTTTGTGTTTGAATAAACGCCGATATTTTACAACCGCAAAACTCACATCTGTTATTGTTTTGTTCCCCAAGTTTTCTCAATCGGGCATTCTTTTCAAAATTTAACTTCCTTTTTCTCATTGCGAGATATAAATCTGGTGGTGTGGGCGTCAGATGGTCAGCCGTTGCGACAGTTCGTAATTTCTGAGCTTCGCTGACTGTCTCCCGTCAACCCACGCAGATAGGGTAGAGCCCCTTTGTCACGAAGTAGTACCGAGGTTAAAATTACGTGGAGCCTTTTTACTCCCCCACTCTCCGACATAGAGAGCCTGGCCCTCGTCGCTGCATCGAAGGGAACCTCCACTCGGTCCGCGGCCTAACGCGCTGATAGTCCTTCAGACACGTCACAAACCTCTACAAACCTTTAGTCTTTCTCCATTAACCTTAAAATGATAACAATGACTTACATTTCTTTTTCTTTTTCGGGATCATTTGTCCTTTTTGTCTTGGTGGCAGTTGATTTCGAATCTGCACTACTTGCAATAGATTCATGAAATATATTTTGTCTTGTATCTTCTTGAATTCTTTAGGCACACTTTAGCCTACACTTAGGTAATTCTTGCATTTTCCGTGCTTTCTTTATTTTGTTTTTTTGAGGTTACATATTGCTGGCCTGTATTTCTTTTTCTCTTCCTCTCAGTCCTCTTTTCTCGTGCATTACTACCGGCTTTATTCCAATTTCTTCTTGTTACTCGTTACACTGCTTCCTGCTTCTCTACTCTCTCTCTGGTTTACGTCAGTAACTTTGGAAACCATTTCCTTCTCACCATTAATATGTTTTCCTATAAGCATTTGCAAGTCATCTTCACTATCATTTGGTTTATAATCGCTATCTTTCACGCTATCATCGTCATCAGAATTAAGATTTTCAAGATCATTAGCTATAACATCAGAACATTGCTGTAACCCACTGATATTTATAACATGTGTGTCTTCACTTTGTCTTGGAATGCACTCGGCCGGATCACCCTCAACTTTGTCTCCTAATATTAGATTATTAGGCTTTTCTTCATGGTTTCCCGCCTCTTATCACTTTCATGCATAACCTCCAATCCTACAAAACACAAAAACACTGTCCATCTGGGCAAGCTGTAGAATTCAAAGCGTCCTATTAGAATAAATTGTAACGGGTCAGTTATAACTCCGGTCGGTTAAGACGAACTCTGTTTTAATTTTTAATTTCGCTCACGGACCGTCAACGTAGGCAACCGCTACGCAAACGCTTTTTAAACGTCGACGCGTTTCCGGTCTGCGTATAATTGTGATTCGGCAGCGTGGCGCTCGAATGAAGGTAGAAGGTAGCCAACTCTCTTCGAGTGTGAAAGTGTCAGGAGGTACACGGTTTTTCTTTGGGCTTATCGCCAACCGGTTTCCGGGATTTAAAATGTGTCCTCCAATAACCGCATTATTCTACTCTGAATTTCAAAACCACCAGCAATTCGCAAAAAAACGTAAACAACACAAAACACAACACTACTTGGTCCACGTTAAACGTCACTAGACGTGACACTGACAACTTCAAGAGTATTTAAATATTTCGTGCCCCACCTAGCGTCAAATAATATAAGTCTCTTCTTATGAAACATTTTGTTACGTTAAAATACTATAAGTCGACTTGTACCTTTTCCTCTGCAATAAGCGTAGCATTTAAAGTTGTACTAAAACTGCCAACCTATTTAAAAGCCTTAACTGAATAATGTGATTTATACTATTTGAAACCCAATGTAGAGCATCACTTTCTGAAATATAATTTGACTTTAACTAATGTTCCCAAATTTTCGACTATACTATATTTCGCACCCATCACAGAAGTGTGCTGACAAGTCCGAGAGATCAGCCGCAAAAATTAACTCTCGGGGGCACCCACCATTCTTGTGTGACTCCTTCGCTTTCTTTTTGAGCCTCGTACTCATTACGACATATCTGTCTGTAGGCTCCTTTCGAACACCCCCGTTTTGCGTTCCAGCCTCCTGTTTTTTTTTGCGGCCAGTACGTCGCATGAACCCGCCATTCGCCACGTGTTCCGGGCCATGAACGTCCAGGCAAGAACACGTTCGAGCCCGTATCAGATGAGGACATGTCGCGATCAGCTTGCCACTGTATATCTCATAAAGAAGTCGTAAAGGTTGGTCTTGTATTTCGCAACGAAAATCTGAACAGGCGTCCATCCACTTGGTATTTAGCCGACAGATTCGGGATATTTGGGAACGCCCCGATGAGACCATTGTATAAACGAGACACATAAACGAAATAGTGTTCCATCTGAAAACATTCATGCCATTTTCTCACAAACTGCTCGCAATATCTCTCTTAATCGTCCGCTGCAGCGCATTTCGCGATTGTAAAAGCGGAATTCCTCTCTCGCTTCGTTCCTCGCAGGACTTGCCACAGTTTTACAATACCTCGCTTTCAATATCTCTTTCAGCCGTCCACTGGATTACATTGTAAAGCGTTTTAAGATTGTACGAAGAGAATTCCAATTACGCGCAGTTATCAGTTCTCTTGCCGGCACAAGAAAAGGTAGAAAACAAACAAGCCGGGATCCGCCGCTTTGAGGGGCGAGCTGCAGACATTAAAATCTCTCCCTTTGACGTGAGGCACGGAGATAATTTAAAAATTGAATGCGGCAATCTACATCGTTGGCCGGCGCAAGTGCAGCCCGGCTTTCGCATCCCCCGGAGAAATCGAATCTCACCGATTGATCGTCATATCCGTCCCCGACCGGAAACGGGTGGATCCGTCGAGTTAAGTTTACGGATGCAATTGCGGTGTGTTATGGACGTCCGGTGCACCCCTGACTTGTAAGGGTTGCAAGACCTCGCAAACTTATAATTAATGCGGTGAAAACTTTTTCGAGTCCCAGCACGGATAAGAGGGCCCCACAAAAAGCGGGGGCTAATTGAAATTGCTCCCTGTTCCGCGGCACACAATTGACCCCCTACCCCCGGGGGACGATCCAATAGCAGTCACATTCGGCTGATTAATCGAGCCCTAAAACTATACATGTGCGCGCCCCGTATAAGTTTCAATTAGGTCGTGTCGTTAGTGATAAGCGCGCGGGCGGATCCCGGCAGATTTATTAATCCCCGCCGCAGGGTGTCAATCCGGAGTTTGATTGATTGCCAGCGTCAAAAGTGCCGCATTATCCCGGAATCGGAATTCGCCCCGTTTCCGGTTCTAATTGCCCGCGTTCACGCCCGCCATGTTACGCCTGTCCAGATGCGAGCTGTTCCATTCAAACAGCTTCCAACTGCCACCACCACAACAGCTATAGGCCTCCCGAACACGGCAACTATTTTAAAACAACTTTTTAATTACTAAAATGGAACAAATTATATCTTATCATGACCCGCACATTAGCCAGTTGCAGCTCGTTCTTTCTATCTTTCTCTCGCCGGCCGTCTTCACTGAGCTGACCAGGGCCTATGTGGTATTTACAGGAGTAGACGAATAACATTAACAAAAATGTGGAGTATTGACCTTTTTGTTAATGTTGTTTGTTCAACCCCTGTAAATACCACATTGGACATGGCCAGCTAAGTGAAGACGGCTGGCGTATGCAGCTGGCGTATGCAGCCTGTAACATGGACATAATAACAATTCCTACTTCTTGTTTTAGTAATAATAGGTTTTGAAATATTGAAGGCCATCTTCGGTTATTCCTGTGGAGCAAAAAAAAAGTAAATTAACTCCTCGCGAATGCCGCGCAGCCATCCACAGGCAGCCCCCGTGTCGACATCGAACGAAAATTATTCCATTAAGTCGGGATTATTTTTAGAGCGCCGTGGCGTCTTATAACCGGGGATTACCGTCATTTCTGGATCGCCCTTTTCCGCCGCAGAAATTTCATGATTCCTCTCGTCACAATCCAGGGTCATGGGAGACTGACTGGCCGTGTGAGTGAACGTGCAACACAAAACCATTAAATTTTTCTCCAGTAAGAATAATAATAATTATTATTAGTCAGTACAAATAATTGTAAATTTTAATTTTATCGAAGTCTTTACCTGAAGTCACAGTATGGCGAAACATTCAAGTGTAATTTAAAATAAATATTTTAATATAACAGAATATATTATTAAAGTAATGAACTTCAAATGAACTTTAAGAAAATAACAGCCACATTTATTAATACATTAATTTAATAATAACACAGGTCGACAAATTTTGACGAATGTGTTATCCCTCTAGTTTAAATGCATTTTTGAAAAGTATTAACTATGCATATGTACAAAATGACACATTTTTGTATGTTAGAGGTCAGGTTTTTTTTTAATTTTAAAAAGTTTCTTAAAATATATATAAACTAATTCCCTTCTACCCCTATGGGGTGTAGGGTGTTTGGCCTTATTGGCCCTTAATAAATTCCTTCCACATTTTCCTATCTAGCACCAGTTCTTTGGCTTCTCTGAACGATTTTCTCTATCACATTGTCCCATGTCTCCTTAGGTCTGCCTCTCTTCCTTTTTCCTATCGCCTTTGCTTCCTATTTCCTTTTTTTTTCACAGATTCCTTCATTCTCTGTAGATGTCCCCACCATCCAAGTTGCCTTCTTTCTATAAATCCGTCTATTGCCTCGATTCCCAGTTCTTCTCTTGTCTTTTCACTTTTTATTCTGTCTCTTAGCGTTATCCCTTTAATTCTTCTTAACACTTTCATTTCAGCTGCCTCCATCTTCCTTTTGTCCTTCTTTGTTAACACCCATGTTTCGCAGCCGTACATGAGTATCGGTCTATACACTGCTCTGTACACTTTCATCTCCGTCTACTTCTTTATCTCCTCGTTGTTCATTAATACCCTCCTCAATGCGTAGTTTACCCTGTTGACTTTATCCAGTCTCTTGTTTCTTGATTTCCGTTTCTTGATTGCCAGCTTCGTCTATTGTGGTTCCTAAGTATGGGTAGCTATCTACTTGCTCTATATTTTCCCCTGCTATCTCTATATCAATCACTTCCTTCTTTGCGGATACTACCATGACTTTTGTTTTGTTCTTGTTAATTTTCATCCTGTTCTTTTCTAGTATCTCGTTTCATACTTTCAGACTGTGTTCTAGATCTTCCTTGTTTTTTGCTAATATCCCTATGTCGTTTCTTAACATAATTGTTTCATAGTATGCAAAGTACTCGATGATAAAACTATACAAATTAACTTAATTTATCATTAATGCTGCTGATTTGCGCTTGTACGTATCTTCAGAGTTTCTCTAAAGAGTCCAGCAATAGTCGGCTAGCATAGACGGGCTCCATTTTTCTTGGTATCGCTTCTCCATAACCGAAACATCTTGATGAAAGCGTTCACCATGCTCGCCACCCAAATTTTCCGGGAAGAAATGAAGATGAGAGTGTGGAAAGTGAATTTCCAAAGACATATTACATCCCATATCTATCCAGCATCACATCTGCACTATGGATTGCTGGATTATTCAGTAATATATATAATCTGTCAATAATGGCGTACAGAGTTCGTTCAAAAATTACAGCGACTCTGTAAGCGACTCCAGACTTTGGCTCTTATTAATCTTTTTTTTTGGGCCGGTACCCACACAAAACGTGGTGAATTTAAATCCTATAGAGTGCGCAGGCTATGGTGAGCATATTGAACACAACACGTAGCAGATCAATAAGGTTACTTTAATTTAACAAGTAAAGCTCTGGAGTAGACACTTCCATACGGAATTCAGGATCGAGTTTTCGTTATCCTCTTCTGATGAAAAACCTTGAAGAAGAACTTCAGAACAGATCCGTATGACGGGACAGAACTTTTAAAAATCCCCTACGTGTGTGCCTGCCTAATGAAGTGGTCTTTAAACTTCCTCCAAACCAATGCCTGAGAGTTCTTGTGTTTCTAGATTTGCAGAAACTAAGCGAACTCCTTTTGATTTTGCTGAAGGAGAATGGTACATCTACATAGCTCACGTGCTAAGTCCATGACTTGGCCTGGGTGCCAATTTTTCGTTATCCTCTTGTGATGAAAACCCTTAAAGAAGAATTTCAGAACAGATGCTGAAAATCCCCTACCTGTGTGCCTGCCTAATGATGTGGTCCTTAAACTCCCTCCAAACCAATCCCTAAGAGTTCTTGTGTTTCTAGATTTGCTGAAACTAAGCGAACTCCTTTTGATTTTGCTGAAGGAGAATGGTACATCTACATAGCTCACGTGCTTGCTAAGTCCATGACTTGGCCTGGGTGCCAATTTTTCGTTATCCTCTTCTGATGAAAACCCTTAAAGAAAAATTTCAGAAGAGATGCTGAAAATCCCCTACCTGTGTGCCTGCCTAATGATGTGGTCCTTAAACTCCCTCCAAACCAATCCCTAAGAGTTCTTGTGTTTCTAGATTTGCTGAAACTAAGCGAACTCCTTTTGATTTTGCTGAAGGAGAATTGTACATCTACATAGCTCACGTGCTAAGTCCATGACTTGGCCTGGGTGCCAATTTTTCGTTATCCTCTTCTGATGAAAACCCTTAAAGAAGAATTTCGGAACAGATGCTGAAAATCCCCTACCTGTGTGCCTGCCTAATGATTGATGTGGTCCTTAAACTCCCCCCCCCCCCCCCCCCCCCCAAACCAATGCCTGAGAGTTCTTGTGTTTCTAGATTTGCAGAAATTTTGTTTCGAATTTTTTAACAATTCGTCGAATAGCAAGCACATACGGGCGATTATGTGGACCAAAATCTTCACGAAGATCACGTCAAGTTTGAATAAAAGAACGATTCTTTTATAAAAAATTTGGGTAAAAACAAAACGTTGTTGAAGCATGTATTTTTCCATGATGAATTGTCAAATTATACTAAAAACAAATGACGGCTAGTGATATTTCTAAAATTTTAGATATGGTTGCTAGGATGTTTTAAAAACATATCGTTCCTATTGGGAGACCCTTTACATAGGGGTCTAAATTTACTTATTTCCGGTCATGAGAAAGGTGTCTCAAAACTATCTCATAATGTCTAACGTGTGTCTTACAGGTGCCTCATGTGTGTCTCACACACATTTCACACACCGCTGTATATATTCAATGCAAAACTGCATCACAGGTGTTTGACAACTGTCTCACAGGTGTTTGACAACTGTCTCACAGGAGTTTGACAAGTGCCTCACATGTGTTTGACAACTGTCTTACAGGTGTTTGACAACTGTCTCACAGGTGTTTGACAACTGTCTTACAGGTGTTTGACAACTGTCTCACGGGTGTTTGATAACTGTCTGACAGGTGTTTGACAACTGTCTCACAGGTGTTTGACAACTGTCTCACATATGTCTTACATGTGTCTCACACCCCTGTATATATTCAATGCCAAACTGTCTCACAGGTGTCTCACATTTGGCTCACTACTGTCTCACATGTGCCTCATACCCGTCCCACAGATGTCTCACACCTGACGTCCGACTGGATAAAAGTAAATTTAGATCCCTATGTAAATCCTTATAGGAAATTAGTCCAGAAGTGTCCTAGCCTATCTACTTATATCTGTTTATAGTTTAAATAAATAAATATTTATTAAAATATACCAATAGGTATATACAAATAGCAAAATAATAATTAATAATAACTGATAAAATTGATACAATACTAACAAAAAATAATAACAATGTTTCTTAAGGAGATTTAAAAAAACACTTGGTATAAGTTTCACACTTTTGTTTCGGTAGTTAAACAGTTTTTAAGAGCAAATGAAATGCAAATGAATAAATAAATATTTATTAAAATATACCAGTAAGTATATAAAAGTAGCAAAATAATAATTAATAATAACTGGTAAAATTGATACAATACTAACAAAAAATAATAATAATATTGTTTCATAAGGAGATTTAAAAAAACACTTGGTATAAGTTTCACACTTTTGTTTCGGTAGTTAAACCATTTTTAAGAGCAAATGAAATGCAAATGAATGAATATTGTAGTTATTTCTATAAAACATTGTGAGACTTATACCAAGTGTTTTTTCTTTTTTAAATCTCCTCAATCAGTATGTTTCACCAAGTGAAACACACATTCAATTTAAATGTTTCTTAATTACGTTACAAATATCATACAAAAAAATAAAATAATGACGATATGGTGTCAAAAAATTGTGAATTAACTTCTCGCAGCGAAATTTTCGATTTTTGGCGGCCACAGTTTCCTGCCGACAACATTGCCACCCCCATGGCCCCCCATCCCGACTTGGGCCCCTGCCGCGATCGGCATCTGGAACTTAATTTCCGAGTTTTCGCACTTATCTCGCCGCGCATCAGCCATCGGCGGGAAGAACTTGATACCCGCAGCTAATGCGTGTAGACGGCGCGACTTTCGCAAGACGGGGGCGGTAAATTAACGCCCCTGGGGGCGCCTCCGAGTAGTCTTAATTGCCCCCCGCCCTCGGAAAAAGTTAACAATTACGGCGCCGCGCTTTAATTGAGTTATCGCCTTTATTGTCCGCGATGATTAATCGGGCCACTCTGCGGGCTTAATTGGCGGGAATTAATTTAAACTGCCGCCCCCGGGAATCATATTATATTCGAGTGGCGGCGGTTAATCCAGTTCCGAATTATTTTCTGTTTGTTTTTGTTCTGCAAACGCACGTCGGCGTTTTTATTGGGGCCCGTGCCCCCTGGCTGGGGGTTGGGGGGCTAAATCGCGGCACGGTATGTCGGCCGGGAATTATCGGCGGGAAGCGCAAGGGGATGAAGGGGATCAGGACGGGAGTGCACGGATTTATGCGGATTCGCATATAAAAGAAAATTGAGAGTGTTCAGATTACACTAGCGTATCATATAGAGATTCGCGTATTGCGAATATATATACACATTCAACATTTAGGTGGAATCATATACTTCAGCGGCAGATAAAAAAAAATAAGATAATATATGCGCCGTACGTTCGCTTCTTTTTATTTCGTGATTTAAGGCTTTCACTTAACTTCGTTTCCGCGTAAAAGAAATTGCACGGCTCTTATAAGGCATCGAATAAAGATGCGAAACATTGTAGCCGAGAATTATTTACAAGAAGATGACTTGCCAATTTCCGGTGATACGGATGTAATAAATTGTGCCAATAACTTTAGCTTTAATAACTGGGTAATAACTTTCACGTCGGCTACTCAATAGTCGTGCAAAACGACAAAGGTTATGAAGTAAATATGTGAGAAAATCGAACATATTATAACTTTCCCAGTTGGCAGTTGACATAAATTGAATCAATATCTATTCGCTGGTTTTTGAAATATCGTTAATAATGTAACAGCTGGATATGAGAATATCACTGAAAATCATAAAAATATAAATATCTCAAAAACCAGGCATTTGATATTAAAGAAATTAAATATACTATAGACCAACGTATCACCTAATATGAGGTACAAATTAGATCAATATCGATTCGCTAGTTTTTGCAATATTGCTAATATTGTAATAGTTGGATCTGAGAAGTTCACAGAAAATCATAAAAATATAAATATCTCAAGAACCAGGCATTGGATATTAAAGAAATTAAATATACTGTAGACCAACGTATCACCTAATAATAGGTATAAATTGGATCGATATCGATTCGCTGGTTTTTGAAATATCGTTAATAATGTAATAGCTGGATCTGAGCATTTTACAGAAAATCACAAAAATATAAATATCTCAAAATTAAGGCATTGTGGATATTAAAGAAATTAAATATACTATAGTTTAACGTATCACCTAATAACAGGTATAAGTTGGATCAATATCGATTCGCTGGTTTTTGAAATATCGTTAATAATGTAATGGCTGGATTTGAGAATTTCAATGAAAATCACATGATCACACCAAAAATATAAATATCTCCAAAACCAGGCATTGGATATTAAAGAAATTTAATATACTATAGACCAACGTATTACCGAATATCAGGCATATATTGTATCAATATCGATTCGCTGGTTTTTGAAATATCGTTAATAATGTAATAGCTGGATCTGAGAATTTTACAGAAAATCACAAAAATATAAATATCTCATAATTAAGGCATTGGATATTAAAGAAATTAAATATACTATAGTTTAACGTAACACCTAATAACAGGTATAAGTTGGATCAATATCGATTCGCTGGTTTTTGAATTATCGTTAATAATGTAATAGCTGGATCTGAAAATTTTACAGAAAATCACAAAAATATAAATATCTGAAAATTAAGGCATTGGATATTAAAGAAATTAAATATGCTATAGACCAACGTATCACATAATATCAGATATAAATTGGATCAATATTGATTCGCTAGTTTATGAAATATTGCTAATAATGTAATAGTTGGATGTGAGAATTTCACTGAAAATGACAAAAATATAAATATTTCAAAAACCAGGCATTGGATATTAAAGAAATTAAATATACTATAGATGAACGTATCACATAATATCAGGCATAAATTCGATCAATATCGATTCGCTGGTTTTTGAAATATCGTTAATAATGTAATAGCTGGATCTGAGAATTTTACAGAAAATCACAAAAATATAAATATCTCAAAATTAAGGCATTGGATATTAAAGAAATTAAATATACTATAGTTTAACGTATCACCTAATAACAGGTATAAGTTGGATCAATATCGATTCGCTGGTTTTTGAAATATCGTTAAAATGTAATAGCTGGATCTGAGAATTTCACAGAAAATCACAAAAATATAAATATCTCAAAAATAAGGCATTGGATATTAAAGAAATTAAATATACTATTGTTCAACGTATCACCTAATAACAGGTATTAATTTGGAGCAATATCGATTCGCTGGTTTTTGAAATATCGTTAATATTGTAAAAGCTGGATCTGAGAATTTTATTGAAAAACACAAAAATATAAATATCTCAAAAACCAGGCATTGGATATTAAAGAAATTAAATATACTATAGACCAACGTACCACCTAATCTCAGGTATAAATTGGATTAATATCGATTCGCTGGTTTTTCAAATATCGTTAATAATGTAATAGCTGGATCTGAGAATTTTACTGAAAATCACATGATCACAACAAAAATAGAAATATCTCAAAAACCAGGCATTGCATATTAAAGAAATTAAATATACTATTGATGAACGTATCACATAATATCAGGCATAAATTCGATCTATATCGATTCGCTGGTTTTTCAAATATCGTTAATAATGTAATAGCTGGATCTGAGAATTTCACTGAAAATCACAAAAATATAAATATCTCAAAATTAAGGCATTGGATATTAAAGAAATTAAATATACTATAGTTTAACGTATCACCTAATAACAGGTATAAGTTGGATCAATATCGATTCGCTGGTTTTTGAAATATCGTTAATAATGTAATAGCTGGATCTGAGAATTTCAATGAAAATCACATGATTACACCAAAAATATAAATATCTCAAAAACCAGGCATTGGATATTAAAGAAATTAAATGTACTATAGACCAACATATCACCTAATATCAGGTATAAATTAGATCAATATCGATGCGCTGGTTTTTGAAATGTTGCTAATAATGTAATAGCTGCATCTGAGAATTTCACTGAAAATGACAAAAATATAAATATTTCAAAAACCAGGCATTGGATATTAAAGAAATTAAATATACTATAGACCAACATATCACCTAATATCAGGTATAAATTAGATCAATATCGATGCGCTGGTTTTTGAAATGTTGCTAATAATGTAATAGTTGGATCTGAAAATATCACAGAAAATCACAAAAATATAAATATCTCAAAACAAGGCGTTGGATATTAAAGAAATTAAATATGCTATAGACCAACGTATCACATAATATCAGATATAAATTGGATCAATATTGATTCGCTAGTTTATAAAATATTGCTAATAATGTAATAGTTGGATCTGAGAATTTCACTGAAAATGACAAAAATATAAATATTTGAAAAACCAGGCATTGGATATTAAAGAAATTAAATATATTATAGATGAACGTATCACATAATATCAGGCATAAATTCGATCAATATCGATTCGTTGGTTTTTGAAATATCGCTAATAATATAATAGCTGGATCTGAGAATTTTACAGAAAATCACAAAAATATAAATATCTCAAAATTAAGGCATTGGATATTAAAGAAATTAAATATACTATAGTTTAACGTATCACCTAATAACAGGTATAATTTGGATCAATATCGATTCGCTGGTTTTTGAAATATCGTTAATAATGTAATAGCTGGTTCTGAAAATTTCACTGAAAATCACAAAAATATAAATATTTCAAAAATCAGGCATTGGATATTAAAGAAATTAAATATACTATAGACCAACATATCACCTAATATCAGGTATAAATTAGATCAATATCGATGCGCTGGTTTTTGAAATGTTGCTAATAATGTAATAGTTGGATCTGAGAATTTCACTGAAAATGACAAAAATATAAATATCTCAAAAACCAGGCATTGGATATTAAAGGAAATAAATATACTATAGATGAACGTATCACATAATATCAGGCATAAATTCGATCAATATCGATTCGCTGGTTTTTCAAATATCGTTAATAATGTAATAGCTGGATCTGAGAATTTCACTGAAAATGACAAAAATATAAATATTTCAAAAACCAGGCATTGGATATTAAAGAAATTAAATATACTATAGACCAACGTATCACCTAATATCAGGCATAAATTCGACCAATATCGATTCGCTAGTTTTTCAAATATCGTTAATAATGTAATTATTTACATTATGTATACATTACATATAACATACATTACATATACAGTAACATACATTACATATAACTTTGCCAGTTAACAGGTATCGCTATATCTGTCACTGAAATTTCTGAAAATTGGTCTGAAGGATATTTTGAAAATGTTTGGCCAGACTTGGGTACAATATGCCTGAAGATATATCCGCCCAAAATTTGATGTCGCAAATAGACTCACTGTGGAGAACTTTCGTGTATACGATAAATGTGTATTCTGGTACAGAAAAATAGCCCTCGTCTTATGATTATGTTGGATGAACATTACTTATGATTAAATCGTGGCCGTATCATGTTATTTATATTGCCGTCACAATTTTCTATCGGGATCTGTTCCGTTGCTCGAGTCTCCGGACTTCGGATGAGATACATTGGATTAGTTTCGAAGTTATGATTCAGTGGGGGCAGGGATCCAATCTCGGGACGAGAGGACGCCCTGTCAATCAGTCACGTCACCATTAGGGCAAACTAAATGCGAAGCGTACTCCAGGAATCCGGAATCCGACGGAGCATTTATCGTAATAAGTTTCAGACACTTCGGCAGCGGAACAATGGATAGCAGTGATGATGACGAATTAAGCGGCGCGCAGACTGCTCAATCAATCTCCCGTCCCCGGGGTTATTTATCTTTCCGCGCCTGGCGTCGCGGTGCCCCCCCCCCCCCCCTTCAACCCCATCAACAGGGGGTTCGGGGGCGAAAAATGCGCGATTCTGGCGCGCTAATCATAGCGGATTAACCTGATTCCCATGCAAACTGAAAAAAAACTGGGTGCAGCGCGCAGATAAGGCCCGGAAATTTTAATTGGAAAGGCGCCCTAATTAGAGCCCCGCGGCAGCTCGCGGGATTACGGCCGGCCCCAGTTTCCCATTGCCCCCCTTTTTGGGCGGGAAAAATCCACGCTCCGGGGCTCTCGGGGGCTCGCGCGATCCCAGGGGACGCTGCCAGCGCAAATATGGGGCAATCAGAGATAGTGCGCCTGCAGACGACAAACGAGCCCGTCATTAGGGATGCCGGCTTCGGGAATTCCCCCGGCAATCAAGAGGCGATCAATTAGCCGACTTAGACGAACTGTGGCTTACACGAGCTGATTCCGCACCGCATTTGATTCACGTTTAACGTATTACTCGCTTACGTACCAACTACGTGCATTAATTATTACACATACGTGTGGACTAATAACTAATGCCACGGAAACTATTCGTTGAATAACTATTTGGCTATTCATGATCTGAGATACTCAGTGCACGATTTACGTATAAGCTACACAAGCTATAGCTTAGGGCCCCACTTTCTTGGGGGCCCCAAAAACGAGAAGGACCCTCGTTGGTCCATGACCAGTTAGGGATAATATCCATATACAATGATGCTACAAAAAAGTTTTCATTCTTAACAAAATTAGAACCTACAGAAGAGATTCGTGAAGGAGTTGGTGCTTTATGGCAAACATATCCTGAAGATGTGGACATGAATCTTGTAGGAGAAGTCGAGCATTTTCATCAATATGTTCAGACATAGTCAAGCCTCTTGCTGAGTACACGTCTTATTCAATAACACATACAATTCCATCACAAGTTAATCAAAATAAACCGGAAGCGTTCCTATATTTTGTCGCGGTGACCTGAGGCTGATCTCTGTTAGAACTTTGTGTTGCATTTCGCACAGTCCCGGTCACGTTTTCTTGCGGCAAAGCGAAGATTTACGCTTAAACTGGGGAAATTTCATTACCGGTGACGCCACGGGGGGCGACGGCAGATAATTAATAACGTCGGGGGCCCGCAGAATTTATGCGGGGGCGCCTTTTATGATCCGCCGGCCGGCCGCGTATAAATCACGCCGGGTCGCCGTCCCTTGGCCGCCCGGAATGCGCCCCCAACCCCCTGCGAAATTAATCGCGGCGCGGGGGCGGCGATATTTGCATTCCCGCCGTCCTAATTGCGCGATAAAGGTGGGCCCGGGTGCCCCCCGATTCTCGCGCCCCTCCGATAATGGCGCTGCTTCCGGCGCGGGCTGCACTTCCGCCCCGACGACGTCCCCAGCTCCCCTTCAAACAGGCTGAATTAGAAGGGAGCACATCATAATTTCCAGGAGAAGCGAGGCCGAAGAGGTGGAACAATGGGACCCCCATCGCGGACGTTCTTGTAATTGAAGGGCCCTCGAACGTGTTTGGGTTTAAAATATTAAGCTCGATTTCGTCCTGTCGCGTCCCCATCAGACACAAATTATACCTGCACAAAGGATGTCAACGTCATTTCACTTACTAACAGTGCAGCCACGGACTCTGGGAATGACCGACTCATGAGAATGACAACTGCATAAGACCAAGCCGGCTGCTATCATTGTCTACCTTGCACCTACCGTACAGGACCAGGCAAGGATAGCAGACTGCAGATGGATGCAAGATAACAGAATTTGAATTAATTGAATTTGAATTATCTATTTACATTTTTGATTATCACTCATTAATTATCGATATTTTTAGAATTTTTGATAACTTCAATTGGTAAAGTACATAATTTTACTGGGATTTTGAAAACTTTAAACAGAAATTCCAAAATTTGGCATAGCGAAGACATTCCAGATTCCGTGGCTGTAGACAATTGGCCAGAATAAACAGCACCGAAGTTTAGGAAACCAAACATATTCAGTACGGTGATAAATGTCACTTTGAATTTTCACCAAATTTTTGAATTTCTGTTAAAAGTTTTCAAAATCCCAGTAAAGTTATGTACTTCACCAATTGAAGTTATCAAAAATTCTAAAAATATCGATAATTAATGAGTGATAATCAAAAATGTAAATAGATAATTAAGAAATCAAACTTCTCTACACCAAATTATGAATTTCCCTTAAAACATTTTTTTTTGTCTCCATAATCGACAATAATAATAATAATCTTTTAGTATCGACAATCAATAAAAATATTGAAAAAATCAAGTAAAAAAATTAAGAGAAGATACTTTTCTGCACAAAATTATAAATGTCTGTTAATAATTTTCAAAATTGTAGTAAAATTATGAGCTGTGCGAATTGAACTTATCACAACCCCCAAAATTAGCGATAACCAATAAGAATAATGAAAACTTGAAGCAAAATATTAAGAAATCGAACTTTTCTACTTAATATTATGAATTTCTGTTGAAAAATTTCAAAATTCTAGTAAAATTATGAGCTGTACTAATAAATCATATAAACAATTAAAAAATTGTTGATAATCAATGGAAATAATGAAAAATTCAAGTATAATGTTAAGAAATCTCGGTTTTCTACACCAAATTATGAATTTCGGTTAAAAATTTGCAAAATTCTAATACAATTCAGAAATGTGCTAATTGAAGTTATCTAAAATTGCAAACTTGTCGATAACGAACGAGCAATAATCAAATTTTTTAATAACTTATTAATAAATCATTTGAATTTATTTTCAAAAATTATCTTTTTGTCTCGATAATCTACAAAAAAAAACTTCCCTTCATTTTCTTCATTTACACAGTTGATGAAATTCTGTTAAAAAATTTTGAAATCTAGTAAAATTATCAAAAATTCCAAAATTGTCCATAGATAGATAGATAGATAGATAGATACTTTATTCATTTAGGCCACATTACAATAATACTTGTTTGTATAATCATCTGGTGGATATGAGCGTCAGTTGGTTACACTTTAAAAATGTTAAAATACAATAACAACATACTATATAAATATAATAATCACAATAATAAAATTATAACAAAAATAACAATAAAAAGACAGCAATAAAATATAATGAGAATATTAAAAAATCGCACCTTTCTACACAAAATTGTAAATGTCGGTTAAAATTTTGAAAGATTGTACTAAAATTCAGAGCTGTGCTAATTGAACTTATCAAACGTTTCAAAAATGTCGATAAATAATGAGCAATAATAAAAACTTTGAATAATTTTTTATGAAATCACACTCTATATCAAATTATGGATTTCGTTTAAAATATTTCTTTTTGTCTCGATAATCAAAGTGAATAATTACAAATTTAAGTAAGATATTAAAAAAACGCACTTTTGTACACAAAATTATTAATTTCTATTTTTTTTTCCAAATTGTAGTAAACTTCTGTAATGAACTAATTGAACTTGTAATAAATTGAAAAAGGGTCGATAATCAATCAGTTATAATAAAATATTTGAATAAATTATTAAAAAAATACATATCTCTATACCAAATCACGAATTATTATTATCAAAATTATCTTTTTGTCTCGATATTATATAATAATAATAAAATTTCAAGTAAAATATTTAAAAAAAATTGCATTCTTCTACACACAACTATGAAAATCTGTTAAATATTTTTGAAATCTAGTAAAATTTTGAGCTGCTCTTAATAAAACTTATCAAATATATATATATATATATATATATATATATATATATATATATATATATATATATATATATATGGGAATAGTCCTAGAAAATTATTAAATAAATGAAAATAAGGAAACAAAAATTAAAGTTCTTCCTTATTCCAAAATGGTCTATAATCAATGAAAATAATGAAAATTTGCGTTATGTATTAAGAAATCGCATTTGTCTACACGAAATTATGATTTTTTTTTTAATTTTGCAACATTCTAGTAAAAATCAGAATTGTTCTTATTGAACTTATCAAATATTCCAAAAATATCGATAATCAACGAGCAATAATAAAAACATGGAATAAATTATCTAGAAATCACACATCTCTATATTAAATTAAGAATTTCAGTTATAAATGATCTTTTTGTCTCGATAATCCATAAAAATAATAGAAATTCAAGTAAACTATTTAAAAATTTGCATTTTTCTTCTAAAATTATAAAATTCTGTTAAAATTTTTCGAAATCTACAAAAATTATAAGTTGTACTTAATAAAACTTATCAAAAATTCCAAACTTATCCATAATCAATGAGAATAATTGAAAATTCAAGTAAAATATTAAATAATTCGCAGTTTTGTACACAACATTATGAATTTCCGTTAAAATGTTTCCAAATTGTAGTAAACTTCTGTAATGAACTAATGGAACTTATAAGAAATTCAAAAAATGTCAATAATCAACCTTTTTTGTGGGGTCTTGGAGTCCCGCCTCCAAGCCATTAGGCTTGGCTACGAGCTCCCAACCCTGGCAACCCTGGCAACCTTGGCATCAATCATTAATAACAAAAATATTGAATAAATTATTAAAAAAATACATATATCTATACCAAATTACGATTTTCCGTTAAAAATTATCGTACTGTCTCCACAATCTATAAAAATAATTAGAAAATCAAGTAAAATATTTACAAAATTGTGAATTTCTGTTAAAATTTTGCAAAATTCTACTAAAATTATGAGCTGTACCAATTGAAGTTATCAATAATTCCAAAAATGTCGATAATCAATCATTAAGAATCAAAAGTTTGAATAGATTATTAAGAAATCACACATCTCTATACCAAATTATGAATTTCTGTTAAAAATTACTTTTTTGTCGAGATAATCTATAAAAATAATGAAAAATTCAAGTAAATTTTCAAAAAAATTGCACTATTGTACCCAAAATTGTGAAATTCTGTACAAAAATTTCAAAATTCAAGTAAAAGTATGAGCTGTACTAATTAGGCTTATCATAAATTCAGAAATTATCCATCGTCAATAAGAATAATGAAAAAATTAAGTAATTTGTTTAAAAATCTCACTTTTCTACATTAAATTATGAATTACTGTTAAAATTTTGCAAAATCTAATAAAATTCAGTACTGTGCTAATTAAACTTATAACAAATTCCAAAAATTATCAATAATTAATGTGTAATGATGGAAAATTTAAATTGACTAGTAAGGAGAATTTCATTTCCTATAAAAAAATTGAATTTCTCTTAAAAATTGTCTGTTAAGTATATCTCTATAATCAATAAAAATAATGAAAAAACTGAAGTCAAACATTTAAAAAAACGCACTTTTCTGCACAAAATTATAAATTTCTGTTAACATTTTTTCAAAAGCGTACTGATATGTACTGATTACAATAAATTCATTACTAATTCAAGTTATTAAGAATTTCTAAAATTCTCGATAAGCAACGAGTAACAATGAGAAATTGAAGTATTATAATGTTAATATGTTAATCAGAATGTGATTTATCTTGCAGAAATAACATTCAGTGGTGTACTTTCTAAACGTTTTTAATACCTACTGAGGTTTAGACGCTACTAAGCTCACTATGCATATGGCTGTTTTTTTCTAAGGGATCAAAGGAATACATTTATACATTTATCGTGCCTGGATTTATGGTTCAAAACAGCTTTGGCAGTTTTGGAATGAATTCTCATTGGTTGAATTACATCAGTGGGAGGGGATTTTTGTTTTATGTGAAAGTGACATCTTATCTGGCATGAAATATATAAGTAGGTCCACATCATTTAGCTGGAGTGTAATTATTTGTTCGCCATGTACAACAATTTATATTAATTATTTCTACACTCTTCGGGCATATTTTGCTACCTCATTCGTACTTATTGCCCGGGCCGCGATTAAAAATTAAATTCCAATTAGCCTCATGAATTAATTCTAATCCCCGCACTTCTTGTCTGCTGAAATATTCATCGGGGGCTGTAATGAAGTCGGGCTGCATTAAGAATTCTTTAGGCCCACGGGACGTGGAACCGCAAACTTGCCGTCAGTCGACTTCAATTCAATATAAACACAGCACAACTTTATTTCGCAAAAATTTGCGAACTCCGAGCCGAACGATTTTATTTGACTTTCAATTTACCTCGCACACGAACCACTTTAAAGTTATCTAGTTGTAATTACAGTAAAATAGGTTAACATGCATTAATAACGAAAGGCAATAATGCATTAATAATAAAATGTAGGTTGTAATAAAATTAATACTTTCCTTGCTAATATCTTGATGAAACAATATCTTGATTCCATGAAAATCTTGATAATAATTTTATTATTATTATTAATGTATATTATACATATGAAAGAAAACAGGAGTAATTATACATAATATACACTTATAATAATAGTTGCTGGTAATATTGCGTTGCGTAAATTTGTACAGTAAACTTTAACCTCGATCGAGCAATTTTCCCCCAAACTACGTGCATCCACCAAAATTTGCCTCGTTTTCCTTCGACTTTATGATAACTGGTTGCTAACAATGAATGCCAGCGAAACCGTATGGTAACATGCTTCGAGCAATAATCAAACCCATGCCATTTTTGCTATTAATTAAAATCAGCCTTAACTCATCACCGCTTAATTTTTCTTCGACTTGATGATAACTGGGAAGGCGCGTAATTATTCCGAGCCCGCGATCTCGCGTGAATTATTAACGACGTCCGCCGGCCCACCTTAATTAGTTTCGGTTCTGCTGCGCGGGGGCGGATTTTTTCCACCCCCGCAACGGCGGCGGTCGTTAATTATTAATTTCGGAAAAAGAGAGTCCCGGCCGAGCGGGGAAGTTTGCGGAAGACCCGCTCTGCGCCGTGCCCGGCTCAAAAATTAATTATTCCAATGAAAAGCTTAATTTGCATATTTAATAAAGCATTAAGGTCACGACCCGGTGTGACACACGCCACGGGGAAAATAATTAAACGCGACTTCTTGCCGGAGTTTCGTAATTGCTCGTTGTTGGGACTTGGGCAGGGGGAGCATATTTCGGGCGGCCTTCCCTTTGACAGTGCATTACGCGAAAAAACGACGTAGTTGTGAAAATTAATATAGACGTACGCAGCGAGAAAATAAAATAATTAATTCAGAAGCTGACTTAATTAATTGGAACTTTGACATGAATGTACAGGTTGTCCAAGCAACGAAGAAACAATACGGTTCAATTGGATTGAATTACAAACAACACATGGTCACAGTAAAAAAATAATATCTCAAGAATTTTACATTGGATATAAACTGAATTGAAATAAATAAATGACAACATATCACTTAATATCAGCAATAAATTTCATTAGTATTGACACGCTAACTTTTGAGATATGATTATTTAAGTATGAGCAACTTTGGAGAACTCTTCAATTAGCATCTACAATCACACGGTCACAGTAAAAAATATATATCTCAAGAATTATGCATTCGATATCAACCCAATTTAAATAGGTACATGACAACATATCACTTAATATTAGTTATACAAATCATTGATATTGATACGCTAGTTTTTGAGATATTAAATGATAATACTTCATATATCACTAAAAAAAGAATATCTAAAAAATTATGCGTTGGATATTAACTAAATTGCACTAAATAAATAACAACATATCACTTAATATCAGTAATAAATTTCATTAGTATTGACACGCTAACTTTTGAGATATCTTTATTTAAGATGAGCAACTTTCGAGGACACTTTAATTAGCATCTAAAATCACAAGGTCACAGTAAAAAACGAATATCTCAATAATCATGCATTGGATATTAACTCAATTAAATTAAATACATGACGACATATCACTTAATATCAGTAATAAAAATAATTTATATTGATACGCTAGTTTTTGAGATATGAATTGATAATACTTCAATTATCACTTAAAAGAGAATATCTAAAAAATGATGCATTGGATATTAACTCAATTGCACTAAATAAATAACAACATATCACTTAATATCAGTAGTAAATTTCATTAGTATTGACACGCTAGCTTTTGAGATATGATTATTTAAGTATGAACAACTTTTGAGAACACTTCAAATAGCATTTAATATCACACGGTCATACTAAAAAATTAATATCCCAAGAAATATGCATTGGATATCAACCCAATTAAATTGTGTATATGGGAATATATCACTCAACATCAGTAACAAAAATCATTCATATTAATACGCTAGTTTTTGAAATATGAATTGATAATACTTCAAATATCACTAAAAATAGAATATGTCAAAAATTATGCATTGGATATAAACTCAATTGCATTAAATAAATAACAACATATCACTTAATATTAGTAATAAATTTCGTTAGTATTGACATGCTAACTTTAGAGATATCTGTATTTAAGTATGATCAACTTTTGAGAACACTTCAATTAGCATCTAAAATCACATGGTCATACTAAAAAATTAATATCTCAAGAATTATGCATTGGATATTAAACCAATTAAATTAAGTATATGACAATATATTACTCAATATCAGTAACAAAAGTCATTGATATTGATACGCTAGTTTTTGAGATATGATTTGATAATACTTTAAAAATGACTAAAAACAGAATAGCTCAAGAATCATACATAGGATATTTACTCAATTGAACCAAATAGATGACTACATATCACTTAATATCAGTAATAAATTTTATTAGTATCGACACGCTAACTTTTGACATATGATTATTTAGGTATGATCAACTTTTGAAAACACTTCAAATAGCATCTAATATCACACGGTCATACTAAAAAATTGATATTTCAAGTATTATGCATTGGATATTAACGGAATTAAATTAAGTATATAACAACATATCAATCAATATCAGCAACAAAAATCATTGATATTGACACGCTAGTTTTTGAGATATGAATAGATAATACTTCAAATATCACTAAAAAAATATCTCAAAAATTGTGCATTGGATATTACTTGAATTGCACTAAATATATAACAACATATCACTTAATATCAGTAATAAATTTCATTAGTATTGACACGCTAACTTTTGAGATATGATTATTTAAGTATGAGCAACTTTTAAGAACACTTCAAATGGCATCTAAAATCACACTATCATACTAAAAATTAAATATTTCAAGAATTATGCATTGGATATTAACGGAAATAAATTATGTACATGACAACATATCAGTTAATATTATTAATAAAAATCATTAATATTGATACGCTAGTTTTGGAGATATGAATTGATAATACTTCAAATATCACTAAAAAATAAATATCTCAAGAATTATACATTGGATATTAATCCAATTAAATTATGTATATTTCAATATATCACTTAACATCAGTAACAAAAATCATTGATATTGATACGCTAGTTTTTGAGATATGAATTGATAATACTTCAAATATCACTAAAAAAAAGAATATCTCAAAAGTTATGCATTGAATATTAACTCAATTGCACCAAATAGATAAAAACATATTACTTAATACCAGTAATAAATTTCATTAGTATTGACACGCTAACTTTTGAGATATGATTATTTAAGTCTAAGCCACTATCGAGAACACTTCAATTAGCATATAAAATCACACGGTCACACTAAAAAAATAATATGTCAAGAATTATGCATTGCATATCAACCCAATTTAATTAAATACATGATAACATACCACTTAATATCAATAATAAAAATCATTGATATTGATACGCTAGTTTTTGAGATATTAATTGATAATACTTCAAGTATCACTAAAAAACGAATAGCTCAAGAATCATCTATTGGAT
Source organism: Othius punctulatus (assembly GCA_951805005.1). Lineage (NCBI taxonomy): Eukaryota > Metazoa > Arthropoda > Insecta > Coleoptera > Staphylinidae > Othius > Othius punctulatus. The sequence continues at coordinate 84,085,380 of OX638142.1, read as the reverse complement.
ATTTACTCAATTGAACTAAATAAATGATTGAATTGAACTGAAATGGTAGCATATCACTTAATATCAGCAGTAAATTGCATTAGTATTGACACGCTAACTTTTGATATATAGTTGTTTAAGTATGAGCGAGTTTTGAGAACACTTCAATTAACATCTAAAATCACACAGTCACAGTAAAATATGAATATCTAAAGAATTATGCATTGGATAATAACGGAATTAATTTAGATACATGACAACATATCACTTAACATCAGTAATAAAAATCATTGATATTGATTCGCTAGTTTTTGAGATATGAATTGATAATTCTTCAAATATCACTTAAAAAACAATATCTCAAAAATGATGCATTGGATATTAACTCAATTGCACTAAATAAATGACAACATATCACCAATAAATTTCATAAATATTGACATGCTAACTTTTGAGATATGATTATTTAAGTATGAACAACTTTTGAGAACACTTCAATTAGCATCTAAAATCACACGGTCACAGTAAAAAATTAATATCTCAATAATTATGCATTGGATATTAACCCAATTAAATTAATTATACGACAACATATCACTTAATATCAGTAACAAAAATCATTGATATTAATACGCTAGTTTTGAGATATTAATTGATAATACTTCAAATATCACTAAAAAAGGAATATCTCAAAAATTATGCATTGGATATTAACTCAATTGCACTAAATAAATAACAACATAACACTTAATATCAGTAATAAATTTCATTAGTATTGACGCGCTAACCGTTGAGATATGATTATTTAAGTATGAGCAACTTTTGAGATCACTTCAATTAGCACCTAAATCACACGGTGACAGTAAGAAATTAATATCTCAAGAATTATGCATTGGATATTAACCCAATTAAATTAAGTATATGACAATATATCACTCAACATCAGTAACAAAAATCATTGATATTGATACGCTAGTTTTTGCGAATGAATTAATAATACTTAAAATATCACTAAGAAACTAATATCTCAAGAATTGTACATTGGATATAAACTCAATTAAAGTAAATAAATATCAACATATCACTTAATATCACTAATAAATTTTATTAGTATTGAGACGCTAAATTTTTACATATGATTATTTTAGTATGAACAACTTTTGAGAACACTTCAACAAGCATCTAATATCACACGTTCATAATAAAAAAAAAATATCTCAAAAATGGTGCATTGGATATTGACTCAATTGAATAATAGACATGACAACATATCAGTTACTATCAGAAATAAATATCATTGATATTTATACGCTAATTTTTGAGATATGAATTGATAATACTTCAAATATCACAAAAAAATAAATATCTCAAAAATTATGCATTGGATATTAACTCAATTGCACTAAATAAATAACAACGTATCACTTAATATCAGTAATAAATTTCATTAGAATTGACACGCTAACTTTAGAGATATGTTTATTTAAGTATGAGCAACTTTCGAGAACACTTCAATTAGCATCTAAAATCACACGGTCGTAGTAAAAAATTGATATTTTAAGAAATATGCATTGGATATTAACGGAATTAAATTAAGTGCATAACAACATATCACTCAATATCAGTTACAAAAATCATTGTTATTGATACGCTAGTTTTTGAGGTATGATTGATAATATTTGAAATATTACTAAAGAGGAATATCTTCAAAACAATGCATTGGATTTTAACTCAATTGCACTATATAAATAACAACGTATCACTAAATATCAGTAATAAATTTCATTAGTATTGACACACTAACTTCTGAGATATGATTATTTAAGTATGAGCAACTTTCGAGAACACTTCAATTAACATCTAAAATCACACGGTCACAGTAAAAAACGAATATCTCAAGAAGTACGCATTAGATATTACCTCAATTCATTTTTATACATGACAACATATCACTTAATGTCAGTAATAAAAATCATTGATATTGATACGCTAGTTTTTGAGATATTAATTGATAATTCTTCAAATATCACTATAGAAAAATATCTCAAAAATTATGCATTGGATATTAACTCAATAGCACTTAATAAATAACAACATATCACTTAATATCAGTAATAAATTTCATTAGTATTGACACGTTAACTTTTGAGATATGATTATTTAAGTATGAGCAACTTTTGAGAACATTTCAATTGGCATCTAAAATCACACGGTCATAGTAAAAATGAATATCTCAAGAAATATGCATTGGATATTAACCCAATTAAATTATGTATATGACAATATATCACTCAATATCAGTAACAAAAATCATTGATATTGATACGCTAGTTTTTGTGATATGAATCGATAATACTTCAAATATCACTAAAATACGAATATCTGAAGAATTATATATTGGATATTAACTCAATTCTACTTAATAAGTGACAACATATCACTTAATATCAGTAATACATTTCATTAGTATTGATACGCTAACTATTGAGATACGATTATTTAAGTATGAGCAACTTTCGAGAACACTTCAATTAGCATATAAAATCACACGGTCCCCGTAAAAAACGCATATCTCAAAAATTATGCATTGGCTATTAACCCAATTAATTTAAATTCATGACAACATATCACTTACTATCAGTAATAAAAATCATTGATATTGATACGCCAGTTTTTGTGATATGAATCGATATTACTTCAAATATCACTAAAATACGAATATCTCAAGAATTATATATTGGATATTAACTCAATTCTACTTAATAAGTGACAATATATCACTTAATATCAGTAATAAATTTCATTAGTATTGACACGCTAACTTTTGAGGTATGATTATTTAAGTATGAACAACTTTTGAGAACATTTCAATTAGCATCTAAAATCACACGGTCTCAGCAAAAACGAATATCTCAAGAATTATGCATTGGATATTAACCCAATTAATTGAGATACATGATAATATATCACTTAATATCTGAAATAAAAATCATTGATATTGATACGCTAGTTTGTAAGAAATTAATTAATAAAACTTGAAAAATCACTAAAAAACGAATATCTTAAGAATTATACATTGGGTATTAACTCAATTGAACTAAATAACTGACAACATATAACTTAATATCAGTAATAAATTTCATCAATGTTTGCTTTAAGCATACTTAAATAAGAGATTGATGTTACATATCACTTAATATCAGTATTAAATTTCATAAAAGTTTGCTTTAGGCTTACTCAAATAAAAAATTGATATTACAGCCCTCGTGACCGAGCAGGTTATATTTTCCATCTTCAACCCCTTTTAACTTCGGCTCCTTACACCTGAACACACAACATTTTAATCTGACCCTGCGGCTACACGAGATTGCACTCGACCCCCTGCCGTGGGGGGCGGCGGCGTGACAAGGGGGCCGCCACTCGTAAGGGCCGAAGGGTTCCTGCAGGTGTGCGACGCCTCGGGGCCGTACCGAATGAGCCACCCACGCGCCGCCGACGACTGATGGAAAATATCGCGACAGTGATGTGATATGCTTCGGGTCCCCGGGCAACCAATTTCCCGGCGTTTCCACTCAACCGACGTCGAATTTTCCGCCGCGTTATTGCAAATATCGAGACGTTTGCGACGAAATTTCACCTCTCGCAGACGTAAACGGTCCTTCTGGTTATGCCGCACGTGACGTGGATTCATGCGGATTGGATATTGATGAATCCGAGGCGTTTTCTGTGTAATCTGTAGTTTAAGGATGATTTAGTAGTAGTGAAAAATGTAACGATCCTTTCCGATTTGATGGATTTACACCTGATTTCAGTGTTCTGACAAGTTTGCCGGAATGCAACATACGCAAGTTCCGGCACATATGACCTCACATCCTAATGTATATCGTCTACACATAACCTAACATAACCAATTTGTCATTTGAGGCCCTAGGAGAAATATCTCGCCTAAGAAGCGGCCAATGACCACAATAGGCCTACCTTTTGACATTATAAAAGTAAAAACTATAAAAATATTATTATAGAGGATAACCGACTGGCATACTATGAGCAAACTGGATGGGTGTTTGTGCTAGAAGAATCTGCTAATATATATTTCGTTGTGTAAACGGTATTGCAGCATTAAGCTTAAAGTAAGATATAAACGATAACATATTTCTTCCCGGGGACACGTAGACTGTATAGATTATTTCGGTTTAATAACGTGCCACCTCCTTATAATGCGGTGCCACTCTCGCAGCCACTCCGTCAGCATTATTTGTATTTAGAGGAACATTATTGCGAAATCTGCGCGTGTTTACGGTGCGGTGACGTCCCGCAACAATGGGGCGGCAGGGGGCGTGATGGATGCTTTAAAGATTGCGCCCTGAATTCGGGAGCGCTCCCGGAATCATATCCCGGGATGATGTTTATTCCGATGCATGATGATGCCTCGCGGGGACGCGCCGCCCCCACCTCCCCCCGCTGCCACCCAGCCGCCGCCCCCACCGGCGCCCAACTCCGGGAATAATTGAAATGCGGAGTTATTCAGACGGATCCCGTGGATCCCTCGGGATCCCTCGGGATCCACGCGCCCCCACACACGTAATTGGAACGCACTGATTGGTCCCCCTTTTCTTTCTGTTGCAGCTCGTCGGCGGCGAGTTCGACATGGAGCTCAACTTTGTTATACAAGACGCTCAAAATATTAGACACATGCTCGAACTGCTGGACCACTGCCCGCCGAACCTTCAGGTGAGTCGTTAGTTTCCAGGGGGTCAGATGGGGTCCCCCAACCCCCCGTGCAGCCGGGATGGGGTAGCTCCCTCCCGGCTGTGGGGCGAACTTTCCGAGATGGGATCGTTAATTGAGAAAGTTGCGGTGCTGAATTTTATAGTAGTTAGGGGGTCTTTTCACTCCGCGAAGATTGAATCGTGCAAATGGATAGCGATAAAAAGAATAACTCTGTAATGCTTTTATCGTTACGATTTGTGCGTAAATTGGATGGGGAAACTTTTTAATCTTGAATATAATCGCGGTATTATTGTTAAGAAAATGCTCACCCAGAAAGTCTCCGATTCAAGTCCAGGTTATGATATTATAGATAAACTATACAGTAGAGTACTATCTACTAGAGTGCTCTACTAGAGTATACACTAGAGTATACAGGTAGTATTCACAAAAATAGTTATCACACATACTTACACAGAAGTAGTATAGCTAGGACAGTTCTGCGGCGATATATTAAAAAAAAGGTCTTTATAGACTATGAGGTTCCCGAACTTGTATAGAAAGTGAACAACCTTTACTATGCTATTGGCACTTATGCCTTAAACTTATACTGTTGGGTCATTCCATGTCAACTGGACCAGTGGCCCCCGCTGGACACCGTCAGTTTTGATGAAAATTAACATAGATGTGTATGTATGTTTGAAAGTAACTTCTGTTAAAGTTTCAGCTGCAGATATCAAATATCTGTGCCACTGCAGCCTAGAACTAGTGTCTTAAAAACTTTACAGCACTATTGCCTTGAATACTTTATAGCACTAGTGCCTTGAATACTTTTTAGCACTAATGCCTTAAATACTTTACAGTACTAGTGCCTTAAATACTTTGCAGAACTATGCATGTAAAGCACCACTTTCAGTACCATTTCTAGTGATTTCTATCAAAATTTCAATGTGGAGACCGACTGTATTATTTCTGTACACTATCAATAACTCTGTCAAAAATTGCATGATTTCTATAAACATTATAGTGATTATTGAGGAATTGTGTTAATTCGTGTAATCTGTCGAATTTTCAATTATCACTCAATCACTTTCTAGTGATTTCTATCAAAATTTCAATGTGGCGACTGACTGAATTATTTCTGTACACTATCAATAACTCTATAAAAAATTGCATGATTTCTATAAAAAATATAGTGACTATTGAGGAATTGTGTTAATTCGTCTAATCTGTCGAATTTTCAATCATTACTGTCGAATTTTCACTTATTTCTGTCAATATTTCGGAGATTTTTTCAAGATTTCAATTAATTGCTGTCGAAGTTTTATATATTTCTGTGAAAACTTCAATCATCATGTCAAAAGTAGCAATAATTATTTTCAAATTGTCAACGATATTTGGTGAATTGTGTTAATTCCTGAAATCAGCTAAATTTTGAATCATTATTGTCGAATTATTTCTGTCAACATTTCGAAGATTTCATACTATTGCTGGTCGAATTATTAATTATAGCTGAGAAAATTTCAATCATTCTGTCAAATGTTGTAATGACAACTTTCAAAGTTTTAATGGTTATTGTTAATTTCTAGTGATTTCTGTCAAAATTTCAATGTAGAGATTGACAAATTTTAAGTAATTTCTGTGAAATATCAATAGTTCTGTCAAACATTGCAATGATTTCTATAAAAATTATGGTGATTATTGAGGAATTATGTTAATTCATGTAATCTGTCGAATTTTCAATCATCACTGTCGAATTTTCATTATTTCTGTCAACATTTCGGAGATTTTTTTTTCAGGATTTCAATTTATTGCTGTCGAAGTTTTGGATATTTCTGCGAAAATTATAATCATTATGTCAAAAGTATCAATAATTACTGTCAAATTGTCAACGATATTTGGTGAATTGTGTTAATTCATGAAATCAGCTACATTTTCAATCATCATTGTCGAATTATTTCTGTCAACATTTCGAAGATTTCATACTATTGCTGGTCGAATTATTAATTATAGCTGAGAAAATTTCAATCATTCTGTTAAAAGTTGTAATGACCACTTTCAAAGTTTCAATGGGTATTGTTAATTTCTGGTGATTTCTGTCAAAATTTCAATGTAGAGTTGACAAATTTTAAATAATTTCTGTGAAATATCAATAGTTCTGTTAAACATTGCAATGATTTCTATAAAAATTATAGTGATTATTGAGGAATGGTGTTAATTTGTGTAATCTGTCGAATTTTCAATCATCACTGTCGAATTTTCAATTATTTCTGTCAACATTTCGGAGATTTTATCAAAATTTCAATTTATTGCTGTCGAAGTTTTGGATATTCCCATGAACATTTCAATCATTATATCAAAAGTAGCAATAATTACTGTCAAATTGTCAACGATATTTGGTGAATTGTGTTAATTCATGCAATCAGCCAAATTTTGTATCATCACTGTAAAATTTATATTTTTATTTATTTCGTCAACATTTCGGAGATTTTTTCAAGATTTCAATTTATTCCTGTCGAAGTTTTATGTATTTCTGTAAAAACTTCAATCATCATGTCAAAAGTAGCAATAATTACTGTCAAATTGTCAACGATATTTGGTGAATTGTGTTAATTCATGAAATCAGCCAAATTTGTCATTGTCGAATTATTTCTATCAACAATTCGAAGATTTCATACTATTGCTGGTCGAATGATTAATTATAGCTGAGAAAATTTCAATCATTCTGTCAAAAGTTGTAACGACCACTTTCAAAGTTTCAATGATTATTGTTTATTTCTAGTGATTTCTGTCAAAATTTCAATGTAGAGATTGACAAATTTTAAATAATTTCTGTGAAATATCAATAATTCTGCCAAATATTGTAATCATTTCTATAAAAATGTTGTGATTATTGAGGAATTGCGTTAAGTCATGCAATCAGCCAAATTTTGTGTCATCACTGTAAAATTTTCATTTGTTTCTGTTAACATTTCAAAGATTTTTCCATCATTACTGTCGAATTTTTAATTATTTCTGCAACAATTTTAATCATTCTGTTTGGTAGGAACATTTCGAAGATTTTTCCATCATGTCAACCATTACTATCGAAATTTCAATTATTTTTGCAACAATTTTAATCATTCTGCGAAAAAAATACAATGATCATTATCGTCAAATGATTATTTCACGTTTCAATGATTACTGTTAATTTCCAGTGATTTCTGTCAAAATTTCAAATGTTGCAATGATCACTGTCAAAGTTTCAATGATTAATGTTGACTTCCAGTGTTTTTGTCAAAATTAAAAAAAAAATATGTATATATCTCTGTCAAAGTTTCAAAAATTATTGTTCATTTCTATTAATTTCTGTCAATTTCAATAAATTGCAATGATCACTGTCAAAGTTTCAATGATTATTGTTGATTTTTAGTGATTTCTGTCAAAATTTAAAAAACATGTAAAGATCACTGTGAAAGTTTCAATGATTATTGTTAATTTGCAGTGATTTCTGTCAAAATTTCAAAAACATGCAATGATCTTTGTCAAAGCTGCAATGATTATTGTTAATTTCTAATGATTTCTGTCAAAATAAAAAATAATGTAATGATCACTGTCAAAGTTTCAAAAATTATTGTTCGTTTCTATTGATTTCTGTCAAAATTTGAATAAATTGCAATGATCACTGTCAAAGTTTCAATGATTATTGTTGATTTTTAGTGATTTCTGTCAAAATTTAAAAAACATGTAAAGATCACTGTGAAAGTTTCAATGATTATTGTTAATTTCCAGAAATTTCTGCCAAAATTTCAAAATATTGCAGTGATCACTGTCAAAGCTTCAATGATTATTGTTAATTTCTAGTGATTTCTGTCAAAATAAAAACGAATGTAAAGATCACTGTCAACGTTTCAAACATTATTGTTCATTTCTATTGATTTCTGTAAACATTTCCATAAATTGCAGTGATCACTGTTAAAGCTTCAATTATTATTGTTAATTTCAAGTGATTGCTGTCAAAAATTTCAAAAAATTGCAATGATCTCTGTCAAAGTTTCAATGATTATTATTAATTTCTAATGATTTCTGCCAAATTTCAAAAAATCCTGTCAAATTTTAATAAAATAATGTATTTTTGTAACTGGTTAACCTTTGTACCTTATCTTACAGTTAGATAATGGCAATTCAATAAAATTTTGTCAGTTATTTTTGAAAATTTGAAAGAATAATCGAAATTATGAAAACAATTGAAAAGTGAGTAATAATTCAAATGTTGGTTAACATAATTGAAATTTATACATAGTTATTTATGTCTACATTTCGAAGATTTCATATTATTTCTTTTCGAATTATTAATTATAGCTGAGAAAATTTCAATCATTCTGTCAAAAGTTGTAATGACCACTTTCAATGTTTCATTGATTATTGTTAATTTCTAGAAATTCCGGCAAAATTTAAAAAAAAGAAAGATCGCTGTCAAAGTTTCAATGATTATTGTTAATTTCCAGTGATTCCTGTCAAAATTTCAAAAAATTGCAATGATCACTGTCAAAGCTTCGATGATTTTTGTTTATTTCTAGTGATTTCTGTTAAAATTAGAAAAATGTAAATATCACCGTCAATGTTAAAAAAATATTGTTCATTTCTATTGGTTTCTGTAAAAGTTTAAATAAATTGCAATGATCACTGTTAAAGTTTCAATGATTATTGTTAATTTCTAGTGTTTGCTGCCAAAATTTCAAAAAATTGCAATGATCTCTAACAAAGTTTCAATAATTATTATTAATTTCTAATGATTTCTGCCAAAATTTCAAAAAATCCTGTCAAATTTAAATAAAATAATGTATTTTTGTAACTGGTTGACCCTTGCACCTTATCTTACAGTTAGATAATGGCAATTCGATAAAATTTTGACAGTTATCTTTGAAAATTTGAAAGATTATTCGAAATAATCATGGAAACAATTGAAAAGTGGGTAATATATTAAATGTTGGTAAACATAATTGAAATTTTTACATAGTTTATTGAAATTTTGACAGAAAAGATTTTGTAATGCAACGATTAGTATTTAAGTTTTTATTTCTAATGTAAATTACAGTCGAATTTTTAATCATTTCTGCTACAATTTTAATCATTCTGTTAGGTAGGAACATTTAAAAGATTTTTCCATCATGTCAACCATTACTGTCGAATTTTTAATTATTTCTGCAACAATTTTAATCATTCTGACAAAAAATACAATGATCACTATCGTCAAATGATTATTGTTAATTTCACGTTTCAATGTCAATTGTTAATTTCCAGTAATTTCTGTCAAAATTTAAAAAAATGCAATGATCACTGCCAAAGCTTCAATGTATTTTGTTAATTTCTAATGATTTCTGTCAAAATAAAAAAAATTAAAGATCACAGTCAAAATTTCAAAAATTATTGTTCATTTCTATTAATTTCTGACAAAATTTCAATAAATTGCAGTGATCACTGTCAAAGTTTCAATGATTATTGTTGATTTTTAGCGATTTCTGTCAAAATTTGAAAAAAATGTAAAGATCACTGTCAAAGTTTCAAGGATCATTGTTAATTTATTGTAAATGCTGCATTGAAAACATACTTCATTTTCTATTTGTTTAGTTTGGGAATTGTCCACCAAGGGAATCTAGATTCGACTCCTAGTTATCCTCTTATAGTATTCGAAAGTTACCTACTAAATCAGTACAATGTGGTAGATAACTAAAATTCAATAAATTTTGAGTTACCTAATAATAATTCTGAACCCACGAAATCTTTTAGTTTCGTCTTTTAGTTAGTTTTGATAACGGAAAACGAATGTCCAAAAAAGGTTCTGATAATAAACAAAAAATTAGAATAGCTATGTAATTCTAATTTTCTCCGATCGAAATGTATGTTTTGTTGTAGTAAATATATGCGAGGTAGAAATCCGTGCTCATTGTGAAACCATCCCCTCGCATTGATTGCTTCTGCATTGTACGGCTTAGGTAAGTAATGGCCTTCATATCATTAAGAGAAAGCAGTGCTATTGCCTCTGCCGGCTTTCAGATAAGAGGGTAGTAAGCTGCCGGCGATGCTTTATAGGCGAGCGTTCATCTCCGTGAATACATCACGGCAAATGGAATCATTCCGAGGGTTTCCTGATGAACACCGCCGCCCCAGCCCTCGACCCGGGCCCCCTTTAAAACAACCGCTTTAAAGATAAACCCCGGCCCTCCCAATAAATCACTTACCGGGCAATAAGATAGCCGCCCCACGGCGCTACCCGCCGCCCCCCGGCCTTGCCATAAAATATGAAACTTCCGGGCCAATAAAACCCGGGATTAAAATTTTCGTGAGTAACTCGCCGATAAATCGCCGCTATATGGGGGCGGCGCGGGGTGGATCTCAGCGGCAGATGGCCCCGGGGGTGAATTACGCCCGAATTTAATTTGCCGCCGTCGTGGGGGCGGCGGGGTGTTTACCGGAGCGATGGGGCCGCGGCGGTGATTGTGTAAGTAATTGAACCATCCCGGTAATGTAATGGCCAATTTGCGTCTGTTCCGCGCCATTGGGGGTGATCAGGTGCGGCCGCCGATCCGGCGTTAATTCAGGGGGGGCCGCCGCCCCCGGGGCCAGACAAATGGGGGGGGCGTCGGTTTTCCCGGCGCGCGTTATTCAGGCGCGAATTGAAAGGGAATAATTGGATGCCCCGGCCGCAGCGCCCCCCAACCCACGAGTGCGTGCGTGAGTGGGGCTCGAGGGGGCAGGAAGTTCGGGGTTTAATTGCTTTTTTGCGGGAATCCCCGGCGGCGCGGACAAAAGAGTGCAAACGAAAGCTTTCAAACTGTCCCCCGTATGCGTATGGGGCCATGTCTGTTGAAAGGGCGCACGAAATTGGGGGGCGGCAAAACAACGTGGCGCCCTTTGAGGCGCCACGTCATTTGCGTAATTAGACCGTCCAGGTGTTCCGGGGGAGGTAATATAAACTTCCAGGGCTAATTTTCTTGGGGCTTATGTTTATGCAGTGGAGTCCGGGCAATAACAGCCACCCGCTCGGCCCTCGCCCCATTTGCAAGGGAAATTGCGGGGGCGGCTGTCCGGCCGACGGATTGAGCCGTCGACGTCGACCGCAAGGCGCCGACGTTTATGGATTGGCGGCGGCTGCTTTAGATATTCACTCGTTGACAATAAAGTGAACCCTGCTGTTACTCAATACAATTCCATTTTAAATTGCCTGTACATTTTAATGAAAATTCCGGCAAAAATTAACACCCCATTGCAAATTTTCGTTTAGTAAGAAGCAGGGTTGGAATAAATCATGATTTAAAAAAAATTAATGATTTAAAAAAAACACAAATAAAACATGATTTATTTGAGTTTTTTATATTGCTATGGAAACGACTTTATAAACATTCGGGTAAAACTTAACACCCCATTGCAAATTTTCATTAAGTAAGTAGCAGGGTTGGAATAAATCATAGTTAAAAAAATTGAATAATTTAAAAAAAAACACAAATAAAACATGATTTATTTGATTTTTTTATATTGCTATAGAAAAGACCTTATAAACATTCCGTTAAAACTTAATACCCCATCGCAAATTTTCGTTTCGTAAGAAGCAGGGTTGGAATAAATCATCTTTTAAAAAAACAACAAAAATGACTGATTTAAAAAAAAACAAATAAAACATGATTTATTTGATTTTTTTATATCGCTATTGAAACGACTTTATAAACATCATTTCCAGTAAAAAACGGTATATTCAAATCTGTTAGAGATGATTTCTGGTCTTCATCTCTTGTTGCAAAATATACTAGTTTTCACTAAGTTACCTTAAATATACTATGTATTTATGTGCCATTTTCAAAAGCAGCAAGAGGAGACATAAACTCGTATCCTCATGCACTTCGCATTAGTGGGAGGTAAGTGCATCATCGGTTACCTCTTCTGCACCAGAAATAGGTCTAAAGTGGAAGAGTAATGCAACCGGCAGATATAGGGGGGCCACTTGGCACCGGGAAACAAATCGAGCACCCTGCGAAAATTCCTTATCTCTTCCGGTACAGATAAGAGTACGTGTAAATCATTCCGGTGGGAATTTCCCGGCGAAAATTCCAGCTACATGGGTGCGAGCAGCGTAATATATATGGGGATGCTGCTCCCACAGGAGTACATTCATCTCACTTGCGAAAATCGTTTCCTAAAAGTACTACTGAACCTCTGTACTATGTTTACTGGACGTTCAATAACGAAACTTTGGCAAATTTTCAGGAGAATTAGTTTCAGGTGTACTGTACACGAATCTAATATCAAATTTGCAAATAATAAATTTTCAGATATTTCAGTAATAGCTAACCCATACTTGTCAATGGAGAAAGTTATATATTTGATTTTCTCCTTTATTTAATACTGAAACTCTGTCAAATTTTCAGGAGTATTAGTTTCAGGTGCACTGTACACGAAGCTATTATCAAATTTGCAAATAATAAATTTTCAGAAATTTCAGTAATAGTTAACCCATTCTTGTCAATGCAGACAGTTATATGTTTGATTTTCGCCCTTATTTAATACTGAAACTTTGTCAAATTTTTAGGAGAATTAGTTTCAGGTGTACTGTATACGAATCTAATATCAAATTTGTAAATAATAAATTTTCAGAAATCTCCTCCAACAAAATCAAAAACTTCATTTTTTTTTCGAAGTTATTAATATGTGCAAACTATCTTTCTCAAATTTTTACTAAATTTAGGATAGTTTAATTTCTTCATTTGCTTAAATAATAGTCTTTTCTGAACATTTTATGCAATTGTTGACTTTGGTACAGTATTTTCTGTATCTAAATTTATATTTTTCCTTTTTTCGTGGTTTATCTTTAAATGAGTAATGTATATTCAGTAAATTATGTAAGTGGTTGTTATTAATATTATTATTGGGTAAAATGGCGTAGATTTATATACTAAATATGGCGTTGAGTTAAGGCCACGATTGGCGAAATAAGTACCTTAACACTTCATTATAATTGCCACTCGTTATTGTTACATAGTTTAAAATAACGAGGCTCTGCTTCTGTGTGCTTTTGTAAAATTGCAAACATGTACGTGGAATGGCTTGCACATTGACGTCGAGTGTCGGATTGCCCTATATATTCGAGCGCAAACTTTTCATGGCTCTGAAACACACATACAAACTCTCATAAATTGCACCAGTGCCAATGCACCATTGTCTGTGCACGGCATACACTGCAACGACAAGTTCTGCAGGCGGCAAACACGGAGCTGTCCTCTCATCGCCGCCGCCCCCACAGGGGTTGTTTTTGCGCGAATTCAAATCCGCAAACCTCATTAAACCGCCCCCGGGGGCCGCGATCTGTCCGCAGGGGCATGTTAATTAAAGCGCGCCCACGCCGGGGGCGGCGCGCCCCCCACCTGGCGACGATATCGGGAGCAGGGCGAGAAATTCGGGCACGGCGGGCGTGTGCGGGGGTGGGCGCAAAAAAGGGGGCGGCGAGCAGCCATTTAATTGTCTCGAGTTCGCCTGGAAATTGGAGCACAGCGTCAATATTGTTCCGGGGCTGGCGGCGGCGGGCGAGAAAAAGTCGTGGGGGCGGGGGTTAATTGGCCCCCGGGGCCCCCGCCTGTCGGCATTAATATTAATAACTCTGCGCCGCGGCGATTGCCGAACGCGGAATTAATTGAAATTTTGATTTATTCGCGCATTTCCGATGCCGGCTTTAATATTAATTAAGTGGCCGCTTCAGGTGCAGCCGCGCATACTGATTAAATGAATTTACGTGTTCGAAAAAAGTAATAAATTTTATACATTTTAACAAATCACTGATAAATTCCCCGTCAAATAGTTCATTATTTGCTCTTTATTGAACTCAAATTCCAGCAGTAGTAGCAATATTTTAATGGCTATCGACCTGCCTATTTCCGCCCATCAGATTCCATTTTTGATGATAAAACATCGATTTGCACAAATAATTATAAATTATTTTCAAAGTTATTATATATAAAATGGAGTAAACTCAAAATTGTAGGTGCACCCTTAGGATTGGTAAATAGATCTTCATACCCCAAACATAGAAATTCCTCAGATGTAGATCTGAACATATACACACAATAACATTTAACATTTATAAGCAAAAATTTAATTCTACAAATAGAAGAGATATTACCAGTTTCTAAGTAGTTCTGCTGTGCAGGTTTCGGTTCATGCGCTGAAACCTGCATGGCCGAACTACTTTTAAATTAATAGCATTATAATACCAGTTTCTAAGTAGTTCAGCTGTGCAGGTTTCGGTTCATGCGCTGAAACCTGCATGGCCGAACTACTTTTAAATTATTAACATTATTGACCTTTGGACTTTAGATTTTTGATCGGATTTAGCCTTAGTACCACAGAAACGTGCATACGTATGGCGTAATCTGATTTGTCTTACGACTAATAATTACATTTCTTGTAAATACAAAATTGTATTAGATTTATTTTTGTTAAAAATGTCTAAAATAATATTTTATTATTGCTATAGAAACTCGTTTCATGGCTCACTGCTATTCAACAACATACAATATGTAACACGTATCTGCCAGCTGAGTAATATTTTATTATACTTACGAAAATTTGATAAAATTTTTCAAATCAAAGTGAAAGCCTTTGGACGTTCGCAGACAACAGGCTGAAAAATACTGCTGTACACGACAAAAACTCTAAAACAATACATCCCAACGGGGTGAGAACATTGTCCCAGTCAGGCGAACCCTAGCGAAGTTGATTACTTTCGAGCCTCCCTCTGCATTTCCACACTTGGAGTCTCGCTTAAGAATACGCGCAAAAATCGCAATAACGCCGGGGTGAACATTTTGATTTCACACTTGAGCGTGCCACTGCGGCACAATGAGAGCCGTGCTTTTGAGCCCCACGGAAGTGGGCAGCGGCCGCCCCCCTTTTGGCCCCGGGGGCGGCTGCACCGTGTCGCCTGAAAGGGGCGATAAAGCGGGCGGCCAGATAAACGGGCGGGGGCGGGAGAATCGCCCCCGTTTACTTCCGGGCGCTCGCCTCCTCGGGCACGTATGCAAACAGATGGAGGCGGGCGAATGTGCGAGAATACGAAGCAGTATGGAGAGAGATGTCAGGTGGATTTTGCAGCAGACCCGCGACAAACTGGGAGAATAAGATGGGGTCAGAAAAAGATGATAGCTGGAATATTCCACACAAATACGAGTAGAGAAGCTACGTACTCATGCAGAGCTATTTTTACTGCTTCTGCGGATTCTGCCATTGCTTTCCATTTCCAGAATATCCCATCCAAAGATAAGCAGAAGAATGATATTCTTGTATATCTATATATAACAAAATCCCAAACCATATAAAGGCAAATCAAAATATCAATATTTTTAAAAATCAACTCAGAGCTTTTATCATTGACATGTCTCTACTCATACTCTGAGTTTGAATGTATGTAACAAATTATCCATTTTTTTAAGTGTTATAATTTTGTATTATGTTTTTCTATATGTATATCTTTATATTATATTGTACCTGACTTATCCAATCAACAATGTAAGTTGCTTTTTAAGGATGAATAAACAGAACTGAACTGATAGGAAGATAGGTGGTCAAGTGGGGCATAACGGAAATTACCAAGTTACGGTAGAGAAGAATGAGGACCGGACAATAAAGATACTACAAGTAAAGATACCAAATTAAAGATACTAAAGTCAATAAAGTTACTGCAAGTAAAAATCCTAAAGTTACTACTTTTTCATCTCGCTTGATTATATCTTAAATGCATACGATTGCACAGCTGCAACATTACCTACTGCATTATGGCAATTGTGTATCATTAGCCACAAAAATTCAGAGAAATTTCAAACTTGTCAACGATATCAACTCACTTTAAAAAAAAAATGAACTGAGTTTTATGTAAATCGAGAAAATCTATAAATTTTCAAGATAAATGCAAATCATTTCCAAGAAAATCAACTGATTATCAACTGAGCATCAAGGAAATAAATTGATTATTGTGGAAATCATTACTTTGTTAAAGAAAATGAGGCCGATGTTGAAAGAATGAACAAATTTTCAACGAGATCAGCTTATTATTATAGATATCGATGTTGTACTTTGTTTGATGAAAATCAATGGATTTTTACTGAAATCAAAGAAACCAACAAATTATTAAAGGAAATGTAACCAATTTTTAGAAAAATCGAGAAAATCAACAAATTTTCAAGATAAATGCAACTCATTTCCAAAAAAATCAACTGATTATCAACTTAGCATCAAGGAAACAAATTGATTATTGTGGAAATCAGTAATTTGTTAAAGAAAATGAGGCCGATGTTCAAAGAATGAACTAATTTTCAACGAGATCAGCTAATTATTATAGGTATCGACGTTGCACTTTGTTTGAAGGAAATCGAGAAAAACCACAAATTTTCAAGATAAATACAACTGATTTCCAAGAAAATCAACTGATTATCAACTTAGCATCAAGGAAATAAATTAATTATTGTGGAAATCAGTAATTTGTTAAAGAAAATGAGACCGATGTTCAAAGAATGAACTAATTTTCAACGAGATCACCTAACTATTATATGTATCGATGTTGCACTTTGTTTGAAGGAAATCAATTGATTTTAACGGGAATCAAAGAAACCAACAAATTATTAAAGGAAATTTAACCAATTTTCAGAAAAATCAACTGATTATTGACGAGATCATCTATCATCAAGTTAGCTTCAAAGAAATTCATTATTTTTTATGAAAATTGAGGAAATCATCAAATTATATGTCCACAGCAGTTTGATTTTTGCAACAAATTTTTAAATGATCTATTTTTGGTGGTAAATAATGCCAGATTACCCATGTGTTATACATGGTTGAAATCGGATTTTTTCGCTCTTTTGAATGCAATTAAAATCCAATATTGCAGCCATAAAAGAAATCAAAAGTTGACTATGAAAATTTGGGCATCTAGTTGGCGCAGAAAATGTTTGGCACTGTCATTAGAAAGCTCACCTCGAAAAATGTAAGAGTGCCAAGTTTCGTAAAATTTCCTTCAAAAGTAAAACAAGTTGTAAGAGAAAAAGAAAAGTGCATTTTTTTAGCTTTTCAGCGATATTTCAGGAACTGTGCAAGATATCCCGGATATCTTTTCAGTATATTGAAAGGCACAAAATGAGAAACTTTTATCCCATTTGACAAACTCTGTTTATATTTCCGTTTAATGGATCCTAATGGTGGGCGGCGTAAAAGTGACCACCCTGTATATTAAAATAAAGGAAATCAATACAATGTTAAAGAAAATTTTAAAAAAATGAAATAATTTTCAACGAGATCAACTGAGTATAGATGGTTATAGAATTTTAGATACTAATGTTGAACTTTCTTTTAAGGAAGTCAATCGATTTTAATAGAAAACCAACAATTTTTTAAACGAAACTTAACAGATTTTCCAGAAAATCAACTGATTTTCGGCGACATCAACTAGTTATCAACGTTGCTTCAAGGAAATCGATTTATTTTTATGAAAATCAAGGAAATCAACAAATTGTCAACGTAAATGCAATGCATTTCCAAGAAAATCAACTGAATATCAAATTAGCTTCAAGGAAATCAATAAATTGTTACAGGAAATCAAGCTGATTTTCTTGAAAATCAACTAATTATCAACTTAACTTCACGAAAATCGATTGATTTTTATGAAAATCGAAGAAACTAACAAATTGTCAACGAAAATTCAGCTGATTATCAACTTAGCTGCAAGGAAATTGAATAATTATTGTGAAAATCAGGGAAATCAATTCATTGTTAAAGAAAATAAAACTGATTTTCAAATAAGTGAAATAATTTTTAAACGAGATCAACTGACTACACTTTATATTATATTAGACTAATTATTAAACGAAAATCAACTAATATAAACTTAGATTCAAGGAAATCAATAAATTTTTAAAAGGAATTAAGCTGATTATCAAGGAAATCAATTAATTATCCACTTAACTTCAAGGAAATCGATTGATTTTTACGAAAATCGAGGAAATCAAGAAATTGTCAACGTAAATGCAATGCATTTCCAGGAAAACCAACTGAATATCACATTAGCTTCAAGGAAATGAATAAATTGTTAAAGGAAATCGAACCGATTTTCTTGAAAATCAACTAATTATCAACTTAAGTTTAAGAAAATCAACTGATTTTTATAAAAATCAAGGAAATCAATAAATTATCAACGAAAATACAGCTCATTATCAACTTAGCTTCAATAAAATTGTATAATTATTGTGAAAATCCGGGAAATTAATATATTGTTAAAGAAAATAAAACTGATTTTCAAATAAATTAAATAATATTCAACGACATCAACTAACTACACTTTATATTATATACGACTAAATTTTAAAGGAAATTTAACTGATTTTCTAGAAAATCAACTGATTTTCGGCGACATCATTTGGCGACATGCTATTTGTGTGTTTTCTTTTGTTGTTTTTTGTATATTATGTAGCGTTATTTGCTATTAAATATTCTTTATTATTATTATTATCAACTAGTTATCAACGTAGCTTCAAGAAAATCGATTGATTTTTATGAAAATCGAGGAAATTAAGAAATTATTAACGCAAATGTAATTCATTTCCAACAAAAACAACTGATTATCAACTTAACTTTGAAGTCATCAAGGACATCGATTGACTTTTATGAAAATCGAGGAAATCAACAAATTGTCAACGTAAATGCAATGAATTTCCAAGAAAATCAATAAATTGTTAAAGGAAATCAAGCTGATTTTCAAGGAAATCAACTAATTATCAACTTCACTTCAAGGAAATCGATTGATTATTCAATAATTAAATTCAATAATTATTGTGAAAATCAGGGACATCAATACATTGTTAAAGAAAGTAAAACTGATTTTCAAATAAAAGAAAAACAAATCATGGAGACTACACTTTATATTATATACGACTAATTTTTTAAACTAAATTTAACTGATATTCCAGAAAATCAACTGATTTTCGACAACATCCACTAGTTATCGACGTTGCTTCAAGGAAATCGACAAATTGTCAACGTAAATGCAATGAATTTCCAAGAAAATCAACTGATATCAACTTAGATTCAAGGAAATCAATAAATTGTTAAAGGGAATTAAGCTAATTTTCAAATAAATCAATTAATTATCGACCTAACTTCAAGGAAATCGATTGATTTTTATGAAAATCGAGGAAATCAACAATTTGGCAACTTAGATGCTATGCATTTTCAAGAAAATTAACTGATTATCAACTTAGCTTCAAGGAAATCAATAAATTGTTAAAATGAATTAAGCTGATTTTCAAGGAAATCAACTAATTATCAACTTCACTTCAAGGAAATCGATTGATTATTATGAAAATCAAGGAAATCAACAAAATTTCAACGAAAATGTAGCTGATTATCAACTTAGCTTCAAGGAAATTTAATAATTATTGTGAAAATCAGGGAAATCAATACATTGTTAAAGAAAGTAAAACTGATTTTCAAATAAAAGAAAAACAAATCATGGAGATCAACTGACTACACTTTATATTATATGCGACTAATTTTTTTAACGAAATTTAACTGATTTTCCAGAAAATCATTAAATATTCTTTATTATTATTTTTATCAACTAGTTATCAACGTAGCTTCAAGGAAATCGATTGATTTTTATGAAAATCGAGGAAATCAACCAATTGTCAACGTAAATGCAATGAATTTTCAAGAAAATCAACTGATTACCAACTTAGCTTCAAGAAAATCAATAAATTGTTAAAGGGAATTAAGCTGATTTTCAAGCAAATCAATAAATTATCATCATAACTTTGAGGAAATTGATTGATTTTTACGAAAATCGATTAAATCAACAAATTGTCAACGTAAATGCAATGCATTTTCAAGAAAATCAACTGAATATCAAATTAGCTTCAATGAAATCAATAAATTGTTAAAGGGAATTAAGCTGATTTACAAGGAAATCAATTAATTATCGACTTAACTTCAAGAAAATCGATTGATTTTTACGAAAATCGAGGAAATCAATAAATTATCAACGAAAATGCAGCTGATTATCAACTTAGCTTCCAGGAAATTGAATAATTATTGTGGAAATCGGGGAAATCAATACATTGTTAAAAAAAATCAAACTGATTTTCAAATAAATGAAATAATTTTTAAACGAGATCAACTGACTAGACTTTATATTATATACGACTAATTTTTAAAGAAAATTAACTGATTTTCCAGAAATTCTACTGATTTTCGACGAGTAGTTATCAACGTTGCTTCAAGGAATTATTTTACTTTTTTTCAACAAGTCTTTTGCTAGTATGGTCAGAACAAAGCACGGAGGTAAACAATAATACTTCGTAGAGGGCCACTGGTAAGATCAGGTTGAGAAACACTGCACTAATGTACCAAATGAAACATCGATTCGACGATTCAAAGTCACTCCATTGTTACATGTCAGATATCGAAAATTCTACACAAATCACCCGTCACCTGATATTTCGCCGACGCTCTGGAGGATAATAATTTTTAATTAAAAATTCAAATTTCAACTTTCCCCCTGCTAAAAATTAAAAAAAAAAGTAATTAGTGGATGTTTTGCGTAAAGTGTTGGCGCCGATTTGCTCTGCCCCAGCCGCAATTTTTTCACGCACCGAATGAAAGCACCCCACACGAAGGGCTAACAAAATTTCCACCATCAAGGAGCGAGGAGCGCCGTTCGTTCACTTTAAGGGCCACTAATTGGGAATTTCTGCGCGCATTAACGTCGGCCACGGCGAAATTCACAGCCCCGGGGGCGGATTTTTTTTTGCTCCCCCGGTTTCCCCCTGCGCCGCCCCCGGCGGTAACAAAGTTATTAGGTCCTGGGGGCTGCAGGCGCGCCGTGAATCACCCCGGGCCTTCACAGGGAAAAAGGGTATCGACAGATTTATAAGGATGAATTGGGTCGATTAATGCGCGTTCATTATTCAGCGTTTTCAACGGCGGCGATTTACGACGCCCGTTCCTGGGGGGCGGATGGGGGGCGGTCGCGAGGTCAAAGCTCTGTGGGCGACAGGGGCCCACGCCCACACGAAAAAATCGTAGCCGAATAAGCGAATAAGCGAATAAAATATTTGATTTAGCTGCACGCCTGAAAAAAAAATTGTGTAGAATTACAGAAGTAAACACAAAATATAAATTTGCCTTAGTTCTACATGTTAACTATATTTGTCATATTTGTCCGAAATGATCTTGGGCGGTAAACTTTATAAAAGTACGGCGAATAAAGAATCTGGGAATTGCCCGTACCAGCTTATCGGCTCGCAGCATTTGTTTTTTTGTATCACCATCTGGAGAAATTAATCTAATCTTGTATGCGCTGGCACACGAAAATAAATTCCTAATAACGAGGCATTAAGTTAGTTTGCTTGGAATTATTAATTTCCTACTTTTTGATACATCCCATGCATGTGAATCGACGCTTTCATTTTTCATAGTTTACACACTGTCTAACAGGGTATATTTATTGCATATATTGTTGAATTCACTTTAGACAGTAATTAATAAAATCTTGAGAGAATGACTTAAAATTTTGTTAAATATAACGGAAATTTTGTCAAAACTGAAAATTTATCATTGTCACTGAAATTGTAACAGAATAATTACAATGTAGATGGATGTAATTGAAATTTTGAGTGTAAGTAATTAATAAAATGACGACAGATTGAAATTTAGGCAAATATAACTGAAAATTTGGAAAAATTTGTCAAAATTTCATCAATTACAGTCAAAATTTCAATTATTTCCGCCAATATCGAATTATTCTGTTACAGTTTCAATGATAACTGTACAAATTTCAGTTTTAACAAAATATAACGGATCATATTTATCGAACCTCGCCATTCTATCAAAATTTCAATGATTTTCCCCCAAAATTTTCAGTTATATTTGTTCACAATTCAATGATTTTGTCAAGATTTCATCAATTACAATCAAAGTATTAATTATTTCCACCAATATTATAATAATTCTGTTTCAATTTCAATGATAACTGTGAAAATTTCTTGACTCTGACCAAATTTCCGTTATATTTAACAAAATTTTAATTGAAATGCCGGCAAACATAACTGAATTTTAGATAAAAGAATTGGGAAATTTTGACAAAATAATTGAAATGTTGCCAAATATTACTGAACTTTTGGAAGAAATAATTGAAAATTTTAAAGTTATCATTGTAATTTCGACAGAATAGTGAGATTCTATCAAAATTTCAATGATAACCTAATTTTGTTTGGAGAAAACAATTGCATTTTTGATAAATATGAATGAAATATTGACAGTAATTGATGAAATTTTGACAAAATAATTGAAATGTTGCGAAATATTACTGAACTTTTGGAAGAAATAATTGAAAATTTTAAAGTTATCATTGAAATTCGACAGAATAGTGAGATTCTATCAAAATTTCAATGATAACCTATTCCCCCCCAAATTTTCAGTTATATTTGTCCACAATTCAATGATTTTGTAATAATTTCATCAATTACAATCAAAATATCAATTATTTCCACCAATATTATAATAATTCTGTTACAATTTCATGTTATCTGTGAAAATTTCAGTCTTCACCAAATTTCCGTTATATTTAACAAAATTTCAATTGAAATGCCGGCAAACATAACTGAATTTTGAATAAAAAAATTAACTTTTCTAAAGATATCATTTAAATTTTGACAAAATATTGAAATTTCTAAGTGATTTTTAGAAATAATTAAAATAATACAGTATCATTGAAATTTTAACAGAATAATTGACATTTTAATAGCATAATTAAAACGTTGGTAGAAACAAATGAAATGTTGTCATATATGAATTAAATTTATATAGTAAATAATAAGATGTTGGGGAATTATTGAAATTTTGTTAAATATTTTTGTTTAACATCCTATCCTCAGATTTGTGGAAACTTTATAGGAATGTTCATTCTAATCATTGAGTATTTGACAGTAATCATAAAAATAACAAATTTTGACAGTAAACGTTGAAATACTGATATAATAATATGATATTGTAGCAGAGTCAGTATAATGTTGAAGGAGAAAAATGATACTTTGATTCTAATTGTTAAAATTTTAACAAAATTATTAAAATGTCTGCAAACATAACTGGATGTGGAAAATGGGCATGGATGGATGGGCATGGATGGGCATTTGGAAAATGTAATTAATAAGCAGAATAAGCGAGAATGAAAAATTAGGTGGTCGAAATTTATAAACCTTAATAAATATGTAAATAAAGCACATTTATGTGAGTATTTTTCTTATTAGTGATTCAAAAAATTCAGAAATCATGCAGCATGGATAACTAAATGGGTCTTTTTACATCGTATCCTCAGAATAAGCGAAAGTGAAAAATTAGGTGGTCGAAATTTATTAACCTTAATAAATATGTAACTAAAGCACACTTATGTGAATATTTCTCTTAATAGACAATCAACTATATACTATTAAAGTTTTATTTAATATGTTAAAATTTCAATGTGTTCTTTCAAAATTTCGACACATGGAAACTTTATAGAAATGTTGATTCTAATCAATGAACTTTTGACAGTAATTATAAAAATAGCAAATTTTAACAGCAAACGTTGAAATTTTGATATAATGATATGATATTATAGTTATCCTGTCAATATTTCAATGTTTTCTTTCAAAATTTCGACAGATTTGTGGTAACTTTATAGAAATGTTGATTCTAATCATCGATTTTTTGACAGTAATTATAAAAATAGCAAATTTTAACAGCAAACGTTGAAATATTGATATAATGATATGAAATTATAGTTATCCTGTCAAAATTTCAATGTTTTCTTTCAAAATATCGACAGATTTGAGGAAACTTTATTGGAATGTTGATTCTAATCAATGAATTTTTGACAGTAATTATAAAAATAGCAAATTTTAACAGCAAACGTTGAAATATTGATATAATGATATGAAATTATAGTTATCATGTCAAAATTTCAATGTTTTCTTTCAAAATTTCGACAGATTTGTGGAAACTTTATAGAAATGTTGATTCTAATCAATGAATTTTTGACAGTAATTATAAAAATAGCAAATTTTAACAGTAAACGTTGAAATTATGATATAATAATACGATATTGTAGGAGAGTCATTATAATGTTGACGGAAAAAATTGATTCTTTGATTCTAATTGTTGAAATTTTGACAAAATTATTGAAATGTCTGCAAACTGGATTTTGGAAAAAAAAAACTAATATTTTTAAAGATATCATTGACATTTTGTCAGAATAGTGAAATTTCTGTAAGTGTTACTAAAATTTTGGAAGAAATAATAAAATATCTTAAATCATGATCAAAACTCAATAATTTTACAATGTACAATAGTATACCATTGAATTACACAGGGAGAATAAACTTTCAAAATTGACGATATGTGTATAAGTAGATAAATAGATAGATAGATGTTTTTCACGTTTTGTAGAAAACCAAATAAACGTCATTTGAGAGGTTTTCACGTTTTGAGAGACGTTTTTCACGTTTTCTGAGAGGTTTACACATTATTGGGAGACATTTTGCACGTTTTCCAGAAAACCAAATAAACGTAGTTCGAAAGGTTTTCACGTTTTAGAGACATTTTTCATGTTTTCTGAAAAACCAAATAAACGTCGTTTGAGAGGTTCTCACGTTTTCAAAGACTTTTTTGGCGTTTTCTGAGAGTTGTGCACGTTTTTGAGAGACGTTTTTCACGTTTTCTGGAAAACCAAATAATCGTCATTTGAGAAGATTTCACGTTTTGAGAGACGTTGTTCACGTTTTCTGAGAGGTTTGCACGTTATTGAGAGACATGTTTCTCGTTTTCCGGAAAACCAAATAAATGTCGTTTGAAAGGTTTTCACGTTCTGGGGGACATTTTTCACGTTTTCCGGAAAACCAAATAAACGTCGTTTGAGAGGTTTTCACGTTTTGAAAGACTTTTTTGGCGTTTTCTGGAAAACCAAATAAACGTCGTTTGAGAGGTTTTCACGTTTTGAAAGACTTTTTTGGCGTTTTCTGGAAAACCAAATAAACGTCGTTTGAGAGGTTTTCACGTTTTGAAAGACTTTTTTGGCGTTTTCTGAGAGGTTTACACGTTATTGAGAGACGTGTTTCACGTTTTCCGGATAACCAAATAAACGTCGTTTGAGAGGTTTTCACATTTTGAAAGACTATTAGGCGTTTTCTGAGAGGTTTGCACGTTTTTGAGAGACGTTTTTCACGTTTTCTGGAAAACCAAATAAACGTCATTTGAGAGAAAAAAATAACTAATATTTTTAAAGATATCATTAACATTTTGTCAGAATAGTGAAATTTCTGTAAGTGTTACTAAAATTTTGGAAGAAATAATAAAATATCTTAAATCATGATCAAAACTCAATAATTTTACAATGTACAATAGTATACCATTGAATTACACAGGGAGAATAAACTTTCAAAATTGACGATATGTGTATAAGTAGATAAATAGATAGATAGATGTTTTTCACGTTTTGTAGAAAACCAAATAAATGTCATTTGAGAGGTTTTCACGTTTTGAGAGACGTTTTTCACGTTTTCTGAGAGGTTTACACATTATTGGGAGACATTTTGCACGTTTTCCAGAAAACCAAATAAACGTAGTTCGAAAGGTTTTCACGTTTTAGAGACATTTTTCATGTTTTCTGAAAAACCAAATAAACGTCGCTTGAGAGGTTCTCACGTTTTCAAAGACTTTTTTGGCGTTTTCTGAGAGTTGTGCACGTTTTTGAGAGACGTTTTTCACGTTTTCTGGAAAACCAAATAATCGTCATTTGAGAGGATTTCACGTTTTGAGAGACGTTGTTCACGTTTTCTGAGAGGTTTGCACGTTATTGAGAGACATGTTTCTCGTTTTCCGGAAAACCAAATAAATGTCGTTTGAAAGGTTTTCACGTTCTGGGGGACATTTTTCACGTTTTCCGGAAAACCAAATAAACGTCGTTTGAGAGGTTTTCACGTTTTGAAAGACTTTTTTGGCGTTTTCTGGAAAACCAAATAAACGTCGTTTGAGAGGTTTTCACGTTTTGAAAGACTTTTTTGGCGTTTTCTGGAAAACCAAATAAACGTCGTTTGAGAGGTTTTCACGTTTTGAAAGACTTTTTTGGCGTTTTCTGAGAGGTTTACACGTTATTGAGAGACGTGTTTCACGTTTTCCGGATAACCAAATAAACGTCGTTTGAGAGGTTTTCACATTTTGAAAGACTATTAGGCGTTTTCTGAGAGGTTTGCACGTTTTTGAGAGACGTTTTTCACGTTTTCTGGAAAACCAAATAAACGTCATTTGAGAGAAAAAAATAACTAATATTTTTAAAGATATCATTAACATTTTGTCAGAATAGTGAAATTTCTGTAAGTGTTACTAAAATTTTGGAAGAAATAATAAAATATCTTAAATCATGATCAAAACTCAATAATTTTACAATGTACAATAGTATACCATTGAATTACACAGGGAGAATAAACTTTCAAAATTGACGATATGTGTATAAGTAGATAAATAGATAGATAGATGTTTTTCACGTTTTGTAGAAAACCAAATAAATGTCATTTGAGAGGTTTTCACGTTTTGAGAGACGTTTTTCACGTTTTCTGAGAGGTTTACACATTATTGGGAGACATTTTGCACGTTTTCCAGAAAACCAAATAAACGTAGTTCGAAAGGTTTTCACGTTTTAGAGACATTTTTCATGTTTTCTGAAAAACCAAATAAACGTCGCTTGAGAGGTTCTCACGTTTTCAAAGACTTTTTTGGCGTTTTCTGAGAGTTGTGCACGTTTTTGAGAGACGTTTTTCACGTTTTCTGGAAAACCAAATAATCGTCATTTGAGAGGATTTCACGTTTTGAGAGACGTTGTTCACGTTTTCTGAGAGGTTTGCACGTTATTGAGAGACATGTTTCTCGTTTTCCGGAAAACCAAATAAATGTCGTTTGAAAGGTTTTCACGTTCTGGGGGACATTTTTCACGTTTTCCGGAAAACCAAATAAACGTCGTTTGAGAGGTTTTCACGTTTTGAAAGACTTTTTTGGCGTTTTCTGAGAGGTTTACACGTTATTGAGAGACGTGTTTCACGTTTTCCGGAAAACCAAATAAACGTCGTTTGAGAGGTTTTCACATTTCGAAAGACTATTAGGCGTTTTCTGAGAGGTTTGCACGTTTTTGAGAGACGTTTTTCACGTTTTCTGGAAAACCAAATAAACGTCATTTGAGAGGTTTGCACGTTTTTGAGACACGTTTTTCACGTTTTCTGGAAAACCAAATAAACGTCATTTGAGAGGTTTGCACGTTTTTGAGAGACGTTTTTCACGTTTTCTGGAAAACCAAATAAACGTCATTTGAGAGGTTTACACGTTATTGAGAGACATTTTCCATGTTTTCCGGAGAACCAAATTAACGTCGTTTGAGAGGTTTTCACGGTTTGTTAGACGTTTCTCGCGTTTTCTGAGAGGTTTACACGTTTATTGTAAACGTTTTTTACGTTTTCCGAAATCCAAATAAACGTCATTTTACGTTTTCTGAGAGGTTTAGACGTTTTTGAGAGGTGAGCCGGAACCAGAGCAAGATTTCATCGGGTGAGTCAGAACCAGCGCTGCTTAACTACTATCCTTTTTTACTTTTTACACCACACTGACATTAGAATTTCCGATGGCTGTACACGTAGTCAAGAAATGTAGTTAAGAAATCTGTGCTAATGGGCCAAGATGTTGTTTACAATACAAGTTGTCGTTCCATTTGTACATCTCCAAAGCAATTGGTATATCGTTTAGAATAATAATGTCCGAAGCTGTTAAGGGGGTGTGCATTGTGGTCGGTCCTCGGGCCAGTTATATTAATTAAGCGACCAAAGCATTATTGCGAGCACAAAACTACGACGCCAGATGCCACGCAGCCCTCGGCAGCCCTTAATTGCCCCGTGCAACGAGGCTCCATTAACTCCCCGGGAATACACACACCGGGGTGGTGATTAATGCCCCGGCAGCATTACTCGTACACAGAAATAAAAAGGGGCTCACAACGGCGCGCACTGCCACAGGCCGCAACAGGTTCGACACACTTCTGCGGTGGCGAAACAAAGCGGGCAAAAAATAAGGGCTCAATATTCACAATATTCATCCCTCAAGCAGACGGTTGAGGTATTCGGTTAACCGTGAATTATGCATTGAACGCGCGATTGCTCAGCAGACAGTCTCATGATGGTGAGCAATTACGCCTAATGGGCGATCATTGATCACCCCCAGACGCTATTAATACGTGATGGGGTGCGTGGCAGAACTACACCCGGTAATAATTAATATTTAAATATTTAATAATAACTGTTAAAGTTATTACGTTTTAATCCCATTTGGATACGATTATGGCACGTAGCAGAGGTGGATAATTTGGAATCGGCGGGGTGAATGGGGGGCACAACAAGTTGCGTCCGAAATCTCTCCCCGGGCAACGTGCAAGGATCCCCGGGATGCCCCCAGGGAGCCCCGTCACCCCGATACACTTTAGATAAGACGTAGGACTCTTAATTGGTAATTTGGAAGTTCCCCCCGGTCAAGGTGCCCTGGAACTTCCCGCTGGGGGGTTCCAGGGGGGGAACTTCGCTCAAATATATTGACAATAACGGGGGGAGGCCTAACGATTCCTGGATATCCGTTTTATTGGGACATCAATTTCGGCCAATCAAAAGTTTCCCTCCCGGGGACGTCCAGACACACTCAGGAGATCGACGTCGACTTTTCCCACTTTAATTTCGATATATGGTCGAGGAGCCGGGGGTTGGAGAATCAGCCGGGAAAATAAAACATTTTCCAGATTCTGCACCCTGCGCGGGATGTGTACGGGGGCGGCGATACAGGGCGGCGGATCGATGCGGAGGGATGTGGGGAGCCACCCCAACGTGCAAACAGCGCGCCAGGGCGCACACTATCGAAGAATTGCGGGCGTAAATATTATACTTGGAAAATGACCCGACGCTCCGTGGGATTTCCGCAAAACTGAATTATGCAGTGATGTTGGTGTTTAAGCTAGCCAACTACTGAAATACTTATTGTTTACTCCTGATAATTAATCTCGAGCTGTTTCCAGTTTTACTTTACTACCTCGCTGTAAAATACAACCCTGCAAACAAAAGAACAGCGCTAAAGTCTTAAGGAACATTTTTTTGTACATATGACTCGATACAGTGCCTTTCATATCAAGTTATCCACATATTGTCTTTTATTCTACCGAATTACTATAAGCCTTCAATTTTCAAAGATTGTTTCTCCACATGACTCAAAACAGTGCCTTTCATTTCAAGTTATCCACAAATAGTCTTCTATTCTACCTAATTACTAAAAGCCTTCAATTTTCAAACATTGTTTCTCCACATGACTCAAAACAGTGCCTTTCATTTCAAGTTATCCACAAATAGTCTTCTATTCTACCAAAATACCTAAAACCTTCAATTTTCAAAGATTGTTTCTCCACATGACTCGAAACAGTGCCTTTCATTTCAAGTTATCCACAAATAGTCTTCTATTCTACCAAATTAACCAAAAGCCTTCAATTTTCAAAGATTGTTTCTCCACATGACTCGAAACAGTGCCTTTCATTTCAAGTTATCCACAAATAGTCTTCTATTCTACCAAATTAACCAAAAGCCTTCAATTTTCAAAGATTGTTTCTCTACATGACTCAAAACAGTGCCTTTCATTTCAAGTTATCCACAAATAGTCTTCTATTCTACCAAAATACCTAAAACCTTCAATTTTCAAAGATTGTTTCTCCACATGACTCGAAACAGTGCCTTTCATTTCAAGTTATCCACAAATAGTCTTCTATTCTACCAAATTAACCAAAAGCCTTCAATTTTCAAAGATTGTTTCTCTACATGACTCAAAACAGTGCCTTTCATTTCAAGTTATCCACAAATAGTCTTCTATTCTACCAAAATACCTAAAACCTTCAATTTTCAAAGATTGTTTCTCCACATGACTCGAAACAGTGCCTTTCATTTCAAGTTATCCACAAATAGTCTTCTATTCTACCAAATTAACCAAAAGCCTTCAATTTTCAAAGATTGTTTCTCTACATGACTCAAAACAGTGCCTTTCATTTCAAGTTATCCACAAATAGTCTTCTATTCTACCAAAATACCTAAAACCTTCAATTTTCAAAGATTGTTTCTCCACATGACTCGAAACAGTGCCTTTCATTTCAAGTTATCCACAAATAGTCTTCTATTCTACCAAATTAACCAAAAGCCTTCAATTTTCAAAGATTGTTTCTCTACATGACTCAAAACAGTGCCTTTCATTTCAAGTTATCCACAAATAGTCTTCTATGCTACCAAAATACCTAAAACCTTCAATTTTCAAAGATTGTTTCTCCACATGACTCGAAACAGTGCCTTTAATTTCAAGTTATCCACAAATAGTCTTCTATTCTACCAAATTAACCAAAAGCCTTCAATTTTCAAAGATTGTTTCTCCACATGACTCGAAACAGTGCCTTTCATTTCAAGTTATCCACAAATAGTCTTCTATTCTACCAAATTAACCAAAAGCCTTCAATTTTCAAAGATTGTTTCTCTACATGACTCAAAACAGTGCCTTTCATTTCAAGTTATCCACAAATAGTCTTCTATTCTACCAAAATACCTAAAACCTTCAATTTTCAAAGATTGTTTCTCCACATGACTCGAAACAGTGCCTTTCATTTCAAGTTATCCACAAATAGTCTTCTATTCTACCAAATTAACCAAAAGCCTTCAATTTTCAAAGATTGTTTCTCTACATGACTCAAAACAGTGCCTTTCATTTCAAGTTATCCACAAATAGTCTTCTATTCTACCAAATTAACCAAAAGCCTTCAATTTTCAAAGATTGTTTCTCTACATGACTCAAAACAGTGCCTTTCATTTCAAGTTATCCACAAATAGTCTTCTATTCTACCAAAATACCTAAAACCTTCAATTTTCAAAGATTGTTTCTCCACATGACTCGAAACAGTGCCTTTCATTTCAAGTTATCCACAAATAGTCTTCTATTCTACCAAATTAACCAAAAGCCTTCAATTTTCAAAGATTGTTTCTCTACATGACTCAAAACAGTGCCTTTCATTTCAAGTTATCCACAAATAGTCTTCTATTCTACCAAAATACCTAAAACCTTCAATTTTCAAAGATTGTTTCTCCACATGACTCAAAACAGTGCCTTTCATTTCAAGTTATCCACAAATAGTCTTCTATTCTACCAAAATACCTAAAACCTTCAATTCTCAAAGATTGTTTCTCCACATGACTCGAAACAGTGCCTTTCATTTCAAGTTATCCACAAATAGTCTTCTATTCTACCAAATTAACCAAAAGCCTTCAATTTTCAAAGATTGTTTCTCTACATGACTCAAAACGGTGCCTTTCATTTCAAGTTATCCACAAATAGTCTTCTATTCTACCAAAATACCTAAAACCTTCAATTTTCAAAGATTGTTTCTCCACATGACTCGAAACAGTGCCTTTCATTTCAAGTTATCCACAAATAGTCTTCTATTCTACCAAATTAACCAAAAGCCTTCAATTTTCAAAGATTGTTTCTCTACATGACCAATACAGTGCCTTTCATTTCAAGTTATCCACAATTCTACCAAATTGCATTCTACCAAACTACTATTATCTTACTCTGGTGTAAGATGTACATTGTAAAATTATTGAGTTTTGATCATGATTTTACATATTTTATTATCTTTTCCAAAATTTTAGTAACACTTACAGATATTTCACTATTCTGACAAAATGTCAATGAGATTTGAGATCCGGATAATTTTCCCCCTGCAAATCCTTTAGTCATATCCAGCCAGAACGATACTTTTTATTTGCTTATGCAATTCTTCGCTCTATCCATAATAAATTAGGAAAAGTAATCGCCCTTGTTATATCAATTGCTATTATATTAATTATACGCTTTTCAAATAAAAAAAAATTCAAAGAAATCAATTCTACACTATGATTTTTTTTAAATTTTAATAATATTTTCGAAACTCCAGTTATGTTTGCAGACATTTCAATTATTTTACCAAAATCTCAACAATTAGAATCAAAGTATCATTTTTTTTCCTTCAACATTATAATGATTCCGCTACAATTTCAATGATGACTCTAATACTTTCAATTTTTACAAAATTTCGGTTATATTTAACAAAATTTCGTGAACATCTTATTAATTACTATATAAAATTAATTCATATATGAAATTTTAATTGTTTCTACCAACGTTTTAATTATTCTATTAAAATGTCATTATTCTGTTAAAATTTCAATGATACTGTATTTTTTTAATAATTTCATATTTCACATTTATAGAAATTTCAATATTTTCTCATAATTTCAATGGTATCTTTAAAAAACTTAATTCTTTTATCCAAAATTCAGTTATGTTTGCCGACATTTCAGCTGAAATTTTGTCAAATATAACGGAAATTTGGTTAAGACTGAAATTTTCACAGTTATCATTGAAATTGTAACAGAATTATTATAATGTTTTTGGAAATAATTGATATTTTGATTGTAATTGATGAAATTTTGACAAAATCATTGAATTGTGGACAAGTATAACTGAAAATTTGGGGGAAAATTAGGTTATCATTGAAATTTTTATAGAATCTCACTATTCTGTCGAAATTTCAATGATAACTTTAAAATTTTCAATTATTTCTTTCAATAGTTCAGTAATATTTGGCAGTATTTCAATTATTTTGTCAAAATTTGAACAATTAGAATCAAAGTATCAATTTTTTCCTTCAACATTATAATGATTCTGCTACAATTTCAATGATGACTCTAATACTTTCAATTTTTACAAAATTTCGGTTATATTTAACAAAATTTCATTTATTCGTCAACATCTTATTAATAACCATATAAATTTAATTCAAATATGCCAACATTTCAATTGTTTCTACCAACGTTATAATTATTCTATTAAAATATCAATTATTCTGTTAAAATTTCAATGACTGTATTTTTTTAATTATTTCATTATTCATATTTATAGAAAGTTCAATATTTTGTCATAATTTTAATGGTATCTTCAAAAAACTTAATTCTTTTATCCATAATTCAGTAATGTTTGTCGGCATTTCTGTTGAAATTTTGTTAAATATAACGGAAATTTGGTCAAGACTGAAATTTTCACAGTTATCATTGAAAGTGTAACAAAATTATAATAATGTTGGTGGAAATAATTGATATTTTGATTGTAATTGATGAAATTTTGACAAAATTATTGAAATGTGGAGAAATATAATTGAAAATTTGAGGGAAAATTAGGTTATCATTGAAATTTTGATAGAATCTCAGTATTCTGTCGAAATTTCAATGATAACTTTAAAATTTTCAATTATTTCTTCCAAAAGTTCAGTAATATTTGGCAACATTTCAATTATTTTGTGAAAATTGAACAATTGGAATCAAAGTATCATTTTTTTCCTTCAACATTATAATGATTCTGCTACAATTTCAATAATGACTCTAATACTTTCAATTTTTACAAAATTTCGGTTATATTTAACAAAATTTCATTTATTCGTCAACATCTTATTAATAACCATATAAATTTAATTCAAATATGCCAACATTTCAATTGTTTCTACCAACGTTTTAATTATTCTATTAAAATATCAATTATTCTGTTAAAATTTCAATGACTCTGTATTTTTTTAATTATTTCATTATTCATATTTATAGAAAGTTCAATATTTTGTCATAATTTTAATGGTATCTTTAAAAAACTTAATTCTTTTATCCATAATTCAGTAATGTTTGTCGGCATTTCTGTTGAAATTTTGTTAAATATAACGGAAATTTGGTCAAGACTGAAATTTTCACAGTTATCATTGAAAGTGTAACAAATTATTATAATGTTGGTGGAAATAATTGATATTTTGATTGTAATTGATGAAATTTTGACAAAATTATTGAAATGTGGAGAAATATAATTGAAAATTTGAGGGAAAATTAGGTTATCATTGAAATTTTGATAGAATCTCAGTATTCTGTCGAAATTTCAATGATAACTTTAAAATTTTCAATTATTTCTTCCAAAAGTTCAGTAATATTTGGCAACCATACAATTATTTTGTCAAAATTTCATCAATTACTGTCAATATTTCATTCATATTTATCAAAAATGCAATTGTTTTCCCCCAAGAAAATTAGGTTATCATTGAAATTTTGATAGAATCTCACTATTCTGACGAAATTACAATGATAACTTTAAAATTTTCAATTATTTCTTCCAAAGGTTCAGTAATATTTGACCAAATTTTAATTATTTTGTCAACATTTCCTAATTATTTTATCGAAAATTCAGTTAGGTTTGCCGGCATTTCAATTTAAATTATGTTAAATATAACGGAAATTTGGCGAAGACTGAAATTTTCACAGTTATCACTGAAATTGTAGCAGAATTATTATAATGTTGGCGGAAATAATTGATATTTTGATTGTAATTGATGAAATTTTGACAAAATCATTGATCCCAAATTTTCAGCTATATTTGCCCACATATAATTGAAAATTTGGGGGAAAATTAGATTATCATTGAAATTTTGATCCGTTATATTTTGCCAAAACTGAAATTAATACAGTTATCATTAAAACTGCAACAGAATAATTCAATATTGGTAGAATTAATTGAAATTTTGACTGTAATTGATACAATTTTGACAAAAATGACTAACCATTTTCCAAATTTTCAGTTATTTTTGCCTTAATTTTAATCTGTCATAATTTTATTAATTACTTACACTAAAAATTTCAATTACATCCACCAACATTGTAATTATTTTGTTACAATTTCAATTATAACTGTAAATTTTCAGTTTTGACAAAATTTCCGTTTATTTAACAAAATGTTAAGATATTCTCTAATGATTTTATTAATTACTATCTAAAGTTAATTTAACAATATATGCAATAAATATAATTTTGTATATTTTCATTTTATAATGAAAATTTGATAGAATCTCACTATTTTGTCACAATTTCAATGATAACGTTAAAATTTTCAATTATTTCTTCCAAAAGTTCAGTAATATTTGGCAACATTTCAATTATTTTGTCAAAATTTCATCAATTACTGTAAATATTTCATTCATATTTATCAAAAATACAATTGTTTCTCCCAAGATTTTGATCATTCAGTCATTTCACAATGCATTTTTTTTTAAATATTTTGAGTGGTGTTGGCGCCTACTTCGTGATACATTTTATTTATAAATAAAACATATTACTTTGTTAGTGTCACATATTTTTTTTATAAATCACATTTATTTAAAAATATTATTTTACAATTTTAATGATTACTAATATTAATTTCTTATGTTTTTTAAAACCTCATTTAATAAATTTTCTAGTGGTTAACTAACTTAATCAGAAAGAATAATCTCTGAACATTGATCAATATAAAGAAATTGGTAAAATAGTAGACTTTAAAATAGTCCTTGATGAAATAGTAAAATTGTAAATACTAAAATAGTCCTAAAAATAGAAGTTGACCGAGAAAACTTGAAAATTTGAAGAAAAAAATATTCATGAGCCAAGAACAAATATGTGGATATTTTCTCATTTCTCAGCTCGCCAGATTTTCGCGGCCCTTTCATATCACCAGAATGCATTTTTATAC
The DNA here is from genome assembly GCA_951805005.1 of Othius punctulatus. Classification (NCBI taxonomy): domain Eukaryota; kingdom Metazoa; phylum Arthropoda; class Insecta; order Coleoptera; family Staphylinidae; genus Othius; species Othius punctulatus. The sequence goes on along the minus strand of OX638142.1, from coordinate 84,048,978 downwards.
ATTCTACTCATATTTCTGGTAATCCCTTATTCTTCGTCTTCTTCTTGGTTCAGCTTCTTCGTAGGATGTTGCTGATCATTGTGGTTATCCTTTATTATGTAATAAAAATAATACTAATATTATAAATAATAATTAAGTTTATGGTTTCATCCATAGATTACCAGTTATGTATTTAAGGTTGTTATATTATTATTGTTATATTAATTTTATATTAATTATATTATTGTAATATTATATTATGTGATTACCAATAAGTACCAAATAATAATATAACAACCTTAAATTAATAACAATAATATTTTTTCACAATTTTCGAAAAATGTAGGTTCAATTAAAAAAAAAAGTTGAGTTGTTTATTTTAAGGATGCTTCATAAGAGGTTAGGTTATGTTAGGGGTATTCAAAAAAGTTTCGATCTCTTGACACTCATCGCCTTCAAATCTGCTTTTGCTCTCACTTGTCGAATTAAATCATTTTGCAGGGTACACTTTTTTATATAACTGAGGCCCTGTTTTGCGCTCGCTGCTCCGCGAAATCAATTGAGCCCTTCCGGCGTGGCCATTTTAAATCGTTTTGCGATTTCCTCCCCCTGCTCCGGCGCCGAATTAATTCGGCGGAATTAAATTTGCATTTTCCCGGAGAAATGTTTACGCGCGTCCGAAACTTTTTTAATTATTAACCGTCGCAGTGGTTGCTAATTAGCGGCCCTTCAAAGGGCTCGATTTCCTCCCCCGACCGAATGGGGGGGGGGGGGTGAGTTCTTTCGGCTGCACGGCTTCGGGGGAACGTTGTTATTGCGTAATGCGAGGCTTGGCCCCAGCATCCGCTGCATTTGATCCCGGAGCACGTAGGCGAGATCCATTAAATCGCGTTGCCACGGCGACGGGGGGCCGGATGAACATTTTTCGCGTAAACATTTTGTGCCCGATTGAGTTTAATATTTACAGCCGCCGCCGCTTTTTATGCCCGCCCCACGCTTATTCCGCGGCGGGCCGTCTCGTAAATCAGGCCCCGGGCCTCTCGGGCAAGCGTAATTCCACCCCCGCGGCAAGAAAAAAATATCGGTCTTGCTTATCGCCGCACGCGGGGGCAGATTAACCGCCGCCCCAAGGCGCGAATTACACCTTCGTTATGCCTTGATTGCTGGAATACTTGGAAGCACTAGAACCGTCTTGAGGTTCTTATTGAGGATTCTAACTAAACTGTGATGAAATCATGTTTGTCATTATATGTTATGCCTTGATTGCTGGAATACTTGGAAGCACTAAAACCGTCTTGAGGTTCTTATTGAGGATTCTAACTAAACTGTGATGAAATCATGTTTGTCATTATATGTTATGCCTTGATTGCTGGAATACTTGGAAGCACTAAAACCGTCTTGAGGTTCTTGTTGAGGATTCTAACTAAACTGTGATGAAATCATGTTCGTCATTATATGTTATGCTTTGATTGCTGGAATACTTGGAAGCACTAAAACCGTGCTGAGGTTCTTATTGAGGATTCTAACTAAACTGTGATGAAATCATGTTTGTCATTATATGTTATGCCTTGATTGCTGGAATACTTGGAAGCACTAAAACCGTCTTGAGGTTCTTATTGAGGATTCTAACTAAACTGTGATGAAATCATGTTTGTCATTATATGTTATGCTTTCATTGCTGGAATAATTGGAAGCACTAAAACCGTGTTGAGGTTCTTATTGAGGATTCTAACTAAACTGTGATGAAATCATGTTTGTCATTATATGTTATGCCTTGATTGCTGGAATACTTGGAAGCACTAAAACCGTCTTGAGGTTCTTATTGAGGATTCTAACTAAACTGTGATGAAATCATGTTTGTCATTATATGTTATGCTTTCATTGCTGGAATAATTGGAAGCACTAAAACCGTGTTGAGGTTCTTATTGAGGATTCTAACTAAACTGTGATGAAATCATGTTTGTCATTATATGTTATGCCTTGATTGCTGGAATACTTGGAAGCACTAAAACCGTCTTGAGGTTCTTATTGAGGATTCTAACTAAACTGTGATGAAATCATGTTCGTCATTATGTGTTATGCTTTGATTGCTGGAATACTTGGAAGCACTAAAACCGTCTTGAGGTTCTTATTGAGGATTCTAACTAAACTGTGATGAAATCATGTTTGTCATTATATGTTATGCCTTGATTGCTGGAATACTTGGAAGCACTAAAACCGTCTTGAGGTTCTTATTGAGGATTCTAACTAAACTGTGATGAAATCATGTTCGTCATTATGTGTTATGCTTTGATTGCTGGAATACTTGGAAGCACTAAAACCGTCTTGAGGTTCTTATTGAGGATTCTAACTAAACTGTGATGAAATCATGTTCGTCATTATGTGTTATGCTTTGATTGCTGGAATACTTGGAAGCACTAAAACCGTTTTGAGGTTCTTATTGAGGATTCTAACTAAACTGTGATGAAATCATGTTTGTCATTATATGTTATGCCTTGATTGCTGGAATACTTGGAAGCACTAAAACCGTCTTGAGGTTCTTATTGAGGATTCTAACTAAACTGTGATGAAATCATGTTTGTCATTATATGTTATGCCTTGATTGCTGGAATACTTGGAAGCACTAAAACCGTCTTGAGGTTCTTATTGAGGATTCTAACTAAACTGTGATGAAATCATGTTTGTCATTATATGTTATGCCTTGATTGCTGGAATACTTGGAAGCACTAAAACCGTCTTGAGGTTCTTATTGAGGATTCTAACTAAACTGTGATGAAATCATGTTTGTCATTATATGTTATGCCTTGATTGCTGGAATACTTGGAAGCACTAAAACCGTCTTGAGGTTCTTATTGAGGATTCTAACTAAACTGTGATGAAATCATGTTCGTCATTATGTGTTATGCTTTGATTGCTGGAATACTTGGAAGCACTAAAACCGTTTTGAGGTTCTTATTGAGGATTCTAACTAAACTGTGATGAAATCATGTTTGTCATTATATGTTATGCCTTGATTGCTGGAATACTTGGAAGCACTAAAACCGTCTTGAGGTTCTTATTGAGGATTCTAACTAAACTGTGATGAAATCATGTTTGTCATTATATGTTATGCCTTGATTGCTGGAATACTTGGAAGCACTAAAACCGTCTTGAGGTTCTTATTGAGGATTCTAACTAAACTGTGATGAAATCATGTTTGTCATTATATGTTATGCCTTGATTGCTGGAATACTTGGAAGCACTAAAACCGTCTTGAGGTTCTTATTGAGGATTCTAACTAAACTGTGATGAAATCATGTTTGTCATTATATGTTATGCCTTGATTGCTGGAATACTTGGAAGCACTAAAACCGTCTTGAGGTTCTTATTGAGGATTCTAACTAAACTGTGATGAAATCATGTTTGTCATTATATGTTATGCCTTGATTGCTGGAATACTTGGAAGCACTAAAACCGTCTTGAGGTTCTTATTGAGGATTCTAACTAAACTGTGATGAAATCATGTTTGTCATTATATGTTATGCCTTGATTGCTGGAATACTTGGAAGCACTAAAACCGTCTTGAGGTTCTTGTTGAGGATTCTAACTAAACTGTGATGAAATCATGTTTGTCATTATATGTTATGCCTTGATTGCTGGAATACTTGGAAGCACTAAAACCGTCTTGAGGTTCTTGTTGAGGATTCTATCTAAACTGTGATGAAATCATGTTCGTCATTATATGTTATGCTTTGATTGCTGGAATACTTGGAAGCACTAAAACCGTCTTGAGGTTCTTATTGAGGATTCTAACTAAACTGTGATGAAATCATGTTTGTCATTATATGTTATGCCTTGATTGCTGGAATACTTGGAAGCACTAAAACCGTGTTGAGGTTCTTATTGAGGATTCTAACTAAACTGTGATGAAATCATGTTTGTCATTATATGTTATGCCTTGATTGCTGGAATACTTGGAAGCACTAAAACCGTCTTGAGGTTCTTATTGAGGATTCTAACTAAACTGTGATGAAATCATGTTTGTCATTATATGTTATGCCTTGATTGCTGGAATACTTGGAAGCACTAAAACCGTCTTGAGGTTCTTGTTGAGGATTCTAACTAAACTGTGATGAAATCATGTTTGTCATTATATGTTATGCCTTGATTGCTGGAATACTTGGAAGCACTAAAACCGTCTTGAGGTTCTTGTTGAGGATTCTATCTAAACTGTGATGAAATCATGTTCGTCATTATATGTTATGCTTTGATTGCTGGAATACTTGGAAGCACTAAAACCGTCTTGAGGTTCTTATTGAGGATTCTAACTAAACTGTGATGAAATCATGTTTGTCATTATATGTTATGCCTTGATTGCTGGAATACTTGGAAGCACTAAAACCGTGTTGAGGTTCTTATTGAGGATTCTAACTAAACTGTGATGAAATCATGTTTGTCATTATATGTTATGCCTTGATTGCTGGAATACTTGGAAGCACTAAAACCGTCTTGAGGTTCTTATTGAGGATTCTAACTAAACTGTGATGAAATCATGTTTGTCATTATATGTTATGCCTTGATTGCTGGAATACTTGGAAGCACTAGAACCGCCTTGAGGTTTTTATTGAGGATTCTAACTAAACTGTGATGAAATCATGTTTGTCATTATATGTTATGCCTTGATTGCTGGAATACTTGGAAGCACTAAAACCGTCTTGAGGTTCTTGTTGAGGATTCTATCTAAACTGTGATGAAATCATGTTCGTCATTATATGTTATGCTTTGATTGCTGGAATACTTGGAAGCACTAAAACCGTCTTGAGGTTCTTATTGAGGATTCTAACTAAACTGTGATGAAATCATGTTTGTCATTATATGTTATGCCTTGATTGCTGGAATACTTGGAAGCACTAAAACCGTGTTGAGGTTCTTATTGAGGATTCTAACTAAACTGTGATGAAATCATGTTTGTCATTATATGTTATGCCTTGATTGCTGGAATACTTGGAAGCACTAAAACCGTCTTGAGGTTCTTATTGAGGATTCTAACTAAACTGTGATGAAATCATGTTTGTCATTATATGTTATGCCTTGATTGCTGGAATACTTGGAAGCACTAGAACCGCCTTGAGGTTTTTATTGAGGATTCTAACTAAACTGTGATGAAATTATTTTTGTCATTATACAGTAGCTCGGACTCAGTAAGGTTGCCAGAATTTAACATACGCAACGTCCGGCACACGGCCGTACTTTCGCTATGTCTCCTGGATCCGCTTGTACATTCCCAAACCCTAAACCCCAAACTTCACCATGGTTCGATGAACCTCACAGGGCGCACCTACCATCCTCACTTGGCACTTCTGACCTCACAAAACTAAGCAGATATGTCGTTGCCGCAATATTTATAAGAAACCTGTAAACTAAGCAGTTTGTCGTTGCTCTAATTATCTGTTCTCTAATTATAGTTGTTAAATTTCTTAAGGCTTCAGTGCGTACCTGAAACTTGTAGATTTATAATTTTGATGTCATTTAGTTTTGACGTAGGCCTAAACAAAATTTGTAAAGTTTTTAAAATTGTGAAGCAAATAATTGTCTAGCGATCAGAACTTTACCAAATATCCCTGCTCACGTCGGTTTCCGCACCTTGGAAGCAAATTGCGGGCGTAATTAGCTTGGCGGCGACGCGATTAAATCTCTGGCTCCATTTATCATCGCCGGATGCCGCCTAAAAGCCCTTGTTATCGGCTGGCCCTGCAGTCCACTCGATAGTTCCGCATCCGCTGTACGATGATGAATCGTGGCCCCGGCTTTTGCCCATTTTTCACCTCCCGCCGCCGCCGTCGCACCGTCGCGACGCCGGCATCGCGGCGCCTTTGTGCGGCGTCGTCAACCGCCGCCGCCCCCCCGAAGATTTGCCTCCGGCAAATGAAGTGGAAAGTTTCGAATTCCGTTCGCGACTTCAAACGGCGAATCGCGGGGGGATGAAGGGGAGCGAAAACTGCCAGGTAACAAATTGTTCGCCCCGGGGGCGGTTTTCGGATAGTTCGGGGGATTGGAATTCGCGCGGAAGGCTACGCTAACTTTTCACGGTTTAAAAGGGGATTACAATGGGAACAGTTCTTTCATCTGGAAGCGACGGATTTTAGACGGGGTGATCCTAAATATGTGCGAAATAGACTTTCCGGGTGCCATTCATGACAGAAAAGTTCGAATACAAAATTGTCCTAACTGGAACGCTTTGCGAAACAGATTTTCTGAGGGTAGACCTGACACGAAAGTTTAGATATGTACAAAAGTGTCCTAACTGGTATAGTTTTCGACTTACAGCATATAATTTTTTTTTTAATTAGTGCGGCCTTGTCGCATACTAAATTGAGGATGGAAGACTCGTGTCATTAGCCCCTGCGCGACTGGCTCTAGAATACTCATGTCATTAGCCCCTACGCGACTAGCTCTAGGAAACTTGTGTCACTAGCCCCTACACGACTAGCTCTAAAACTCATATCATTAGTTTCTATGCGACTAGCTCTAGAAGACTCATGTCATTAGCCCCTACGCAACTAGCTCTAGAAGACTAGTGTCATTAGCCCCTACGCGACTAGCTCTAGGAAACTTGTGTCACTAGCTCCCACACAACTAGCTCTAGAACTCATATCATTAGTTTTTTTGCGACTAGCTCTAGAAGACTCATGTCATTAGCCCCTACGCAACAAGCTCTAGAAGACTAGTGTCATTAGCCCCTACGCGACTAGCTCTAGGAAACTTGTGTCACTAGCTCCTACACAACTAGCTCTAGAACTCATATCATTAGTTTTTATGCGACTAGCTCTAGAAGACTAATGTCATTAGCCCCTACGCGACTAGCTCTAGGAAACTTGTGTCACTAGCCCGTACTCGACTAGCCCTAGAACTCATATCATTAGTTTCTATGCGACTAGCTCTAGAAGACTCATGTCATTAGCCCCTACGCAACTTGCTCTAGAAGACTAATGTCATTAGCCTCTACGCGACTAGCTCTAGGAAACTTGTGTCACTAGCTCCTACACAACTAGCTCTAGAACTCATATCATTAGTTTTTATGCGACTAGCTCTAGAAGACTCATGTCATTAGCCCCTACGCAACTAGCTCTAGAAGACTAGTGTCATTAGCCCCTACGCGACTAGCTCTAGGAAACTTGTGTCACTAGCCCCTACACGACTAGCTCTAGAACTCATATCATTAGTTCCTATGCGACTAGCTCTAGAAGACTCATGTCATTAGCCCCTATGCGACTAGCCTAGGAAACTTGTGTCACTATCCCCTACACAACTAGCTCTAGAAAACTCATATCATTGCCCCTACGCGACTAGCCCAAAGAAACTTGTGTCCCTAGCCCCTACACGATTACCTCTAGAAAACTCATATCATTAGTTCCTACGCGACCAGCTCAGAAGACTCATGCCATTAGCCCCAGCGCGACTAGTTCTAGCAGACTCATATCATTAGCCCCTACGCCATGGCCCCCACATTCTAGCCCGGGCCCCCAGGCCGGGATTTCTGAAGGGGCCCCTTTATTTAGTGCTAAGGGTAGCTTGACATTCCATAGTAGTATCAAATATTATGTTAAAGTATATTTTTGCACGATTGATTGTTTTTATCAGTGTGCCATGTCTATTGCCATTACAGTAAGTTATTGTCACTGGTTGCTCCATCTAACAAAACTGTAAGTAATTTAATAAACGAAAGAAAGAATATTATCAAAATAGAATATTGGTACTATTTGATTTGATAGAAATGAAAAATTAAAAACTGCTCTTAGTTTATTTTGAAGTTTCAGAGTGAATAAGCTCATTATTAATTTCTGGTAAATTTGGAAAATTTTGAGTACTAATTTACTTTTTCATCCTATTTTGTAATAAAATGAATTGCAAGTAATGACATTTTTTAATACTTTTAGTTTTCGTCGAATTTTACCAAAATTCATGAAAAAAATCGAAAATTAGATATACATTTCAAGACTCTCTTTATTTTTAAGTTTCAGAGTGAATAAGCTCATTATTAATTTCTGGTAAATTTGGAAAATTTTGAGTACTAATTTACTTTTTCATCCAATTTTGTAATAAAATGAATTGCAAGTAAAGATATTTTTTAATACTTTTAGTTTTCGTCGAATTTTACCAAAATTCATGAAAAAAATCGAAGATTAGATATACATTTCAAGGCTCTCTTTATTTTTAAGTTTCAGAGTGAATAAGCTCATTATTAATTTCAGGTAAATTTGGAAAATTTTGAGCACTAATTCACTTTTTCATCCAATTTTGTAATAAAATGAATTGCAAGTAATGACATGTTTTTAACACTTTTAGTTTTCGTCGAATTTTACCAAAATTAATGAAAAAAATCGAAGATTAGATATACATTTCAAGACTCTCTTTATTTTTAAGTTTCAGACTGAATAAGCTCATTATTAATTTGTGGTAAATTTGGAAAATTTTGAGTACTAATTTAGTTTTTCATCCAATTTTGTAAATAAATGAATTGCAAGTAATGACATTTTTTAATACTTTTAGTTTTCGACGAATTTTACCAAAATTCATGAAAGAAATCGAAGATTAGATATACATTTCAAGACTCTCTTTATTTTTAAGTTTCAGAGTGAATAAGCTCATTATTAATTTCTGGTAAATTTGGAAAATTTTGAGTACTAATTTAGTTTTTCATCCAATTTTGTAATAAAATGAATTGCAAGTAATGACATGTTTTTAACACTTTTAGTTTTCGTCGAATTTTACCAAAATTCATGAAAAAAATCGAAGATTAGATATACATTTCAAGACTCTCTTGATTTTTAAGTTTCAGAGTGAATAAGCTCATTATTAATTTCTGGTAAATTTGGAAGATTTTGAGTACTAATTTACTTTTTCATCCAATTTTGTAATAAAATGAATTTGCAAGTAAATACATTTTTTAATACTTTTAGTTTTCGTCGAATTTTACCAAAATTAATGAAAAAAATCGAAGATTAGATTCAAGACTCAGTGCTTCAAAAAGCCAAAATTCACCTCAAATAAATATGCAGCTTGTACACCACAATAATCCAAATTAAACTCCAAATAGTTTTGAAGTTAAAATTATTTTCAATTCAGATTGTAACAAAATTCGATGAAAGCCAAAAGTATTAAAAAATGTCTTTACTTGCAATCTATTTTTTTAATGTTCAAAGATGCCATTGCTTGCAATAAGTATATTTTTCCCAAATTGAACGAAAACTAAAAATATGACCAAAATTACAGAAACCGATGCTCCAAAATATAGAAATTTAACAAAAAATACATTAAATCCAAAATAGAGAGAGAGAGAGAGAGAGAGAATTGTACCAAAATTCGACAAAGCGAGATAAATTTGACAAACATTTCATAACTCGGTGCTCTGAAATTCGTAAATTAATTAGAAATAGATACGGTGTATCAATTTTTATAAATAAAATGCCAAAAAAGAGGAAATTTCAAAAGCGTCAATGCAATTTTGACTAAAATGCCAACAACTTATGGACAAAAATGAAAAATATGATAAAAATTACAGAAACCGATGCTCCAAAATACCCAAATTTACCAGAAATTCCATTAAATTCAAAATAAAGAGAAAGAGAGAGAGAAAAAGAGAAAATGGTATCAAAATTCGACGAAGCTAGATAAATAAGACAATCATTTTAAAGCTCGGTGCTCTGAAATTCATAAACTAATCAGAAATAAGTATCTAGTGTCGATTTTTATAAATAAAATGCCAAAAAATGCAATAAGTATATTTTTCTTTTCTATTAAGTAAGCTTTACATAAATGGGACTTTTCTGTGATATTATTTCCATAATTCCATAATCCATAATGGTGTCAAAGTTTCCTTTAAACCGAAAAGGCGCCTTTAAGTACTATAACGTGTTCCATAATTGATTTCTATACTTCACTTTACGAAAAAGTGTCTTTTATCATATGGTACAGAATCAGACTTTAAAGTCGACTTTTCTATTAAGTAAGCTTTACATAAAGGAGACTTTTCTGTGATATTATTTCCATAATTCCATAATCCATAATGGTGTCAAAGTTTCCTTTAAACCTAAAAGGCGCCTTTAAGTACTATAACGTGTTCCATAATTGATTTTTAAATTTTAATTTTTAAACTTAACTTTACGAAAAGGTGTCTTTTATCATATGGAACAGAAGCAGACTTTAAAGTCGACTTTTCTATTAAGTAAGCTTTACATATAGGAGATTTTTCTGTGATATTATGGAACCGACCCTTAGTCATCACTGGCACATTTATAAATTTTATTGAGATTTTTCGCAATTTATTTTTTTCGAACTGAATTGGGGGTTGGTGTAAACAAAATTCCCAATTTTTATTTACCCCTATATTCCTCCCTTCATTTGTAATTGGAGATGTTCGAGAGATGTTCGAAATGACCCCTGGACAGTCTCATTCTATATGCTTTAATAGTACTATTTGACCAAGCGACTGGACAGTTGGCTTGGTCACTTGTATATTATGTAGTGTGTGTACTGTTTGTGATTGTAACTACGAGGTCTGTAAATTTAGGAATGACACTGATTTTTTCAATTTTTTTATTCAAATAGAATTACAATATTATATTGTCACCCTCAAAATAACTTCCTTCTGAAGCCAGCGCTGGAGACGGTTCTTCCAATCCTCATAGCAGTGCTGGAACTCCGATACTGGAATATTAACATGTATGTTTTGTAATAAATGTTTTAAATGTAGGTCATTTTGTAGCTGGATCAGCTAGGTACGAAAAAAAAAGATTAATTAATTAATTTGTAATTAAGTAAATTTGAAATTGCAAATATCACTAAAGTTAGCAACGTGGGGTTGTTCTGGGATTTTGGTTGTCGATTCCTGCGACATACGTATTTCCAAATAAACTTCCGCCCTAATTTGCACGCACAACACACTTGCCCCGCGTTTTTATGCGAGTTTCACACCCTCCCTTAGCCACCTGCTAGGCACCTAAATAACGGACCGCCGCCCCCATTACGCCCCCGACACGGGCAGGGTGTCGCGGGTCCTGGCGGCGCGAGCACGCGGCGCAAAAAGGACGAGCAGCAGGACGACGCACTTTATGCGTGGCACGTCGCCCCCGATGTAAATAATACAAGTGCGAATGTACGGGGGTTGGGGGCGCACTCGCGACAGCGCGCCCCCGCCGAGTACGTTTCCGTGTTTTCCGGGGGCCGCGCAGAGTGGCCCGGCGGAGGTTGAAAAACCGCGGAGGAGACGCGCCCATTAAAATTTATCACTTCCCCCCCTGGGAGGGTGTGAGGCACGTACGCGCGAGATGATTAAGCGCCCTTGCGAACTCCATTAACAAGTAACGTAGTTAGGGATGGGGCGAGGGATGCACGTCGCGTGTTGTAATCTATCTCGCGCCACCAGCAACTCGCGATTGTGAAACTTCGGACTTTAAAATTCACAGTAACGAACGAATGGCAAACTGTAAGGACGTTCAAATTGAGAGTACGCAGCGTATTATCCTCCTGTGGAGTATGTATGGGTGCCCACGATTATCCCGAAAAATTAGATATGGTAATAATACCGCCGATATCGCGGCACGCCTTCACTGTCTACTCGGCTGCAGATGAAGATTGAATGGGGCGACGCACCGCTGAGTATGTTACCGGAATACAGGTAAGCAGTGCCGCCAATCCCGCGCAACATAAAACCCCGAACCAAAACGGTCCATGAGCCATTTGATATATTTGACTCTACGAGTATTAAGTTTTCTGCAGAAACATCGCGAATATTAAATTTGAAAATTGTCCGCACCTGCATTGTGTTTGCGAATTTCTTGAAACGGCGGGCGAAGTTTGTGTTCTTAGGCAAATTCCGCGGTATCTCGCGGCTCTCGCGCCGATTTAATTAGCGGGCACGAACCGGGGCGTTATCAGCGGGGGCGTGCTTAAAAATAATCGTCCCCGGCTGTGTTCGATGCAAATTAGCGGGTCTTAGCTTACGCAAATGTTTAATTGAAAGTAAACCCGGCAATGAGAGCCGGGGGTGGATTGCGTGTACAAATTCGGCCGCGATTTACATACGGCCAGCGTAATCCCGTATTCGTGTTGAAAGTGCATACGAGCATTACTGTATAGCCCCGGATTGAGTTGCAATTGGGACTTTTTTTTTAAATTCTTGTATCGTACCGTATGCGAGACTTTTTTTTATTAATTCAGTTTTAATGGATTTCTGCATTAACTTTTTTTAGAAATTGTTGCTCTGCATCTGGCAATGAGGATGGCATCTGGATGAGGTGGTTTTGTCAGTCTATGTTAGTAGAATTTAAATCTCAACAAAGTCTGGAGTAGGGGCTAATGGGGCTCATGGTAGCGTAGGGGCTAATGGTAGCGTAGGGGCTAATGGTAGGGGCTAATCGCGTAGGGGCTAATGGTGTGAGTTTTGATATAAATGAATGAGGTGGTTTTCTATTATATGTCTAGATATTACACTAGATATGATATATTATATTAGTAGAAATAAAGCTCTTTAACAATTTTTTAATAGAAAATTGTTTCGGCCTCTCTCGACCATTATCTTATTATTTGTCTTATTTGTTTTATAAATATTTGTGCTTTCAAGTACGAGCGTGTATTTTGTTGAACGAGGCACAGCCGAGTTCAACGGAAAATTAAACACTCGATTTTCTCACTTATTTGAGACATACAATCAGTCTTCAGTATCACAATATCAGTCTTATTTGTCTCTTGATAAAGGTCGTGAGACCGAAACAATTGTGGAGCTTTTCTATTAAAATTTTGTGAAACTTAACCAAGTGCTTTATTTATACTAATTTAAAGATGTTTCACCAAGTATTAACCACCGATTCGTGCAATCTAATATATTATATGTCTAGAATTTCAACCTCCTTCGGCAAAGTGTGCAAGTTTAGGATCGTTATTAAAACATTTTTAATCGCTTGTTTTTTTTTTGTTTCGTGTCTCATTAAATAAACCTCGAAACACCATTTCATAAAATAAAAAAACATCATCATTTCGTATTTACGCTTAGCGCGCCTACGTTAAAAAATGTTGAAACCGCTACGGTAATTACTCGATGCCTGGAATTCCCAACATCCCAGTACATCCCGGAAACCTCTTCCGTAATTCACCCCTCGGGCGTCCCGCCGCCTCCCTCGGCCGCCCCCCTCAAAAACCGCACGGCGGGGCGTAAAAAGGGGGCCCTCTCCCGCCGTATGTGAGAGTCCCCGGAGGCGGAAGGCGGCCTGGGGGCGGCTGCGGCGGCGGCCGTTGCCTGGGCGCGACACACGCAGCGACAGGAAGGGCCGCCGGCCGTAAATCAGGCGGACACAATGAGACGTCCTCCGGGGGGCTCCGGAGAGGACCCGGACAATCCGGGACCCGGGGCTTCCGGGTGGGGGTGGCGCGCGCAATCTGCCGACTCCGCACACTTCCGTCGCGACTTTTCCGCACCCGCTGACCGGAACTGGCACGGGGGTGGTGGGGGGATTGATTGGGCCCGGAGCGCGTCCGCCCCCCACACGGCCCCCCGGATCCCCCCCAGCGTCATCGGGTTAGCATTATGGAGATGACGGTGATTCGATCGCGGACCGCGCAAATCATTGATTTCATCACCCAGAAGGGCCAAGCGGACCAGATGGTAATTGATGTCCAATCAATAACGACGAGGCCTCCAGGTATTTGCGCAGAATTTAGATGATTAGTGTAACATGATTGAAATTTGTCGTCAAATTCAATTCTATAGTACATTGAGGATCAATACTACACACACCGGGCATATTTGACCTTAGCGCTGAATAGTTGATCCAGAAGAATTGATGATGTAAATGTAAAGTAACATGATGCAAATATAACCGATTACAATAAATAGTTATTTATGATACAATTTCGTTAAGCAGTGCTTTTATGAACGAGCGTGTATTTTGTTGAACGAGGCACAGCCGAGTTCAACGGAAAATTAAACATTCGATTTTCTCATTTATTTGAGGCATTTTCGTCGTCACATTGTCAGAGGAATTATCATCAGGCATACTGTATACAAATCTGGCATAAATTTTTAAAAATATTATCCATCAGATAAATTTTCAAAAATTTCAGTAACCAACTGCCAACCAAGGAACTCTGGAAATTAATAACTCGATTTTATCACTTATTTGAGACATACAAGTCGTCAAATTTTCAGTAGATTTATCTTTAGGCATACTGTATACAGATCTTTCATAAAATTTTCAAAATATCCATCACATAAATTTTCAGAAATTTCAGTGACCAACCGACCAACTCTGAAAGTTAATATCTCAATTTTCTCACTTATTTGAGACATACTAGTAGTCTAATTTTCAGAGGATTTATGTTCAGGCATACTGTATAGAGATCTTGCATACAATTTTCAAAATATCCATTAGATAAATTTTCAGAAATTTCAGTGACCAACCGACCAACTCGGAAAGTTAATAACTCAATTTTCTCACTTATCTGAGACACACTAGTAGTCTAATTTTCAGGGAATTTATCTTCAGGCATACTGTATATAAATTTCGCATAAAATTTTCAATATATACATTAGATATAATTTCAGAAATTTCAGTGTCTGAAAACTTATACTTGCCAACTCGGAAAGTTAATATCTCGATATTCTCCCTTATTTTAGACACACTACTGGCCATATCTTTAGAGAATTTGTCTTCAGGTATACTGTATACATATCTGGCATAAAAGTTTCAAAATATCTATTAGATAAATTTTCAGAAATTTCAGTGACCAACCGACCATCTCTGAAAGTTAATAACTCAATTTTCTCACTTATTTGAGGCACACTAGTGCTCAAATCTTCAGAGGATTTATCTTTAGGTATACTGTATAGAGATCTGGCATAAAATTTTCAAAATATCCAGTAGATAAATTTTCAGAAATTTCAGTGTCTGAAAACTTATACTTCCCAGCTCGAAAAGTTAATAACTCGATTTTCTCACGTATTTGAGACATACTAGTAGTCAATTTTCCAGAGGATTAATCTTCAGCCATACTGTATAGAGAACATGCACCAAATTTTCAAAATAATCATCAGAAAAAGTTTCAGAAATTTCAGTGACCAATCGACCAACTTTGAAAGATAATAACTCAATTTTCTCACTTATTTGAAACATATAAATGGTAAATTTTTCAGAGGATTTATCTTCAGGTATACTGTACACAGATCTGGCATAAAATTTTCCAAATATCCATTAGATAAAATTTCAGAACATTCAGTGCCTGAAAACTTATACTTACCAACTCGGAAAGTTAATATCTCGATTCTCGCACTTATCTAGACGACGTCTAGAGACGTACTAGTGGTCAAATTTTCAGGAGATTTATCTTCAGCCATACTGTATACATATCAGTCATAAAATTTTCAAAATACCCATTAGATAAAATTTCAGAAATTTCAGTGGCCTACCGACGAACTCGGAGTGTTAATAACTTAATTTTCTCACTTATTTGAGACGTACTAGTGGTCAAATTTTCAGAGGATTTATATTCAGGCATACTGTGTAGAGATCTGGTATAAAATTTTCAAAATATCCATCAGATAAATTTTCAGAAATTTCAGTAACTAACCGACCAACTCGGAAAGTTAATAACTCAATTTTCTTACTTATTTGAGACACACTAGTGGTCAAAATTTCAGAGGATTTATCTTCAGGTACACTGTATACAGATCTAGCATAAAATTTTCAAAATATTCGTTAGATAAAATTTCAGAAATTTCAGTGTCTGAAAACTTATACTTGCCAACTCGGATAGTTAATATCTCGATTTTCTGACTTATTTGAGACATACTGGTGGTCAAATTTTCAGAGGATTTATATTCAGGCGTACTGTGTAGAGATCTGGCATGAAATTTTCAAAATAACCGTCTGATAAATTTTCAGAAATTTCAGTAACCAACCGACCAACTCTGTAAATTAATAACTCGATTTTATCACTTATTTAAGACATACTAGTGGTCAAATTTTCAGAGGATTTATCTTCAGGCATACTGTGTACAGATCTCGCATAAAATTTTCAAAATATCCATCAGATAAATTTTCATAATTTTCAGTGACCAACCGACTAACTCTGAAAGTAAATAACTCAATTTTCTTACTTATTTGAGGCACAGTAGTGGTCAAATTTACAGAGGATTTATCTTCAGGCATACTGTATACAGATCTGGTATAAAATTTTCAAAATATCCATTAGATAAATTTTCAAAAATTTCAGTGTCTGAAAACTTATACTTGCCAACTCGGAAAGTGAATATCTCGATTTTCTCATTTATTTGAGACGTACTATTGGTCTAATATTCAGGAGTTTTTTGTTCAGGCATACTGTGTAGAGATCTGGCATAAAATTTTCAAAATATCCATCAGATAAATTTTCAGAAATTTCAGTGATCAACCGACCAACTCTGAAAGTTAATAACTCAATTTTCTCACTTATTTGTGGCACCCTGGTGGTCAAATTTTCAGAGGATTTATGTTCAGGCATACTGTATACAGATCTTTCATAAAATTTTCAAAATATCCATTAGATAAAATTTCAGAAATTTCAGTGTATGAAAACTTATACTTGCAAACTCGGAAATTTAATATCTCGATTTTCTCACTCATTTAAGACGTAAATTTATGTTCAGGTATACTGTGTAGAGATTTAGCATAATATTTTCAAAATATTCATCAGATAAATTTTCAGAAATTTCAGTGACCAACCGACCATCTCGGAAAGTTAATAACTCAATTGTCTCACTTATTTGAGACACACTGGTGCTCCAATTTTCGGTGCATTTATCTTTAGGTATACTGTACACAGATCAGGCATTAAAAAATTAAAATATCCATTGGATAAATTTTCAGAAATTTCAGTGACTGTTAACTTATACTCGCCAAATCAGAAAGTTAATATCTCGATTTTCTCACTTATTTGAGACGTACTAGTGATCAAATTTTTAGAGGATTTATCTTCAGGTATACTGTATACAAATCTGGTATAAAATTTTCAAAATATCCATCAGATAAATTTTCAGAAATTTCAGTGACCAACCGACCAACTCTGAAAGTTAACAACTAAATTTTCTCACTTATTTGAGACACACTAGATGTCAACTCTTCAGAGGATTTATCTTTAGGTATACTGTATACAGATTCGACATAAAATTTTCAAAATATCCATTAGATAAAATTTCAGAAATTTCAGTGACTGAAAACTTATACTTGCCAACTCGGAAAGTTAATATCTCGATTTTCTCACTTATTTGAGACATTCAAGTTGTCAAATTTTCAGAGGATTTAACTTCAGGTATACTGTATACAGATCAGGCATAAAATTTTCAAAATATCCATCAGATAATATTTCAGAAATTTCAGTGACCAACCGACCAACTCGGAAAGTTAATAACTGAATTTTCTCACTTATTTGAGACATACTAGTGGTTAAATCTTCGGAAGATTTATTTTCAAGTATGCTGTATACAGATCTGGCATAAAATTTTCAAAATATGTATTGGATAAATTTTCAGAAATTTCAGTGACTGATAACTTATACTGGCCAACTCGGAAAGTTAATATCTCGATTTTCTCACTTATTTGAGACGTACTACTAGTCAAATTTTCAGGGGATTTATGTTCAGGCATACTGTATACATATCTGGCATAAAATTTTCAAAATATCCACTATATAAATTTTCAGAAATTTCAGTGATTGTTACCTTATACTGGCCAACTCGTAAAGTTAATAACTCGATTTTCTCACTTACTTGAGACATACTGGTGGTAATATTTTCAGAGAATATATCTTCAGGCATACTGCATATTAATCGGGCATAAAAGATTCATAATGTCCATTAATATGAACTGACAGTATCAGGGGTGGGGAGATTAATTATCGCGCTAGGTGCTTTTTTAGGCAACTACACAATCTCCACTATACGCTCCAAATCTAACGTTACAGGATTAAGCTGATTTCAACCGATTATCATGTAATACAACGACTATTATTTTATCTTTGTTCATAACATATACGAAGAGTTTTGTCTTTAGCAACCGATTATCATATAATACAACGACTAATATTTTATCTTTGTACATAATATATACGAAGAGTTTTGTATTTAGCCCTTAATTTATGTTTCGTCTTTCTTCGGCTTTGCATTTTCTATTTAAACGAGCTTAATTTCGGGGAAAGGGCACCCACCTCCGTCGTTTTATTGCCCCATTCGAGCGCGTTTTAATTCCGAATCCCCAAAAATTAAATTACCCAATAGCATCCAGGGGGGACAATTAAACGCACTTCGCAGGCAATTGGCGCAATTAGTAAGCGGCGCGGCGTCCTTTAATCCGCCCATTAATAAAACTAGAGGCGCTAATCGGGTTTTTCGTTTAAAGGGGGCCATTGCCTCCTTAGCCCCACCCCCCGCATACGCCACTGGATCCTTCTCCTTAGCCTCTAGGAAGTTTATCTCTTAAAAAAGGTGATTTAATAATTAGAAACGAAAATTTAGAAACAACTCAATTTCATGCACATACTCCCAAAATATAACTCACGAGATAAGTGAGATAAGAAAGATAAGAAATAATATATGATAAGAAATGATTGCAAATCTTTGTAACTGTGTAACCATATGCTGCAAGGCAAAGTTGAAGGAAAAAGAAATATTGGGAGAAAAAAAATCTCGTGGCTTAAAAACTTGAGGAGTTGGTTCTCCACGACAACCACAGGCCTCTTCCGGGCAGCTGTGAACAAAGTAAAGATAGCCAATATGATAGCCAACATACGGAACGGATAGGCACTTGCAGAAGAAGAACCAAATGCTGTGAAAGCGTAGAGTTTCGCTCACTGACCTGCCCTATCGATTGTGGCCACATGATCCTCAAGTGAGCACTTCAAAGCCTTTAAAGATAATGCCCTATTACTCTTCGCAAAGTTCCAGGCAAGATCGACCGGCAGTGCAGCTCAAAGCCATCCGATTTATGGGCAGAAAACTTTATGAATTAATTACGCCGAGTCGTATCAATGCCGCGATTAAATCCAGAATACGTCGCATTAACACTGACGAACCTCCGACGTCGTATATTATTATATGATAATATTAATACAATCCGATCCAGTTTGCGTGATTATTCAAATATTCAATCCCTGCTTGCGAGGAACTAATTGATTCGCCTAATTCCGGGCCCGGATTGCTGAGGAATCCCGAAATCTCGCCTGAGGAGGGCTACGTCCGAAATCTTGCCCGAACTCGCCGAAGAGGAGCCGCAGCCAAGTGCCCCCCATCCCCCCACATTAATCCGGGAAATGTCTGCAAACAGACCGCCAATCCCACCCCCCAACCCCCGACGTGCTTAATTGCGGAACCGCCTGGGATTGTTAAACTTCGGGCGGGTCGCACAAAGCACTGCGAAGTTCCGCACACAAATGCACAGTGGAACGAGGAATGGGGAAAAAAGTAAGAAACAAGGAGTGCTACATAAACGCTGAACGGCGGACAAACACCCTCTGGTCTGGTGCATTTGCGGGGCGATTTACTTACTAAGCGGGGGCGGTTTTGGAGGTTTGCAGCTCCCACAATGGATTTGCAACGTTAGGAGTATTCTGCGTCGACAAGTATGGGTTAGCTATTACTGAAATTTCTGAATATTTATTGTTTGCAAATTTGATATTAGATTCATGTACAGTACACCTGAAACTAATTCTCCTGAAAATTTGACTAAGTTTCAGCATTAAATAAGGAAGAAAATCAAACATATAACTTTCTGCATTGACAAGTATGGGTTAGCTATTACTGAAATTCCTGAAAATTTATTATTTGCAAATATGATATTAGATTCGTATACAGTACACCTGAAACTAATTCTGCTGAAAATTTGACAAAGTTTCAGTAATGAACAAGTGAGAAAATCAAACATATAACGTTCTACATTAACAAATATAGGTTAGCTATTACGGAAATTTCTGAAAATTTATTATTTGTAAATTTGATATTCGATTCGTCTAAAGTACACCTGAAACTAATTCTGCTGAAAATTTGACAATGTTTCAGTATTCAATAAGAGACAAAATTAAACATATAACTTTCTGCATTGACACGTATGGGTTTGCTATTACTGAAATTTTTGAAAATTTATTATTTGCAAATTTCAAACTAGCTTCGTATATAGTACACTTAAAACTAATTCTCCTGAAAATTTGACAAAGTTTCAGTATTCAATAAGCGAGAAAATCAAACATATAATTTTCTGCATTGACAAATATGTGTTAGCTATTACTGAAATTTCTGAATTTTTATTATTTGCAGATTTGATATTAGATTCCTATACAGTACACCTGAAACTAATTCTGCTGAAAATTTGACAAAGTTTTATTAATCAACAAGTGAGAATATCAAACATATAACTTTCTGCATTGACAAGTGTGGGCTAGCTATTACTGAAAATTCTGAAAATTTATTATTTGCAAATTTGATATTAGATTTAGGTACAGTATACCTGAAACTAATTCTGCTGAAAATTTGACAAAGTTTCAGTATTAAAGAAGGGAGAAAATCAAACATATAACTTTCTGCATTGACTAGTATGACTAACTATTACTGAAATTTCTGAAAATTTATTATTTGCAAATTTGATATTAGATTCGTGTACAGTACAGCTGAAACTAATTTGCCTGAACATTTGACAAAGTTTCAGTATTAAATAAACGAGAAAATCAAACATATAAGTTTCTCGTTAACAAATATGGGTTAGCTTTTACTGAAATTTCTGAAAATTTATTATTTGTAAATTTGATTATAGATGCTTATACAGTACACCTGAAACTAAATCGCCTGAAAATTTGACAATGTTTCAGTATTCAATAAGCGAGAAAATCAAACAAATAACTTTCTGCATTGACATGTACGTGTTAGCAATAACTGAAATTTCTGAAAATGTATAAGTTGCAAATTTGGTATTAGATTCGTGTACAGTACACCTGAAACTAATACTGCTGAAAATTTGACATACTTTCAGCACTAAATAAGGTAGAAAATCAAACATATAACTTTCTGCGTTGACAAGTATGTGTTAGCTATTACTGGAATTTTTGAAAATTAATTATTTGCAAATTTTATATTATATTCGTGTACAGTACACCTGAAACTAATTCTGCTGAAAATTTGACAAAGTTTCAGTGATGAACAAGTGAGAAAATGGAACCTATAACTTTCTGCATTGACAAGTATGTGTTGGCTATTACTGAAATTTCTGAATATTTAATATTTGCAAATATGATATTACATTCGTGTACAGGTCACCTAAAACTAATTCTCCTAAAAATTTGACATAGTTTCAGTAGTCGATAAGCGAGAAAATCAAACGTATAAATTTCAGCATTGACAAGTATGGGTTGGCTATTACTGAAATATCTGAAAATTTATTATTTGCAAATTTTATATTAGATTTATGTACAGTACACCTGAAACTAATTCTGCTGAAAATTTGACAAAGTTTTATTAATCAACAAGTGAGAATATAAAACATATAACTTTCTGCATTGACAAGTGTGGGCTAGCTATTACTGAAAATTCTGAAAATTTATTATTTGCAAATTTGATATTAGATTTAGGTACAGTATACCTGAAACTAATTCTGCTGAAAATTTGACAAAGTTTCAGTATTAAAGAAGGGAGAAAATCAAACATATAACTTTCTGCATTGACTAGTATGACTAACTATTACTGAAATTTCTGAAAATTTATTATTTGCAAATTTGATATTAGATTCGTGTACAGTACACCTGAAACTAATTCGCCTGAAAATTTGACAAAGTTTCAGTGATAAATAAGGGAGAAAATGAAACAGATATCTTTCTGCTTTGACAAGTATAGGTTAGCTATTACTTAAATTTCTAAAAATATATTATTTGCATATTTGATATCAGATTCGTGTACAGTGCACCTGAAACTAATTCTCCTGAAAATTTGACAAAGTTTCAGTATTCAATAAGCGGGAAAATCAAACATAAAACTTTCTGCGTTAACAAGTATGGGTCAGCTATTACTGAAATTTCTGAAAATTTATTGCTTGCAAATTTAGATTCATGTAGAGTACATCTGAAAGTAATTCTCCTGAAAATTTGACAAAGTTTCAGTATTCAATAAGCGGGAAAATCAAGCATCTAACTTTCTGCAATGACAAGTATGGGTTAGCTATTACTGAAATTTCTGAAAATTTAATATTTGCAAATTTGATAGTAGATTTGTGTACACTACACCTGAAACTAATTCTTCTGAAAATTTGACAAAGTTTCAGTATTCAATAAGCGAGAAAATCAAACATATAACTTTCTGCTTTGACAAGTATGCTATAGCTATTACTGAAATTTCTGAAAATTTATTATGTGCAAATTTGATATTAGATTCGTGTATAGTACACCTGGAACTGATTCTGCTGAAAATTTGACAAAGTTTCAGTAATGAATAAGTGAGAAAATCAAACATATACCTTTCTGCATTGACAAGGATTAGTTAGTAATTACTGAAATTTTTGAAAATTTATTGTTTGCAAATTTGATAATAGATTCGTGTACAGTACACCTGAAACTAATTCTCCTGAAAATTCGATAAAGTTTCAGTATTCAATAAGCGAGAAAATCAAACATATAACTTTCTGAATTGACAAGTATGTGTTGGCTATCACTGAAATTTCTGAAAATTTATTATTTGCAAATTTGATATTAGATTCGTGTACAGTACACCTGAAACTAATTCTGCTGAAAATTTGACAAAGTTTCAGTAGTAAATAAGGGAGAAGAACAAACATATAACTTTCTGCATTTACAAATATATGTAATCTATTACTGAAATTTCTGAATATTTATTATTTGCAAATTTGATACTATCTTCGTGTAATGTACACCCGAAACTAATTCTCCTGAAAATTTGACAAACTTTCAGTAGTAAATAAGGGAGAAAATCAAAGAGATAACTTTCTGCATTGACAAGTATGGGTTAGCTTTTACCGTAATTCCTGAAAATGTCTTACTTCCAAATTTGATATTAGATTCGTATACAGCATACCTGAAACTGATTCTCCTGAAAATTTTACAAAGTTTCAGTATTCAATGAGGGAGACAAACAAACATATGACTTCCTGCATTTACAAATATGGGTTAGCTATTACTGAAATTTCTGAAAATTTAATATTTGCAAATTTGATATTAGATACGTGTACAGTACACCTGAAACTAATTATCCTGAAAATTTGACAAAGTTTCAGTATTCAATAAGGGAGAAAATCAAACATATAACTTTCTGCATTGACAAGTACGGGTTAGCTGTTACTGAAATTTCTGAAAATTTCGTATTTGCAAATTTGATATTAGATTCGTCTACAGTACACTTGAAAGTAATTCTCCTGAAAATTTGATAAAGCTTCAGTACTAAATAAGGGAGAAACTCAAAGAGATAACTTTCTGCATTTACAAATATGGGTTAACTATTACTGAAATTTGTGAAAATTTATTATTTGCAAATTTGATATTAGATTCATGTACAGTACCCCTGAAACTAATTCCCCTGAAAATGTGACAAAGTTTCACCTTGAAATAAGGGAGAAAATCTAACATATAACTTTCTGCATTGACAAGTACGTGTTAGCCATTACTGAAATTTCTGAAAATTTATTAGTTGCAAATTTGATAATACAGACGTGTACAGTACACCTGAAACTAATTACCCTGAAAATTTGACAAAGTTTCAGTACTAAATAAGCGAGAAAATCAAACATATAACTTTCTGCATTGACAAGTATGGGTTAGCAATTACTAAAATTTCTAAAAATTTATTATTTACAAATTTCATATTAGATTCGTCTACAGTACACCTGGAACAAATTCTCCTGAAAATTTAACAAAGTTTCATTATTAAATAAGCGAGAATATCAAACCTATAACTTTCTGCATTGACAAGTATGGGTTGGCTATTACTGAAATTTCTGAAAATTTATTATTTGCAAATTTGATACTAGCCTCGTATATAGTACACCTAAAACTAATTCTCCTGAAAGTTTGACAAAGTTTCAGTATTGAACAAGTGAGAGAATCAAACATATAACTTTCTGCAGTTACAAGTATGGGTTAGCTATTACTGAAATTTCTGAAAATTTATTATTTACAAATTTGATATTAAATTCGTGTACAGTACACCTGAAACTAATTTTCCTGAAAATTTGACAAAGTTTCAGTGATAAATAAGGGAGAAAATGAAACAGATATCTTTCTGCTTTGACAAGTATGAGTTAGCAGTTACTGAAATTTCTGAAAATTTATTATTTGCAAATTTGATATTATATTCGTGTACAGTACACTTGAAACTAATTCTGCTGAAAATTTGACAAAGTTTCAGTAATGAACAAGTGAGAAAATCAAACATTTACCTTTCTGCATTGACAAGTATGGGTTAGCTATTACTGAAATTTCTGACAATTTATTATTTGCAAATTTGATAGTAGATTCGTGTACAGTACAACTGAAACTACTTCTACTGAAAATTTGGCAAAGTTTCAGTATTAAATAAGGGAGAAAATCAATCATATAACTGTCAGCATTAATAAGTATGAGCCAGCTATTACTGAAATTTCTGAAAATTTATTATTTGCAAATTTGATATTAGATTTGTGTACAGTACACCTGAAACTAATTCTCCTGAAAATATGACAAAGTTTCAGCACGAAATAAGCGAGAAAATCAAACATATAACTTTCTGGGTTGACAAGTATGTGTTGGCTGTTACTGAAATTTCTGAAAAAATTATTATTTGCAAATTTGATAGTAGATTCGTGAAAACTATACCTAAAACTAATTCTGCTGAAAATTTGACAAAGTTTCAGTCATGAACAAGTGATAAATTTGAACATATAACTTTCTGCATTGACAAGTATGTGTTGGTTATTACTGAAATTGATGAAAATTTATTATTTGCAAATTTGATATTAGATTCATGTACAGTATACCTGAAACCAATTCTCCTGAAAATTTGACAAAGTTTCAGTACTAAATAAGGGAGAAAATCAAACATATAACTATCTGCAGTTACAAGTATGGGTTAGCTTTTACTGAAATTTCTGAAAACTTATTTTTTGTAAATTTGATATTAGATTCATGTACAGAACACCTGAAACTAATTCTCCTGAAAATTTAACAAACTTTCAGTATTAAATAAGGGAGAAAATTAAACACTTAACGTTCTACAATGACAAGTATGGGTTAGCTATTACTGAAATTTCTGAAAATTTATTATTTGCAAATTTGATATTAGATTCATGTACAGTGCACCTGAAACTAATTCTCCTGAAAATTTGACAAAGTTTCAGTTTTCAATAAGCGAGAAAATCAAACAAATAACTTTCGGCATTGACAAGTATGGGTTAGCTATTACTAAAATTTTTGAAAATTTATTATTTGCAAATTTGATTTTAGATTCGTGTACCGTACATCTGAAACTAATTCTCCTGAAAATTTAACAGAGTTTCAGTATTGAATAAGGGAGAAAATCAAACATATAACTATCTGCATTGACAAGTACGGGTTAGCTATTACTGAAATTTCTGAAAGTTTATTATTTGCAAATTTGATATTAGATTCATGTACAGTACACCTGAAACTAATTCTGCTGAAAATTTAACAAAGTTTCAGCATGTAATAAGGGAGAAAATCAAACATATAATTTTTTGCATTGACATGTATGTGTTAGCTAATACTGAAATTTCTGAAAAGTTATTATCTGCAAATTTGATATTATATTCGTTTACAGTATACCTGAAACTAATTCTCCTGAAAACTTGACAAAGTTTCGGCACTAAATAAGGGAGAAAATCAGACATATAACTTTCTGCATTAACAAGTATGGGTTGGCTATTACTGAGATTTCTGAAAATTTATTATTTGCAAATTTGATATTGGCTTCGTGTATAGTACACCTGAAACTAATTCTCCTGAAAATATGACAAAGTTTCAGTCTTAAATAAGGGACAAAATCAAACATATAACTTTCTGCATTGACAAGTACGGGTTAGCTATTACTGAAATTTCTGAAAATTTATTATTTGCAAATTTGATATCAGATTCGTATACAGTACACCTGAAACTGATTCTTCTGAAAATTTGATAAAGTTTCAGTATTCAATATGCGCGAAAATAAAACATATAACTTTCTGCATTGACAAGTATGGGTTGGCTATTACTGAAATTTCTGAAAATTTATTATTTGTAAATTTGATATTAGATTCGTGTGCAGTGCAGCTGAAACTAATTCTGCTGAAGATTTGACATAATAATGGATGGAATTATAACAATGGTAAACTATTGTAATTAGTTGATGAATTTTGTGTAGTTTCGATAATAACAATTACACGTAATGTATACGCTTGAATCGTTATAATTTCCGTAATAACGAAGGTAACTTTCGTTCATTAAGCGCCCCGTCGCCGCCCATTAACGTCCATTCATTAGTCGAAATACCGGTCTGCGAGGCGGCGCTCGGGCGTAATTGCCGCGGGGGTTCAAAACCGCCCCCGCCCGCCCCCCATTTCCGCGCAACCGATCGTCAACAACTAAATTGTTAATTAATTAAGCGGCGCCTTCGATTGCGCCCCAAAACCGATCGCTGCTTGGGGCGCGGCGAGCTCCGGTGTTAGCCGCGATCGCAGCCCTTAATTAACAATCATCGTGCCGCGCATAATGAGCGGGGGCGGTCCAAGGGCGGCTTCCGAACTCTGCTCTTGACGGGCGGAAATCGATCGCGCAACAGGGCGGAACCCGACTTCCCGGGGCCGATTGGCAAAAAAAAAACGGGGGCGATTATATTTTATTGCGGATTTTTTTGGGGGTCCCGTGATGCATTAGCCGCCCCGCATCATCATTTGTTCATTTGTTTTGCGTGCGGTGGGGGCGAACGATTGCAATTCACCAGGGGCACTCCGCCGAATTAAACGAGCTCGTGCGCAAAAATTGAAAAACAAGCGCCACTATAAATATTTGAGGGGCAATTGAAACTGCCGACACCGCTGAAAAAAATTGGAATAAAAACGTTTGATGCTTAAAAAAACGTTGCAAATTTGTTGCTACCAAATACGGCATTTCAAATATTCATAACATAATCACTAACAGCAATGCAAACATTACAGCTGACGTACTCCATGTATATAATTTTTTTCACTGTAACGTACATTTTATTTATAAATTGCCCTTATAAAATGAAATACAAACCTATATTAAATAAACATGCAATAATAATAAAAGGCGCGAAGACTCCACATGGAATCGATAGCCAATAAAGATTTTTTATGAATATAATAAAAGGGGCATAAAAAATCCCAACCCAAATATCTTTTCGCAATTTTCGAGATTTTTGAGTTACAAATTTGCAAGTTTTTGCAAGTTTTTAATTCCAAGTTTTATTAACATGGTCGGTTGTGTCATGTCTTAGGCTGCTCACGTGATATTCTTCATTGCCAAAGTTTACACCGCGATCGATATGCACTCGCTTGTCCACCGCCTGTTGAGTGGTGATCCGAGCTTTCGAGTGCTGAGGACTTCCCAATTAGTGTTGAGCCTTCTTCGCGTAGGCGATCCTTTGTCGTGGCCTGAGGGACGTCCGTCCGGCATTCTTGGCCGTGGTCTGCTCGCAGGCGATTGAACAATAACCTCCACGGAAGCACCGCACGCAGCACAAAGCCATAGCCCAGTGGTTCCCAAACTTTATAGTTCCTTGCAGTATCAGATTCTAAATAAAATTCTCGAGTACCGTTACATTTTGAAGTATTTTGATGGTAATCTTAATTTTAATGATTCTTGCAGTAGCAGATTCTAAATAAAATTCTCGATTACTGCTACATTTTTAAATATTTTAATCTTAATCAAGTTATTGGTAATCTAAGTCGTAATGTTGAAACTTCAAAGGTTTCTGTAAAAATTTCGATTATTACTGTCACAATTCCACTAATTTCTGGTAAACTTTCCTTAAATGTTTCTATAAATTTTTTGAATGTGCATCCCCTTTGCATTTGAATTTGTAACGTTATAATTTTTACGTACAGCGGTCGTGGCGAGGTTGCCTATAGAAGCACCTTAACGCGCTAATCAATTAAATTTCTCCCCTCCTCTCGTATCGGTTTTCGCGTTGACGCACTACAGGCAACCCAGTTTTCAAACTTTTCAATTCCTTACAGTATCAGATTCTAAATAAAATTCTCGATTACCGCTACATTTTGAAGTATTTTGATGGAAATCTAAGTTTTAATTATTTCTGTTGAAACTGCAAACGTTTCTGTCAATATTTAGATTATTACACAATTCCACTAATTTCTGTTAAATTTTCTTCAATTGTTTCTATAAATTGTTTATAGAAAATTGTAAAATAATAAATTAAGTTTTGAATGTGATAAGAAAATATTATTAAAGTAATGAAATATTTAATAATGTTGTGAGGAATATGATTTGTGGGGAAAAGTGCTATAATTTTGAACGAAAAATTCGCATGTTCCACTAATATTTCCAGTTTATGAAAATGTTGGTAATTATCTTGATGACATTTTTGCAATTTTTAATGAAACCTTGCAATCTGTAGAAAATTTGCATATTAAAATTTCCATAAAATTGAATTAACGATCGTGATTTTTTGTATATAGAGATAATGCAATTCTTCCTACAACCATATATTTAAAAATTTCTTAAAAATAGAATAAATTCTAACCGTATTATTCATAAAAACTTCGGCAAACTCGCATTTGCCATCTTCTGGTGGATTCTTCTCGAGTGTTAGGAGAGAACTGAAGAGAGTTGATTGCTGTGTCCTTTTATACCTCCTTTCTGGCGCGGCTTATATATATATATATATATATGTTGCCTATATTATATTATACTATATTATATTAGTAACCTTGGTAACTCTCTGTAAAACACCGCTAAACCACGGTTTAAATTTTTATGACTAACACTGTAAGTATCTTTACACATAAATTTAATAATCACATCATAATGATTCCAATATTCTTTCATTAAAAATTCCATGCCTTCATTGCAATGTTATGAAATTCTACAAACAAACGCAAATTTAAAACTTTCATAATCTCAATTCCAAAAATTTCATAATCTCAATTACAAAAATTTATATATAAATGCACTGCGAAAGTTTTAATTTTCTAAAAATTCAAAGATTGCTGCTTAATTTTTAATGATTACTCTTAAATTGTCAGCTTTCTCTATTATTATTTCAAAAATTACTGTCAAACTTGATTATTATTTATGCTTTACACAGAATAGGAAGAAGGAAGAAGTCAAAAGTTTGAATTTAAATTTTGTTGTTTGCCATGAAAATCTCCTATAAATCTCTGAAAATTTTAATTTTTGTTTGCTTGTTATACAACCAAAAATGTAAATATAAATGCCCTGCGAAAGTTTTAATTTTCTAAAAATTCAAAGATTGCTGCTTAATGTTTAATGATTACTCTTAAATTGTCAGCTTCCTCTATTAATATTTCAAAAATTACTGTCAAACTTGATTATTATTTATGCTTTACACAGAATAGGAAGAAGGAAGAAGTCAAAAGTTTGAATTTAAATTTTGTTGTTTGCCATGAAAATCTCCTATAAATCTCTGAAAATTTTAATTTTTGTTTGCTTGTTATACAACCAAAAATATAAATATAAATGCCCTGCGAAAGTTTTAATTTTCTAAAAATTCAAAGATTGCTGCTTAATTTTTAATGATTACTATCAAATTATCAGCTTTCTCTATTAATATTTCAAAAATTACTGTCAAACTTGATTATTATTTATGCTTTACACAGAATAGGAAGAAGGAAGAAGTCAAAAGTTTGAATTTAAATTTTGTTGTTTGCCATAAAAATCTCCTATAAATCTCTGAAAATTTTAATTTTTGTTTGCCTGTTATACAACCAACAATATAAATATAAATGCCCTGCGAAAGTTTTAATTTTCTAAAAATTCTAAGATTGATGCTTAATTTTTAATGATTACTATCAAATTATCAGCTTTCTCTATTAATATTTCAAAAATTACTGTCAAACTTGATTATTATTATTGCTTTACACAGAATAGGAAGAAGGAAGAAGTCAAAAGTTTGAATTTAAATTTTGTTGTTTGCCATGAAAATCTCCTATAAATCTCTGAAAATTTTAATTTTTGTTTGCTTGTTATACAACCAAAATTATAAATATAAATGCCCTGCGAAAGTTTTAATTTTCTAAAAATTCAAAGATTGCTGCTTAATTTTTAATGATTACTCTTAAATTATCAGCTTTCTCTATTAATATTTCCAAAATTACTGTTAAACTTGATTATTATTTATGCTTTACACAGAATTCAGTCAAATTTTCAATGATTACTTTTTAAATTTTCACTTAATATCAAATAATACTGCCACAATTATAAAACTTGCTGTAAAATTTTCAATTATTACTATTAAAACTTCAGTTATTATTGTAATACTTATCAATAATACTGTATACTGTATACAGTATACTGTACTGTATACTGTATTATAATAATACTGTAATCAATTGAACCAGAATTTTTACGATTACTGTCACATTTTGAAGTATTTTTTTGATATTGATCTTAGTTTAAATGATTTCTGTTGAAACTGTAAAAGTTTCTGTCAAAATTTCGATTATTACTGCCACAATTCTAATTATTACTGTTAAATTTTCAATTATTTCTATATTTTTTTTAAATATAATTTCAAAGTTTTATCTCAAAGTTTCAATTTTACGGATTTTTTTAATTTAATTTTAAAATTTCAATTATTAGTAATATTTTCAATTATATCTGTAGTTTTATTAATTTTTTCTGTGAATTTTTCGAAAATTACTCTCAAATTTAATTATTATTTATGCTTTATACGGAATACAGTCAAATTTTTAATGATTTTCACTTATTTGTACTAAAATTTCAAATAATTCTGCCACAATTATAAAAATTGCTTGAACATTTTCAATTATTACGATAAAAACTTCATTTATTAGTGTAAAAGTTTCAATTGAACCAGAATTTTTAAGATTACTGTCACATTTTGAAGTATTTTTTTTATATTGATCTTAGTTTAAATGATTTCTGTTGAAACCGCAAAAGTTTCTGTCAAAATTTCGATTATTACTGTCACAATTCTAATTATTACTGTTAAATATTATTATTATTATTACTGTTAAATTTTCAATTATTTCTATATATTTTTTAAATATAATTTCAAATTTGTATCTCAAAGTTTCAATTTTACGGATTTTTTTAATTTAATTTCAAAATTTCAATTATTAGTCATATTTTCAATTATATCTGTAGTTTTATTAATTTTTTCTGTGAATTTTTCAAAAATTACTCTCAAATTTAATTATTATATATGCTTTATACGGAATACAGTCAAATTTTTAATGATTTTCACTTATTTGTACTAAAATTTCAAATAATTCTGCCACAATTATAAAAATTGCTGGAATATTTTCAATTAGTACGATAAAAACTTCATTTATTAGTGTAAAAGTTTCAATTGAACCAGAATTTTTAAGATTACTGTCACATTTTGAAGTATTTTTTTAATATTGATCTTAGTTTAACTGATTTCTGTTGAAACCGCAAAAGTTTCTGTCAAAATTTCGATTATTACTGCCACAATTCTAATTATTACTGTTAAATTTTCAATTATTTCTATATATTTTTTAAATATAATTTCAAAGTTTTATCTCAAAGTTTCAATTTTACGGATTTTTTTAATTTAATTTCAAAATTTCAATTATTAGTCATATTTTCAATTATATCTGTAATTTTATTATTTTTTTCTGTGAATTTTTCGAAAATTACTCCCAAATTTAATTATTATTTATGCTTTATACGGAATACAGTCAAATTTTTAATGATTTTCACTTATTTGTACTAAAATTTCAAATAATTCTGCCACAATTATAAAAATTGCTGGAAATTTTTGAATTATTACTATTAAAACTTCATTTATTAGTGTAAAAGTTTCAATTACACCAGAATTTTAACGCTCCTGCCACATTTTGAATGATTTTGATCGTAAACTTAGTTTAAATGATTTCTGTTGAAACTTCAAATGTATCTGTTAAAATTTCGATAATACTCTCACAATTCCAATTACTAATTCCAACTGTTAAATTTTCAATTGTTTCTATAAATTTTTTGAATATAATTTCAAATTTTTATCTCAAATTTTCATTTGTATAGATTTTTTTAATTTAGTTTCAAAATATCAATTATTACTCATATTTTTAATTACTTTTGTAATTTTATTAATTATTTTTGTGTATTTATTAATTCTTTAGGTTTATTTTTATTTGTTACTGTTTAAGTTTAAAACTCCAAAAAAATTAAGATTGCTGCCTAATTTTTTACTACATATTATTACTATAAAACTATTATTATATACTACAAAATTATTAGTCATATTTCCAATTATTTCTGCAATTTTATTAATTATTTCTGTGAGTTTATTAATTATCTGTATTTTTTTTTTACTTATTAAGTACTGTAAAAATTTCAATCTCCATAAATTCTAAGATTGCTGCCTAATTTTTAATGATTACTATCAAATCTTCAGTATTCTCTACCAATATTTCGAAAATGACTCTCAAATTTAATTATTGTTTATGCTTTATACGGAATACAGTCAAATTTTTAATGATTGCTTTGAAATTTTCACTTATTTGTACTCAAATTTCAAATAATTTTGCTACAATTATAAAAATTGCTGGAAAATTTTCAATTATTACGATAAAAACTTCATTTATTAGTGTAAAAGTTTCAATTGCACTAGAATTTTTAACGCTCCTGCAACATTTTGAATTATTTTGATCGTAAACTTAGTTTAAAACTCCAAAAACATTAAGATTGCTGCCTAATGTTTTACTACATATTATTACTATAAAACTATTATTATATACTATAAAATTTTTAGTCATATTTCCAATTATTTCTGCATTTTTTCTGCCTAATTTTTAATGATTACTATAAAATTTTCAGTTTTCTCTACTAATCGAAATTATTCAATGTAATCATCGACAGGGGTTTAATTTTTTTTTATTTCTAAGGAAGAAGTCAAAAGTTTTAATTTAAATTTTGTTGTTTGCCATGAAAATCTCCTATAAATCTCTGAAAATTTTAATTTTTGTTGACTTGTTATATAACTAAAAGGTTGCATATTGTTTATTTATGGTTATTATTTATTTTGTAAAATACCTTATTGCTTCGGTTAAAGTAATTATTGGGTACATAGGAAATTGATTTCTGAAAGATTCAGCAGTTATTACGTCCATAAATGATGTAATTAATGAGTACATTGGAAATTAAATCGGTTTCTTAACCATTCTGTAGTTACTACGTCCATCTATCTCTAACCAAATCTAAAACAAAAATATTTCCTGAAATACGCCCTGCGATGTAAGTAAAGTCTGCAAAATATCAAAAATTGGTACATTGGAAATGGAATTAAGTTTTGAACCATTCTGCAGTGATTACGTCCGTAAGTTATCTGATTAATGGGTACATTTGGAATGAAATCGATTTTTGGACCATTCTGCAGTTATTACGTCTGTAAGTTATATAATTGCGCCATTAGCGATCGTTTAATTTTTAGTAGCTTTATACCCAGGCTCTCCGCTATAAAAATCTGCTCACGGGTCAAGATTTTCAATTGAAATCGGACGTTTCAATTGCCATTGGGCCCCCGGGAATCGGCGATTTGTCTCCGCGCTCGCCCTTTAACGACCGATCGCCGTAAAAAAAGGGTCCCCCGCGGCCAGGAAACTTCCCGCGCCAAGTTAGCCGTAAATCGCCCCCCAACCGGTGGCCCCCCAGGGCTCGGAATGGGGTCCGAGCGGTGCACGCCCGGAATCCTGCCGGGGCCTGCAAGGACCAAGGACGAAATATTCCCGGGCAATAAAACCGTCGTCGGGCCTATAAATTACGGACGTGACCGCGAGGAAAACGGCGAAAGGGCTGTGGGGGGATAACTTGGGCACGCAAGTGACGCATTTGCGAGAAAGTCGCAGGATAAGGATGAGGATAATTTGTTGGACGTGCGAAGTTGAGGCGTTAAGTGCGGCGCTTTTGATAATATTCGGGATAACATTCCGTGTTTGTAGTCATAACAGCTTCTCGAGCAACAAAGAATTGCATATTTGAACGAATGTGGACATTAAACTGCTTAATATTGTTAACCGTACTCATTATCTGGCTGAACAATGCAATTCGGCAAGTATACTTTTTGTCTGTTTGTTGAAAACATGTACATTTAGCTATAAATGCAAAAATTATATAAAGCTATAAATCTCTTTCAAGGACGGGCATAGCCCCGTCGGGAGTTAAGGGACTGGGGCCCATTACAAATGAACACTATGATACCGTATACCTCAGCCCGCCCCCGATCACACTCCGCATATAATGCGATTACAATTTAGGTACTACTAGTCAGGTACAGCTGCGCCAAAATACGTGGAGCAAAATTTCGCTCGTAACAATACATTACAAACATCTCATTATCAAAAAGTTTAAACATTTATTTTTCCTGTCCTTATATCGTAAATATCTGATTATTTCAAAAAGTTTTCACGTATTTATTTTTTTGTTGCAGGTGAGTTCTCGAGCTTCGCATTGCGAATCCCGCGATGGTGACGTAAGTTAATTAATGTTTGCGTAATTGGCCGCCGCGTAAACTTTTTTCTCTCTTAATTATTTTAATAATTAACGAGCCGCCCTAAAACACTGGTCGTTTATTACGAGAACGAGGGTGAGTCTGCGGGCTTCCCGCCATTCTAGGGCGGCTAATTATACTCGGCGCGAAAGAATGCCGGCCGTTATTGCGTAAGCATTCGCAGCGAAAGGAAAAAATCCCAAAATATGTGACTGTAAAGTTGGAAATTTAAAAATAACAGTAGTAATCGCCTGTAAAGTTAGAAATTACCAAAATAAACGTAATAATCGAATCAAATTTCTATTTTGCAAATATATTTGGGATGATTTTAAATTTGCGAAATTTTGTAGAGAAAAAGATTCTGAGATATGTTACTGTAAAGACTGAAATTTAAAAATAAAAGTTATTCGCCTCTAAAGTTAGAAATCACAAAATAAACGTAATAATCGAATCAAATTTCTATTTTTCAAATATATTTGAGATGATTTTAAATTAGTGAAATTTTTATTTTTCAGTTTTGATCCAAAATCAAATTCTCGCAAGCACCATTTTGCATTTGAATGTGCATTAAGTCAGCGGTTCCCAAACTTTTTGGTCTCGCTGGTCCCTTTTTGAACTATGGTTGTCCCGTGGCGCCCTTCCCTTGGCATTATACTTTTTTGCAAATTTTCAATGTCATTCCTGTAGGTCTTCGAGGTGTACACGTCTGTTGCTATACACGACATTATTTTCATGATTTTCATGAAAAAAAACCTAATTATATTGATAGCTGATATTATATTCGACCTGTCGATTATTTGATAGCTGGCATTCAAGCTGTCAATTGTTTGATACCTGATATTCAACCTGTCGATTGTTTGACAGCTCATATTCCAGCTGTGTATTGTTCGACAGCTGAAATTCAAGCTGTGCATTGTTTGCCAGCTGACTTTCAAGTTGTCTGTTGTGTGACAGCTGATATTCAAGCTGTCTATTGTTTATTAACTGATATTCAAGCTGAAGGGTGACAATTTATTCGAGAAATTGTTTTTTTTTTATTGAAAGCTGATACCATATTCGATCTGCCCATTATTTGTTAGCTAGCATTCAAGCTGCCCCACGTTTTACACCTGATATTCAACCTGTCGATTGTTTGACAGCTGATATTTAATCTATCGATTTCTTAACAGCTGATATTCCAGCTGTGTATTGTTCGACTGCTGATTTTAAAGCTGTCTATTGCTTGACATCTGATATTCCAGCTGTGTATTGTTTGACAGCTGACATTCAACTTGTCTATTGCTTATTAACTGATATTCAAGCTCAGGGGTGGGAAATCTGACAATTTATTCGAGAAATTGATTTTTATTAGTGATAGTTGATACTATATTCGACCTGCGGATTATTTGACAGCTGGCATTCAAGCTGTCACGCGTTTGACACCTGATATTCAACCTGTCGATTGTTTGACAGCTGATATTTAATCTGTCGATTTGTTTACAGCTGATATTCCAGCTGTGTATTGTTAGATTTCTTGACAGATAATATTCCAGATGTCAAACAATAGACAGCTGACGTTAAAGCTGTATATTGTTTGACATCTGATATTCAACCTCTCAATTGTTTGACAGCTGACATTCAACTTGTCAATTGTTTATTAACTGATATATAAGCTGAGGGGTGGGAAATCTGACAATTTATTTGAGAAATTGATTTTGGGCATTCAAGCTGTCATTCGTTTGACACCTGATATACAACCTGTCAATTGTTGGATAGCTGATATATAATCTGTCGATTTCTTAACAGCTGATATTCCAGCTGTATATTGTTCGACAGCTAATATTAAAGCTGTATATTGTTTGACATCTGATATTCAATCTGTCCATTGTTTGACAGCTGATATTCTAGCTATGTATTGTTCGACAGCTGACATTAAAGCTGTCTATTGTTTGACATTTGATATTCAACCTGTCAATTGTTTGAAAGCTAACATTCCACTTGTATATTGTTTATCAACTGATATTCAAGCTGAGGGCTGGGAAATCTGACAATTTATTCAAAAAATGGACTTTTTTTATTGGGAGCTGATACTGTATCCGACCTGCCTCTTATTTGACAGCTGGCACTCAAGCTGTCATACGTTTGATACCTTATATTCGACCTGTAGAATGTTTGACAGCTGATATTTAATCTGTCGATTTCTTGACACCTAAACAATAGAGCTGTGTATTGTTCTATAGTTATCATTAAAGCTGTATATTGTTTGACATCTGATATTCAACCTGTCAATTGTTTGACACCTGATATTCCAGCTGTGTATTGTTCGACAGCTGTATATTAAAGCTGTATATTGTTTGACATCTGATATTCAACCTGTCAATTGTTTGACAGCTGACATTCAACTTGTCAATTGTTTATTAGCTGATATTCAAGCTGAGGGGTAGGAAATCTGACAATTTATTTGAGAAATTCATTTTTTTATTGAGAGCTGATATTATATTCGACCTGCCCATTATTTGACAGCTGGAATTCAAGCTGTCACGCGTTTTACACCTGATATTCAACCTGTCGATTGTTTGATAGCTAGTATTTAATCTGTCGATTTCGTGACAGCTGATATTCCAGCTGTGTATTGTTCGACAGCTAAAATCAAAGCTGTCTATTGTTTGACATCTAATATTCAACCTGTCAATTGTTTGACAGCTGACATTCAACTTGTATATTGTTTATTAACTGATATTCAAGCTGAGGGGTGGGAAATCTGATAATTTATTCGAGAAATAGATTTTGTTTTATTGAGAGCTGATACTATGTTCGACTTGCCCATTATTTGATAGCTGACAATCAAGCTGTCACGCGTTTGACACCTGATATTCAACCTGTCGATTGTTTGAGAGCTGACATTTAATTTGTCGATTTCTTAAGCTTTATATTGCTCGACAGCTGACATTAAAGCTGTCTATTGTTTGACATCTGATATTCAACCTTTCGATTGTTTGACAGCTGATATTGCAGCTATGTATTGTCTAACATTTGATATTCATCCTGTCAATTGTTTGGAAGCTGACAATCTACTTGTATATTGTTTATCAACTGATATTCAATCTGAGAGATGGGAAATATGACAATTTATTCCAAAAATTGACTTTTTTGTTGAGCTGATATTATTTTCGACCTACCCACTATTTGACAGCTGGAATTCAAGCTGTCATTCGTATGACACCTGATATTCAACTTGTCGATTGTTTGATAGCTGGTATTTAATCTGTCGATTTCTTGACAGCTGATATTCCAGCTATGTATTGTTCGACAGCTGACATTAAAGATATCTATTGTTTGACATCTGATATTCCACCTGTCAATTGTTTGACAGCTCACATTGCAACTGTGTATTGTTCGACAGCTGACATTAAAGGCGTCTATTATTTGACATTTGATATTCAACCTGTCAATTGTTTGAAAGCTGACATTCCACTTGCATAGTGTTTATCAACTGATAAACTTTTTTTTATTGAGAGCTGATACTATATTCGACCTACCCATTATTTGACAGCTGGAATTCAATCTGTCATTCGTCTGACCCTGATATTCAACCTGTCGATTGTTTGATAGTTGATATTTAATCTGTCGATTTCTTGACAGCTGATATTCCAGCTGTGTATTGTTCGACAGCTGACATTAAAGCTGCATATTGTTTGACGTTTGATATTCAACCTGTCAATTATTTGGAAGCTGACACTCAACTTGTATATTGTTTATCAACTGATATTCAAGCTGAGGGATGGGAAATCTGACAATTTATTCGAAAAATTGACTATTTTTATTGAGAGGTGATACTATATTCGACCTACCCATTATTTTATAGCTGGCATTCAAGCTGTGATACGTTTGACACCTGATATTCGACCTGTAGAATATTTAACAGCTGATATTTAATCTGTCGATTTCTTGACAGCTGATATTCCAGCTCTGTATTGTTCGACAGCTGACATTAAAGCTGTATATTGTTTGACATCTGATATTCAAAATGGCAATTGTTTGACAGCTGACATTGCAGCTGTGTATTGTTCGACAACTGACATTAAAGCTGTCTATTGTTTGACATCTAGTATTCAACCTGTCCATTGTTTTAAAGCTGACATTCAACTTGTATATTGTTTATCAACTGATATTCAAGCTAAGGGATGGGAAATCTGACAATTTATTCGAAAAATTAACTTTTTTTATTGAGAGCTGATACTGTATTCGACCTACCCATTATTTGACAGCAGGCATTCAAGCTGTCATACGTTTGACACCTGATATTCAACCTGTCGATTGTTTGACAGCTGATATTTAATCTGTCGATTTCTTGGCAGCTGATATACCAGCTGTGTATTGTTCGACGGCTGGCATTAAACCTATATATTGTTAGACATCTGATATTCAAGCTGCCAATTGTTTTACAGCTGACATTGCGGCTGTGTATTGTTCGAC
Source organism: Othius punctulatus (assembly GCA_951805005.1). NCBI lineage: Eukaryota > Metazoa > Arthropoda > Insecta > Coleoptera > Staphylinidae > Othius > Othius punctulatus. The sequence goes on along the minus strand of OX638142.1, from coordinate 84,009,830 downwards.
AGCTGACATTAAAGCTGTCTATTGTTTGACATTTGATATTCAACCTGTCAATTGTTTAAAAGCTGACATTCAACTTGTATATTGTTTATCAACTGATATTCAAGCTGAGGGATGGGAAATCTGACAATTTATTCGAAAAATTGACTATTTTTATTGAGAGCTGATACTATATTCGACCTACCCATTATTTTACAGCTGGCATTCAAGCTGTCATACGTTTGACACCTGATATTCAACCTGTAGAATGTTTGACAGCTGATATTCCAGCTGTGTATTGTTCGACAGCTGACATTAAAGCTGTCTATTGTTTGACATATGATATTCAACCTGTCAATTGTTTGAAAGCTGACATTCAACTTGTATATTGTTTATCAACTGATATTCAAGCTGAGGGGTGGGAAATCTGAAAATTTATTTGAGATTTTTTTTTATTGAGAGGTAATGCTTTAATGCCGATTATTTGACAGCTGGCATTCAAGCTGTCACGCGTTTGACATTTGATATTGAACCTGTCTATTGTTTGACAGCTGACATATAACATGTCGATTGTTTGACAACTGATATTCCAGCTATCTATTGTTCGACAACTTGAAGCTGTCTATTGTTTGACATCTGATGTTTGACCTGTCTATAGTTTGTTAACTGACATTTAAGCTGAGGGGTGTGAAATTTGATAATTTATTCGAGAAATTGATTTTTATTAGTGACAGCTGATATTGTTTTTTTTTTATTGACAGCTGATGCTTTATTCGACCTACCGATTAATTAACTACTGACATGCAAGCTGTCACTTGTTTGACACCTGAAATTCAACCTGTCGATTGTTTTACAGCTGATATTTAACATCTCGATTGCTTGACCGCTAATATTCCTGCTGTGTATTGTCCGACAGCTGACATTAAAGCTGTCTATTGTTTGACAGCTGACATTCAACCTGTCTATTGTTTGACAGCTGACATTCAAGCTGTCTATTGTTATCCAACTGATATTCATTCTGATATTTTTGCAATTTTAATAAAATTATGTAATTTATCAGGAAAATGTTATCAACTGATATTCAAGCTTGTGTTTTTGCAATTTTAATTTAAAAATGTAATTTATCAGGAAAATGTAGAAATTTTGCATATAATATTTGCCGCTTGCAACGAAAGTTTCATAATTTCCATTGAAGTTATTAATTTATAATGAAAATCTTGTAGTTTCCCTTAGAAGTTTTGTAAATTCCTATTAAATTTTTAATAAAGAGTTCGTAACTTCCAACTAAATTAATTTTCATTATTTTTTTAATAAATAACTCTAAAAATTTTAACCACTTGATACAAATTTTGCAAATGCCAATTATATTTTGCGTTTTGCAGTGACATTTTGGCGATTTGCAACCAAAGTTTCATAATAGCTGCTGAAATTTTGTAATGTTTGTAATGTATAATTGCTAATGATATTAATATAATAACATATAATAATAATAATAATAATAATAATAATATTTATTGTGTTTAGAACTATACAGCATACACAAGTCAAAGTAGGTACATAGTTTGTAAAGTATGTTAGTGAAGAAAAATATCACAGTTTTGACATCTGGAAACATCTGGAAAAATAGTAGATAAACACACATACAGTACATAACAGAAATATCAAAAACATTGAAATATTGTGATGTAACTCGATTGATTTTTAAGTTTTGGTACTTATAATACAAATTGTGTAAACAATTTCCTTTGAACTCCTCTCTTTATTTGTTGGATAACTGACGTGCAACTTTTTCAGCCTTTTCACATACAATTTTCGTTGCTGTAATAAATTATTTTCAAGGCAATTATTTTTCGGTGCCTCGTAAAAAAAAATAATTTACAGCACAATACGCGCCGCTCGCATGGATTAGCGAAATTTATTAAATGTACCATTAGTTTAGGCGTTTGTCATTGCATTGTGCGCGCCCGTATGTGCGTCGCGGATTAAGGGAGGGCCGGGATCATCCCCGAATTTAAGCGGCCGCCCGCGTGCATTAGTACGGGGCAAATTGCGCCCCCCAAACACACCCCCGACAGACTCCGGGTATTAAAATTGCAGCGACTTTGTTTAATCCCGCGTTCACCGGGGCTCGGCAGGACGGAAACGTAATCCCCCAAGCGGGGGTGGGCGAAAAATATTTCCCCAGGCGTCGCGCGTCCGGGGCTGCAGGGTGACTTATGGGGTGGAAAGTGCAATTCACTTTGTACCCCCGCGTTAAATGTACGTTTCTGTATCGGCACGCTCGGCTAAAACGGCACGGGGGATGTTAGCAAGCCGAGAATCCCACTTTGAATGGATGCATGTAAAATACAATTTAAAAAAATATGTAATGCTGTAACATCCTTAAGGAACCTACTTCATAATTGTGTTGTACTAAATATACAAAACTCGCTACTATATTCTCTTCACGGTCACGAAGTTACAAGCTAAAGATTGTTTGAAATATAATCATTTGCATATAAGGAGAATATCGTCCCTGCTTGGGCGCCAAAAATGTAAAACTTTAAATACAGACAATAAACATATAAAAATCTATATTTTATTTTGTGTTAAATATTCAACCTTAAATTAAAGGTTTTAATTAAATATAAGGAGGCGGCGGAAGGACCCACGTTGGTCGATAGCCAGTTAGGGATAATGTCCCTAACAAATACAGTCACTACTATAAGGAGAATATCGTCCCTGCTTGGGCGCCAAAAATATAAAGATTTAAATACTTACAATGAACATATAAAAGCCTATAATTTCTTTTGTGTTCAAAATTCAACCTTAAATTTTAATAAATTAATCCCCATAGAGCCATCACTAAATTTTATGCCTTATTTTAGAATTAAACTGTAATCATTCCTGACACCAGGCGCAGAATAGCCGCAAAATTTTAACATCCACAAATTATATTACACCCACCCGACTGTTTACATATTAAACATTGCCCTTTACACCCAATACGCCCAACTTTCCCCGTATTAATTAGAGCACCTAAATTAATTATTCGCCGTACAATTAGAAGCAATTAAGCGAGTCTGCTCCCCTGCCATGGTGGCATTGTGTTCTCGCGTGTGCACATACACGCGCGGAGAATCGCAACTAATCCATCTGAACGTCGCTCTGAGGACGTAAAAGACACTCGAAACTGTTAAATCCCGCCTGAGTGCAATTGGCTCTCAGTCGGCCCAAATTAATGACGCCCCGAGACGAGTGGCAGGGCGGACTGCGATTTCGAGACGTGTCCATTCCGCAGGCAATCAATCTAGGGCTGTAAAGTGGACGCCAGTTCTTTGCCTCGTCCAATAACATAATAACAGTTGATGGCAGTCGCTTATTGCTGACAATTTATATGTCACAAGTCCCCTCCAATAACTTCTTTTTTTTAATCTCTGAATATATGTTCAGTTTTAATACGACAGTATCAATTGCATTGCTAAAATGAAATTGTTATGCAACCAAAATTACATGCGCGTGATTTTCGTTCAAATTTCGCGACATTTTTTTAACAAAATCCCCTAATTTTTTTAGTGAGATTTCCCATATATTTCAAATATCCATTCAAATTTCTGTGAGATAACTAGGCGATATTGGATGAGATATCTGGACATCTGGAGATTTGTAGATCTGTAGACAATCTGGAGATTTCCGCGAGAAAACTCGAGAAATTTTAATAAAATTAACTTACAAATTTCCATTTGACTACAGTTGTAGACTTCCTTTTTTCGAAATCTCGAAAAGTTTTAATAAAATAAATAACCCTATAATTTTTCATCTCACTACAGTTACTAATGAGATTTTTACCCAATTTTCAATGAGACTTACTGAAATTTTCGGTTAAATTTCTCGGCAATTTTCCATGAAAATCTTTTATCAAACTCTTCGACGACTTTCTATGAGATTTCCCAATTTTTTCAAAAATTGTCTGCAAGATAACTCGTCGATATTCTATAAGATTTCTCGGCAATTTTCCATGAAAATCTTTTATCAAACTCCTCGACGATTTTCTATGAGATTTCCCAATTTTTTCAAAAATTGTCTGCAAGATAACTCGTCGATATTCTATAAGATTTCTCGACAATTTTTCTTTACATTCCATGACAAATTTCCGTTGGATTGCCTGCCAGTCTAGAATCTCCGATGAATTTTCAACGAAATTTCCTGACGATTTTTTATAGGATTTTGCGACAATCATTGATCACCTGATTCTTCTATTTTTTGGTGTGTACTCATAATTATTCATGTAAAGTAATTGATCGATATGTGTGCTATCTTATTATTCACGTTTTTACCTTTTTGACAATGTCTTTCGCAATTGTCTTTATTACAGTCAAGTTTTCATATATTACAGTCAAATTTTTAATATTCAATCTGGAAAAATTTGAATTATCAATGCCAAATTACAAATGATAAACTATTAAAGTCTTAGCTCTATCGAAATTTTAAATACTACCATAAAAATTGGAATTGTTTTAATTGCTGTCATAATTTTATACATTGCTGTCAAAATTTTAGCTTTTCGTGTCAAAGTTTCAACGAATACTGTCAAAATTGCATTGGTTTATATGCCAAAGCTTTAATGTTGTCGAAATTTAATTAAATATTTAATATTAGATTTGTATTTAGTACACCTGAAACTAATTCTCCTGAAATTTGACAAAGTTTCATTATTAAATAAGGAAGAAAATCAAAGATATAACTGTCTGCATTAACAAGTATGGGTTAGCTATTACTGAAATTTCAGGAAATTTATAATTTGCAAATTTGATATTAGATTCATGCAGAGTACACCTGAAACTAATTCTTCTGAAAATTTGACAAAGTTTCAGTAATAAATAAAGGAGAAAATCAAAAACTTAACGTTCTGCAATGACAAGTATGGGTTAGCTATTACAGAAATTTCTGAAAATTTGTTATTTGCAAATTTGATATTAGATTCATGTACAGTACACCTGAAACTAATTATCCTGAAAATTTGACAAAGTTTGAGTATTAAATAAGGGAGAAAATAAACACTTAACGTTCTGCAATGACAAGTATCGGTTACATATTACTGAAATTTCTGAAAACTTATTTTTTGTAAATTTGATATAATATTCGTGTACAGTATACCTGAAACTAATTCTCCTGAAAATTTCACAAAGTTTCAGTATTAAATAAGGGAGAAAATTAAGCACTTAACGTTCTGCCATGACAAGTATGGGTTAGCTATTACTGAAATTTATGAAAATTTGTTATTTGCAAATTTGATATTAGATTCATGTACAGTACACCTGAAACTAATTCTCCTGAAAATTTGACTAAGTTTGAGTATTAAATAAGGGAGAAAATAAACACTTAACGTTCTGGAATGACAAGTATAGGTTACATATTACTGAAATTTCTGAAAACTTATTTTTTGTAAGTTTGATATTAGATTCGTATACAGTACACCTGAAACTTATTCTCCTGAAAATTTGACAAAGTTTCAATATTAAATAAGGAAGAAAATTAAACACTTAACGTTCTGCAATTACAAGTATGGGTTAGCTATTATTGAAATTTCAGAAACATTATAATTTGCAAATTTGATATTAGATTCATGTACAGTACACCTGAAAGTAATTCTTCTGAAAATTTGACAAAGTTTCAGTATTAATTAAGGGAGAAAATAAACACTTAACGTTCTGGAATGACAAGTATAGGTTACATATTACTGAAATTTCTGAAAACTTATTTTTTGTAAATTTGATATTAGATTCGTATACAGTATACCTGAAACTAATTCTCCTGAAAATTTGTCAAAGTTTCAGTAATAAATAAAGGAGAAAATCAAACACTTAACGTTCTGCAATGACAAGTATGTGTTAGCTAATACTGAAATTTCAGAAAATTTGTTATTTGCAAATTTGATATTAGATTCATGTACAGTACACCTGAAACTAATTATCCTGAAAATTTGACTAAGTTTGAGTATTAAATAAGGGAGAAAATAAATACTTAACGTTCTGCAATGACAAGTATAGCTTACATATTACTGAAATTTCTGAAAACTTATTTTTTGTAAATTTGATATTAGATTCATGTACTGAACACCTGAAACTAATTCTCCTGAAAATTTCACAAAGTTTCAGTATTAAATAAGGGACAAAATTAAACACTTAACGTTCTGCTATGACAAGTATGGGTTAGCTATTTCTGAAATGTTGTCAAACTATTTGAAATATTGATAGAAAAATCATTGCAGTTTTGATAAAAATTAAAATTTCATTTAACAGTAATCATTCAATATGTGACAGTAATCATGAAAACTAACAGAATTATTGAATTTTTTATATAAATAAATGAACTTGATCTTGATGAAAATCTTGATATAAATCATGAAAGTTTCGATAAAAATTTAAAAAAATTGATAAAATTATCAAAAGATTGATAGGTATAATTAAAATTATGATAAATTTATTGAGTTTTTGATGTGTATAAGAGCAATATGCAATGCTATAGACAAAAGAAAATTTGACTACACGTACAAACTTTGTACAGAAACAATTGGAATTTTGGCGTAAAAAATTGATACGAATTAATTTTTGACAACAGTAGTTATTGTATACCAGTTTTGGGATAAATCATGATTTTAAGAAAAATCAAAAATCAATGATTTAAAGAAAAATCAAAAATCAATGATTTAAAGAAAAATCATTGATTTAAAGAAAAATCAAAAATAAATGATTAAAAAAAATTAAAAATCAAGGTTTTTAAACAATCAAATAAATCACGAGTAGTATGAACATTTATACAATATATAGGTACATATTACAGTATAGTTATTACATATAATAATATAATATTGATGATAGATAGATATATGGTATTTGATGTGATACAATTGAAAACTGTCGAAATCTGCTAAATTTACAATTATAGTTGTCATAATCTGATAAATATTTAACAACTTTCCCTATTCCTTTATCAACCTTGTACCCTAAAGGGTACAATTCCCGACTGAGATATTCAAAATCTATAAAATGCAAAGCTTCTGCTGTGAAAAACTGTCAATTTTTCAATAGATATTGCCTGAATCTGTTAAATTTTGTCAATTTTTGATATCCCAGTTTTAAAATGTGAACATCTATCAGATTTTTAAGTGCAGCAGTTCACATATGTCAAATTATCAATTAAAATGTCAAAATCTGTCAAATTTTCAATTGCAACTGTCAAAATATGTCAAATTCTTAGCTTCAGCTATTAAAGTCTGTCAATTTTTCAATAGATACTGCCCGAATCTCTTAAATTTTGTCCATTTTTTATATCCCAGTTTTAAAATGTAAACATCTATCAGATTTTTAAGTGCAGCAGTTCACATACGCAAAATTATCAATTAAAACGCCGAAATTTGTATAATTTTCAATTGCAACTGTAAAAATATGTCAAATTTTTAGCATCTGCTGTGAAAATCTGTCAATTTTTCAAGGACACTACCTGAATGTGTTAAATTTTGCAAATTTTTGATATCCTAGTTTTAAAATGTGATTGATGTATGATATATGATGTGATACAATTAAAAACTGTCGAAATCTGCCAAATTTACAATTATAATTCTCAAAATCTGTTAAATTATTAACAACTTTCTAAATGGGTACAATTCCTGACAGAGACATTAAAAATATATAAAATGCTAAGTTTCTGCTGTAAAAAACTGTCAATTTTTCAATATATACTGCCTGAATTTACTAAATTTTGTCAATTTTTGATATGCCAGTTTTAAAATGTGAACATCTATCAGATTTTTAAGTGCAGCAATTCACATACGCCAAATTCTCAATTAAAACCGTCGAAATCTGTCAATTTTCCAATTGGAACCACCAAAATATGTCAAATTCGTAGCTTCACCTGTGAAATCTGTCAATTTTTCAATATATACTGCCTGAATCTGTTAAATTTTGGCAATTTTAGATATCCAAATTTTAAAATGTAAACAGCTATCAGATTTTTAAGTGCAGCAGTTCACATACGCTAAATTCTCAATCAAAACCGTAAAAATCTTTCAAATTTTCAATTGCAACTGTCAAAATATGTTTCTTAGTATATTCTTAGTTAAATTCTTAGTTTCAACTGTGAAAATTTGTCAAGTTTTTAATAGATACTGCCAAAATTTGTCTATTTTTGATGTCCTAGTTTAGAAATATATAAAGCTATCAGATTGCACGTTGTAAACAACGGTGACAAATATTAACATTTTTCAGTTGAATTTGTCAAGTTTTGCTGATTTTTGTTTTTGTCACAAAAAGATTAAAATTAATATACTGCTTATAGCTTATAGCAATTCTTGTGCTATTAATAGTATTTTTTTATGATTGTTTAAATTTATTTGTTAATAAGGTTAAAAATAAAATTATATGAAATCAACTCTCTTTTAATAATAACTTTTGTAAAGTGTCACAAATTATTTTTTGTCTTCTGTTCGCACATCAAATTTTACAAGCATTCAATAATACTAAAGAAGTTCAAAACTTTCAAGTTGAATGATACGATTGGTACAATGTGAGATTTTTTCATAATAGCAGTCGCAGAAAAAATCTTTGTATGATACATTTTCGTAAAGAGCATTTTTGCACTCGCGTTTTTTTGTTGAACTCGGTAGTGCCTCGTTCGACAAAGTTAGCGCTCGTGCGAAAAAGCACTACTTTACGAATATGAGTCTTTAATTACCTATTTTTTTCGGAAGTTAGTCTGGTTTCAGCAGCTATTTCTGTTGTGTATAACACTCGCGTTTTTTGTTGAACTCGGCAGTGCCTCGTTCGACAAAGTTCGCGCTCATACAAAAAAGCACTACTTTACGAATATGTGTCTTAAATAACTATTATTGTTCGAAACTTAGTCTGGTTTCAGCAGCTGTTTCTGTTGTGTATAACACTCGCGTTTTTTGTTGAACTCGGCAGTGCCTCGTTTGACAAAGTTCGCGCTCGTACAAAAAAGCACTACTTTACGAATATGTGTCTTAAATAACTATTTTTGTTCCAAACTTAGTCTGGTGTCAGCAGCTATTTCTGTTGTGTATAATATCTGGTAGTTTGACAAGCCGAGACAGGCCCCTCTGATCTCGGGCCCCCAGGCTAAGGCCCAGTGGCCCCTTTTTGGGGGCCATAACCGCTTTGAATATTTTAGCATAAACGTAAGTCAAATTCAATCATTCAAATCATTTTTCGTCTTGTGTTCATACATTCGGTTTTTCTATTGTGTTATGGTGTATAATATCTAGTACTTTACAGAATGGCAAGCCCAGTCGGGCTCCTCTGATCCCGGGCCCCCAGCCTAGGCCCCTGCCAGTCCCCCCGTTATGGGGGCCATGCCAGGGCCACCATAACGGGGGCCCTGGCATGGGCCCCCTTTTTCTTCATATGTGTTCATATGTATCTTCATATATCTTCATATGTGTTTTCTGCACATAAGTTATCCCCAATGTTAATTATGAGTTAGAGACTAGCCCTAAATACCTGCGAACGTGTGGGCTAACTCGTGCCCCATGCAGTGTAGTACAAATTTATATAAATATCCCTGGGGAGAGGCAAAAATGTAGTAACTCGTATTAACCGCAACGCCCCCCTAAACGCACGTGCTGCGGCAATTATCGCACAGTGCCACCCTTAAAATTCAATTAGCCCCAAAAACGAATCCACACCACTTAGGGCGCGGATATAATTCGTGGATTTACTGCCGGGGTGACCCATCTGCAACCGCCCTTCCGAAGGGGGCGCCGATTGCCGCGGGAACGTGCGAATTGGGGCTCATAAATTATGGACAGCAAATCGCCTCACACGTTAATGCACGGCCATTTGCATTATATATTGCCATTTGTGCCATTTATTTGCCATTTTATAATGACGACAGGGGCGACGGCAGGGGCGATGGTCTATAATAATTTTACTTAGTTTTTGAATTTGTGCATTAATAATTACAATAATAACAATAAAGAATATTTATTAGCTGCAAAATGCTACATAATATACAAAATTTCAGCAAAACAAAAAATTACAGCAAGAACTACGCGACAAAACTTTATTGAAAATACCTTTTCGAATTAGCCCTTCAGTTTTAAAAATTATTAATAATTCTTTGGCAACAGTAGGGGTAACCGCGGCGTTGACAGGCGTGGGGGCGGGGGCTACCACGACGGTGGGGGCCCTACTTTGTTGCCCCCTTGATGGGGCCCTCATTGTCAACGGCACACATACGGAATATTAACGAGGCGTAGGTGGACGATGGCCGAGGGCGATTGTGTGCACAAAAGCGCGCCTCCAATTACGCGCGCGCGAAATTCCGGCCTTCAAAGGGACGGAATTTAAAAGTCGGCCTGACGGACGATGTTCGTCCGCCCTGCATCTATATTTATGCGCCCTTAATGCCACATGCCGTCCCATATATCTAATTTGTAAGAAACTAGAAATATTTTCCAGCGGTACTATCGACAATCGATGAAGTTACTGAAAGGTTAAATCAAACACTTGGTTAAAGTTTCACTGTATTGGAAGAATAAAAAATAAAAGTTACTGAAATTTCTGAAAATTTATCTAATGGATATTTTGAAAATTTTATGCCAGAACTGTATACAGTATGCCTCAAGATAAACCCTCTGAAAATTTTACATCGGATATGTGTAAATCAAGTGAGAAAATCGAGTTTTTAACTTTCCGAGTATGACAGTGTAAGTTATCGGTCACTGAAATTTCTGAAAATTTATCTAATAGATGTTTTGAAAATGTTATGCCAGATTTGTATACAGTATGCTTCAAGATAAATCCTCTAAGAATTTGACAACAGATATGTGTAAATTAAGTGAGAAAATCGAGTTATTAACTTTTTGATTGGACAGTATAAGTTATCAGTCACTGAAATTTCTGAACATTTATCTAATGAATTTTTTGAAAAATTTATGACAGATCTGTATACAGTATGCCTGAAGATAATACCTCTGAAAATGTGACTACGAGTGTATCTCAAATAAGTGAGAAAATCGAGTTGATAACTTTTCGAATTTTAAAAATATTCAAGGTTTTATAATATTGGTGTCTATTGGGAGGGTACGGGAGGGTACAGGAGTGTATTGGGAGGGTTTTATTATTGATTCAGCGAACATGCTTTATGAAATCGGACTCGAATTTTACTATCTTAATGCTTATTTATAGCGAACCCTTACTACATAACGCAGATTACTTGCAATCTTCGCGAACCCTGCGTGAAGCTTTCGCCCCCTCCCCCTAAACCTTATCGACTGGGGGCCCCTTCTGAGGAGCGATTTAAGTTGTAATCTGGGTTTTAAACGGGTCGATTCCCGAAGATGCACGTGCGGAACAAACATTCGGCTGGGATCCACCCGGACTGGATCCGCCGCAATCAAAGTTGTTTAATTGTTTTGTTGGGCTGCCCGGGAAACTCTGCCGGGAGAAGCTACTAATTTCACATCTCAACTCCCGCAAAGAGGGAGGCTGGAAACGGTGGAACGGTCAACGCAAACTTAAATTATGAAAACTTGGTGCTGAAGTTTTAACTTGAAATTAAAGAAGTGTGGAGCCCCTATTTAAGCCCCCTCGCCGACATTCGCGAGCTGGATCCCTCACAGCCCCTCCGAAGGGGCACCCTGGCCAGCTTCACACCCTAAACAGGTGCGTTGCCCTTTTGGCTCGTGTATCACAGTGCGATTGAATTGTGTATGTTATTATACAGGAACGCCGACTCGGCAAGGTCGCCAGTGTGCAACATATGCAAGTTTCGGCATAACGCCGCACAGTGGTTCAAAAACGCTAAAAGGTGGTCGAAATACGAAGATCTGATTCTATGTCTACAAAATTTTGTCATAAAGGATTATTTTAGTCGCTGATTACAAATCTGAAATTGAATTTTCCAAAAAACAAAATGGCGTATCTAATATGGCGGACATGTTTGTGAAAATTGGTTCGATTCGGAAAAGTTTCATAATATAAGGGTTTATTGGGTCGCTGATTATGAAAATGGAATCGAATTTTCCAAAAACAAAATGGTGAATCCAATATGGCGGACATGTTTGTGAAAAACGGTTCGATTCGGAAAAATTTCATAATATAAGGGTGTTTTGGGTCGCTGATTATGAATCTGGAATCGAATTATCCAAAAAACAAAATGACGTATCCAATATGGCGGACATGTTTGTGAAAATTGGTTCGATTCGGAAAAATTTCATAATATAGGGGTTTTTTGGATCGCTGATTACGAACTTGGAATTGAATTTTCCAAAAACAAAGTGGAGGAACAAATATGGAGGTTTTATTTTTAAAAGTTATTTTTTTACGAAAAATTTCAATATTCAGGGATTATAAATGTGGAATCTAAATGAGAAAAAAAGGAATCGCAAAAATCGTAGAAACTTCACAGAAAATCACTAACATTAGGTTTTTTATGATTAAATGAGGTGAACTGCAAATCCTTAAAAAAATACATATAAATTACAAAGTCGTTATTTGAAAATATTTGTTTTATTAATACAATTTTATTTCTGCATTATTATAACAAGAACCTTTATATATACCTATATATTTTATTAATATATGGGTTTCATACTAAAAAATACACATCAAATAGAGACAATTAGAGTAATCAAATATTTGGGAGCCTGTGAAATAATTGTAATCAGAATAAAAATGCACCTTATTCACATTAACATTTACTACACTAAATGCACATTTCGCCAGCAAAGCGATCATCTTTAGTAATCAAATAATACTGGAGGAAAAATGTTGAGCGTCTTCTTAAATACTAAATAGATTTATAACAATTTACAATATTTACAATAAAGATAATATTTGTATGACACATTATACATAAATCTAAACTATAATAGAGAGGTATCAAAAATTACTGGAATTATTTATTCGTAAATTATCTATTCGCCTCTGACGATGATAGCAAATTGAAACTAGTCAGGCAATATTATAAAAAATAAAAAATATAATTTAACGGTAAGTACAATTGAAGTAATTGAAATATATTTTATTATTATGTACACAACACATCATTCGCCATCACCAGAGTCAGTTTCAGGATCAAGTTCTGCTTCAAGTTTTTGTACTTTATTCGGCAAATTTAACATCTGAATAGCTTCCGCTGACAACGACTTGATTTTTTTCGTTGGAATTTTGTGAAAAGTTGAAATATGAAAGGGTCAGACATTACTAAAAGCCGCAAAAATACATCTTCCATCGTTTGTTTTCTATTACTTTTACGTGAAAAATCAGTTCGGAACTTTTTTATTAATTTGTTACACGACTCCTGTGCCTCTTCAGACATAAGTCCAATCGGAAGAAGTGAATGCCGTATTATTTCAGGGCCATGAATGAGAATTTTGACTGTTGTTGGCATATAATACCAGGGGAACAATGCCACAAATTTGCGCGCTGTAGCTATTGCATACTCATGAAATTTCTTAATATCTATTTCGCAACCACTTGAAATTGTTTGTAAAATTACATGAAAACGTTTAATTATGTCTTCGTCTATCCCAGTTATTGAAGCAGATATTTTTGAATCTTGAAAAAATCGTCTGGCAGTGTTTCCGTCGTTTGAACTCCCATAGCCTTGATTTGGTTGGTCTACTAAGAGCCCCATTTGCATACGAAAAGCAGTTTGTATTGTCTTTTTGCGTTTTTCAACATTGTTTTTGTCGTCCTTTTCTCGAACCTGCCACTTTCGTAAATTAATTTTATAAGACACGTGTAAAAAGCACTCAAAAAAACGAATCCATGCATGTAAGATCGACATACCAAACTGCAAATGATCTTCATTGATTTGTTTTTTTTAAATATCGTCTATTTGATTAAATTGACTGGAAGTACAAAGACAAAGGTGGCATCGTTGAGCAGAGGAAATGTCGGTTAGCGCATTGCAAATTTTTCCATCTATCATAGTTAAACCTAATGAAAACGAAATTTGAATTTCCTTCCCATTTATTGTGGTTTCGAAATTTTGAAGATGTTTTTCCTGTTGCCTAATATTGTCAACTACTTTTTTTGTGTGTTCTACCGTTTCATGCTCAAATTCAATTCTGAGTGGTCGGCAAAATCTAGGTGACGAGGGACGGGGATTTTGCCAAAAAAATATTTTTTCATCACTTTTACAATTAGATACAATTTGCAGAGGCACTAAAGATGTAAAAAAAATGTATTCATCAGTTTTGCACCCATCATCATTTTGAAATTTTTGTTTAAATTTGCTTTGACCTGAAGTCCCATCACAGCCCCATTTACAAATTAGAATGACTTCATTAACTTTATCACGAGCGAAGCTTTCAATAATGTGTGGCTGTTTCAAGAAAATACGTTCAACAGTGTGATTTAATAGAGCTTGCAAATTCACCTCGGCACTAGTTTCTGATATTTTCATTTCTGATTTTGTCGGATAACAATTTGTTTTGGCAGCAAGAACTTCGTGATAGCAGGGAAACAATTTAGAATTATTTGCAATGCTAGCAGAACGTATTCCTGAATATTGGCTTTTTGACAAGTTATTATAAATTAATAATGCAAGAGCTGCTTCACCTGTGAAAGGCACTTCGTGTGATTGCTCGAGGGATCGTCTGTATTTCGAAGCTTTTGAAGGACTTCCTAGAACAACATCCTCGATGACTTTAGCTGCGTCTAATTTTCCTTGAGCGCGCAGGTTCATTTGTGTAGCGTATCCCAATTCTTCCGTACTGTGGTCGTGGTGTATTTTTTCTGTTTTTCGTCGTTTCGTCCTGCTACTTGATTCTGAAAACATTGCAGATGGTCGACCTTTATCTCCTGAATCCACGGTCTCCTGTTGGTGTATGTTTAGTGTCAATAAATATCTCATCAAGCCAGTCGACGTTTTTTTCGAAAAATTTTGCTTCAATTCGATTAGATTCCTGCCATTTTTTTCTCATTTTCGAAAGTAATGTTTGCTTTTTTGCTTTTATGGTATCTGGCAATTTGAAATCATGTCCTCGACGAATTGACGGATTATTTTCAATTATTGTTAAAATCTCGTTCAGATTTTTTGATAATATATGAGTCTTAACCATTTCAAATATTTCTCTTCGAGTTAATTTGAACTCTCGTATACCGAATACACTGTCTGACATGATTAGAACTATGAATATACCACTTGTCAACGTCAACACTTGCAACGCGTGGCAAGGCGATGTTTAAGGTTTTACCCAGCTTCTCGCGACCCGCGTTGTAAAAAATTGTATAAAATCTGAAGTTGCAATTAGTAGCAGCTAATTTTTTAATATGGGTTTGCGAAGGTTTATACCAACTTGGAAAAAAAATATCACGGTGGTAACTGGTGGTAAAAATTAGTTCTGCACTTTAAAAAAATAATTTCCGTCTGCTACGTGTAAAAATTCGATCATAGATGATAACAATTATAAATATAAACAGGATGTGTGTTGAATTTTGAGTTCATGGATTCTATAGTACTCACCATCAGGAGGGGATTGCATTTTAAAACGTAAAAATCGGTTCACTTTCAAGGGAATGACGCACATTTTTAATAAACAGTTTATACCAGCTTACAGCGAGCAGAATGTAGGGTCCGTGAAGCGCTAGTTGCCAGCGAGCTCAAGGGCGCTGATAGGAATATATGAACCCCCCTTATTGTTTTTCCGAGGTTTATAACTATCAGCAGGACTACATCAACAGTCAATAAAGATTTGATTAATACAAAATATCCGACTTTTGGCCACCTTTTAAGGTTTTTGAACCACTGTGCGCCGTCACCCCGGCTAACGTACGCGCAGTTACTCATAACATCAGAGATATAAATTGATATAAGTACTAGTTATAAGGAGACTAGATAATGTAACGAGAGACGTGCTCACATGCAAAACGAACTGTAAATATCCACGTATGTTCCAAATTTATTGCCAAAAGTCGTTTTGGTCTTTCCTTCGATGCAGGTGTGAATTTCTATTTAATATTGCATTTGTTTTTACCAACCTAGATCCTGAAAACTACCGTATTACCGTGTGACGTGCCTGAAGAGCAATCAGCGCGTTAGGCCGTGGAGCGAGTGGAGGGTCCCTTCGAAGCAGTGACGAGGGCCAGGCTCTCGGTGTCAGAGAGTGGGGGGGTTAAAAAAGGCTCCACGTAATTTTACCTCGTTGCTACTTCGTCGCAAAGGGTGGCTCCACCCTACCTGCGTGGGTGGACGGCAGACAGTCAGCGAAGTTCAGAAATCACGAACTGTCACAACGCTGACCATATGGCGTCTACGCCACCAGATTTAAATCTCGCAATGAGAATAGGAACTGAAAACTGAAAAGAATGCCCGATCGAGAAAACGTGGGGGGAACAAAAAATAACAGGTGTGAATTCTGTGGTGTAAAATATCTGCGTTTATTCACACAAAAGACAGGACACCGTGCCTACGCTTCCTGAAATAAATACCTTCTCCCGCGACCTTATCACGCAGAGTTCCCTATATTCGGCCGAATATCGCGAACTCGCAATCGCGCGATGCTAAGGGCTACGGCACGAAACACGTAAAGCAAATTTTACACAAAAGAAAAAAACGATATATCAAAATGAAATTAAAGCGCAAATGAGAACAACAAAAATATATATACAAAGATCTGGCCTGCGTTCCTGGTCTGCGACCTTGCTGGCGGGCTGGACTCCTGGGCGTGCGGCGGCCGCTAAGCGTCGGGAACGCCGATCTCTAGATTCCAGAGCAACTCTGGCAGGATGGTCGCTGCCCCTAGCCAAGACCTGGCTGGCTGGGTTACCTAGCCCTTACCCCGAAAACGCCTGCAAAGCACATGGCCTTAGTAACAATGGCCGGACACGTGGCTTTATTTGTGAGGCAAAATTACCGTATTTGCAACAAAATGACCGTACATACAAGGCATTCTAAAATCAACGTTTATACCGTATTTGGGGGCAAAATACCGTATAAGTACGGTAATTACCGTACGGTTGGTTACGCTGTTACCAAGTTATTAAATATTTGAGATGCATCAATCGCTATGTAAGGTGATGCCATCACGTCTTCTTGCGACCTTCACAGGTCACTTCATTGCATGCAATTCCAGGCATCTGCTCCCCCTGCTTGAGCATTGCAAGCGCGTGTTTCCTCTTCATCTGCGCCCTTCTCCAGGACCTTGGTGGAGGGCGTCGGCGAACCTCCCCGTAATTAAACCAGGAGGCGCACTATTATGCAGTGCTACGGCGGGGGTGGATTGGGTTCGCATCCACCTGACGCGGTAGATAATTGAAAAGTTTTAACGAGTTCCGGATTGTTCCCTTCGAGGCGCCGCCGAGGCGCGTGCGAGACGTCGGCGTCGCGGGGGCCGAGGCGCCGCGACGGCGGCGGAGGTCGCGGAGGCGCCCGCTCATTTGAGGGCATTGTTGCGCGGAGAGCGAACAATGGGGGAGCGACGGCATTGTCTTGTGATCGCGTAGGGCCTCTCAGGAGTTCCACGTGTGTCGGGTTACGCCCGGAAGGGATGGTTCTCCACCGGAGATTTATGTTTTCCGTCAACAAATAACCCGATCGATCCCCGCACAGGCGAAGCTACACAAAGATAAAAGCTACAACCGACAAAAAAATAATGAGTACGTGATAAGATTAACGATAACAAGGGCGTAACTAATAGATGTTTGCACGAACAATGAAGAGCGATCAGCAGTAACTGTAACCAAATCTGGCATAAAAAATTCAAAATATCCATTGGACAAATTTTCAGAAATTTCAGTATAGCAACCTGTCAACTGGGAAAGTTATATGTTCGATTTTCTCACTTATTTACTTCATTGCATTCGTCAAATTTTCATAGAGTATATCTTCAGGCATACTTTAATCAAATATGGCATAAAATTTTCAAAATATCGAAATGACAAATTTTCAGAAAGTTTTGTAACAGATATAACAATACCTGTCAACTAAGAAAGTTATATGTTCGATATCCAAAATATCCATTAGATAAATTTTCAGAAATTTCAGTAACTTACTCGGAAAGTTCAAAATCTAGAATATTTAAAAATATCATAAAGAGTGTGCATCAAACTTTTGCCCAATAAAATTTATGTATGTTTGTCCTGAATATACCCTATAAGTCTATGAATATACCCTATATGTGGCACTTTCTAATTTGCCGTTGAAGGGTAGTAAATCAACCCTGAATATTTATAAAAATCCGAACAACTCGAAAAGTTAATATCTCGATTTTCTCACTTATTTGAAAGATAGTTGAGGTCAAATTTTCAAAGGTATTATCTAGAGGCATACTTTATACAGTTCTACCAAAAAAAAAAATCAAAATATGCACTAGATACATTTTCAGAAATTTCAGTGACTAACTTAGAAAGTAAAACCGAAGTTAAATGAAGTGCAAAATTTTAATTGTAAATTTAAAATGTTCTGTCAAGGGAGTAAAAATCCGAACAACTCAAAAAGTTAATATCTCGATTTTCTCACTTATTTGAGACATACTCGTGGTCAAATTTTCAGAGGAATTATCTTCAGGCATACTGTATACTGTTCAAGCAGAAAATTTTCAAAATATCCACTAGATAAATTTTCAGAAATTTCGTTAAAACCGCAGTTAAATGAAGTGCAAAATTTTGATAGTGAATTAAAAATGTTCTAACATGGGAGTTGCTAAGAAGTGGCATCTGCATCGGACACTCAAAATAATAGATTGATAGACTTATAATAAATAATAATAATAATAAATAAATTATAATATAATAATAATAATAATAATATAATAATAAATATTATAATAAATGTTCTTGTCTCCCACAGGATCGCAGTTTCGAACCATTTCGTCGGGGTTCCATTTAAATGGAAAATTAATTAATTTGCCTGGCATTCTTGGAAATGCGTTCAAAAATAATTGGATTGCATATTTATATTGCAACTTTAACTTTCATTAAAAATTTCATAAGTTGCGGTCAAAAATTTGGAATTCCCAGCAAAATTTTAAATACTCGATGAGAATTTTGAAATTTTTAGTGCTAGGTTTAATCTCCAATAAAAATTATGCACTTTCCAATGAATATTGCTAATTTTGGATAACTTTCATTAAAAATTTCATCAATTCTAATAAAAAAATTGTAATTGTGAGCAAAATTTTAAATTCTTGCTGAGAATTTTACAATTTTTAACATTACGTTTCATTTCTAATGAAAATTTTACACTTTCCAATGATTATTGCTAATTTTCATTTACAGTTTCCTAATTATCGATGAGTGTTTGATAACTTTGATTGAAAATTTCATAAATTCAGGTAGAAAATTTGCAATTGCCAGCAAACTTTTATATACTCGATGAAAATTTGGAAATTTTTAGTTCTAGGTTCAATCTCCAATAAAAATTTTGCACTTTCCAATGAATATTGCTAATTTTGGATAACTTTCCTTGAAAATTTCATCAATCCTAATAAAAAATTTGCAATTTCCAGCAAAATTTTAAATTCTTGCTGAGAATTTTATAATTTTTAACATTACGTTTCATTTCTAATGAAAATTTTACACTTTCCAATGATTATTGCTAATTTTCATTTACAGTTTCCTAATTATCGATGAGTGTTTGATAACTTTGATTGAAAATTTCATAAATTCAGGTAGAAAATTTGCAATTGCCAGCAAACTTTTATATACTCGATGAAAATTTGGAAATTTTTAGTTCTAGGTTCAATCTCCAATAAAAATTTTGCACTTTCCAATGAATATTGCTAATTTTGGATAACTTTCCTTGAAAATTTCATCAATCCTAATAAAAAATTTGCAATTTCCAGCAAAATTTTAAATTCTTGCTGAGAATTTTATAATTTTTAACATTACGTTTCATTTCTAATGAAAATTTTACACTTTCCAATGATTATTGCTAATTTTCATTTACAGTTTCATAATTATCGATGAGTGTTTGATAACTTTGATTGAAAATTTCATAAATTCAGGTAGAAAATTTGCAATTGCCAGCAAACTTTTAAATACTCGATGAAAATTTGGAAATTTTTAGTTCTAGGTTCAATCTCTAATAAAAATTTTGCACTTTCCAATGAATATTGCTAATTTGGGATAACTTTCTTTGAAAATTTCATCAATTCTAATAAAAAAATTGTAATTGTGAGCAAAATTTTAAATTCTTGCTGAGAATTTTACAATTTTTAACATTACGTTTCATTTCTAATGAAAATTTTACACTTTCCAATGATTATTGCTAATTTTCATTTACAGTTTCCTAATTATCAACGAGTGTTTGATAACTTTGATTGAAAATTTCGTCAATTCCAGTGAAAAATTTGCAATTGCCAACAAAATTTTAAATACTCGATGATAATTTTGAAATATTTAGTGCTAGGTTTAATCTCCAATAAAAATTTTGCAGTTTCTAATGAATATTGCTAATTTTGGATAACTTTCATTGAAAATTTCATAAATGCTAATAAAAAAATTGCAATTGCCAGCAAAATTTTAAATACTTGATAAGAATTTTGAAATTTTTAGTGCCAGGTTTAATCTCCAACAAAAATGTTGCACTTTCCAATGAATATTGCTAATTTTGGATAACTTTCATTGAAAATTTCATCAAATATAATAAAAAAATTGCAATTGCCTGCAGAATTTTAAATACTCTATGAGATTTTTTTAATTTTTAGTGTAGGTTTAATGTCTAATAAAACATTTGCAATTTCCTGCAAAATTTTAAATACTCGATGAGAATTTGGAAATTTTTAGTGCTAGGTTCAATTTCCAATAAAAAATTTGCAGTTTCCAATGAATTTTGCTAATTTTGGATAACTTTCATTGAAAATTTCATCAATTCTAATAAAAAAATTGCAATTGCCAGCAAAATTTTAAATACTCGATGAGAATTTGGAAATTTTTAGTGCTAGGTTTAATCTCCAATAAAAATTTTGCTTCCAATGAATATTACTAATTTTGGATAAATTTCGTTGAAAATTTCATCAATTGTAATAACAAATTTGCAATTTCCAGTAAAGTTTTAAATTCTTGCTGAGAATTTTATCATTTTCAGCGCTTCGTTTCATTTCTAATCAAAATTTTACACTTTCCAATGATTAGTGCTAATTTTCATTTACAGTTTCTTAATTATTGATGATTGTTTGATAACTTTGATTGAAAATTTTATCAATACTAGTGAAAATTTTGCAATTGCCAGCAAAATTTTAGATTCATGCTGAAGATTTTATAATTATTACTGCAATTTTTAAATTACAATCAAAATTTTGCACTTCATTTCAAAATGTTGATGTTGATGTTCCCCACACATCAAAACCAGCTGTTTTTAATTTCTAAGTATTTATATTGCAATACGATTATTTTTGAACGCATTTCCACGAATACCAGGCAAATGTATTAATTTTCCATTTAGATGGAATAGTTCGAACCTGTGATCCTGTTTTTGAGTAAAGTTGCATTAGTGATTGTACAAAATGCTGTTGTAACAATATGCAGTGCATTCAAAATTTAACATAATCCGAGCGTTTGATCAATAAAATGCCTGAGAGCGAGCGCCGGTTTTTACGTAATCCCCCATGGTAACCGTCGCGCGGACTCATCCCTTAATTAAAAGTACACCCCCGACGCGTCCGCGCCGCCCCTTTGTGCACGTGAAGCGATCCGTCGCCGTCCCCGTGGCAGTGTGCCGGGGATGCCACTTCCAGCCGCCACTCCGGCTAATCGACAGATAAGCCCTGTGGGGGCGGCGCGACACCCCCGTCCTGGGGGTGGCCCGATTAAAATCGACCCTCTGCAGATACGTCATTTGAGATTTACGTGGGGGCGCACGCATACGTTTCAGCCGTGGGGCGAGATCGCGTCCGCCGCCATTGCCGCCCCTCGTACGTACACTGTCGGCCCCCGTTAGGGGGTGAAACACGCGGCCCGTAAAACTTTACGGCCGCTAGAGCGGCGCAACTATAAACTAGGAGGATAAAGGGCGCGCGGCACGCATGAAGGGCGCGTTTTACAGCGCCGGAGTTAAATAATTACGACGGCCACGTATGCGAGATGATCCCCGCTATCTGCGCCGGCTGGGGGTGGGTCGGTGCGGGGGTGGGAGCTTAACGTCCGTAGGCTAGGGGCGGCTTTCAATCTGCGCGATTAAATCGCTTATTTCTTTCATTTTTAATGGCTCGTGATGTCATTATCTCCCTTAATGGCGCGCTTTTTGTGTCCGCAGGGGGTGACAATGGCCGCCCCTTTTAGGCCGGCCACACGCACACGCCCGCACACAAAAACCGACAACAATGCATAATTTATCTGGTTCCGCCGCCGCCGGTGAGAGTGGTCCAGAGGAGTCCCATTGCGAAGATTGGGGGGCCGCTTCGCTTTTCACTTAATCCGCCGCCCCCCGGCCGGGGGCGGGTGACTTCGGGACGGGTAACGACGATCGAGATTGTTGCTGTTTTGGGGCCCGGGTTAAGTGTATAATTAAGTTTCTCGAGAGTTTGTTATTGCGGAGTTTAGCGATAGCGGAAGTTTCGCCAGACTGCGGTGTTTTCGCTGCGAATTACCTAGCCCAGTGGATGAGACGATCCTGATCAGACGGAAACTCGAACGCCGATTGCCCTACAAACAGCTAAAGCCGAACCATGCACTTTACAAGCCAAGTGCTGGTTCCTAATTAAGTTGTTCTGTTCCATAACACTTCTCGTCCCACATATTTACACATTCATTTTTAATATTAGCCCTGCGAACGAGTTAGTGTCAGTAGTAATGCTATGACAGTTCGAGGCCATAATAAGAAAATTGAGCAATGGTGGTAATAATCGGTCACTGAATTTGACCACGAGTATGTTTCATATAAGTGAGCAAATCGAGTTATTAACTTTTTGAGCTGATCGGATTTTTATAAATATTCAAGTTTGATTTACTACCCTCCTATGGCAAATTGGAAAGTGCCACTTACAGGGTATATTCACAGACCTATCAAGACTAACATACATAAGCTTCATTGGAGGACAGTTCGATGCACAATTTTTATGATTTTTATAAATATTCTAAATAATTAACTTTCCGAGTTATTCCACTGAAATTTTTGGAAATTTACCAAATTGATATTTTGAAAATTTTATGCCAGATCTGCACTCAGTATAGCTGAAGATTAATCCTCTGAAAATTTGACCACTAGTATGTCTCAAATAAGTGAGAAAATCGAGTTATTAACTTTCCAAATTGACCAGTATAAGTTATCAGTCACTGAAATTTCTGAAAATTTATCTAATGGATATTTTCAAATTTTTATGCCAGATATGTATACAGTATGCCCTGAGTACAAATCCTCTGAAAATTTACCACGACTAAATCTTAAATAAGTGAGAAATTCGAGCTATTAACTTTCCAAATTGACCAGTATAAATGATCACTCACTGGAATTTCTGAAAATTTATCTGCTGGATATTTTGAAAATGTTATGCCAGATATGTATACAGTATGCCTGAATACAAATCCTCTAAAGATTTGACCACGAGTAAATCTTAAATCAGTGAGAAAATCCAACTATTAACTTTCCGAATTGATTTGTATAAGTTATCAGTCACTGAAATTTCTGAAACTTTATCTAATGGATATTTTCAAAATTTTATGCCAGATATGTATACAGTATGCCCTGAATACAAATCCTCTGAAAATTTGACCACGAGTAAATTTTAAATAAGTGAGAAAATCGAGCTATTAACTTTCCAAATTGATCAGTATAAGTTATCAGTCACTGAAATTTTTGAAAATTTATCTTATGGATATTTTGAAAATTTTATGCCAGATATGTATACAGTATGCCCTGAATACAAATCCTCTGAAAATTTGACTACGACTAAATCTTAAATAAGGGAGAAAATCGAGCTATTAACTTTCCGAGTTGACCAGTATAAGTTATCAGTCACTGAAATTTCTCAAACTTTATCTACGGGATATTTTGAAAATTTTATGCCAGATCTGTATACAGTATGCCTGAATACAAATCGTCCGAAAATTTTACCCCGAGTATGTCTTAAATAAGTGAGAAAATCGAGCTATTAACTATCCGAGTTGACCAGTATAAGTTATCAGTCACTGAAATTTCTGAAAATTTATCTACTGGATATTTTGAAAATTGCAGTGAAAATTGCAGTGAAAATTGTAAAATCTTCAACATGAATCTAATATTTTACTGGCAATTGCAAAATTTTCACTCGGGTTGATGAAATTTTCAATCAAAGTTATCAAACATTCATCGATAATTAAGAAACTGTAAATGAAAATTAGCAATAATCATTGGAAAGTGTAAAATTTTAATAAGAAATGAAACATAGAGTGGAAAATTATAAAATTCTCAGCAAGAATTAAAAGTTTTGCTGGCAAATGCAAATTGTTTATTAGAATTGATGGAATTTTCAATTTACGTTATCGAAAATTAGCAAAATTCATTACAAAGTGCAAAATTATGATTGGAAATTAAACATAGCACTGAAAATTATAAAATTCTCATCAAGTATTTAAATTTTGCTGGCATTGCAAAAATTTTACTGAAATTGATGACATTTTCAAGAAAAGTTATCAAACATTCATCGATAATTAAGAAACTGTAATTGAAAGTTAGCAATAATCATTGAAAAGTGTGATATTTTAATAAGATATTAAACATAGAGTGGAAAATTATAAAATTCTTTAGCAATAATTGAAAAGTGCAAAATTTTGATTGGAAATCAAACATAGCTCTAAAAATTTTAAATTTAAAAAAAAAAGTACTCGATTCTCATCGAGTACTTAAAATTTTGCTGGCTCTTGAAAATTTTCTACCGGAATTTATGAAATTTTTAATGAAAGTTACCAAAAATTCATCGAAAATTAAGAAACTGTAACTGAAAATTAACAATAGTCATTGGAAAGTGCAAAATTTTGATTGAAACTAAAACATTTCAATGAAAATTTTCAAGTTTTTAGTATGAATTTGTAAAAATTTATGAAATTTTCAACGAAAGTTATCAAATAGTCATCGAAGATTAAGTAACTGTAATTGAAAATTAGCGATATTAATTGGAAAGTGCCAAATATTGATTGGAAATTAAACATTAAACACTGAAAATATTTACTGGAAATGATCAAATACCATATTCATCCAAGATTTTTAAATCGTAATATTTATAAATATTTTATTTATATGGTGTCGTTACACGACTTACACAAGTTATACAAATTAATAAAATACTTATTACGTTCTTGAAAATATCATTTTTTTAAAATGAAATTGCGAAATTTCTAATGTAACATAAACATTGCAATGAAATTTCTAATGTAACATAAACATTGCAGTGAAAGTTATAACTGTCAACATAAATTTGTAAAAATATAGGCAATTAAAATTTTTTATTACCGGAAATAATGAAATTGTCGTTGAAACGTATTCATGAAAATTATGAAAATGTAATTGAAAATAAATAAAATTCATTGGAAAGTGCAAAATTTTTATTGGAAATTGTAGACAGCACTGAAAATGATAACATTCTCAGCATGAATTTAAAATGTTGCTGGAAACTGCAATTTTTTTTACTGAAAACTGCAAAATGTTTACTGGAAATTTCATTAAAACAAAGAAAATCCTCAAATCTTATTTGACAATTATAAATTTTGATAGAAAATTGCAATATTTTTGTTGTAAATCAAACATTGCAGTGAAAATGTAGAATATAAAATGCTAATAAAATTATAACTAAGTTTTTACTGGAAATAGTGAAATTTTCATGGAAACTCTTAAAATCCTCATCGAAAATTATGTTATTATGATTGAAAATTGGTAATATTAGTTGAAAAAGGCAAAATTTGTGATTGGAAATTAAAGATAGCACTGAAAACTATTAAATTCTCAGCATATTTTTATAAAATGTTGCTAGAAACTGGACATTTTTTACTGAAAACTGGAAAAAATTTACTGGAAATGATGAAAATTTCATAAAAACGAAGAAAAGCCTTAAATCACATTTAAAAATTACAAATTCTGATAGAAAATTGCAATATTTTTGTTGTAAATCAAACATTGCAGTGAAAATGTAGAATATAAAATTTTATTGACAAAGTTTTTAGTGGAAATAGTGAAATTTTCACGGAAGCTCTTAAAGTGCTCATCGAAAATTTTGTTATTATGATTAAAAATTGGCAATATTCATTGAAAAAGGCAAAATTGTGATTGGAAATTAAAGACAGCACTGAAAATTATTAAATTCTCAGCATATTTTTATAAAATGTTGCTAGAAACTGGACATTTTTTACTGAAAACTGCAAAAATTTTACTGGAAATGATGAAAAATTCATAAAAACAAAGAAAAACCTGAAATCGCATTTGAAAATTACAAATTCTGATAGCAAATTGCAATATTTTTGTTGTAAATCAAACATTGCAGTAAAAATGTAGAATATAAAATTTTATTGACAAAGTTTTTGGTGGTAATAGTGAAATTTTCATGGAAACTCTTAAAGTGCTCATCGAAAATTATGTTATTATGATTGACAATTAGCAAGATTCGTTAGAAACGGTAAAATTTTGATTGGAAATTAAAGGCAGTACTGAATATGATAATATTCTCAGCATTAATTTAAAATGTTGCTGGAAACTGCACATTTTTTACTGAAACCTGCAAAAATTTTACTGAAAATGATGAAAAATTCATAAAACAAAGAAAAATCTGAAATCGCATTTGAAAATTACAAAATCTGATACAAAATTGCAATATTTTTCTTGTAAATCAAACATTGCAGTGAAAATGTAGAATATAAAATTTTATTGACACAGTTTTTAGTGGAAATAGCGAAATTTTCACGGAAGCTCTTAAAGTGCTCATCGAAAATTATGTTATTATGATTGAAAATTAGCAATATTCGTTGAAAATGGCAAAATTTTGATTGGAAATTAATATGAATTAATATGATAATATTCTCAGCATGAATTTAAAATGTTGCTGAAAACTGCACATTTTTTACTGAAAACTGCAAAATTTTACTGTAAATGATGAAAATTTCATAAAAACAAAGAAAAGCCTGAAATCGCATTTTAAAATTACAAATTCCGATAGAAAATTGCAATATTTTTGTTGTAAATTAAACATTGCAGTGAAATTGTAGAATATAAAATTTTATTGACAAAGTTTTTAGTGGAAATTGTGAAATTTTCACGGAAGCTCTTAAAGTGTTCATCGAAAATTATGTTATTATGATTGAAAATTAGCAATATTCGTTGAAAACAGCAAAATTTTGATTGAATATTAAAGACAGCACTGAAAATTATAAAATTCTCAGCATAAATTTAATATGGTGTGGGAAACTACAAAAATTTTACTGAAAAGTGCAAAGTATTTACTAGAAACGAAGAAATTTTCAAGAAATATTTGAAATTGCACTTGAAAATTACAAATTTTGACAGAATATTGCAAAATTTTGAATATAAATTAAACATTGCAGTAAAAATTATCAAATTTAAGCATTAATTGATAATTTATGTTACAGTTGCATTTTTTTTTTCTGGAAATGATGAAATTTCTATTGGTTCTTATAAAACATACTACGAATATTATGAAATTGCATTTGATAACTTCATATTTTCATTGTAAATTGCGAGATTTCTGTTTGTAAATTAAACATTGCAGTGAAAGTTATAAAATTGTCAGCATAAATGAAAACAATTACAGACAATTGCAAAATATTTACTAGAAACGAAGAAATTTTCAAGGAATACTTGAAATTGCACTTGAAAATTACAAATTTTGACAGAAAAGTGCGAAATTTTGAATGTACATTAAACATTGCAGTAAAAATTATCAAATTTAAGCATTTATTTATAATTTATAAGGCAGTTGCAATTTTTTTTCTGGAAATGATGAAAGTACTATTGGTTCTTATAAAACATACTACGAAAATTATGAAATTGCATTTGATAATTTCTTATTTTCATTGTAAATTGCGAGATTTCTGTTTGTAAATTAAACTTTGCAGTGAAAGTTATGAAATTGCATTTGATAATTTCATATTTTCATTGTAAATTGCGAGATTTCTGTTTGTAAATTAAACATTGCAGTGAAAGTTATAAAATTGTCAGCATAAATTTAAACAATTTCGAGCAATTGCAACTTTTTAGTGGAAATATGCCGAAAATTTCTTATAAAGTAAGTGGGTAGAAATTTATTTGCAATTTAAATATCAAACTGACGAATGGGTCCATAATTTCAATCTAACTATCAAAAATATCAGAAACTTCTGAAAGAAAGTTTCATTGTGAGACTGAGAAAAGTGAAAACTCGTATTTCTGCATATTTCAGCATATTTTTCAGCTAGTACGTAATTAGGTATAACTAGGTATAACTAGATATGAACTAATTATGTTGTTAACTAAGTAGTTAGTTATGTAGTAACTATTAATTTGAGTGGAATTTTGCGTCGGGATTCGAACCTGCGATATCTTCACCGAACATTTTCCCTGCAATATTTTTTTAAATGATGTGTGTCTGAAGCTGCTTTTCCAGCCGAGCGAACATATACAAAGGCAGGACGTAAAAACTTTTGAGATGTGGTGAGCCCAAATTCAAATGACACACGCATACTTTTCCCGACTGACGAGAACCGATCGGTCGCTTTCAGCGGGAAATCGGGCGGAAAATCGCCCAAAACGTGCGCCTGACATAATCAAGAGAACGGAATCAATTAGGAGAATCCGAACGCATTTCACGTCACACCGATGGAGCGTGAAATAGCCGGAAAGTCTGCCCCCGAAAATTGTTGCGTCTCTTTGTTTTTGTCTGGCACCATATTTCTGCTGCTACTGCTAAATTTTATGGGCAATAATTATTGCCTATCTGCACCTGCATGCGACTGATAATTCATAATTCATAATTGATTGGTGATTGTACGAGTTTTTTTACACTAGTCAAGATTTACAAAATAAACATTTAAAAAAGTTCTGCAATCATACACTTACGCTAGATGACATATACAAATGTACATGTACATGTACAAAAATACATGTACAAAAATTACAGTACAATTAAACATATATCATGGTAGAAGCACAATTCCAATATTTATTGCTATAAAATGGGAAAAAAACGGCAGAAAAACCATGATCCACTAATGTGGGCCCAACAATTGAGCCCGGGAACTTACAAATTAAAAAAACAAATGCAAAGTGATGTATTCAATTTTCATACAAAGTACATTTGGTTGCCTACATGTGCCTTACAAAATGTGCCACTCTTAGCTCGAAGCTGTTTATGACAAAGCTTTTACATCTATTGCTAAATGAAAATAAGGGCAAATTCGGGTCAATTTGTAAATAAATTGCAGTCTAGAAGCAAATTCGTTATAAATCGCACAACCGCAGTATGGATGAATAAAGAAGTCGGGTTCTACCTTACCGGCAGAAGCAGTGCTTGCGCGAGTATTTTAAAATGGCGGCGTTTCAACGTCGTCCCCCAAAACTTGCAAAATTTTGTGGTAAAATGGGCCGTGCGAAGCCGTAAAAGGCGAAAAACGCAATCTATGACCGTTTTTGAGTGCCTTCGTAGAAAAATTTGGGGTCATCCGGGTCATGGACGATGAATATCAGTGCAAGTGGATTTCACGCGACACCGACGCGGAGACGAAACTCACTCGGAAATAATCGGCAAGGTTCGTGTCCTCATTTATACGGCGGCTATTAATTAAGTACGAACCAAGCAAATCGTATTTTTCATTACACCAATTACATTTAATATTCGTGTATAAAAATCAAGCTGCTAATTTTTCATGCTAAATCAGTAACTTATTGTTATTGCGTTAATAAAAATGAGCTTACTAATTTTCCATGTAAAAATATTAATTCGTAAATAAAATAAAAGTTGATTTGTATTGGTCTATTTCATGCTTATTGATATGCCCAGTTGATTTTCTTAGTTGTAATTTGATTTCATCGATTTAATAATGTAATGTTTGTGCGTTTTCTTTGTTGCATTAATCCGCAGATCAATCTCGCTCAATTTATACTTTTCTTAGTTGTAATTCGATTTCATCAATTTAATAATGTACAAACAGTACAAACAAGGACAACAACACAGTATAGTAAAATGTATTTTTTGTGCGTTTTCGTTGTTGCATTAATCTGCAGATCTTGCATTTTTCTTGCAAAATTGGAGAAGTTTCGTCCTCTAATTTTGAAATAAAAGAAAATTCTAATCAAAAACAATTGGGTAATAATTAAAGTTTCAATAGTATTAATTGAATGGAAGTAGTAATAATTGATATATTGACAGGGTACTTACAAATTTAAGAGAACATATGAAATATTAACAGTAAACTTGTATATTCAGTCAGAATTTCAAGTACTCTCAACTTGATTTGGTTTAGTCTCAATTTGAAATTGATTGGTATCGATTTGAACTTGATTGGCCTCAATTTGAAATTGATTGGTCCCAATTTGAACTTGATTGGTCTCAATTTGAACTTGAAAAGGTATAGTTTCGGTTATAAGAAACCATCTTCAGAGGCATCTACATCGAAACGAAGGCTATAAAAGTATACAAGTACTTATAAGAGTAAAGTAAAATAACACATATGTAAAAGTGTAATTTTTTTCGTGTGTTTCGATAACTGCATTAAAGAAACATCATTAAAATTTTCATAGAATAAGTGACAATTTGATACTAGTAAGGAATATCAACAGTAATGTTTGAATTTTGGACCGAATAATTGAATTTTTTGTGAAATTTTGGCAAAAACTATGAAATTGTTACAAATCTGATGATAATCATTCAAATATTCATAATAATAATAATAATAATAATAATAATATTTATTTGGTGTCAGTTCAATAATGTTTACACAGGTCAGTAAGTACATATAAGGTACAAATATATAATATTAAAATTAGTAAACATAGTAAACATTGTAAACAGCAATTACAATTTTAGTAGAATAATTGACAATTTGAAAGGAATATTCAAATTTTTATAGTAATACTTTAAATTCTGATGCAATAATTAATATTGTTGCACACATAATTTAATTTGGAAGAAATTGAATTTCAAAACAATTCATGATTGACTAAATATAATCATCACTCAAATTTTGGCAGAGAATATGAGATTTTGATAGAATAATTTGAAAATTTCACAATAGTAGTGAAGTTTTTAATGAATTCTTATACATTTAAATAGTAAATTTTAACAATAATCTTCAAAATTTTGACGGAATAATTGAAAGTTTGGCAGACATGGCATGAATTTTAACAATTTAATATTAATAAAAATAATAGAATAATAAAATTGTGAAATTTTCATGGAAACTACTCTTAAAGTGCTAATCAAAAATTATGTTATTATGATTGAAACTTTGCAACATTCGTTGGAAACGGCAAAATTTTGATTGGAAATTAAAGACAGCTAAAAAAATTAGAAAATTCTCAGTATAAATTTAATATATTGTTGGAAACTGCAAAAATTTTTACTGAAAACTGCAAAATATTTACTGGAAACGAAGAAATTTTCATAAATACAAAGAAAAACCTGAAATTGCACCTGAAATTTACAAATTTAGATAGAAAAATGCGAAATTATATTGACGGTATAACTTTAAGTTTAGTAGACATGAATTTTAATAATTTAATATTAATAAACTTAATAGAATAATAGAAATAAAAGTCAAATAAAAATTTGACAAAAAACAATATTAGTTTTACTAAGGATATTAATCTAGACCGAAATTTGGCAAAATTAATTATTAATTCTTTAAATTTCATATATTTCGTTACTTTCATTATTTTTTTCAGTAGTTATTAGGATTTCCACAGCATGCACTTGTTTTGATAGAGTAATTGATGTTATGATAATATTATTGCCACTTTGAGAGTAATATTGAAATTATGACAATACTTTGTAAGACTAATTAAAATTTTGGGAGAATTTTGACTGTAGTTATTAAAATTTTCAGTTATCATTCAAATTTTGATGGAATAATTTGATATTAATATTAATATTAATATTATATTAATATTTGGCAATTTGATATTAATGATGCAATTATAACAGTCTCATTTGAAATTGAGACAGAGTATTTGAAATTTTCGTAAAAATAGACATAAATTTTAATAATTTAATATTAATAAACTTAATAGAAAATATAAATGAAAGTTAAATAAAAATTTGACAAAAAATAATATTAATTTTACTAAGAATATTAATCAAGACTGAAATTTGGCAGAATTAATTATTAGTTCTTTTAATTTTATTTATTTCGTTACTTTCATTAATTTTTTTCAGTAATTATTATAATTTCCACAGCTTTACCTTGTTTTTGTAGAGTAATTGAAGTTATGATAAGATTATTGCCAATTTGAGAGTAATATTGAAATTATGACAATACTTTTGTAAGACTAATTAAAATTTTGGGAGATTTTATTGAAAATTTTGATAAATTTGGCAGACATTATTATAGTATTCATAGTCATTTTCAATTTTGACAGTAGTTATTTAAATTTTCACAGTGATCATTCAAATTTTGATGGTACAATTCACAATTTGATATTAACGATGCAATTATAACAGTAATAATTGAAATTAAGACAGACTAATTGAGATTATTAGATTAGATTAGAAGATTATTCCCAATTTGAGAGTAATATTGAAATTATGACAATACTTTTGAAAAAATTCTTGAAATTCTTCGAGATTTTGTAGAAAATTTTGATACATTTGGTAAAAAATTATTAAAGCATTGACAGTCATTTTCAATTTTGACACTAGTTGACAGGGATCATTCAAATTTTGATGGAATAATTAACAATTTAATATTAATGTTGCAATTATAACAGTAATATTTGAAACTGAGACAGACTAATTGAAATTATCAAAAAAATAATTGAAATTTTGGTAGATATCATTGAAATATTATTTGATGATGCTTATATTATTATTGATTAATAAAATTAATAACTGAAATTTGGCAGAATTAATTATTAATTCTTTTAATTTTATTAATTTTGTTACTTTCATTTTTTTTTTTCAGTTATCATTAAGATTTTCGCAGCAGTGACTATATTTATAGAGTAATAGAAGTTTTGATACGATAATTGCCAATTTGAGAGTTATATTGAAATTATGACAATACTTTTGCAAGAATAGTTGGAATTTTGGGAGATTTTATTGAAAATTTTGATAAATTTGGCAGACATTATTAAAGCAGTCACAGTAATTTTGAATTTTGATACTAGTTAATAAAATATTTGCAGTGATCATTTAATTTTTAATGGAATAATTGACAATTTGATTTTAATGATGTAATTATAACAGTAATATTTGAAATTGAGACAGACTAATTGAAAATATCGAAATAAATATTGAAATTTTGGTAGATATCATTGAAATATTATTTGATGATGCTTATATTATTATTGATTAATGAAGTTAATAACTGAAAATTGGCAGAATTAATTATTAATTCTTTTAATTTTATTAATTTTGTTACTTTCACTATTTTTTTTTCAGTAATCATTAAGATTTTCACAGCAGTGACTATATTAATAGAGTAATAGAAGTTTTGATAAGATTATTCCCAATTTGAGAGTAATATTGAAATTATGACAATACTTTTGCAAGAATAGTTGAAATTTTTGGAGATTTGGTTGAAAATTTTAATAAAAGTTTTGATAAGATTATTCCCAATTTTAGAGTAATATTGAAATTATGACAATACTTTTGAAAGAATAGTTGAAATATTGGGAGATTTTGTTGAAAATTTTGATAAATTTTGCAGAAATTATTAAAGCACTCACAGTAATTTTGAATTTTGACACTAGTTAATAAAATATTCGCAGTGATCATTTAATTTTTGATGGAATAATTGACAATTTTATATTAACGAAGCAATTATAACTGTAATATTTGAATCTGAGACAAAGTAATTGAAATTAGCGAAACAATAATTGAAATTTTGGTAGATATCATTGAATATTTATTTGATAATGCTTATATTATTATTGAATAATGAAGTTAATAGCTGAAATTTGGCAGAATGAATTATTAATTCTTTTAACTTTATTAATTTCGTTACTTTCATTATATTTTTTCAGTAATTATTAAGATTTTCACAGCAGTGACTATTTTTATAGAGTAATAGAAGTTTAAATAATATTATTCCCAATTTGAGAGTAATATTGAAATTATGACAATACTTTTGCAAGAATAGTTGAAATTTTGGGAGATATTGTTGAAAATTTTGATAAATTCAGTAGAAATTATAAAAGTATTCACAGTAATTTTGAATTTTGACACTAGTTAATAAAATATTCGCAGTGATAATTCAAATTTTGATGGAATAATTGACAATTTGAAATTAACGATGCAATTATAACAGTAATAATTGAAATTGAGACAGACTAATTTAAAATATCGAAAAAATTATGGAAATTTTGGTAGATATCATTGAACTTTTATTTGATGATGCTTATATTATTATTGATTAATGAGGTTATAACTGAAATTTGGCAGAATTAATTATTAATTCTTTTAATTTTAATAATTTTGTTACTTTCATTATTTTCTTTTCAGTAATCATTAAGATTTTCACATCGGTGACTATTTTTTATACAGTAATAAAAGTTTTGATAAGATTATTCCCAATTTGAGAGTTATATTGAAATTATGACAATACTTTTGCAAGAATAGTTGGAATTTTGGGAGATTTTATTGAAAATTTTGATAAATTTGGCAAACATTATTAAAGCAGTCACAGTAATTTTGAATTTTGACACTAGTTAAAAAAATATTCGCAGTGATCATTTAATTCTTGATGGAATAATTGACAATTTGATATTAATGATGCAATTATAACAGTAATATTTGAAATTGAGACAGAGTAATTGAAATTATCATAAAGATAATCGAAATTTTGGTAGACATCATTGAAATTTTGACAAACTTGCAGTAACTATTGAGATATTCATAATTTATTAGAAACCTTACAGAGTAATAAAAAATTTGGTAGAATAATTGATAATCTCGGAGCAAAATTTAAATTTTTATAGTAACCTTTAAAATACTGATACAATAAGTAAAATTTTAATAGAAGTACTTTAAATTTTGCACCGTATAAAATTACTAGTTTATAAAAATTGATAATCCTCGCATTTACATCATTGAAATTTTGACAAGTAGTTTTCTGTTGTTTCATACAAACTCTTGATAGCTTTCATTTGCTTTATTGCTTTATTATTGCTTTATTAAATGCTCTTTTATCTTCCTTTCTTTGAGTCTTTCCCATACTTTGGCTCTTGGGACTCTATCAAATGCCTTTTCTCAAGTCCACGTATAGTTTGCTACATATCATATATCACATATTATATATCATGTCCAGTTTGTTGTTTTGTCTTAATATTTTTTCTGTCATCTTTTTAATTGTGAAGATATGGTCTTGTGCTGAATGTCCTTTCATGAATTTACTTTGTAAGTTTTCCATTGTTTTTTCAACTTCCTTTCTTAGTTTGTTCTTAGTCCTTTCGTGAATCCACTTTATGACTTTTCCATTGTTTTTTCAATTTCCTTCTTTGTTTGTTCTCTAGTATTGATTCATACAGTTTTGCTGCTGTGCACAGCAGGGATATTTCCGTAAAGTTGTTGCAATTTCTACTGTCTACTTTTTTATGTATTGGGAAGATCACTGCTTTTTGCCAGTCTGCTGGTATTTTTCCTGTTTGCCATATTCTATTTGTTAATTGTAGTAGTAGTTGTTTCCATTCCTTTCCTATGTATTTCAGCTGTTCAGATTTGATTTTGTCGTGACCTGGGGCTTTTCCGTTTTTTAACTTCTTCTGTAACAACTTCTGTTATAGATCCCTCTTCTTCTTCTGTTTCGTTACTATTTTCTTGTTACTCTTCGTTTTCATTTCCTTCATTAGTTATCTGTTTTCCAGACAGAAGCTCTTGGAAGTGGTCTTGGAAATGATTTCTTTATCCTCTTTCATTAGTACACCATGTTTATTTTTGAGTAGCTTTAGGTTTGTTTCTTTTTCCTTTCTGCAGCTTTTCAGTGTTCTGTAGAATAGTTTTTGATTTCCTTTAAAATGTTCCTCTAATTTGGTTCCGAAATCCACCTATTTTCTATTTTTTCCTTCCTTATTGTTGTTTTTACTCTCTTGCTTTGGTGCTTGTATATTTCGTAGTCTTCTAAGTTTTTTGTGCTTAGGTATTTTTTCCATTTTTGTTTCTTTTTCCTAATTTCTGCCTTCAATTATTTGTGCCATCAGTCTGGTTTTTGTTTTTTGTAATTTTAGTTTTTCCACAGGCGGGTTTTGTTGCGTTTTTTACTCTATGATTTGAAATTGAAATTGAGTTGTTATAATAATGATACAGTTTTTGTGATGATGTGATGTTTGATATCATATCATATCATATTGAATATTTTACACATGTATTTTTAATTGAAAATAATGCATGTGATGAAATAGCCATCGATTATGGCATTTGCCTGCTGTGGGCTCTGGCTCTATTTCACTACATGACCAGCACTGCGGCCAATTAACTGCTGCTGTTTGGTGACCGCAGGGCAGCACTGCGGATGTGCGATTAATGAAGTATTCAGGGCCGTCCGTGTCCGGCACGGCCTGCGAATGTCGCCAGCTGAATTCATAATAATCGCCCGCTGATGTATGCATGCATACATAGATACATGTATACAAGTATACATGAACAACGGGGGAATATCTGGGCGAGTGTTTTCGGCGACGCATAAATCCAATTAGCGTCCACAGGGCCCTTGTCCCGCGTTTCTGCTCGGATGTGTGCATCGTGCACCTCACTGTGGACGTGGAAGGGTGTATAATTGCATCGCAGTAGGTGTGCAATGTGCATGCATCATTGATTCTGCTGGGCTCGGCAGTGCGATGCGGACGGAGCCGTCCCCCGCACCACCACCTCGATTGTTTTATTGATTTCTATGGGTTCAGTGTTAGTTGGCACCAAAATATTGGTGAGTAGGTAAGCTGCGCAGGTTCAAGCGCAACGTAATGGTTTAGAACCCGCCTAGTTTTACCTACTAACTTTTTTTAACGCGCTACGTATCTGAAAACCTGATGCGATTTTCTCTGCGACTCCTCAATCCTCGTCTCGTACAAAATAATTATCACCAACATGATCCGCGTGCGATAATGTGTCCGCCACGCCCATCCACTCATCTCTTAATCGCCGCCGCTTTGGCCCGTCTTTTTTGCCTCACGTCCTCGTCTCTGAGGAAATCCAGGGCCAACACTAATGTTAATGCAACATGGCCGTATTTTTTCAGACGACAAATTTGTTATCTTTTCCTTCCGGCTTCCCGGGCGTGTATTTTCAGGCGCAAACCAAACACACACACGCACACCGCACGCAACCCCTTAATTCGTGTGATTCGCGAAGCGTACGGGGGCAAACACCGCACCCTTCCGTGCGCCGTCTTAATGAGCCGCCCTAATCTTCGTTAAACAAACACACCCCCGCACAATCGACTGCTCCGGTGGCGGAAAAATATGGGAAACATCCCTTTGAAGGGCTCAAGGGTTGTAAGTGGTTCGGGGGGTGTCCGTTTGTGGGACGCAGTTTTCACTTGTTTTTGTATCATTCTTGTGAGGGGATTTCAACTTTTATATCAATTACACACAGAC
Organism: Othius punctulatus; assembly: GCA_951805005.1. NCBI lineage: Eukaryota > Metazoa > Arthropoda > Insecta > Coleoptera > Staphylinidae > Othius > Othius punctulatus. Next base: position 83,972,207 of record OX638142.1, on the reverse strand, counting down.
GCAAAAAATATATCGATAGATCAAAGCAACAAACATTGTATGTCCAAAATATGTTTTATAATATTAATTTATTTCGCTTCTACAGATACAGATATCTACACTAAAGAACAAATATATAATTATGTATGTAAATAAATTGTCAGTTATTTCTTGGTTTGATTGAGTGCAATACATTGCAATAGTTGCTAGGCCTTTATCGAGAGTTAAGGAGTTGTTCAATCTGGGGTGATGTCCAGGATAAATTGGCCTAATGTCCGGTTGTTCTTTTCTTTGCATGAAATATGTTTTATCAAAACATGATTGTATGTCTGTTTTTTATTTGAATTTATATCAAAACAGTCTTTAAAATATGCGGTTATGTATTTATCAATATTACTAAAATCGCCAGCAAGGGATACATTTCAAAACTGAAGTACATAAATACAGTATTCGCTTTTGCTTATAAGGATATTAAGGCAAATAATTTTTTTTTACATAGAGCGAAATTAATCAATATAAGGAGCATCAATTTTGGTGTTCATTTGATTTATGTTAGGGAGATACCATTTGAAGTTTAGGAGATTAACATATTCTAGTGAATAATTCTGGTTCAGTTTGATTCGCGTAATAGCAATCATTCGAAGTTTAGGTGACTAACATATTTTCGTGAATATTTCTAGTTTAATTTCATTCGCGTAATAACAATAATCCGAAAATAATTTGTGTTCAGATTACCTGTAGGAAGCTTTTTTGTATGCTAGGCCTGTATCTTTGAGTCTGTAATGTTCAGCCATGCGCACATAAATCTAGTACAAGAAATTAGGTTAGAATAGCTATTTTATATAGCAAAGTCAATTTGTTTGTATTAGATTTATGTGAGCATGGCTGTTCATTCTGAATTTGAATACAATAAATGATATTATTATTATCTATAAATGTACATGCAATACTATCATAAAAAGGGTAAAAATTCAGTATTCTGGTAATACATTTATGTTCTTTGTAGCAAATAATCATTTAAATGTCAAATGAATGAAATTAGGTCAGACATCTTTTAACAGTGAGATTTAGAAAATCACCATTGGAATTTTGACAAGATAATTGAAATTTTGATAGACCAATTAAAATTTTGAGAGAGATAATTGAAATTTTGATAGACCATTTTGATAGAAAATATTGCAAATTTCTCACTAATAAAAAACATTGGACAATAAATCTATAAATATTCAAATTTGTGGAAATAACAAAGTTTTCATTATGAATTACAAATTTGTATTAGAAATTACGATATTTTCACTAGAATTTACAAAATTTGAAGACGAGTATGTCTAAAATAAGTGAGAAAATCAAATAACCAATTTTCCTCATTTCCAAATTAGTGGAAATTACAACGTTTTCATTATAAATTACAAATTTTTATTAGAAATTATGATATTTTCACTCGCAATTACAAAATTTTAAGACGAGTATGTCTAAAATAAGTGAGAAAATCGAATAATGAACTTTTCAAGTTGACAGGTTATCAGTCACTTAAATTTCAGAAAATTTTGCTGATGGATATTTTGAAAATTTTATGCTAAATTTGTATGCCTGAATATAATTCCTTTGAAAATTTGATGACGTGTATGTTTAAAATAAATGAAAAAATCGAATAATCAACTTTCTAAGTGGACCATAATCAGTTATCAGTGACTGAAATTTCTGAAAATTTTCCCAATGGATATTTTGAAAATTTTATGCCAGATTTGTATACAGTATGTCTGAATATAATTCCATTGAAAATTTGATGACTAGTATATCTGAAATACTTGAGAAACTCGAATAGTTAACTTTCCAAGTTGACCATTATCGGTTATCAGCCATTGTAATTTCTGAAAATTTTCCCAATCGTTATTTTGGAAAATTTATGCCAAATTTGTATACAGTATGCATGAATATAATTCCTTTGAAAACTTGATGACTAGTATGTCTAAAATAAGTGGTAAAATCGAATAATCAACTTTCCAAAATGACCATTTTCGGTTGTCAGTCTTTGAAATTTCTGAAAATTTTCCCGATGAATATTTTGTAATTTTTCTGCCAGATTTGTATACAGTATGTCTGCAGATAAATCCTCTGAAAATTTGATGACGAGTATGTCTAAAATAAATGAGAAATTCGAATAATCAACTTTCCAACTTAACAGGTTATCAGTCACTTAAATTTCTGAATATTTTGCTGATAGATATTTTCAAAAATTTATGCTAAATTTGTATTCAGTATGCCTAAATATAATTCCTGTGAAAATTTGATATCTAGTATGTCTGAAATACGTGAAAAAATCAAATAATCAACTTTCCAAGATGACTATTATCAGTTATCAGTTACTGAATTTTCTGAAAAAAATTCCAATGCATATTTTGAAAATGTTATGCCAGATGAGGACACAGTATGCTTGAAGATATATCCTCATATACATACTACAATAATAAAATTGTTATTAACATTTTATCGATTCTGACAAAAGCTCAATTTACTTGTCAAAGATTACTGTCAAATTTTGCCAAAATACTGTCAAAATTTTCATTATTCGCTCGATTTTGCAACGATTGCTATAAAAATTTCGAGTAAATAAATACAATTTGAGAAAAATCATTGAAATTTTCCAGAAAAATGATGACATTTTGAGAATAGTTTTTGAAATTTTCACGGAATATAAATAAATTTTCACAATATACTATAATAATAATAAAATTGCTATTAACATTATATCGATGCTGACAAAATCTCAATGATTACTGTCAAATTTTGCCAAAATACTGTCGAAATATCATGGTTTCTCTTAACTGTAATCACGATTGTCAAAATATCTATTATTCGCTCGATTTTGCAATGATTGCTATCAAAATTTCGAGTAAATGAATACATTTTGAGAAAAATTATTGAAATTTTCCAGAAAAATGATGACATTTTGTGAATGGTCTTTGAAATTTACACAGAATCTAAATACATTTTTACAGTATTCTATAATAATGAAATTATTATTTAATTTAACGATTCTGTCATAATATCAATGATTACTGTCAAATTTTGCCAAAATATTGACAAAGCATCATGGTTTCTTTTAAAAAGTGCAGTCATTAATATCATTATAGTCATTAAAACAGTCATTAATGTAAAAAAATCGATTATTCGGTCGATTATGCAACGGTAACTATCGAAATTTGAATGTATACTGTCAATATTAATGTCAAAATTTCGATTATTCAGTTGATTTTGCAACGTTAACTATCGAAATTTGAATGCATACTGTCAATATTTCTATGATTTGACAAAATTTTATTATTCTGGGTGAATTTTAAAAGCAGCCATTGAAATTTTCTCAGTAACGAATCAAATTTTTATTGAAATCATTGCCATATTGATTCAAGTGATATAAAAAATGTATGAATATACTGTCACAAGAATATACGGACACATGTTATCGATTCTGATAAAATCTCAATGATTACTGTCAAATTTTTCCATAATACTGTCGAAATATCATGGTTTCTCTTAACTGTAGTCAAAAATGTCAAAATATCTATTATTCGCTCGATTTTGCAACGATTACTATCAAAATTTCGAGTAAATGAATACATTATGAGAAAAATCATTGAAATTTTCCAGAAAAATGATGACATTTTGAGAGTGGTCTTTGAAATTTGCACAGAATCTGAAGAAATTTTTACAGTATTCTATAATAATAAGATTATTATTTAATTTAATGATTCTGTCATAATATCACTGATTACTGTCAAGTTTTGCCAAAATATTGACAAAACATCATGTTTTTTTTTAAACGTGTAGTCATTAATGTCAATATAGTCATTAAAACAGTCATAAAAATTTCGATTATTCGGTCGATTATGCAACGGTAACTATCGAAATTTGAATGTATACTGTCAATATTAATGTCAAAATTTCGGTTATTCAGTCGATTTTGCTATCTAAACTATCGAAATTTGAATGTATACTGTCAATATTTCAATGACTGGACAAAATTTAATTATTCTGGCTAAATTTTAGAAGCAACCATTGAAATTTTCTCAGTTACGAATCAAATATTGATAGTAATAATTGCCATATTGATTCAAGTGATTTAAAAAATGTATGAATATACTGTCACAAGAATATACGGACACATGTTATCGATTCTGACAAAATCTTAATGATTACTGTTAAATTTTGCCAAAATACTGTCAAAATATCATGGTTTCTTTTAACTGCAGTCATGAATGTCAAAATTTTAATTATTCGGTCGATTTTGCAACGATTGCTATAAAAATTTCGAGTAAATGAATACATTTTGAGAAAAATCATTGAAATTTTACAGAAAAATTATGACATTTTGAGAATGGTGTTTGAAATTTACACAGATTCTAAATACATTTTCACAGTATTTTATAATAATTAAATGATTATTTAATTCAATGATTCTGTCATAATATCAATGATTACTGTCAAATTTTGCCAAAATATTGACAAAACATAATGGTTTCTTTTAAAAAGTGCAGTCATTAATATCAATATAGTCATTAAAACAGTCATTAATGTAAAAATTTCGATTATTCGGTCGATTATGCAACGCTAACTATCGAAATTTGAATGTATACTGTCAATATTAATGTCAAAATTTCGATTATTCAGTCGATTTTGCAACAGTAACTATCGAAATTTGAATGTATTCTGTCATTATTTCAATGATTTGACAAAATTTCATTATTCTGGCTAAATTTTAAAAGCAACCATTGAAATTTTCTCAGTAACGAATCGAATTTTGATAGTAATCATTGCCATATTGATTCAAGTGATATAAAAAATGTATGATTTTACAGTCACAAGAATATACGGACACATGTTATCGATTCTGACAAAATCTCAATGATTACTGTCAAATTTTGCCAAAATACTGCCAAAATATCATGGTTTCTTTTAACTGCAGTCAAGAATGTCAAAATTTGCATTATTTGGTCGATTTTGCAACGATTACTATCAAAATTTCGAGTAAATGAATACATTATGAGAAAAATCATTGAAATTTTCCAGAAAAATGATGACATTTTGAGAGTGGTCTTTGAAATTTGCACAGAATCTGAAGAAATTTTTACAGTATTCTATAATAATAAAATTATTATTTAATTTAATGATTCTGTCATAATATCACTGATTACTGTCAAGTTTTGCCAAAATATTGACAAAACATCATGTTTTTTTTTAAACGTGTAGTCATTAATGTCAATATAGTCATTAAAACAGTCATAAAAATTTCGATTATTCGGTCGATTATGCAACGGTAACTATCGAAATTTGAATGTATACTGTCAATATTAATGTCAAAATTTCGATTATTCAGTCGATTTTGCTATCTAAACTATCGAAATTTGAATGTATACTGTCAATATTTCAATGACTGGACAAAATTTAATTATTCTGGCTAAATTTTAGAAGCAACCATTGAAATTTTCTCAGTTACGAATCAAATATTGATTGTAATAATTGCCATATTGATTCAAGTGATATAAAAAATGTATGAATATACTGTCACAAGAATATACGGACACATGTTATCGATTCTGACAAAATCTTAATGATTGCTGTCAAATTTTGCCAAAATACTGTCAAAATATCATGGGTTCTTTTAACTGCAGTCGTGAATGTCAAAATTTTCATTATTGGGTCGATTTTGCAACGACTGATATCAAAATTTCGAGTAAATGAATACATTTTAAGAATGATCCTTTAACTATTCGAAAAAAAATGATGACATTTTGAAAACAATCTTTGAAATTTACACAAAATCTAAATAAATTTTCACAGTATACTATAATAATAAAATTATTATTTACTTTATTGACTCTGTCATAATATCAATGATTACTGTCAATATTTGCCAAGATATTATCAAGATATTATGGGTTCTTTTAAAAACTGCAGTCATTAATGTCAATACAGTCATTAACACAGTCATTAGTATAAATTTTTTTATTATTCGGTCGATTTTGCAACAGTAACTATTGAAATTTGAATGTATACTGTCAATCATTATCGGTTATCAGACACTAAAATTTCAGAAAAATTTCCCTATGAATATTTTGAAAATTTTCAACCAGATTTGTATACAGTATGCCTCACGATAATTCCTATGAAAATTTGACGACGAGTATGTCTAAAATAAGTGAGAAAATCGAATAATCAACTTTCCAAGTTGACCATTATCGGTTAAATATTCAGTTACTGAAATTTAGGAAAAATTTCATAGTGTATATTTTAATAATTTTATGCTAGATTTGTATACAGCATGCCTGCGGATAAGTCCTCTGAAAATTTGATGACGAGTATGTCTAAAATAAGTGAGAAAATCGAATAATCAACTTTCCAAGTTTACCATTATCGGTTATCAGCCACTAAAATTTCGGAAAAATTTACCAGTGGATATTTTGAAAATTTTGTGCCAGATTTGTATACAGTATGCTTGCAGATACTACCTCTGAAAAGTTGAAGACGAGTATATCTAAAATAAGTTAATAAATTAAATAATCGGTTATCAGTCACTGAAATTTCTTAAAATTTTCCCGATGGATAGTTTGAAAATTTTATACCAGATTTGTATACAGTATGCTTGAAGATAATTTGTCTGAAAATTTGACGACGAGTATGTCTAAAATAAGTGAGAAAATCGAATAATCAACTTTCCAAGTTGACCATTATCGGTTATCATCCACTAAAATTTCTGAAAATTTCCCCGATGGATATTTTGAAAATGTTATGGCAGATTTGTATACAGTATGCTTGAAGATAAGTCCTCTGAAAATTTGATGACGAGCATGTCTGAAATAAGTGAGAAAATCGAATAATTAACTTTCCAAGTTGACCATTATCGGTTATCATTCACTTATATATCTGAAAACTTTCCCAATGGATATTTTGAAAATTTTATACCAGATTTGTATACAGTATACTTGAAGATAATTCCTCTAAAAATTTCACGACGAATATGTCTAAACTAAATAAGAAAATCAAATAATCAACTTTCCAAGATGACCATTTTCGGTAATCAGCCACTAAAATTTCTGAATATTTTCTCAATGAATATTTTGTAAATTTTATGCGAGAATTGTATACAGTATGCTTGAAGATAATTCCTTTGAAAATTTGACATACTAAAATAAGTGAGGAAATCGATTAATCAACTTTCCATGTTGACTATTATCGGTTATCAGTCACTGAAATTTCTGAAAATTTTCCCTGTGTATATTTTCAAAATTTTCTGCCAGATTTATATACAGTATGCCTGCAGATAATTCCTCTGAAAATTTGATGACGAGTATGTCTAAAATAAGTGAGAATATCGAATAATCAACTTTCCAAGATGACCATTATCGGTTATCAGTCACTAAAATTTCTGAAAATATTCCCTTTGGATATTTTGAAAATTTTATGCCGGATTTGTATACAGTATGTCTGAAGATAATAGCTCTAACAATTTAATGACATGTATGTCTAAAATAAGTGAGAAAATCAAATAATCAACTTTCCAAGATGACCATTATCGGTTATCAAATCGGTTATTACAAATGGTATGTTTGTAAACTCTCTCTGGACCCATCGTATCACTGATGGTATGTTTGTAAACTCTCTCTGGACCCATCGTATCACTGATGGTATGTTTGTTAACTCTCTTTGGAACTGTCGTATCACTGATGGTATGTTTGTAAACTCTCTCTGGACCCATCGTATCACTGATGGTATGCTTGTAAACTCTATCTGGTCCCATCGTATCACTGATGGTATTAGACCCATCGTATCACTGATGGTATGTTTGTAAACTCTCTCTGGACCATCCTATCACTGATGGTATGTTTGTAAACTCTCTCTGCACTCATCGTATCACTGATGGTATGCTTGTAACCTCTTTCTGGACTCATCGTATTACTGATGGTATGCTTGTAAACTCTCTCTCTGGACTTATCGTATCACTGATGGTATGTTTGTAAACTCTCTCTGGACCCGTAGTATCACCGAGGCCAGTTTAAACAAGCAAATCTTTAGACCGGAACGAAATGTGCCATAAGACTGTTGGAGTATGCACAGAAAAACACTTTCGTCGTATTTTTGCGTCCAATGCAGTGAGGCACGTACAATTCGGCGGGAGCTTTGGAGCCGCTCTTCGCGGAATTGATTCAATTGATGGGCCGTAAATCAGGCACGCCCGCGCCGGGGTTAATTAAAATTTTTAATTGCCCCGTAGGAGGGCCGGGGGCGGCGGAAGACGCGCCGCCCCCACGTTATTTACGACGTCCACCCCCGGGGCGCAATTTATGCCGCCGCCCCCGGGCTATTCACATTTATACGTTCGACACTTAGAGCCCAGCGCGTCTGCCATAAATCACCCCACGAAATTGACGCGCCAATAATTCAGAAGTAGGCCGTAAGGGGCGCTCACTTGAATTAAACATGTACTCTTCGGGATAACATCTGTAAGTTGCGCCCTCAAATTATTCATATGTATCCTTATACATGTCGTAATATTATACGCGGATATAAATAAAACTGTGAAAGGGGCGCGATTAACCTTTTCGCTGGGACATCCCTAATTCTGGATGTAACGTGGGGCGGGCGTTAAATTTAATCGCTCCCGTGTGCGGCAAACGCGAATTATCGCCCCGACGACGGCCGGGCGTTATTGTTATCGGTACGTGCAAATGGAAATTACGCTGCGGTGTGCGTGACAATTTTCGCTGGGGCTTGATAATTAAGCGCTGTCGCCTCCCAGAAGATTTAATTATTGTTTTTGACGTTGATGCGTTCGGATGGGCCGCCGTTCGCCCACTCGTCGCGACATGTTTTTGACGCCGGCGGATGTCACACGGCGAAAGCCGGCAATTTATAGTCACGAATGGGAAATTTTGTCCTGCACACGTTTTCGTTTCGCATAAATTTCGCCCACACACAACGCAAAATTGCTATCAAAGACGGAATCATTATGATTCCGCGTCGTCGCGGCGGCGATGCACCATGTTTACCGGACGAGAAAATTGCCACTCGTAAATCCTCGAGGCATGGCGTGCATTTATGTCGTGCACCAATAAACCATAGCATATTTAAAGCCCAGTCTCACAATCTCCAAATAAATTTAATCGCCAGTAGTTAAACTGTGGGGATTCTGACGCACCCCCCGCAGAGATTTCGATTAATTTAATCCGCGTTTTAATCGAGCTGTTGATTCGCGAGGAATCGACGGATTCGCAAATAGCCGAGGTAATTGCGGTGTAAGTACCGCGGATAATTGTTGCGATTATCCCATTACCTGCAAATTTCGCCGATTAGACGCGAATCCGTCGATCCCTCGCGAATCAAAGGTTCGATTAATATGCGGATTAAATTAATCGAAATCTCTGCGGGGGGTGCGTTAGAATCCCCATAGTTTAACTACTATCGCCGATTAGTATTGTGGTGCAATAATGCACCTGGTTTAATTTTGTTGGCAAATGAGCTCAATAGGTAACCAGGGCAATCAATGTGTATGAGGATATATCTTCAGGCATACTGTATCCAAATCTGGCATACATTTTTCAATATATCCATTAGTCAAATTTCCCGTGACTGATACAGCGATACTTGGAAGTGGGAAAGTTATATGTTCGATTTTCTCACTTATTTACTTCATAACCTTCGTCAAAGGTCGAACCATCGAGTCTCAGTAATGTGAGATGTGTTTTAAGATAAAAAGCCACAAAAATGTTATGACAACACAAAAGTTATGGCAACGAAACGTTTATTGTACGGTTTTATGTACATAAATGACTAAAGTAGATAAGACATGTTGCTTCTGCGGCAATTTCCCATAAGGATTTACATAGGGGCCTAAATGTAGGAATATATCTTATCTTCGCGCACACTGTATCCAAATCTAGCATAAAATTTTAAAAATATTCAGTAGACAAATTTTAAGAAATTTCAGTGACATTAGACTTTTCAGCCTAATGTATATTTTGAAAATTTTGGCAATTTCAAAAATGGATTTTTGAAAACCACGTAGTGGTGGTGATTCTGGATGGTGGTGGCGGTGTAAATTCCCTCCCGACACCCTACTACTACAAAAAACTTATTATTATTATTGTTGTTATTGATATTATTAACTTTATAGGTTAGTGGTTTCGGGAGGGTAATTTACACCGCCAATTTACAATCAAGTTGCGAAAGAGCTCGCCGGTTTCCCATTGCGTCCGTCATAACGGCGGTCCATTGAGGACGATTGCGGCTTGGTTTAAGCTGGAGCACTGCCTTTCGCGATTCGTTCTTTAATTAAATTCTTCGTCCCCGGATCCAATCTGCATCATAATAATAACGCAGGCTGATGCCGTCTGGTACACTGGATTATTGCCACGGAGTCTGTGTGCATCGTGCGCATATTTAACTGCCGCCCCTTGAATATTCAGGAGGCGGCGGGTGGCGGCGGGAGGGGCGGCGATCGTGACTAGGAAAGAAGTGTCCTGGAAATTACGGCAGACGGGCGAGTAAATAACTGGCGCGCAAACATGAACTGCAAATAAAATATATACAATGAGCACACGTACGGCCAGGTAAACGTAAAGTTGGGATTAAATAATTTAGCGCAACTACAGCGACAGGCATTTGTTATGTAGTTACCTGCATTTTCCTCCAAACTTCTCAACGACCGTGCAATTAACAAATTGACGCATTATAGCCGATAGTAGATAATCTAGGACAGTTCTGGGCCATTTTCCGATAAGGTTTACATGGGGGATCTAAATTCACATTTCTCACCTCCTGTGGACTTGGCCGAACTCGGTGGGCCCATTTTGCAATCGGCTCAAATAGTTACCTGCATTTTCCTCAAAACTTCTCAACGAGCGTGCAATTACCAAATTGACGCATTATGATCTAAAGCCGATAGTAGATAATCTAGGACAGTTCTGGGCCATTTTCCCATAAGGTTTACATGTGGGGTCTAAATTCACTTTTCTCGCCTCCTGTGGACTTGACCGAACTCGGTGGACCGATTTTGCAATCGGCTCAAATAGTTACCTGCATTTTCCTCAAAACTTCTTAACGAGCGTGCAGTTAACAAATCGACGCATTATGATCTAAAGCCGATAGTAGATAATCTAGGACAGTTCAGGGCCATTTTCCCATAAGGTTTACATGGGGGATCCAAATTCACATTTCTCACCTCCTGTGGACTTGGCCGAACTCGGTGGGCCCATTTTGCAATCGGCTCAAATAGTTACCTGCACTTTCCTCCAAACTTCTCAACGAGCGTGCAATTAACAAATCGACGCATTATGATCTAACGCCGATATTAGATAATCTTGGACAGTTCTGGGCCATTTTCCCATAAGGTTTACATGGGGGATCTAAATTCACATTTCTCACCTCCTGTGGATTTGGCCGAACTCGGTGGGCCGATTTTGCAATCGGCTCAAATAGTTACCTGCATGTTCCTCAAAACTTCTCAACGAGCGTGCAATTAACAAATTGATGCATTATGATCTAAAGCCGATAGTAGATAATCTAGGACAGTTCTGGGCCATTTTCCCATAAGGTTTACATGTGGGATCTAAATTCACATTCCTCACCTCCTGTGGACATGGCCCAACTCGGTGGGCCGATTTTGCAATCGGCTCAAATAGTTACCTGCATTTTCCTCAAAACTTCTCAATGAGGGTGCAATTAACAAATTGACGCATTATGATCTAAAGCCGATAGTAGATAATCTAGGACAGTTCTGGGCCATTTTCCCATAAGGTTTACATGGGGGCTCTAAATTCACATTTCTCACCCCCTGTGGACTTAGCCGAACTCGGTGAGCCGATTTTGCACCCCATCTAAATTCACATTTCTCACCCCCTGTGGACTTGGCTGAACTCCGGGGGCCGTTTTTGCAAAAGGCTCGAACTCGGTGAGCCGATTTTGCACCCCATCTAAATTCACATGTCTCAACCCCTGTGGACTTGGCTGAACTCGGTGAAAAATGATATTTTTGTCAAATATCATTCACTAACAGTTCAAATTACCATAATTTCTTTTATCATTTAATCTTTTAGTATCAATCTTTCAAATATTTCAAATATACAGTAGTAGAACAGAAGTTTTGCATCTACCAGTTAAGATGCAAAACCGACTTGCACTAGTTGTGACAAAATCCCTTGTTCAAATTATGACCCGAAGAGAATCTTCTGTGGCAAATCTTGTTCGCCGAGTTAGAAAGACTTTCCAAATATAATTGTAACTCCTGCGGAGCCGAATGGCCCCCAGGGAGGCGGGGACTATCGCGCTCCCGGTAAATATTATTACCGCCGCCTCTCCGGCAATCTTTGTTTGCCCTGAGCCTCCGAATGTGCAGGCGAGGGAGATGTTTGCGATCGCGAGATACTCGTGTACACACATAATGGCCATGGTTCTGTTGGCTGAAATTAATTGTGTTTGCAGGCGGTAAACAACGTACCAAGTGCACAGTGGCGCCCTGAAGGTGGTCATCGTCTAACGTCGAAACAAATTTAATTAAGTGGGTCGCGATTGTTCGGTTGTTGGTCGAGACCTGGCGGTTAAACAGTTGCCCCCCACAGCTGGGGCAATGGGGAAATTGAAGAGGGTTAATAGCGGTTTAAGGCATGTGCAGCAGTGCAAGCTAGTTTGTAATGAATAAATTAGGAAATGGGTTTCTTAGAGATCATATTCGTTTGCTCAAAAGTGCTTGTTGTTCATTGATATGACTGGTAGTAGAAAAAATTGCGTATGCAACTCACATTTAATGGTTACAGAAATAATAGAAATTTTAACAGTCAATTATAATTTACTTTATTATTTTAATAATATATTGAAAATTAACAAAAAAATAAGTAAAACATTGACATTTTGGTAAATTACTCATTACAAACTTCAGAGGTTAATTGATATTACAACAAATACTTCACAGATTTATAGTTAATTTGCAGCATAAGAGAAGTTTTGACAGTTGACCAATGTTGGACGACAGAGCAATGGGACTGTCACAGATATATAATTGAAAACAGACAGTTGATCTGTGAAATTTGACAACATAATTGAAATAATTACAGATATAGTTGAAAGAAAACAATGAACTTTTAGCAGAAATAATTGAAAGTCAATGATACAGTCAATGAGGTTAGACAAAATAAATGAAATTCTGAGTCACTTGCTTAGTGCTATTGAAATGTCATATCAAATAATTAAAAAGTTGACATCTGATCAATGAAATTGATACAGAATTTACAGAAATTATAGAAACATTCAAAAGTTTGATGGTAAACAACGAAATTTTCAAAGAAATTATTAAAATTGGGGCAGTAAATCAATAATATTTCACAGAATAATTGAAAGTTTAACAAATAGTCATTTCTCGATTAAAATTTCACAAAGACATAATATGAAACAGTTAATAAATGAAATTTGACAGAACAGTAGACAATTTTACCGAAATGTTTGAAAGATTGATAGTAAATCATGACCTTTTGACAGAAATAATTGAAATGTCGACAGTAAATAATAATTTACTTTATTATTTTAATAATAAATTGAAAGTTAACAAACAAAAATTAAGTGAAAAATTGACATTTTGACAAATTACGCATGACAAACTTTCGAGATTAATTGATATTATAACAAATACTTGAAATATATATAGCAAATTAGTCCATTATAGATGACAATGTAATTAAAATGACACATTAAATAATTAAAAAGTTGATCAATGAAATTGATACATAATTTACAGAAATTACAGAAATATTTAAAAGTTTGATGGTAAACGATGAAATTATTGAAATTTGGACAGTTAATCAATAATATTTCACAGAAGAATTGAAAGTTTAACAGTTAGTCATTTGTCGATTGCAATTTAATATGAAGACATAATATAAAACAGTTACTCAATGAACTTTGACAGAACAAAAGACAATTTTACAGAAATATTTGATAGATTGATAGTAAACCATAACCTTTTAACAGAAATACTTGAAATTTCGACAGAAATATTAGTATTGAAGACGTAATATGAAACAGTTTATCAATGAAATTTTACAGAACAATAGACAATTTTACAGAAATATTTGAAAGATTGATAGTAAACCATCACCTTTTTAACATAAATAATTGAAATTTCGACAGTCAATAATAATTTACTTTATTATTTTAATAATAAATTGAAAATTAACAAAAAAAGTAAGTGAAAAAATGACATTCTGACTAATTACTCATGACAAACTTAAGAGCTTAATTGATATTATAACAAATACTTGATAGATTTATAGTAAATTCGCAGAATAGGAATAATTTTGATAGTTACCCAATGATGGTCTACACAGCAATGGAATTGTCACAGACAATAACTGAAAATAGACAGTTGATCTATGAAATTTGACAACATAATTGAATAATCTTAATCCACGATTGTACAAATTGGCCTAACAGAAATTTTGATACATAGTCAGTAATAATTCACAGTACAAATGAGACTAAGAGAAATGTTGACAATTAATTCGCAATAATTGACAGAACAAATTAGACTAAGAAAAATAGACAGTAACAAATAAAATTTCATACAAACATTATTCAAAATGGATAATTTATCGATCAAATTTATATCGTTCTGTGAACTGTGATTTACTGTCTAAATTTCATTAATTTCTACTAACACTTCATTATTTATATCAAATTTAATCGATCAATTATCAATTTTTATTAATTTTTGTATGAAATATAATTTGTTCTATCACCCATTACTGACTAACTGTCAAGATTTCTCTTAAGTCCATCTTCTATCATTTTTAAATCTCAATAATTCTATAAACTTTCATCGATCATTTGTCGATTTGACAGATTTGACAATTTGACAGTTGGCCTAAGAGAAATTTTGATAGTTAGTCAGTAATAATTGACAGAACAAATGAGACTAAAAGAAATGTTGACAATTAATCCGCAATAATTGACAGAACAAATTAGATTAAGAAAAATGTTGACAGTGACAAATAAATTTTCATACAAACATTATTAAAAATGGATAATTTATCGATTAAATTAAATTTGAATAAAATTGACAGATGATCGGTGAGATCATCTGTCAATGTTATTATCATTTCTGTGTCAAATTTATATTGTTTTGTGAACTGTGATTTACTGTCTAAATTTAATTTATTTCTACTAACACTTCATTATTTATATCAAATTTAATCGATCAATTATCATTTTTTATTAATGTTTGTATGAAATTTAATTTGTTCTATCACCCATTACTGACTAACTGTCAAGAATTCTCTTAGGTCCATTTTCTGTCATTTTTAAATTTCAATAATTCTGTAAACTTTCATCGATCATTTGTCGATTTTGATAGATTTGACAATTTGACAGTTGGCCTAAGGGAAATTTTGATAGTTAGTCAGTAATAATTGACAGAACAAATGAAACTAAGAGAAATGTTGACAGTTAATTCGTAATAATTGACAGAACAATTTAGACTAAGAAAAATGTTGACAGTGACAAATGAAATTTCATACAAACACTATTAAAAATGGATAATTTATCGATTAAATTTAATATGAACAAAATTGACAGATGATCGGTGAGATGATCTGTCAATGTTATTATCATTTCTGTGTCAAATTTATATTGTTCTGTGAACTGTGATTTACTGTCTAAATTTAATTTATTTCTACTAACACTTCATTATTTATATCAAATTTAATCGATCAATTATCATTTTTTATTAATGTTTGTATGAAATTTAATTTGTTCTATCACCCATTACTGACTAACTGTCAAGAATTCTCTTAGGTCCATTTTCTGTCATTTTTAAATTTCAATAATTCTGTAAACTTTCATCGATCATTTGTCGATTTTGATAGATTTGACAATTTGACAGTTGGCCTAAGAGAAATTTTGATAGTTAGTCAGTAATAATTGACAGAACAAATGAAACTAAGAGAAATGTTGACAGTTAATTCGTAATAATTGACAGAACAAATTAGACTAAGAAAAATGTTGACAGTGACAAATGAAATTTCATACAAACACTATTAAAAATGGATAATTTATCGATTAAATTTAATATGAACAAAATTGACAGATGATCGGTGAGATGATCTGTCAATGTTATTATTATTTCTGTGTCAAATTTATATTGTTCTGTGAACTGTGATTTACTGTCTAAATTTTATTTATTTCTACTAACACTTTATTATCTATATCAAATTTATTCGATCAATTATCAATTTTTATTAATGTTTGTATGAAATTTCATTTGTTTTATCACCCATAACTCACTAACTGTCAAGATTTCTCTTAGGTCCATTTTCTGTCATTTTTAAATCTCAATAATTCTGTAAACTTTAATCGATCATTTGTCGATTTTGACAGATTTGACAATTTGACAGTCAATGACGTTTGGCAGATTAAGGCCCAGTTTTACAATCATGGATTAAGATATCCACGATTGTAAAAATAGGCCTAAGAGAAATTTTGACAGTTAGGCAATAATAATTGACAGAACAAGTGAGACTAACAGAAATATTGACAGTAATAGGTGGTATAAGAAATGAAATTCCATACAAACATTGTTAATAATAGATAATTTATTAATTAAATTTGATTTGAACAAAATTGACACATGATCGATGAAATCAATTGTCAGCATTTCTTTTAGTCTGCCAAACATGTAAACAAAATGTCAAAATGTCAATGAGCTTTACGTTAACTATCTGTTATACAGGATGTCCCAAAAATAGTGGACAAGCTCAACAGCACGCCACTCAGGGATAACCACTGAGTCGTTAGAAGTACTTTTTTTTAAATAAATAAAAAAATAATTAAAAAAATTAACTTTCAAGAAACATAAATCATAGATCAGTATTTTAGTTTTTCAGCAGATTGTTGTCACGTTGATTTTTGACAAATTTTCATTTGGAAATATTTAAACACGATAATAGAAATGGAAATATCCAACATGATTATTTAAAAAATATATAATTACAGCTAAACACTTGATTTTAATTTAATTACTTCTAAGAGCACATCTAAACTTGCTGTAATGTTATATCTTTGACTAGCAATTCAATATTTCAAAAAGTAATGCCCGAGGAATTTTGTTAGTATTTTTTAAGGGCTCAGTTTGCATCCCTGAGTGGTGTGCTGTTGAGCTTGTCCACTATATTTGGGACACCCTGTATTTTATTACTCAACTGTCTTTATCAAATTTTATTTGCTCTGACGTCTGTCATCGACTATTAAAATTTCATTTATTCTGTCATATATCATAGACTAACTGTCCTAATTCCAATAATTTCTTTTAAAATTTCGTCGTTTACCATCAAACTTTTGAATATTTATGTAATTTCTGTAAATTCCCTATCAATTTCATTGATCAGATGTAAACTTTTTAATGATTTAATGTGACATTTCAATTGCACTGTCATCTATAATTGACTAACTCAGAATTTCATTTATTTTGTCAAACATCATTGACTGTGAAACATTCAATTATTTCTGCTAAAATTTCATTGTTTTCTTTCAACTATTTTTGTAATAATTTCAATTATGTTGTTAAATTTCATAGATCAACTGTCTGTTTTCAATTATTTGTCTGGGCCTTAGTCTGCTAATCATCATTGACTGTCAAATTGTCAAACCTGTCAAAATTGACAGATGGTCGATGAACTTTGGCAGAATAATAGAGATTTTTACAGAAATATTAAAAAAATTGATAATAAAGAATAAAATCTTAACAACAATTGAAGTTTCGTCCGTTAGTCCTTTTAGTTGATAAAGCATGTTCAAGTTTAGATAGAAATAATTGAAAAATACACAATTGATCTATGGAGTTTGACATAATAATTGAGATATTTAAAGCAATATTCAAAAGATTGATAGTAAACAAAGAAATGTTTGTGATATCAAATTTATTCGATCAATTATCAATTTTTAATAGTTTTTGAGTGAAATTTGATTTGTTCTATCACCTTTTACTGACTAACTGTCAACACTTCTCGTAGTCTCATTTGCTCTGTCAATTATTACTGACTAATTGTCAAAACTTCTCTTATGCCCAGTTTTACAATCGTGGATTAAGATTATCCATTATTATTAGTCTGCTAAACATCATTGCCTGTCAAATTGTCAAATCTGTCAAAATTGACATATGATCGATGAAATTTGGCAGAATAATTGAGATTTTTACAGATATATTTAAAAATTTATAGTAAAGAATAAAATTTTAACAAACAATTGAAATTTTGTCAGTTAGCCCTTTTAGGTGATAGAGCAATTGAAAGTCTAGACAGAAATAATTGAAAAATATACAGATCTATGAAACTTGACATAATAATCGAGATATTTAAAGAAATATTTAAAAGATTGCTAGTAACCAATGAAATAGTAACAGAAATAATTGAAAATTTTGATAGTTAATCCATGATATTAGACAGAAGTGAAATTTTGACAGTTGGTCAATTATAGTTGACAAAACAATTGAAATTTCACAAGAAATAATTGAATATTTATAAATAAAATAAGTTACTTTGTGAGTAACTGGTTTTTATTGATAAAATGTATCACGAAGAAAACGCGACCACCATTCAAAATATAGTTGAATATTTGAGATTTGTACTATGGAATTTGATTTAATCAATGACAATTGAACAATTAACATTTTGACAGATATTCATTGATAAATGATAGAGCAATAGAAATATTACACCAAAAATAATTTGAAATAGTTAATCAACGAAATTTGACAAAATAATTGACATTTTTACAGAAATATTTGAAAGATTGATTTATTATCATGCCATACCAATCATACCATGACTTTTTTAGAGAAATAATTGAAATTCTAGCAGTTAGTCAATGCTGTTTCATAGATACGATATTACAGTTACTCTTCGAGTAGTAAAGTATACCATTTTAACAAATATTTGAAATTATGTCAGTTAGTCATCTTAGTCGATAAAGCAATTGAAAGTGTACACAGAAATAATTGAAAAAATAGACAGTTGATCTATAAAATTTGACATAATAACTGAGATATTAAAAGAAATATTTAAAAGATTTATAGTAAACAATGAAATGTTAAATGGAAATAATTAAAAAATTTGACAGTTAATCCATGATATTTGACAGAAGTGAAATTTTGACAGTTGGTCAATTATAGTTGACAAAACAATTGAAATTTCATATAAAAATAATTGAATATTTGACTGAGTTGTTCGATAGAATTTGATTAAATCAATGATGTATAACAGAACAAATGACATTTTGACTGATATTCATTGATAGACGACAGAGCCATAGAAATTTTACACCAGAAATAATTTGCAATTGTTAATCAATGAAATTTTACAATATAATTGACATTTTTACAGAAACATTTGAAAGATTGATTCATTTTCATACCATACCAGTCATACAATGACTTTCTAAGAGAAACAATTGAAATAATGGCAGTTAGTCAATGATGTTTCACAGAATAGATACGATATTTACAGTTACTCTACAGTAGTAAAGTATAAATTTTAACAAATAATTGAAATTTTATGTCCTATGTATATGGATTAAGTCCTTATGACCTTTTATGTAATTTGAAATTAGTCCTTTTAGTTGATAAAGCATTTAAAACTTTTGACAGAAATAATTGAAAAATAGACAGTTGGTCTATGAAATTTGATATAATAATTGAGATATTTAAAGAAATAATTAAAATATTTATAGTAAACAATGAAATGTTAACAGAAGTAATTCAAAATTTGGGTAGTCCACGATATTTGACAAAAGTGAAAGTGAAAGTGAAGTGGATATATCTTCAGGCATGCTGTAACCAAATCTGGCATAAAATTTGCAAACGTTGAATTTCAAGTTGATGAAATTTGATTTCACAAACCGTTACTACCTGAATTTTCTTCCGGAGTTTTCGAATTGCGGCCGTCAATTGCGGCGGCGACAATTAGGGCGTAATAAACGGGGCGCTCCGTAATTATTCAGAAAATATCGCCCCCGTTAATGGCGTCGTCGAGGGGGCGGCGAAAAAAAGTTGGGCGATGATGAATGCTAATGCCGTTTTTTCCTTCATGGGGCTCGACATAAGCTGGCGCTCGATAAGTCTCCAGCGCTCTGGTTGGGGGGGTTGGGGGGCGGCTATTGGGGATTACGGACGATTTATATTGCCGGCGATAAAACCGAAGTCGGGGGCGTCACGGGGCGGCTCTTAATTATAAAAACGGGGGCGTCAAGTGGGGCGCACTCGATGCCGCCGTCGTTAAGGGTCCCCGGGCCAAAAGAACGCGCGGCGGCGGTGGGGGAGGGGGCATTTAATTCAATCAAAATTTAATTAAATTCCCGGCGAATTCTTAATAATCCCCCGGCCCCAAACATATTGCGAAATCCATTTTAATAACTCCAATTAAACGGGGGGCGGCGAAAGAACGCAATTACAGACCTGGGGGGGGGGGGGGGGGATTGTCTCGCGCTGGCACGTGCCTCAGTACCTCCGCGAGGAGGTGATGATGGGGGGGGGGGGGGGACAAAGGATCGTTACCGGCACGTATGCACGGGACGCGAAAGTGTCCCGCATGACTGGAATTCCCCCCGCGCATTATCCCCGGGGAACAGCGAAATCAAATATCTGGGAATATGAGGGAAATGAATCGCTGACACGGAATCCCGGAATGTGTCGATTGATTTCGCACACCGGAAACTGGCATCCCCTTGCCGCCCCCCAAAACCCCCCCCACGCAATATCGCGCTCATGTAGTATCATATACTGGGGGAGGAATGGCGTGGCGGGGGTGGGGGTTTCCCCCCCCCCCCCCCCCCCCGCCCTGAAATATGCGTGCCGCCCCCACAGAAATATTAATACGCGCCCCTTTTTCGGGTGATATAAGGGCGCGGCATATGGTCAAAAGTTGCGTCATTATTCAAAGTGAGGGAGGAAGCGGGAGAAAAATGCTCCCCATAAGGGATTTATGAAGTCAGACACCGGATTTCGGGAGCGGCGGTGATAAATTTCGAAAGGGGCCAAACGATTGCGCTTTCGCTGGTTTATTAAATGTTGCTCTCTGGAGAGACGGGGGACAGCCAGGAATTAGGCACGATAAATGCTGGAATGAATGGGACAAGTTGAAATATCGCCGAAGTCAGCATGGGCACAGAGCAAGGATTAAAGTTTAGACATTAGTATCTGAATGTACCTTAAACTTATCTTAGTTTAGACGTCATCAACAATAGTATGTGAATGTAACTTAAACTTATCTTAGTTTAGTCGTCATCAACAATACTATGTGAATGTATCTTAAACTTATCTTAGTTTAGACCACATCAACAATAGTATGTGAATGTACCTTAATCTTATCTTAGTTTAGACATCATAAACAATACTATGTGAATGTACCTTAAATTTATCTTAGTTTAGACGTCATCAATAATAGTATGTGAATGTACCTTAAACTTATCTTAGTTTAGACATCATCAACAATAGTATGTGAATGTACCTTAAACTTATCTCAGTTTAGACGTCATCAACAATAGTATCTGAATGCACCTTAAACTTATCTTAGTTTAGTCGTCATCAACAATAGTATGTGAATGTACCTTAAACTTATCGTAGTTTAGTCGTCATCAACAATAGTATGTGAATGTACCTTAAACTTAACTTGGTTTAGAAATCATCAACAACAGTATGTGAATGTACCTTAAACTTATCTTAGTTTAGACATCATCCACAATACTATGTGAATGTACCTTAAACTTATCTTAGCTTAGACATCATCAACAATAGTATCTGACTGTACCTTAAACTTATCTTAGTTTAGACATCATCAACAATAGTATGTGAATGTACCTTAAACTTATCTTAGTTTAGACATCATCAACAATAATATCTGAATGTACTTTAAACTTATCTTAGTTTAGACGTGATCAACAATAGTATGTGAATGTACCTTAAACTTATCTTAGTTTAGACATCATCAATAATAGTATGTGAATGTACCTTAAACTTATCTTAGTTTAGTCGTCATCAACAATAGTATGTGATTGTACCTTAATCTTATCTTAGTTTAGACATCATCAACAATAGTATGTGAATGTACCTTAAACTTATCTTAGTTTAAAAATCTTGAACATCCTCAATTTAATTGGAAACGAAATTTAATATTTGCTAAATAATAATCGAGTCTCAGTTATGTGAGATGTGTTTAGAGATTTAAAAAAACCACAAAAATGTTATTGAATTATGGCAACGAGAAGTTTATTGTACGGTTTTATGTTCATAAATGGCAAAAGTAGATAAGACATGTCGCTTCTGCGGCAATTTCCCATAAGGATTTACATAGGGGTCTAAATACAGAAATATATCTTCGCACACACTGTATCCAAATCTGGCATCAAATTTTCAAAATATCCATTAGAGATATTTTCAGAAATTTCAGTGACAGATATAGCGATATCTGTCAATTGAGAAAGTTATATGTTTGATTTCTCACGTATTTACTTCATAACTGTCGTCAAATTTTCAGCGGATATATCCTCAGGCATACTGTATCAAAATCTGGCATGAAATTTTCAAAATATCCTTTAGAGAAATTTTCAGAAATTTCAGTGACAGCTATAGTCAATTGAGAAAGTTATCTGTTTGATTTTCTCACTTATTTACTTCATAACATTCGTCAATTTTTTAGTGGATATATCCTCAGGCATACTGTATCCAAATATTTCATAAAATTTTCAAAATATCTATTAGAGAATTTGTCAGAAATTTCAGTGACAGCTAAAGTCAATTGAAAAAGTTATCTGTTTGATTTTCTCACTTATTTACGTCATAACATTCGTCAATTTTTCAGAGAATATATCCTCAGGCATACTGTATCCCAATCTGGCATAAAATTTTCAAAATATCCATTAGAGAAATTTTCAGAAATTTCTGTGGCAGCTATAGCCAATTGAGAAAGTTATCTGTTTGATTTTCTCACTTATTTACTTCATAACATTCGTCAATTTTTTAGAGGATATATCCTCAGGCATACTATATCCAAATCTGGCATGAACTTTTCAAAATATCCATTAGAGAATTTTTCAGTAATTTCATTGACAGCTAAAGTCAATTGAGAAAGTTATCTGTTGGATTTTCTCACTTATGTATTTCATAACATTCGTCAATTTTTCAGAGGATATATCCTCTGGCATACTGTATCCAAATCTGGCATCAAATTTTCAAAATATCCATTAGAGAAATTTTCAGAAATGTCAGTGTCAGCTATAGTCAATTAAGAGAGTTATCTGTTTGATTTTCTCACTTATTTACTTCATAACATTCGTCAATTTTTCAGAGGATATATCCTCAGGCATACTGTATCCAAATCTGGCATAAAATTTTCAAAATATCCATTACAGAAATTTTCAGAAATTTCAGTCAATTGGGAAAGTTATCTGTTTGATTTTCTCACTTATTTACTTCATAACATTCGTCAATTTTTTAGAGGATATATCCCTAGGCATTCTGTATCCAAATCTGGCATAAAATTTTCAAAATATTCATTAGAGAAATTTTCAGAAATTTCAGTTACAGCTGTAGTCAATTGAGAAAGTTATCTGTTTGATTTTCTCACTTATTTACTTCATAACTTTCGTCAATTTTTCAGAGGATATATCCTTAGGCATACTGTATCCAAATCTTGCATAAAATTTTCAAAATATTCATTTGAGAAATTTTCAGAAATTTCAGTGTCAGCTATAGTTAATTGAGAAAGTTATCTGTTTGAGTTTCTCACTTATTTACTTCATCACATTCGTCAATTTTTCAGACAATATATCCTCAGGCATACTGTATCCAAATCTGGCATAAAATTTTCAAAATATCCATAAGAGAAATTTTCAGAAATTTCAGTGACAGATATAGCGATATCTGTTTGATTTTCTCACGTAATTACTTCATAACATTCGTCAATTTTTCAGAGGATATATGTTCAGGCACACTGTAGCCAAATCTGGCATAAAATTTTCAAAATATCCAGAGAGATTTTTTCAGAAATTTCAGTGACAGCTTAAGTCAATTGAGAAAGTTATCTGTTTGATTTTCTCACTTATTTACTTCGTAACATTCGTCAATTTTTCAGAGGATATATCCTCAGGCATACTGTATCCAAATCTGGCGTAAAATTTTCAAAATATCCATTAGAAAATTTTTCAGGAATTTCAGTAACAGATATAGCGATATCTCAGTTATCTGTTTGATTTTCTCTTTTATTTACTTCATAACATTCGTCAATTTTTTAGAGGATATATCCTCAGGCATACTGTATCCAAATCTGGCATAACATTTTCAAAATATCCATTAGAGAAATTTTCAGAAATTTCAGTGACAGCTATAGTCAATTGAGAAAGTTATCTGTTTGGTTTTCTTATTTATTTACTTCATAACATTCGTCAATTTTTCAGAGGATATATCCTCAGGCATACTGTATCCAAATCTGGCATAAAATTTTCAAAATATCAATTAGAGAAATTTTCAGAAATTTCAGTGACAGCTAAAGTCAATTGAGAAAGTTATCTGTTTGATTTTCTCTCTTATTTACTTCATAACATTTGTCAATTTTTCAGAGGATATATCCTTAGGCATACTGTAACCAAATCTGGCATAAAATTTTCAAAATATCCATCAGAGAAATTTTCAGAAATTTCAGTGTCAGCTATAGTCAATTGAGAAAGTTATCTGTTTGATTTTCTCACTTATTTACTTCATAATATTCGTCAATTTTTCAGAGGATATATCCTCAGGCATACGGTATCCAAATCCGGCATAAAATTTTCAAAATATCCATTAGAGAAATTTTCAGAAATTTCAGTGACAGATATAGCGAGTTAAAGTTATCTGTTTAATTTTCTCACTTGTTTACTTCATAACATTTGTCATTTTTTTAGAGGATGTATCCTCAGGCATACTGTACCCAATCTGGCATAAAATTTTCAAAATTTTCATTAGAGAAATTTTCAGAAATTTCAGTGACAGATATAGCGAGTTAAAGATATCTGTTTGATTTATTCATTTATTTACTTCATAACAATCATCAATTTTTCAGAGGATATATCCTCAGGCATACTGTATTCAAATCTGGCATAAAATTAAAAAAATATATATTAGAGAAATTTTCAGAATTTTCAGTGACATATATAGTGATATCTGTAAAGTAGCTCTCTCCTGACTTGACGATCCGGAAAAAAGTAATTTTAGACCACTATGTAAATCCTTATAATAAATTGGTGCAGAAGCATCATATCTTATCTACTGGCAAAATACAATACACATTATAAACTTTATTGTTCGCAAAGCACAAGCAAATTCATCAATCCCTTCGTCCAAAGAAACTAATAGACCGACGTTTTGTTCCCCGTTTTCCTCCGGGCGAGAAGAAACCTCCACCGAAAGCCGAAGGGGGCGCAGATAACCGCGGTGGAGCAAGAAGCCCCGTGATTAATCGCCAAGCCTCGCGGCTCGCGGCCAAAAATCCCATAAATCACCTGACTACTATTTTAATGAACTTGTGAGCACTCGCAGTGAAAAAGCGTGTACGTCTATTTCGCGCGTATCTCTGCCGCCCCCCATTGTTCCGCCCCCCACCCCCTGGGGGTGGGATGATGGGGGCGGGGGTGGCGATAAGCGCCGGGCTGTTTTGTTCGCCTGAGGGTCGATGGTGCTCTGTACAGTATTTTATGCAGCTGGCGAAACGAGCAACTGCACTTGTAACTCCGCCAGTGTTTCCTGAAAACGCTGGAACGCTCGTGACGGATGCCAGTGTGGTGTAATAATGGGATGCATTACTGCAGAACGTTTAATTTCGTAACAGCAGCAATAATTATTTTCAAATTAGTGCTATGGTTTTGATTTGCATAAATTTGTGTGCACTTACACGTTCAAAAAATCTGCGGCTTTAGCTAGCCGGTATGACTGATACGATAGGATCAAAGAGGGTTGACACACTTAACTTTCTGCATTGACAAATATAGATTAGCTATTACTGAAATTTCTGGAAAATTCGTAGGATCATATCCAGGTTACAACCTCCATAATCTCATACGTGTGTATTAAAATGTTATTCGGGTGATTCTGACTATTTTTAAACCATAAACACAGGAGAACGATTAAATGACTACCGAACCCATCACGTAACGTCACACAATGAACGGCATTGTGATAATACAGTTTGACAAATCACTTGGTTGGGCGTTGGTTTGGACTTGGGTAAATCAAACACTTGGCCACAACGTATGCTTACTATCCAGTGCACTTTCTTGGCATTATATTGACCCATCCAAAAGAGGTTTAAAAAAACCTCATTCATCTCCATTGAGTATGCCACCATTGCTCTCATGTCCTCAATTAAATAAAGTCCATAAAATCTGCTCCCCACACACTTGTAACGGATCGCCGAAATTCCTCCTGACACAACCTAATCGGGAGCGGCCATCTGAGCCGTACTCCCCATTGTCCACTATCTCCCCGGGGATGGCCTCGAAAAGACCTGGATGATTTAATTAAGGCGATCGTCGCGTCGTGAGCGTCGCCGCCTCGCACTTCAAAGCCGCACGGTCGGGCTGCAAATTAAATAAAATCCAATTAAAAGTTATAAAACGGTTTGCTTAATTCCCGGGGCCCTCGATCGGCCCAAGGGTTGGGGGGGCGAGTGCATCTCTCCCCCGACCCGGCATGCAAGCCAATTAGCCGCTGAGAACCTGCGGCAGACGTGGAGCCCGTCGGTTACACGAGTAGCGTTTTAATTAATTGACGGAGACGGTGCACAGGGCGAGGCGGAAAATGCAGAATATAAATATTTGGACGTGCCGAGGAAGTTGTTTATGCCGAGGGATCATTACTCGCTGTAAGGGACTTTTCTAGTCGCACGTCTGAAGCACTTTTAAGCATTTATAAGTTAAGTTTAGGTAGCTTACAAATACGTATCGATTGTAAATTGTGCCTTGTCCGCTTTTAAATTTGGTTAAATAGACTTACAAACGAAAGTTACGTACCTACATAAAATATAACAGACCTATCTGATTATTAAGTCGTCGGTGTACAGTAAATTGTTGAGGTGAATCGGTTTCAAATAATAACGAAGACAAAAACTATACGGCCATATTACACCTAGACGTGAGTATGTCTTTTGACCGCGCACACAGGAAACTAGTGTTTTCCTACCCCAAATTGGGGAAATTAAGTGTTCCGCACGTTTGCACATTCCGGCGGGAAACCAAAGACAAAAACCGTGCGGCCATATTACACCTAGACGTGAGTATTTCTAGCCACCGTCCACACATGAAACTAGTGTTTTCCTACCCCAAATGAGGATATTAAATGTTCCGTACGTTTGCATATTCCGGTGGGGAACCAAAGACAAAAACTATACGGCAATACTACACCTAGACGTGAGCATTTATTTAACTTTGCAAAATAATGAAGGAATCAAGCCCGTTGTGGCTTGGTAAATTTCTTCCAAATTTCTGCCAAACTTTATGAAAATTTACGAAATTTCAATTTTCAGATTCATACAAAAATCATCATGAAGTAAATTTTGATAAAATCCTCTAATTTGATCCAGCTGCAGCGGGAGTCATCACTTTACTGAAACGAAACAATAAGTTTACAAATACTGTTATTAAAATATTACTATAATCATCCAGTGAATTCACGGATTCGGATTAATAAAGGGATCATTTCCATTATTGCCGGTTTATATTTGGGGATGATTATATCAGTATCCGCCCACCCACCATCCAATTGTAGTCAATTAATGATTAACACCTGAACTACAATGCTTTTTAAAGATACATGAATCATCATAGTTACAGTCATTACAAGACATTGGACGTCCAATGCTTTAGTATGCATTGGATTGGGAGTGACAGGGGATGATTATATTGTGCCCACCTACCAACCTTCCAATTGTACTCAAATAATGATTAACACTTCAACTACAATGCTTTTCAATGATGGTTCAATTTTGGGTCATCACGTAGCACATATACACAGATTTTTTTCTTTAATCATCAATTCTTACATTGATTAAAGAATTTATTACAAAAATATCATGCGATTTAAATAAAGAGATTTTCATCACGATTTAAATCGGATGATATTTTTGTAATAAATTATTGAAACAATGTAAGAATTGATGATTAAAGAAAAAAATCTGTGTATACGTGCACGTGATGACCCACAAATGAACCTCCAGAAAATCATTGTAGTTGAAGTGTTAATCATTATTTGAGTACAATTGGAAGGTTGGTAGGTGGGCACAATATAATAATCCCCTGTCACTCGCAGGGGAAAACTGTCGAAAACTGATCAGAAATATAAAATAATCTAAATTATCATTATTTTTATGATTTTTTTAAATAATTGATTTATTTTAACCCTGATCTAAACTGAACGTAAAATGCTGAATATTTCACGAAAATTGCTCAATATTCTGTGATGAATACTAGAAATATAACGAAAAATTGTTATGTTAACAAACATAACAACAAAATACACTAAATATTTTGCACATTTTTACGAAATATGGGCATATTCGTATGACAAAATAAATTCTAAATTGAACGTAACGTGCTCAAAACTAGTACTTGGTAAATTTCTTCCAAACTTTATGAAAAATTTCGAAATTTCGATTTCAGGATCATAAAAAATTCACCGTGAAGTAAATTTTGATCAAATCTACGTTATTTTCGAGTTCATTACTGAGAATGTCTATTTCCTAGTACAACTTCAAATTAAATATGAAATAAGTTAGAAGTGAAAATTCGAAAATATACTAGAATTTTTAAACGGTGTGAATGAGAATAGATAAATTTGATAACAAAATGGTTTTACGAATTTCGTACAACTTAATTTCAAGACAAAATTTGCATGCTATTCTTTCTGATTCCTTAAGTTCAAAACATATTTTGGTTGAATCAATACTTATATTTTGTTATTTATATATTGTTTTTGGTGAGAATAAGTTTTAACTATATAGTTTATAATATCAGCTATATGAATTAGTGTTAATTAAAAGCAAAAATTCCAAGATATACTAGAAATTTTAAACGTTGTGAATGAAAATAGATAACATTGAAAACAAAATGGTTCTACGTATTTCGTAAAACTTAATTTCAAGACAAAATTTGTATACTATTTTTTCCGATTCCTTAAGTTCAAAACATATTTTGGTTCAATCTATACTTATATTTTGTTATATCTATATTGTTTGGTGAGAATATATTTCAACTATATAGTTTATAATATCAGCTATAGCTATAGATAAATTACAATTAAAGACGATATATCGTCTTTATTTGTAATTTATTAATCTAAGATTTTACAGAAATTATAAAGAAAACATTAATTAAAAAAAAACTTTCCTTCCAAACTTGTAGCCTTCAAAGCTTCCAATAAAGAGCCCCCCCACCCCTCTCTTTAAGCCTTAGGGTTAACCCTCCTTTAAATTTGCGATTTAAAATCAGTATTGAGGAATAATATCAATTGATGAGTTAGTTAAAATTACTCCTGTTAATCGTCCAACTGTAAATAGAAGTACCAATCCGATGGCAAATATTGATTTTTTTGCTGAAAAATTTGCAAATTTCAAACTTCAGCTTTGTACAAAGTAGAAGTGCAAAATTAAATTTAGATGAAATAGTGTTACAATTTTGAATTTCATCTATTCTATCAACGTTTTAATAAATCAACAATTTAAATTCTATCAAAGTTTCAAATTTTAAAACCACGCAAGATTAACTATTATTTGTTATGTTTTATCCTACGTTTATTTAGACATCAGATTTTAATATTTTTCGTCTCAATTTTTCCAAATATAGTGGAATGGCGAAAAATAAATGATCAGGAAAATAAAAATAGTCCATTAATGTTTTATGAAAATCAAAATTATGCATTAAATTCTTTAATTGTATTAAAAATTGTCAAAAAATAGTTATGATATGATGTTATGATATGATAGTTCAATATATAATTATTGTAGAAATTAATAAAAGGAAAAACACCGGAAACTTATTGAATGATCAAACAGATTTTTCGTCGTCACAGTTACTGAACATTTTCAAAATTCAAAATCGACCTTAAATATTTCAATAAAATATTGGTTTAAATATATGACACGAATGCCAACAGTAAAAAAAAATCAAAAATAACCGTAAACCTAAAAGTAATTTAATCAATATCAAGATTCTTCAAATTTTAAATTTCATCTGTTCTATCAACGTTTTAATAAATCAACAATTTAAATTCTATCTACGTTTCAAATTTTAAAACCACGCAAGATTAACTATTATTGGTTATATTTTATCCTACGTTTATTTAGACATCAGATTTTAATATTTTTCGTCTCAATTGTTCCAAATATTAGAATGGCGAAAAATATATGATCAGGAAAATAAAAATAGCCAAGAGTTTCTTATGATTAGTCCATTAATGTTTTATGAAAATCAAAATTATCTATCAAATTCTTTAAGAACAAAAGTTTGCAAGAAAGCAATGTTTGTTGAAAGTTATCAGAACAAAACTAAGAATGATATTTAAAATAAAATTCTTTATTAATTAGATTTTCATGAAAATTAAAATTCTGTATAAAATTCCTTCAAAGTTATTAAAAATCCCGAAAGCAATGTTCGTTGAAAGTTATCAGAACAAAATTAAGTATTAAATTCTTTCAAGTTATTGAAAATCCCCAAGGCAATGTATGTTGAAAGTTACCTGAAAAAAAAAAGAATGATATTTAAAATAACATTCTTAATTAATTAGATTTTCATGAAAATTAAAATTCTGTATGAAATTCCTTCAAAGTTAATGAAAATCCCTAAGGCAATGTATGCTAAAAGTTACCTAAATCCCTCAAGCAATGTTTGTTGAAAGTTATCAGAACAAAATGAAGAATAATATTTAAAATATCATTCTTAATTAATTAGATTTTCATGAAAATTAAAATTCTCTATGAAATTCTTTCAAAGTTAATGAAAATCCCTAAGGAAATGTATGCTAAAAAGTTACCTGAAAAAAAATAAGAATGATCCTTAAAATAACATTCTTAATTTATTAGATTTTCAATAAAAATAAAATTCTGTATGAAATTCTTTCAAAGTCACTGAAAATCCCTAAAGCAATGTTTTTTGAAAGTTATCAGAACAAAATAAAGAATGATATTTAAAATAACATTCTTAATTAATTAAATTTAATTAAAATTCTGCACGAAATTCTTTCAAAATTATTGAAAATCCCCAAGGCAATTTATGTTGAAAGTTACGTGAAAAAAATTAAGAATGATATTTTTTGAAATTCGTTCAGTTTTATTGAAAATCCCAAAAGCAATGTTTGTTGAAAGTTATCACAACAAAATTAAGAATGATATTTAAAATAACATTCCTAATTAATTAGATTTTTATGAAAATTAAAATTCTCTATGAAATTCTTTCAAAGTTATTGAAAATCCCTAAAGCAATGTTTGTTGAAAGTTACCAGGACAAAATTAAGAATGATATTTAAAATAACATTCTTAATTAATTAGATTTTCATGAAAATTAAAATTCTGTATGAAATTCTTTCAGTGTTATTGAAAATCCCTAAAGCAATATTTGTTGAAACTTATCAGAACAGAATTAAGAATGATTTTTAAAATAACCTAACGTAACCTAGCCTAACCTAACAGTAGTATGAACTGTAGGGTTCTTGGCCCACTGGACATCTTAAATCAAAATCTTGACAGGTTATAATAATAATAATAATAATAATTCCTACTACTCCTCCACCTATGGCGTAATTGGTTACTGTCATTATTTGATACAGAATTCTGACCCAGGTTGTGACGTATTTGGAGGGCTACCAACACATAGACCGTAGAGCAATTGGTTGTCCCTTTATCCCTAATAATGAGGAGGCTCTCGATATCGGAGAGTGGGATGGGTGAAACAGAGGGCTCCACGTAATTTTACCTCGTACGTTGTTCCAGGATACAACTAAGGACTCCATAAATTCCGATTTTAGCAGTAGGGACTTATTATAATAATAATAATAATTCCTACTACTCCTCCACCTATGGCATAATTGGTTACTGTCGTTATTTGACACAGAATTCTGATCCAGGTTGTGATATATATATAGAGGGCTACCAACACATAGACCGTAGAGCAATTGGTTGTCCCTTTATCCCTAATAATGAGGAGGCACTCGATATCGGAGAGTGGGGTGGGTGAAAAAGAGGGCTCCACGTAATTTTACCTCATACGTTGTTCCAGGATACAAATAAGGACTCCACAAATTCCGATTTAAGCAGTAGGGACTTTGACTCACTAGCCATCTTAAATCACTTTTGACAGCTGCAATGAGTAATTACAATGAGGGTAATATGACAGTTGACGTCAT
Organism: Othius punctulatus; assembly: GCA_951805005.1. NCBI lineage: Eukaryota > Metazoa > Arthropoda > Insecta > Coleoptera > Staphylinidae > Othius > Othius punctulatus. The sequence goes on along the minus strand of OX638142.1, from coordinate 83,939,782 downwards.
ATGACGTCATATGACACTATGACGTACGTCAAGTACGTCAATTTTAATAACGCCAATTACGGAAATTAAGATATAATTAAGATCATTAAGATATTCTATTTAGTCGTTGCAGCTAATTAAAAGTGATTTATGATGACTAGTGAGCCAAAGTCCCTACTGCTTCAATCAGAATTTGTAGAGTCCTTATTTGTATCCTGAAACAACGTACGAGGTAAAATTACGTGGAGCCCTTTTTTTCACCCGTCTAAACATGCCTATCTGATTATCAAGTAGTTGGTGAGCAGCGGGCGAATCTGGTAGCAGCTTAGGGCGTGAGAATCTACCTTGTCTGTTTGTATACCTCTATCTGTATACTTGTTTGTCTGTCTGTTTGTATACCTCTATACGCATATGTTTTAATACATATAGATCTGTATACTTGTTTGTTTGTCTGTTTCTATACCTCTATACGCATCTGTTTTAATACCTATCTGTTAGTATACTTGTTTGTCTGTCTGTCTGTCTGTATACCGGTATGTCTGTATACTTGCCTTTTTTGAAATGGCCTGTCGGTAACGAATTATACCGACTTGGCCTAGTTTTTTTGGCAGCTGTAACCACAAACAAATTTCTTATATAGCTTACATTGGTATTAGTAAATTACGAGCAATGAAAATTGTTTATTATTCCGCCGTCCGAAATATCGTTCCATCGGTTGTGCTTGGAGTACTAATTGAGCCGTAAATTATTCAATAAATTCTCCGTCCGTTCCAGTGGACCGATAATAATAGGTCCCGTGTATCTAGCTAATACGAGCCGTAATCATAATAACTCGCGATCCCGTTTTTGCCTGGTCCGGCCTGAAGATGATGGTGCCCCCACCCCCCAAGGGGGCTCCTGGCGGTATAATTAGCCGCAGAATTATGCGGGACGATCCGCTTGTTTGTTGGTTTGGCACGGCCGCGGGTGGGACTTTATTGCGCTCCGCAGGCCCCACTAATCCACTTTATGAATCCAGATAACTTCTGACGGGGTTAGTTAATGCAAATTGGGGCCCCGAATCCGAAGCGCGCCGCGCTAGGCGCATACTTTGCCTATATATTTACGGCGCCCCCGGCGTAATTTATGCAGTATGTTTTGTGCGTGGCCAAATTGGGGGCGTAATTGCCGCCCCCGGCGATTAATTATCCCTGCCCTGACGGGGGCCGAACCACCCACCCGGTGGCGTCTGCACGGGGTCTCTCAAACTGTGGCCCGAACATCCACAGAGGTATTCAATAGAAGTTTCAAGGGGTTCATTTCATGATGGTCCCTTCATCTTCTTCATCACAACAGATGAAGTACCCTTCAGCTTGCCACCGGTGCAAGTTGCATTCCTAGTCAGTTTAACAACTGCCTGAATTCCGGCGGGGAACCGAAGACAAAAACTATATGGCCATATTACACCTAGACGTGAGTATTTCTTTCGACCGTCCACACAGGAAACTAGTGTTTTCCTACCCCAAATTGGGGATATTAAATGTTCCGCACGTTCGTAAATTCCGGTGGCGTACCGAAGACAAAAACTATACCGCCATATTCACCTAGACGTGAGTATTTCTTTCGACCGTCCACACAGTAAACTAGTGTTTTCCTGTTGGCAGATCCTTTGTGTCCGTTTTGTTGGCTTTTGTCTCTAAGGTTTAGGTTGTATTATCTGTATGTCTAACATTCTGAACATGTGCCTTTTAAAATCTAATCGCAGCTAGGTGCATACATTCATTCGATCTTGTGGAAATAAGAGTATTCCTGCATAGTTGCAAATAATCGTAAATTCAGCATCGCTGACATATTTCTATGCGGAAAGCAAACCCGATTTTATACTCGTATCTCTATATAATAGTTTAAATAGGTAGAAAAGCAACTAGCTACTTCTAATGACGCTAATGACCTTCAATCAGTACATATTATTCTCTTCTGAGCTAATTACATGAACACAATCGACTAACTTTGTTATTTGAGAACTCTTTGTTTTCACGTCTCTCAAAGAGGGGTCTATCTGTTCGACCTTGTCATTTTTTTTGTATTTATGTTATTTTGTCAAATTATCTCCAAGTTTATAAGATAATGAAAGGCCAAGTCATCAGCAGCGTGTGAGTAATTCTCAGATTTGGCAAAACCATCGTCACGATTATAACTTGTATATCTGCAATTGCTTTATTTTCGTGTCCTGTATATGTTGTGTTGATAAAAAGGGGGTCCCAGGCTTGGGGTAGTTTAAGAACCTCTGGACTGCAGCCCCGGCGACGTTATTACACGCACGGGGGCGCTCGCAAACAAAGGGATTCTTTCGGTCCGGGGGGCGGATTAAGCCCTTTCCCGTGTCCTTCCCGTCCGCCGCAATAACCATTATTTCCCCCCGATTCATCACAACAACAACAAAAAACAGGATGAAAGGCGGAGACAAGCAGCTGCCCATTAAACTCATTAATTTGATGGGGCGTGTGGCCATTTCGGGGGTTGGGGGGACACAAACCCACGATCGGTTCTCTTTTCCCATTCAATACTGTATACACAATAAAAAAAAACAAGCGACAGTCGTCAATTACGTCACAGGTGGATGAGTTATGATTATCGTTATAGGATTTGTTCCTCTCCAATTTTCATTCATTTCTTGTGGTGTTCTTCAATGGAGGTTTCATGCTCGGTTCTTACCTCTTTTCCCATTCCATACTGAATACACAATAAAAAAACAAGCTACACTGCCATAATTTGTTATTTTGCCATATTTCAATGCTCAACTGTAAAATTACTATGTGACTATGTCAACTGTATGTGTTAAATTATTAGATTTCTGCCAAAATTTCACTTATTTTGCCATATTTCAATGTTCAACTGTCAAATTATTATTCGACTATTTCAACTGTATGTGTCAAATTTACTAGATTTCAGCCACATTTCCAGTTATTTTAGCATATTTCAATGTTCAACTGTCAAATTTTAAAATATTCTATGAGAATGTCAACTACATTTGTAAAAATAGTCCTCGTAAACTTTTCACTGACAAATTTTCAGTGATTACTTTTGACAGTACTTGGAGTCTTAAAGCAAGTTGTAATTGATAAATTCACATTGATCATTGAAAAATTGTGTAGTTTCACTTTCACTTTTCATTCATTTTCACAAAATCAGTGTTTGTTTTTCAGTTTTTCAGTGTTTGTCACATTTTAATGTTCCACTGTCAAATTTTCAAATATTCTGCGGTAATGTCAACTATATTTGACAAATTTTCATTAATTACTCTCAATTATTCAATTACTTGCATTAAGATTTCAATTATTCTGTGATTATGTCAACTGTATCTGTCAAAATTACGAAGATTTCTGTCGGAATTGAAGATATTTTGTCAAATATTTCAATTTTAACTGTCAAATATTCTATGTTAATTTGATTTTCAGTGAGTACTTTTGACAGTACTTGAAGTCAGTCTTCAAGCAAGTTGTAATAGATGAATTCACATTGATTATTGAAAATTTGTGTAGTTTCACTTTCACTTTTCATTCATTTTCACAAAATTTCACTGTTTGTCATATTTTAATGTTCAACTGTCAAATTTTCAAATAATCTGCAATAATGTCAACTATATTTGACAAATTTTCATTAATTACTCTCAATTATTCAATTACTTGCATTAAGATTTCAATTATTGTCAAATGTTCAATTATTCGGTGATTATGTCAACTGTATCTGTCAAAATTACGAAGATTTCTGTCGCAATTGAAGATATTTTGTCATATTTCAATTTTAACTGTCAAATATTCGATGTTAATTTGATTTTCAGTGAGTACTTTTGACAGTACTTCTTAGCAGAAGTCTTAAAGCAAGTTGTAATTGATAAATTCACATTGATGATTGAAAATTTGTATAGTTTACATTATCATAGAATATTTGACAGTTAAAATTGAATATGACAAAATAACTGAAATTCTCACAGAAATTTTCGTAATTTTTACAGATACAGTTGACATAATCACAGAATTATTGAACATTTGACAATAATTAAAATCTTAAAACAACTAATTGATGAATTGACAGTAATAAATGATTCTTTTTTTTCAAATATTGTTGAGTTTATCACAGAATATTTGAAAATTTTACAGTCAAACATTAAAATCTGACAAAAAAGTTAAATTTTGAAGGAAATCATTGAAATTTTGACAGCTACCAATGACATTATCTTAGAATATTTAAGAATTTGGATCTAATTGAAATCTGAAACCAAATAAGTAATAAATCATCAATAATCACTGAAAATTTGTAAAAAAAAGAAAATCAGTTTTACGAAAATCATTTTTACACAAAAAAGGTCCTTAGAAATTGAAAGATTTGAAAGATTTTACTAGTTTCTATATTTTCAGTTGCAGATTGTGGAAACACTATTATTAGGGTATTTTTAGGTTTTCATACCTTCTTATACCTATTATAAGAAATTGAGGAAAACTAAAAATACCCAAACATTAGTTTTCCCACAATTTCCAACTGAAAATTTAGGGGCAAATTTAGACATCATTACACTATTAAATGTAACGTTTTCTGACATAGTCTAAATATTTTTATTATTAAAATATTTTTACTGACTATGTCAACTGTATGTGAAATGTAAAGTTTTTTCTACAAATAAAAATGCTAATATTTTTAAATATTACATCAGTATTCTGTGTACTTTTCTGTACGTATGAACATAAATATTATGTTCATATAATTTTTTTTTTGTTGACTTGCGGAAAACTGATTGAGCGTCCTTTTGACTTAATTAATTTGCTAAAATTATCGCGGATTTTTTTTTCTAAAATTTTAAATCGTTATGAATAATGATTTCCCAAAGTTTATCATTATACGAAATTCCTATTTATTAGGATATTTTAGTGGATTGAGGAATTTCTGTTCTTCTGTTCTTCAATCATTATAGGATTTGTTCCACTCCAATTTTCATTACTTTCTTGTGGTGTTCTTCAATGGAGGTTTCCTGCTCGGTAATTACCTGTTTGCTCTCATCCGCGTTGTTATTTTTGTTTACTGATTTAAAGTTGTTTTATTTTTATTTTTTCTATCATGTTCTACGTCTACGTCCAGTTAGTGTATCCGACAACGATACACAATTTTTTTATTGGTAAGCTTATTGGTCAGCTCTTACTAGAGCCGAAATGATCACTGATCACATAGTAGTAGTTTAACTGTGCCGGTTCTGGGACAGCAATTGCTTCGGAAACATGCTGCTCCGGAACCGGCCTGAATGCACTACTTTACCAAATTATTTCGGAATTGTTTATTAACATAAGTACATATTTCTACATATCGTCGGCTTGGTGTTACAAGGTTGCATGTAACATTTTTTTAGTTTTTAGTTCTATAGCTTTGCAGGGCTATATGTTTTCAAAGCGGGACCTTTCAACTTGTTCTAAGATTAAAAATGGATCATTAGGAACCTGTGACAAATACATATCTATTGACAGTACAAAATTTACTTTTTTTTATATAGCAAACATATTTAAAATCCTTATTCCCAAATTTACAAATTTGTACATACAACCTTATAACATTAAGCCGACGATATGTCAATACAATGTAAAAAACTCCACTCTTCGTCACGAACATAATTTGGACTGCTAATTCCAAATTCCGGGCTAATGGAATTGGAGCTGTTATTATTCTACAAGACTTTGACAGCAGCAATACTGTTACTTCTCGTTTAATATTTAATATAATAATTCAATTAGCTTTGTAAGCCCATCAGGCATGCAGATATAATGAGGCTAATTACAGAACTAATAAAAATTTGAAACTAAACGGCTAACAAAAATAAGATCATAGGTGAAGCAAATCACGTAAATGAACATTTTTTTATTGGCAAGCTCACTGGTCGGCTCTTACTAGAGCCGAAATTGAAATGATCACTCGGTACATTTTAGTAGTTTAGTTGTGCCGGTTCTGGCGCAGCAATTGCTCTGGAAACATGCTGCTTCGGAACCGGCCTGAATGCACTACTTACCAAATTTATTCTAATTATTATGGATATTATTTTGATTATCTGGTGATTGACGTTCAGTAAGTGTATCCGATACAGATACAACAATTTCTTATTGGTAAGCTTACTGGTCAGCTCTTACTAGAACCGAAATTGAAATGATCGCTCGGTACATATTAGTAGTTTAGCTGTGCCGGTTCTGGCGCAGCAATTGCTCTGGAAACATGCTGCTTCGGAACCGGCCTGAATGCACTTACCATATTTATTCTAATTATTATGGATATTATTTTGATTATCTGGTGATTGACGTCCAGTAAGTGTATCCGACACCGATACTACAATATCTTATTGGTAAACTTACTGGTCAGCTCTTACTAGAGCCGAAATGATCACTGATCACATATTAGTAGTTTAACTGTGCCGGTTCTGGGGCAGCACTTGCTCCAGAAACATGCTGCTCCGGAACCGGCCTGAGTGCACTACTTACTTAATTTACTCTAATTTAATCTAATTGCTTAAAGACTCACATCTTTACAGAGAATTCGATCACGAAAACTCTAAATCAAGTAATAAATTAGATACCATTTTTATTTTAATTAACACTGGTGGTTTTTATTTCTTTATACGTTATGAATAAACAAATCATATAAATTTGTATGGTGATACCAACCAGTGATACCAACTGTAATGCAAAATAACTGAGCCGGTGCTACATATTTCGGTATTGACGTTTCCACGGTCCAATTCACATTTATGAGCTGAATTTCGAATAAATAACTGATCGCACGGGCAATAATTTCGCAATGAAACCCGTGGCCCCGGGCGTTTTTGGGCCTCCATCAGTGGAATAAAATTGTGCGACCCTCCCGCCGTGAAAGCGGGATATTCGCAATTAAACTAATGAAATTTTAATTAAAACGGGGCAATTACACGTCCATCACGTGCGGGCCCTTCAATAACAGGTATCATTACGCCCTCCGCGCGCATCGGCGGCCCTTTAAGAAATTAAACCCCGGGGGATGGGGCAATTAAATCGTCTCCACCCGCGTTTTTGGCTACGCACAGTGCGCAATTCGCCCCCGGGCAATTAAACGAAGCCCAAGCAGTGAATCGTTATGTACTGGGTTCGATCATTATGCAATCTTTCAGTAATAATGATTATAATTGTAGTCCTCCGTTGGTTCATATGCATTTCGATCATGATGATCATCACTCGGTACATATTAGTAGTTTAACTATGCCGGTTCTGGCGCAGCAATCGCTGCCCCGGAACCGGCTTGAATACCCTACTTCCTAACCTGACTTATAAACCTGACATATGTAAAAAAAATGTAAAGTTTTTTCTAACATGCAAATAAATATTATTATTATTATTATTAATATTATTATTATACTTACTTACATTTTTACAGAGAATTCTATCACGAAAACTCGAGCATTGTGCAATCTTTAAGTAATAATGATTTGAATTGTAAAATCCTCCTCCGTTGGTTCATACACATTTCGATCATGATGATCATCACTCAGCACATGTTTGTAGTTTAACTATGCCGGTTCTGGCGCAGCAAACGCATGCTGCTCCAGAACCGGCTTGAATACCCTACTTACTCACATGTTTACAGAGAATTCGATCACGACAACTATAAATTAATTAATGAATTAGATAAGAGGCTACTAGAGGTATACTTCGTCATATATTATGTATAAATATATCATCAAATTCCGTTGCTTTCGGGTTCCGTTTCCGTTTCTGTTGGTTTCCGTTTCCGTTGGTTCATATGCATTTCGATCATGATGATCATCACTCCGCACATATTAGTAGTTTAACTATTCCGGTTTTGGCGCAGCAATCGCATACTGTTCCGGAACCGGCTTGAATGTCCAACTTACTCAGTAACCTCCGTTGGTTCATATGCATTTCGATCATGATGATTTTCACTCGGTACATATTTGTAGTTGAACTATGCCGGGCAGCAATCGCATACTGCTCCGGAACCGGCTTGAATGTTCTACTTAATCACATTTTTACAGAGAATTCGATTACGAAAAGTATAAATTTATTACTGAATTAGATAAGAGGCTACTAAAGGTATACTTCGTCATATATTATGTATAAATATATCATCAAATTCCGTTGCTTTCAGTTTTCGTTTCCGTTTACGTTTCTGTTGGTTTTCGTTTTCATTGGTTCATATGCATTTTGATCATGATGATCATCACTCGGCACATATAAGTAGTTTAACTATGCCGGCTCTGGCGCAGCAATCGCATACTGCTCCGGAACCGGCTTGAATGTCCTACTTACTCACATTTTTACAGATAATTCGATCACGACAACTATAAATTAATCAATGAATTAGATATGAGGCTCTACAAGTATACTTCGTCATATATTATGAATAAATATATCATCAAATTCCGTTGCTTTCCGTTTCCGTTTCTATTTCTGTTGATTTCCGTTTCCGTTGGTTCATATGCATTTCGATCATGATGATCATCACTCGGTACATATTTGTAGTTTAACTATGCCGGTTCTGGCGCAGCAATCGCATGCTGCTCCGGAATAGGCTTGAATGTCCTACTTACTCACATTTTTACAGAGAATTCGATCACGACAACTATAAATTAATTAATGAATTAGATAAGAGGCTACCAGACGTATACTTCGTCATATATTATGTATAAATATATCATCAAATTTTGTATAGTGATACCAACTGGTGATACCAACTTGTGATACCAAAATAATAAATATTGCATTATACATCGGTCATGGCTGATACAATACGATAAGAATACAATACAAATCCGTTGCTTTCCGTTTCCGTTTCCGTTTCTGTTGGTTTCCGTTTCCGTTGGTTCATATGCATTTCGATCATGATGATAATCACTCGGCACATATTAGTAGTTTAACTATGCCGGTTCTGGCGCAGCAATCGCATGCTGCTGCGGAACCGGCTTGAATGTCCTACTTACTCACATTTTTACAGAGAAATCGATCACGAAAACTATAAATTAATTAATGAATTAGATAATAGGCTACTAGAGGTATACTTCGTCATATATTATGTATCAATAATCATTAATTTTTTTATAGTGATTCCAACTGGTGATACTAACTAGTGATACCAAAGAAGTAAATATTGCATTATAAATCGGTCATGGCTGATACAATCAGATAACAATATAATACAAATAAATAAAATATATCAATAGTAATAAATAAATCAATACAAATCAAAGTAAGTCAACAAATAAAATTAATAGAGGGCGGAAAGACCCCTTCTGGGGTCGATAGCCTTAATAATTATCATTATATATATATATAAAATTAATACAACTAAAATTAATTAAATAAATAAAATTAATACAAATAGAATTAGGTATAAAATTATAATCCTCGAATGTTATGTGATATTGAAGTAGATAACGAAGCTGTCCCTTTTTGGCGGCGGTTTCGACCTGTTTTCCAATTATCTGCACCGCCAACGCCGTTAATTAAGCCTCTCTCCGCCGCCCCCAGCATTCGCGGGGCTTCCAAATTAAAATCGCCGCTGTGTTAATTTAATCGCCGTGTTTGTCCACCTGCATGGACCAGGCTGTTGATGTTTAAGCCGTCGATTTAGCCTAGTGGGGCTAATCGAGAGCGTGTGCTCACCGGAATTAGCCTCCATGTGATTTATGGTCGGTTTCCAGTGCCATCCATCTAGCCGGCTTTATCGACGTATTCAGATCGTATCCAAGCATCCAATTACGACAGTGTACACGAATCTAATATCAAATTTTCAAATTATAAATTTTCAGAAATTTCAGTAATAGCTAACCCATACTTGTCAATGTAGAAAGTTATATGTTTGATTTTCTCCCTTATTTAGTACTGAAAATTTGTCAAATTTTCAGGAGAATTAGTTTCAGGTATACTGTACACGAATCTAATATTAAATGTTCAAAGTTTTGTTAAAATTTATAGTAAACAGCAATATATGTGCTTCTTTTTGTGTATCGCTTCGTTAAAAATATGAACATTAAAAGCACCGTGCGTAGTAAATTCTGGCGTTTTAATAACCCCCAACTTTTGATGGCCCCGTCAATAATTAAAAGCAGCGCGCCGTAAAAGAGTCCGCTATGAAAATTTTTAACGGCCCCGGCTTGACATTCCGCCCCCGTTAAGTGCACCGGGAAATGTCCACATCAAAACTTTCCTGGGCCGCCCCCGTTGGCCCCCGCCGGTGGTTTTAATGCCCCCGAGCCCTAATCCAGGTAATTGGCCGCACATTACCGCTGCGGCTTCTCGGGTGCGCCCCACGCAGGCCCCCAAACATTCCGTGGCTCCCCGGGGGTGCAATCGGCTAATTGGAGGCGGCGGGTACACCTCCTCCGGCGGAGTGGTTGCGATACCGGCGGCGCCCCCTAATTGACGGCGAAAGGGCACGGGGGCGGGTAATCGTCATAATCTGCTAGAGGCTTTGATCTTCCGAAGGACCCTGGGGGCGGTGGGGGGCAATCCGTAAGGATTATTTAATTTATGGCCTGCGGCTTCTGCGAGTCGAGAGCTCCTGAAATGCAGCTCTACCTAATTGTTTGGAACTAATAATGTGCGCCCCATTAATCCCCAAGGATCAAGCTGCGGCAGTATCAAGGGCAGATCACAGTTTTACGTAATAATTAAGCATCCGTTTTACGCTAAATAAATTATTTCCGCGTTATCAGCACCGCCGCGAAATCCGCTATCGATTCCGGCTTCTATCTGGGAGTTCTTAGGGCCTCATTAGCACCCCCGGGGCCCCGCCCGGTTTACGTATTCAGGCGAAACTTTCGCCCCAACTTTTTCTCCCCCAGAGGCGAGCAGTTCTTTCGGGCTCGCCGCCTCCGGCAGCCTCCCCCGGGGGGCCGCCACCCCCCAGTTTTTTCCCTCTTCATATTTACACACGCGCTCACGGCGGATTTCCGCCCCCCGTGGAAGCGAATTCCGAACTTTTACGCGCCGGCGTTTCCTTTCCCCCAAACAACTTCCGAGTCAAAAATAAATATAAGAAGCAGTACCCACGCTAGGGGAAGCAAAAGGGGGGCAAAAAGCGCTCGGCAGGTTCATTATTTCTACGTAGGTTTGTTGTAAATAGATTAATTTCACAAAATTTTCAGTATGATTTCACAAAATTTTCGGCAGTTTCCACCACCTAAGTGTTTGTTTTAGATTTCGTCCCCGAAGTGGGGCCTTGCTCAATGGCACATTTTTTTTTGCAATTTTTGACTTATCTTGTAAACATAACGGAAAAATGGGAAAATGCCAAAAATTGAGTATACATTTAACAAAAATCACAATAATTTTTGATTTTGTAGTCAATCGGTTAATACATAACTCAAAATCTTCGGCAGTTTCATCCACTTCAGTTTTTTTTGTTTAGAGTTACTTCCCCGAAGTAGGCCTTCCTCCATGGCATAATTTTTAGTAGTTTTTGCCATCAGCAAATGCCAAAAATAAAGCAAATCTTTAAAATAATCACAACAATTTCGCAATTAAAATGACATTTAAAATGCTGTAGTGGGCACAGGATGGCCAATAGATTATAACAAAATGAATGAACCCCTTTAAGAAAATTCCACAACAATTTTTTTAGATATTTTTAAAAATGTCTATTTATTTTCGAAATGATGATTTCGCCTGGGTTATCTTAATTTCAAAATAATATTCAATTATATAGCGCAGTTTTTGACTGATATCTACGACGTATCTATCTTTGTGGATACGTTTTGATTTATCTAAAATCTATAAAATTGTCATTTCGTGGATATGAGTGTCAAAAAGTTTGAAAACAAATTGAGTGTGTCTAGATGTTTGTATAGATCCCCTATAGAAACATCCAAATTTGGCCATTCTGTACATTTAATCTTGAAACACATTTAGTAGTTTTCTACATTCTCTGAAAAAATCCGAAATTATTTCAAAATACCACCTATGCTCCAGATAGATACATTATTCATTTTAGCCACATTACAATGATACAAGCATAAAATTGTCATTCCTAAAAATTGATATAAATAATTCATATTTTCAATGCATACTGTCAATTTTCTTTTACTTACTTATATAAAAACTATTTTCATTTTTCATCTTTTAAACAACTTTAAATTCTCCAAACTTAATAAGTATATTTTATTATTTAACACAGGAAAATCTTAAAATCTTACTGGAAAATCAGAAAATGAAATTAACAGTATCAGTTTTTTTCTCTATATTAGTCTGAAAACACAAGGAAATTTTCTAAATATATTATTTGCTGTCAAATCGAGGTTAATTTTTACTGAGTATCAGATTTTAAATTATTTCTTCCGTATAATTAGTATAAATAATTAAAATTTTCAATGATTCTATCAAATTTTAAATTACTTCTAATATTTCAATGTAAATTTCGATTATTCTATTAACATTTCAATGATTATCTGAAATTTTTGATTATTACTGTCATAAATTTAATAATTTTCAACAAATTTTTAATTATTCTGTTAAAATTTTTTTGACAATCACATATCAATGATTACTTTAGAAATTCCAATTGTCTGACAAAATTATCGTGAAATTGTCATTAACTACTGTGTTCTTTTGTTGTTTTGTTGAAATTTTGTATATTATGTAGCGTTTTTTTGCTAATAAATATTCTTTATTATATATATTAATATTTCAATGAAAATTTCGATCATCTATTCAAATTTCAATAATTATCTCAAATTTTTGATTATTTCTGTCATAACGTTAATAATTTTCAACAAATTTTTAATTATTCTGTTAAATTTTTGTTGACAGCCAAATAGCAATGATTACTGTAGAAATTCCTATTGTCTGACAAAATTATCGTGAAATTGTCATTAACTACTGTGAAATCATCAATGCTTATTTTCAAAATTCCAATTATTTCTACTAAAATTTTAAATATGGTTTCAAGTGGCAATTCAATTATATTTAATTTTTATTTCTAATGAATTTCTCATGGAAAACTTCAAGAAATACTGAATTTTCTGTTCATTTTTGCAAAACTTTTCTAGAACTAATATTTCAATTATTTCTGTCAAAATTTCAATTATTTCTACTAAAATTTCAAATTTTACTCCATAAATTTCAATGATTAATTTCTAATCTAGAATGATTTTATATAATTATATCTACATTTTATTATGTTTTTCCGAAAAATAGATATAAATATTTCAAATTTTCAATACATACTATCAATTTTTTAATTACTTTTATAATAAATTCTATAATTTCTAACAAAATTTGGTTATTCTGTTAAAATTTCAATGATTACTGTCAAATTTTCAATTATTTCTTTACAAATTTTAATTATTTCCACCTAAATTTTTATTATGTTGTTAAAATAATAATAACTGCTAAAATATCGATTGGTGCAGTGCAAATTTCAATTTTCTGGCATAATTTCGATCATTTCCATGAAATTTTCTTTGATTCCTTGAAAATTTTCAATTATTTCTACTAAAATTGCAAATGGTATCCCAAAATTTCAATACTTCTCTCAAATCTAATATGGTTTGCAACGACAACATTTTTTAATTATTTTTTTCCTGTTAATAAATATAAATGTTTTAAAGTGAACATTTCATGAACATACTATCAAATTTTTAATTACTTGTCCGAAAATTTCAATCATTTCTATCAAACTTTCGATTATTCGGTTAAAATTTCAATGATTACTCTTAAACTTTCATTCATATCTGTCAAAATTTTAATTATTTTTACCAAAGTATCAATAATTATTGTATAAATTTAATGTTTATAACATAATTTCATTCAATGCCTTGAATTTTTTTATTCTTGTAACATATTTAATGATGACATTTTTAATTATTTGTATTAAAATTGCAAATTTTATCCCAAAATTTCAATAATACTCTCAAATCTAATATAGTTTGCAACGATTACACGTTTTTATTATTTTTTTCCGGTTAATAAATATAAATGTTTCAAAGTGAACGTTTGATACAAACTCTGAAATTGTTAATTACATATCCAAAAATTTCAATAAATTCTAACAAACTTTCGATTATTTGGTTAATATTTCAATGATTACTCTTAAACTTTCATTTATATCTGTCAAAATTTTAATTATTTTGACCAAAATAACAATAATTATTGTATACGTTTAATATTTCTAACATAATTTGAACATAAAATTGCAACTTTTATCCCAAAATTTCAATAATACTCTCAAATTTAATATGGTTTGCAACGATTCTATTTTTTAATTATTTTTTTCGAATTAATTAATATAAATGTTTCAATGTAAACATTTGATGAACATACTATCATATTTTCAATAACATCTCCAAATATTTCAATCATATCTAACAAAATTTTGATTGTTTGGTTAAAATTTAAACGATTACTCTTAAACTTTCATTTGTAACTGTCAAAATTTTATTTATTTTCACCAAAATATCAATAATTATTGTAAAAATTTAATATTGTTAATATCATTACATTCATTCATTGCTGTGAATGTTTTCATTCTTGTGACATTTTTAATGTTGAAAATTTCCATTATTTCTACTAAAATTGCAAATTTTATCCCAAAATTTCAATAATACTCTCAAATCTAATATGGTTTTCAACGATTCTCTTTTTTGATTATTTTTTTCGATTAATTAATATAAATATTTCAAAGTGAACATTTGATGAACATAGTATTAAATTTTTATTTACATCTCCAAAAATTTAAATCACTTCTAACAAAATTTTGATTATATGGTTAAAATTTCAACGATTACTCTTAAACTTTCAGTTGTAAATGTCAAAATTTTATTTATTTTTACCAAAATATTAATAATTATTGTAAAAATTTAATTTTTCTAACACAATTTCGTTCATTGCCGTGATTTTTTTTAATCTTGTGACATTTTTAATGATTTCTGTCAAAATTTTAAGATTTAATTTAAGATTTTGATTTTGTCTTTCAAGATTGTGATTCAGAAAATTGAAATTTGCACTGCACTTATCGATATTTTGGCTTTTTATTATTATTTTAACAGCATAATAAATATATTTTTGGAAATAATTAAAATTTGTAAACAAATAGATGAAATTTTGACAGTGAACATTAAAATTTTAACAGGATACATCAAACTTTGTTAGAAATTATTGAATTTTTTATAAAAGTTCAACAAAAATTGATAGTATGCATTGAAAATATGGATTATTTATATCAATTTTTCGAAAACTTTGACAATTTTATGCTTGTATCATTGTATTGTGGCTAAAATGAATAAAATATCTATCTTTAGTATATATTAATATTCTGAAATAAAATTTAAAAAGTAAAATTTTAGGGACCTAAAGATTTCGATAATAAATAAATGCTGTAAGTTTACTGTTAAAATTTCAACTATTTCTACCAAAGTTTTAACTGTTTCTATCAAAATTTAAGTTATTCTCTGAAAATGTCAATAATTGACATAAATATTTCAAATTTAACTTTTTTGCAATACACAGTAAACATTTTTAAATTACTTCTCCTAAAATGTCAATCATTTCTAAGAAAGTTTCGATTATGCGGTTAAAATTTCAATGATCACTGTCAAATTATCAATTATTACTGTCAAAAAATGAATGTTTGCCACTAAAATTACAATTATTCTGATTTTAATTAATTTTATAATTCTAAATATGATAATTCTAAAATTTGGAGAATTGGATTATAATTATTTCCACTAAAAAATCAATTATTCTGTTATAATTTTAATAAGAATAACACTCAATATCTCAATGATTACTGTAGAAATTCCAATTTTGTGACTTCTGATTTCCATTATTGTGACAATTTCACGTCATTGATTCCTGTGAAATTTTTAATTATCTCTAACAAAATTTTAATGTTTTTACTTCATTTTGTTCTTTTCATTACTTTCACTAAAATCTCACATATTGTTTCATAGTTCAACGATGATTGTCAAAATTTTAATGATTGTCACGTTTTTTTAATAATTTTTGCCAAAAGAGGGCAAAAAGAGGGCAATTCTTTTCCAGAATTTGTATGAGTAACAAATCCTTAAGAATTATAAAAAGCCCTAAGAAAAATATTTGGTCCTTCGTGCATGTCACATTTTTAGAGATGGAAACACAAAAGTTATGAAGCAATATTTTTTATCGATTTCGAGGAGGCGAAGCAATCTAGGGATGTTGAACACAATATTCGTCGCGAAAAAAAGTTATATGATTTATGTACACCTACTCGTGTTATTTGTGCCATCTAGTGCGAGCGTTTTGATAAGTATTTGTGCGCCCGAGTGGCGTGTGCCACTGGCACGTGTCACAGGTGCTCGCAGGACGTCCAGGGGATGAATGCCGTGTCACCCTGTGACGAGGCCGAGGGCATTTGATGTCGGATTACCGCCCCGGGACGAATAAAACACGCCGAGGGGGGGCGGCGATTTAATTGGGGCGGCCGGAGGGGGGAAAGCGCGGATTTGCGACCGGGATTACTGCCCCCGGGGGTGAATTTTTAATACGCGGACGTCGCAAGTAAATTAGCATTAATGCCCTTGTGCGGTGCAGTAATCTACTTACGAGCGAGGAGGGATTACTATGTGGACCAGCTCCTTGCAATATGTGCACTTGCATAAATGAGTGGACGTGATAAATATACGAGCAAATTTGAAATTAATATCGTGAGAAGTGAACCTGCTGAAGAGCTTATTTAGTTTGGTTTGGGGTCGATTTATAGTGCAAGCGAAATTGATTCGGATCAAAGATGATAAGTAGGTAGGCAACAAGAGTTCTGGGCCATTTTCTCAGATAATAAAGATAATAGATAATAAAGATAATAGATGCAACCTATACCCGTCCAGCACCAGATGCTTTGAAGCCGCGATAGATGTTTCCTGTCCATCCAATGTCGTTTCATTTCTGAATGTCACTCGCGAGCTAGAAGTTGCATAGCGTGGCAAGCAGTTGTCGGAGATTACCTGACACTGCCATTGCAATTTTATAGAGAGTATTATTATGTGTTTTACAATGTCTGGATTAAACGATAGATATTTCCTGCTACCATAATGTCGTCTCATTTCTGTGTGCTACCATAATGTCGTCTCATTTCTGTGTGATACTCGCGCGCTAGAAGTTGCTTAGCGTGACACCCAATTGTAGGAGATTGGCTGATATAGCGGTGCCGGCAGTCCAATTTTACAGAGGGCATTATTTTGTGTTTTTCTACGTCTGGGTAAAAAAACGTCGTTATATGATTGTGTTTTTCAATGTTTAGATAAAAACCGACTTTATTTGATTGTGTTTTTCTCTTTTTCTGTTGCAGGCCGAGATATGGAGCGTCTTCATAGCGATCCTGAGGAAGAGCGTCCGCAATCTGCAGGCGTGCACCGACGTCGGCCTCATCGAGCACGTCCTCAAGAGGCTTCGCAATGCGGACATCGTCGTTGCAGGTACGTGGCCCCCCCAATCCCGTTCACTTTCCACCCCCGTTTCATCGCCGCCGCCTCTCGTCGGGGCAACACGAAACCAATTATCCCGGCCCTCGCGTGTAATTGACGTGAAGACCTTGCACGTGGCCGCGGGGGCGGCGTAATTTAATAAATATCGAGTTTTTGCGGGGGTGCGAGCCGCCCCCAGGCCCCCGGATAATTGCGCCGATGCGGGCGGGCGATCGCCGCCCCCGCAAAATACGTCTGTTGTTGTGGGATGCCTCCCACGGTGTGTAAATCAAAATTCGCGGGGTTGTAACAATCCGGGGGGTTGTTTATCGCCCCGGGGATGGTAATTTCATGGAGATTTGTGTTGGGGTGCGGGGCAAGTTTCCAATTGGATCGGGTTTACATGGTGGGTGTCTATCTTAATTTATTAATCGCCGCCGCTGGCGCGGCGCTTTATTGAATTATAAATCTGTGCACTGATTTCGGCTCAACGTTCATTTAATAGTTATAATAATAACGTATTCTGTATACACAATTTCAATTACTTAGTATGCCAGTCTAACTATGCTGTAGCAGCATATCTGTTGTAACATATTAAAACCTCCCAGTAATAAATTGTCATGGATTTAAACACATATATAAAAACTGTTCAGGCATAGTTTCACTGTTTGGAATAAATATATTACAAATTATGACATAAATGACTAAATCGTCAAATTTTCAGAGGATGTATCTTCAGGCATACTGTAGCCAAATCTGGCATAAAATTTTCAAAATATCCCTTCGACAAATTCCTGTAAAAAATATCCCTTAGACAAAGATAGTGTTTTGCATCAAATTTTAGCTGTTTGTCATAATAGCTGTCGTAGAAAAAAATAGTATAATATATTTTCGTAATGTAGTGCTTTTTGGCACTTGCGTTTTTTATTGAACGAGACTTAGCCAGTTAAAAATTTAGATTAAAGGTCTCAGCTTAAACTCACGACACCTTAAAAATTTGGGCACATATCAGATCCATGACCGTAGATTAAAGGTCGCAGCCTAAACTAATAGCCCCTTAAGGTCTTGGGTAAGCATCAGATCCGTAGCCCCAGATTAAAAGTCGGGGCCTAAACTCACTACCCCACGAGGGTTGCGTTATCGCTTTTTTATTTGCACATCCCCTTCGCCCTGGCTTTCACTCTTCGGCAGCAGGCGTGTTCGCGCGGCAATTAGAAATGGGGCCCGTTATCGCAGGGGCCGGAAGAGCAAACGGCGGGGCCGCGCACGTAACGGCCCCCTTGGGACCGCGGGAAATTCTATTATACTCTCATTAGCCGCGTTTTCCCGCGCTGTTTTCCCCGCATTAGCTTATTAATAAATTCCGCCGGCGGAAACCGCCCCGATGTATTCGGGAAAATAGCCCGTTCATTAGCGCCGCTTTTTTAAAAATATTAATTAGCGCGACACACACCGCTCGCCTTTCGTGTAAAAAAAGCGTTTATTTTGAGTGTTAAGTATTAAAAATTATGGCGTAGGCCGACTAATTAGTTGGTAATGAAAATGAGGCAACAAAAGGTTTACAAACGAGGTATTAATAAATTCACACTTTTAGAAATCATGGGAATTTCAGAAGAAATAATTAAAAAAGTGATAGTTATTGATAATTTCACAGTAATCATTATAATTAACTATACTGAGTGTTGTCCGGTAGACTGCCCGATCTATACATTATATTATTTTCTGTTTTTTTTATATTTCTGTAATGTACTGTATGTGTGTTGTTTTTATGTTAAAACAGTTTTCGTATGTTACTACATTAGTGTTTCCAGATGTCAAAACTGTGATATTTTTCTTCACTAACATACTGTACAAACTATGAACCTACTTTGACTTGTGTATGCTGTATATTTCTAAACACAATAAATATTATTATTATTATTATTATTATTATAGAATTGACAGCAATCATTGAAATTTTGACTAATAAAGTTGAAATTTTGACAGAATTATAAATTCCACATGAATCAAATTTTGGAAGAAATTATGCTAAATTTAATGGTATACATTACAAATTTTGCAATAATAATCGTAATATTTACAGTAATTATAATAATTTTGGCAAAATTTTAGAAGAAATAATTGAAATTTTAACATAATAATTGAAATTATGGCGGAAAGTATAAATATCTTGATTCAAAATATGACATAATCATTGAAATTTTAACCGAATAATCGAAATTTTGTTAGAAGTAATTGAAATTTTATACATAAAATTTTCCCAGTTTGCAGGTATCGCTATATCTGTCACAGAAGTTTCTGAAATTTTGCTAATGGATATTTTTAAAATTTGATGCCAGATTTGGATACAGTATACCTAGAGATATATCCTTCGAAAATTTGACAAATGTAATGAAGTAAATAAGTGAGAAAATTGAACATATAACTTTCCCAGTTGACAGGTATAGCAATATCTGCCACTGAAATTTCTGAAAATTTGTGTAATGGATATTTTGAAAATTTTGTGCCAGATTTGGTTACAGTATGCCTGAACATATAAATTCTAAATATTTGAGGAAGGATATGAAGTAAATAAGTGAGATAATTAAACATATAACTTTCACAATTGACAGGTATCTCTATATTTGTCACTGAAATTTCTGAAAATTTGTCTGCTGAATATTTTGAAAATTTTATGCCAGATTTCGATATAGTATACCTAAAGATATATCCTCTGAAAATTTTACGAATGTAATGAAGTAAATAAGTGAGATAATTAAACATATAACTTTCCCAATTGACAGGTATCTCTATATTTGTCACTGAAATTTCTGAAAATTTGTCTAAGGGATATTTTGAAAATTTTATGCCGGATTTCGTTACAGTATGCCTGACGATACATCCTCTGAAAATTTGACGAATGTAATGATATTTACTTCATTTTAATGTAAAATTTTAGTTATTATTGTGAATTGTTTCAATAAAACTTTTAAACTCACAGTTTTAAATTTTAATTATTAGTGTCACAATTTCAATTGTTACTGTCACATTTTTAACCAATCGAGTAATTTTGTTTTAATTAGAATTACAAAGTTTCAATTTTCTGAAACTTCAAAGATATGTGTTAAATTTTTAATGATTACAACAATTTTTCAGTTTTCTCTTTCGAAAATTTCAAAGATTTCTCCCAAACGCTTAATGCTTACTTGTTTTTTAGTATTTCAGTTAAAATTTTGACGAGTACCATCAAAATTTCATTAATTGCTGTTAATTTTAGTACATTTTAGTTATAAAACAAATTTTCAGTCTTCCGTTTCAAAAATTTTGAAGATTAGTCAAAGTAATCAAGTCAATTGTATGTAACTTTTTTTTAATTTTTGAATGTCAATAATTACTTAGCTTCTTAGTTATTTTATCAAAATTTTCATTATTACTGTCAAAGTTTCAATCCTCTAAAACCTGAAAGACAGCTGCTAAATTTTTAATGATTACAAACAAAATTTTCAGTTTCTCTTCTAAAATTTCAAAGGTTACTCTCAAACTTTTAATTATTGCTTGTTTTTTTAGTATAACTCTCAAACTTTTGATGAGTACCATCCAGATTTCATTAATTGCTGTTAATTTTAGTACATTTTAGTTATAAAACAAATTGTTAAATTTCTCTTCGAAAATTTTAAAAACTACTGTCAAACTTGTAATCATTGCATGTTTTTTATTTGTATATCTGCAAAAATTTGGCTATTGGCAATCAAGATTTTATGAATTGCTTGTTAATTTTAGTAAATTTTAGATATAAAACGATATAAAAGATATATTTTCAATTTTCTCTTACAAAATTTTTGATATTACTACTACTGTCAAAGTAATCATGTCAGTTGTATAGACATTTTTCCTGTTTAGTTTTAAAATGTCAATTATTCTATAGTTTCTTAGTTATTTTGTCAAAATTTTCATTATTACTGTCAGAGTTCCAATTCTCTAAAACCTCAAAGATAGCTGTTAAATTTTTAATGATTACAAATAAAATTTTCAGTTTCACTTATAAAATTTCGAAGATTACTTTCAAACTTTTAATTATTGCTTGTGTTTTTTAGTATATTTCTCAAAATTTCGACGAGTACCATCAAGATTTCATTAATTGCTGTTAATTTTAGTACATTTTAGTTATAAAACAAATTTTCAGTTATCTCTTTCAAATATTTTGAGGATTACTACTACTGTCAAAGTAATCAAGTCAATTGTATGGAAATTTTTCATTTTTAGTTTTAGAATGTCAATTGTTATGTAGTTTCTTAGTTATTTTGTCAAAATTTTGATTATTACTGTCCAAGTTTCAACTCTCTGAAACCTAAAAGATAACTGCTAAATTTTTAATGATTACAAACAAAATTTTCAGTTTTCTCTTTCAAAAATTTTGAATATTACTACTACTGTCAAAGTAATCAAGTCAATTGTATGGAAATTTTTCTCTTTTAGTTTTAAAATGTCAATTATTCTGTAGTTTCTTAGTTATTTTGTCAAAATTTTCATTATTACTGTCAACGTATCAATTCTCTGAAACCTCAAAGATAACTGCTAAATTTATAATGATTACAAGCAAAATTTTCAGTTTCTCGTCTAAAATTTCAATGATTACTCCCAAACTTTTAATTATTGCTTGTTTTTTTTAGTAAGTCTTTCAAAATTTTGACGAGTGCCTTCAAGATTTCATTAATTGCTGTTAATTTTAGTACATTTTAGTTATAAAACAAATTTTCAGCTTACTCTTTCAAAAATTTTTAGTTTTCTCTCGAAAAATTTTGAAGGTTGTAACTATTGTTGTACTCAAACTTGTAACTATTGCATGTTTTTTTGTATATCTGTAAAACTTTGGCTAGTGGCCATCAAGATTTCATTAATGCTGTTATTTTTTGTAAATTTTAGATATAAAACAAATTTTCAGTTTACTCTTTCAAAAATTTTGAAGATTACTACTACTGCCAGAGTAATCAAGTTAATTCTATGGAAATTTGTCTTTTTAATGTCGATTTTTCTGTAGTTTCTTAGTTATTTTGTAAAAAAATGTAATATTACTGTCCAAGTTTCAATTCTCTGAAACCCTAAAGATAGCTGCTAAATTTGTAATGATTACAAACAAAAATTTTAGTTTCTCTTCTAAAATTTCGAAGGTTACTCTCAAACTTTTAATTATTGCTGGTGTTTTTTTGTATATCTCTCAAAATTTTGACGAGTACCATCAAGATTTCGTTAATTGCTGTTAATTTTAGTACATTTTAGTTTTATAACATATTGCATTTTTTTTTTGTATATCTGTAAAAATTTAGCTAGTGGGCATCAAGATTTCATTAGCTAGTAATTAATGAAATATTCATTTTAGTACATTTTAGTTTTAAAACTATTTTTGTAGTTTTCTCTTCTAAAATTCTGAAGATCTCAAACTTGTAATTATAACATGTTTTGTTTTGTATATCTCTAAAAATTTGGCTAGTGGACATCAAGATTTCATTAATTGATGTTAATATTAGTAAATGTTAGTTATTAAACAAAATTTCAGTTTTCTCCTTCAAACATTTTTAAGATTACTACTACTGTCAAAGTAATCAAGTCACCAAGTGAATGTAAATTTTCCTTTGTCAGTTTTAAAATATCAATTATTCTGTAGATTCTTAGTTATTTTGTCAAAATTTTGATTATTACTGTCAAAGATTCAATTCTCTGAAACCGTAAAGATAGCTGCTCAATTTTTAATGATTACACACAAAATTTTCAGTTTTTCTTCTAAAATTTCGAAGAGTACTCTCAAACTTTTAATTATTGCTTGTTTTGTTTAGTATATCTCTCAAAAATTTTGACGAGTACCATCAAGATTTACTAGGTAGATCGATAAAAATTTGGCTGGTGGCCATCAAGATTTCATTAATTGCTGTTAATTTTAGTAAATTTCAGTTATAAAACAGATTTTCAGTTTTCACTTTCAAAAATTTTGAAGATTACTACTACTGTCAAAGTAATCAAGTCAATTCTATGGAAATTTGTCTTTTTAATGTCGATTTTTCTTTAGTTTCTTAGTTATTTTGTCAAAATTTTCATTATTACTGTCAAAGATTCAATTCTCTGAAACCCTAAAGATGGCTGCTCAATATTTAATGATTACAAACAAAATTTTCAGTTCTCTTCTAAAATTTCGAAGAGTGCTCTCAAACTTTAATTATTGCTTGTTTTGTTTAGTATATCTCTCAAAATTTTGACGATACCATCAAGATTTTATTAATTGCTGTTAATTTTAGTAAATTTCAGTTATAAAACAAATTTTCAGTTTTTTTTTTTTCAAAAATTTCGCTACTGTCAAGGTAATCAAGTCAATTGTATGAAAATTTTTCGTTTTTAGTTTTAAAATGTCAATTATTCTGTTGATCGCTGTTAATTTTAGTAAATTTTAGTTATAAAATAAATTTTCAGTTTACTCTTTAAAAATTTTTGAAGATTACTACTACTGTCAAAGTAATCAAGTCAATTGTATGAAAAATTATCTCTTTTAGTTGTAAAATTCCAATTATTCTGTAGTTTCTTGGTTATTTTGTCAAAATTTTCATTATTACTGTCAAAGATTCAATTCTCTGAAACCCTAAAGATAGCTGCTAAATTTTTAATGATTACAAACAAATTTTCAGTTTTCTCTTTCAAAAATTTTGAAGATTACTACTACTGTTAAAGTAATCAAGTCAATTGTATGGGAATTGTTCTTTTTTAGTTTTAAAATGTCATTTATTCTATAGTGTCTTACTTACTTTGTTAAAATTTTCATTATTACTGTAAAAGTTTCAATTCTCTGAAAGCTTAAAGATATCTGCTAAATTTTTAATGATTGCAAACAAAATTTTCAGTTTCTCTTCTAATATTTCGAAGGTTACTCTCAAATTTTTAATTATTGCTTCTTTTTTTAGTATATCTCTCAAAATTTTGACGAGTACCATCAAGATTTCATTATTTGCTGTTAATTTTAGTACATTTTAGTTATAAAACAAATTTTTAGTTTTCTCTTCTAACATTTTGAAGATTACTCTCAAACTTGTAATTATTACATGTTTGTTTTTTGGTAGATCGAAAAAAATTTGGCTAGTGGCCTTCAAGATTTCATAAATTGCTGTTAATTTTAGTAAATTTTAGTTCGATAACAAATTTTCAGTTTTCTCTTTCAAAAAATTAGAAAATTACTACTACTATCAAAATAATCAAGTCAATTGTATGGAAATTTTTAACCTTTAGTTTTAAAATGTCAATTATTGTGTAGTTTCTTAGTTATTTTGTCAAAATTGTCATTATTACAATTCTCTAAAACCTCTCAAGCTACCTCAAACATAGCTGCTAAATTTTTAATGATTCCAAACAAAATTTTCAGTTTCTCTTCTAAAATTTCGAAGATTTCTTTCAAACTTTTAATTAGTGCTTGTTGTTTTTAGTATGTCTCTCAAAATTTTGACGAGTACCATCAAGATTTCATTAATTGCTGCTTATTTTAGTACATTTTAATTATAAAACAAATTTTTAGTTATCTCTTTGAAAATTTTAAAGATTACTCTCAAACTTAGTAATTATTGCATGTTTTTTTTACATATTGAACTGTAAAAAAATGGCTAGTGGTCATCAAGATTTCATTAATTGCTCTTAATTTTAGTAAATTTTAGTTCGATAACAAATTTTAAGTTTTCTTTTTTAGTTTTAAAATGTCAATTATTCTGTAGTTTCTTAGTTATTTTGTCAAAATTGTCATTATTACTGTCAAATATGTTCCTCTTCTTACATTTCAAAGATTACTGTCAAAATTTTAATTATTGCTACGTTTATTTTTAGTATATCTCTCAAAATTTTGACGAGTACCACAAGATTTCATTAGGTTGTAACGTTAATTTATATAAGTTACGGTCTGTCACCCTAGGCAACCAAATTTGTTGGTACAATTTAAGATTTATTTCGTGGATGAATGACGGTCACGAGAATTGTGATAAAGAGAAGATTAAAAACGAAGATTAATACAAAGGTGAACACGAGGCGAGCGGATACATGCCCAGATGTTCCCGTGGCGCGTACGATAGCAGCGAATTCATACAATCTATTTATTAACGTTAGTAAAGCAAAAATAGTGCTTATGTTCCGTAAAACTTTATACAATACATAATAATAATGGTAATAATTTTATAATATTTCTATTTTAAATCACAAAATTTTACAGATAATGTTACTATTTGAACAGAAATTATAAATCTTTAATAAAAAGTAAACTGTATATTGTTTAAATTTCACAATTCTGTGGATGTTCCATAACTTTTGTTACGTGTAATTTAAAGAAATTTATGAAAGTCGTGTTATCATGTGGAATGAATTCGAAAAAAAAACATTCCAAATAACAAAATTATATATGTAGATAATATATCATGATTAATTGATTAATTCTTTCTGTCCAAAATTTTAAAGATTACTGTAAAAATTTCAATTAAAGCAGTGTTTTTTTTTTAATATTTCGGTCAAAATCGTAACGATTACTCTAAGAAATTTAAAAAATATATATATTATAATGAAAATTTACATTGTTTCTGAAATTTTATTTATTATTTCAGCCAAAATTTTCGTTATTACCTCCAATGTTTCAATTCTCAAAAACTTCAAAGATTGCTACCATTTTTTTAATGATTAAGTACAATGAAATGTTTTTCTATCAAAATGTAAAAGATTACTCTTAATGTTTTAGATGGAACTTATTTTTTAATATTTTTGGTTTACTTTAAAAGATTAATTCTTTCTGTCAAAATTTTACAGATTACTGTCAAAACTTTATTTGTTACTGTCAATATTTGAATTATATCTGTAATTGTGCCATTAATTCTAGTAAATTTTGGTTATAATTTTAAAACATTAATTCTTTCTGTCAAAATTTTACAGATTACTCTCAAAACTTCATTTATTACTGTCAATATTTGAATTATTTCTTTAATATTGCTATTAATTTTAGTAATTTTCAGTTATAACTTTAAAACATTAATTCTTTCTGTCAAAATTTTACAGATTAGTCTCTAAACTTAATTTATTACTATCAACATTTCAATTATATCTGTGATTTTGTTATTAATTTTAGTAAATGTTGGTTATAACTTAAAAAAATTTATTCTTTCTCTCAAAATTTTACAATTGCTCTCAAATCTTCCTTTATTACTACTAAAATTTTAATTATTATTGTAATTTAAAAAAAGGTGTCAACATAGAAATTATTACCTACTGTTAATGTTTTAGTTGAATACATTTTTTTGGGGAGATTTTTTTGGAGATTACTGCAAAATTGTATTTTTTTTTAATATCAAGTCTCAACCTCGTCTGTTATATAACCCATATCGGCCTCATACTGTTATATACTATTACAATCCAGATTTTGTGCCTTTATTTCAAAATAAGGACGATTCTGTATTATTCTAATTTCTTGAATATTCGTTAAATTGTTGAATATTCTGCTGCAAAGTCCTCTTATTTCTGAAGTATGCCTCGTATTGAGATTATTTATTTGCAACGTTGAGATGTTTGCGTCCATTTACAACCCTTTGCTAATATATTACCAGAGTCGTTAACGTCCTGTTACTGGGGGATGAATTATGTGTATATACGTGTGTGCACATTTATCCCCGTACGTGGGAGGCGTACGGCGTGCCAACCCTGGGGATCCGGAGTGGATGTATTTTTGATGCGGAGCCTGGATGTGGGGGTTGGGGGGCGGCTGGCTTGGAGGCGGTCGGCACTTCCATCGCGAATTTTCCGTTTTAATGCGCCGCTCCCTGAATATTTCACATTATTATTCTATTAAATATTTTATCTTTCGCCCGGGAAAACGGAGGCGAGCGGAAAAAGGGGCCGACGCGCCACGACATGTGGAGCGCAGCTCCGCCGGCAAAAAAGGCTGGGGGCGGCGCGCTATCGGTGGATTTCAGTTTAATTGTCCGGAAAGATAGCGCAAAAAGCGGCGGCTGCGTTATATTTTCCGCGGAGATAATTAAAAAATGATTCCCTAGCGCACCGCCCCCGGGACGGTTCTTATTGTGCCCGGAAATTCACGGCCCGTTTTTGTTTTTTGTTCCAGATCTCCTAATAGAAATGCTCGGCGTGCTGGCGAGCTACAGCATAACAGTGAAGGAATTAAAACTGCTATTTGGCGCCATGAAGGCCATCAACGGTAAATGGGTGAGTACTTTGCGTTCCCAAGCCCCCAGGGTGTCCCCCCTTCGTGTCGCTGCTGCAATCACCCGGCGGCCTTTTGCGCGAGCTTCGAAAATTTTTAATTACTTGTATCGCGATGGAAACTTTTTTAATCAAGCCGTCCCTTTTTTTTTATCATATTTTCCCCGTGTCAATTCCTGTCGCGGGCTTACCAGCGGCTGCCTCTGACGTGCGCCTGTTCCCTCGGAAATTTCATTTATTTTTCCCCCCTTTTCAGCCGCGACATTCCGCAAAGCTGCTTAACGTCCTCCGCCAGATGCCCCAGAGGAGCGGCCCGGACGTCTTCTTCAGCTTCCCGGGGCGGAAGGGATCGGTGAGTCCCGCGAGACACCCCCAGGATCATCTTCGATTAATAACAACCACCTCCTTACAGGCCGTCGTTCTTCCGCCGCTGGCCAAGTGGCCCTACGAGAACGGCTTCACCTTCACCACGTGGTTCCGCCTGGACCCCATCAACTCCGTCAACATCGAGCGCGAGAAGCCGTACCTGTACTGGTGAGCTCTGCGAAGATTCAAGGCCCTGGGGGCGGCGGACTCACCAAACTTTTCGGTTTCAGCTTCAAGACCAGCAAGGGCGTCGGCTACACCGCCCACTTCGTCGGCAACTGCCTGGTGCTCACGTCCATGAAGATCAAGGGCAAAGGGTTCCAGCACTGCGTCAAGTACGAGTTCCAACCGCGCAAAGTGAGTGGACAGCAAAATCTTTAAAAATACAAATCAAATCTCGACATTAGAACAAAAAATCACAATTCTGATAACCGAAAGTATGATAAACCACAGATATTTAAAAAGTTTGCAAAAAACGATATATTTCCTCAAAAAGATTGAAGTTTATATGTGATTTGTGAATTCCTATATTTTCAAGATTATACTCAATGTTATAGATACAACTGTCCAAATTAAAGAGATAAATGTCAAAATTCTAGAGGTAACTGTCAATATTGTAGAGATTATTGCCCAAATTCAAAAGATAAATATCGAAATTTTAGAGGTAACTAAATATTCTAGAGATTACTGCCAAAATTATAGATAAATATCGAAAATCTAAAGATAACTGTTAATTTTCATGATAATATAATAGAGAAACTTTCAATATTTTAGAGTTAACAGTCATTTTGCAGTAGATAATTTATTCAGCAGATACTTTTCCAGAGAAACAGTTAATTCTCTATAAATATCGATACATATCTGCAAGTCACGTTAATAATGATAAATGTCAATATTTTAGAGTTTACTGCCAAAATCCAAGAGGTAAATGTCAATATTTTCGAGATAATTCTCAATAATATAGAGAAACCTGTCAAAATTCAAGAGATAAATATCGACATTCTAGAGTTAACTCTTAATATTTTAGAGATTACTGCCTAAATTAGACATAAATGTCGAAATTCTAGAGGTAACTGTCAATTTTCATGTTAATATTATAGAGAAAGTTTCAATATGTTAGAGTTGATTGTAATTTTGCAGTAGATAATTTATTCAGTAGATACTTTTCCAGAGAAACAGTCAATTCGGTATAAATATCGATACATATCTGCAAGTTACTTTAATAATGATAAATGTCAATATTTTAGAGATTACTGCCAAAATTCAAGAGATAGTCATCAGTATTTTCGATATTTACCTTTTGTATATTATGTAGCTTTTCTGCTACATAAATATTCTTTATAATTATTATTGTTATTCTCAATATTATAATAATAATCGTTTATCCCCATAAAACAAAATTAACATTGTACTGGATGTATCAACAAAAGATAGCGATAGAGATAACAATCAAAATTCAAGAAATAAATATCGAAATTCTAGAGTTAACTCTTAATATTTTAGAGATTACTGCCTAAATTAAAGATAAATGTCGAAATTCTAGAGGTTACTGTCAATTTTCATGTTAATATTTTAGAGAATGTTACAATATGTTAGCGTTGACTGTAATTTTGCAGTAGATAATTAATTCAGTAGATATTTTTCCAGAGAAACACTCAATTCGGTATAAACATCGATACATTTCTGCAGGTCACTTTAATAACAATAAATGTCAATGTTTTAGAGGTTACTGCCAAAATTCAAGAGATAAATGGAAATTTTTTCGAGATTATTCTCAATATTATAGAGATAACTGTCAAAATTTACGGGATAAATGTCGAAATTCTAGAGGCAACTGTCATTATTTTAGAGATTACTGCCAAAATCCAAGAGATAGATGTCAATATTTTCGAGATTATTCTCAATATTATAGAGAAACCTGTCAAAATTCAAGAGATAAATATCGAAATTCTAGAGGTAACTGTTAATATTTTAGAGATCACTGCTAAAATTAAAGATAAATGTCTAAATTCTAGAGTATCTGTCAATTTTCATGTTCATGTTAATGTTTTAAAGATGACTAATTTAGCAGTTGATATTTTAAGCACATGATAATTTTCCAGATAATAGACGGTTTCTTCTTCTGAGTATATTATCAACAAAAAAGTTTACAGCCAATGCTCCTTGTGGTGATAATTTAAATGAAAGTGCTGAATTGAAATAAAACCATAAATGGTTCTCAGCTCGTTCTACACTTTTAATACATTTCTTATATTACATTACATTTAAGGATTTCATTGTTTTTTTTTTATAACTTTCCTAAAAAAAATTTGAAATGTAAAATAGTTCTTCGGTAAAAATATCGATACTTTGCTGCAGGTGACTTTTATAAAGATAAATGTCGATATTTTGGAGATTACTGCCAAATTTTAAGAGATAAATATTGAAATTCTAGAGGTAACTGTTAATATTTTAGAGATTACTGCCAAAATTAAAGACAAATGTCGAAATTCTAGAGGTAACTGTCAATTTTCATGTTAATATTATAGAGAAACTTTCAATATTTTAGAGTTGGGTGTAATTTTGCAAAAGATAATTTATTCAGAAGATACTTTTCCAGAAAAACCGTCAATTCGATAGAAATATCGATATATGCAGGTCACTTTAATAAAAATAAATCTCAATATTTTAGCCAAAAATGCCAAAAATGCCAAAAATTAAAGATAAATGTCGAAATTCTAGAGATAACTGTCAATATTTTAGATATTACTGTAATTTAGGAGTTGATAATTTAATCAGAAGATAATTTTCCAGATAATTTATGATTTCTCTGGAAAATTATCTTCTTACTAAATTATCAATTGAAAATTTACAATCAGCGCTCCTTGGGTGATTGAAGTACAAGTGCTGAATTGAATATAAATATAACTAGTTCTCAGCTCTATTATTTTGCATTATATTATTTGATTTTATATTAATATTGATTACATTGTTTTTTTTTTAATAATATTCCTGAACATTAATAGAAAATTTTAGAGATTACTGCCAAAATTCAAGAGATAAATGTCGAAATTGTAGAAGTTATTGCCAGTATTATAGAGATAACTGTAATTTTATAAGAGATAATTTAGTCTGAAGATAATTTTTGCGAGAAACCGTCAATTCGGTAAAGTATCGATACATTTCTGCAGGCCGCTCTTATTAAGGTGAATGGCAAGATTATTATCAATATTATAGAGATAACTGTCAAAATTCTTGAGATAAATAGCAATATTATAAGTGAACTATCAATATTCTAGAAATAACTGTCAATTTTCTGATAGTAAATTTTCCAAAAACAAGTATCAATTTTGTATTTTGTCTTACGAGGTAAGTGGCAGTTAATGCTATATAAACAAATCTTAATTTTGATTAGGAGAGTTAGGTTAGGTCAGGTTAGGTTAGGTTAGGTTAGGTTAGGTTACGCCAGAAAATTATAAATTATCTATTTATTTATTTACTTAACTTTCGCAATAATACTGACTTTGGCAGCACAGTATTCACTTAAAACTAAAACTGCCCTTGGTGCTAGAAATCACATATAGAGAATTATCAATATTATAGAGATAACTGTCAAAATTCTTATGACAGTTTTTTCTAAACTTCTGACAGTTTTGTAGAAATATAATCGAATTTTCTCTGCAGTCCTCTAGAGTTTAGTTTTCTAGAAAGAAGTTTCAAATTTGTAGTGAAAATTGTAAACTGTATAAATCTTCTGGGTGGATCTTGAAAATGACACAATGATAATCTTTATATTTGATGATATTTTAGAGATATTGTGAAAATATCTCTAGGCAGCACTCAGTTTTGTATAAATCTGAGTGTAAAGTAAAATTTATAGAGAATATTATAAATTCTAAAAACTCTCCTAGTTTTAAACCACATAAGACATATCATCTTGATGATTAACAATTTTGTGGAAATTATTATCCGATTTTCTCGACGCAGCACTCAGGTATATATAAAATATTGTCAAATTTATACAGAAAATTATAAAATTTTAAAATCTCCTGGGTGGGTATTTTGTAAGACACGATGATCACTTTATATTTGATGATGTTTTTAGAAATACCGTAAAATTTTCTTTTGGCAGCATTCAGTTTTGTAAAAATCATTGTGAAATTTATAGAGACATTGTAAATACTCTAAATACTCTTAACACTATAAATACTCTAAAAAGTATAAATACTCTGAATACTCTCTTAATTTTTTTAAACCACAGAGACATTCATCTTAACGGTTAACCATTTTGAAGAAATTTTTGTTGAATTTTCTGTAGGCAGCTTTATTTAATTTATTTATTGTTATATTATTATTTTATATATATAAATGTGGTAAAAATAATAATAACTTTTTACAGATTGCACTATTTTTTTAGGTATCACTGTTAATTTTATAGAGAATTATGTGCAGGTCTTAATTTTCACTATCTAATATTCAATTTTCTAGATATAACTGTCAATTTTATTATGTCAATTTTCTAGATATATCTTTCATATATTTTATAGAGAAAACTGTCGACTTTCTAGGTAGCACATCCAATGTAAAGTTTCTAGAGATTACTACAAATTCGGTAAATAAATTATAATCATTTTTATTGGCTGGACTTAATTTTAATTAGGTATCACTGTCATTTTTCTAGAGAATACCGTCTAGGTTTTAATTTTCTCTCTCTAATACTCAATTTTCTGGAGATCACTTTTAATTTTATAGAGTAAACTATCGACTTTCTAGATAGCACGTAATCCCA
Source organism: Othius punctulatus (assembly GCA_951805005.1). NCBI lineage: Eukaryota > Metazoa > Arthropoda > Insecta > Coleoptera > Staphylinidae > Othius > Othius punctulatus. The sequence continues at coordinate 83,907,038 of OX638142.1, read as the reverse complement.
CGTAAACTTTCTAGAGATTACTACACATGTGTTAAAAAAATAGAATGATTTTTGTAGGCTGCACTTAATTTTCATTCCAGAAAAATGAGTATTAGATGAAAACTTTAAACTTGAACGTTCTTCTCGTTGTTCTCGTTGTGAGAACACTGTCAATTTTATAGAGAAAACTATCGACTTTCTAAATAGAACGTAATCCAAAATAAATTTTCTTGAGATTACTTCAACTTTGGTAAAAAATTATAATGATTTTTATAGGCAGCACTTAATTTTCTTTCCAAAAAATTGAGAAAATTAAAACTTGGACGTTATTCTCTATAAAATGACAGTGATACCTCTGTCATTTTTATAGAGAATATCGTCTTAAGTTTTAATTTTCTCTACCTAATACTCAATTTTCTGGAGATTGCTGTCAATTTTACAGAGAAAAATATCGACTTTCCAGATAGCACGAAATCCCACGTACATTTTCTGGAGATTACTACCATGTGTTTAAAAAAATGTAATGATTTTTATAGGCTGCACTTAAATTTCATTCCAGATAATTATTGAGTATTAGATAGAGAAAATTAAAACTTAGACGTTATTCTCTATAAAAATGACAGTGATACCTATGTCATTTTTATAGAGAATAACGCCCAAGTTTAAATTTTCTCTATATAATACTCAATTTTCTGGAAATCACAGATTCACAATATTACAGACAAAAGTATCGACTTTCTAGATAGCACGTAATCCCAAGTAAATTTTCTAGAGATTTCTACAATGTTAAAAAAATATAATGATTTTATAGGCTACACTTAATTTTCATTCCAGATAATTATTGAGTATAAGATAGAGAAAATTAAAACTTAGACGTTATTCTCTATAAAAATGACTGTGATACCTCTGTTATTTATATAGCGAATAACGCCCAAGCTTCAATTTTCTCTATGTAATATTCAATTTTCTGGAGATCACAGATTCACAATATTACAGAGAAAACTATCGACTTTCTAGATAGCACGAAATCCCACGTAAATTTTGTAGAGATTACTACCCTTGTGTTAAAAATTTATAATGATTTTTATAGGTAGCATTAAATTTTTATTACTGATAATTATTGAGTATTAGATACAGAAAATTAAAACTTAGACGTTATTCTCTATAAAAATGACTGTGATACCTCTGTTATTTTTATAGAGAATAACGCCCAAGTTTCAATTTTCTCTATGTAATACTATTTTATGGAGATCACAGATTCACAATATTACAAAGAAAACTATCGACTTTCTAGATAGCACGTAATCCCAAGTAAATTTTCTAGAGATATCTACATATGTTAAGATTACTACAAATTTGGTAAAAAATTATGATTTTTATAGGCTGCACTTAATTTTCATATTGAGTATTAAATAGAGAATATTAAAACTTAGACGTTATTCTCTATAAAAATGACGGTGATATACCTCTGTTATTTTTATAGAGAATAACGTCCAAGTTTTAATATTCTCTATCTTATACTCAATTTTCTGGAGATCACTGTCAATTTTACAGAGAAAACCATCGACTTTCTCAATAGCACCTAATCCAAAATAATTTTTCTAGAGACTACTACAGAGACTTTCTAGATATCACGTAATCTAACGTAAATTTTCTAGAGATTACTTTAAATTTGGTAAAAATAATAAAAATCATCTCTATAGCTGATATAGAAAACTAGCAACTTTCTAGATAGCACGTAATCTAACGTACATTTTCTAGAGATTACTTTCAATGTGGTAATAATAATAATCATCATCTCTATAGCCTGCGTTTAATTTTCATCAAGTCACTATGAATTTTATAGAGAAAACTGTCCAGGCTAGGTTCGTGCATCAATTTTGTAAGTGAGAATTGTAAATTTTCTGGAGAAATGTATAAGTGAGAACTGTAAATTTTTTTGGAGAAATGTATCAAGATATTGTTTATTTGTTTTTTGTAGTGATTTTTTTCGAAAATATTTATTTCAATTTTTATTTTGATTACTTGGTTAATCGAGATACTGTTAAATGCGTGATTATGTGTTTCTTCATTAAATTGCAGTGGTATATGTTGGCGGTCGTTTATATCTACAACAGATGGACCAAGAGCGAGATAAAATGCCTCGTGAATGGGCAGCTGGCTTCAAGCACGGAGATGGCATGGTTCGTCAGTACAAACGATGTAAGTTCAAAAAAATTTATTACAATTTGAAGTTTCAAAATTTTTACGCGTTTTGGCATTTTTTCTTAAAGAAAATTCAATATGTAGTAGTGCAATGAATAAATTTAAACTTAAATGGCTTTGCTTTTGCAATGTTTTTTTTTTGTTTTGTTGAAATTTTGTAAATTATGTAGCTTTTCTGCTATTAATATTCTAAAAAAAAATGCTTTGAAATTTCTAAATTGCGTTCATTTTATGCGTTTTGACATTTTTTTTAGAAAGTTCAATATGCAGTAGTGCAATAAATTAATTTTAAATTTTAAATTTTAATTTGATCTATATATAATGGATTAAACTACACCAAAAATTAATTTAAACTTAAACCTTGCTTGCTGTGTTTTCCATCGCAATATTTCAGTATAGTATATTTATACTTATGGTTTATATGTATAAATACTTACCTGGGGATTGAAATATCGGGCCCAAGTGTTAAAAAATTTCGTATGAATATAATAAATTAAATAAATTTTATTTATGGTTTATGTGTATAATTACTTATCTGGAGATTGAAATATCGGGCCTAAGTGTTAATAAATTTCGTATGAACATAATAAATTAAATAAATTTTGAACTGAAATGGTGCGATACTGTATTTGGCATTGCTCTATTTTAGTGTAGTATATCTATAAGTAGTTACCTGGAGATTGAAATATCGGGCCTAAGCGTTAAAAAATACACGTACGAATATAATAAATAAAACGAATTTCCACATCCATCACACTTTGCTCGCACTTAAACCGCTCTCATCTAATAACTCACCTCCGCTCCGCTAAACTCTCAATTCTGATCATAAATTCCAACCATCGCTCGGGTAATTGTAATCCCCCGGATTTATTATGTATGAGGAGATTTTCAATCCGGGGCTCACAAAAGTGCGCCCCGGAACTGGGTCAATCCCCCACACTATATGCACGAATTTGCCACCCCCGCAGCCCTTCGACAAGTGCTACATCGGCGCCACCCCCGAGCTGGACGAGGAGCGGGTCTTCTGCGGCCAGATGTCCGCCATCTACCTCTTCAGCGAGGCGCTGACCACCCACCAGATATGCGCCATGCACCGACTCGGACCCGGATACAAGGTAAGAAATTGAGTTATGAAATATTATGCAAGCCAAAGTTTATATTCACGTAATATACTGTGTGATAATTGCATATTACTTAATGAGCACGTAATGTGAGATATAATTCACGAGGATGAAGTTTACACACGAGCCGAGGCCGAGGGTATAATCATCCGAATATACTATGTGATGATAGCATATTACTTAAAGAGTACATAAGTGAGATGTAATTCACGGGGATGAAGTTTACACACGAGCCAAAGGCGAGGGCTGAACTTATCTGTCATTAATCAAAAAAAACTGACTTACACCACTCAGGTTTTCAAGGGCTCGCAGTTGATTGATTATTGATCAATGGTGTGAATTTAAGAAGACGATAATTGTAATATGTTGTATTTATTATGATTTTCTTCCATCTTTATCTGAGCATTAGTGGTGTGAATTTAAGGAGATGATAATTGTAATATGTTGTATTTTTTATTGTTTTCTACCGTCTTTAAGTAATATGTTTGTGTTTTTGTAAACAGAGCCAGTTCAGGTTTGATAATGAGTGCCACCTGAACCTCCCCGACAATCACAAAAGGGTGAGTGAGTCTGCAGAGTCGAGTAGTACAAGCATGACCATGCCCCAGAACAAAGCAGACGCACTAGCAGTAAGCATGATTTTTTTGTTTTTTTATTATTATTATTATTATTATTATTATTTAGTAGTAGTTTCAGTTTTTAGTTTTAATATTTCGGAAATCGTAAAATTTTGAATAGTGTAACCGTTTTTGTAACTTATAGCACTGCATTTATAGCCATGCATAGGTCTGTTGTGCGTTAGTCATACGTTGGTTATTTTGTTGCTTGAATTCGGCCATTTCTGCTTCTATGGCTAATTATCGTTATTTGGTAGTAATTTCAGTTTTTAGTTTTAATATTTCGGAAATCGTAAAATTTTGAATAGTGTAACCGTTTTTATAACTTATAGCACTGCAGTTATAGCCATGCATAGGTCTGTTGTGCATTAATCATAGGTTGGTTTTTTTTTGTTGCTTAAATGCGGCCATTTCTGCTTCTATGGCTAATTATCGTTGCTTTCATTTTTAGGGAGGTGGTAGTTAGTAATTTGTTTTGATTTATACTGGAGGCCTTTACTTCGTGATATGTTGTTAAATAATATTATTATTAAATATTATTACTCATATATTAATATTAATATTATCACTACTCGTAAAATTATCGCTTATTCATTATTTATATTTATGATTATATGTTAATACAAATATAAAAATGTATATTAATAATACTTTTTTTTTCTAATTTGCGATAATTTTTGTGAGTAGTGTATACAGGGTGTTCCAAGCCCATGGGCCATTAAAAGTTTATGGGTTTCACGATAAAACTTTTTTTTAAATCATCCAAACGTGGCTGGTTGCGTTCTCCTCAAGTGAAATACTTACAACCTTCCATCACTTCCGGTTCTACCGGAAGTGTCCATCAACTTTTGTTTTTTTTTTAACGAAACACTCTATACATTAGTATGTTTCTAGTAACATACAATTGTTGTACAATTTTTACTATCAAATTTTCCTCTACTACCGTCAGATGTCTAACTGCAACTGTTAAATTTTGCTATACTGCTTTCAATCTCTCAATTTCAAGTCAAACTGCTAAAAACTGCTAAAAATTTTGAATTTGAATTGTACAATCTTTTTATAGTTTCAACTCGCAACTGTCTAAAACTGTCATATTTCAACAACTGTTAAAATCTGTCGACTTTGTAGCTACAAACCTTCAAAAACTGTCATAAACGATCAAATTTTCAACTATCTATCAAAAATTAACAAATTTTCAACTATTGTTGTCATAACCTGTCACATTTTCAACTCTCACTGTCAAAACCTGTCAAATTTTTTGGTTCACCTATCAAAAATCTCTTAATTTTTAACTGCAACTATCAAATTTTCCTACACTACTGTTAAATGTTTAACTGCAACTATCAAATTTTGCTAGATTACTGTCAAATGTTTAACTGCAACTGTCGAAGGCTGTCATATTTGCAGCTGCAACTGTCAATCACTCTAATTTCAAGTTAAACTGCTAAAAACTGTCTAATTTTCAATTCCAATTGTACAATCTTTTTATATTTTCAACTTCAACTGTCTAAAACTACTATATTTCAACAACCGTTCAAAATCTGTCGACTTTGTAGCTACAAACCTTCAAAAACTGTCATAAACGATCAAATTTTCAACTATCTGGCAAAAATTAACAAATTTTCAACTATTGTTGTCATAACCTGTCACATTTTCAACTCTCGCTGTCAAAACCTGTCAAATTTTTTGGTTCACCTATCAAAAATCTCTTAATTTTTAACTGCAACTATCAAATTTTCCTACACTACTGTTAAATGTTTAACTGCAACTATCAAATTTTGCTAGATTACTGTCAAATGTTTAACTGCAACTGTCGAAGGCTGTCATATTTGCAGCTGCAACTGTCAATCACTCTAATTTCAAGTTAAACTGCTAAAAACTGTCTAATTTTGAATTTCAATTGTACAATCTTTTTATATTTTCAACTCGCAACTGTCTAAAACTGTCATATTTTAACAACTGTTAAAATCTGTCGACTTTGTAGCTACTATCTGGCAAAAATTAACAAATTTTCAACTATTATTATCATAACCTGTCACATGTTCAACTCTCACTGTCAAAACCTGTCAAATTTTTAGCTTCATCTATCAAAAATCTCCCAATGTTTAACTGCAGCTATCAAATTTTCCTATACTACTGTCAAATGTTTAACTGGAACTATCAAATTTTGCTATACTACTGTCAAATGTTTAACTGCAACTGTCGAAGTCTGTCATATTTGCAGCTGCAACTGTCAATTACTTTAATTTCCAGTCAAGCTGCCAATAACTGTCTAATTTTGAATTTCAATTGTACAATCTTTTTATATTTTCAACTCGCAACTGTCTAAAACTGTCATATTTCATCAACTGTTAATATCGGTCAACTACAAACCATATAAAACTAAAAGATAAAAAAGATCAAATTTTCGACTAAACTGTCAGAAATCATAAAATTTTCAACTAAAATATTCATTAGCTGCCATATTTTCAATTGTCACTGTCAAAATCTGTCAAATTTTCAGCTGCAACTATCAAAAACTGTCTAATTTTTAACAGCAACTATCAAGTTTTCCTCTACTATTGTCAAATATTTAACTGCAGCTGTTAAAGGCGGTCATATTGCAGCTGCAACTGTCAGTCTCTCAAATTTAAGGTCAAACTGCCAAAATCTGTCTTATCTTCATTTTCAATTGTACAATCCTTCCAAATTTTCAACTAAGATTGTCAAAAACTGTTATGTTTCAATAACTGTTAAAACCTGTCAAATTTGTAGCTACAAACCATAAAAAATGTCATAAATCATCAAATTTTCAAATGAACTGTCAATAATCGCCAAATATTCAACTATAATATGCATAACCTGTCACATTTTCAACTCTCACTGTTAAAACCTGTCACATTTTCAGCTACTACTAACAAAAACTGTCCATTTTTTCCTGTTGGGATCCAGTTGGGATGTTTTTGACAGTGAGAGTTCAAAATTATGACAATTATAGTTGAAAATTTCTTCATTTTTGACAGATAGATGAAAATTTGATCGTCTATGACAGTTAATGAAAGTTTGTAGCTACAAACTTGCCAGATTTTGACAGTTGTTGAAATATGACAGTAGTATAGCAAAATTTGATAGTTGCAGTTAACTATTTGACACTAGTGTAGAAAAATTTGATAGTTGCAATTAAAAATTGGGAGGTTTTTGCTAGATGAAGCTGAAAATTTGACAGGTTTTGATAGTGAGGGTTGAAAATTTGACAGGTTATGACAATTATAGTGGAAATTTTATTAATTTTTATCAGTTAGTCGAAAATTTGATTGTTTATGACAGTTTTTGATGGTTTGCAGCTACAAATTTGACAGGTTTAAACAGAGGTAGTTGAAAATTTGGAAGGATTGTACAATTGTATTTGTAAATTAGACAACTTTTTGCAGATTGACTTGAAATTTGAGTGATTGACAGTTGCAGCTGCAAATATGACAGCCTTTTGATAGTTGCAGTTAAACGTTTGACATTAGTATAGAAAAATTTGATATTTGCAATTAAAAATTGGGAGGTTTTCAATAGATGAAGCTGAAAATTTGACAGGTTTTGACAGTCAGAGTTGAACATGTGACAGGTTATAACAATTATTGTAGAAAATTTGTTAATTTTTGTCAGTTAGTTGAAAATTTGATCGTTAAGACAGTTTTTGATGGTTTGTAGCTACAAATTTCACAGGTTTAAATAGTTATTGAAACATGACAGTTTTAGACAGTGGTAGTTGAAAATTCGGAAGGATTGTACAATTGTATTTGTAAATTAGACATTTTTTGGCAGCTTGACTTGTAATTAGAGTGACTGACAGATGCAGCTGCAAATATGACAGCCTTTGGCAGATGCAGTTAAACACTTGACAGTAGTAGAGGAAAATTTGATAGTTTCAGTTATAAATTGCATGAATTTTAATAGATGTGGCTGAAAATTTGACAGGTTTTGACACTGAGAGTTGAAAATATGGCAAGTTATGAATATTGTAGTTGAAAATTCGACGATTTTTGACAGTTCAGTTGCAAAGTTGCTGATTTTTGACTGTTCAGTTGAAAAAAAAAATGGTTTGTAGCTACAAAGTTGACAGATTTTGACAGTTGTTGAAATATGACAGTTTAGACAATCTTAGTTGAAAATTTGGAAGGTTTGTACAATTGAAACTGAAAATTAGACAGTTTTTGGCAGTTTGACTTGAAATTAGAGTGATTGACAGTTGCAGCTGCAAATATGACAGCCTTCGACAGTTGCAGTTAAGCATTTGACAGTAGTATAGCAAAATTTGATAGGTGCAGTTAACCATTTGACATAAGTATAGAAAAATTTGATAGTTGCAATTAAAAATTGGGAGGTTTTTAATAGATGAAGCTGAAATTTTGACAGGTTTTGACAGTGATAGTTGAAAATGTGACAGGTAATGACAATTTTAGTTGAAAATTTGTTAACTTTAATCAGTTAGTTGAAAATTTGATTGTTTATGACAGTATGTAATGGTTGTTAGCTACAAATTTGAAAAGTTTTAACAGTTAATTGAAACATAATAGTTTTAGACTGTTGTAGTTGAAAATTTTGCAAGGATTATACAATTGGATTTGTAAATTAGATAATTTTTGATAGATACAGTTGAAAATTTGGCAATTTTGGTCCTGAGAGTTGAAAATATGCCAGGTTATGAATATTGTAGTTGTCAATTTGACGATTTTTTGATAGTTTAGTTGAAAATTTGATCGTTTATGACAGTTTTTGATGGTTTGTAGCTACACATTTGACAGGTTTTAACAGTTAGTGAAACATAACAGTTTTAGACAGTTTAAGTTGAAAATTTAGAACGATTGTACAATTGGATTTATAAATTAGATAGTTTTGGCAGTTTGCGTTGAAATTTGAGAGATTGACAGTTGCACCTGCAATATGATAGCCTTTGACAGTTGCAGCTAGACATTTGACAGTAGTAGAGGACAATTTGATAGTTGAAGTTAAAAATTGGACAGGTTTTGATAATTGTAGCTGAAAATTTGACAGGTTTTGACAGTGAGAGTTGAAAATGTGACAGGTTATGACAATTATAGTTGAAAATTTGTTATTTTTGAAAGTTCAGTTGAAAATGTAATACTTTTTGACAGTTTTGTGATGGTTAACAGTTAATTGAAACATAATAGTTTTAGACAGTTGTAGTTGAAAATTTGGAAGGATTATACAATTGGATTTGTAAATCAGATATTTTTTTCTAGTCTGACTTGACATTTGAGATATTGACAGTTGCAGCTGCAATATGACAGCCATCTCAATTTAGCAGTTCAGTTAAACATTTAACAGCAGTAGTGGAAAATTTAATAGTTGCAATTAAAAATTGGGAAGTTATTGAAAGATGAAGCTTAAAATTTGACAGGTTTTGACAGTGAGAGTTGAAATATGACAGGTTATGACAATTATAGTTGAAAATTTGTTAATTTTTGCAGTTAGTAGAAATTTGATCCTTTAAGAATGTTTTTGATGGTTTGTAGCTACAAATTTGACAGATCTTAGTTGAAAATTTGGAAGGATTATACAATTGAGACTTGAAATATGAATGATATTATTGCCTAAGGAATTGATTACTATTTTATAATTTTGTTATTACTGTCTTACTCTAAGACAGTAAGAATATCTGATTATCTAATATCTAAGTAAGAACTCTAATACATTATGCAGGTGTCCACAACTGACAATTGGAATGACCAATTGAATTGAATTAGAGTGAAATACCCACTTCAACAACTTCAACTTATGATAAAGATTTTTTCTCCAATCTGCAGTACAACATGTACAGGCATGCTCACATAAATCTAGTTCAAAAAATTTGACATTGCTAAATAAAATTGCTATTATAACCTCATTTTTTGTACTAGATTTATGTGGGCATGACTGCACATATATGGGCCGTTTTATACCATTTGAGGTGTGGACCAATTTTATACGATAATATAATATCAAGATAATTAAAATGCTCATACTATTGATACTGGACGTAATTAAACTAGTTGTACTATTTTGTATACGCGCAAAATACCAGTAAAATTAATGACAAACTCGCTTTTAGTGCTAAACTCTTTGGGAGAATGCGAGCAATAAAGATGATTTTATCTTCGCAGTTTTAAAGACGGCAGTTTCTCAAAGCCTGACGGGAAATGTGTTCACTGCCCGATTTACTTAATAAGTTATGAGTCTGCGTCATGTTTTGGTGCGGCAGCACATAACTCTCAGGCGGAGAGTTGCGGCGACAGTGCAGCGTTTGTATAAGAGTCATGTAAATGCGGCTCCTCCGGAAATCAGCCTCATGCATAAAACTTGCAGCACAATCGACGCAATCGCGAATTTAATTTGCGCCCGGGACTCGCCTTAAATTCAATTTTCGTGCGAGAGCTGCATACGTGCAGCTTGCAGCAGCAGTAATTTATATCACAAAAGGGCCGTTAAGTGCCCCGTTAAAAACGCCCCCGAAGTGGCGAAAGGCCGGGGGCCGAGGCAAGGGGGCCGCATTTAGCCCCTGGACCCCGGGGCGCCCGTCAGTCTCGCGTAGCCCCGGCACCTTATAAAACCAACACAAAGTGTTGGCGCAACGTTTTAATAAAAGATCAGCTCCGCCGCCGCCGGCAGCGGGCGTATGTCTCAATTTGGGGGCGGGTAATGCGGCGGGGGCGGCCAAAATCACGGCCGGCTCTCGCAGAAAGTTGCACGGATCGTAAATTGCGCAGCTCCGTGAGCGGGTGGTTTAAGTGTGCGGTCGTTAACTATTGGGGCAGGTGGGGCAAACGTAAAGCTAAACGTGCAACGAAACAAGGGGCGTAAAAGTAACTTTATGCGTTCGTTGGGAGTTTGCGTTGCCGGCAGGTCCTGAGACCGGATGCGCCTTTGTCGAGTGCAGTGTACGACAAATTTTATATAAAATACGAGTTTTATGTCGAGTTATGTCGAGAAAAAAATGCACAATTGTATACAGCTCTTGTGAGAATTTTCCACATCTGCCCCTGGGTCCTACAAATATTTAAATGACGAAATAAATGTCGAAATGTTGAAAACATTGAAATCACCAGTCGACAAACCTTCCACGACAATTCCCCGCAGTACAAGCTGAAGTGCACCCCAATCATCGTTTCCGATTAACAATTTAAGCGCGGCCGCAATTCCGGCCGATAACAGCGGACATGTTTATTAACGGGGCCCCCTCAAATATGCGCATAGCGATGAGGACGTATCGCCGCCATTCAAGCGACGTGGAAAACTGCCGCAGTCAATAGCTCGCACACGGGTAAACATTGGCGCGTTATTGGCGATCCGTCGGCGCCAATTTGGCTCTTTTTCAATCAAACACACCCCCGCAGGCGGCGCAGGGCATTACCTGGATGTTATACGCATGCAAAGCGGCCGATTCGCGCGGCAATCGAATTCGGAACGTGGCCTGTTTGCTCCGCGCTGTGGCGTATTTTCGCAGTGCACATGAAATGCAAATTCTGTTGACAATTTTATTTCTGCGTAATTGGAGTGCGGCTCCGGCATATGAATGTTATTTTGCTAGCGGCGGGACGGCATTGTTTCAACTAGATTGCGCAAACAGAACGTATACCAAATTTCATCCACGAAAATGCTGCACGAATTAAAAATTAAAACACTTATTAATTACAATGAAAACAGCATATTTCCAGTACAACCAGATTGTAAATAACGCAGTGCTGACGGACTACATACTGCAGCAACATACTCAGTGGATAAAAAAAATGCAATTTAGATAATTAATTATCATCATTCAGTAAAAAAAACTTAATTGCTTTTGTCAAACCCTGTCAAATTTTCAGCTTCATCGATCAAAAACCTCCCAATTTTTCATAAATCATCAAATTTTGAACTGAACTGTCAAAAATAGTCAAATTTGCAACTACAATATTCCTAAACTGCCATATTTTCAACTCTCAGGATCAAAATTGCCAAATTTTCAACTTCATCTATCAGAAACTATACAATTTCTAACTGCAGCTATCACATTTTCCTCTACTACTGTCAAATATTTAACTGCAGCTATTAAAGGCTGTCATATTAGAAGCTGCTATTGTCAATCTCTCAAATTTCAAGTCAAACTGCGAAAAATTGTCTAATTTACAAATCCAATTGTACAAGCCTTCTAAATTTTCAACTACAACTTTCTAAAACTATTATGTTTCAATAACTATTAGAACCTGTCAAATTTGTACCTACAAACCATCAAAAACTGTCATAAATCATCAATTTTTCAACTGAACTGTCAAAAATCATCAACGTTTCAACTGCAATATTCATAACCAGCCATATTTTTAACTCTCAGTGTCAAAACCTGTCAAATTTTCAGCTACAACTATCAAAAACGGTCCAATTTTTAACTGCAACTATCAAATTTTCCTCTACTACTGTAAAATATGTAACTGAAACTGCGAAAGGCTGTCATATTAGAAGCTGCTTCAATCAATCTCTCAAATTTCAAATCAAAATTTCTAAATTCTAAAATCATCCTTCTAAATTTTCAACTACAACTGTCTAAAACTGTTATGTTTCAATAACTGTTAAAACCTGTCAAATGTGTAGCTACAAACCATCAAAAACTATCATAAACGATAAAATTTTCAACTGAACTGTCAAAAATCGTCAAATTTGCAACTACACTATTTATAACCTGGCATATTTTCAACTCTCAGGATCAAAATTGCCAAATTTTCAACTTCATCTATCAAAAACCTCAAAATTTTCAACTGCAACTATCAAATTTTTGTCTACTACTGTCAGATATTTAACTGCAGTTGTCGAAGCCTGTCATATTAGATGCTGCAACCGTCAATTATTCTAATTTCAACTCAAACTGACAAATAAACTGTCTAATTTATTAATCCAATTGTACAATCCTTCTAAATTTTCAACTACAACTGTCAAAAATTGTAATATTTCAATAACTATTGAAATCTGTCAACTTTGTAACTACAAATCATCAAAAACTATCATAAACGATCAAATTTTCAACTGAACTGTCACAAATTGTTAAATTTGCAACTACAATGTTCATATCCTGCCATATTTTCAACTCTCAGGATCAAAATTGCCAAATTTTCAACTTCATCTATTAAAAACAATACATTTTTGAACTGCAACTATCAAATTTTCCTCTACTACTGTCAAATAATTTACTGCAGCTTTTAAATGACGTGTTATATTAAGAGCTGCTACTGTCCATCTCTCAAATTTCAAGTCAAACAGCCAAATACTGTATAATTTTTAACTCCAATTGTACAATCCTTCCAAATTTTCATCTACAACTGTCTAAACTGTTGTATTTCAACAACTGTTAAAACCTGTCAAATGTATAGCTACAAACCATCAAAAACTGTCATAAATCATCAAATTTTCAACTGAACTCTCAAAAATCATCAAATTTGGAACTACAATATTCATATCCTGCCATATTTTCAACTCTCAGGATCAAAATTGCCAAATTTTCAACTTCACCTATCAAAAACTATACAATTTTTAACTACAACTATCAAATTTTCCTCTACCATTATCAGATATTTAACTGTAACTGTCAAAGCCTGTCATATTAGAAGCTGCTACTGTCAATCTCTCAAATTTCAAGTCAAACAGCCTAAAACTGTATAATTTTTAACTCCAATTGTACAATCCTTGCAAATTTTCAACTACAACTGTCTAAAACTGCTATGTTTCAATAACTGTTAAAATTTGTCAACTTTGTAACTACAAACCATCAAAAACTATCATAAACGATCGAATTTTCAACTAAACTGTCAGAAATTGTAAAATTTACAACTACAATATTCATATCCTGCCATATTTTCAACTCTCAGGATCAAAATTGTCAAATTTTCTTTTACTACTGTTAAATAGTTAATTGCAGCTGTTAAAGGCTGTCATATTAGAAGATGGTATTGTCAATCTCTCAAATTTCAAGTCAAACAGAAAAAAACTGTATAATTTTTACCTTCAATTGTATAATCCTTCCAAATTTTCAACTACAACTGTCAAAATCTGTCAAATTTGTAGCTTCAAACTATCAAAAACTGTCATAAACGATCAAATTTTCAACTGAACTGTCAAGAATCGTCAAATTTGCAACTACAATATTCATAACCTGCAATATTTTCAACTCTCAGTGTCAAAACTATCAAATTTTTCTATACTACTGTCAAATATTTATCTGCAGCTGTTAAACGCTGATATATTAGAAGCTGCTACTGTCAATTTATCAAATTTCAAGTCACACACCCAAAACTGTATAATTTTTAACTCCAATTGTACAATCCTTCCAAATGTTCAACAACACCTGTCTAAAACTGTTATGTTTCATTAACTATTAAAACCTATCAAATGTGTACCTACAAACCATCAAAAACTGTCATAAACGATCAAATTTTCAACTAAACTGTCAAAAATCATCAAAGTTGCAACTACAATATTCATAACCTGCCATATTTTTAACTCTCAGTGTCAATACCTGTCAAATTTTCAGCTACATATATCAAAAACTGCCTAATTTTTAACTGCAACTATCAAATTTTGCTATACTACTGTCAAATATTTAACTGAAGCTGTTAAACGCTGTGATATTAAAAGCTGCTACTGTCAATATCTTAAATTTCAAGTCAAACAGCCAAAAACTGTATAATTTTTAGCTACAATTGTACAATCCTTCCAAATTTTCAACTACAACTGTCAAAATCTGTAAAAATTGTAGCTACCAACCATTAAACACTGTCATAAAGAATCATATTTTTTACTAAACTATCAAAAACTGTCCAATTTTTAATTGCAACTATCAAAATTTGCTCTACTACTGTCAAATATTTAGCTGCAACTGTGAAAGGCTGTCATATTAGAAATTGCTTCTGTCAATCTCTCAAATTTCAAGTCAAAATGCCAAAAACGGTATAATTTTCAACTCCAGTTGTACAACAAATGTTTAACTACATCTTTCAAAGGCTGTCCTATTAGAATCTGCTACTGTCAATCTCTCAAATTTTAAGTCAAACTGCCAAACCATTCCTTCCAAATTTTGTATCTACAACTGTTTATACCGTTATATTTCAACAACTGTCAAAATATGTCAAACTTGTAGCTACTGTCAAACTGTCATAAATCATCAAATTTTCTACTGAACTGTCAAAAATTGCCAAAATAATAAACTATAATATTCGCAACCTGTCAGATTTTCAACTCTCACTGTCAAAACCTGTCCAATTTTCAGCTACAACTATCAAAACCTGTCCAATTTTTAACTTCAACTATCAAATTGTTCTCTACGAGTGTCAAATGTCTAACTGCAACTGTCAAAAGCCATCATATTGCAGGTGCAATCGTCAGTCTCTCAAATTTCAAGTCAAACTGCCAAAAACTGTCTAATTTATAAATCCAACTGTCAAAAACTGTTATATTTCAACAACTGCCAAAATCTGTCACATGTGTAGCTACAAGTCATCAAAAACTGTCATAAACGATCAAATTTTAACTGAACTGTGAAAAATCGTCAAATATTCGACTGTAATTTCGTAACCTGTCACATTTTCAACTCTCGCTATCAAAACCTATCAAATTTTAAAATTTCAAATATTGTAGCTATAAACCATCACAAACTGTCATAAAGGATCAAGTTTTCAACTGATCTGTCAAAAATCATCAAATTTTCAACAATAATAATCATAACCTACCATATTTTCACCTCTGTGTCAAAACCTGTAAAATTTTCAACTACAACTATCAAAAACTGTCCAATTTTTAACTGCAACTATCAAATTTTCATTTACTATTGTCAAATGTTTAGCTGAAACTGTCGAAGGCTGTCATATTTGCAGCTGCAACTGTCAATAACTCTAACAATTTCAATTCTTATTAATTATTATCAAACAAAATAATTACGAAACGTGTTTCGGCTTATTCAGCCATTTTCAAACGATTATTTTTACAATACATGTCAGGAAACTGATAAAATATATGAAACAAAACAAGAGTAATTATACATAATATACATTTATAATAATAATAAAATGTTTCATCAAGATATTTGCAAGGAAAGTATTAAATCATGATTTTTTTTTTTTTTTTAATAATTGATTTTTGATATATATTTTTTTAAATCATGATTTATTCCAACCTAGTCGGGGTTGGACATACATACATACATTACACAAACATTACTTGTACAGGGTCACTGTACAAGTAATGTATATGCATTTTTGCAGATCGCTCCCTGGCGACGATAATTAGCTATAGCTGCAGTAAAATGTATTTTCAAATAACAACTCTATGAATATGCATTACATTGAATTTATGTTTGTCAGCTGCCCTTTTGCAGTCTTAGGCCTCGGGTACGGTAAGAGCGGTGAGCGACTGAGGCGAGCGGCAGAGCGACAAAACAAACGTTCTGTTCACGATTTGAATGCAGCGTACAAGGAAAATTCGACGCTTGGGGCTTGCCGCTTGGCGCTTGCCGCTTGGCGCTTATCGCTTGGCGCTTATCGCTTGGCGCTTGCCGCTTGCCGCTTGCCGCTCACCGCTGCTCCTGAACATTAATATTCGCTGCCGCTCACCGCTGGTATCGTACCCGAGGCTTAATATGTTTTAAATAGGTAACATTATTTCTGCATCATATTGATGTATCATATGATCATATGATTATATCATATGATCATATGATGATATTATGTGTATCATAGTGATATATGCAAAGTATTGCTTTTGTAATTGAATGGGTAAAAGGCATTTTAAATTTTTATTTACTCAACATTAATATTCGCTGCCGCTCACCGCTGATATCGTACCCGAGGCCTGATATGTTTTTCATAGGTATCGAATTATTTGTGTATCATATTGATACATGCAAAGTATTGCTTCTGTAATTCATTGGGTAAAAGGCATTTTAAATTTTATTTGTTACACAGTGAACGTTGTAATTTTTGTAAGTGTTGCATTTTTGTTTGCAATTAGTTGTAGCAGTAGAACAAAAAATATGATGCAGGTTTTGCAACATCATGGGGTGCACGCGGCTGTAAGTAATTCGCATTGCATGCATCGATTTCCGCCGCCAATTATTGTCCGTGTTAATTGCTGTTTGGCTCTCAATAAGCTTCGACGGATTCCCGCAATCGTTCCCGAAATGATCACACGATACGTTGACAATTAGTCCTGGGACCCCCAAGTCTGCAGCATTCCACATGGGGGATGAGTAATTGGCGTAATCCGTTCGTGTCGCGTTCTCCTCTCGGCACGTGTTCGGCCGCATTTCTGCGGGGGTGGCTCCCGCATTCCACCCCCGCCGTGTCGTATTGTACGGTGACTGGAATTTGTGTGTGCAGGTGCTGTACGACGGGAAGCTCTCCAACGCCATAGTATTCATGTACAACCCCGTCGCCACAGACAGCCAGCTATGCCTGCAGTCTGCGCCCAAGGGAAACATCTCCTACTTCGTCCACACCCCGCACGCCCTCATGCTGCAAGTAAGTACAATATGAGACGACGAGGATTAGTTTGCAGGCAAAAATTTAAGAAATCGCTCCCTGGTTCATTGTTTGCTGTTGTATACGGTGGTGGCTTCAAAAATTGTCGTTCCACGTATATAATCCCCAATCCGACATTATTTCGCTTTTGTTTACAGATCATATACATATGTCACATTAGAAGTCAAAATTAATATATTATGCAATGAACAAGTAATGAAAGCTATTAAGACACTAGTAAGATTAATACGAGTGTCTTAATTGCCATTAAATGTGATTTGCATACATAATTTTTTCTACCTTATTTTTATTACTCCGATCCATAAAGTCAGGGCACAATTAGATGATAGATAACCTATCTCTGTCTTTGGAAAGACTGGCAGTAAAGGCAGGATCTGGCAGGAAAGACTACTAACTTCCTTGTGTGTATGTCTATCCGGGAGATCATTTCTATCCAGCTTTGGAAAGACTGGCTCTTAGACCTGTGTTGTAGTGCGACACAAAGATATCTACCCTCAGCTATGAGTTCATGACTTTTGTGTTTTCAGGACGTGAAGGCAGTGATAACACATTCCATCCACAGCACGTTGAACTCTATTGGTGGAATCCAAGTACTTTTCCCCCTGTTTTCGCAACTTGACCTTCCCTACGAGTGCACTGGCTCAACGGACTCCAAGAGGGATCCCACTCTTTGGTAAGTTCACATCATTGTACCTAGAAATTGTACCGAAAATGAGTTTCTACATATTCAATTGAAAATTGTGAAAAATTGATTTTATATTTATACAGTCTGTGTGATTTATTGTGACACAGCAAATATTTCTGTTATTAGTACAGATAGAAAAACAAGTTGAAGAAAAAAGTATCAGTAGTTTTTGTCGTCTATTTAATCCTAATTTCAGAAGAACAATTGAAAATCATATAAACACGTGACAGCTATAAGCTTCATTTTCTTTAATAGAACACCCTGTATATTTTGGTTTTTTTTTTCTGATAGGCAATAACATTAGCTTTACAATGATACCACATACTTTACCCCTTTATTATACAAATAACGACAATTGAAAATAAATAAAGTTTATCAGTTGCTATGAATTACAATTTGAAGTGTCTGTTCAAAGTGACCTCCGTTCTTTGCAATACATTCTTCAAATCTCTTAATTAAATTTCGTCGTGCTTTTTGCAACATGCGTGGTGTTATTTGGCCATATGCCTATCAGAAATAACCAAAATATACAGGGTGTTCCTTTAAAGAAAATTAAGCTTCTAGCTTTCACGTTAAATTTCACGAAATTGGGATTAAATAGACGACAAAAGGTACCAAAACTTTTTTCTTCAACTTTTTTCTCTATCTGTACTAATAACAGAAATATTTGCTGTGTCACAATAAATCAAACAGACTGTATGTCTTCATATGGAATATACAGGGTGAGTTTTTTTCTCCATTTTAAGCATTGGGATCTCGGAAACCATAAAAGAGAGATTCGGTTAAATTAGGAAATAGTTGTCGTTTCAGGATCTTATGCAAGATATGCTTTAGTTTTTTGAAAAAAAAAACCATAGTTTTTGAGTTAAAATACACACTTGTTTTTTAAATGGCAGTCATAGTTGTGTGCATAGAAAAATTACACAATTCTCGTAGTAAGAGGGAAAAAGGTTTCCATTGCAAACTCTGCTTTTGATACTTTTAATAATACAAATAGTCCTGTATCGTGTTTATTCTTCAAAGTAAGTAATAATTTTTATAAAGTTAATTTGCGAAGAGGTCCTTTATTTATCAATGTAAGTATAGCAAACCTTGTATCGCTATAACGAGAAAAAAATGTCATTTTAGACATTTTTAAATCTTCACAAATTAACTTTATTAATTATTTTGAGTTATAATACAAACTTTTTTTAAATGGCAGTCATAGTTGGTTTTGACATTTTTTTCTCTTTATAACGATTTAATTGTTTCCATATTTGCATATCAAGTACAGCATTCAACTCAACCTTAGAATCTAGAGTACAAAATTTGGATACATATTTTCTCTGTGCATAACGAATTTACTGGAACCAAAAAGATTTATTTTAAATTGTCCTAAAATTTTGTAATTTATAAGAAATTCTTCAAAGTTTGCCAATTTTTAAACTTAAAACAATCGGCTCTTTACAGCAAGTTGTGCAACTTGAGACTTAAGAGTTATTTTAGATTGTCTTAAAATTTTGTAATTTATAATAAATTCTTTAAAGTTTACCAATTTTTAAACCTAAAACAATCGGCTCTTTACAGCAAGTTGTGTAACTTGAGACTTCATGATTATGCTCTCATGTGGTTCATTAAAAGTACAACAATGTTTAATTTTAATTAATTTATATATATATATTTTTTAATAATTTTAATTTTTTATTCGCCGATTTCAATAAAATAAAAACAACATTAAATGGCTCCACATGTCCTACAAAGGGGCCCTAATTTTGTTGTTTTTGCGAAATTAATTTTCATTTCAGCGATAGTCAACTTTTATTTTTCAAAAGGTTACATATATTTTCTTATTGTTTTTCTGGTAGAGATTATTTTTCTGAATCCAAAGATGTATAAGAAGTTGGCTCTGATTGAATATTCGTTACATACAAAAAAAAAATGTTTGAATGGTTTTTCAAGTGTGGCGTGAAAAACAAAGCAACCACAATGAGGAAAACACGAGAAATACCTCCTAATTGTATATTAAATACAACTTATGCAACAACGAGAAATTGCCAGTTGTGTATTTAACAAGATGGCCGTCAGTCTAAGCAACTTTTGTAGATACCTTTGTATTTTCTGATGCATATTTTGAATTATTCTAATAAAATATTTCATATTGTTTTCCACATTGTGTTCGCTTTGTTTTTCACGCCACACTTGAAAAACTATTTAAACATTTTTTTTTCTGTAACGAATTTTCCATCAAAGCCTACTTATTATACCGGGTGATTCAAGTTTTATTACCATGGGCTTTTAGGCATTTGGAGTTGCCCAAAAAATATGAAAATTTGGATTTATATAGGTCTGATACTAATCTACGGAAAGGTAGTTTGACTTTTTCGATATAATTATATAGACGGTTATAAAATTTAAAAAAAAAACTCTTTTCGGGCAAAATTCTCTATCATTATTTTTGCCCTAAACTGTTTTATTTTATTCATAGAACCCATTTATGAAATCAAAAATCTTTGGATTCAGAAAAATAATTTTTATCAGAAAAAAAATTAGAAAATATATGTAACCATTTGAATAAAAAAAGTTGACTATCGCTGAAATGAAAATTGATATTGCAAAAAAACAAAATTAGGACCCCTTTGTAGATCATGTGGAGCCATTTATACTTGTGTTTGTTTTTTTGATATCGGCCAATAAATAAAGGAGTTATGGTCAGTGGCGTTTTTTAGGAGATACCCTGTATAAAAACCCACATGTTAATTTTAAAATTGAGATTTCTGTGCTTGATTTAATCCTATAATTCCTCTTACTATTATTATACTAATAATAATTATAGAAAAAAAAAACTGGATAAACAATGTTAAATTGATCAAATTCCATTCCATCCATATTTTTCTTTTCAAGATCTATCTGGATATTTTTCTTTATTTTGCAAAGCAATTCGCAATGCTTTCAAGTACAAAATATGAAGATATGTATTAGTAAGTATACATGTTCAATGTATAGTATACAGTGTATACATAGAATAAGTGAGAGTGTAAACATTGGCAGTAGAAATTTATTAATTTCTACAAAAATAACGATTTTTCGATCAAACCGACTAAATAGCGATTTTTACGAATTTCCAAGTTGCTTCATTTTTTTTTTCATTTATATCCACCTAGCCACAATATAGAAAATATACAATACATACATAATATATACAAAAGCATATCTTCTATAGGCTTTAGTGACTACAAGCTCTTTATTCGGAGCTTTGAAGGCTACATGTTGATATACGGTTTGCTATACTTACTTAATATACTTTATAATATAACTCTCACTATACTCTCATAAATATATGAGATGCAGGAATTTTCGTTGTATAATTTGAATAGAATTTAGTATAATTAGAATAGAATTTAGTATAATTAGAATAGAAAAATTAATAGAATTCTCGTAGTAAGAGGAAAAAAAAAGTTTTCCATTGCAAACTCGGTTTTTGTGATACTTTTAATAATACAAATAGTCCTGTATCGTGTTTATTCATCAAAGTAAGTAATAATTTTCATAAAGTTAATTTGTGAAGATGGCCTTTATTTATCAGTATCAGTAAGTATAACAAACCTTGTATCGCTATAAAGAGAAAAAAATGTCTTTTTTGAAAATGCCTAAGCCAACTATGACTGCCATTTAAAAAAAAGTTTGTATTTTAACTCAAAAACTATGTTTTTTTTTAAACTAAAGCATATCTTGCATAAGATCTTAAAACGACAACTATTTCCTGATTTGACCGAATCTCTATGTCTTATGGTTTCCGAGATCCCAATGCTTAAAATGAAAAAAAAACTCTGTATATTGCTACCATTACGGCAGATGTTCGTATGTGAATTTTGCATTGATATGAGATAATGAGGTAATTAGATCATTTTCCACGTTGGAAGTGTTTTTATACTTTATACAAATCTGACATAAAATTTTCAAAATATCCATCAGATAAATTTTCAGAAATTTCAGTGACTAACCGAAATGTACTGGGCAACTTGGAAAGTTAAACATTCGATTTTCTTACTTATTTCAGACATTCACGTCGTAAAAATTTCAGAGACATATCCTCTGAAATTTTTACGACGTGAATGTCTGAAATAAGTAAGAAAATCGAATGTTTAACTTTCCAAGTTGCCCAGTACATTTCGGTGTACAGTATGCCTGAAGACATATCCTTCAGGCATACTGTACACTGATCTGGCATAAAATTTTCAAAATATCCATCAGATAAATTTTCAGAAATTTCTGTGACTAACCGAAATGTACTGGTCAACTTGGAAAGTTAAACATTCGATTTTCTCACTTATTAAAGACATTCTCGTCGTCAAATTTTCAGAAGATATATCGTCAGGCATACTTTATACAAATCTGGCATAAAATTTTCAAAGTATCCATCAGATAAATTTTCAGAAATTTCAGTGACTAACCGAAATGTACTGGTCAACTTGGAAAGTTAAACATTCGATTTTCTCTTTAGCATTCTCGTCGTAAAAGTTTCAGAGGATATGTCTTCAGGCATATTGTATATAGATCTGGCATAATATTTTCAAAGTATCCATCAGATCAATTTTCAGAAATTTCAGTGACTAACCGATATATACTGGCCAACTCGGAAAGTTGAAACATTCGATTTTTATAAAATTTTCTTCAATGTTCTTTATCGCTATAACGAGAAAAAAATGACATTTTATACATTTTTAAAAATCACATTTTTTTCTGGGTTGTCTACCATTTTCTAAAATTTCAGTCATAACCGATAGGTAATGGTCAACTCGGAATGGTAAACATTCGATTTTCTCACTTATTTAAGACATTCTTGTCATCAAATTTTCAGAAGATATATCTTCAGGCATACTTTATACAAATCTGGCTTAAAATTTTCAAAATATCCATCAGATAAATTTTCAGAAATTTCAGTGACTAACCGAAATGTACTGGTCAACTTGGAAAGTTTAACATTCGATTTTCTCTTTAGACATTCTCGTCGTAAAAGTTTAAGAGGATCTATCTTCAGGCATATTGTATACAAGATCTGGCATAATATTTTCAAAGTATCCATCAGATAAATTTTCAGATATTTCAGTGACTAGCCGATATGCACTGGCCAATTCTGAAAGTTGAAACATTCTATTTTTATAAAATTTTCTTCAATGTTTATATATAGACATTTCATATAATTGTGTTTTATTAAGGTTTACATTTTTTTTCACTTAGATTTTTTTAATGAAATTTCCTCGATATTCATAGAATTTTCTTAAGTTTTATAGAATATTCGGAAAATCTGTAGAAATTTCATGAATTTTATACATTGTGTACATATGTCCTGCGTATTTACTGAGTTTCATATTTGTTTGAGGTTTTGTTCACTTTTTATACATATATCGATGATTTTCATAAAATTTCATTGATGCTTTGTGCTCAATTGTGTTGAATTTTATAAACTTTCTGGATGTTTTACAGAATTTTCGTTTATTTTTAGAAAAAGGTGTAAAATTATAATCATTTTATAAAATATTTTTCTTATAAAACTTTCTTCAATGTTCGTAGACTTTCAGAATTTTTGCAGTAAATTTTTAACCTTTATTTCTAGACATTTAATTTAATTGTGTTTTATTAGGGTTTCAAAAATTTTTTTTTACTTCGATTTTTTAATGTATTTTCCTCGATATTCATAGTATTTTCTTAAGTCTTATAGAATATTTGGAAAATCTGTAGAAATTTTATGAATTTTATACATTGTTTACATATTTCCTGCTTATTTACTTTGTTTCATATTTGTTTGAGGTTTTGTGCACTTTTTATTCATATATCGATGATTTTTATAAAATTTCATTGATGCTTTGTGCTCAATTGTGTTGAATTTTATAAACTTTGTGGATGTTTTACAGAATTTTCGTTTATTTTTTAGGGAAAAGGTGTAAAATTATAATCATTTTATAAAATATTTTTTTTATAAAACTTTCTTCAATGTTCATAGACTTTCAGGATTTTTGCAGTAAATTTCCAATCTTCAATTCTGGACATTTAATTTATTTGTGTTTTATTAAGGCATAAAATTTTCTTCAATGTTCTTTATATCCAGACATTTTATAGAATTGTGTTTAATTAAGGTTACAAATTTTTTTTTCACTGCTATTTTTTTAATGAAATTTCCTCGATATTCATAGGATTTTCTTAAGTTTTATAGAATATTTGGATCTGTAGAAATTTCATGAATTTTACACATTTTTTGCATATTTCCTGCATATTTACTTTGTTCCATATTTTTTTGAGGTTTTGTTCACGTTTTTATACAAATATCGATGATTTTCATAAAGTCTCATAGATGTTTTGTGCTCAATTGTGTTGAATTTAATATAATTTCGGGATACTTTACAGTTTTTTTTTTTTAATTTCTATGGAAAAGGTGTAAAATCATAATAATTTTATAAAGACCTTTTTGTACTCTCAGGTAAAAATATCAGGTTATTATTATTTTTACCTGAGAGTGCAAAAAATCTCTCCTTGTAAAAAAAACTTTACTCAGAAATGCAAACCCGTGGCACGGGTGTCCACCACCACCACCATCACCACCTCCACCACCACTACCACCACCAGTACCACCAGCACCACCACCAGCACCACCACCACCACCACCACCTTTGTACATTTATTATGTTTATCGTTTATCTAGCAGAATGAACAACTATTCTATGTTACTTGTTTCAACTAATATATTTTACCTAGCAGAGTGGATAGGTATGTTACGGTGTTTGAACTAATTTCAGCTCCAAACTGCTGGGTTTCATCTGCGAGCTGGTGGAGACGTCGCAGACGGTGCAGCAGCACATGATCCAGAACCGCGGCTTCCTGGTGATCAGCTTCATGCTGCAGCGGTCATCGCGGGACCACCTGACCATCGACGTGCTGGGCTCCTTCCTGGGGCTGACCAAGCACCTGGTGACCTGCCTGAGCGCTAACAGCGAGCTGCTGCTGAAGCAGGTAGGTGATCGGGCGTCCGCGCCGCCCCCCTGTACATATTTGAAAACAAAAGATAGCTAGTGGTGGGTGTGCGGGGGTGTTGTATGCTGATCAAGCGTGCTTTGGGCCGGGCGGGTAGCGTTGCCGCCCGGCCGCCAATTTGGTGTTCTCTAATCGTGTTTCTTACAGAGCTAATGAGTTAAAATAGGTGGTATCTTAATTAGTTTTCCGTTCGTTTCGCAGTATTTTGCATGCGCGTCCCACCCCCACGTTTTTTTTTTCCTTCTTTTTGTGTGTAATTCCGCCGTTTTTCGTGGCTGACTTGCCGCGCGGAAAATCGAGTTATCCCTCGCGAAATCTGCATGGGATTACGGGAAAATCTTCTGCGGGTTAATTCATCTTTTCACCCGACCTCAAAGTAGGTCGGGGTGCTTTTGATACGCTCGGCGAAGACAATTCCTTGGAGCCTCTCAAGCGCTAACTTTAATATTTGCCAGAATCATATTTGAATTTAATTAAAGAGCAAATAATTAAACACATGTGCCCCCTGTATAAAATGAATTATTTATCAAAGTGAAATTGCTGAATTGCTTAATACATACTAAAATACCTGAAATTCTTATTAGACTGGCATATTTTATATTAGAACTTATATTTATACTGCAAAAAACTAAATAAAATATTACTTCTTTTTTGCAGTACAATTAAAATCTGTAGATGACATTTATTTCTGTATTACTTTAAATAAAAGTGCTACAAAAGTATACCAAACGAATATTTTATAGTAATAATAAATGATAATAATCACATATAGAAAAGTGATTATTTATTTCCTCTTATTTAATTTTTTCCACTTAATTCAAACATTAATTATCATACATTTATGGTTTATGGCGAGATCATTTGTTTCTTATAATTAGACAAAATATTAAATAAGTATGTCAAAAGCACACAAACAAAAATAAAAATTCTCAATTATTTGTTCTTAATTTTATCAAAACTGTATGGCATTAAGAAACTTTGTGTGTTCAATTATCAAATTTAAAAGAAATCACTATTTTTGTAACCTAACACAAAGAAAAGTATTTGCTTTATATAATTTCATCATGTATCACGAAGTAGATGCCAACATTGACCAAGTAAAAGAAAATAAATTCAAAGGGAAATCCTTAGGAATATTTTGATGTTTGATATCGAGCTTTAGCTGATGCAAATTGCAGAATTAAAAACGGTTGAGATTTGTAAATGTTATAACGAATTTACCGCAAAAATGTGTATGTTTGTTTGTCTATGTTATAAACAAAACACTTTACAGTAAACACGAAAACAGTAACATAAATTAAATTGGATAATTGTACGTCCAAAGTTTAAAAATAGCATACATTTTTGAGAAAATGAAGGGCAACAAATGTAAAAGGGAATATTTTGTCTTTTTGCGAAGTTTATATATTCTTTCATATTTTTCTTTTCGATATTTTTATCAATCATATCTAATTGTAATAAAAAAATGTCTGAACTGGCAAATTCATTTTGCACATTTAGAACAATTTTTTTAAATTATTGAAAAAAAAAATGGTAATTTTACTCACAAAGTTTCAAAATAGCATACATTTTTGAGAAAATGAATGGCAACAAATGTAAAAGAGAATATTTTGTCTTTTTGCGAAGTTTATATATTCTTTCATATTTTTCTTTTCGATATTTTTATCAATCATATCTAATTGTAATAAAAAAATGTCTGAACTGGCCAATTCATTTTGCACATTTAGAACCATTTTTTTAAATTATTGAAAAAAAAAATGGTAATTTTACTCACAAAGTTTCAAAATAGCATACATTTTTGAGAAAATGAATGGCAACAAATGTAAAAGAGAATATTTTGTCTTTTTGCGAAGTTTATATATTCTTTCATATTTTTCTTTTCGATATTTTTATCAATCATATCTAATTGTAATAAAAAAATGTCTGAACTGGCCAATTCATTTTGCACATTTAGAACCATTTTTTTAAATTATTGAAAAAAAAAATGGTAATTTTACTCACAAAGTTTCAAAATAGCATACATTTTTGAGAAAATGAATGGCAACAAATGTAAAAGAGAATATTTTGTCTTTTTGCGAAGTTTATATATTCTTTCATATTTTTCTTTTCGATATTTTTATCAATCATATCTAATTGTAATAAAAAAATGTCTGAACTGGCCAATTCATTTTGCACATTTAGAACCATTTTTTTAAATTATTGAAAAAAAAAATGGTAATTTTACTCACAAAGTTTCAAAATAGCATACATTTTTGAGAAAATGAATGGCAACAAATGTAAAAGAGAATATTTTGTCTTTTTGCGAAGTTTATATATTCTTTCATATTTTTCTTTTCGATATTTTTATCAATCATATCTAATTGTAATAAAAAAATGTCTGAACTGGCCAATTCATTTTGCACATTTAGAACCATTTTTTTAAATTATTGAAAAAAAAATGATGATTTTACTCACAAAGTTTCAAAATAGCATACATTTTTGAGAAAATGAAGGGCAACAAATGTAAAAGGGAATATTTTGTCTTTTTGCGAAGTTTATATATTCTTTCATATTTTTCTTTTCGATATTTTTATCAATCTTATCTAATTGTAATAAAAAAAATGTTTGAACTGGCAAATTCATTTTGCACATTTAGAACCATTTTTTTAAATTATTGAAAAAAAAATGATAATTTTACTCACAAAGTTTCAAAATAGCATACATTTTTGAGAAAATGAATGGCAACAAATGTAAAAGAGAATATTTTGTCTTTTTGCGAAGTTTATATATACTTTCATATTTTTCTTTTCGATATTTTTATCAATCATATCTAATTGTAATAAAAAAATGTCTGAACTGGCAAATTCATTCTGCACATTTAGAACCATTTTTTCAAATTATTGAAAAAAAAATGATAATTTTACTCACAAAGTTTCAAAATAGCATACATTTTTGAGAAAATGAATGGCAACAAATGTAAAAGAGAATATTTTGTCTTTTTGCGAAGTTTATATATACTTTCATATTTTTCTTTTCGATATTTTTATCAATCATATCTAATTGTAATAAAAAAATGTCTGAACTGGCAAATTCATTTTGCACATTTAGAACCATTTTTTTTAATTATTGGAAAAAAAATGATAATTTTACTCACAAAGTTTCAAAATAGCATACATTTTTGAGAAAATGAATGGCAACAAATGTAAAAGAGAATATTTTGTCTTTTTGCGAAGTTTATATATACTTTCATATTTTTCTTTTCGATATTTTTATCAATCATATCTAATTGTAATAAAAAAATGTCTGAACTGGCAAATTCAATTTGCACATTTAGAACCATTTTTTTAAATTATTGAAAAAAAAATGATAATTTTACTCACAAAGTTTCAAAATAGCCTACATTTTTGAGAAAATGAATGGCGACAAATGTAAAAGAGAATATTTTGTCTTTTTGCGAAGTTTATATATTCTTTCATATTTTTCTTTTCGATATTTTTATCAATCATATCTAATTGTAATAAAAAAATGTCTGAACTGGCAAATTCATTTTGCACATTTAGAACCATGTTTTAAATTATTGAAAAAAAAATGATAATTTTACTCACAAAGTTTCAAAATAGCATACATTTTTGAGAAAATGAAGGGCAACAAATGGAAAAGAGAATATTTTACCCTGTTGCGAACTTTAGATATTTTTCATATTCTGTCTAACTATAATAAGAAAATGTCCTGAACTGGCGAAATAATTTTGCACATTTTGAACCAATTGTTTTAATTATTGAAAAAAATTGATAATTTTACGCACAAAGTTTCAAAATAGCATATATTTTTGAGAAAATGAAGGGCAACAAATGGAACACAGCATATTTTACCTTTTTCCGAAGGGAACTTTAGATATTTTTCATATTCTGTCTAATTATAATTAAAAAAATGTCCTGAACTGCCGAAATCATTTTGCACATTTAGAACCAATTTTTTTAATTAATGAAAGTCTATTTCTATTTATAAATTAATTTTCTCTGATATTATACTGTACATCATTTTTAAATATCACCTATATTGATATGGTTGTTCATAAACTATGGTGAAATATCAATAGGCAAGGAGCACAATTTTACTTAATTAAACACTAATATCCCAATAATGGAACATTGAATTCTAAGATAATTTTGTTTATCAGGTTCTAATATTTTACTTGTATATCACTTTTAAATATCATCAATATTGCTACGGTAGTTCATTAACCATGGTGAAATATCAATAGGCGAGGAGCACAATTTTACTTAATTAAACACTAATATCTCAATAATGGAATTATTGAATTCTAAGATAATTTTGTTTATCAGGTTCTAATATTTTACTTGTATATCACTTTTAAATATCATCAATATTGCTACGGTAGTTCATTAACCATGGTGAAATATCAATAGGCGAGGAGCACAATTTTACTTAATTAAACACTAATATCTCAATAATGGAATTATTGAATTCTAAGATAATTTTGTTTATCAGGTTCTAATATTTTACTTGTATATCACTTTTAAATATCATCAATATTGATACGGTAGTTCATAAATTATCACTGGTGTATCAATAGTCTCCACTTGCAATTTCACTTAGAATCGCAGCCTCATAATTAAACACTCATATCTCAATAATTAAACATTGAATTCTAACCTAATTTGCTATATTAGGTTCTGATGTAGTACTGCATATCATTTTTAAATATCATCAATTTTGATACGCTAGTTCATAAATTATCACTGGTGAAATATCATATTTGCAAATTTAGAACCATATTTTTTAACAAATTCAAGTTCTACTTCAAAATATTTTTTTTGTGATTTTATACTCAATATCACTCTTAAATATCATCATTGTTGATATGGTAGTTTATAAATTATCACTGGTGAAATATCAATTGGCACCATTCACAGTTTTACTTAGAATATCAGCCTCATAATTAAACACTGATATCACATTAATCAAACATAGAATTCTAACCAATTTTTGTTATATATTTTATTATTTTATGCATATTTATTATTATTTTTTTATAATGCAGCATATTATATTTAAAAATTATCAATAGTGATACTCTAGTTCATTAATTACCATTGATGAAATATCAATTTTCAAGTTTAGAATTAATTTATTATAATAAATACAAATATCTTACTAACCACACATTGAATTGTAACCTATATTTTTATAGTAGGTACTGATATTAAACTGAATATCACATTTAAATATCATCAATATTGATATGGTAGTTCATTAGTTATAACGGGTGAAATATATCAAGACACCCCTCACAATTTCACTTTGAAATTCAGGGTCATAATTAAACACTGATATCTCAAGAAACAAACATTGAATTCTAACTTAATTTTTTATATTAAGTTCTGATATACTATTGCATATCACTTTTAAATGTCATCACTTTTCATGCGCTAGTTCATAAATTATCAATGGTGAAATATCAGTAACAAGTTTTTAATGAAATTTTAGTTATACTTCCAAATCAATTTTCTCGATATTTTACTGAATATCACTTTTAAATATAATCATTGTTTATACGGTAGTTCCTAAATTATCACTGGTGAGATATCAATAGGTACCACTTACAATATCACTTAAAATCTCTCATAATTGAACACTATCTCAACAAACATTTAATTCTAACATTTTTTTATACTAGGTTGTTGATATTGATACATTAGTTCGTCAATTATCGTATGTGAAATATCAATAGGCACCACTTACAATTTCAGTTAAAATTTCACCCTTATAATTGAACACTAATATCTCAACAAACAAATATTTAATTCTAACCTATTTTTTATATTACGTTGTTAATATAATACTGCACATCACTTTTAAATATCATCTATATTGATACGCCAGTTCATCAATTATCACTAGTGAAATATCAACAGGCAAAGGCACAATTTCACTTAGCATCTCACCGTTATAATTAAACACTAATGTGTCAATAATGAAACATTGAATTGTAAGCTAATTTTTTTTATTAGGTTCTGATATTATACTGTACATTATTTTTAAATATCATCAGTATTAATACGCTAGTTCATTAATTATCACTGGAGAAATATCAATAGGCACCACCCACAATTTCACTTAGTCTGGGCATTATAATTTAGCACTGATATTGCAAAAATCAAACATTGAATTCTACTCTATTTTTTATATGAGGTTCTGATATAATTCTGCATATCACTTTTAAATATCATCTACTTTGATGCGATAGTTTATTACTTATCAATAGTGAAATATCAAGTAGCAAATTTTAAGTATATTTATATACAATTAAAAATATCTTAATAACCTCACATCGAATTGTAACCTATTTTTCTTGTATCAGATTCTAATATAATACTGTATATCACTTTTAAATTTCATCCATATTGATAGGTTAGGTTAGGTTAGGTTAGGTTAGGTTAATAGTTCATTAATTATCACTGGTGAAATATAAATTTGCAAATTTTTAGTAAATTTATATGCAAATACAAATATCTCAATAACCACACATTGAATTGTATCTATTTTTTTGTATTAAGTTTTGATATAATACTGTATATCACTTTTAAATATCATCCATATTGATACGCTAGTTCATTAATTATCACCGGCGAAATATTAATTTGCAAATTTTGAGTATATTTATATACAAATATCTCAATAACCACATATTGAATTGTATCTATTTTTCTTGTATTAGGTTCTGATGTTATGCTGTATATCACTTTTAAATATCATCTATTTTGATACGCTAGTTCATTAATTATCACTGGTGAAATATCAATTTACAATTTTTTAGTATATTTATATACAAATACAAATATCTCAGTAACCACACATTGAATTGTATCTATTTTTTTTGTATTACGTTCTGATATTATACTCTACATCACTTTTAAATATCATCTATTTCGATACGCTAGTTCATTAATTATCACTGGTGAAATATCAATTTGCAAATTTTGAGTATATTTATATACAAATACAAATATCTCAATAACCATACATTAAATTGTATCCATTTTTTCTTGTATTAGGTTCTATTTTGATACTGTATGTCACTAAATATCATTAATATTGATACGGTAGTACATTAATTATCACTTGTCTAATTATAAAAAAAGTCTAGTCATTCACAGACGGTTCAATACATATTGCAGTAGATAATAATTTGGGTAATTTTTTGAAATAATTCTCTCTTTTTCTATTTTATACTTCACTTCACACACCATAATATATTATGGTGTGTATAATATACACAAAGTATATTATAATATTAACTTCTTACATCAATTTTCTCTTCATTTTCTCTTAACAGTCTTCTATTAAAATGATGATAATCTCAAGGCAATATTCTACGTTACAGCCAGAACTGATTTGGTAATAAAAGTTTAACTTAATACGTGCTGCATTACTTTATTAACAGCTTTTGTTAACTAAATGTGAAAATAACTGACAGCTTTCGTCTCATTAACTCCCTTAATTAAGTGCTCCCTTAAAATTATGGTTAATCAACTGTGATACAAGAGTAAATTATAGTGGGCTATATTTACTCACGGGATTTTACTTAATATCGCTCTTAAAATGATATTTTGAGAGTTCACTTGGGTTTTAAGATGGTCTGATTTGTATTTTCATTACTTTTCAGGCACAAAAGTATTTTCATTACTTTTCAGGCACAAAAGTATTTTCATTACTTTTCAGGCACAAAAGTGATTTCAGAAATCAATGCCATTTAAGTATACAGGGTGTTTCAAATTAAACTACCCAATTCGCCATTTCCATCCACCAGATGGCGCTTATTTAGGATTAAAAGAAAAAAGTCTATCTGGCAACTAGGCCAAATTTTAGTACAGGTATCTGCAATATCTATCAATTGTCATATCATTAGTATCGATGTCATCTGGCAACTAAGCCAAATTTTAGTACAGGTATCTGCAATATCTATCAATTGTCATATCATTAGTATCGATGTAATAAGTTGAAGTTTCAATATTAAGAAGGAAGTATAAGATTA
This sequence comes from Othius punctulatus, assembly GCA_951805005.1. Taxonomy (NCBI): domain Eukaryota; kingdom Metazoa; phylum Arthropoda; class Insecta; order Coleoptera; family Staphylinidae; genus Othius; species Othius punctulatus. The sequence continues at coordinate 83,873,862 of OX638142.1, read as the reverse complement.
AAAGAAAATAGTAAATTTGGCAACCAAGCCAAATTTTAGTACAGGTACCTGCAATATCTATCAATTGTCATGTCATTAGTATCGATGTCATCAGCTGAAGTTTCAAGATTAAGAAGGAAGTTTAGGATTAAAAGAAAAAAGTGAATCTGGCAACCAAGCCAAATTTTAGTACAGGTATCTGCAATATCTATCAATTGTCATATCATTAGTATCGATGTCATCTGGCAACTAAGCCAAATTTTAGTACAGGTATCTGCAATATCTGTCAATTGTCATGTCATTAGTATCGATGTAATAAGTTGAAGTTTCAAGATTAAGAAGGAAGTATAAGATTAAAAGAAAATAGTAAATTTGGCAACCAAGCCAAATTTTAGTACAGGTATCTGCAATATCTATCGATTGTCATGTCATTAGTATCGATGTCATCAGTTAAAGTTTCAAGATTTGTAATAAATCAGTGTAATTTATACATCATACTTGGAATTTTGTTTATTTCTAGGCATGTGTATTAGATACATGAAATTGTTTTAAATTGACAGTGACAGCTGTCACCTTTTGAAATAATTAAAAATTTATGCATTGCCAAACTTATGTTGTTTAGTTTTTTTTACAAAATAACTGCCATCTAGTAGTGGATGGAAATTGCGATTTGGGTGGTTTAATTTGAAACACCCTGTATATAAATAAATATAATATTTTAAAAAATTATAAAATTATATAAATATTTTAAAAACATAAAATTATGAAAAGTAGAAACAAAATTAATTAGGTGATTTTATAAATTAGTTAATCACTGTATACTTGTAGCCGTTACTTTGTGGAACATAGTAAATGAATTAAATAAAACAATTTTACTTTGTTACTTCCACTAACACATTTATTTTACAAAAATAATTTAGTGACTGCAGTTTCGACTGCTCTATAGTCATTGTCAAACAAAGTGACTCAAACTTAAACAATTTTACTTTGTTACTTCCACTAACACATTTATTTTACATAAATAATTTAGTGACTGCAGTTTCGACTACTTTATGGTCATTATCAAACTAAGTGACTCAAACTTAGTTTGACAATGACTATAGAGTAGTCGAAACTGCAATCACTAAATTATTTTTGTAAAATAAATGTGTTAGTGGAAGTAACAAAGTAAAATTATTTTATTTAATTCAATTAGTAAATTATTTAAATAATTAATTAAATGATTTTTTTGTGGTAATAAGTATACATATTTCACTAATTCCTATTTTTGATATTTTAGTATAAGATTTATGAAAATATTAAAATGACTTTTTGAAAGCCAAGTTAATATTTTTTACATGTCAACAAAGTCAGCATATGTCAGTTAATATCATAGGTTTTCAAGTTAATCAAATTAATAGGTATTTTCATTCAAAGCATTTATGTATTAAACAATCGGCAATATCTTTTTTTTTAAATAAATGTAATTATAGTATATAAATAAATTATTCAATTTAATTGTTGATGGTGCGACACTTTATTAATTATATTTAATTATTCATTATTTATAATTATTGTAATTGTAAATAATAAAGCGCGACGCAATTAATTAATTGCATTTATATATATTTTATAATGTATCACAAAGTAAAAGCCTTCATTATTAATAAAACTAAAGTAGATAGTTGATTTCAATTGACAGAAGATTTTCTCTTGTAATTCATTTTGAATGAAATCATTTATAGATAAAATTAGACTCGTTTAGTCTGCATATTTCACTTCATTAGTAATTATCAAATTAAACATAGTAATTTAAATTTTAATTGTAATAATGCATAAAGTTATTTCATTTACATAAATATAAAAATTATTTAATTATATAGAAATATTTCTTTTAAGATCAACTTAGTGGTTGATTTAATTATGATAAATATTTGTTATAATAAAATTTGCAATATTTCTGGTAGCGAAAACAAACTAAGATCAAAAGTTTAAAATTAAAATTAAAACAGAAATATTTTATTTTTTATTGTTTTCTTCCTTCTTTATTAGTTTATTTATTTATTTCTTAATTATTTCACTTCGTAACGTAACTTTTTGATTTGACAGCTATTTAATTAAGATATCATTTAATTAGGTACAAACTTTGTTAGTATTCAAAGGCAATATTTTTTCCTTTTATGAGATACTCAGCTGTAACTAATTTATAACTTTTATTCATAAATTGTTTATTAAAGTTATCAACTGTTTTGATGCACTGAAAAAAGTGATTGCTACTGGCGTTTGTCAAATGTTGTAAACAATGTTATAACAAAAGAGGAAACAATTGAAAAGTTCAGTCAATTGTTTCTTCACATCGACTCCAAAATCAAATTTGTTTCCTAATTTGTTATAACAATGTTTTATTGTCACCATAATAAGTCATAAGTTTGTAGTACTCAATATTTTGAATTGCTGTAAAATTATTCTATTTTGTTTTACTTACTAACGTAACTTTTTGAAAATTATTATAAAATGAGCTTTTCAAGATGAATCTTATTTTACAGCTATTTGATTAAGATATCATTTGAAGAAGTACAAACTTTGTTACTATTCAAAGGCAATACCTTTTCCTTTTTATGAATAAAAATTAGTTATAGCTGAGTTCTATAACTAATTTAGAACTTTTATTCATAAATTATATGAAGTTATAAACTTTTTTGGTGCGCTGAAAAAAGTGATTGCTACTGGCGTTTGTCAAATATTGCAAACAATATTATAACAAAAGAGGAAACAATTGAAAAGTCTAGACAATTGTTTCTTTATACCGACTCCAAATATAAAAGTCGTTTCCTAATTTGTTATAACAATGTTTTATTGTCGCCATAATAAGTCATAAGTTTGTAGTACTCTGTTTTTTGAATTGCTGAAAAATTATTCTATTTTCTTTTACTTACTAACGTAACTTTTTGAAAATTAATATAAAATGAACTTTTCAAGATGAATCTTATTTTACAGCTATTTGATTAAGATATCATTTGAAGAAGTACAAACTTTGTTACTATTCAAAGGCAATACTTTTTTCTTTTATGAGATGAAAATTAGTTATACCTGAGTACTATAACTAATTTATAACTTTTATTCATACGTTACATAAAGTTATCAACTTTTTTGGTGCACTGAAAAAAACTGAAAAAGCTACTGGCGTTTCTCAAATATTGCAAACAATGTTATAACAAAAGAGGAAATAATTGAAAAGTCCAGGCAATTGTTTCTTCACATCGACTTCAAAATCAAATTTGTTTTATAATTTGTTGTAACAATGTTTTATTGTCGACGTAATCAGTCATAAGTTTGTAGTACTCTATTTTTTGAATTGCTGTAAAATTATTTTACAACTAGTTGATTAAGATATCATTTAAGGAAGTACAAACTTTGTTACTATTCAAAGGCAATACTTATATATACAGGGTGTTAATACTAAGTTGTAACACCCGAAAATGGCAGTTAGAACTCATTGAAATAAACAACTTTTCTTAGTTAAAATTTTTGAATTGGAGCCCAAGTTCATAGTTATTGGCGTTGTTTTGTTTTTCGAAAAATCGTCATTACTCCCTTATTTTAAGGAATATTTAAAAAATACAAAATCGTTCACCATGCGCTTTCGGTTCTCTAAAACATTTGTATTTACAATTATTTTCTATTTTATCAAATAACAAAATGGCGACCCATCAAAAATTTCTAAGCAAGATATTTTGAAAACCAATCGATCGGTTTTTGAAAATAAAACATTTATAAAATCCTTGAACTATCTTATAACATTTGTCTGTTTTGATAATTATGCATTCTTATACACAAATTATGCAAAATTCGCACACAAATGATAAACGTAACAGAAACTTTTCAAGATGAAGCAGAAATTTCTGAAGACAAGATCAAAAAGTATTTAAATTCGAACGTACAAACTAGAAAACAACTTGTTTAATGGCCTAACTTAAGGTTAGCCTACTTTGTTTTAAATGATTATTGCAGTTTGTTGAAATTTATCTTGTAATTCAATTTGAATAATAACTTTTTTGGACAGATCGAAAAAAATGTTTCAGACAAATGTTATAATATAGTTTAAGGATTTCATAAATGTTTTATTTTCAAAAATCAATCCAGTGATTTTCAAAATATCTCGTTTCGAAATTTTTCTTCGGTCGCCATTTTGTTATTTGATAAAATAGAAAATAATTGTAAATACAAATGTTTTAGAGAACCGATAGCGCATGCTGAACGTTTTTGTATTTTTTAAATATTCCTTAAAATAAGGGAGTAATGACGATTTTTCGAAAAACAAAAGAACGCCAATAACTATGAACTTGGGCTCCAATTCAAAAATTTGAACTAAGAAAAGTTGTTTGTTTCATTGAGTTTTAACTGCCACTTTCGGGTGTTACAACTTAGTATTAACACCCTGTATATATATATAAAGTTATCAACTTTTTTGGTGCACTGAAAAAAGCGATTGCTACTGGCATTTGTCAAATATTGCAAACAATGTTATAAGAAAAGAGGAAACAATTGAAAAGTCCAGGCAATTGTTTATTTATATCGACTCCAAATGCAAATTTGTTTCAGAATTTGTTATAACAATGTTTTATTGTCATTATTCATAGGCAATACTTTTTCCTTTTGTGAGATAAAATTAGTTATAGCTGAGTACTATGACTAATTTATATCTTTTAATCATAAGTTATATAATGTTATCAACTTTTTTGGTGCACTGAAAAAAGTGATTGCCACTGGCGTTTGTCAAATATTATAGCAATGATATAAGAAAATAGGAAACAATTGAACAGTCCAAGCAATTGTTTCTTCATATCGACTACAAAATAAAATTTGTTTTCTAATTTGTTATAACAATGTTTTATTGTCGACGTAATCAGTAATACATTTGTAGTACTCTATTTTTTTGAATTGCTGTAAAATTATTCTATTTTCTTAATAAAGAAGGAAGAAAACAAAACAAACATATTCTATTTTCATTGCAAATTGCAATATTTTACGAATTGATTATAAGTAGCCGACGATATTCTATATTAATTTGGTTTTCTATCCCATCAATTTGATGAATATTCATCTATTAAGAGATCATCTTCGCTTCACTAGTTCATAAGCATGAAATTGCATACGTAATTACTTTTGAATCTACATAGTTTTTTAAGCATCCTCCTGTTACATGTATGCATTCGTTATTACGTTAGAATTTGCATGAACTTCGCCATCCGTATCGATGCTTAGACCAGTGGTTCCCAACTTTTTTTTGTACGAACGCCGCATCAAAAATTGCTTTCAAAAACTGCTGATTTTTGATTACATTTGTTGCCTAGTTTCCACAATATTTTGACTCTGATTTTATTTTTAATTATAATTGGAGGAATACTCGTCTTATTTATCTATATAACAAAAATCGCATCTAAAGCCTCGTTTATATTTGGAAAGTTTACTGGCGGAAAGTACTTGCCACCAGTAAACTTACGATGTGTAAAGCCTCGTTTAGATTTGGAAAGTTTACTGGCGGAAAGTACTTCCCGCCAGTGAACTTACTATGTGTAAACAAGAAAAACTTCTTTCAAGAAAGAAACTAAACAAGAAAGTAAGACGTTTTTCTTGTTTACACATACTGGCGGCAAGTACTTTCTGCCAGTAAACTTTCCAAATGTAAACAAGGCTTAATGAAAAATTTAAAGGACCATTGCACTTGTTACCATTGCATTGCCATATTTGTCGATGTCAATACGACACGTGCAATGGTCATGCAAAATATGTTCCATGCATAGTTCCTCGCTTAGATAATACCCGCTAGAGTGATGCAGTCGAGCTTGTTGCCGTGAAATTCTGCAATGGTGCTTCGCACTCGTACATATTTTCACGGCAACAACCTCTCGTGCCACTATAGCGGGTATTATCATTTTTTTCAATAAGTCTTTATCTTTATATTGGACGAGGACTATATTACGGATCATACTAAGCAGTTTTTGACTTGGCATCAAATTTTGTGGACACTATCTCTTCAAGATTTTTGAGACTTGCTGGTATTATAGCGGGTATTATCGGCAAGTCACTATGCACATAACATATTACTATTGATAATATGAGTATCGACGAGGCATTCCTGCTAACCCTAAAAAATGTTGGGTCATTTTTTTTCAATATGTCTTTATCTTCATATTGGGCGAGGACTATATTACGGATCATACTAAGCAGTTTTTGACTTGGCACCGAATTTTGTGGTCACTATCTCTCCAAGATTTTTGAGACTTGCTGGTTGGGAGCCACTGATGTAGTCGTTGGTACTGTGCAAAACTTATCATGCACGTTTAACTACGAACTGATCTGATGTGCTCTAAGCCATCTTACAAGCGTTTGGGCGGCGCGGGCGGCCCCAAGAAGCTTCTATAATTTCCTCAGTTATGACCACCCCGAAAACCATACTTATCCAAGCATGTAGGCTTCGCTGCCCCGATTTTCTCGATAATAGTAATGACTGTTTAAAGTTTCTAACTGACTATATTATAAGATAAATGTTTTGGGTAAGTACGGGAGCAGGTTAATCCATTTTGATTTAGTTATTCTGCTTCTCGTTCCTGACCTGGCAGCTGCTGGACCACGTGCTGTTCAACCCTGCCCTTTGGATCTACACGCCAGCACCTGTCCAGTCGAAGCTCTACTCCTATCTGGCCACGGAGTTCCTCTCGGACACGCAGATCTACTCGAACGTGAGGCGAGTCTCGACCGTCCTGCAGACGGTGCACACCCTCAAGTACTACTACTGGGTGGCCAACCCCAGGGCGAAGAGCGGGATCACCCCCAAAGGATTAGGTAAGATCAACGATCGATGAGAAGTATGAGATGGATGCAAGGCTAAAGCCTCTTCTGTGGTGTTTGATGTTATTGTGTTTTGCTGACATGTAAAACTGGTTCCATGTTGAAAACCATTGTACACGTGTAAGAGGAGTGATGATAACTTTGTATGTTCTTCGACAAACCACTTGAGCCAGTGTTACTAAAGATCTAATGCCCAGTAAAAAAAAAAAAAAAAAAAAAAAAAAAAAAAAAAAAAAAAAACAGAATACTACTACCAATGCTACTATTATACTATTAGTAGTACTAGTACTAATGCTAGTACTAGTGTTACTTGTGCTAGTGTATTCGGTATGTATGCTACAGAATCCTATTAACTACTAGAACTAATGCTACTACTAGTAGTACTAGTACTAATGCTACTAGTAGTAGTACTAGTACTAATGCTCCTACTAGTAGTACTAGTACTAATGCTAGTACTTGTGCTAGTGTATTCGGTATATATGCTACAGAATCCTATTAACTACTAGTACTAATGCTGCTACTAGTAGTACTAGTACTAATGCTACTACTAGTAGTACTAGTACTAATGCTCCTACTAGTAGTACTAGTACTAATGCTAGTACTAGTGTAACTTGTGCTAGTGTATTCGGTATATATGCTACAGAATCGATTGAATGAGGGTACATATGTTATGAAGGAGTGGGTTGGGTCGTAGAGAATTTTAACGATTTTCTTCAACCAGGCGTAATTTTAGATGGCCCACGACCCGCTCAGAAGGACATCCTCGCCATCAGGGCGTACATCCTCCTGTTCCTCAAGCAGCTGATAATGATCGGGAACGGGGTCAAAGACGACGAGCTCCAGAGCATCCTCAACTACCTGACCACAATGCACGAGGTAGTAACGACAACCCACGCACGTTCATGCGAAGATATTAACCCTGATTTCTTTGAAGGACGAGAACCTCCACGACGTCCTGCAGATGCTGATCTCGCTCATGTCGGAGCACCCGTCGTCGATGGTGCCGGCCTTCGACTGCAAGCACGGCGTGCGCACCATCTTCAAGCTGCTGGCCTCCGAGAGCCAGCTGATCCGGCTGCAGGCCCTCAAGCTGCTGGGCTTCTTCCTCAGCAGGAGCACGCACAAGAGGAAGTACGACGTGATGAGCCCCCACAACCTCTACACGCTGCTCGCCGAGAGGCTGCTGCTCAACGAGGACACGCTCTCTTTGCCGACGTACAACGTGCTCTACGAGATCATGACGGAGCACATCAGCCAGCAGATACTGTACACCAGACATCCGGAACCGGAGTCGCACTTCCGGCTTGAGAATCCAAGTAAGTAATCGCTGTTTTTGAAGGTTTAGGGTGCAATAGGGAAGTTTCCATCGCTAAGCTCTACGTATTCTATAAGTATAAGTCTAGATTTGACGTATCTTTTTAAGTACCCTAAAAAATATCCCCCATCTTTATAACCCCAAATCAAACTGCAAAACAAGGGTTAAGTAGCAAATCTAGGGTAAAGCCTTAGGGTCTATAGTAGCTTTAGGGTCTATAGTAGTCTATAGTTAGTGGTCTAACTATAGACTATAGAGTCTATAGTTACAGACTCTTGGCTTCACTTGTGGTACTTCTTCCTACATTCCAGTTGATGCTTGGAGTGTATTCGAAGCACTCCAAGGTTTAATGGTGGAAAAAGAAAGAGCGAATGTTAGCGAAAGTCTAGATTTGACGTATTTTTTCAACTACCCTAAAAACTATCCCCCATCTTTTTAACCCCAAATTTAACTGCAAAATTAGGGTAAAGTAGCAAATCTGGGGTAAAGCCCTAGGGTCTATAGTAGCTTAAGATACAGACTCTTGGCTTCACTTGCGATACTTCTTCCTACATTCCAGTTGATGCTTGGAGTGTATTCGGAGCACTCCAAGGTTTGATGGTGGAAAAAGAAAGAGCGAATGTTAGCGAAAGTCTAGATTTGACGTATTTTTTCAACTACCCTAAAAACTATCCCCCATCTTTTTAACCCCAAATATAACTGCTAAATTAGGGCAAAGTAGCAAATCTGGGGTAAAGCCCTAGGGTCTATAGTAGCTTAAGATACAGACTCTTGGCTTCACTTGTGATACTTCTTCCTACATTCCAGTTGATGCTTGGAGTGTATTCGGAGCACTCCAAGGTTCAATGGTGTAAAAAGAAAGAGCGAATGTATATGTGAAGTATAGAGAAGTTTTTTTTTTTAATTAAATTTGCAATGCACCTAATCTTAAGACTAATAAACATTTTAGTCTGACCTACATGCTACATTACTGTACTGTTCCGGATTTTCCCTATGGTCCATCCTAGTTTCTCACTATTCCACACTTCTCTATGGTTTCTGCACTGCACTATCTTAGAAGCCCATGTGGTTTGGTCCTAGAGTAGTCCTAGAGTCCTAGAGTTAGCTAACAATTGACAAATAGGAAAACTTTGAAGTCTTCTAATTCCTTGTCACCGACCCCTTATATTTATTCAGCGCCCCCCAATCAGATCCGAAGTTCTTAGCACCCCCCAGTAACTTGCCACCGCCCCCTGGGGGGCGATATCGCCCACTTTGGGAACCACTGGTGTAGATCTTCATTCATGACGTACCAAGGAGCATTTGCGATATTCCTTAGCACTTGGTTTTGGAATCTCTGAAGACAACCATAATTCTTTTTTGCCCCACATCTGCCGGCCGTATGTCCATATTGGTTTAAGGGTTTGTTGATAGACCATTAACTTGTTCAGGATAGACAGCTGGAAGCTTCTTATTAACAGCCTGCACATCTTTTTATTCTTCAGTTTTAATTCCTCGGTTTTCTTTTTTTACGTGTTCTTTCCTAGTTAACTTGACATCCAGATTTAGGCCCAAGTATTTGGCTGTCTTTTTACATGGAATTGTGTTATTTAATTTCACTGCGTGGTAGTTTATTCTCCTATTCGTAAATGTGACATGAACGATCATGAACATGAACGATGTCGATCCATGCCTTTATTTTGTCCTTTGCCGTTTCGAGATTTGCTGTTGTTTCTTCTATAGTATTACCTACTGCTAGAACTGCAGTATCGTCTGCAAACGTGGCTAACTTGATGTTTTCTGCTACTGGGATATCTCACGAGTACCGTAAGTACAATAGTGGTCCAAGTACACTCCCTTGGGGTACACCTGCTGCTATTGATTTGACTTCGTAATATCCGATTCCGTAATATTCGGAATTCGATTCCGTAATATTGTCTAACTTTGAAGGTTCTGAGAGTTTAAGTATGATTCCAAAGGCTGTACGTACTGGTCAGGCAAGCTAATAACTTGCTTGATCAAACACTATTCCAAATTTTGTCCATCATTCTTGTTTAGCTTTGTTGATTTCTATCTCTGCTTCCTTTCTGTTTTCTTCGAATTGTACTCTACTTAGTCTACTAATTCTGCATTGAAGTGTTCTCTAGTTGAAGTATTTTCTAGTTGAAATGTTTTCATATTGAAGCAATTCTGTGTTGAAGTATTTCAGGTTCGGTTAGGTGGAAAATTAACACTCTGGTTCATTTTCTGTCTTATTTAATACTGAAACTTTGTTAAATTTTCAGGAGAATTAGTTTCAGGTGTACTGTACCCGAATCTAATATCAAACTTGTAAATAATAAATTTTCAGAAATTTCAGTAATTGCTAACCCATACATGTAAATGCAGAAAGTTATATGTTTGATTTTCTCCCTTGCATAATACTGAAACTTTGTCAAATTTTCAGGAGAATTAGTTTCAAGTGTACTGTACTCGAATCTAACATCAAAGTTGCAAATATTAAATTTTCAGAAATGTCAGTAATAACTAACCCATACTTGCCAATGCAGAAAGTTAAGTGTTTGATTTCCTCCCTTATTTAATACTCAAACTTTGTCAAATTTTCAAGAGAATTAGTTTCAGGTGTACTGTACATAAATATAACATGAAATTTGCAAATAATAAATTTTCTAAAATTTCAGTAATTGCTAACCCATACTTGTCAATGCAAAAGTTAAGTGTTTGATTTCCTCCCTTATTTAATACTGAAACTTCGTTGAATTTTCAGGAGAATTGGTTTGAGATGTTCTGTACACGAAACTAATATTAAATTTGCAAATAATAAATTTTCATAAATTTCAGTAATAGCTAACCCATAGTTGTCAATGCAGAAAGTTATATGTTTGATTTTCTCCCTTATCTAATACTGAAACTTTGTCAAATTTTCAGCATAATTAGTTTCAGGTGTACTGTATACGAATCCAATATCAAATTTGCAAATAATAAATTTTCAGAAATTTCAGTAATAGCTAACAGATACTTGTAAATGGAGAAAGTTATATGTTTGATTTCCTCCCTTATTTAATACTGAAGCTTTGTCAAATTTTGAGTAGAATTAGTTTCAGTTGTACTGTATACGAATCCAATATCAAATTTGTAAATAATAATGTTTCAGAAATTTCAGTAATAGCTGACCCATACTAGTCAATGCAGAATGTTAAGTATATGATTTTTTCCCTTATTTAATACTGAAACTTTGTCGAATTTTCAGGAGAATTAGTTTCAGGTGTACTGTATACGAATCCAATATCAAATTTGCAAATAATAAATTTTCAGAAATTTCAGTAATAGCTAACCCATACTTGTCAATGCAGAAAGTTATATGTTTGATTTTCCCCCTTATTTAATACTGAACCTTTGTCAAATTTTCAGGAAAATTAGTTTTAGGTATACTGTACACGCATACAATATCAAATTTGCAAATAATAAATTTTCAGAAATTTCAGTAATAGCTGACCCATACTAGTCAATGCAGAAAGTTAAGTGTTTGATTTCCTCCCTTATTTAAAACTGAAACTTTGTTAAATTTTCAGGTAAATTAGTTTCATGTGTACTGTGCACGAATCCAATATCAAATTGACAAATAATAAATTTTCAGAAATTTCAGTAATAGATAACCCATACTTGTCAATGCAGAAAGTTAAGTGTTTGATTTCCGCCCTTATTTAATACTGAAACTTTGTCGAATTTTCAGGAGAATTAGTTTCAGGTATACTGTACACGAATCTAATATCAAATTTGTAAATAATAAATTTTCAGAAATTTCAGCAATAGCTAAACCATACTTATCAATTCAGAAAGTTATATGTTTGATTTTCTCACTTGTTCAATACTGGAACTTTATCAAATTTTTAGGGGAATTAGTTTCAGGTGTATTGTACACGAATCTAATGTCAAATTTGCAAATAATACATTTTCAGAAATTTCAGTAATAGCTAACCCATACTTGTCAATGCAGAAAGTTATATGTTTGATTTTCGCCCTTATCTAATACTGAAATTTTGTCAAATTTTCTGGAGAATTAGTTTCAGATGTACTGTACACGAATCCAATATCAAATTTGCAAATAATAAATTTTCAGAAATTTCAGTAATAGCTAACCCATACTTGTCAATGCAGAATGTTAAGTGTTTGATTTCCTCCTTTATTTAATACTGAAACTTTGTCAAATTTTCAGTAGAATTAGTTTCAGTTATACTGTTAGTATTTTCTTGTTGAAGTAATTGTAGTTGATGTAATCGCTAGTTGGTGTAATGTAGTTGAAGCATAGGTTTTTGAAGTACTTACGTGCTTCGCTCAAAATTATATGCATATTGTAAAAATTTCAATTATTACTGTCAAAATTTTAATAACTAGTATCAATTTATAAGTATGTAGTGCAAACAATTATGTATTCAATTAGAATATTATTGATTATTGTAAAAGTATTGGATTTTTTAAAAATAATTACATTCAAATTTGAGTATATTTGATTACTTCAACAACATTACTTCAACTGGCGATTAGAATTATCATGTAACCTAACTTAACCTAATGCTAGGTGAAGTAATTTCTATTTCAAGTAATTTCACGAGTTCCTTGCAACAACAAAAAATAATATAAATCAATGAAGTATTTTCCCACATTTATTTGATTCCTATTTCTTGTCATTTTTCTTTACCTTCTCTTTCGACTAGCTCTTGGTAATTTTCTTGCTTTCCTGTTACTTTTAGTTTTTACATTTTTATTTTCTCTTTTGCTTTATTTCTCCTTTTATCTGTTTTACCTCTCTTTTACTTCCTCATATCCATATTTACTAGAAAGTGGTCCTGTCAAACTTTCATTTACATCTTTCAATTTTTCATATTTTGTTTCAAAATTAGATTCTGGCATATTTTCAATTATTACTGTCAAAACTTTTAGTGTCAATGTGTTTGCTTGATCAACATTTAGGAAAACGGGTGAGCAAATTTTCTTTTCTTCCAAGAACTTCTTATTCGGTGCACTTGGTTGGCTATCGCATGTTTCTTCCTGAATCAAAATTGATGGTCCAATGGCTTTAGGAAAAATTCATATAAGGTTAATTTTATAATTATTAAGGGGAGATTAATAGTTAAATTTTAAAAATTTCTAACTTACTAAACTATCTTTTAATTTCATTTTTCTTCTTAATTATTCTGTTTTTCGAATAATTTGGATATTACAGGTTTAGGATTGGCCTGTAAGACTTAACTTCATTTGTGGGCTTCCCTGGTTTCGGCAAAATTATCAAATCGGCCGTTTTCCATATTATTGGAACGTGTTTTAGTTTGAAGACGGCATTTATCAGTTGTGTTAGTTTCACAATGCTTCTCTTGGTTGTTGTTTTAGGATTTCACCTATGACTAAGTCTAAACCTGTGGATTTTTTGTGTTCAAATTGTGTTTTATTTCATTGGCTACCTCCTTGTGAGTGACTAGTTCTATTTCGTCATTTTCTTGTGGATTGACTGCTGGGTCATATGCTATCAGTTCCTCATTGGGTTGAAAACTTTTTCTAGGTGCGAAGCAAATAATTCTGATTTTATTTTATCTCTAGCCCATGTTCCATTTTCCTCTGAATTTGTTTAGTTGGTCTGTTTGTGACGTACCTGAAGGGCAATCAGCGCGTTAGGCCGTGGAGCGAGTGGAGGGTCCCTTCGAAGCAGTGACGAGGGCCAGGCTCTCGGTGTCAGAGAGTGGGGGGGTTAAAAAAAGGCTCCACGTAATTTTAACCTCGTCGCTACTTCGTCGCAAAGGGTGGCTCCACCCTACCTGCGTGGGTGGACGGCAGACAGTCAGCGAAGTTCAGAAATCACGAACTGTCACAACGCTGACCATTTGGCGCCAACACCACCAGATTTAAATCTCGCATTGAGAATAAAAAAACTGAAACTGAAATAAATGCCCGATCGAGAAAACGTGGGGGGAACAAAAAATAACAGGTGTGAATTTTGTAGTGTAAAATATCGGCGTTTATTCACACAAACGACGGACACCGTGTCTGCGCTCCTGAAATAAATACCTCCGCACGCAACCCTTTCACGCAAGGTTCACTCTATGCGGCCGAATATAGCAAGCTCCTGATCGCGCGATTCAAAGGGCCGACGGAGCGACCTTTCTCTTACACAAGCGCAAAGCACGTACGGCACGCAACACGTAAACGCAACTCTTACACAAAAGAATAGACGATATGTCAACAAGGAATTAAACGGAGGTCTGGCTCAATTGAGACCACAAAAAAATGTATCAATATCTATATATATATCTCTCGATATCTGGCCTGTGTTCCTGGTGGTCGTCGCTGGCGGCTGGCTACAGCTCCGGGAGGGCGGCGGTTTGCGTCGTGGACGCCTAGCGCTCGATTCCGGCCTCCAGCCAAGATGATCGCGGCCTCCAGCCAAGAATGGTTTGGCCGAGCTACTTAGCCCGTAACAAAACGCCTGCAAAGCACATGGCCTTAGTAACAATGGCCGGACACGTGGCTTCACGAAAAGGAAAAGAAATATCGGGCTTAACTACTTACTCAGGTGTTATGAGCGTTTGGAAGTCCCTTGCCCTGTACCTGGTGCCTCAATCCCCTCAAGGGTGGTTAACTGAGTCCCCGTTGGTTATCCCGTAAACCGGATGGTGGTACACCTTATCTCAACGGTTCTTCTGGCACGGCCGTACTGGACACGAGTTAGCTGAAGTCTGCTCGATGGCGGCGTCTCGCCGGCGAATTTAATAATCGCACACATGGGAAACGCGTCACCACAACAAAAAAGTGCGAGCACGGTTGTCTACAGTGCAGGTCTATGCGCCAATTAATTATTAAAATGCAGTTTCTGCCAAAGATATTTCTGGACCGTTACATGTTACCACTTTTTGTGGCTTTAAATAGCTAGTAACCTGTGCTTTGGTCATACGGTAATTCTTTTAGATAGTTGTTAATAATTATTATTTGTTTTTCCATACAGAGTCTAGCAAACCTCTAATCATCTCTTTCATTCCTTTCACCCAGTCCGTATTTTCCTATACAATAATCCTCTTATCCTTCTCCAATTTTTGCGTGCATATCTCTCATGGTTATTGTCATTTCGTTATTTTTTGTCATATCTAGGACTTCTTCTATTGTATACCTTTCCTAGAATACCCTTTAATATATGAGCTGTTGAAAACTTGTTCCCTGATTTATTTTCAGCTATAGTTTAACCTTCCAGCTCCACGTTTCTACCTTGTGATTTTTGTAATTAAGTCTTCTCCATAGTGATCCTGAAGGTGGTGGCCACGCTGATACGCCAGTCGAAGCAGAACGAGCAGCTGATCGAGGTGAAGAAGCTCTTCCTGAGCGACATGACGCTGCTGTGCAACAACAACCGCGAGAACCGCCGGACGGTGCTGCAGATGTCCGTGTGGCAGGAGTGGCTCATCGCCATGGCGTACATCCACCCGAAGAACACGGAGGAGCAGAAGCTCTCCGACATGGTGTACTCGCTCTTCAGGATGCTGCTGCACCACGCCATCAAGTACGAGTACGGCGGCTGGAGGGTGTGGGTGGACACGCTCGCCATCGTCCACTCGAAGGTAAGGTGCAGACCTATGGGGTTGTGGTTTTTGAAGGTGTTCTCGTGCAGGTGTCCTACGAGGAGTTCAAGCTGCAGTTCGCGCAGATGTACGAGCACTACGAGAGGCAGAGGACGGACAACATCACCGACCCGGTGGTCAGGCAGCAGCGCCCGATCAGCACCATCAGCGGGTGGGAGCAGCAGAGCGAGGGTGTGCCCAATGGGTACCACCAGGACGAGGGCGAGTGGCAGGACGGCCACGCCGTGCTCCAGGAGATCGACCACGAGTCCTCGGAGAAGACTGAGCCGATGTGCAACTGCGAGCTGAGCACGCCCATCTCCGACGGGAGTCCCGCCTCGTTCATCACCAAGCGCGACGACAGTGAGGGTGTCTCCCTGGACTCCAGGACTAGCGACCTGTACAGTGACGTGAAGATGGGCAAGGAGTCGCCGTTCTCGCAGGACTCGCCGTCCAAGTCGGAGCCGATGTGCAACGGCGTCCAGACGGAGAGCAGCCTAGGCACTCCCGAGAAGAACCTAGACTGCCTGGACGACGACCAGAAGAGCGAGATCGTCAGCGAGATCGTCCAGGAGATACTCAGCAAGAGCGAGAAGCTGTTGCAGGAGAATTTGGTTGCTCAAGAGGAGATCGGCAGCTCTTCGCCGGTCGTCCAGGACGAGGAGATCGTCCAGGCCGTGAACGAGGTTGTGAACAACGTCAACGAGGTCGACGCCGAGAAGAACGACGACGACGCAGACCTCTCCGACGAGAAACCGTCGTCATCAGAGGCGAGCCCCAAGAAGGAAGTCAGCATCTCCATCATAGACCCCACCCAAAAACCGGAAGCGGACGTTCCAACGAGCCCCGAAAAGGACAGCGACTTATCCGAGAGGTACCTAACACCATCGGACCTAAGCGAGAACGAGAGGAAAGAGGACGACGTCGAGGTCGAGAAACCTCTGGAGCACGCTAAGGCTAGCGACGACGTGGAGGAGGTCAAGGCCAGCGACGTGGAGGTTGCGGCCGTCGACAGCGGGGACAGTGCCCTAAGTGATAATAAAGTGATATCTGAAGACGTGGTTGTGAAAGTAGAGGAGGGCCAGGGCGACGTACTGCCGGACAAATCGCCCGTAGTACCTAACGATGTGCCAATTGTTGAAACTAGTGCTGTGCCCTTAGTCATAGAGCCAGAACCGGCACCGGAACCGGAAACCGAGCAGCCGCCGGCGGGCGAGCTCCCCGAGGAAACCGTCGCCGAGAACACGAAGAACGCCAGCGAGCACGAGGCCGCTGACGAGGGCGTCGGCGGCGTCGCCGAAGAGGCCGACGCGGACAAGATCCAGACCATCTCGCAGATCTGCGACCCTAGCCCCTACGTGGCCACCGAAGCCGCCGCACCAGCGGGCGAGCCGTCTGCAGAGGGCAGCCCCGTCAAGCCCGCGGAGGAGATCAAGAGGCGCATCAGCCTGCCCTCCAACTCGCTGGAGCAGCAGCCCGACGTCCTCGGCGAGGGGGCGCCACACATGTCGCCGCAGAAGAGGCCCAGGAGCGCCTCCACGTCCACCCAGGTCGACCCCAACCATTTCGGTAAGCGAAAACCACTTATCCACATCACCACATCACAGCATCACATCACAATATTCTTCGTTCACTAATATCATGGCGACAATATCAAAAACACCCTCAATCAAAAACATACCGAAGAACCAAAAGGGTAAAGTCATATCTTGAAACCAAAAGTGTTCGACTTAAACTCGTACAATTACTTAGGTTCGAACTTATGCTTTGATTCATCGATATGCTACAGGGTGTTTTTGGTATTTGTCATACATTGGTAATGGTATCACAAGAACTAGCGTATCAGTGTTGATGCAAATTTTCTACAAATATTGAGTGATATACTAAGATATGCGGTGGGCAATTAAATAAATATCCAATGAGCAGTTCTTAAGATATTTCGATATTTGTTTGATACTACGTTTTTACTCAATTTTTACTCCAACATCAGTGATAGTATCTCGATAACTGGCGTATGAATTTAAATGATATATGGTACTAATATTAAGTGAGATATTAGTACATAATAAGCGGAATATTAAATTAATATACAATGCGTAATTATTGAGATATTTCTATTTTTGTTAGAGATAACAATAATTTGAGGCCATTTTAAATATTTCTCCCATATTTATCCTACATTAGTGATCGTATCATAAGGACTAGCGTATCAATGTTATTGCAATTTTTTACTAATATTGAGTGATAAACTATGATATGATACCAGTAATTAAATAAATATCCAATGAGTAGTTCTTAAGATATTTCAATATTTGTTTGAGACTACAATTTTACTCTAATTTTACTGATACATCAGTTATGGTATCACAAAAACTGGTGTATAAATTTCAATTATATCTTGTACTAATATTAAGTCATATACTAGTGAATAATAAGTGTAACTAAATGAATACCCAATGAGCAATTGTTGAGATATTTCAATTTTTTTATAAGACTACAATATTTTAAGGCAATTTTAAGTAGTATCTCCCATAGTTATCATACATTTGTGATGGTATCTCAAGAACTGACGTATCAATGTTGATGCAATTTTTTTATTGATATTCAGTGATATACTAGGATATGATACGGGTAATTAAGCAAATATTCAAAGAGCAGTTCTTAAGATATTTCACTATTTGTTGAAACTAGGATTTTACTCAAATTTTACTGATACATCAGTTATGGTATCTCAAAAACTGGCGTATCAATTTCAATCATATTTTGTACTAGTATTAAGTCATATGCTTCTACATAATAAGTGCAATCAAATTAATATACAATGAGCACTTGTTGAGAAATTTAAGAGAGACTACAATATTTTAAGGCAATTTTAAGTATATCTTCCATATTTATCATACATTAGTGATGGTAACTGACGTATCAATATTGATGCATTTTTTTACTGATATTAAGTGATATACAAGGACATGATATGCGCAATTGAATAAATATCCAATAATCAGTTCTTAAGATATTTCAATACTTGTTAGAGACTACAATATTTTGGGGCGATTTCAAGTGCTTCTCCTATATTTATTATACATTAGTGATGGTATCTCAATAACTAGCGTATCATTGTCGATGGATTTTTTTATTGATATTGAGTGATATACTAGGATATTATATGGGGAATTAAATTAATATCCAATGAGCAGTTCTAAAGATATAGCAATATTTGTTTGATATTACCATTTTACTCTAATATTACTGATACATCAGTTATGGTATCACAAAAACTGGCGTATGAATTTAAACGATATTTCGTACTAATATTAACTGATATACTAGTACAAAATAAGTGCAATCAGAATAATATCCAATGAGCGCTTGTTGAGATATATAAATTTTTGTTAGAGACTACAATAATTTCAGGCGATTTTAACTGTATCTCATATATTTATCATACATTAGTGATGGTATCACAAGGACTAGCGTATCAATGTTCATGCAACATTTTACTGATATTGAGTGATAAACTATGATATGATACCAGTAATTAAATAAATATCCAATGAGCAGTTCTTGAGATATTTTACTATTTGTTGAAACTACGATTTCACTCTAATTTTACTGATACATCAGTTATGGTATCTCATAAACTGGCGTATCAATTTCAATCATATTTTGTACTAGTATTGAGTCATATGGCGGTACATAATAAGTGAAATCAAATTAATATCCAATGAGCACTTGTGAGAAATTTAAATTTTTATTAGACTACAAAATTTTAAGGCAATTTTAAGGATATCTCCCTTATTTATCATACATTAATGATGGTATCTCAAGAACTGACGTATCAATGTTGATGCAATTTTTATTGATATTCGGTGATATTCTAGGATATGATATGGGTAATTAAGTAAATATGCAATGGGCAGTTCTTGAGATATTGGAATATTTGTTTAAAACTACGATTTTACTCAAATTTTACTGATACATCAGTGGTGTTATCTCAAGATCTGACGTATCAATTTAATTTATATTTGGTACTAACATTAAGTAATATACTAGTACATAATTAGTGCAATTAAATTAATATCCAATGAGCACTTGTTGAGAAATTTAAATTTTTGTTAAGAGACTGCAATATTTTAAGACAATTTTTAGTATATCTCCCATATTCATCATACATTTGTGATGGTATCTCAAGAACTGACGTATCAATGTTGATGCAATTTTGTATTGATATTCAGTGATATACTAGGATATGATACGGGTAATGAAGTAAATATTCAATGAGCAGTTCTTGAGATATTTCACTATTTGTTGAAACTACGATTTTACTCAAATTTTACTGATACATCAGTTATGGTATCTCAAAAACTGGCGTATCAATTTCAATCATATTTTGTACTAGTATTAAGTCATATGCTGGTATATAATAAGTGCAATCATATTAATATCCAATGAGCAATTGTTGAGATATTTCAATTTTTGTTGAAGACTACAATATTTTAAGGCAATTTTAAGTATATCTCCCTTATTTATCATACATTAGTGATGGTATCTCAATAACTAGCGTATTAATGTTGATGTAATTTATTGTTGATATTGACTGATATACTGAGATATGATATGGGCAATTTAATAAATATCCAATACGCAGTTCTTAAGATATTTCAAGATTTATTAGAGACTACAATATTTTGACACGATTTTACGTGTATCTTTAATATTTATCATATATTACTGGTTGTATCTCAAGAAGTAGCGTATCAATATTGATGCATTTTTTTTGCTAATATTGAGTGATATACAAGGACCTGATATGGACAATTAAATAAATATCCAAAGAGCAGTTTTAAGATATTTCAATATTTGTCTGAGACTACGATTTTACTCTAATTTTATTGATACATCAGTTATGGTATCACAAATACTGGCATATGAATTTAAACGATATTTCATACTAAAATTAACTGATATATTAGTACAAAATAAGTCCAATCAGAATAATATCCAATAAGCAATTTTTGAGAAATTTAAATTTTTATTAGAGACTACAATATTTTGAGGCGATTTTATGTGTAACTCCTATATTTATCATACATTAGTGATTATATCTCAAGAACTGGCGTATGAATTTTGATGCAATTTTTTACTGATATTAAGTGATATACTATGACATGATATACATAATTGAATAAATATCCAATGATCAGTTCTCAAGATATTTCAATACTTGTTAAAGACTACAATATTTAGGGGCGATTTTAAGTGCTTCTCCTATATTTATCATACATTAGTGATGGTATCTCAATAACTAGCGTATCATTGTCGATGGATTTTTTTATTGATATTGAGTGATATACTAGGATATTATATGGGCAATTTAATAAATATCCAATGAGCAGTTCTTAAGATATTTCAATATTTGTTTGATACTACGATTTTACTCTAATTTTACTGATACATCAGTTATGATATCTCAAAAACTGGCGTATCAATTTCAATTATATTTTGTAGTAATATTAAGTTATATACAAGTATATAATAAATGCAATCATATTAATATCCAATGAGCAATTGTTGAGATATTTCAATTTATGTTAGAAATTGCAATATTTTGAGGCGATTTTAAGAGTATCTCCCTTATTTATCATAAGTTAGTGATGGTATCTCAAGAACTGGCGTATCAATATTGATGCCATTTTTCACTGATATTGAGTGATATACTAGAACATGATGTGCACAATTGAATAAATATCCAAAGAGCAGTTCTTAAGATATTTAATTATTTCTTGGAGACTACAATATTTTGAGGCGATTTTAAGTGTATCTCCCATATTTATCATACATTAGTAATGGTATCTCAAGAACTGGCGTATCAATGTTGACGCAATTTTTTTCTGATATTGAGTGATATACTAGGACATGGTATGCACAGTTGACTAAATATCCAATGAGCACTTTTTAAGATATCTATTTATTTCTTAGAGACTACAATATCTTGAGGCGATTTTAAGTGTATCTCTCATATTTATCATACATTAGTGATCGTATCTCGAGAACTAGCGTATGAATGTTGATGAAATTTTGTGCTGATATTGACTGATATACTAGAATATGGTATGGGCAATTAAATAGATATTCAATGAGCAGTTCTTAACATATTTCAATATTTGTTTGAGATTTCGATATTACTCTAATGTTACTGATACAACACTTATGGTATCTCATGAACCAGCGTATCAATTTAAATTAAATTTAGTAATAATCTTAAGTGATATATTGGTACATACTGTGTGTAATTAAATTAATAACTAATGAGTAATTTTGAAGATATTTCAATTTTGGTTTGTGGCTACGATTTTCGGCCATTTTTTATGGGGTTGTTTGAAATGGATGATCTATACCAACCAGCATATAGACTCTTGAGCAATTCAAGGCCATTTGAGTGATTTTAGTACTTATAATTAATGTTGATAACAATATAAAACTTAAAACACTCCTCCTTATAAGTGTGCAATTTTTGAGACAATCTAGTCGATTTTATTGAATTGAAATCCACGTATTCCTAAATTCCCAGAACAATTATGAGAAATTATAATTAAAATAATAAAATAAATAAACAAATACCAGTAGGTACAGTGATGCTCACATAAATCTAGTACAAGAAATTAGGTTACAATAGCAATTTTATATAGCAATGTCAAATTTTTTGTACTAGATTTATGTGAGCATGACTGTACTTATTGAAACAACCTTAAATTGTGAGAATATTGATCATTTTGTCGATTTTCTATGAATATTTATTGATTTCCACAAGTTTTCGTCAGTTTAAACGAAAATTCTGTAACAATTTTATGTTTAAAGAAGTAGAATTGCAAATTTCGTAGTTTTCATATAAATCATAGCAATATTTCATGAGATTTGGTCAAAACTAACAACAACTTCGAATAGTTATGGACAATCCAAGAACTATTGTTGAAAGTTGATAACTTGGTAGATTTTCTATCAATATTTATTGTCGTAAGAGAAGAAAGGAGAAGTAAGAAGTAGGAATAAGTAAGGGGTAGATGTGATATTCAGCAATTTTATGTAAATATTGAACAAAATACCAGTGCTCATATCATTTATAGCAATTTTGCGTATGACTTGATGCCCTGGACGCGTTTTTAATTGATTTCTAGCACGCTATTCGATTCCTCGCTCACTTCCTGATATTCAAATTTTCGCGCCAGCTTTCATTCATAAATCTAAATCCATGATGGCCGCCACTATTTCCTGTGACCTTGCCTCGTAGTAAATTTAACCCTTTGATTTCATTCATTAACAGCAGTTCGTCCCACCTGAACTAGGTGGCGCTGCGACCGGTGTCTGCAAGAAAATCGCAAAATTACGCCTTTTGGGGCCTCTTTGGGGGTGAGAAGTTACGCCAAAGCCAATTATATTACGGCGTGGAATGAGTTTCAAACGATTTAATCGCTAATTAAGCCACAAGTAAGCCAAAGTCACGGCAGTTCACGTTTCTCCCGCATGTGGCGCTGGTGGTCATGTTTACGAATTTGAACACGAAATTACGCGTTTTGGGGCCTTTTTCACGCCTTTTTGGGGGTGAGTAGTTACGCTAAAGCCAATTATATTACGCCGTGGAATGAGTTTCAAACGATTTAATCGCTAATTAAGCCACAAGTAAGCCAAAGTTACGGCAGTTCACGTTTCTCCCGCATGTGGCGCTGGTGGTCATGTTTACGAATTTGAACACGAAATTGCGCGTGTTGGGGCCTTTTTTGGGCCTTTTTGGGGGTGAGTAGGTACGCCAAAGCCATTTATATTACGCCGTGGAATGAGTTTCAAGCGATTTAATTGCTAATTAAGCCACAATTTGTTGCCAATATCAGGCAGTTCACGTTTCTCCCACTTGTGGCGCTGGTGGTCATGTTTACGAATTTGAACACGAAATGGCGTGTTTTAGGGCCGTTTTTGGGGCCGAGTGAGCCTGCAGATGCTCTTTGAGTTCAATTTTAGGTATGTGGGATGAATTACAAGTCGTTTTATATCGCAATATGCGAGTTTGAAGAAACTGCAAACTCCAGCAGTTTTCAACTGTTTCGCAGGTTATGGTTGCCTATGCGTTTACTTGATGGCTTTTCGTGCGTAATTATAATGAAAAACGTAAGTTAGTAATGTTTTAGGGCTTTACAGTGCTGAAATGCTACTATAAATGTATAATTTTCAATCCGCCACTAAAAATTGTTCCATCCCAATTAGAGTCCCCATAAGGCCCCATTAGGGGGCCTAAAACAAAAGAGTGGTGACTGTTAAAAATATGGTAACCATTATTCCAGTAGCAAGCTGCTCCACTTAGGCCCAGTTTTACAATCGAGGATTATCATTCATGAAACATTCAGCCCGTGCAAGCCCTCCAACACAGTTTTTCTAACGAATCTTAATTCTTCAGATAACAAGCGGGCCAAGTCCGGCTCGGCGTCGACCCGCCCCATGTTCAGCCCGGGCCCGACGAGGCCGCCCTTCAGGATACCAGAGTTCAAGTGGTCGTACATCCACCAGAGGCTGCTCTCCGACGTGCTCTTCTCCCTGGAGACGGACATCCAGGTGTGGCGGTCGCACTCCACCAAGTCCGTCCTGGACTTCGTCAGCAGCAGCGACAACGCCATCTTCGTGGTCAACACCGTGCACCTGATATCGCAGCTAGCGGACAACCTGATCATCGCCTGCGGGGGACTGCTGCCCCTCTTGGCATCAGCAACATCACCAAATGTAAGTAATAATGGTAATGAAAAGAGAAGTAATACCTAAATGTAATGATCAATTAATAATAATTATTAATAATCATTACAAGCAATGAGATGATAATAACTTTATAAACAAAAGGTAATAAATATAATGAACACATATGAGATGATGTTGTAAACAAAAGGTAATAAATATAATGAACAGTTATGAGATGATGTCGTAAACAAAAGGTAATAAATATAATGAACAGTAATGAGATGGTAATATCTTTATTAGTCGTACAAAATATGTAAGTACAGAAGTAAGTCATTACTGTTTACTTCTGTGAGAAGAGAGATAATAATAACAGTATAAACAAAAGGTAATAAATATAATGAACCGTTATGAGATGATTCTGTAAACAAAAGGTAATAAATGTAATGAACAGTAATGACATGATAATATCTTTATTAGTTGTACAAAATATGTAAGTACAGAAGTAAGTCATTACTGTTTACTTCTGTGAGAAGATAGATGATAATAGCATTATAAACAAAAGGTAATAAATATAACGAACAGTTATGAGATGATGTTGTAAACAAAAGGTAATAAATGTAATGAACAGTAATCAGATGATAATATCTTTATTAGTCATACAAAATATGTAAGTACAGAAGTAAGTCATTACTGTTTACTTCTGTGAGAAGAGAGATGATTATGATAATAACATTATAAACAAAAGGTAATAAATATAACAAACAGTTATGAGATGATGTTGTAAACAAAAGGTAATAAATATAATAAACAGTAATCAGATGGTAATATCTTTATTAGTCATACAAAATATGTAAGTACAGAAGTAAGTAATTACTGTTTACTTCTGTGAGAAGAGAGATGATAATGATAATAACATTATAAACAAAAGGTAATATATATAACGAACAGTTATGAGATGATGTTGTAAACAAAAGGTAATAAATATAATAAACAGTAATCAGATGATAATATCTTTATTAGTCGTACAAAATATGTAAGTACAGAAGTAAGTCATTACTGTTTACTTCTCAACTTACATACTTTGTACGACTAATTAAGTTATTATCATCTCATTACTGTTTATTTTATTTATTACCATTTGTTTACATCACTCATAACTCATAACAGAAGCAAACAGTAATGACGCTAACAGGCATACAATATTCATATGCAGATGTAATAATTGTGTCGTCCTTTGGTGCAGAAACAATCAAGAGCCGCACACTCTCCAGTGTTTCCGCCTTGTGTTAGTTTTTCTTAATTTCCTTATTAAATTTGTGTTTCCGACACTTTTCTGTTGAAAGTTTTTGACATAAAAGCAACAAAAATGTGTTTTCAGTACAATTTTGTCAGAATTAAACTCCGTCACTAAAACACAACAAGAAAACCATTATCGCACAATAAAATTGTTTGAAAATGACAGAAAATAATGTTTTTAACGAAAATTTTAACATTATAATAAACTGCAAATCTTCCGCAATAAGTTCTGTACGATGAGCTATTATGTCTTATGTTTTGTTTCTAACTTATTTCTGTTTTCAGAGTGAATTGGACGTGATTGAGCCGACACAGGGCATGCCGATTGAGGTGGCCGTCTCGTTCCTCCAGAGGCTGGTGAACATGGCCGACGTGCTCATTTTCGCCAGCTCCCTAAACTTCGGCGAGCTGGAGGCCGAGAAGAACATGTCCAGCGGCGGAATACTCCGGCAGTGCCTGCGATTGGTAATGATTCCGTGAACGTTTTGCCGTTTTCGTTTCTTTCTCTGTGTCTGTTGACTATTGACATTGACTATTGATTATTGACCAGTGACATTGGCTATTAAATATTGACTATTGACATTGATTATTGACTATTAATTGTTTATTGCAATGAATCAAAGCTCTTTCAATCAAAGAATCAAAGCTTTCAATATCAATTGCTCTTTCAAACAAAGTCAAAGTCATTCAATCACATAACTGCTTTTGAAGAGCTGATGCCAAACATTTATTATTTATTATTATCAAATTTGCAAGTTATCGAATTTTTTAACATTAGCTTCAAATTTATTGTTGCATATTTGCCGACTTAAGTCTATTCAGTATCTATTGCTATTCATTGATTATTGATAATAATAATAATAATAATAATAATTCCTACTACTCCTCCACCTATGGCGTAGGTTTGACATCAACTATTGATTATTGCTGATTGACAATTATTGACTATTAATTATTGACTATTGACTACACATTGTTTATTGCCATTGCAATGTTTCAATGAAAGTCAAAGTCATTCAATCACATCGCTGCTTTTGAAGAGTTGATGCCAAATTTTGAATGTCAAACATTTACTATCATCAAATTTGCAAGTTATCAAATTTTGAAACATTATTTTCAAATGTATTATTGCATATTTGCCGACTAAGTCTATTCATTATCTATTGCTATTCATTCAATATTGACATTGACTATTAATTATTGATTATTTACATCGATTATTGGCGATTAACATTGACTATTGATATTGACTATTGACTTTTTATTGTTTATTGCCATTGCAGTTTTTCAATCAAAGTCAAAGTCATTCAACCACATTGCTGCTTTTAAAGAGCTGATGCCAAATTATCGATGCCAAACATTTATTATCATCAAATGTGCAAGTTATCAAATTTTCAAACATTATCTTCAAATTTATTATTGCATATTTGCCGACTTAATTGCAATAGCAATAGATAACGAATAGACTTAAGTCGGCAAATATGCAATCATAAATTCTATTGCTATAATAATAAGTCTATTCGTTATCTATTGCTATTCATTCACTATTGACATTGATTATTGACATTGACTATTAATTATTAACTATTGACATTAACAATTGATATTGACTATTCATTGTTTATTGCCATGGCAGTCTTTCAATCATAGTCAAAGTCATTCAATCACATCGCTGCTTTTAAAGAGCTGATGCCAAATCTTCTTAAACTCCGTTGTGGCGAGCGATTTTTCGATGTTTTTTTGGGTTTTTCGATGTTTTTGTGTTTGAGTTTTACTGTAATTGTCTCGATGTCAGTTTCTCACTAACGACGTGTGTGTGCGTTAGGTGTGCACTTGTGCAGTCCGTAATTGTCTGGAGTGTAAAGAGCGAAGCCGGCCGCATCACACCCTTGCACCAACACACAATGCTAGTCACAAGTCCGCACATTTGCAATCTTTCATAAGAGGAGTGCAGACGTCGCCGAAGGTACGTGTGAAGCGAGGGCGGGCGTCGCCCCCTTGAACGCGGTTTGCATAACGTCCGGTTGTTTTGTAGAACATTGCGGACAACCTGTCGAACGTCTCGAGCCCCGTCAAGGACCCCGAGAAGCTGCTGCAGGACATGGACGTGAACAGGCTGCGCGCGGTCATCTACAGAGATGTGGTGAGAACGTTTATACAGGCACATGACCCGACCCCGTCCACTAAACCTCCTCTCTAACGCCTCGTGTTGCAGGAGGAGACCAAGCAGGCACAGTTCCTCTCGCTCGCCATCGTCTATTTCATTTCGGTGCTGATGGTCTCCAAGTACCGGGATATTCTGGAGCCGCCCGTCTCCATCAGGGCGCCCAGTCCGCTGCCGGCCATCCGGAACACCGGATCGCACCACTCTGGGAGCCCGCAAGGTATGTGTCCGCACGTAACGGCGATCCGTTACGTGCTCTCTTGTGTGTGTGTACGTAATACTAGATCCGACACTCACCAGCATACATCACCCACACGCTTAATCACCAAGCACAATGTTTAATCGATTGTACTAAGAGTTTCTACAAGTGCTGAATTAAATAATGTACCAGCAACAATGATTGAGCTAGGCAACCAAATACGCATGTAATGAAAATATGTAATAAATTCATCTAGATTGCTTCGTCTGTGACATATCAAACATACAACGAATGTTACTTTCTTAATTGGATAAATTTGGAGTGAAGAAATTCCCCAGATTTTTCTGCAGGAAATTTGATCTGCCCACAATCATTGCTGCTTACTCTGTACATTGAGTAAGTAAGTCTATCACTTCTAACACTTCTTACTCAATGCTCTGTACAAAAGCATTGATAATGCATTGAAAATGATAGGATTATTAAAACTTCAGATATCAATTCACGGTTTTATCAGTGAATGGAAAGACTGGTTCTAAGCAGTTGTATGTAAAAATTTGTTTGTGTAAATTAAGTATAGTATTTTTAATACCCCATCGGACTATTGTGATCTATATCACTTGTAATCTAAATGAAACAAAAAATTACCAAAATACATCGTGACGAAGATTATTACAGTATGTCAATATCGCATAAGACTTCATGATTTTGGGTTTATTTACCATCAAGAAAACACATACGCTAAAAATTACCAACATAATTAAACAATCCGCCGGGTTATTAAAAATACTGTACTTAGTGATCCATTTAGGGTGAGACTGTAAATTAAGTTGGTAACCTGCAGCTTTTGGCAGTTTTGCGTGTCTAAAATTGTAGAATGTATAGAGAGATTAGTGTTTATTATAAACAGTACTGTCGATAATGGAAAATCTGTGAGTAAGATACTGAATTATATAAAACCACCATAATTTGAAATTTGAGAATTATAAAGTGGTAACTAAATTATATTACAGTGTAAAAATTAAATCCTAAAATTATATATAACCACAATAATTTGAGAATTACAAAGTGGTAACTAAATTATGTTACCAATGTAAAAATTTAAATCCTAAATGGATCACCCTGTAGCACTTGTAGAAGCGGATTCAAAGATCATCCCCCCGAACGAACCTCGCCCGAGTGCTTCCGACTCGGGGGCCCCCACCCTGAACTGTGCTCTCTTGTAAACCGTCTTCTAACCCTCATCTCTCCCGCTGTTGTTGCCGTGTTGAACGTTACTAACGCAGGTTTTCTCTCTCTGGTGTTTGTGCGATGGCAGAGGGCAGCGCGAGGCCCCTCTTCCCGCAGTGGTCTCATCACGTCTATCCCCAATTCCTACCCGGCTCCCATCCCAACGCCGCCCCCCAGCACCACGGCTACGTCCGCCACCGGCACTCCTACGTGAAACACCACTACAACCTGAACAACAACCACCACTCCCACCACCACAACCATAAGATAGACCACAGGTACCATAGAAACTCCATTGCTAGCCACGCAGGTAATTGAGGAAGGTCGATATGAAGTCTGGTAATGCTGCACGCAGATCACAGTATTTTTAAACAGTGTTTTTACGTTCGTTTACCCCTACGTTCTTATGTATTTGCGTTCCGTCCACCGATTATTAGAGGCTCTTTTGTACCGTTGTCGTTGAGTTTGCACCCCCGTTTATCTCTCTGGGCATGGTTGTGCTGTAGCTTGCGTGCGAGCGTCCGACGGGCATTCTCTAACGCGCCCTTATGTTCTAGCCTCCAGGGCGATACACAGCCAGACTCACGATGAGGCCGACTACGAGGTGATCACCGCCTACGTGATGGACGACAACCACTCCGTGCAGGACCACGAGCTCCACTCCGGACCGCCATCCATCAAGGTACGTCCCGGTGCAGGTTTGGCCCTCTCTCTTGTACGTTTTCCTATTTCATGGGTGTTATTTTACTAAAAAAACTCTTTTCTAAATTTACTTCATTTTATCTTCTATCACTGTAATTATTAGAATCGTAAACTCGGTTTTGTTCCATAGTACCTCCTTTTTGTTTTAGTATCTAGTGAGCATTTTTGATATGATCATTCCTACGTTCTTTAATAATTCCATTAATTACTAGACTGTACGTAATTTTATGATAAATGGTCAAAATATTTGATATGTTTAAATCAGTGATTCCCAAACGGTTGTGTTAAAGTCATTTCAAATATTTAATAACCACAATAATGTCATTTAACAATCTGTCATAATATCAATATCAAAACGCAAAACAAAAGCAAAAAGTAAATTAAGTTAAAAACCTCAAATAGACATCTTTCAAAATTCAAATTAATTACAAATATTTATGGTAAACATAAGATAAAGATATATGCATAGGAAAAATACATGTCATGTCTCTGATGATGGTTTGTTAAAAACTGAAACTAGTTAGGCAAAATAAAATAAATAAATAATAAAATAAAATAAAAATAATTCTACCAGTAAGTACCCATTAATACCTTTAGAAATATATTTTTAATAATTTAATAATATTAATATATTTAATATATTTTTATAAATCTTTAAATTTTTAAATCTTTGAAACATGAGTACAAACAAATTTGGGAATCACTGCTGCAGATACGAGCGGAGCACACCCATTGCAACATTTTCACTCTCAATTAAATAATTTCGAGCATTCTTGGTGGCTCTCGTTTCCACGGTTCTGTAAATTTTGTCCATGTGCATGGAGGGCTTGACGTCCTAGTGTTGGGTTGAGGTTGCATTGTGTGTGTGGGTTTACCGTGTGCGAGACTAACTCTTTAACTTGGCTTTTGCTGTTTGCGCGCCTGGCAGGTTAGCGCAAGGCAGCGTCCGTCCCTCGGGCACGGAATCTCTGTAGATTACTCTATGGATGGGATGAGGCATGTTCGTAACAGTCGTAACCGTGCCGATGCTACCCGTGTTAACAAGGTAATGGATGCCATTTTTCTAGGCCCCCGGCGGCCACCCGCCGGGAGGCACCCCCATTTCTTTTCACACTGAGTGCACAAGTCGGCGGCTTAAAATTGTGGGTTTCAATGCGAGTAATTTATTTGTGAATTATTTGATTCATGTTTTTATTCGGTGTACCCAACTATAAATGTTTTATGTAGTGATAATTGGGTTGCCTATGTACCCTATTTTATACAAACTCCTGTATTAAATCTACATTGGTTTCTATGGAAACTAGCAAATTAAAAAAATATATATCGATTGATATTTATACAAAATTAATCTCCGGTGTTAAATCTACACATTGGTTTCTATGGAAACTAGCTGCTAATTAAAAAAATAAACATGGATTGAGTATTACAATCTCCTGTTAACTTTAAACTGGGGTGATACATCCTAAATAATGATTTCCATAGAAAGTAACTTCTGATTAATATTATATCCTATTCTGAGCCAAAATGAAACAATTGTAGGGAAATAAGAGAATTGTATGCAACAGTTGAAAACAATGTCTATTAAAAATTCATGAAACAATAACGAAATATTGTTATGAATAAATTAATAAACTTGTGCTTAAACTTTAATTAACTCTGATAACAATGAGGTGGAGCTTGTGAAAGTACTAAAAACATTAATCTCAATTTAAAAAACTTCTTTTTTTTTTTTTTTGTTAGAAAGAGATAACAATCTTTATTAGGCTATTGGCCTTTAGCCTTTCCGCTTCTTTTTAATTAATAAAGTTAATATTCATTTTCATATTTGATTGATAAAGTTTATATTAATTTTATATTTTATTGATTTGAAAACTGAATCAGTTTTTTTCAAATTCACTTAAGAATTGCTAAATTATGGTTGAAACTGCAGTAGTATTCAATGTAAAAGTAAAAATGAACATAGTAAAATGCAA
This sequence comes from Othius punctulatus, assembly GCA_951805005.1. Lineage (NCBI taxonomy): Eukaryota > Metazoa > Arthropoda > Insecta > Coleoptera > Staphylinidae > Othius > Othius punctulatus. The sequence continues at coordinate 83,841,878 of OX638142.1, read as the reverse complement.
CCATCAACTTCACATGATTAATTTTACATTAATATCTCTTAATTAGGAAACCACTAAAATGCATCCATCAACTTCACATGATTAATTTCACATTTATTTGGCTTAATTAGGAAACCTACAATTTAAGCCGCCACGAAACTTGCATGTTCACGAAATGTTTGACGACTTGAACTGATTATAATGTTTTGTAGACTAACTCATAGACTAACACTATTTTGCTACTAAAATTTAAAACACAAAATACGTAATGACCGCATAATCCGACCCACCATTAACCATAGCCGGCTGCTTCCTTTCAGAGCATAGACTCGATCGAGGAGATAACCTCGGTGAACTCGGCGGAGACGAGCAACCTGGAGAACCCGGAGATCATGGACGATAACAGCAAGGTGATCACGAATGACGAGGCCTGGACGGACATCAACCTGAACGAGGACGGCGACGTGCTCAGCAAGGAGGACCCCAGGAACCTCCAGAACATGGCGCACACGCACGGCATGGTGGACATGGAGGGCAACATACAGCAGGAGCGCGGCGAGAAGCACCAGTCCGAGATATCGGTCGTGCGCGTGCCCGAGAACATGATACAGACCCCCACACAAGTGCGCCCCGACGACCTCCCTGTGAACAACCTCGTCGACCACATCTCCGTGCCGACGCCGTCCAGGGAGGCGTCGCTCACGCAGAAGCTGGAGATGGCCCTGGGGTCGGTGTGCCCGCTGCTGCGCGAGATCATGGTCGACTTTGCGCCGTTCCTGTCGAAAACTCTGGTCGGCTCGCACGGGCAAGAACTGCTCATGGAGGGCAAGGGCCTGACGACGTTCAAGAATTCGAACTCTGTCGTCGAGCTGGTGATGCTGCTGTGCTCGCAGGAGTGGCAGAACTCGCTGCAGAAGCACGCCGGCCTGGCGTTCATCGAGCTGATCAACGAGGGCCGCCTGCTCTCGCACGCCATGAAGGACCATATTGTGCGCGTCGCCAACGAGGCCGAGTTCATCCTGAACAGGATGCGAGCCGACGACGTGCTCAAGCACGCCGACTTCGAGTCGCAGTGCGCCCAAACACTACTGGACCGCAAGGAGGAGGAGCGGATGTGCGACCACCTGATAACGGCCGCCAGGCGCAGGGACAACGTGATAGCCAGCAGGCTGCTGGAGAAGGTGCGGAACATCATGTCGAACAAGCACGGGGCATGGGGTTACATGGACCCACTGGGGGCAAAGTAATTATGCGTTATCAGTTGTGGGGATTCGATGCTAGTTTGGTTGCTTGTAGGTTGGCTGAGTTCTGGAAGCTTGACGCTTGGGAGGACGACGCGAGACGGAGGAAACGCTTCGTGCATAACCCCCTCGGCTCCAGTCATCCAGAGGCCACTTTGAAGGCTGCCTTGGAACACGGAGGGCCAGAAGACGCCATATTACAAGTAAGTGGATAGACATAGCAATTGGAGTTTGATTTGTATCACTTTCGCTCCCAGTTGTACGATCTTGGATCATCTTTAACCTTCTTTTATACAATTGTTAAAACAATGGTATCCTTGGATACTGAACCACAAACAAAGATGATCCACAATCGTACAACTAAGGGCCAGTTGTATGATCATAGATCATCCTTGATCGTGGTTCAAGTAACCATTGTAGTAACAATTGTATCATAGTTAATTGAACCATGGTCAAGGGTGATCCACGATCGTAAAACTGGGCCTGAGCCTCAATACTGAATTAACTTTGACCATTGTTCAGTTACCTAGGATACTATTTTTGACACAATGGTATACATGCCAACTGAACCAGGATCATAGTTTATTGTACACTATTATACAAATAGGCCTAAAAAGCTCTTTAATGATCATGAAATTGATAAATTAAAAATATATATGCATTTCCCCATACTAGCACACACGTTGTTTGGGTTGCCTAATATTAAAAATTTCTAATTTAATGTTAACGTTGTTTGGGTTGCCTAATATTAAAAAATTCTAATTTAATGTTAACGTTCTTTGGGTTGCCTAACATTAAAAATTTCTGATTTAATTTTGACGTTGTTTGGGTTGCCTGAGTATAGGCGTAAAATCTTGACAGCAATCTGACGCGGTTAGTTCAATTCTGATCATGGAAATTGACCAAATATAGAAAATACAGAAGCATTTGCCTGAATTGTACGTAAGAAATCTCCAAACTTTCAAACTTGCAAATTTTGGCGTATATGCCTAAAATTTCTGCTAAGTACATTGCAAGAATTATATATGTGAAGTTTTAACCTCCAATTGCGCAAATATTGTTGCAGTAAATGTGTATGCAAAGCAAATTATAAACTATTTTCTCATTGCGTTCATTAAGTTATTGATTCAAATTTCGTTTATTTCTATCGAAACTTTAAAAAGAAAGATTAATGTTTCAATTGGATTTTCGAACCGAGTGATAATTATTACACCTTATATAGAAAAATCAGATCAATAAAATTGTCTATCAGTAGAAGCAATCAAATTCTGGGTGTCCCTAATAAATCCAATTGTCTGGGCAAGGTATGGTCAGTACTAGGCCATTGCTTGGCCAGGCCTGACCATTGATCAAAAATCAGTTCAATAAAATCGTATTTATCAGTATAAGCAATCAAATTCTGGGTGTCCCTAATAAATCCTATTGTCTGGGCAAGTTATGGTCAGTACTAGGCCATTGCTTGGCCAGGCTTGACCATTGCTTGACTAGTACTGACCATTCATCGGCCTAGAATTTGAGTTTATTGCATTAATTACTTAGTTTCGAGTAAATTTTCATAGCAAAGCCATCAATTTCGAATTTGTTAATGATTTGGATTGAATTGATTTGATTGAATTGATTTGATGGAATTGAATGCAACATAAAGGAAATAATATTTTATTATGCTTTCCTTTTGCAAGTTAATAAAATTAGAAGCAAGTGCAGAGTCAAATTAATTTTAATTCGGTGTAACCGTACTTGGAGGTGAATATACCGGCCCTAAGTTTATCAAGTTTTGTTGCTCTAATCTTCAATTACAACGGAAAGATAATCAATTAACTGTATAACTAATAGTTACTCTAATAAGTTACTAATATAATAATAATAAGTACTAATACTCTAATAGTTACTACGAATTAGTAATTAATAACTAAATAGTAATTAGCAAGTAATTAGTAATTATACTATTACTCTAATGGTTACCAATAGCTCAATAATTTAATTTCGAACTTTACTTGCCATATAAATTGTTTCAAATTTCATTTTTCTTATTATACACGGCAGCTGTGTGGGCTGCCTGCCACATATTTCTATATAGACTTTGGTTTATTCAAATCAATAATTACCTTCCTATTATCCTATCTACCACATATGTATATATTTCACCAAATTGCAGACAAAAAAAATTGCTGAGTTAGTTAAAAATGCTCTTAATATCACTTTTTAGCCAATCATTAAATTTTTTACAGAAATAGAAGTTTCTTCGATTTTTAATTAGTTATAATTAAAAGTTTGACAGTACTGTTTTTTTTTCTTCAAATATTACCCAGCAATGGTCAAAATGTAGCTGTTATTTTTAACCAAAAATATGCAGAATAGGCCTGAATATTATTATTATATAATATATTGACAGAAGTGACTATCACAAATTCATAAAATCCCCAAAAAAAAAGCAGTACTGTCAAACTTTTAATTATTACTTATATTTCTGTCAAAATTTTAATGATTACTATCAAAATTTTAATAATTGTTTTGATTTTATTATATTTTAATTATAACTATTAAAGATTAATTCATTTTGTCCGTATTACTGTCAATAAAATAATAAAAAATAAACGAAAACAATTTCGTTTATTTGTACAAAAAATTTAAATAGAAAGATTACTTCTTTCTCATAAGAGTTCAAAGATTGCTGTCAAAACTTCAATTATAACTGTCACAATTACAATCATTACATGTGTTGTTTTTAATATTAGTACAAAAGTTGTAAAGATTATTGCTAAAATTTTAATTACCTACACAGATATTTTTAAACGTTACTAAAATTATACTCTATGTTTTTTTTTAATAAATGTTTTTCTATAATTCTTTATTTTAAAATTCGTAGGGTTACTGCAAAAAAATTATTTATCAAGTGACGATCATAAATTTAAAATATCGCAGAAAACTTCCAATAGTATCAATTTTTTTATTATTATTGACAAAGTTTCAATTATTTGTGCAATTTAATTAATTATTTCTGTTACAATATTTATTATTACTGTCAATCTTTCCCCAAGTACAAAGATTCAATTCTCCAAAATTTCAAAGATTGATACCAAATGTGTAATCATTACTATCAATTTCAGTTTTCTCCACCAAAATTTTGAAGAATACCATCAAACTTATAATTATTACTATCAAAATTTGAACAATTAGTGTTCATTTCTGTAAATTTTACTTGTAATTATAAAATATTACTTCTTTCTGTCAGCATTTTAAAGCTTACTGTCATAACTACAATTATTACTGTCTCAATTACAATTATGTAACGTTACGAAAATTATATGGTTTTTTAAATAAAAGTTTTATTATAATGATATTTAAATCCTTTCTTTTAAATTTCGAAGGGTTACTGCAGAAATTTCATTTATTACTGTCAAAATTGCAATTATTACATATAATTTTCTCAAATCACAATCTCAAAAAACACCAATACTATCAACATTTTAATTATTATTGCCAAAGTTTCAATTATTTGTGCAATTTAATTAATTATTTCTGTCATAATATTTATTATTACCGTCAAGCTTTAAATTCTCCAAAACTTCAAAGATTGATGCCAAATATGTAATCATTACTATCAATTTTCAGTTTTCTCTAGCAAAATTTTGAAGAATACCTTCAAACATAATTATTACTATCAAAATTTTGGACAATTTGTATTAATTTCGGTAAATTTTACTTCTAATTATAAAATATTACGCCTCTCTACCAGCATTTTTTTTTTTTTATCTTGTCTTTTAAAACTTTTTGCGCAGATATTTATTTCTTATCAATTTGATTGATTTAGGCATCTAAAATCTAAACAGTATCTCCATAGCATAAAATCTAATTTGCTTCTAAATATATTGATTTAGAATAAATAATTATTTGATAATTACACTATTCTTTATTATATATTTTTTATGATTTTTAGTACCTAGACTGACATTTTCAAGTTTATTCTCTAGATTCAAAAATTATTAAATACTTTTTATCTTGTCTTTTAAAACGTTTTGGCATATATATGTTTATTACCAATTTGATTGATTTATGCATCTAAAATCTAAACGGTATCTCCCTAGCATAAAATCAAATGAGCTTCTAAATAGATTGATTTAGAATAAATAATTAATTGATAATTAAATTATTGTTTATTATATTTTTTTTATGATTTTAATTACCTAGACTGACATTTTAAAGTTTATTCTCTAGATTCTAAAAATTATTAAATACTCTTGTCTTTTAAAACATTTTAGCAGATATTTGTTAATTATTTTAATTAGTGATTATTTATTAGTATTATTTTGATTAGTTTACTCTCGATTCTAAAAATTATTAAATACTCTTGTCTTTTAAAACATTTTAGCAGATATTTGTTAATTATTTTGATTAGTGATTTTGATCAGTTCAAAAGCAAATTCCCTTTTTTGTGCATACATCAACTATAATGATGATGCATCATTATGTCAAAATATCCGTTGGCTGATTCACATGTCGACTGCCTAATAGGCACAATTAACAATTAATTGTGTTTGTGAATTGTGAATTAATTCAATTAGAAGCTCACATTTTTTTTCCTATTCGCCAGATAACTTATTCATAGTCTTAGCCTTGAATTGAAAAACTGTTCTCGGAATGACAGTGCAAGCTGCAGTGACATGAAAAACTGACGTGGAAAATCGATTATTATTTTTTTAAATTTATTCTTTAATGCCCAAAAAAATCCATGCTGCAGTGACATGAAAAACTGACGTGGAAAATCGGATATTATTTTTTTAAATTTATTTTTTAATGCCCAAAAATAATCCATTCGCTGGCATCACCTTGTCGACTCTTTAATGCGCACAATTAACAACTCAATTATGAGCGAGCGTATCTTAACCGTCGGACCACCGAGCGACCTCCACTAATTGGTGTACTTCCCTCTTCGACTCCTATAAAATTAATTATCTCGTCACATCGAATATGCAGCGTTCTCCATCGTTTTTTTTTTACAACCCATGGGCAATTACAGAAATTTACTACGCGCCCATCAAATCTGGATTGCTCTCACTGTGGGACGAGCTAGATTCCTCCCAGAGTGAATGGGGCAATAAAGCTACTTTTATGGTGGTCAAAATCTTATAATCCCGGCGTTATCAGTATTATAGGACCAAATTGGTAATGTGGAGTCGTATAGTTATACAAGTGAAAGCACAAATTATACTGAAGCTGCCTGAGAATTAAATTTGTTAATAAACGAGAGATTACGAGTTGATAATAGTATACAGTGTTATTCATAAAAATTTAAACCGTGGTTTAGCGCTGGTTTGGCGAGGTTTTACGAAGGGTTGCCAAGGTTACTGAGATTAAACCACCGTTAAACCTCGGCTTAAATTTTTATGAATAACACTGATAGTGTTTAATAGTATATTATGAAATTAGTTTATAATTCTATGGAACTTCGTTTTACTATTTATTCAACAAATTCTTCATGTATTAAATTAAAGAAGTGTCATTTAAATTACACAAGCGATAATTTGAAAACCAACTTTCCAATTATCTAAAATTGTATTTTTTTAAATTATAAATAGGCTTCTTATGTTGTAAACCTGATTGTAAATAATGTTCACGTTATTAAGTACTGAAACTTTATAAAATTTTCGGTAGTATTAGTTTCAGGTGTACTGTACAGGAATCTAATGTCAAATTTGCAAATAATAAATTTTCAGAAATTTCAGTAATAGCTAACACACACTTGTCAATGCAGAAAGTTATATGTTTGATTTCTTCCCTTATTTACTACTGAAACTTTGTCAGATTTTCAGGAGATTTACTTTCAGGTATACTGTACACGAATCTAATATCAAATTTTCAAATAATAAATTTTCAGAAATTTCAGTAAAAGCAAACCCTTAGTTGTCAATGCAGAAAGTTATATGTTTGATTTTCTCCCTTATTAAATACTGAAACTTTGTAAAATTTTCAGTAGTATTAGTTTCAGGTGTACTGTACACGAATCTAATATCAAATTTACAAATAATAAATTTTCAGAAATTTCAGTAATAGCTAACCCATACTAGTCAATGCAGAAAGTTAAGTGTTTGATTTTCGCCTTTATTTAATACTGAAACTTTGTCAAATTTTCAGCAGAATTAGTTTCAGGTGTACTGTACACTAATCTAATATCAAATTTGCAAATAATAAATTTTCAGAAATTTCAGTAATAGCTAACCCATACTTGTCAATGCAGAAAGTTATATGTTTGATATTTATCCTTATTTAATACTGAAACTATGTAAAATTTTCAGTAGAATTAGTTTCAGGTGTACTGTACAGGAATCTAATATCAAATCTGCAAATAATAAATTTTCAGAAATTTCAGTAATAGCTAACACATTCTTGTCAATTCAGAAAGTTATATGTTTGATTTTCTCACTTGTTCAGTATTGAAACTTTATCAAATTTTTAGGATAATTAGTTTCAGGTGTACTGTACACGAATCTATTATCAAATTTGCAAATAATAAATTTTCAGAAATTTCAGTAATAGCTAACCCATACTTGTCAATGCAGAAAGTTATATGTTTGATTTTCTCACTTGTTCAGTACTGAAACTTTATCAAATTTTCAGGAGAATTAGTTTCAGGTGTACTGTACACGAATCTAATATCAAATTTGTAAATAATAAATTTTCAGAAATTTCAGTATTGGCTAAACCATACTTGTCAATTTAGAAAGTTATATGTGTGATTTTCTCCGTTATTAAGTACTGAAACTTTGTAAAATTTTCAGTAGTATTAGTTTCAGGTGTACTGTACACGAATCTAATATCAAATTTGTAAATAATAAATTTTCAGTAATTTCAGTAATAGCTAAACCATACTTGTCAATTCAGAAAGTTATATGTTTGATTTTCTCATTTGTTCAGTACTGAAACTTTATCAAATTTTCAGGAGAATTAGTTTCAGGTGTACTGTACACGAATCTAATATCAAATTTGTAAATAATAAATTTGCAGAAATTTCAGTAATAGCTAAACCATACATATCAATTCAGAAAGTTATATGTGTGATTTTCTCCGTTATTAAGTACTGAAATTTTGTAAAATTGTCAGTAGTATTAGTTTCAGGTGTACTGTACACGAATCTAATATCAAATTTGCAAATAATAAATTTTCAGAAATTTCAGTCATAGCTTAACCATACATGTCAATTCAGAAAGTTATATGTGTGATTTTCTCCGTTATTAAGAACTGAAACTTTGTAAAATTTTCAGTAGTATTAGTTTCAGGTGTACTGTACACGAATCTAATATCAAATTTGTAAATAATAAATTTTCAGCAATTTCAGTAATAGCTAACCCATACTTGTCAATGCAGAAAGTTATATGTTTGATTTTCTCACTTGTTCAGTACTGAAACTTTGTAAAATTTTCAGTAGAATTAGTTTCAGGTATACTGTTTTCTCCCTTATTAAATACTGAAACTTTGTAAAATTTTCAGTAGAATTAGTTTCAGGTATACTGTACACGAATCTAATATCAAATTTGCAAATAATAAATTTTCAGAAATTTCAGTAATAGGTTACCCATACTTGTCAATTCAGAAAGTTATATGTTTGATTTTCTCACTTGTTTAGTACTGAAACTTTATCAAATTTTCAGGAGAATTAGTTTCAGGTGTACTGTATACGAATCTAATATCAAATTTGCAAATAATAAATTTTCAGAAATTTCAGTAATACCTAAACCATACTTGTCAATGCAGAAAGTTAAGTCTTTGATTTTCTCCCTTATTTAATACTGAAACTTTGTCAAATTTTCAGGAGAATTAGTTTGAGGTGTACTGTACACGAATCTAATATCAAATTTGAAAATAATAAATTTTCAGAAATTTCAGTAATAGCTAACCCATACTTGTCAATGCAGAAAGTTATATGTTTGATTTTCTCACTTGTCTAGTACTGAAACTTTATCAAATTTTCAGGAGAATTAGTTTCAGGTGTACTGTACACGAATCTAATATCAAATTTGCAAATAATAAATTTTCAGAAATTTCAGTATTAGGTAACCCATACTTGTCAATGCAGCAAGTTATATGTTTGATTTTCTCACTTGTTCAGTACTGAAACTTTATCAAATATTCAGTAGAATTAGTTTCAGGTGTACTGTACACGAATCTAATATCAAATTTGCAAATAATAAATTTTCAGTAATTTCAGTAATAGGTAACCCATACTTGTCAATTCAGAAAGTTATATGTTTGATTTTCTCACTTGTTCAGTACTCAAACTTTATCAAATTTTCAGGAGAATTAGTTTCAGGTGTACTGTACACGAATCTAATATCAAATTTGTAAATAATAAATTTTCAGAAATTTCAGTAACAGCTAACCCACTTGTCAATGCAGAAAGTTATATGTTTGATTTTCTCCTTTATTTATTACTGAAACTTTATCAAATTTTCAGTAGAATTAGTTTCAGGTGTACTGTACATGAATCTAATATCAAATTTGCAAATAATAAATTTTCAGAAATTTCAGTAATGGCTAAACCATACTTGTCAATTCAGAAAGTTATATGTTTGATTTTCTCCGTTATTAAGGACTGAAACTTTGTAAAATTTTCAGTAGTATTAGTTTCAGGTGTACTGTACACGAATATAATTTCAAATTTGCAAATAATAATTTTTCAGAAATTTCAGTAATAGCTAATCCATACTTGTCAATTCAGAAAGTTATATGTTTCATTTTCTCCCTTATTTAATACTGAAACATTGTCAAATTTTCAGGAGAATTAGTTTCGGGTGTACTGTACACGAATCTAATATCAAATTTGTAAATAATAAATTTTCAGATATTTCAGTAAAAGCTAAACCATACTTGTCAATTCAGAAAGTTATATGTGTGATTTTCTCCGTTATTAAGTATTGAAACTTTGTAAAATTTTCAGTAGTATTAGTTTCTGGTATACTGTACACGAATCTAATATCAAATTTGCAAATAATAAATTTTCAGAAATTTCAGTAATAGCTAAACCATACTTGTCAATGCAGAAAGTTATATGTTTGATTTTCTCCTTTATTTAAAACTGAAAGTTTGTAAAATTTTCAGTAGAATTAGTTTCAGGTGTACTGTACACGAATCTAATATCAAATTTACAAATAATAAATTTTCAGAAATTTCAGTAATAGGTAACCCATACTTGTCAATTTAGAAAGTTATATGTGTGATTTTCTCCGTTATTAAGTACTGAAACTTTGTAAAGTTTTCAGTAGTATTAGTTTCAGGTGTACTGTACAGGAATCTAATATCAAATTTGCAAATAATAAATTTTCAGAAATTTCAGTAATAGCTAACCCATACTTGTCAATGTAGAAAGTTATATGTTTGATTTTCTCCTTTATTTAATACTGAAACTTTGTAAAATTTTCAGTAGAATTAGTTTTAGGTGTACTGTACACGAATCTAATATCAAATTTGCAAATAATAAATTTTCAGACATTTCAGTAATAGGTAACCCATACTTGTCAATGCAGAAAGTTATATGTTTGATTTTCTCCTTTATATAATACTAAAACTTTGTTAAATTTTTAGGAGAATTAATTTCAGGTGTACTGTGCACGAATCTGATATTAAATTTGCAAAGTTTCTTTTGTAAATTCTTTCAAAATTTCGATTAAATGTTATGTAACATTTTGTGTGAAAAAAAAGTTTTGATTCCAAATTTGATTATCATACAATTTTGATACAAATACAGTCTCCTGTAGTGAAACTGTTAAATACTTGAAATCGTGAGATTGCTCCAAGCACGGTTACATTTTTTTTTGCGGCGTTCAATTATTTATATAAGCGATTCAATTTGCCGAGTAGGATTTTTTGCTCTGCATTTCTGCTCGGAGATATTTACAAGTGCCGATTAAAATCGCTCCTCTTTTTGCGCCCATCGCATTAACCGAGTGATAATGAAGCGAGTAGAGCGTTTTTGCGGTCCCTTATCGCCGGAATTTTTACGAGCGCTTTTTCGGCCCCGAACTGGAACGTTCAATTAAAAGGCCAGGACCACTTTTGCAAAATCATCGAATCACAACCCTGTGATTGATTGAATATAATTTCATTATCATTGATTTATAATGCAAATTACGGCGATTTGCATGACTCCATTGATGAACCTTGCTTTGCTTTTTGCAGGCCAGGGAGGAGATCCACGCTCAGCTGGCCGCCTCCAGAAACCAGCAGCAGCAGCAGATGCAAACTAACGATCTGATGGACGATAGTGAGCTCCTGATCGACGATAGAGACCTGGATAACGATCTCACAGGTAATAATTCGCAGCCCCGATGTAAAGTACTGTTTTCTGTACATGTCGCCTGTTTGCAGGACCTGTAAATATTAGCACTAAGGCGAAGCTGATCGCGCCAGGAATCGTCGCACCGGGGATGGTCTCCATCACCTCCACGGAGCTCTACTTCGAGGTGGACGAGGAGGACGAGGAGTTCAGGAAGATCGACAATGAGGTGAGTGTTTTTCTTCTCCGTTTTCTTGGTTTCTTGGCCATCAAACGCCTATTGTTACTGACAATTGAACCATCAAGTAAATTTTTAATTTACCTAAACATTTATTATTATTATCCGCATTCAGCAGAATGTATAAAACAAGAGAAGCTTCCAAAGCTGATGGATGCAACAGCAAAATGGCTAGACGCGTTGCTCAATAAAAAATGTACCATTTTGTGTTTGTTCTTATATTTGAGCAAATTCTTGAAGTCGCTTCAGGAGTTCATCAATTGCTTCAGAGCGAAAAGTTTGATTCATCTAAAGCTTCTCTTGGTATTAAAACTTTGATTGTAACCTTTGAAACTCTGGGGGAAAATGAACAACACTTTGATAAATTATATAACAATAAATAAATTTTATAGTTTAAGTAATAGTTGTACGTCCATAATCTTATTACCTAAATTATAGAATTAATGAACCTTAATATGAGAAATATTACAGAAATAAATTTTAGTTCGAACTGCAGTTAAATGAAAGAGATAGCTCCAAGTAAGCGAAAACGTCCAAAAACATTGCAATTATTCATGTAGTATGATGATACTGGTTCAATTAATTTTCGAAGTAATTTTTACGACTAATTACTAGATAAAGTGTTCATAGAATTTAAAGTGAAATTTTCCGAAAAAGTAAAATATTCTAAGGATACCAACTGAGCTTTGCACACAATGTCAAAGTGCATATTGAACTTTTAAAGAATTTTAGTATTCTTAATTGATTCTCAAATTTTCTCTACCAATCAATTCTACATCTCCTGCTCTGGTTTTATCCGACTGGATTTTTCGTTTTCTTTTCTGTTCGTTTAATCTTCACACTAAGTTACTTTCGCTTTCATTAGTGCTCAATTTTCGTAAATGTTAAATTTTGTTCTTATACATTGTATACTGATACGGCTGATACATTGGTCTCAGACTTTTAAATCTTTCTTGAACGCTCTGTATGTTAATGTCTTGATGCAAATTCTGATTTTTGTAATTAAGATACGGCCCCAATTGCGCGCCCCAGTGTCGACCCCGGCCTCAGAGTGCGCTCTCTCCGGCTCTCCGCTTTTTTATTCCTGTTATTACTCCGTGGTAATCCATTTATCATGTCAGGTTTATTGAAATCTGTTGTGTGCATTGCATATTCATCAGGCCGTCCATAAATCATTGCATAGGCGGATCCACTGACAATCTTATGTAAACAGTTTTTTAAGTTATAGCCTTTTTAAACTGTGTGGATGCGTTATTATGCACGGCCCGTCCATGGATGTGCGGACCCTGGCCCAGGACCATGGGGCCTGGGTGTACACGCCTTAATTGTCCCACCCACGCTAATTTGCGGATCGTGAGCGGCGATCTCGTAGGTCCATCGCAGGCGAAATGTACCCATGAAACGGAAAAGTTTGTTGAAAATTTTCAAAATATCCATTAGACAAATTTTCAAAAATTTCAGTGACAGATATAGTCTGTCAATTGGGAATGTTATCTGTACAATTTTCTCCCTTATTTACTTCATTGCAATCGTCTAATTTTCAGAGGATATATCTTCAGGCATACTGTATCCAAATCTGGCATAAAATTTTCAAAATATCCATTAGGCAAATTTTCAGAAATTTCAGTGACAGATATAGCGATCAATTGGGAATGTTATCTGTACGATTTTCTCACTTATTTACTTCATTATAATCGTCAAAATTTCAGACGATATATCTTCAGGCATACTGTAACCAAATTCGGCATAAAATGTTCAAAATATCCATTAGGCAAATTTTCAGAAATTTTAGTGACAGGTATAGCGATTTTCTCACTTATTTACTTCATTGCAATCGTCAAATTGTCGGAGGATATATCTTCAGGCATAATGTATAGATATCTGGCATAGAATTTTGAAATATCCTTCAGACAAATTTTCAGAAATTACAGATATAGCGATACCTGTCAATTGACGTATGTGGGCAGTGGCACTTAAAAAACTGATAGGTGTATACATTTTAACAGTGGCATATCAAAAAATGACAAATTTTTAAAGATCGAGCAGTATCTATTGAAAAATTGACAAGTTTCCATAGCTGAAGCTTAGAATTTAATAAATTTGGGATTGGCAATTGAAAATATAACAAATTTCGACGGTTTTAAATGAAAATTTGGCGTATGTGGGCAGTTGCACTTAAAAAACTGATAGGTGTTTGCATTTTAACATTGGCATATCAAAAAATGACATTTTTTAAAGATTCCAGCAGTATCTATTGAAAAATTGACAAGTTTCCGTAGCTGAAGCTTAGAATTTAATTAATTTGGGAATGGCAATTGAATATATAACAAATTTCGACGGTTTTAAATGAAAATTTGGCGTATGTGGGCAGTTGCACTTAAAAAACTGATAGGTTTTTAGCTGAAGCTTAGAATTTAATTAATTTGGGAATGGCAATTGAAAATATAACAAATTTCGTCGGTTTTACATGAAAATTTGACGTATGTGGGCAGTTGCACTTAAAAAACTGATAGGTGTTTGCATTTTAACACTGGCATATCAAAAAATGACAATTTTTTAAAGATTCCAGCAGCATCTATTGAAAAATTGACAAGTTTCCATAGCTGAAGCATAGAATTTAATAAACTTGTTAATGGCAATTGAAAACATAACAAATTTCGACGGTTTTAAATGAAAATTTGACGTTTGTGGGCAGTTGCACTTAAAAAACTGATAGGTGTTTGCATTTTAACACTGACATAAAAAAATGACAAATTTTTAAAGATTCCAGCAGTATCTATTGAAAAATTGACAAGTTTCCATAGCTGAAGCTTAGAATTTAACAAATTTGGGAATGGCAATTGAAAATATAACAAATTTCGACGGTTTTAAATGAAAATTTGACGTATGTGGTCAGTTGCACTTACAAAACTGATAGGTGTTTGCATTTTAACATTGGCATATCAAAAAATGACAAATTTTTAAAGATTCCAGCAGTATCTATTGAAAAATTGACAAGTTTCCATAGCTGAAGCTTAGAATTTAATAAATTTGGGAATGGCAATTGAAAATATAACAAATTTCGACGGTTTTAAATGAAAATTTGACGTATGTGGGCAGTTGCACTTAAAAAACTGATAGGTGTATACATTTTAACACTGGCATTTAAAAAAATGACAAATTTTTTAAGATTCCAGCAGTATCTATTGAAAAATTGACAAGTTTCCACAGCTGAAGCTTAGAATTTGACAAATTTTGACAATGGCAATTGAAAATCTAACAAATTTAGACGGTTTTAAATGAAAATTTGACTTATGTGGGCAATCTCACTTAAAAAACTGGTAGGTGTATACATTTTGTGTATACAACACTCGCATATCAAAAAATGACAAATTTTTAAAGATCGAGCAGTATCTATTGAAAAATTGACAAGTTTCCATAGCTGAAGCTTAGAATTTAACAAATTTGGGAATGGCAATGAAAATATAACAAATTTCGACGGTTTCAAATGAAAATTTGACGTATGTGGGCAGTTGTACTTAAAAAACTGATAGGTGTTTACATTTTGACATTGGCATATCAAAAAATTACAAATTTTTAAAGATTCCAGCAGTATCTATTGAAAAATTGACAAGTTTCCATAGCTGGAGCTTAGAATTTAATAAATTTGGGAATGGCAATTGAAAATATAACAAATTTCGACGGTTTTAAATGAAAATTTGATGTATGTGGGCAGTTGCACTTAAAAAACTGATAGGCGTTTGCATTTTAACATTGGCATATCAAAAAATGACAAATTTTTAAAGATTCCAGCAGTATCTATTGAAAAATTGACAAGTTTCCATAGCTCAAGCTTAGAATTTAACAAGTTTGGTAATGACAATTGAAAATATAACAAATTTCGACGGTTTTAAATGAAAATTTGACGTATGTGGGCAGTTGCACTTAAAAAACTGATAGGTGTTTACATTTTGACACAGGCATATCAAAAAATGACAAATTTTCAAAGATTCCAGCAGTATCTATTGAAAAATTGACAAGTTTCCATAGCTGAAGCTTAGAATTTAATAAATTTGGGAATAGCAATTGAAAATATAACAAATTTCGACGGTTTTAAATGAAAATTTGACGTGTGTGGGCAGTTGCACTTAAAAAACTGATAGGTGTTTGCATTTTAACACTGGCATATCAAAAAATTACCAATTTTCAAAGATTCCAGCAGTATCTATTGAAAGATTGACAAGTTTCCATAGCTGAAGCTTAGAATTTAATAAATTTGGGAATGGCAATTGAAAATATAACAAATTTCGACGGTTTTAAATGAAAATTTGACGTATGTGGGCAGTCGCACTTAAAAAACTGGTAGGTGTATACATTTTAACACTGGCATATCAAAAAATGACATGTTTTTAAAGATTCCAGCAGTATCTATTGAAAAATTGACAAGTTTCCATAGCTGAAGCTTAGAATTTAATAAATTTGGGAATGGCAATTGAAAATATAACAAATTTCGACGGTTTTAAATGAAAATTTGACGTATGTGGGCAGTCGCACTTAAAAAACTGGTAGGTGTATACATTTTAACACTGGCATATCAAAAAATGACATGTTTTTAAAGATTCTAGCAGTATCTATTGAAAAATTGACAAGTTTCCACAGCTGAAGCTTACAATTTGACAAATTTTGACAAAGGCAATTAAAAATTTAACAAATTTCGACGGTTTTAAATGAAAATTTGACGTATGTGAGCAGTTGCGCTTAAAAAACTGATAGGTGTATACATTTTAACACTCGCATATCAAAAAAATTACAAATTTTTAAAGATTCCAGCAGTATCTATTGAAAAATTGACAAGTTTCCATAGCTGAAGCTTAGAATTTAATAAATTTGGGAATGACAATTGAAAATATAACAAATTTCGACGGTTTTAAATGAAAAATTGACGTATGTGAGCAGTTGCACTTAAAAAACTGATAGGTGTTTGCATTTTAACATTGGCATATCAAAAAATGACAAATTTTTAAAGATTCTAGCAGTATCTATTGAAAAATTGACAAGTTTCCATAGCTGAAGCTTAGAATTTAATAAATTTGGGAATGGCAATTGAAAATATAACAAATTTCGACGGTTTTAAATGAAACTTTGACGTATGAGGTAGTTAAAAGCTGATAGATGTTTACATTTTAATACGGACATAGAAAATCCAACATATAAATTTCTCAGTTGACAGGTATCGTTCAACTGAGAAATTTATATGTTCGATTTTCTCACTTATTCACTTCATTACATTTGTCACATGTTCAGAGGATATATTTTCAGCCATACTGTAACCAAATCTGGCATAAATTTTCAAAATATCATTTAGACAAATTTTCAGAAATTTCAGTGACAGATATACCTGTCAACTGGGAAAGTTATGTGTTCGATTTTTTTACTTATTTACTTCCTTACATTTGTCATATTTTCGGCGGATATATTTTCAGGCTTACTGTAACTAAATCTGGCATACAATTTTCAAAATATGCATTAGACAAATTTTCAGAAATTACAGATATAGCTGTATACCTGTCAACTGGGAAAGTTATATGTACGATCTGCTAACTTATTTGCTTCATTACATTTGTCAAATTTGCATAGGATATATCTTCAGGAAAACTGTAACCAAATCAGGCATAAAATTTTCAAAATATCCATTAGACTAATTTTCAGAAATTTCAGTGAAAGATGTGTCAACAGGGAAAGTTATATGTTCGATTTTCTCACGTATTTATATCATTACATGTGTCAAATTTTCAGAGGATATATCTTCAGGCATACTGCAACCAAATGAGGCATAAAATTTTCAAAATATCCATTAGGCAAATTTTCAGAAATTGCAGTGGCAGGTATAGCGATACCTGTTAACTGGAAAAGTTATATGTTCGATATTCTTACTTATTTGCTTCATTACATACGTCAAATTTGCAGAGGATATATCTTCACGCATACTGTAACGTAATCTGGCATAAAATTTTCAAAATATCCATTAGACAAATCTTCAGAAATTTCATAGACATATATGTCAACTGGGAAAGTTATATGTTCGATATTCTTACTTATTCACTAGATTACATTCGTCAAATTTGCAGAGGATATATCTTCAGGCACACTGTAACCAAATCTGGCATAAAATTTTCAAAATATCCATTAGGCAAATTTTCAGAAATATCAGTGTCAGGTATAGCGATTCCTGTCAATTGGGAATGTTATCTGTAAGATTTTCTCACTTATTTACTTCATTGCAATCGTCAAATTTGCAGAGGATATATCTTCAGGCATACTTTATCCAAGTTTGGCATAAAATTTTCAAAATATTCATTAGACAAATTTTTAGAAATATCAGTTATAGGTATAGCGATACCTGTCAATTGGGAATGTTATCTGTACAATTTTCTCACTTATATACTTCATTGCAATCGTCAAATTTTCAGAGGATATATCTTCAGGCATACTGTATGCAAATTAGGCATAAAATATTGTAACGGTTCGAACCCAGGTGTTGTACAAATTCTCATAATTTGTAATATTTATTATTCATTGCATTTATTTAACTGCAATTCATCCTTAAATGCAATTGGATGCATTTGATTTCTTTAACTGCATATTACATGAATTCTTATAATTCAAGTAATTGATTTGGCTCGTGATTTACAAATTCTCGTAATTTGTAATATTGATTTGGCTCGTGATTTAGTGGTAGTACTCTAAGTTATGTTTGATTTTTAAATCAAAATCGTGATAACTCAGTTTGGTTCGTTTTATAGGTAATGTGTCTGTTAGTAATTTTTGTTAGCAAGTAAAACACAGATACATGGATTTCATATGATTTATTCATTTTAAAAGGTTATGCAAGCGACAGGTAAATAAAAGACAATTTTGTTACTCTAATTGGACGTTATTTATTTAGTTATATTTATTTAAATTTTGGAATAGATTTGTTTAATAATTATTGAAAACTTATTATATTCTTTCAATTTGAATGATTTATTTTATTTTGAAAACAGAGTAACTTATTAACACTACGGTTGGAATTACAAAGTGTTACTTAGCGACTTCATGCACCACAATCTTCAAATTGTGCCGAGAAGGATATCTGATACATGTCATCACTGCATAGAAATTCATTAGCACGGTGCCTACCAATGTATTTCAACGCCACCTTGTGGATAGGAACGAATCACATAACTTCACATTAAAGTACTTCAAGCGATTCCAGTGCTTCAAGCACCCAATGTGTCCTCATTCGGAGATATTGCTAGTACTCGCGTCTACCAACATTATCAGCCATGTGATCGTAAAAACTTTAATAGGTATTGTTATTCAAAATTGATTATAGATTAGTATGATAAAGCTCTATTCTACTTCTACTTTTCTATCTACTTAAGCACATACAAACATTCGTTTCATTCATTCATAATTCTGAGATTTCGTGAATATCGGAGGGCTGAGCAAGTTTAGTTATACGATTTAATTACAAATATCATTGAATTATTTATATAGAAATTATTAAGTTAGGTTCCCCTGACGCAACTTTTTATTTAACTACCGATTGATTAATGAGGCCACACTGTTTATCAAATGTTTGCGACGAGAAAAGGAAGACATATTACAATATTCTACTGTCAGTACGAAAATATTGTTATTGTATAAAATGCAGTTAGGGTCAACTCCGCAGTGGCGTGAGGCTCCCTACATTTCATACCCTTATTAAACTTCGTTCATTACCAGCGGCAAGGCGCGGTAATATCACTAGATAGGTTACATTATTAGTATGGAATTGACTTTGGAATTGTTAGTGTGAATTACATTTGATAAACTTGTGTTATATATTCACCTGAGGAATTAATGTTTAAAGTATATGAGTCGTCGTCGGACAGCGTGACGTTCTGTCTCGATCGGTACATCTAACTCCCTCCGTTTGAGTTCCGCACTTCTATTTATACTGGTATACTGGTCCCCCACTTTTTACTCTTCTTCCCCCGTCCTATGATAATTTTGCTTACCGCTGCAAATTGACGCCTTCCCATACGTGTCACCGAATTACGCAATCGCCGTTTCGAGTTCCCGTCGTATTCCCACGACCTATTTCTCTGTGTCATCATTTTGATCGTGTGCTTATTTACATTTGCCCAAAACTACGAAGTCAGCAAAATGAACGTACTCGCTTGGGCCAACGCGTCGTCGGCCGCGGCCTGCTATGATATTTACGCAGTTTTGTTCCGACTCGTAAAAGTATGGATTTTAATATTATTAGGTTCTTACAATATACATTAGAGAAATTTTCAGAAATTTCAGTGACAGATATAAAGATAAAATAACGAGATAATATTTTTCCGTTGGTTTCGTCCGGTGAGCTGTGAGAATCGATGGTGATCGATCCACGGTTGTCTGCTGTTAATTAAGCCAATTAAGTTAACGGATGACCTGGCATTTTTCAACCGCAAAACGCCCACTTGGCCGGTCCTCGGCGTTAGGAATTAATTAGGGCCTGTTCCGGGCGTGCCGTTCCTCCAGAAATGATCGTCTTCGCGGGCCCTTGTATTAGTTATAATTGAATGTATTTAGTTAACACTAGCAGTGGACGGACACGATTTATATTTCTGCCGGTGAATAATTGAATATTAAGGAGTTGTTTGCATGCACGCGCCGAACGCGGTCCAGAGGGGGATTTATACCTTCGGCGGCGCTTAATGGGCGATAACGCGAAATAATGGGCGCGACGCCCACGCGGACTCTCATGGCTCGGACATTAGTAAATCATATCATCGGATGGCGAGCTGATGGTATGTGGATGGTGAGACTGACCAAAGAGGCAAAGCAAAGAGGTTAAGAGAGAGGAGAGCCGCGGTCTTCTGAGAGCCGGTGGTGGTCGTGCGCATTCCGCGCCGCGCCGGAGTCGACCCAGCGGGTAGCCGGATAATTGGTCGTCCTAAGGGGGCACCTGTCCGGGGGGGCGCCCTCACTGTTTGTTTACCCGAGAGCAGCCAATTGATTAACTACGCCGGGAGAGGAACCCGATACTCCCTGATGCTCGCCAAGCACATATCCTTTTAATTAATCGCAGTTGAATTTCGTTTGGGCATGCATGCGAGAGTTGTACGTATGTGCACGTGTGTAATATAGCAATAACCTGCGCTGCGATAAATCCGCGAACGTATAATCACGGGAGGAGTGACCGGCAATTTGGCCCCGAGGGCCCCCGAGAAGAGCACAGGCTCTCGCAATATTTATTATATTATTATTTATACCGCCATACCACCTACCTAATCGCCCCGCCGAATTGATTTTAGATTGCCTTATGTCCCCATTAAGTCCGCGGCAATCGCCCCAAAACCAGGCGAAAAACGAGCAAAACGAAGAAGAGGCAAACGAACTTGCGGCGGAGACGTCCGCGCGCTGCTCGGCTTAATGCCATGCAAATATCGCGTTCGTTTTTTCTTTAAATACCTGTTTAGCCGTCCCCGTCGTTTTATTTTGGTATAAATTTCGTTCATCCCGCGGGCCCGGGCCGCGGCCAGGGGAAAGGGAAGGCCTGAGTTATTTGATGGTTTTATGGGCCTAAAACACACAACTGGTTAGGATAATTTTTATCTACCTGTCAACTCGGGATATTAAAATGAATGAGCCGCACCCCCGTCGGCCCGGACCCCTCTGGGCCGAGATTCCGCGGGCCGCAGCGGCCCGGAATCCGGCAAAAAAGGGCGCAGACCGCAGATATAGTTATTGTGTGGAAAGTGACGCATACCGCGGCGGCGAAAAACTGCCCGCGCGAGGAATCCGGTGCTCCGGGACGCGCCCGGACCCATAAACAAGGGCCGGCGTGGAAAAAAGTCCGCAGGGATTCTTCGCGCAGGCACCCATATGCGTGATGCCGGAGGATGGGACGATGACGGTTTAATTGCTGCGCAAACCCTGCGAACTAATCGAAAGAAACCAGAAAACAATTTGAGATTGCAAAAGCTATTGAAATTGAAAAAAAAATAAAAAATTAGCGCCAATAATCACTTCTCATTATAATAACACCTGACATAAATAAACTATAGAACCAAAAATATGAAGCACATAACTTCTGTGCTTCTGCACCTCGGCTGTAAGACTATTATACAGAGAGCGCATAAAGTATTAAGACCTGGCTTTATTTTTTCCCCTGTATACATTTTTGAAAAATGCTTCAACAGGTCAAATTATTATTTCAATATACAGAATGCATCTAGTTACAATTCTAAACAACGTCAGTTAAAACAAAATTAGGAAAATTGGATTGGATTTTAAATATGTGTGTAAAGCCTCTTAGTGAAGCCAATCTGGACAAAAGTAGGTAATTTTTGCTAAAAGCAACGAGACCAGGTGAAACTCACTGGTTATAGCAAATGTAAGAAAACCCTAAATTTTTAGAAAAAAAAATCCATGCAACCCTTTTTTGGCCACAACTAGGGGTCATCCATCAATTTTTGTAGTTTCCTTATTTGGTCAGTGTCGATATTTCAACTCTAGATTTTCTCATCTTTATTTTTCAACTCTCCGTTTCCTAAGTTAGGAGTTTCCTTTTTTTGTCAGTTTTGAATTTTCCCAGTATCGACTCTTCAAGCCTCGACTTTCTCAACTAAATTTTCCAATAGTCCGGTTTCTAAGTTGAAAGTTTTCATGTCGTTTCTTAATTTTCAATTTCTCGATCTTTGATCCATCAATATTTGTAGTTTCCTTATTTTGTCAGTGTCGATATTTCAAGCCTACATTTTGCTCATCTTTATTTTTCAACTCTCCGTTTCCTAAGTTAGGAGTTTCCTTTTTTGTCAGTTTCGAATTTTCCAAGTATCGACTCTTCAAGCCTCGACTTTCTCAACTAAATTTTCCAATAGTCCGGTTTCTAAGTTGGAAGTTTTCATGTCGTTTCTTAATTTTCAATTTCTCGATCTTTGATCCATCAATATTTGTAGTTTCCTTATTTTGTCAGTGTCGATATTTCAAGCCTAGATTTTCTCAACTTTATTTTTCAATTTCTGTTTCCTAAGTTAGGAGTTTCCTTTTTTGTTAGTTTCGAATTTTCCAAGTATAGACTCTTCAAGTTTCGACTTTCTCAACTAAATTTTCCAATAGTCCGGTTTCTAAGTTGGAAGTTTTCATGTCGTTTCTTAATATTCAATTTCTCGATCTTTGATCTATCAATATTTGTAGTTTCCTTATTTTGTCAGTGTCGATATTTCAAGCCTAGATTTTCTCAACTTAATTTTTCAATTTCTGTTTCCTAAGTCGGGAGTTTCCTTTTTTGTCAGTTTCGTATTTTCCAAGTATAGACTCTTCAAGTCTCGACTTTCTCAACTAAATTTTTCAATAGTCCGGTTTCTAAGTTGAAAGTTTTCATGTCATTTCTTAATATTCAATTCCTCGATCTTTGATCCATTAATATTTGTAGTTTCCTTAGTTGGTCAGTGTCGATAATTCAAGTCTAGATTTTCTCATCTTTATTTTTCAACTCTCCGTTTCCTAACTTACTAGCTTCCTTTTTTTGTCAGTTTCGAATTTTCCAAGTATCGACTCTTCAAGCCTCGACTTTCTCAACTAAATTTTCCAATAGTCCGGTTTCTAAGTTGAAAGTTTTCATGCCGTTTCTTAATTTTCAATTTCTCGATCTTTGATTCATCAATATTTGTAGTTTCCTTATTTTGTCAGTGTCAATATTTCAAGCCTACATTTTGCTCATGTTTATTTTTCAACTCTCCGTTTCCTAAGTTATCAGTTTCCTTTTAACGTCAGTTTCGAATTTTCCAAGTATCGACTCTTCAAGTATCGACTTCCTCAACTAAATTTTCCAATAGTCCGGTTTCTACGTTAGAAATTTTTATGTCGTTTCTTAATTTTCAATTTCTCGATCTTTGATCCATCAATATTTGTAGTTTCCTTATTTTGTCAGTGTCGATATTTCAAGCCTAGATTTTCTCAACTTTATTTTTCAATTTCTGTTTCCTAAGTTAGGAGTTTCCTTTTTTGTCAGTTTCGAATTTTCCAAGTATCGACTCTTCAAGCCTCGACTTTCTCAACTAAATTTTTCAATAGTCCGGTTTCTAAGTTGGAAATTTTCATGTCGTTTCTTAATTTTCAATTTCTCGATCTTTGATCCATCAATATTTGTAGTTTCCTTATTTTGTCAGTGTCGATATTTCAAGTCTAGATTTTCTCATCTTTAATTTTCAACTCTCCGTTTCACAAGTTAGGAGTTTCCTTTTTTTTGTCAGTTTCGAATTTTCCAAGTATCGACTCTTGAAGCCCCGACTTTCTCAACTAAATTTTCCAAAGGTCCGGTTTCTAAGTTGGAAGTTTTCATGTCGTTTCTTAATATTCAATTTCTCGATCTTTGATCCATCAATATTTGTAGTTTCCTTATTTTGTCATTGTCGATATTTCAATCCTAGATTTTCTCAACTTTATTTTTCAATTTCTGTTTCCTAAGTTAGGAGTTTCCTTTTTTTGTCAGTTTCGAATTTTCAAGCCTCATGTTTTCATTAAGAGTTTCGACACGAGGCTTGAATATTCTAAACTGACAAAAAAAGGAAACTCCTGACTTAGGAAGCGGAGACTTGCAAAATAAAGTTGAGAAAATCAAGGCTTGAAACTGGAGCCTTTGGAAGAAAAGTTGAAAAAACCGAGGCTTGAAAAGTTTATACCAGGACAATAAAAAATTCAGACTAAAAAAATCGATGCATCAACAATAGCAAAGTTCAAATAACACTAAATATATCTACATCAAATGACTAAATGACATGAAAACTCCTGACGTGGAAAGTGTAGGCTTGGAACATTACAAGTGGAGACTGAAAAAATCAATGCATCAGAAACTGTTGATGAAAACACGAGGCTTGAAAATTCGAAACTGACAAGAAAAAAGAAAACTCCTGACTTAGGAAGCGGAGACTTGCAAAATAAAGTTGAGAAAATCAAGGTTTGATACTGGAGCCTTTGGAAATCAAGTTGAAAAAAATCGAGGCTTGAAACGTCTACACCAGGACAATAAAAAATCAGACTAAAAAATTCGATGCAACAATAGCAAATTTCAAATAACACTAAAAATATCTACATCAAATGACTAAATGACATGAAAACTCCTGAAAAATATAATAACTAGTATCCAAAATGGTTAAAACTATAACAAAAAAGAAAATTAAAGTTTTTCTAAATTCGATATGTTGAAAAATCTAACTTTCAACTTTCAATATCTCAATTTTCCAATTACCAATTTTTCAAGCCTCGATTTTTAAACTCGTTTCTTTACCACTTTTTATCCTTATATTATGCATGCTTTGCAAATATAATACCAGATTTGTATACAGTATATCTGAAGACATTCTTCTGAAAATTTATCCAAGTATCGACTCTTCAAGCTCGACTTTCTCAACTAAATTTTCCAATAGTCCGGTTTCTAACTTGAAAGTTTTCATGTCGTTTCTTAATATTCAATTTCTCGATCTTTGATCCATCAATATTTGTAGTTTTCTTATTTTGTCAGTGTCGATATTTCAAGTCTAGATTTTATCATCTTTATTTTTCAACTCTCCTTTTCTTAAGTTAGGAGTTTCCTTTTTTGTCAGTTTCGAATTTCCCAAGTATAGACTCTTCAGCCTCAACTTTCTCAACTAAATTTTCCAATAGTCCGGTTTCTAACTTGAAAGTTTTCAAGTCGTTTCTTAATATTCAATTTCTCGATCTTTGATCCATCAATATTTGTACTTTCCTTATTTTGTCAGTGTCGATATTTCAAGCCTAGATTTTCTCAACTTTATTTTTCAATTTTTTTGTCAGTTTCGAATTTTCAAGCATCATGTTTTCATTAGGAGTATCGACACGGGGCTTGAAACTTCTAAAATTAAAATTAAATTAGAAACCTGACTTGGAAAATGGAGGGAGGCATGGAAAATCAAAAATGGAGATTAGAAAAATCGATGCCTCAAGACTCTCGAATTAGAGAATTGAGAAATGCCATGAAAACTCCTGACTTGGAAAATAGGCTCTTGAAAAATCGACATTCGGACATGAAAAATCGACATTTTTGAAAATCAAGACTAGGAATCTGCCGACTTGGGAAATTAAGTATTTGTATGTATGAAAATTAAAGGCTTTTAAAGTGTCACCACCCGAATTACTTATTGTGGTGTCATCTGCATAAAGCATAATGTTGCCATTTGATAGGTAGTCGAAAATATTGTTTATTCGACAGATTTACTTTGAAGAAAATTTGAGATCTTGTAGTTTTTCATAAAATGGAAATCTTTTGGCTTATTTCTTGTCAATTAATTATTAACAGATTCTTTACACGAACTCTTATTTGAAACAACTTTTTGAGTAGATGTGATAAAAACAATTGGAAATTTGACAGAAACAATTGAAAATTTATCAAAAACAATTGAAAATTTATCAAAAACAATTGAAAATTTGACAGATTTACTTGTACCTTCCTTGTATCGTAGAATATCTCGATAGAATTTGAGGTTGTGTATTTTTTTATAAAATGTGAATCTTTTTTTTTACTAAATTCTTGTAATTAAATCTTTATTTCACGTTGGGCTTTGCTGCGCTCCAAAGCTTCGGCGCCGCGTTTTAATTGCTAATTCATGCGGCTTAGATTGGTGGTCTAGCAACAAGTAAGTGAAGCCATAACAGCCGCCCTGATCGCAGATAGCGCGGGCTAATTAATAGCGTCGCGCGGGGGCGGACAGGGGCGGCCTTGCCCACGTCGCCGGAACAATGGCCGAAAAAATTCCGCGTCGCCGTCGTCGTCTGAAAACGTCGATTACGATCGACGCCCACGTATCGACGGACCATAACTCAGCGACGCTAAACGGCGCCTAATAACTGTTATCCGTTCCGAATGTTTTGTTTGCTCAACCACCTGGGCATGAGTTACGGCCCGGCGACGTCACGGGACTGCCCATGGGCCGGCCGACATGCTCCGCAGCGCCGGGCCGAGGGGCCGGCGGGGGGACGCTCTAATTTTTCAATTTCGACCGCAAACGCCGCGGAAGACGAGGCAGCCCGAGAAGATGAATAGACCTGGCCACAGATTACATTAATAAACGGACCCATACTTCGTGGGCATAATTATAGGCAGAACGACCTCACCAGTCGATAACTCTTTTGCAATGCCTGCAATTACGAGGGCACGACTTGCAGTCAATGACAAAAGGTAATGGGAAAAATCAACATTCGAAATATAAGTGGTACAAGGTGGGCTAAGCATATAAACATACATGGAATTAGCCCAAACCCATATATTTTTTTTATTTCATCCTGTGTCAAATTCCACAACTTTATTCTAATTAAATGTTAACCTTGTTGCAAATGAAATATAATATACACCAGTGAAGACAAATATTTGCTATCTCATATTCCCAAATATCCTGTCGAAATTTCAATTTTTTTTGAAAAACTTTAATTTTTTGATAGAAACAATTGTTTCTATCCAATTAACCCAAATTAAATGGTAAGCTTGTTGCAAATGAGCTATTGCTAATACCAGTGAACCTAAAAATATGTTATTTCATATTTCCAATGGTTTCTGTCAAGTTTTTGACAAATTTTTGCCAAATTTTCAGATGTTTCTTTCGCACTTTCAATAGTTTTTGATAAAAATTTTCTTTTCAATTTTTTTTTAAATTAATATTGTTTAAATTAAATGCTCGTGTAAGCTAGAAATTCAACCTCATATTTCATGGAGTAACACCTGCAATCATATTCCCATACGTATGAGTTTTCAGCCATTCACTGCCCACAATTCAGCGCTTAGTTTGCATCATCAATTTCGCGGCTAATCTCGTCCGCGCTCTCGTTGAGGTGCCCTCAATCAATCACATACGGATAGGTGTATGGTGTATGTACACTCATTACAACGGGGAGCAACGCACTTGGAGAAAATGCAAGAGCGCTTATGGTTGTTGTTGTTATTGTTCGCAATTTGATTTCAAAACGATCGTTTCAGGATGATTTTGAAGATTTATGATTAACGTAATACATAAGAAAATTCAAGCTCAAAAGCAGTTGAGGAATTGAGAAAGTTATAAATAAATGAAATAAATGAAAATGCAAGAGCGTTTATGGTTGCTGTTGTTATTGTTCGCATTTCAAAACGATGATATCAGGATGATTAGAGATTCTTTGAACATTGAAAATGAAAGGGTACCATTTTTAAACCTTCTACTGATTTAAGTGGTCTAAAAAATTAAAAACGTAAAAACAACCTCCAAAAAGGGTCTGTTTACCCCATATTGACAAAAAAATGGGGTTGCAGGGAATTATTTTCCCAAAACTCCGGGTTTTTTTACTTTCGGTATAACATATAAGTTTTGCCGGTTCTCGTTACTTTCACCAAATTTTCCAACGTCGCCCAAAGTTTTCCCAGATTGACACTACTCATCTCGTCAAATTTTCAGAAGAATGTCTTCAGATATACTGTATACCAATCTGATATTATATTTGCAAAAGTATGCATAATAAAAAGATACAAGGTGGTAAAAAATAGAGTTTAAAAATCGAGGCTTGAAAAATTGGTAATTGGAAAATTGAGATATTGAAAGTTGAAAGTTAAATTTTTCAACATATCGAATTAAAAAAAACTTCATTTTTGTTATAGTTTCAACCATTTTGGATACTAGTTATTATTATATTTTTTATTGTTTTCTTCCTTCTTCATTGGAGTACTTATTGGTAGTTTATATAGATTGATCGATGTGGCTTTTATTTGTTGAAAATTCATAATTACTAATGTATGAAATAAAGTTACGCACTTTTTAAAAAAATTAAAAATTGTTTTTTATTGTTCACGACAATTGTTTCGCCACACTGTGGCTTCTTCAGGTGAAGAAATGTGGCTTCTTCACCTGAAGAAGCCACAGTGTGGCGAAACAATTGTCGTGAACAATAAAAAACAATTTTGAAAATTTTTAAAAAGTGCGTAACTTTATTTCATACATTGGTAGTTTATATGTTTAGATATAAAGATGTTTTGTTGTTTTTATTATTTTTATTATGTCTTATTCACCTTACTAGACTAGTTTCGGCTATCTTTCAGTCATCTTCAGAGGTGTTTATTTTTTTGAATTCAATATATATGAAATTAGATAAGATTTTTATAAATGATTAATTGTTTTATTATATTTATAAAAATCTTATCTAATATCATATACAGTATGTCCCCAGATTGAGTTTACAAAAGGGAATTTATTTTCATTTTAACTTTTAAGTAAAAATGTTATAGGAATTATAATTCCTGATTGGTCGGAAACTACCAGTTCAGTTATTGAAACTTTGATTTATTTATACAGGGTGTTGGCAAAATCAAAATGTCATTATGACACTTATTTATTTACTATTTGCAAAAAAGAATTTAAAATTACATCTAACAATATTATAGAAATATATAATCATTGAAATAATCCCCGAAAATAATACGGAAAATATAAAACTTCGCCTACGAGAGGCATTTGCGTCGATAACTATTGAAGACATTCAAAACAGTTTTCAGGAGTTCACGCCAGGCTTGAACTGTGTGAAGAAAATGATGGGAGATTGTTTAAATGATGTAATTTTTCTAAAGTGTCAAAATAAGATTCAATTTATTTTTTATTTAGCCAACATCCTGTATAAATAAATCATAACATTTTTAATAAAAAGTGAAATGTTTCGTTCTTGGGTATATTGGGTATATTGGGTTGGTTTGGGTTTGCTATTTGTGTTTTATTTTAATTTTTTGTTGGTATTTATTTGATTTGTATTTATTTTTTGGAATATGTATGTAATATTTCTGCTAATAAATATTATTATTATATCTAGTTTTTTAAGAAAGGAATTTAATTCATGTTTTAGAGTATAGACAGAAATCGAATTTCAAAAATTGAAACTAAAAACCTAACCAAGACATCTAGGCCTAATAATCATCACTGAGATAATTGGCACTTGGATATTGGAGACTGGAAAAATCGAAACGTCAAAAATCGCTAATGTGAAAATTAAGAAGTTATATAAAAACTCCTAGCTTAGGAAATGAACAATTTCAAAATCAAGTTGAGAAAATGGAGGCTTCAAAATTCAAAACTGCTCCAAAACAATGTATGTTATTTCAATTTTCCATTTTTGATGTATTGATTTTTCTAGCCTCAATTTTTCATTGTCCAAGTATCGACTTTTCAAGCCTCGACTTTCTCAACTAAATTTTCTTAATTTTCAAATATTCTGTCTTCAATACATGAATTTTTCGGGTGTCCTTTTTTTTTGTCAGTGTTTTGTCAGTGTTGTAACAAAACACTTGATTTTCTCAACTTGATTTTGCAAGTCTTAATTTCTTAAGTCAGAAGTTACATTTCTGTCAAATTTTAACTGCTTTTATCAAATTTGCTCAAATAAAATGCTAAGCTGAGATATTGTAATATCAGTGAAGATTAATGTTTGTTATCTTTACATTCTCTATGCTATATATGCTATGAATTTTCTATGCTATGAGATTCTATTTGATAAATTTTCAAATGTTTCTGTCAAAGTTTCAATTGTTTCTGTCAATTTTCAATTGTTTCTATCAAATGTTCAAGTGGTTTTATCAAATTTACTCAATTTAAATACTAAACTGAGATATTGTAAGATATTGTAATATCAGTGAAGATTAATATTTGTTGTGTCGCATTTTCAGTTCTATCTGTCGAATATTCAGTTATTTTTGATAAATGTTCAATTGTTTCTGTCAAATTTTCATTTGTTTTTAGCAACGTTAACAAAGCTGAATGCTGAGTTGCGATATTGTAATATCTGTGAACATTAATATTTGTTATCAGTGCTATCTGTCGAATTTTCATTTATTTTTGATAAATTTTCAATTGTTTCTGTCGAATTTTATATTGCTTTTGATAAATTTTCAATTGTTTCTATCAAAGTTTCAATTGTTTTTGATACATTTTCAATTGTTTCTGACAAATTTTAACAATTTTTATCAAATTTACTGAAATTAAATGCTAACCTGAGATATTTTAAATACCAGTGAAAATTATTATTTGTTATGCTTACATTGTCTATGCTATATGTCGAATTTCCAATTGTATTTAGTAAATTTTCGATTGTTGCAGTCAAATTTTCAATTGTTTCTGTCAAATTTTCAATTGGTTTTATCAAATTTACTTCCTTTAAATGCTAATCTGAGATATTGTTATATCAGGAAAGATATATGTTGTGTCGCATTTTGAGTACTATCTGTCGAATTTTCATTTATTTTAGATCAATTTTCAATTGTTTCTGTCAAATTTTCAATTTTTCGTTTTCAACGTTAACAAAGCTGAATGCTACGTTGCTATATTGTAATATATGTGAATATTAATATTTGTTATCTCACACTTTCAGTGCTACCTTTCGAATTTTCATTTGTTTTTGATAAAATTTCAATTGTTTCTGTCAAATTTTCAATTGTTTTTGATAAATTTTCAATTGTTTTTATCACATCTACTTAAAAAGTTGTTTGAAATAAGAGTTTGTGTGAAACATCTGTTAATAATTATTTGACAAGAAATTAGGCAAAAGATTCTCATTTTATGAAAAAATACAAGTAAATCTGTTGAATTTTCAATTGTTTTAGATAAATTTTCAATTGTTTTTATCAAAGTTAACAAAGCTAGGTGCTAAGTTGCGATATTGTAATATCTGTGAACATTAATATTTGTTATCTCGCATTTTCAGTGCTAACTGTTAAATTTTCATTCATTTTTGATAAATTTTCAACTGTTTCTGTCAAATTTTCAATTGTTTTTGATAAATATTCAATTGTTTCTTATGAAATTTGAACTGTTAATCAAATTTACTCAAATGAAATGCTAAGCTGAGATATTTCAAATACTAGTGAAGATTAATATTTGTTATCCTCGCATATTCTATGCTTCATGTCGAATTTTCAATTATATTTGATAAATTTTCAATTGTTTCTGTCAAATATTCAATTAGTTGTATCAAATTTACTCAATTGGTTTTATCAAATTTACTCAATTTAAATGCTATACTGAGATATTGTAATATCAGTGAAGATTAATATTTGTTGTGTCGCATCTTCAGTATTATCTGTCGAATTTTCATTTATTTTTGATAAATTTTCAATTGCTTCTGTTAAATTTTCAATTCGTTTTATTAAAGTAAACAAAGCTAAATGCTAAGCTGCTATATTGTAATATCAGTGAAGATTAATATTTGTTATCTCGCATTTTCAGTACTATCTGTCGAATTTTCATTTATATTTGATACATGTTCAATTGTTTCTGTCAAATTTTCAATTGGTTTCATAAAGTTTTCTCGTTTAAAGGCTAAACTGAGATATTGTAATATCAGTGAAGATTAATATTTGTTATGTCGCATTTTCAGTACTATCTGTCGAATTTTAATTTATTTTAGATAAATTTTCAATTGTTTCTCTCAAATTTTCAATTGGTTTTGATAAATTTTTAATTGGTTTTATCAAAGTTAACAAAGCTATATGCTAAGTTGCGATATATTATAATATCTGTGAACATTAATATTTGTTATCTCGCATTTTCAGTGCTATCTGTCGAATTTTCATTTGTTTTTGATAAATTTTTAATTGTTTCTGTCAAATTTTACCTGTTTTTATCAAATTTACTCAAATAAAATGCTATGCTGAGATATTGTAAACATCACAGAAGATTAATATTTGTTATCCTCACATTTTCAATGCTATATGTCAAATTTGCAATTGTATTTGATAAATTTTCAATTGTTTCTGTCACATTTTCAATTGTTTCTGTAATTTTTTTAAATGGTTTTATCAAATTTACTCAAATTAAATGCTAAAATGATATTATAAATGTCACTGAAGAATAATATTTGTTATCTCGCATTTTCAGTGCTATCTTTCGAATTTTCATTTGTGTTTGATACATTTTCAATTGTTTCTGTCAAATTTTCAATTGCTTTTATCAAATTTACTCAATCTAAATGCTAAACTGAGATATTGAAATATCATTGAAGATTAATATCTCTTGTGTCAATTAGTCATTAGTCAATTAGTGGCATTTTCAGTACTATCTATCGAATTTTCATTTATTTTTGATAAATTTTCAATTGTTTCTATCAAATTTTCAATTGTTTTTATCAACGTTAAGAAAGCTGAATGATAAGTTGCGATATTGCAAAATCTGTGAACATTAATATTTGTTATCTCGCATTTTTAGTGCTATCTGTCGAATTTTCATTTGTTTTTGAAAAATCTTCAATTGTTTCTGTCACATTTTCAATTGGTTTTATCAAATTTACTCAATCTAAATGCTAAACTGAGATATTGTAAAATCAGTGAAGATTTATATTTGTTTTGTCACATTTTCAGTACTATCTGTCGAATTTTCATTTATTATTTATAAATTTTCAATTGTTTCTGTCAAATTTTCAATTGTTTCTGTCAAATTTTCAATTGTTTTATCAACGTTAACAAAGCTGAATGCTAAATTGTGATTTTGTAATATCTGTGAACATTAATATTTGTTATCTCGCATTTTCAGTACTATCTGTCGAATTTTCATTTATATTTGATACATGTTCAATTGTTTCTGTCAAATTTTCAATTGGTTTCATAAAGTTTTCTCGTTTAAAGGCTAAACTGAGATATTGTAATATCAGTGAAGATTAATATTTGTTAGTCGCATTTTCAGTACTATCTGTCGAATTTTCATATATTTTAGATAAATTTTCAATTGTTTCTCTCAAATTTTCAATTGGTTTTGATACATTTTCAATAGGTTTTGTCAAAGTTAACAAAGCTAGATGCTAAGTTGCGATATATTATAATATCTGTGAAGATTAGTATTTGTTATCTCGCATTTTCAGTGCAATCTGTTGAATTTTCATTTACTTTGATAAATTTTCAATTGTTTCTGTCAAATTTTAACTGCTTTTATCAAATTTACTCAAATACCATGCTAAGCTAAGATATTGTAAACATCACTGAAGATTAATATTTGTTATCCTCACATTTGCTACGCTATATGTCAAATTTTCAATTGTATTTGATAAATTTTCAATTGTTTCTGTCACATTTTCAATTGTTTCTGTAAAATTTTCAATTGGTTTTATCAAATTTACTCAAATTAAATGCTAAACTGATATTATAAATGTCAGCGAACATCAATATTTGTTATCTCGCATTTTCTGTGATATCTGTCGAATTTTCATTTGTGTTTGATAAATTTTCAATTGTTTCTTTCAAATTTTCAAATGATTTTATCAAATTTACTCAATCTAAATCCTAAACTGAGAAATTGTAATATCAGTGAAGATTTATATTTGTTGTGTCACATTTTCAGTACTATCTGTCGAATTTTCATTTATTTTTGATAAATTTTCAATTGTTTCTGTCAAAATTTCAATTGTTTTATCAACGTTAAGAAAGCTGAATGCTAAGTTGCGATATTGCAATATCTGTGAACATTAATATTTGTTTTCTCGCATTTTTAGTGCTATCTTTCGAATTTTCATTTGTTTTTGAAAAATTTTCAATTATTTCTGTCAAATTTTCAATTGCTTTTATCAAATTTACTCAATCTAAATGCTAAACTGAGATATCGTAAAATCAGTGAAGATTTATATTTGTTTTGTCACATTTTCAGTACTATCTGTCGAATTTTCATTTATTTTTTATAAATTTTCAATTGTTTCTGTCAAATTTTCAATTGTTTTATCAACGTTAACAAAGCTGAATGCTAAATTGTGATATTGTAATATCTGTGAACATTAATATTTGTTATCTCGCATTTTCTGTGATATCTGTCGAATTTTCATTTGTGTTTGATAAATTTTCAATTGTTTCTTTCAAATTTTCAAATGATTTTATCAAATTTACTCAATCTAAATCCTAAACTGAGAAATTGTAATATCAGTGAAGATTTATATTTGTTGTGTCACATTTTCAGTACTATCTGTCGAATTTTCATTTATTTTTGATAAATTTTCAATTGTTTCTGTCAAAATTTCAATTGTTTTATCAACGTTAAGAAAGCTGAATGCTAAGTTGCGATATTGCAATATCTGTGAACATTAATATTTGTTTTCTCGCATTTTTAGTGCTATCTTTCGAATTTTCATTTGTTTTTGAAAAATTTTCAATTATTTCTGTCAAATTTTCAATTGCTTTTATCAAATTTACTCAATCTAAATGCTAAACTGAGATATCGTAAAATCAGTGAAGATTTATATTTGTTTTGTCACATTTTCAGTACTATCTGTCGAATTTTCATTTATTTTTTATAAATTTTCAATTGTTTCTGTCAAATTTTCAATTGTTTTATCAACGTTAACAAAGCTGAATGCTAAATTGTGATATTGTAATATCTGTGAACATTAATATTTGTTATCTCGCATTTTCAGTGCTATCTGTCGAATTTTCATTTATTTTTGATAAATTTTCAATTGTTTCTATTAAATTTTCCATTGTTTTTGATAAATTTTCAATTGTTTCTGTCAAATTTGAACTGTTTTTATTAAATTTACTCAAATGAAATGCTAATCTGAGATATTGTAAATATCAGTGAAGATTAATATTTGTCGATATATCTTCAATTGTTTCTGTTAAATTTTCAATCGGTTTTATCAAATGTTCAATTGATTTTATCAAATTTAATCAATTTAAATGTTATACTGAGATATTGTATATCAGTGAAGATTAATATTTGTTGTGTCGCAGTTTCAGTATTATCTGTGGAATTTTCTTTTGTTTCTGTCAAATTTTCAATTGTTCTTGATAAAATTTCAATTGCTTCTGTCAAATTTTCAATTGTTTTTAGCAACGTTTACAAAGCTGAATGCTAAGTTGCGATATTGTAATATCTGTGAACATTAATATTTGTTATATCACATATTGCGTGCTATCTGTCGAATTTTCATTTAGTTTTGATAAATTTTCAATTGTTTCTGTCAAAATTTAACAGTTTTTATCAATTATACTCAAATGAAATGCTAAGCCGAGATATTTTAAACATCAGTGAAGATTCATATTTGTTATCCTCACAATTTCTAGGTTATATGTCGAATTTTCAATTGTATTTGATAAATTTTCAATTGTTTCCTGTCAGATTTTCAATTGTTTCTGTCCAAAGTTTAACTGGTTTTATCAAATTTACTCAATTTAAATGCTAAACTGAGATATTATATTGTCAACGAAGATTAATATTTGTTATCTCGAGTTCTCAGTACTATCTGTTAAATTTTAATTTATTTTTGATAAATTTTCAATTGCTTCTGTCAAATTATCAATTGCTTTTATCAACGTTAACAAAGATGAATGCTAAGTTGCGATATTGTAATACCTGTGAACATTAATATTTGTTATCTCGCATTTTCAGTGCTATCTGTCGAATTTTCATTTGTTTTTGAAAAAATTTCAATTGTGCCTGTTAAATTTTCAATTGTTTTTGATAAATTTTCAATTATTTCTGACGAATTTCAACTGTTTTTATCACATCCACTCAAAAAGTTGTTTCAAATGGGAGTTTGTGTAAAAAATCTGTTAATAATTAATTGGCGTGTTTTGGACGGTCCAAAAAATTTTCTGCGCCACGCCAACGGATAAATCACGTCCCGGCTTTCGCGATTTGCATATCCAAAGAGATGACGTGAGGTCCGGCCGTAAATTAATCGATCTCCGCCGCGTTTTAATTAAGTTAATAGA
Organism: Othius punctulatus; assembly: GCA_951805005.1. NCBI lineage: Eukaryota > Metazoa > Arthropoda > Insecta > Coleoptera > Staphylinidae > Othius > Othius punctulatus. The sequence continues at coordinate 83,805,450 of OX638142.1, read as the reverse complement.
TCGTTAATATGCGATCTGTACCTGTGGCGGGTTGTTTATGCGAGGCGGCCGACTCCGGCTGTCCTCTCTTCGACTCCTCGCCGATTGCGATCACGTCCAGAGAGGACACTCCTTTTGGTCGGTGGCCGTATAAGGACGACCGCTGATGCTAATAAGGCAGCGTCTCGAGCCGATTCTGGTCACATCCGCGCTCCGATGATTTATCTAATCGAGTTAATTGATAGGGTTTTTTCAAACGCGGAAAAAAGTAGATCGGCCAACACTTGGACGGATTACGTGAACGAAAATGGTTTCTTGTGCTAATTAATGCTAGGCGGAAATCTTGCAAAGACCGGAATGATTTCGTATGAGGCAATATTTATGACTGGTCAAGCATCACGTACAAATAAAGTTCATATAATCTGTAACCCATTAAGCCACAGCAATAGAATTATTTAAAATTTCAGTCATTTTAGATGTATTAAAATTTGAAATAATGAGTTTTAATTGTCAAATTTGAACTGATTTGAAGATCAAAGATCAAAGATTTCTAAAGCATTTAGAGTACTCTGAGGTTTAGACATAGTACATTGTACAACAAGCACGGAATAGTACTCATTTCTCACGAGTATGAAAGTTTCACATGAGTGGGAAATGGACATTCCGTGCAAGTTGTCTACAGCTACTCTGCAACTTCACCCAGTGCACAAGATGCATATTGTGCACGGGGTGAAGTTGCAGCTGTACTAAAATGAAACATGCCATTCACAATGTCCATTTCATTGATGAAATGGACATTCCGTCCGAGTTGCACACAGCTACTCTGCAACTTCACCCCGTGCACAAGATGCATATTGTGCACGGGGTGAAGTTGCAGCTGTACTGAAATGAAAAATGTCATTCACAATGTTCTACACTTAATAACCACTGAATAAATCACATTAGGTGCATTGTTCTTTAGTCGTAGAAAAACATATTTTTATTATTAGTATTATTATTATTATTATTATTATTAATGAATAATGCAGGTTAAGGTCATGGTGTGTTACTGATTTGCATTTTCGTGTGTTGTACGCACCATATCGTATCGCCACCATGAGCTTTGCTCCGCTGAACACGGAGTTTCTATGTCGGTGCGTTCGCAATTTACATTATATTCATTTAATTATATTAATTATTCATTAATGTGCGCAATTTATGCCGGTACTGATTAGCCTCCCGCTGCGTTGTTGACGGTTATTGCGCGGCTTCGACGAGTAATCGACGTGGACGTTAATTAAGCGCCCCTACTGAACGCCTACCTCGCGGTAATTAACGTGGAGATTCTGTGCTGATTGGTTTTTGCCGAGGGCGGATTAAATCATAATTTTTTTAACCTGCACGATGGTAAAAAATAATTCTTCATAGAGATTTATAGAAATGTTAGAGAGATTTGTAGCCACTGTAGTCCCTATAGATTTTGAATATTTGATTTGTCCAAATTTCTTCTTTTCTGTAAAATTTGTTAAAAAAAATTGTTACAGAAATATCAGAATAATGCAAATTTTTGTTAACATTTTCCCTAGTCCACTTGGTACTAGAATTTTTACGGTTTTGTTGATTTTTTTTCGCAGTATCTGCAATGTCTCAAATTTCTGCAGTTCTATACATTTTTGGAATTGTCAATTTTAAGTTTAACAGAAATTTGAATTACTAGAAATGTACAACTTGGTACTAGAATTTTTACAGTTTTATTGATTGATTCCGCAGTTTCTCCAATGTTCCCAATTTCTGCAGTTCTATAAATTTTTGGAATTGTAAATGTTAAATGAAATTTGACCTTGTAGGAATACAAAAATTAAACAAGTTGTTATAGATTTGTTTCAAATTTCCTTGAATTTATTCCAAGAAAATTTTAATAAAGATGAGATTCCAAAGAGATTTGAAAAGATTCCTTGAGGATCAACGATTCCTTGAAGAGATTCCAAAAAAGTTTTGTTGAAATGTTCGGTTTTCGCATCAAAGTATTGCCACATGTTTGCAAAACTTTGATGCAAACACATGCAAAATTGCAAAATGATGCAAAAGCACATACAAAATGATTAAACACAGATGGCAAAATTCAACCAAACTCGAAAAAGAATTATAACTGGATTTTTGCCAAGAAAACTAAGAAAATCCTTAGTTCTAAGAACTAAGTTTTGTAGAATTGTTCGCAGTTTAGACATGGCAAACAGTTTTGTTTTCTAGATGTCTGGTAGATAATTTATTTCCAATTAACCGTCGATTGAAATACCTACCCATAATCAATTAGAATTGTTATGTATTATGTATGTTATGTATTGTTATGTTATTCTACTAATGTTATTTCTTTTTTGTTCTAGGTAAGTCAAAACAATTTTCGTCCACGCTGCGGCTACTAAATATTGGTGAGTTTGCACTTATTCTCATCTTTAAAATCGCATTCTTTTTTTCTACTAAAATATCAGAAGTTGCAACTAAAAACTGTATAGATATAAATACCAGAAGTTGCAAAACTGTTGCTACATTTTCTACATGCCAGTAAATCTGGAATACTTGAGGGGAAAATATGCAAATATTTTTTTCTGCATTGCAGAAAATATCTGAAGGTGTAACTAAATTAAATACTGCCCAGATAAAAATACTGTAAGTTGCAAAAATGTTTCTAAATTTTCTACAAACATGCCAGTAACTCTAGAGTAAACTTTAACAAAAGTCCAGTGAGACTGAAGAAACCAGAAATGAACGAAAAACTTGCAGAAAATTTACAGGCTTGCCATATTACAGCTTTATTATGTTGGTAGTTGAAAATATCGTTTAGTTTCCTTTGAAAGTGAACTTTTGAAGTTTTGTATTAGTCTTTTAGTAAACTTTTCTTTAATTTTTTCTCAAAAATTTTCTTATGTAAGGTATTAAAATTTTATCTGAAGATATTGGTATCTTCCAATACTATCGTATTTTCGCTATCGAACATACCTTCGGAGTGATTTGCGTGGATGGATTAACATAGCTATCATACCCTATATAAGTTGTTAATTGAATGTATGAAAATTTAGTCATTTTTTCGGGCTTATCAATGGAATTTTATTGGATTTTGTCTTTTTCTGAATATAAATGACAATTTAGTTCGATTTTAAATATTTTGCGAAGTTCAGTATATTTTTAAATTCCCTATATTTGCAAAGTTCAATTAACTTTGAGACTGAATCTTGAGTTTTGAATTAGTCTTTTTGTAAATTTTCTTTAATTTGTTCTCGGAAATTTTCTTATGTAAGGTATTGAAATATTTACGCAGCCGTACTAATAAGATGGCCCTCTTACAAAATAAAAATTCAAAAAGTAGTGTTACCATTTAAAGTTTTTGAGTTGTCTTTGAAATGACCTTGAAAGAATACTTCAAGCTTAAGTTAAAGATTTTCGTATTGAAATTTGATAAAAACAATTAAAAATGTGGCAGAAACAATTGAAAATTTATCAAAAACAAATGAAGATTCGATAGATACCACAGAAAATGCTAGATAACAAATATTAATCTTCACTGATATTTAGATCAGTTTAGCTTTAATTTGAGTAAATTTTATTTAATTTGATTAAAAAGTTGACACAAACAATTGAAAATTTGACAGAAACAATTTAATCATTTTCAATTTATTGTGTCAGAATGCCAATAAATTTTATACATGTGAAATTACAAAAAAAATAGAAAATACATAAATATGTAATAACAATAAAATGCGACCCAAAACGAATGTTTCAAAAACGAATCCTAATTATTTAATTAGGATTCGTTTTTAAATTTCTATACTATCGTTTGTATTAAATATTAATGTTTAATGTGTAATGTGTTTTCAAATATTAATTTATACAAACGATAGTTTAGAAATTTTCTAAAACTGACCGAAAGTCATCAAAAGTGTGTGAATATAAATTTGAAATGTGGAAATTTGATGACATGTAACAATTTATATGTAAATTAGTATAAAACTTAAAAGTTATTGTATAAACAAAAGGTACAAAGTGACATAGGAAAAGATCGAACAATTATATAGGTAAAACTTAAAAACTATAGTATATATAAAAGGTAAAGTGTAATTGTGTAGATAAATAGTATTAAAATTTGTGAAAAATGAGTGCGAATTTGACAGAAACAATTGAAAATTTGTCAAATTCAATTGAAAATTCGTCAAGAAAATGCGAGGATAACAAATATTAATCTTCACTGATATTAACAATAGCTCAGCTTATCATTTGATTTAAGTAAATTTGATAAAAAACAATTACAAATTTGACAGAAACAATTGAAAATGTATCAATTACAATTGAAAATTCTACAGAAACAATAATATAAATATATTTATACAAACGACAGTTTAGAAACGAACGTCGTCAAAAGTGTGTGAATATAAATTTATACTGTGGAAATTTGGTGATACATAACAATTTATATGTAAATTAGTATAAAACTTAAAAGCTATTGTATAAACAAAAGGTACAAAGTGACATAGGAAATATCATAGATCGAAGAATTGTATAGATAAAACTTAAAAACTATAGCATATATAAAAGGTAAATAGTAATTGGGTGGATAAATAGTATTAAAATTTGTGAAAAATGAGTGCAAATTTGACAGAAACAATTGAAAATTTGTCAAATGCAATTGAAAATTCGTCATACAGCATGGAAAATGCGAGGATAACAAATATTAATCTTCACTGATATTTACAATATCTCAGCTTATCATTTCATTTAAGAAAATTTGATAAATAAAACAATTAAAAATTTGACGGAAACAATTGAAAATTTATCAAATACAATTAAAAATTCGACAGAAACAATCGAAAATTTATCAAATACAATTGAAAATTCTACATATAGCACAGACAATGTATGCATAACAAAGCATAACAATATATGCATAACAATATAGCATAACATATATTAATCTTCACTGGTATTTAAAATATCTCATCTTAGCATTTCATTTCAGTAAATTTGATTAAAAAAAATAAAATTTGTCAGAAACAATTAAAAATTTATCAAAAACAATTGAAACTTTGATAGAAACAATTGAAAATTTATCAAAAGCAATAGACAATTCGACGGAAACACTTGAAAATTTATCAAAAATAAATGAAAATTCGTCAGATAGCACTGAAAATGCGAGATAACAAATATTAATGTTCACAGATATTACAATATCGCAACTCAGCATTCATTTTTGTTAACGTTCTTAAAAACAAATGAAAATTTGACAGAAACAATTGAAAATTTATCAAAAATAACTGAATATTCGACAGATAGAACTGAAAATGCGACACAACAAATATTAATCTTCACTGATATTACAATATCTTACAATATCTCATTTTAGCATTTAAATTGAGTAAATTTGATAAAACCAATTGAACATTTGACAGAAACAATTGAAAATTTGACAGAAACAATGGAAAATATATCAATTACAATTGAAAATTCATATCATAGAAAATTTATAGCATAAATAGCCTAGCAAATGCGACGATAACAAATATTAATCTTCACTGATATTTACAATATCTCAGGTTATCATTTCATTTGAGTTATTTGATAAAAAACTACAAAAAGTTCACAGATATTACAATATTGCAACTCGGCATTCAGCTTTGTTAACGTTACTAAAAACAAATGAAAATTTGACAGTAACAATTGAAAATTTATCAAAAACAAATGAAAATTCGATAGATACCACAGAAAATGCGAGATAACAAATATTAATCTTCACTGATATTTAGAATATCAGTTTAGCATTTAATTTGAGTAATTTTGATAAAACCAGCTGAAAAGTTGACAGAATCAATTATTAAGAAAAAAAAATATTAATTTTAATTTAAAAAACTAGAGAAAATATGATTGATAGAATCCGAACCGGTAGGACTTTCAGCGCCAAATAAATTTATGTATCCAGCAAAATGGAAATGTCTTTGAACATATGTTTTTAATTTTTCTTAATAATTATTAAAAAATCTTATGAATTTCTTTATTGTTATATAAATTATTGTTTATTATTGTCAATGGCTTGCCATATTACAGCTTTATTATGTTCGTAGCCGGAAATATCGTTTAGTTTCCTTTGAAAGTGAACTTTTGAAGTTTTCTATTAGTCTTTTAGTAAACTTTTCTTTAATTATTTTCTCGTAAATTTTCTTATGTAAGGTATTGAACTTTTTACGCAGCCGTGCTAATACGTGGCCCTTTTTCAAAACAAAACTTCAAAAGTAGGGTTACCATTTGAAGTTTTTGACTTTGACAAGGTTATGGTAAAGTCATCATCAGATGGGGGACATCAGATCAGATGTCCTATCAAATGTCCCCCTTATACCCATTCAACTTTTGTTAGAGTTAATTTTCGCTATTGAACATAACTTCGTAGTGATTGGCGTAGATTGATTAAAATGGCCCATCTTGTATAAGTGGTAAATGAATGTATGAAAATTTGGTCATTTTTTCGGGCTTATCAATGGAATATTATTAGAGTTTGTGTAGTTCAGTATATTTTTAAATTCCCTGTATTTGCAAAATCAAATGTTGGAATCTTGAGTTTTGAATTAGTCCTTTAGTAAACTTTCTTCATTTTTTTCTTGGAAATTTTCCAATGTAAGGTATTGAAATTTTTATACAGCCGTACTAATACGATGGCCCTCTTTCAAAATAAAAATTCAAAAAGTATATACTTTTCAAGGACAACTCAAAAACTTTAAAAGGTAGCCCACCTTTTAAAGTTTTTGAGTTGTCCTTGAAGGTCCAAGGTTAAGTTAATGGTCATCATCAGATGTCCCCCTTGTAGCCATTCAACTTTTGTTAGGGTCAATTTTCGCTAATACCTTTGGAGTGATTTGCGTGGATTGATTAAAATGGCCTACCTGTATAAGTGGTAAATGAATGTATGAAAGTTTGATCATTTTTTCATACTTATTAATGGAATTTTAACGGATTTTGTCTTTTTCTGAATACAAATGACATATTGGTTCGATTTTAAATATTTTGTGAAGTTCAATATATTTTTAAATTCCCTGTATTTGCAAAATCATATGTTTGCCACTGAATATGTGCCCGGCGCCTCCACCATCGATAAATAGTAAAAATTTATTTATTTATTTAACGGAAGAAAACTTCATTTTTACATACACTACAAATAATAAGTAAAGTTTACATACCATAGAACATTAAAATAACAATAATTAACCTTGAGGAGACCAATAACCAACAACAATATATAAATAAATGGTAAACCATGTCTAAAACAGAAATTCACGCAATGCATCACGTTTAAAGTTATGAAAAGGCTTAGCCAAATCGAAACTGGGCAATCGATTCATCTCATTGACCATAGGTAACATACGATTAATTGGACTATTTGTAGCAAAATTCAATCTATGATGAAATTAATTTGTAATAATTTAAAATTTTAGAAAAAAAAATTACACACCAATCATTTTGTTGCAAGGATGGTCGATTGGAGCTGTATTTAATTAAAGTTACCAATTATATTGAATTTGCGTTATTTTTTCAGTATTTTTCTATATTAAATGAAACAACTTTACTTCGTTACTTCCACTAATACATTTATTATACAAAAATAATTAAGTAACTGCAGTTTCAGGTACTATACAGGGTGTCCTAAGTAGAGTGGGATTGCATGGGTATCTTTCTTATTCTTAAAGCTAGAGATATGATTAAATGGGCAATATTGTGCAGTTGCTGGTTCAGATAATGATGAAAAATTTTCTAAGGTCGGAGCAGTTTAGAAGTTATTCTAAAAAAACTAAAAATTGCGATTTTCTAAAAACTCCGATATATTCATAATTACTAAAGATGCGGAAAAAAGTTTAAAATGAAAGTTACTTGGTTCGATCGCACAAACTTGAGAATCAAATCAAAACAAAAGTCAAGATGGCGGTTTCCGAGATATTAATAGCAACTTTCTTATTTTAAATGGCCGCCATATTTGATTTTTATACGGGGCTATATTTAATCAAAGCAACTAATTATATTGAATTTACGTTATTTTTACAACTTTACTTTGTTACTTCCACTAATACATTTATTTTACAAAAATAATTTAGTGACTGCAGTTTCTGCTTCTCTATAGTCATTGTCAATTAACATATTTTTCTATATAATGTAGCTAGTTTCGTATCACTTACTTTTTTAGTAAAAATAATACTTTCCTTGCTAATATTTTGATAAAAAAATTATTATAATAATAAGAAAATGTTTGATCCAGCCTTTTTGTTTGTTGGCGTGAGTTATGTAGAACCTGCGCTGATCAATCACAATAAATTATAAATAAATGCTGTATTCAAGAGCACCCATGACATTACGCTAGATGCGGTACATAAAATGCGCTTTATAGGATTTTTATAAACTTGCAGTCGATCGTATTTTATTCTCATGACACTGTAACAGCCGATGATTATAGCTTTTATCAGCGTGCGTACTTTTGTTACCATATTTTAATTGTATTTAACGGGCAGTTTTCTGTATAAATGGTGCGAAAATTAAATAAACCGGCTAGAATTTATGTGCGCACACACGATTAGCGCTGAAAGTTTTCTCTCATTTTTGTAGTGATTTATTGTTACGTGGTGACTGTAATACCTCGTTAATTGGTGTAGTTTACAGCGCTGAGAGCGCGTTTATCGTGCGGATTATTCTGCAAGATGCAAGATGCAAGATGCAAGAGACTGGAGACGCGTAATCACCACGTCGCTATGCAAATTCTGGGATGACGATAAATTTTCGAGCGCAAATTGCGGCGGTCCGCGCGTCGATTTTTTCGGCCCGGCGTCGATTTCAATTAGCGGCCACAAGGGCCATCCATTATAACCAAACCAACAGCCCGAGGCGGTGCCCGCTAAACGATTATCGGCATAATTTATAACATAATTATAGAGCGATTGTGACAGGGTGTGATGGGATGCGTGGGACTTCGGTAGTAAGACCACCGCGACGGCCCTGGCTAATGCCAGTGATTACGCTGCTCGCTGCCTGATGGATTATCACTGCCCCGATTTATGACCCTCCGACGGTACGGGTCATAATAATAACAGTCATAACGCGCGGTCATTACAGCATTCCGGAGTCCCTCTCTCTGCGCGTGTGTGCCCACATTTACACATGTATGTCCGGCCCCTGGACGGACAGACGGACGCACGCAGGAGACACGGGGCGCCGCATTAATACTATTATGCAAATGAGGACGCCGCGGCACTGCCCATAAATAGACACCCTATATAGATATGACCTCAAACAAACCATTACACAAGCCTTATAGCAGTATTTATTGCGCAATGCTGGAAACGCCGGTGTGTATGTGTAAGACGAGCGGCATCCTACATTTTAATAAACCTGAATACATACCAAAGCATACCTGAAAGGAGCCTGACGGGGCGTCAGCCACGCATCGCTCACCTGAGGAAGAGCTGCCACAACGGCCAAGCGCCATCCACCCAAAGACTCCCGAATATCACGTTACGCACCCAAGAAACATAAATATTCATGCCCGTTTCACGTGCAGCCCAGAATCAATACCGTGAAAATTGAATGAGTTCACAAACACACACAACCGTAACAAAAAATAGTTTGAAAAAAAATATACGAGACGTTTCTGGCACGCGATGCGGCGCGGCACGAATTAATAAATACGAATTACTTTATATACCTGTTAATGTACCCGCGGGAATGTGCGCTCGATGGCTCGTTCGTCGCTCGTGGTTTGATTTTATTGCACTGACAGCCCGTCGGAATATTAATTCGAATACGGACACGGCGTTGGTCGGATCTAGATTGCGGCCCCGGAACGAGAGTGCGAGGGCAAAAAAATTACAACGTACAAACACACGCCGTGAGATAATCGAAGATTACCACCCACTGTGGCCCTGAACAAAAAAACACGTGCGTGCGTACGCGCGGTCGCGGGAACAGTTACTTGTACTATGTCCGCACTGCACATCAAAAATGATGATGAACGAAGGACCACATTGAAGAAAATTTTATAAAAACATCAGAAGAGCTGAAGTAACAGAATGTAGCACACAAAGAGAAAATTGCAGAAAATTGAGTTATAATATCTTAATTTTACCTAAAAAATATACAAGTTAATCATGTAACGGTTCGAACCCAGGTGTTGTACAAATTCTCATAATTTGTAATAGTTATTATTCATTGCATTTATTTAACTGCAATTCATCCTTAAATGCAATTGGATGCATTTAATTTCTTTAACTGCATATTACATGAATTCTTATAATTCAAGTAATTGATTTGGCTCGTGATTTACAAATTCTCGTAATTTGTAATATTGATTTGGCTCGTGATTTAGTGGTAGTACTCTACGTTGTGTTTGATTTTTAAATCAAAATCGTGATAACTCAGTTTGGTTCGTTTTATGGGTAATGTGTCTGTTAGTAATTTTTGTTAGCAAGTAAAACACAGATACATGGATTTCATATTATTTATTCATTTTAAAAGGTTATGCAAGCGACAGGTAAATAAAAGACAATTTTGTTACTCTTCTTCTTCTTCTTCAGGTGCCTTCTCCGGTCCGAAGGTTGGCAATCATCACCGCTATGCGTACTTTTGAGATAGCCGCTTTAAATAGTTGGTTTGTGTTGCAATTGAACCAGTCTCGCAAATTTTTCAGCCATGAGTGTCGTCTTCTTCCAACGTTTCTTTTTCCCTGTATTTTCCCCTGTATTATTATTTGGAGCAGATGGTACTTCTCCCCTCTAGTCACGTGTCCCAGGTATTGTAATTTCCGCGTCTTAATGATGTTTATAATTTCCTTTTCTTTCTTCATTCTTCTAATTACTTCTATGTTTGTTATTCGGTCCGTCCATGGTATTCTCAATATTCTTCTGTACATCCACAGTTCAAAAGCCTCTAACCTTTTGATGTCCGCATTTTTAAGTGTCCATGCTTCAGCTCCATACATTAGAATTGGTTGTATATAGCATGCCGTTAATCTTGTTTTTAGTTCTAGGCTTAGATCTTTTCCACATAGAGCTTTTTTCATTTTCATGAAAGCTGTTCTAGCTTTTGCTATTCTAATTTTTATCTCCATTGAACAGTCGTTATCTTGGTTAATGGTTGTGCCCAAATAGTTGTACTTTGTTACCCTTTCTATGAGTTCATTGTGTACGTAGATGTTTTCGTTATTTTGTGGTGTTTTTGTCATTACCATGAATTTGGTCTTCTTCGCGTTTAGAGAGAGTCCACATTCTTCGCTTGCCTCTGTCACTTTGTTGAGGATTCTCTGAAGGTCTTCTAAGTTAGTTGCAATTAGAGCTGTGTCGTCAGCATATCTTATATTATTTATCGGGATGCCATTGACTTTTACCCCTATTGTTTCGCCATCTAGTGCTTTCTTCATGATTTCTTCTGCATACAAGTTGAATAGTGTTGCTGATAGTACACATCCCTGTCTTATACCTCTCTTTATTCCGATTTCTTCCGATGTATTGCCGTCTATTTGGATTATTGCTTTTTGATTATAATACAGGTTGGTAATGATTCGAATATCTCTAGTGTCAAGCGTCTTTTCTTTGAGCAGGTGGATCAGGCGGTCGTGTCGTATTTTGTCAAAAGCCTTATTGTAATCGATTAAGCATATATATAGGTCTTGATTGACATCTAAGCATCGCTGCGTCAGGACGTTTAAAGCAAAAAGTGCTTCTCGCGTACCGAGGCCCTTTCGGAACCCGAATTGTGATTCGCTTATTTCTTGTTCCAGTTTCCCGTGTATTCTGTATTGTATCACCTTTAGAAATGTTTTTAATGTGTGGCTCATAAGGCTTATGGTGCGGTGGTCTGCACAAAGCTTTGCGTTTGTCTTTTTAGGAAGCGTTATAAAGGTTGATGTTAGCCATTCGTTTGGTATTATTCCTGTGGAGTATATAGCGTTAAATAGGTTTACTATGATGTGGATGTGGTCTTCCTCAATTAACTTGAGTACTTCGGCTGGTAACTCATCAGGGCCTGATGACTTTCCGTTTTTTAGATTTTTAATGGCACGCATTACTTCCTCTTTGGTTATGTCAGGTCCATTGTTTTCTGGTTCATTGCTTTCTTGTTGTTCTTCTGTGATGTTGCCGCGCCTTTCGTCCTCGAACAGTTCTTCAATATACTTTTTCCACAGCAGCAATTTTTCCGTGGTCTCTATGACAATTTTACCATCTTCATCCGTCAGAATACTTGGTTGTCTTCGTTTTTGAGTCCCTGTGAGTTCTCTGATTTTCTTATGTATATTAAATAGGTCATGTTTTATTTGCAGTTCCTCTATCTCCTCGCATTTGTGTTTGTACCATTCTTCTTGTGCTTTTCTTATGTGTGTGCGTATTCGTTTTTGTATCTTCTTGTATTCGTGTATGTTGTTTTTTAAACTTCGGCGTTTGTCCATTAGATTTAGTATCTCGGGAGTCATCCATTGATGTTTTGCTTTTTGGGGTTGTTTTCTGAGTATCGTCTTGCTTGGTTCCATTATAGAGTGTTTTATGATTTGTTACTCTAATTGGACGTTATTTATTTAGTTATATTTATTTAAATTTTGGAATAGATTTGTTTAATAATTATTGAAAATTTATTATATTCTTTGAATTTGAATGATTTATTTTATTTTGAAAACAGAGTAACTTATTAACACTACGGTTGGAATTACAAAGTGTTACTTAGCGACTTCATGCACCACAATCTTCAAATTGTGCCGAGAAGGATATCTGATACATCTCATCACTGCATAGAAATTCATTAGCACGGTGCCTACCAATGTATTTCAACGCCACCTTGTGGATAGGAACGAATCACATAACTTCACATTAAAGTACTTCAAGCGATTCCAGTGCTGCAAGCACCCAATGTGTCCTCATTCGGAGATATTGCTAGTATTCACGTTTACCAACACTATCAGCCATGTGATCGTAAAAACTTTAATAGGTATTGTTATTCAAAATTGATTATAGATTAGTATGATAAAGCTCTATTCTACTTCTACTTTTCTATCTACTTAAGCACATACAAATATTCGTTTCATTCATTCATAATTCTGAGATTTCGTGAATATCGGAGGGCTGAGCAAGTTTAATTATACGATTTAATTACAAATATCATTGAATTATTTATATCGAAATTATTAAGTTATGTTCCCCTGACGCAACTTTTTATTTAACTACCGATTGATTAATGAGGCCACACTGTTTATCAAATGTTTGCGACGAGAAAAGGAAGGCATATTACAATATTCTCCTGTCAGTACGAAAATATTGTCAGGACAAGGTATAAAATGCAGTTAGGGTCAACTCCGCAGTGGCGTGAGGCTCCCTACATTTCATACCCTTATTAAACTTCGTTCATTACCAGCGGCAAGGCGCGGTAATATCACTAGATAGGTTACATTATTATGGATAAATTACTTTAGAATTGTTAGTGTGAAACGTTGTTTGATCAAATGTTGTGCGACAGCGGAAAGGAAGGCAGGTTACAATATTCTCCGGTCAGTACGAAAATATTGTCAGGACAAGGTATAAAATGCAGTTAGGGTCAACTCCGCAGTGGCGTGAGGCTCCCTACATTTCATACCCTTATTAAACTTCGTTCATTACCAGCGGCAAGGCGCGGTAATTATCACTAGATAGGTTACATTATTAGTATGGAATTGACTTTGGAATTGTTAGTGTGAATTACATTTGATAAACTTGTGTTATATATTCACCTGAGGAATTAATGTTTAAAGTATATGAGTCGTCGTCGGACAGCGTGACGTTCTGTCTCGATCGGTACATCTAACTGCTCCGTTTGAGTTCCGCACTTCTATTTATACTGGTATACTGGTCCCCCACTTTTTACTCTTCTTCCCCCGTCCTATGATAATTTTGCTTACCGCTGCAAATTGACGCCTTCCCATACGTGTCACCGAATTACGCAATCGCCGTTTCGAGTTCCCGTCGTATTCCCACGACCTATTTCTCTGTGTCATCATTTTGATCGGGTGCTTATTTACATTTGCCCAAAACTACGAAGTCAGCAAAATGAATGTACTCGCTTGGGAAACGCGTCGTCTGCCGCGGCCTGCCATGATATTTACGCAGTTTTGTTCCGGCTCGTAAAATTATGGATTTTAATATTATTAGGTTCTTACAATCAAATTTCATAAAGATTTCAGAAATTGCCAAAAAAGAATGAATGAAAATATTTAGAATGTGCCATAAAAAGAGTCCAGAATTTCAATTAAACTATCAAAAATAAATGTAGGAGATTGTTTAGAAATGTCGTGGTAAATTTCCGAAAGTGGTTTCACGAAAAATATTAATGATATTGCATAAAACGTTTCCATCAATTATCATATCAAATTCATTACCAAAATGTAAAAATAAATATCCTAAATTTTCAGGTTTAGAAAGTGCCAACAGTGAATTTTAAAAACGTGTTCTGAAACTGAAAATACTGAAAAACTAGAAAATTTCAATGGAGTTACATTAAACCTTTCCATCATATTATCACATCAAAGTAATTATCAAAATATACAAATACTTTTGTTACTATATTTTAATTGTATTTAACGGGCAGTTTTCTGTATAAAATTCTGTACCAAAATGTAAAAATAAATATCCTTAACTTTCATGTTTAGAAATTGCCAACAGTGAATTTTAAAAATGGTTTCTGAAACTGAAAATACTGAAAAACTATAAAATTTCAATTAAATTACATCAAACCTTTCCATCATATTATCACATCAAAGTAATTATCAAAATATACAAATACTTTTGTTACCATATTTTAATTGTATTTAACGGGCAGTTTTCTGTATAAAATTCTGTACCAAAATGTATAAACAAATATCCTAAACTTTCAGGTTTAGAAATTGCCAACAGTAAATTTTAAAAATGTGAACTGAAAATACTGAAAAACTAGAAAATTTCAATGAAGTTACATCAAACGTTTCCATCTTATGATCACATCAAAGTAATTATCAAAATATACAAATACTTTTGTTACCATATTTTAATTGTATTTAACGGGCAGTTTTCTGTATAAAATCCTGTACCAAAATGTGAAAATAAATATCCTAAACTCTCCAGTGTAGAAATTGCCAACAGTAAATTTTAAAAATGTGTTCTGAAACTGAAAATACTGAAAAACTAGCAAATTTCGATGAAGTTACATCAAACCTTTCCATCGTATTATCACATCAAAGTAATTATCAAAATATACAAATACTTTTGTTACCATATTTTAATTGTATTTAACGGGCAGTTTTCTGTATAAAATTTAAAATGTAAAAAAAAAGATCCTAAACTTTCAGGTTTAGAAATTGCCCACATTAAATTTTAAAAATGTGTTCTGAAAATACTGAAAAACTAGAAAATTTCAGTGAAGTTACATCAAACCTTTCCATCATATTATCACATCAAAGTAATTATCAAAATATACAAATACTTTTGTTACCATATTTTAATTGTATTTAACGGGCAGTTTTCTGTATAAAATTCAAAATGTAAAAAAAGATCCTAAACTTTCAGGTTTAGAAATTGCCGACAGTAAATTTTAAAAATGTGTTCTGAAAATATTGAAAAACTAGAAAATTTCAATGAAGTTACATCAAACCTTTCCATCATATTATCACATCAAAGTAATTATCAAAATATACAAATACTTTTGTTACCATATTTTAATTGTATTTAACGGGCAGTTTTCTGTATAAAATTCAAAATGTAAAAAAAGATCCTAAACTTTCAGGTTTAGAAATTGCCCACATTAAATTTTAAAAATGTGTTCTGAAAATACTGAAAAACTAGAAAATTTCAGTGAAGTTACATCAAACCTTTCCATCATATTATCATATCAAAGTAATTATCAAAATATACAAATACTTTTGTTACCATATTTTAATTGGGCAGTCTTCTGTATAAAATTCTGTACCAAAATGTAAAAATAAATATCCTAAACTTTCAGGTTTAGAAATTGCCAACAGTAAATTTTAAAAATGTGTTCTGAAAAAACTGAAAAACTAGAAAATTTCAATGAAGTTACATCAAACCTTTCCATCACATTATCACATCAAAGTAATTATCAAAATATACAAATGCTTTTGTTACAATATTTTAATTGTATTTAACGGGCAGTTTTCTGTATAAAATTCAAAATTTTAAAAAAAATCCGAAACTTTCGGGTTTAGAAATTGCCAACAGCAAATTTTAAAAATGTGTTATGAAACTGAAAATACTGAAAAACTAGAAAATTTCAATGAAGTTACATCAAACCTTTCCATCATATGATCACATCAAAGTAATTATCAAAATATACAAATACTTTTGTTACCATATTTTAATTGTATTTAACGGGCAGTTTTCTGTCTAAAATTCTGTACCAAAATGTAAAAATAAATATCCTAAACTTTCTGGTTTAGATATTGCCAACAGTAAATTTTAAAAATGTTTTCTGAAACTGAAAATACTGAAAAACTAGAAAATTTCAATGAAGTTACATCAAACCTTTTCACCATATTATCACATCAAAGTAATTATCAAAATATACAAACACTTTTGTTACCATATTTTAATTATATTTAACGGGAAGTTTTCTGTATAAAATTCATATTATCACATCAAAGTAATTATCAAAATATACAAATAAATACCCATAACTTTAGCAATTTCGATAGAATATGAGTAGATAAGAATATGAAAGTTCTGTCTGAACGTTCTATAACGATTTACATGGATGTCTAAATTTACTTTTTTTCCGGTCGTGCGACAGGTGTCTCAAAACTGTCTCCCAGATATCTTGCATGTGTCTCACAGGTGTCTAACACATGTCTCACACCCCTGCATATCTTCAATGCAAAAGTATCTCACACCCCTGTATATCTTCAATGCAAAACTGTCTCGCAGGTGTCTCACACCTGTCTCACGACTGCCTTACAGATATCTCACGTATGCCTCACACCCGTCCCACAAATGTCTCACACCTGTCGCACGACTGGAAAAAAGACTAAATTTATACGCCTGTGTAAATCCTTATGGGTAATTGAGCCAGAATTCTCATACCTTATCTACTTACATGATGAGTTTCAATGAAACTACACTACATGTCATACAGAAAAATCTATGGATATTGAAAATTTCCAAAATTTGCAATGAAAACATCCTTAAAATTTTCAGAATATTAATGAAAATATCAAATATAAAAAAATTCAGGAACTTATGGTTTACCATTTTCATATATTGTTGTTGGTTATTGGTCTCCTTGGGGTTAATTATTGTTATTTTAATGTTCTAGTGGTATGTACACTTTACTTATTATTTGTAGTGTATGTAAAAATGAAGTTTTTTCCCGTTAAATAATTAAATAAATGTTGACTATTTATCGATGGTGGAGAAATTACTGTCAAAATTTAACAGATACTTGCCGAAATTCTAGAGGTAGAGGAACTGTCAGTATTATAGGGATAACTGTAATTTTCCAGGGAGTAATTTAATCAGAAGATCATTTTCGAGAGAAACCATCAATTCAGTAAAAATATCGATAAATCAGCTTCAGGTCACTCTGTTGCGAAAGTTGAATGCACGAGAATTAACCGTCAAAATTATAGAGATACATGTCAATATTCTAGAGGTATCTGGTAATAGTATAGGAAAACTATCAATATTTTAGAGATAACTATAAGTTTTCAGGAAATAATTTACTTCCACAATTCTAATATACAGTGTGTTTCAGGAGGAGGTACAAGTATTTTGGGAAGTGCTAAAAAAATAATCTGAACATAAAATATAAATAATAAACAAGAAAAAAATTCTAATACACCGAGGTCCAATACTCATTATTTTTAGTTACACCTTAAAATCTGAAATGTGATAACACGTATCTAGCAGTATTTTTCATTAAAATGAAAATTTATCATTCATTAATGATGGGACGTATACTGATATGGCAGTTTTCACTTAGATCCATCTATACTACAACTTGACAACTTCCCAAAATATTTGCACTTCCTCCTGAAACACCTTGTATAACAAATAATCGATCATTCTCATTGAATTTTTGATGCACTTTCATCAACCAAAAATGTACTTTATGATATGCAGTACAGTTTTTTTTTTTTTTTAATACTCAACTGTTTTACAATTTATCATCTGCGTTATTTATTAAATTTCATTTGATCATCAATAAAATTTGTTAAATTTATGATTATTTCCACAATTCTTGTTAAATCAATTTAAATTTTTCTTCAAAAATCTACATATATTTATTAAATAATCAACATATTTAGTTGAATTTATAATGTCAACGAAACTTTTTCTTAAATGTATGACGCAATTGGTGTGAATCACAACTTTTGTTAAATTTATTACTCAGTCAACACTTCTGAATAATTATGATATAGATTTAATCAGATATTTAGTTACTACAACTTCCCAAAATATTTGCACTTCCTCCCGAAACACCTTGTATAACAAATAATCGATCATCTCACTGAATTTTTGATGCACTTTCACGAACCAAAAATGTACATTATGATATGCAGTACAGTTTTTTTTTAATTCTCAACTGTTTTACAATTTATCATCTGCATTATTTATTAAATTTCGTTTGATCATCGATAAAATTTGTTAAATTTATGATTACTTCCACAATTCTTGTTAAATCAATTTAATTTTTTCTTCAAAAATCTACATTTATTTATTTAATTATCAACATATTTAGTTGGATTTATAATGTCAACGAAACTTTTTCTTAAATATATGATGCAATTGGTGTGAATCACAACTTTTGTTAAATTTATGACTCTGTCAATACTTCTGAATAATTATGGCATTGATTTTATTAGATGTTCGACAATTTTTGTTGAATTTATGTCGACATTTTTTTTAATACATATTTGAATTTCTTTTAACTTTGCAATAAATCTTTTTTAATCTTTTTATCTGTTAAATTTTTTAAATGAAATGTGGAACAATTTTTCCTCGAATTTATAAAAGTATCGATAACTTTTGTCGGATTTACGATGACTTCTACAAGTCTTGTTAAATTTATGACTCAGTCTTCAATTTTTGTTGAATTAGTATCGACAACTTTTGATGTATTAATAGCGTCGGAGAATTGAGCGCCATATTTTTTGATGATATCACTAACGTGTGTTCAAAAATTGGAGCAATTGATATATTCCATATTTTTTATTTTGACATAGGTTGTTATACATCGTTGAAAAGAGAAAATACAGTCGATTTAGAGTGTAAAAATCAAATATGGCGGCCATTTAAAATAAAAAAGTTGCTATTAATACCTCGGAAACCGCCATCTTGACTTTTGTTTTTACTTGATTCTTAAGTTTGTGCGATCGAATCAAGTAACTATTATTTTAAACTTATGTCCGCATCTTTAATAATTAAGGAAATATCGGAGTTTTTAGAAAATCGCAATTTTTAGTTTTTTTAGAATAATTTCTAAATTGCTTGGACTTTTGAAAAATTTTCAACATAATCTGAACTTGCATACAAAACTGCATGACATTGCCCATTTAAGCAGATCTTTAGCTTTCAAAATAAGAGAGATGTCCATGCAATCCTACTCTATTTAGGACACCCTGTATAAGCTTCGTCTTGAAATTGGACTGAGCGTCCATAAAATGATATCATTAGCCTCGACAGGCACGCTTTTAACACAATGTGGTAATTTCAGTGCTTGTAAAGTATGGTTTACATCTCGGAGTTCAGGGGTCAGGTCTAATTCTTGGGGCAAGAAATGTGTTGTTCTATCGTGCCTTAAAACAAACCGTAATATCAGTGTGGATGCGTTTAATGGTGCACGCTGGGGAAATTGCGCACGGAATCGATTGCATAGGAAAACTTGCGGAAAAGTTTGAGTGATTGGCGTTTCCGTAATGATTACAGCGGCAGAGTCGTGCGCCGAGGAAGTAATTAAGGCTGCCAATAATTGAAAGCCGCCCCGAGGGATGTGTTTGCGCAGGAAAAGGCCTTTTGGTCGTGGCTGTTGAGTTGTAACGTTTTCGGACCGTGGAATCGCGTTTAACACCCTTTTTAAAGTGAATCGAGAGACTCTCGGTGAGTGGCAGCGAAAATTATACGGCTCGCTCGTGAGTGGAATCGGCTGTGGATGTGTGAGTGTGCGTTCGCATGGGAGGATGTATGTGTGTGTGTGTACATGCGGAGTAGGTATAATTACGGTATGAATAATCATCCCCGAAGGAAGCAATCTCGAGAGCCGTCACGTGAGCGTTCGAAGTTCAACGGGCTTGAAGGTAAATCATGCATTTTTGAGTAAACATCAACTCATCAAAACGGACCTAATTAAAGGTATCATTATCATGTTATTCGGGCAGGGCCCCGGCCTGTCAGCCATCGGCTCTCCGGGAGTGGGCCTGCCCCGGCCCCGGACACTCGTCATCTGAAAAACGGTAATTACCGCTTCAGCTGCGGCAACAGGTTGTTCGCTGTTTATTTTCCAGCTCGTGGCTACCTCAAGAAGAGCAGACTCGGAGAAGAACACACAGCACCCACCACCCCCTCTTCCCATGGACCCACGAGAGGCAGAGAGGCAGGCGATAACGATCTGGGAGCGTGGTGTCAACCCGGTGATTTAGCGGGGTCCGGCCTTAAAGGGGCCTCGCGGTCGTATTTCACCGGGACGATTTGATATCCGTAACGGTAAAACAATAAAACACGGCGGGTAGTTATGGGTGTGCGTGTAGTCTGGTGTCCGGCGGGCGGTCGCCGGCGCCAACTGCTGCCTGCCCCGCCAGGAATCCCACTAATACTCGGCTATCATCCGGCCTCGGCCAGACGATGGCGCTCCGGGCCGCAGCATCTTCGCATCCCGGGCACCCCGGATCACCTCCGGGTCCGCCAGATTGGCATCGGCCAGCGAGCTCGATCTCCAGAAGGAAATCGTCAAGATCGCTATCGCACAGTGTTTCGATGATTTGGTGTGACGTCTGGGAGGAACGTCGCTCTTTTACACGGTTCCCATCGTCTGCGGCCAAACCGTGATAAAAATATAAGGTCCACGACAGGTTCGAAAATTATAGCCTCCAACAGGTTGTCAGAAAAAACCGCACGTCTGCACAGAAACTGCGAAACGGTAAACGTTTCAATTTTCACACGAAAATCTTAGCAAACTTGGCGGTCAGCTTGTTGATTTACCGAACGTGTCATGATGTCACTTTATTGAAATTGTGAACAAATGTTAGTGATATCATAAAAAAAAAATAGCGATCAATTCTCCGACGTTATGAATACATCAAAACTTGTCGATAGTAATTCAACAAAAATTGAAGACTATTGAAGACTAAGTCATAAATTTAACACGACTTGTAGAAGTCATTGTAAATCCAACAAAAGTTGTCGATGCATTTATAAATTCAAGGAAAAATTGTTCCTCATTCAATAAAAAAATTGCAAATTTAAAAGAAATTCAATTACGAAATAATGTCAACAACCTCATAAATTTAATAATAATTCAATTGAATATGAATACATCGAAACTTATCGATACTAATTCAACAAAAAATAAAAACAGTGATATCATAAAATAAATGGCGATCAATTCTCCGACGTTATGAATACATCAAAACTTATATTAGTTTATATTAGCTTCGTCTTAAAATTGGACAGACTATAATAACAAAATATTCTATGAGATTTGAGAATTACAGAAAGCGAACCCTGCAATTTTATAATGCCCACATTTAAATAAGTTATTTATTAATTAATCTCAATGATCAAAGTATTTAATTGGACAGCGGTTTTAAAACGGTTCACTGCAGGTTGAAAAATTATCATTTTAAATATTAGCGGAAACCATATCCCATTAAGCGCCTTTACTTAGCCCATTTAATTTTCCTAGCTCAAATAATAATATATCTTGTTGACATACGTGGTAATTTAATTAATCGTTAGCAAGGCTTGATTTACTGCTGCGAATTTCGATTCCGTAATTACCCACATCGCGGCAATGATATTTTCGCACGACCCAGTTTTGCACCTGTAACTGTAGATCTTGGCGAATCATTAATGCACGGATCGACTAAGTTCAAAACTGGCTAATCCGAGCTATCATCTCCAAGTATCATCTCCAATATTTAACGAGACTGATACACAAAGTAACATCAGTAGAATAAATTTAAGGTTTTATCCAAATCCATTACCACTTATTTATAATTAAGTATATATAACTTTCAAATTTTAAAATTCAATTCATTTATTAAAACTTAACATCCTACAAAACCATTGGACTTTGAAAAACGCATTTATTTAAGAACTTTTTGAAGAAAATTCGCAAAAATATCAATTTCCGTGTAATCCCTCTTTTATATAGACTTTTCCACACTCTTTTTCTGGGTACTCTATCAATAGTATATTGTAATAAGAGTGCGGAAAGGGCTTCATTGCAAAACGAGTATGAAAGTTGGAGCACGAGCGCCAGCGAGTGCTCCATTCATACGAGTTTTGCAATGGCCA
This sequence comes from Othius punctulatus, assembly GCA_951805005.1. Classification (NCBI taxonomy): domain Eukaryota; kingdom Metazoa; phylum Arthropoda; class Insecta; order Coleoptera; family Staphylinidae; genus Othius; species Othius punctulatus. Next base: position 83,782,963 of record OX638142.1, on the reverse strand, counting down.
TTTCCGCAAGAGTGTTACATAGTATTTTTTCTACGAAAGTGTAGAAAACTAAAGATTAATGTAAATTTAATCATTAATTTAAAATAAATGTCATTGTCATTAATTTAAACGTCGGAAAATTTATAAATCGCTTGTCACCAAATCGAGACTCGAAATTTATACATTAATACTGGAAGTAGAAGAATATCAATAATGGATTCCGATAGTGACGATATAACAAACACTCCGCCGGAACTTGCGGCCATTGCATCCACAGTTTCGTCCGATTTATTGCCTCAAAAATCAAAAGAGAGGTATTGGAGTGCGGAAAGTGAGTGCGGAAAGTACTTTCCGCACTCATATAAGTGCGGAAAGTACTTTCTGCACTCCTTGTAACAAATACCAACTTTCAAGGTTACATTTTATGACAGAAAACGTGCCTTTCAACACTTTCGTAGAAAAATGCCAAATCGATGAAGGCCAAGAAAGCCTCTTTATTCTGGGTTCGTATTTTTTCAATAACCTGGTTTAGGGTAAATATATGATCTTGGGCGATATGTCCCTTTCTAAAGAGGGACGAAATGTCCCTCTACTTTGCGAGTCAAGAATTTTGTTGATGATTTTACTTCTTAGCTTTGTTTCAAGTACACTTTCATATATTTTTCCCGCTACACTTAATTTGGCATAATTATTCTTTAATAATACAGAGAAGAATATAATAATAATAAAATAATCCTATAGAGAATCCTCTATAGGATTCCAAAGAAATATCTACTAAACTTTAAAAAAGTTCCAACATATTATTAAAAATATAACCATCACTGCGCAAAGTAGAAACAATTTTAAAAAAATAGGAAAATCTAATGTTACAATTATAGAATTTCCAAAAGTATAAATAAAATTTCTATATATTCGAAAATATTGCAACAAAATATTAAAAAGTAAACATAACCGTGAAAAACATAATGATTTATAAACAATTATAGGATAATCGAATGGTAATATTATAGAATTTCATAAATGTCAATGAAACATTTAGTTTTATAGAAATTGCAACAAATCATTAAAGAAGTCGACAACAGTATGAAATGCATTGATGATTTAAATGTTTGCTATATAAAATGGTTATTGGCTCTATCAAAATTTCCATAAATATCAATAAAACTTTTCGAAAAATTGCAATAAATTATTAAAAGCATCGCACACTGCACAAAGCAGAAACAATTTAAAAAAAATAGGAATATCTAATGTTACATTTATAGAATTTCCAAAAGTATAAATAAAATTTCTAAATTTTCGAATACATTGCAGCAAAATATTAAAAAGTTAAACATAACCATGAAAAACATAATAATTTAAAAACAATTATAGGATAATCGAATGCTAATATTATAGAATTTAAATTTAAATTTAATAAAACATTTAATTTTATAGAAATTGCAACAAATCATTAAAAAAATTCGACAACACTAAGGAAAATATTGATAATTTAAATTTTTGTTAGGTATATAAAATGGTTATTGGTTCTATCAAATTTCCATAAATATCATCAAACTTTTCGAAAAAATGCAATAAATTATTAAAAACATCGCACACTGAGCAAAGTAGAAACAATTTTTAAAAAATTAGGAAAATCTAATGTTACATTTATAGAATTTTCAAAAGTATAAATAAAGTTTCTAAATATTTGAAAACATTGCAACAAAATATTAAAAAGTTAAACATAACCGTGAAAAACATAATGATTTAAAAACAATTATAGGATAATCGAATGCTAATATTATAGAATTTCATAAATGTCAATAAGACATTTAATTTTATAGAAATTGCAACAAATCATTAAAAAATTCGACAACAGTACGAAATACATTGATGATTTAAATTTTTGCTATATAAAATGGTTATTGGCTCTATCAAAATTTCCATAAATATCAACAAAACGTTTCGAAAAATTGCAATAAATTATTAAGAACATCGCACACCTATGTAAAACATTGATGATTTCAAAAATTTTATGCGAAACTGATATTGATTCTACAGTATTAAAAAAAATATCAAAACCAATAAATCATCATTAAAAATTTGATCAAAACTATACAGGGTGTCTCAAAATTGACGCCCGTGCTTTTGGAATTGCATTCACGGGGCTAAAAGAAATTGAAAATTAAGAGCGGAAAATTTTCGGTTTGTCCCTCGTTACAGAGTTTTGATAAAAATGTAAACAATAACTTTTTCGACCACTATTCAAATCTCGTTTTTGATTTATTAATTTTGTCAAATCTAGAGACACAACTGTCAGATTTGACAATTAGTTTGACAAATGTGGATAATATCTTGTTTTTTAATTAATATTTGTTATTTGTTTTTTTAATAATATTAGTTGGTACACGATTTTGATTTATTCATTTTGTCAAATCTAGAGACATAACTGTCAGATTTGACAATTAGTTTGACACATGTGGATACTATTTTGTTTTTTAATATCATTAGTTAGTACAAGATTTTGATTTATTTTCTTTGTCAAATCTAGAGACATAATTGTCAGATTTGACAATTAGTTTGACAGATGTGTTTTACAGTTTTTTTTTATCAATAACTGTATAACGAGGTACAAATATCTTGTTTTATACTTTTATTAGTTAGTACAATTTTGATTTATTTATTTTGTCAAATTTAGAGACATAACTGTCAAATTTGACAATTAGTTTGGCAGATGTGTTTTACAGTTTTCTTATCAATAACTCTATAACGAGGGACACATCTTGTTTTATAATATTATTAGTTAGTACACGATTTTTATTTATTCATTTTGTCAAATCTAGAGACATAACTGATAGATTTGACAATTAGTTTGACAGATGTGGACAATAGCATAGAATAGAATAATTTATTTACGTGCTATTATACAGATTACAATTATATTATACAGATAATATCTTGTTTCTCAATTATTATTTGTTATTTGTTTTTTAATATTATTAGTTAGTACACGATTTTGATTTATTTATTTTGTCAAATCTAGAGATATAACTGTCAGATTTGACAATTAGTGAAGCCAGATGTGTTTTAATTTTTTTTTATCAATTACTCTACAACGAGGGACAAATATCTTGTTTTATAATATTATTAGTCAGTACACGATTTTGATTTATTCATTTTGTCAAATCTACAGACATAACTGTCAGCTTTGACAATTAGTTTGACAGATGTGTTTTACAGTTTTTTTATCAATAACTCTATAGCGAGGGACAAACGGAAAATTTTCTACTTTTGATTTTCAATTTGTTTTAGTCCCCTGAATAGAAACCCTAAAGCACGGGTGTCAATTTTGAGACACCCTGTATATGGTATAATATAATAAAATGTAATTGGGTCAGAATTCTCCGTCAAATTATGACAGTAACCAATTACTTCATAGGTGGAGGAGTAGTAGGGATTATTTATTAAGTAGAGTTATGCCTCTATAGTTTTGGCAATCCGTCTTGTCTCCTTTTTTATAGATTGGTAGTATAACCCCTACTTCCCAGTCTTGTGGGACTCTTCCTACATCCCATGCTCTTTTGAATACTTCTCACTGTATCAATTCAGCTTTTCTTCCCATGTTCTTTATCATTTCAGGAATAATACCATCATGTCCACTTGTCGTGCCTCCTTTAAGAGTCTTTATTGCCAATATGATTTCGTCGAGTTTTACTTCTTCTTCTTGCTCATCGATTGTTCTTTCATCGTTTATTGTGGTTACTACTGTATTTCGTTTGCTTCTAAGTCTAGGAGTTCTTTAAAATATTCGCGCCATCTGTCCATCGTACTTCAGTCTGCAATAATTTTCCCTGTCTTATCTTTGATCGTTATCTGTCTTATTTGTTTATCTTTGCGTAGGTTCTTGATGGGATGAGGCCCCAAATATAGTCTTCTGAGACTTATTATGATTATGCAGGGGAAAATTAAAGGAAAAATGAGTATTGGTAGGCGTAAAGTCTCCTGGCTGAAGAACCTGCGTGAGTGGTTCAGCTGTAACAGCACGGAGCTTTTTAGAGCAGCGGTGAATAAGAAAAGAATAGTTATGATGGTGTCCAACTTCCGGTAGGAGAAGGACTGCAAGAAGAAGAAGGTTCTTGATCAGTTTGTAGAATAGTTTTTGGTTGCTGTTACAGTCTTCCATTTTTGTTCCGAAAACTTCCCATGTTCTCTTCTTTTCCTCTTCCACCATTTTTGTTCCGAAAACTTCCCATGTTCTTTTCTTTTCCTCTTCCGCCATTTCTTTAGCTTTTCTTCTCTCTTTTTTGTATCCTACATAGGATGTTTTGTTTTTGCTTTCCAGGTATTCCTTCCTTTTTTTCTTCTTCCGCTTCACTTGTTCTTTTATTTCCTCTGTCCACCATTTGGTTTGTTTTCTTCTTAGGTCTATCCGTGTTGTTCCGCATGTATCTTTGGCTGCCGTTATTAGTACGTTCTTCAAGATTTGCCACATATCTTCTCTATTGGTTTTGTCTCCGCATCGTTTCCATATTTTCTAGAATATTCTGTATTCTCTCTTGTTATCTCGTTGCTACTTCTTTGTTCCTCTGAAAATTGTGTAATTCTTCATTATTGTCAGAATTCTAATTGGGTTTTGTGGTGGACGTGAAGTGTGATCATAAGAAGCATCACTTACGGTTCTCCTTACCTTCCGGCGCCGTTTTATTGTGCTCTGAGGGGATTTTATTACGATTTAATCGCTGTAATTATAAAATTGAAGATGTTAATTCGGCGTGGGCCGCGGGCGCTTTCCCGTTACGCTCGTTTTCGACACCTCGGCGACGAGGATTTTCCGCCTTAATTTGATTGGAATTGATCGTTGAAACGTTGAGACGTCGAAATTGCCGGAAAGTAGGCACTGTTTGGTTACGGGGCCCCAAGGATAATTAGCCGTCCATCGGGGGGTTGAGGAGCAGCCCGGGTTCCACCTCCTCCGTGGCGCGGAGGCGAACCGTCCGTCCATCAAGGGGCACGCAAGACTCCGTCAACGCTCCGGCTGATTAATGCACGTTCGTGAACTGTTTTGGCAGTGGACCACAATAATCAGTTCGTCCTCCCACCAATTCCCCGAGTTAACAAGCGGGTAATGGCCCAGGTAGGGACCTGTCAGGGCCGGGGCCTCGACGGGTGGCCCGGAACGGGGCTCGTAATATCATTCCACCCGACGGTGTTGCCCGGTTTGTGTAAATATTTGTCAGATTATATGAATAATGAGGAGGCTCCCGTTTCAATTTTCCCTGCCTGTTATAACCAATTAACTTAATTTTTCTTTTTTACGGGCATTCGAGAGTAATTATCGTTAGCGCTCGTCGTTTATCCATCATCCTCGCAGTATCCACGGCTCCTCCATTCATCCGAACGGATGACTTGGTAATTCAATTTATCGCCTCGCAGCGTCCTCCTCGCGGAACCGGCAGTACAACAATAATAATAATAGGGCCCGATTGATCATAATCCCTGTTCCCCGGACTTATCCTATTGTCGTGCACGCACTCTACGCGCGTATGCAAATGCAAACGCGATATTTCACCTCGCTCATGACAAAGACTAAGCTAAGGGCAAGAGGCTAACTGCCCTAGCCGCTTCGAATGTTCATAATCATTAAGAACCGTGGGGCCCCCGCGGCAACGGGGCCCGCATCGGGCGAATATTGAAATAAATGGTAATCAGCCCATAATGAATTCGTATTACGTCTCCGTCCTGCCGGGCCTCTCTCTTCCTCCGCCACCCCAACACCTCCAGTCCTCGAGTCCGGTCCTCTTTCCCTTTGTCTTCATCACAGATACACAAATCCATCAATCAGCGCGGGTAAAGAGGTTGTAAAATACTGACTTTTTTTAATAATTGATACCGCGGGATGCCCGCACTCAATCATCGTCCCCGCTGTGAGACGACGTCCTCGCTCTTTGTTTTAGAGAGACGTACAGCGCTCCTCAGGCCACGGGACTTATCCATCACCCAGGTATACACACACACCACAGCAGCACGAATGCAAACGTTCTTCGGACACGGAATTCTTCCACACCACGGTTTCGACAGTCGACAAAAGGTCGAGTTTTCCTAACAAGGCCAAATTATCCACCCCATCAACGGCCTCCATTGTCTATCCACAATGAGCACATCATCAAAGTGCCAATCAAACAACCTTGATGCAAATTTCCGAGTCGTAAAATACCGACGCGTTCAAATTGCAAAGATTATAAAATTAAAATGAAGAATAGAAAATAAGAGAAAATAACTCTCCCAAAAATTTGATGAAGTTTCTATTAAGTAAGTGAGAGAATCGAGGATGCAACTTTCTGCATTGACAAGTATAAGTTTGTTTTTACTGAAATTCCTCTAAACTTATTAATTACACTTACTGCTAACACAAGATTACTATATCGTAAATATATAGTTTACTATATCGTAAATTGCCCATTTAAACATTGACATGGCATTGACTGGCATGACATTGCCCATTTAAACATTGACAAGGCATTGACTGGCATGACATTGCCCATTTAAACATCGACATGGCATTGACTGGCATGACATTGCCCATTTAAACATTGACATGACATTGACTGGCATGACATTGCCCGATCTCTAGCTTTCAAAATAACAAAGATACCCATGCAATCCTACTCTATTTAGGACACCCTGTATAGCTTTATTATATCACCACTATATAGTTACGGTATAGTAATGCTATGCTCGCAGTAAGATACTACTAGAGTTGCTACTATATTGCTACTGCATAGGAAAACTATGTTATAAATACTATATATTTTTATTATATCGCCACTATACAGGGTGTCTACGCTAAACCGTTCGTTAAAAGTTTACGGGGTTGCCGTTGTACTAAAAATTTCAAAAAAATCCTCGTTACACGGTTGAATCAGTTGTCCTCATGTGAAATATTTTCAAGTTTCTATCACTTCCGGTTCCACCGGAAGTAGCACCAACTTTCTTATTTTAAATGGAACACCCCATATATTATTATATTTTTGAATTCCTCGCTTAAATTGGAACATATTTTGTAAGAACGTATGTGCACTTATCTCTTCTAGTTTTCAAGAAAAAAAATGTTTTCTAAAATTTTGACCTCTAAAAGGTAGCCTGAAATCTGTCTATAACTTCTCTTGGGAATAAGATAAAATTATGAATTAAATTTTTAATTATAGATAGAGGATGCCTCTATGAGTGACATAATTAGAAACTGTCAATTTTGATAATAAATGTTCATAAAATGTCAATATCTAAGTGCCCTCTTAAATATCCTGTAATTCATTTTTTTTTTTAATGAAATGACCCATTTTTTAGTGCATAGCACGATAGGGGGAAAAATTTACTACAAAAAAGTATGATACAACCATACTCCTAAAGCAAGTATTTTTTGAAATATTTCGTGGATTACTTTTTCGTCGCATTTCTGCAGGGTATAATTTTGCATGTCACAAGTGCACTACAGTAGGCATGTGATATGCTTTTGTTTTATCGCCATTGTAATGAAACTGTCAAATAATTAAACTATTTAGAATAAAGTATTACAGAAATCAAAATCAACAAAATGAATCATTACACAAATCAACAAATTATCAATTTATTCTTTTTACATGGCAACTGTGATAGAATTGTTGTTCTGACATGTAGAGTATTCAATAAAACTTTGCCACATTTGCCGCCGATGAATAAATCAATTCCCCGCTTAAATTGGAACATATTTTGTAAGAACGTATGTTAAGTGTACATACGTTACCAAGAAAAAAAAAATTTGTTCTAAAATTTTGATCTCTAAAAGGTAGCCTGAAATATATATGTCTATAACTTCTCTTAGGAATAAGATAAAATTATGAGTTATATTTCTAATTGTACCTAGAGGATACCTCTATGAGTAAAATAATTGGAAACTGTCAATTTTGATAATAAGTGATAATTGTGCATGCCATGTTTTTTCAAAATTGTCTGTACTGAAGATTTATCAACGCCTAAATCCTCTTGAGCACAGCGGATAGATGCTAGTGGATTAACTTGAAAATAGGTAAACACTATTTCTTGCACCTTCTCATTTTCCACAACTGGCTCTTGTCGATGTCTTATTGCATTCACTTGTCCAAATTAAACAACATTTGATTCCAATCTTCCAAATCTTGTTTTATTCATCGGCGGCAAATGTGGATAAGTTTTATTGAATACTCTACATGTTAGAGCAACAATTTTATCGCAGTTGCCATGTATAAAAAATAAATTGATAATTTGTTGATTTGTGTAATGATTCATTTTGTTCATTTTGATTTCTGTAATACTTGATTCTAAATGTTTTTATTATTTGACAGTTTGCATTACAATGGCGACAAAACAAAAACATATCACACGCCTACTAAAGTGCACTTGTGACTTGCAAAATTATACCCTGCAGAAATGCGACGAAAAAGTAATCCTCGAAATTATTCAAAAAATACTTGCTTTAGGAGTATGGTTGTATTATACTTTTTTGTAGTAAATTTTTCTCCCAATCGTGCTATTCGATAAAAAATTGGTCATTCCATTTAAAAATATTGAATTACAGGATATTTAAGAGGGCACTTAGGTGTTGACATTATATGAACAGTTATTATCAAAATTGACCGTTTCCAATTATTTCACTCATAGAGGCATCCTATATGTATAATTAGAAATTTACCTCATAATTTTATCTTATTCCTAAGAGAAGTTATAGACAGATTTCAGGGTACCTTTTAGAGGTCAAAATTTTAGAAAAGCATTTTTTTCTTGAAAAATAGAAGAGATAAGTGTACATAGGTTCTTACAAAATATGTTCCAATTTAAGCGTGGAATTCAAAAATATAATAATATATGGGGTGTTCCATTTAAAATAAGAAAGTTGGTGCTACTTCCGGTGGAACCGGAAGTGATAGAAACTGGAAAATATTTCACATGAGGATAACTGATTCAACCGCGTGACGAGGATTTTTTTGAAATTTTTAGGACAACGGCAACCCCGTAAACTTTTAACGAACGGTTTAGCGTAGACACCCTGTATAGTGGCGATATAATAAAAATATATAGTATTTATAACATAGTTTTCCTATGCAGTAGCAATATAGTAGCAACTCTAGTAGTATCTTACTGCGAGCATAGCATTACTATACCGTAACTATATAGTGGTGATATAATAAAGCTATACAGGGTGTCCTAAATAGAGTAGGATTGCATGGGTATCTTTGTTATTTTGAAAGCTAGAGATCGGGCAATGTCATGCCAGTCAATGTCATGTCAATGTTTAAATGGGCAATGTCATGCCAGTCAATGCCATGTCGATGTTTAAATGGGCAATGTCATGCCAGTCAATGCCTTGTCAATGTTTAAATGGGCAATGTCATGCCAGTCAATGCCATGTCAATGTTTAAATGGGCAATGTCATACCAGTCAATGTCATGTCAGTATTTAAATGGGCAATGTCATGCAGTTTTGTATACTGGTTCAAATTATGTTGAATTTTTTTCAAAAGTCCGAGCAGTTTCGAAATTTAACTAAAAAAACTAAAAATTGCGATTTTCTAAAAACTACGATATTTCCATAATTATTAAAGATGCGGAAATAAGTTTAAAATAAAAGTTACTTGGTTCGATCGCACAAACTTAAGAATCAAGTCAAAACAATTGTCAAGATGGTGGTTTCCGAAATATTAATAGCAACTTTCTTATTTTAAATGGCCGTCATATTTGATTTTTACACGACTAAATCGACTTTCTTTTAGTCTTTTCAACGCATGCATTTTTGGTAGTTCTGGTATAAATGGCTTTAAAGTTAACTTGAATTTCAAAATTCCAGGAACAAGTTTAGATAACTGTGTTAATAGTTTAGTCTAATCTCCTAAGTCTAAAATATTGACACGGTTTTCTAAACTTATTCCTGTAATTTTTATAGAATAATTGTAATCTGGACATTAATCATTGAAATTTTAATAGAAATTATTGCAATTTTGGTAGTAATAATAAAAATATTGTGAGAATAAATGACATTATGACTATTAAAAAATGGACAGAATAATTGTAATTTGGACATAATAATTGCACTGTTGACATAATTTGTATAGTTTTTACAGAATAATTGTAATTTAGGCATTAATCATTGAAATTTTAACAGAAACGATTGAAATTTTATTAGAAATAGTGAAAAGTTTGTGAGAATAAATGACATTATGACTAAATTATAAAAATATGGACGGAAGAATTATAATTTTGACATAATAACTGCAATTTTCACATAATTTTTGGAATTTTGACAGAACAATTGTAATTTTGACAGAATATTTGTAATTTTGATAAAATAATTGTAATTTAGACATTAATCATTGAAATATTAAGAGTAATCACTGAAATTTGGTAGAAAAAATGAAAATAATGAAAATTTTGTGAGAATAAAAGATATTATGACTGTAATTATAAAAATATGGACAGAATAATTATAATTTTGACATAATAACTGCAATTTTCACATAATTTTTGTAATTTTGACAGAACAATTGTATTTTTGACAGAATATTATGACTGTAAGTATGAAAATATGGACAGAATAATTGTAATTTGGACATAATAATTGCAATGTCCACATAAGTTTTATAATTTTGACAGAGTAATTGTGATTTAGACAATAATCATTAAAATTTTAACAGAAATCATTGAAATTTTGTTAGTAATAATGAAAATTTTGTGACAATAAATGATATTATGATTGTAATTATGAAAATGCGAACCGAATAATTGTAGTTGTAATTTTGGACATAACAATTACAATTTTGACACATTTTTTGTAGTTTTGACCGAATAATTGTAATTTTAACAGAATATTTGGAATTTTTATAGAATAATTGTAATCTGGACATTAATCATTGAAATTTTAATAGAAATTATTGAAATTTTGTTAGTAATAATAAAAAAATTGTGAGAATAAATGACGTTATGTCTATTTAAAAAATGGACAGAATAATTGTAATTTGGACATAATAATTGCACTGTTGACATAATTTGTATAATTTTTACAGAATAATTGTAATTTATTACAAGGCATTAATCATTGAAATTTGAACAGAAACCATTGAGATTTTGTTAGAAATAATGAAAAGTTTGCGAGAATAAATGACATGACTTTAATTATAAAAATATGGACAGAATAATTGTAATTTTGCATAATAACTGCAATTTTCACATAATTTTTATAATTTTGACAGAACAATTGCATTTTTGACAGAATATTTGTTATTTTTATAAAATAATTGTAATTTAGACATTAATCATTGAAATTTTAAGAGTAATCACTGAAATTTTGTTAGAAATAATGAACATTTTGTGAGAATAAAAGATATTATCACTGTAATTCTAAAAATATGGATAGAAGAATTATAGTTTTGACATAATAACTGCAATTTTCACATATTTTTTGTAATTTTGACAGAACAATTGTAATTTTGAAAGAATATTTGTTATGTTGATAGAATTATTGTAATTTGGACATTAATCATTGAATATTTAATAGAAATTATTAAATTTTGTCAGCAATTGTAAAAATTTTGCGAATATAAATGATATTATGACTATAATTATAAAAATATGAACAGAAGAACTATAATTTTGATGTAGTAACTGCAATTTTCACATAATTTTTGTAATTTTGACAGAACAATTGTATTTTTGACAGAATATTTGTAATTTTTATAAAATAATTGTAATTTGGACATTAATCATTGCAATTTTAAGAGTAATCACTGAAATTTTGTTAAAAATAATGAAAATAATGAAATTTTTGTGAGAATAAAAGATATTATGACTGTATTTATAAAAATATGGACAGAATAATTGTAATTTTGACAGAATATTTGTAATTTTGATAAAATAATTGTAATTTCGACATTAATCATTAAAATTTTAAGAGTAATCACTGAAATTTTGTTAGTAATAATGAAAATTTTGTGACAATAAATGACATTATGACAACTGCAATTTTCATATAATTTTTATAATTTTGACAGAACAATTGTATTTTTGACAGAGTATTGAAATTTTGATAGAATTATTGTAATTTGGACATTAATCATTGAAATTTTAAGAGTAATCACTGAAATTTTGTTAGAAATAATGAAAATAATGAAAATTTTGTTAGAAATAATGCAAATAATGAAAATTGTGTGAGAATTAAAGATATTATGACTGTAATTATAAATATATGGACAGAAGAATTATAATTTTTACATAATAACTGCAATTTTCTCATAATTTTTGTAATTTTGACAGAACAATTGTATTTTTGACAGAATATTTGTAATGTTGATAGAATAATTGTAATTTGGACATTAATCATTGAAATTTTAATAGAAATTATTAAATTTTGTCAGTAATTATAAAAAAATTGTGAATATAAATGATATTATGGCTATAATGATGGAAATACGGACAGAATAATTGTAATTTGGACATAACCATTGCAATGTCGACATAATTTTTATAATTTTGACTGAGTAATTGTGATTTAGATAATAATCATTGAAATTTTAACAGAAATCATTGAAGTCTTGTTAGTAATAATGAAAATTGTATGATAATAAATTATGTTATTACTGTAATTATGAAAATATGGACAGAATAATTGGAATTTTGACATAATAACAGTATTTTCACATAATTTTTGCAATTTTGCAGAATAATTGCAATTTTGACAGAATATCTGTAATTTTGACAGAATATTTGTAATTTTGATAAAATAATTGTAATTTCGGCTTTAATCATTGAAATTTTAAGAGTAATCACTGAATTTTTTTTAGAAATAATGAAAATTTTGTGAGTATAAATGATATTATGACTGTAATTATAAAAATATGGACAGAAGAATTTTAATTTTGACATAACTGCAATTTTCACATATTTTTTGTAATTTGGACAGAACAATTGAGGGATCTAGAAGTAAAAGGGTTTAAATGCTTTAAATTTTTGGTAGTTAAATATTAACACAACTCCTAGGTTTCAGTAGTCCTTAGGTTTAGTCTAAACCTAAGTCTAAAATATTACCACAGTTTTGTAAACTTATTCCCGAAATTTTGAAATTCCAGTTAACTTTAAAGCCATTTATCTCAGAACTACCAAAAATGCACTTAAACCCTTTTACTTCTAGACCCCTCAATTGTAATTGTGACAGAATATTTGTAATTTTGATGGAATAACAGTAATTTAGACATGAATCCTAGAAATTATAACAGTAATCATTGAAATTTTATCAATATAGAATATCAGTAATATAATATCATTAGTAATTGGGAAAATCGAGGACATCACTTCACATCTGAATTGACAAGTCTGGGTTAGTTTTGACTGAAATTTTTCAAAATTTATTAATTGAATATTTAATATTAGATTTGCATTTAACACACCAGAAGTTAATTCTAGTGAAAATTTTACGAAGTTTCTACGTGAAAAAAAACGACGATATGACTTTCTGAATCTGAACCTGACTTTCACAAGTATGGGTTTAAGAAGGAATTCAAATTGTATCTGGACTATTCGTAGCTATACACTAACATTTTTGGGAAACTAAATAATAACTCTATGGTACTCCCTAGGGAGATACTTTTTGATACTTTACATACTTTTTGATACTTTTGGATACTTTTTTAGATACTTTTTGTAATTATTGTCTAAATATATTTTTTTAAATCGTTGCTTTTTTTGGAAAACGCTTCGCCTTCTATGGGCATTGTCGGTTTTAAATCTTTGCCTTCAGCAGCCTAAGTACGTTTAGAATATTTTTGTTCGCAACTTTATCAGTGCATGGAAAGATCGGCTCCTTTATTTTTGTACTCGGCGGCGTAAAGTGCGACCGTAATGATGATGGGATCGAAACGAAAATAAAAGTGCGGGGCCCGCCCGAGGGTGGCCGTGCTCAAAGGGCCCCGCCAGGGCCGGACCCGCCCCCCTAATCACCCTTATTGCTCATTAACGATCGTAAAGGGTATCGCGTGCCGTAAGCGGCGCCTTTTTATCTTATTAAGCCTTACCCGCACAGAGATCCTTTAATGAACACATTTTGATGCGAAGGAAATTGAGCACTTTCACCCATGATTCGGATTTAATTAAGGCAAGTTGTAAGACTTACACGATATGATTCCCAACGAGTTTATGTATCATTGCAATCAACGACATTAACAGTAATTAATAGATAGGTACAACATTTCTTGAAATAATTATCTACAGAGAGTGTAGTTATTACCGGCGACAAAGTAAGAGGCCCAGAGTACGTGGCTGTACATTGCAAGTCATTTTGTACCAATGTTATTCAATATACCCCTGCCCAAAAAATACTCCACGCCACTGTAACAACGAACTAAAGAAAATTATTGATTTATTTATTGGCAACACTTTTGAATTATTACCATTTTTGCAAATATTTCCTGAAATTTTTGATTTAATATTCTTACGAATCCCCAAGAAATCGTCGGTATCAATTTAATCTAGTACGCTATAAATTATGTTATTATTATATTATATTATTAAGTACATATGTTATTATTAGCATAATTATTAATATGCGATTTTTGTGTTTATGCAAATATTCAATATTCGAGGCAATAACTTGCCATGCGAGCGAACATCGGGCGCTCATTTATTTATTGATCTTCAATCTGCATATCAATTTCCACGCCGACGTTCAGACATCGATACCATTACTTTGCACGCGTCGAAACTCGTTCCGGTCGTTTTTAATGCATCTCTTAATTGCTAATTATACCGGTCGTGTTTGCCGTCGGTGTTGATTTCAACGGTCATAATGAAATTCGCAAATTACGTGTGGGTTTGTAAATCAACTCACTTCTTCAAATCTCCGGTTTTTTTCACTCAACCTGCATAGGAGTTTTAGTAATGATTTTTTCATACAAAATATCACAAGTTACCATCCGCAAATCAGGAGTAACATGAAAATTAATTGCCTACCAAAACTGTGCAGTTTTCATTCTTCAATAATACGAGGGGAAAATGAAGGAAATGAGGTGTTGCGTTTTAGGACAGATTTTGGGGCATGAGTTCGAATTATAGAAACCAGAGTTGATAAATATCAAGCACCTTCACAAATTCTTATTGCTAAAAAAATATTTTAAAATAATTCAATTTGTTTATAACAAATATTCTTCAAGCTTTCTCTCTGCAGTGCCCTAAGGAATACATTTTTATGGATGTGTGCAAAAATTCGTGGACAAATCTTTAGCCATTTTTGAGCATTCTTCTTCTTCTTCAGTCTTCAGGGGGTCTCCAGGACCTTTAAGAGTTTGTGCCCCCCGTCCTCTTTGGCATGTTTATTTAGGTGGGCACGTCTAGCCCGTAGTACTTTTGAAGTAGAATAGAATTTGATTCCATTGCAACTATGAAAGCACGTAAAAACTGAGGGGTGGTTTGAGGCTTGGGGCTTGGGGTTTGGGGCTTGGGGATTGGGGCTTGGGGTGTGGGGCTTGGGGGCCCCCATGAACCCGCGCCGCTGCAAATGGAACGTCACGCGTACGCTCGGCTGCAACTGTGACTAATCAGTTTTCGCTGCACTCTGATAACTCAATCACACACTCGACTGGACTCCCACCCGTGAATAACGCATTAAAGTGATGAATAAATCTCCCCGATGTAATTCGCATCGATCGGCGCGTTATGGAAATCAGATCGCAAGAAAACAAGGGACGGAAAGTTGCTGCACGAGGGAATAATGTGCCACCTCACCGAATGTTTTCTCTCGAGACGTGACTCATTAGAACAACTTGCAAATTAGACGGCAGGTGAAATACAATCGAAATTTGTAAAAACAATGCATTGGGCTTTGTAATGATGTGACATGAAATTCAAGTTTCACTGAGCATTAAAACATTTTGCAAATTATATAGCAATTGTAAAAATTTTTAAATTAAAAACCAATTTTTCAAAAATCGGAGTTCGGGATAAATTTTCTGAAAAACCCACCCTTACGTCATTGTAAAAAGGGTTGCAGCTCTTTAAATGTAATGATGATCAATTTGTGTCCTGACAATATTGGCTCAAAATATTGCAATGAATAGGTATCTGAACAACGAGAACGTGAAATAATAGATATATTTCATTAGGAGTCTGGAAATGCGGATTTTTCCGTGCGCGCGTGACAAATTATCGTGTGAGGCGAATACGAACATGGGAAGTCATGCAAACACGGAAAAGTTCATTTCTAGAGGTGTAATGAACGATACTTTTTATTATACTTTATTATTAATTTATTTCGATCACTGAAAAATCGGAGATCGGGAAAAGTTTTTCTTGCGCTGTTTTGATAAAGCTACCTTTACGTCATTGTAAAATGGTTGTAGCTCTTTAAATGTAATGATGATTAATTTGTTTCCTGACAATGTTGGTACAAAATATTGTAATTAATCGCTATCTGCACAACTAAAACGTGAATTAATAGATATATTACATTAGGATTCTGGAAATATATTTATGAAATAATAGATTTATTTCATTAGGAGTCTGGAAATGAGTATTTTTCCAAGCGCACGTGACATATTGTCGTGTGAGGCGAATCCAAACATTGGAAGTCATCCATGCACGGAAACGTTCATTTCTGGACGTGTAATGAACGATACTTTTTATTATACTTTATTATTACTTTATTTGGCGCTGTTCTGAATAAGCCACCTTTACGTCACTGTAAAAAGTTATGAAATCAAGGTGTTTTCAGAAGAGTATAATAAAAACGTGATATTTTTGTCTACTCAGAAATAATTAATAATCAAAATATTTATTTCAATAATTTGTAAGCATTTGGGTGTCATCAATAATATGATATTTCTAGCCATGGCTGGCACAATGCATCCGCGCCTAATTCCCACATTTAAATACTGCTTTACCGTTTTCCCCCCAAAAACGAGGCTCGCAATAAAAATTAATTGGTACGCTTCCACATAACGATTCCGTTTCTGCGATGAGTTACGGGACGTGTCGCTTCGGTCATTACGGAGACGTGACAAATCTCGGAGTCTTGTGCCCACACGGGGCGCCGTAAAAAGGCGGCGATTTCCAATTTGAATAAATTTCTTCGAGAGGAGAAAATATCGATGAGAAACGACCGATTCGCCTCGCTAATTAACGAGGAAAGCATTCAAAGTTATAAAAGCCAGCGCAAGATTTTCCAAGAAATTCCGTGAAATAAGAAATTAAATGATTATTAGTAGTCTCGTGTAATAACAATCAACTTTTTAGAGGTAAATACATACAATTAACGATGTTGTCGTCTCCTAGTTGCTTGTGCACATACACATTTGTATGAATCCTCGCTGCTTGTATACCGTTACATTTTTGTTATATCGTCAGTGAAGTGTGAGAAATAGGCAGTAAAGTGAACCAAAATCGGGTTTAAACTAATCCATTATCCTCGATTTATATAATATAACTATAGAATCCATAACCTCTATTACAATTAATATAATACACTATTATAGTATTATAATAGTGTATTACCCATACTTTTGGAAGCACTGCTATAGTGACTATAGCAGTGCTTCCAAAAGTATGGGTCGCGATCCACTGGTGGGTCACGAGTCGATTTCTGGTGGGTCGCGACAAAAATTCAATCTTGAATATATTTTTAATATTTATAATACTTAAAAATTAAAATTCAAAAAGATGTGGCAAATCTAAAATAAAAAATGTGTAAAACATCAGTCGCCGGGGATGAAGTGGGTCGCCATAGATTGAGTTTCTAAAAAGTAGGTCGCAATATTTAAAAGTTTGGGAACCTCTGCACTTAGAATTCATTACCTCAATTATTATCAAATTTATAGACAGAGTAATAGGCGGTATTAGTCTGGGAAGTTACGTATTACAGTACGAATGAGAAGTTTGCGGACGAACCGACGAAGGGGCGAGTCCGGAATTTCGAAATGAGCTGAGAAATCAAGTGACGTCTGTTAAGAGCAAGTAACACCGTTCAAAATTATGTTAGTAGTATGCTATCGGGCTGACGAGACACTTCGATGGCGTGTCCATCAGGAGAGACCATTTTAGTGAAAATTCTTGGCTGAAGAAGTGTTGTCAACAACAACCAGAAGGTTATTTCAAGGTCATTTGCAGAAGAAATCGTCAATGACCAGAAGGTTATTTCAGGGTAATTTGCTGAAAAAGTTGACAATGTCCAGAAGGTCCTCGGCGAAGAAGACTTTTTTAATTTTCCAGAAGCAGTCAGCAATGACCAGAAGGAACGACCGCGGGAAATTCAAACTTCACTCGCGTATTCTGTAATTGTATAGTTATTTCAAGGTCATTTGCAGAAGAAATCGTCAATGACCAAAAGGTTATTTCAGGGTAATTTGCTGAAGAAGTTGACAATGTCCAGAAGGTCCAGCAATGACCAGAAGGAACCTCCGCGGGAAATTCAAACTTCACTCGCGTATTGAATCGCGTAATTGAATTATCTGTAATTGTATAGTTATTTCAAGGTCATTTGCAGAAGATATCGTCAATGACCAAAAGGTTCTTTCAGGGTAATTTGCTGAAGAAGTTGACAATGTTCAGAAGGTCCAGCAAAGACCAGAAGGAACGACCGCGGGAAATTCAAACTTCAGTCGCGTATTCTGTAATTTTATAGTTATTTCAAAGTCACTTGCAGAAGAAATCGTCAATGACCAAAAGGTTATTTCAGGGTAATTTGCCGAAGAAGTTGACAATGTCCAGACGGTCCAGCAATGACCAGAAGGAACGACCGCAGGAAAATCAAACTTCACTCGCGTATTTTGTAACTGTATAGTTTCGAGCACGCACCACTAGATGACTCTCGACAAGGCTTAACCAAGTAGGAAAAACCGTTAAGTTGTTTGGTCCTTCTGGTCATTGCCGAAAACACTTCTTATGCAAATGACCTTGAAATAACCTTCTGGTCATTGTCGACAACACTTCTTCAACCAAGAATTTTCACTAAAATGGTCTCTCCTGATGGGCACGCCATCGAAGTGTCCTGTCAGCCTGGTAGATATACTACTTACGTTGACAACTGACAAAATCAAGTTATCGGCTGTTTAAAGCAAGTAATAGCTGTCAAAATTACGTTGACAGCTGTCAAAATCAAGTTATTGGCTGTTAAAAGCAAGTAACAGCTGTCAAAATTACGTTGTCAACTGTCAAAATCAAGTTTTCTGTTGTCAATATCAAGCTGACAGCTGTCAAAATCAAGTCTTCAGCTGTCAAAATCAAGTTGGCAGCTGTCACCATATAATACCAAATCAAATAAAAGGGGGGGGTAGATTAGAAATCTCTAGTCGGCACTTATACGGCCAATAATAATAATTGCATTAGGCCTCGATTTTGATCGCAAATTTTACACCAATTCATCGCTTGACCTTTAATACGAACCCTTTTCCGTACAATTTTCACGTCCAAAATGGACACTTAGATGAAAAATGAGCACTATAATAATAATAATAATAATGCTTTATTAGTGTTTACAACATAAATGTTTTACACACGTCAGGCCATAAATGATATCACAATCATTTAATTATCCACGATTTACATAATATAACATAAGTTACGTATTACGGTACGAATGAGAAGTTTTCGGACGAGCCGACGAAGGTGGCGAGTCTGGAATTTCCAAATGAGGTGCCAAAATTAAATAACAGCTGTTGAAATCAAGTGACAGCTGTCAAAATTACGTTGACAGCTGTCAAAATCAAGTTATTGGCTGTTAAAAGCAAGTAACAGCTGTCAAAATTACGTTGTCAGCTGTCAAAATCAAGTTTTCGGTTGTCAATATCAAGCTGACAGCTGTCAAAATCAAGTCTTCAGCTGTCAAAATCAAGTTGGCAGCTGTCACCATATAATACCAAATCAAATAAAAGGGGGGGTAGATTAGAAATTTCTAGTCGGCACTAATACGGCCAATAATAATAATTGCATTAGGCCTCGATTTTGATCGCAAATTTTACACCGATTCATCGCTTGACCTTTAATACGAACCTTTTTCCGTACAATTTTTACGTCCAAAATGGACACTTATAGCCAAAATGGGCACTAAATCAATAAATTATCCACGATTTACATAATATAACATAAGTTACGTATTACGGTACGAATGAGAAGTTTTCGGACGAGCCGACGAAGGTGGCGAGTCTGGAATTTCCAAATGAGGTGCCAAAATTAAATAACAGCTGTTGAAATCAAGTGACAGCTGTCAAAATTACGTTGACAGCTGTCAAAATCAAGTTATTGGCTGTTAAAAGCAAGTAACAGCTGTCAAAATTACGTTGTCAGCTGTCAAAATCAAGTTTTCGGTTGTCAATATCAAGCTGACAGCTGTCAAAATCAAGTCTTCAGCTGTCAAAATCAAGTTGGCAGCTGTCACCATATAATACCAAATCAAATAAAAGGGGGGGTAGATTAGAAATTTCTAGTCGGCACTAATACGGCCAATAATAATAATTGCATTAGGCCTCGATTTTGATCGCAAATTTTACACCGATTCATCGCTTGACCTTTAATACGAACCTTTTTCCGTACAATTTTTACGTCCAAAATGGACACTTATAGCCAAAATGGGCACTAAATCAATAAATTATCCACGATTTACATAATATAACATAAGTTACGTATTACGGTACGAATGAGAAGTTTTCGGACGAGCCGACGAAGGGGGCGAGTCCGGAATTTCCAAATGAGGTGCTAAAATCAAGTGACAGCTGTTGAAAGCAAGTAACAGCTGTCAATATTACGTTAACAGCTGTCAAAATCCACTTGTCGGCTGTTTAAAGCAAGCAACAACAGTCACAATTACGTTGACAGCTGTCAAAATCAAGTTGTCGGCTGTCAAAATCAAGCTGACAGCTGTCAAAATCAAGTTGTCAACTGTCAAAATCTAGTTGACATTTATCAGCATATAATACCAAAACAAATAATGGGAGGGGGGTAACAGCTGTTGAAAGCAAGTAATCAAAATCAAGTCGTCAACTGTCAAAATCGAGTTAGCATTTGTCAGCATACATGGTGGACACTTTTACGACGCCCACCATTAGGATCTATTATAGGGAAATATATACAGAGTTGGTCAAATGGAATAAAAGTTTATCGTTTTTGTGCTTTTCAATATACTGAAACGATATTCGGGATATCTTGCACATGGGTTAACTCCGTATATAACTCTGTTTATATTTCCGTTTAATAGATCCTAATGGTGGGCGTCGTAAAAGTGACAACCCTGTATATTGAAGAAAAAAGCTGATCATTTTGTGAAATTTTAGTTCAACACAATCAGAAACTTGCAAAGCAATAATAGTACAAAAGTTTCCAGAAACTTTTGATGTTTAACAAGAAAATATGAATTTTATATTCATAAGACTCACTACATTATATGAAAATTTTACAAAATTGAGAAAATATGTTTGAAGATTCCAATTTTATTCTTCTGCTTTTCATACCCAATTGATTTTTGGGGCTTAAAATAAATCTTAATGTAAAAAGTAAGGAAGTCATTTTCTAGTTAGAGTGCATAATGTACAGCTAAAAATTAGCTTGAAATATTTTTAATTCCTAACCATGATCCTAATAAGAGTCTGAATATTTATTTTTCAAGGTATCCTCATTTTCAAAGATATTGTAGTAAAATGCTTGTTATTGAATTTTCGAAATCTATTTTTTTGAACTTTTAAGTTTTTTTTAAAGTTTTAAGTTATTTAGTTTTTTGTTTGTTTCGCCTTTAAGTTCGCATTTAAGTTTCGAATTAAGCAATTAACAAGTGCCAGTAATAACCATTTTTTGTTTGTTTCGCATTTAAGTTCGCATTTAAGTCGCAGGTTTTTGTTATTTTTGTTTTGCATATTTTGTTTGTTTCGCATTTTAGTTCGCATTTAAGTTTCGAATGAAACAATTAACAAGTGCCAGTAATAACACGTATGCTATGAAATCTAATTACGCATTTTTTTCAAGATTGTATACGCGTGCAGACAATTTAATCGCGCACGTGGCATCTGTTTGGTAATTCACATACTTGATGTTTCTCCTTTATTTTCCGTTTCCTGCTCGGCGGTTAGCAATTGAATGGCTATTTTGTGCGCGTGCCAATGATTTTATCGCGCACGTGGAATACAGCTCGTTGAATTACAGTACGCGTAAATAACCGTGACTTGCGCTTTCAATAGCACGTAACAGACGCATATAAAGTACATTACGCCCTAATCACACCCGCGTTCGCCATTACCGATTACCTTTATTGATTGATTTGTAGCGAGCGGTAATTGGGTGTCGCGGGCGATACCATTTCGCCGCCGTCTCGCTTGCACACGCTTCAGCGGACATCTCGCGTCTCCGTCGCTCTCGCCGGCGGTGGGCGAGACGAAAGTTTGAGGAACGAGTTTATTACATTGGCACGGACAAAGTCGTCTCATTACTATGCAGAACATAAAACTCTTCCCGTTCAGCCACGGACACGCATAAATGTAATCGATGTTTACAATCTAAATGAATTATTACGAGCTGGGCCACGATACGAATCTGCAATCGGGGACGTGTGCGCACGCCCAGGTAAAATTAAAGAGTCTTCACGTGCATTCCTCCAGAAATATTGTAAGTTTTAGGTATGACAAACATATCAGATTTTTTCATACAATGCTACTAATTTAATTATAATTTTATAAATATTTGTACATTTGGATATTATCTAACTGGACAGGTTTCGACTTGTAGGTCTTATCAGCACAGTGCATCCGGAGTAAATTCCCAAATGTACATTTTGTAGGATTTATATACCAGCTTTTAATATTGCAGACTAAATTTAACGAAGTTATTAAAAAACAATCAATATTTGCTAAAAAAATACAATTTTCTACGATAGTGCGAAAACTATGACTTTACGAACTGTGCAGAGAGAGTAAAGTGATACTTTTTCGCACATAGGTGCGTAAAGTGATATTTTTTAGCACATAAGTGCGTACAAAAATCACCTGTGCGTAAAAATATCAACTGTGTGTAAAATAAGTTTTACACACCATTCATTAACTCATCAATTAAAAAAATATAGTATTTTGCATCAAATTTTACTTGGACGTCAACATTCAATAATACGTAAAAAGTTCAAAACTTTAAACATTCAAGTTAATGATGGTACAATGTGAGATATTCAATTTTTTCATAAAAGCTATCGCAGAAAAAACTTCGTATGGTACACTTTCGTAAAGAGCATTTTTGCGCTCCCGTTTTTTGTTGATCTCGGCTGTGCCTCGTTCGACAAAATTTATGCTCGTGCAAAAAGGTACTGTTTTGCGAACTTGTATCATAAATAACTATTTGCACTCGTGTTTTTTTGTTGAACTCGGCTGTGCCTCGTACAACAACATTCACGCTCGTACAAAAATACACTACTTTACTAACTTGTATCATAAATAACTATTTTATAAATTGCCATTTGCTAAAAAATAGTCATGATATGCTAATTTGTTCTTAATAGCCCATTATTTTTGAAACCAATTATTTTATTAATGAAAATTAAAAAAAACGGATTATATATTATAATCAGATGTTATATAAACATATATTTTTTGTACTATCTTGCCTCAAATTTCTGCCATCAATTATAAAAAATTAAAAAAATAATAATTCGCTACTTCGCGTTAATTCGAGCTCTTGCACTTAGTCCAATGCACCCTCGAAGCAATTTTTCATAACATCTTAGACCTCAATTACCCGCCCCTGAGGCAGCGGTGACATAAAAACTAACGACCTCCACGACTTACGACGCCAATTTGGAGTCACCTGCTCTCCTCCGCGGAGCACTCAGGCTTCATCGCATAACTGGGCAATTAACGCGTTTAACGCGTCGCGACGCATCTTTATTACTTTAAGTGCGCCGCCTCATAATCGCCTCAAGTTTCAGAGAGCGTTAATTATTTCCGAATACTTTACACACAGAGCAAATTTGATAATAATAGGGGTAATGGATTCTATGGTTATGTTATGTAAATCGTAAAGAGGTTATGGATTCTATAGTTATGTTATGTAATCGTAAAGAGGTTATGGATTCTATAGTTTATTATGTTAATCGTAATAGAGGTTATGGATTCTATAGTTATGTTATGTAAATCATAAAGAGGTCATGGATTCTATAGTTTATTATGTTAATCCTAATAGAGGTTATGGATTCTATAGCCTAATAATCGCCTCAAGTTTCAGAGATCATTAATTTTTCCGGGTGCTATACACATAGCAAGTTTGATAATAAACGAAGCAAAAATTTCAATACAAGCATATCAAACTTTATATGCAAATACTGAAAAATGTAATGATGTTTTCTGATACATTGTAACTGTACACGCAGAGCAAATTTTATAATAATTGGGGTAATGGATTCTATAGTTATATCGTATAAATCATAATAGAGGTTATGGATTCTATATTAATTTAATGTAAGAGGTTTTGGATTCTATAGCCTCATAATCAGAGATTATTAAATATTTCCGGATATTGTACAGGCAGAGCAAATTTGATAATAATATGGGCAATGAAGTCTTTAGTTTCAATATGTAAATCGTAATAGAGGTTTTGGATTGTATAGTTTATGTTAATCGTAATAGAAGTTATGGATTCTATAGGCTCTATAGCCTCAAGTTTCAGAGATCATTAATTTTTCCGGGTGCTATACACATAACAAGTTTGATAATAATTGAAGCAAACATTTCAAATACAAGCATATCAAACTTTGTATGCTTGTATTTGAAATTTTCCAGAATTTTCATTTAAATTAGAGGGGCTATTGTCGTTTATTCTCATTTTTCAAGCAATTTCACAAAAATGAGACAAAACTTTGACATACATATCCAGAATATATTAAAACCTAAAACTGAAAGATATTTGTTTTTTTCCAGCATTTCCATCTAAAGTTAGAAATGCTTGCATTTTAAATGTATGTTCTCCTGCAATTTTCGAGTATGAATTTTGCAAAATTACGAACTTCTTCGAAAGTTTCGAAGCAAAAATTTCAAATACAAGCATATCAAACTTTAGAAGCAAATATTGGAACATGTAAAGATATTTTCTGATACATTGTACCTTGAAAATTGTGTGAAAATTAGAAGACACACCATCCCTATATTTTCCAGAATTTTCATTTAAATCAGAGAGGCTATTCTCGTTAATTTTCAATTTTCAAGCAACTTCACAAAAATGAGACAAACCTTCGACATACATATCAGAATATATGAAAACTGAAAACTGAAAGATTTTTGTTTTTATATTTTGCAGTATTTTCATCTAAAGTTAGAGATGCTTGCATTTTAAATGTATATTCTCCTGCAATTTTCGAGTATGAATTTTGCAAAATTATAAACTTATTCAAAGTTTTCGAAGCACAAATTTCAAGTGCAAGCATTTATGTTTTCTGATACAACCTAAATTTTCCACCAGTTTTCTTTATGTAAAACACATATACATATATACATATCTACAATATGTAAATTGTAATAGAGGTTATGGATTGTATAGTTTAATATGTAAATCGTAATAGAGGTTATGGATTCTATAGCTTAATAATCGCCTCGAGTTTCAGAGATCATTAAATATTTACGGATACTGTACACGCAGAGCAAATTTGATAATAATCGGGGTAATTGATTCTATAGTTATATCGAGTAAATCGTAATAGAGGTTATGGATTCTATAGTTTATAATGTTAATGTAATATAAGAGGTTATGGATTCTATAGCCTCATAATCACCCCAATTTTCAAAGATAATTATTTTTTCCAGGTGAAATACACATAGCAAGTTTGATAATAATCGAAGCAAAAATTTCAATCACAAGCATATCAAACTTTATATGCAAATACTGGAAAATGTAAAATTGTACCTTGAAAATTGTGTGAAAATATAATTAATTCATGTTTGACTTCTTACAACTCATATTTTCTCAATATATGAGAAAACATGAAAACGAAAACAAGGCCAGATTTTCCAGAATTTTCATCTAAAAGTTATACAAAGTTGTGTTCTCTTATATATATTTTTTCTTTTATGTACAACCAAAATTTTCTACAATTTTCGTGCTTGCATTGAGTTCACAAAATTATTTAGAAACGTTCAATGTATCAGATTTTTGTTTTTTATATTTTCCAGCATTTTCATCTAAATTTAGAGTGCTTGCATTTTAAATGTATGTTCTCCTGCAATTTTCGAGTATGAATTTTGAAAAATTATTAACTTCTCCGAAGGTTTCGAAATTGAAACACAGCCCAAGTCTAGATTTTCTGGACTTTTCATTTAAAAGTAAGATCCGTTTATCTTATTTTTTCTTCGTTATTAAGAAATCTTCAATTGAATTAATTCATGTATAGTTGTTATGACTATTTTATTAGATTGAATATCTTTATTATTTATATCGCCAAATACATACATAATAATATCAGATTTCCAAATTTTTTATATAAAGTTTGAGTGCTCTTGTATCTATTTCTTCTATTACGACCAAAATCTGATACCAAAAATGTATCACATTTTTTACATTTTCCAGCATTTGGTTCGAGATACACTTAAAATGTTTTGCTTTCCTGCAATTTTCGAGCAAGAATTCTGCAAAATTATTAACTTCCTAGAAGTTTTCGAAGCAAAAATTTCAAATGCAAATGCATATCAAACTTTATATGCAGATACTGGAAAATGTAAAGATGTTTTCTGGTACCTAGAAAATTTTGTGAAAATTTGAAGGCTCGATTTTCTTTAATTCTCATTTGAATTGGAGAGGCTATTTTAAATCTTCGTTAATTCTTGATATGTTCAAGCAACTTAAAAAAACAATGAGTCAAAACTTCGACATACTTATCACAATATATGAAAAGTGAAAGATACCACACCTAAGATTTTTTTTTTAATTTTCATCTAATGTTGGATACATTCAATCTTCTCTTGTACTTCTGAAATGGCTGAATTTTCTATAATTTCAATGATTGAATTGAAATTAGAAAACATACAAATAGATTTATAAGAGAAATTTTTACCTTAGATGGAACCTTTGGATTACCTTAGATGGATTACCTTCGAAGAACAACTTCGAAGTTTTCGAAGCAAAAATTTCAAATGCAAGCATATCAAACTTTATATGCAAATACTGGAAAATGTAAAGATGTTTTCTGATACATTGTACCTAGAAAATTGTGTGAAAATTTGAAGGCTAGATTTTCTAGAATTTTCATTTAAATTTTAGGGGCTATTATAAATCTTCGTTAATTCTTGATATGTTCAAGCAACTTCACAAAACTATGCGTCAAAACTTCGACATACTTATCAGAATATATGAAAAATGAAAGATACATCTAAGTTTTTTTTTAAATTTTCATCTAAAGTGAAATTATTAAATTATACTAATTGAAATTATAGAAAATTCAGCCTTTTCAGTAAGTACAACAGAAGATTTACGGTATTAAAATCTCCTCTTGTACTTACTGAAAAGTCTGAATTTTCTATAATTTCAATGATTGTATTGAAATTAGAAAATATGCAAATAGATTTATAAGAGAAATTTTTAGCGGGAAGTCGATTTTCATCTAAAGTTGAATACTGTAAATCTTCGCTTGTACTTACTATAAAAGCTGAATTTTCTATAATTTCAGTGATTGTATTGAAATTAGAAAACTTGCAAATAGATTTATAAGAGAAATTTTTACCTTTGATGGACTCTGCTCTTGCCGGACTCGGCTTTGCCTCGTACATCAATATTAGCAAATCGTCCGAAATATTTTATTTTTCATTACCTACTGAAGATGATTGCATCGTCATTGATATATGTATACGGGGTGTTAGGGAAGTCGATCCAAAAATTTCTAGGGATGAATCAGGGAGGATCAGATGAATCAGGATAAAATCGAATATTTCTTTTGCATTTTTTTTGTTTAGTTGCAAAAACAAATTTTTAGTCAAGTTTCAATCAAACGTTCAATTTAAAAGTAATGCAAGTAACATTCTACCCCAACTTATTGAGTTATACCTAATTATTAACTATTACCTAAATGAATAACAATTCGAAATTTAATTGAAAAAAAAATATTTCTTTTATTATAATTATTATAACTTTAGTTACTTTATGGTACATTGTAAGAATTTCCACCCATTATTTCATTACTTCATAAAACTTCTCTAACAATTTTACCACGAGATTTTGTAACTGCTTCTAATCAAGTCCTGCATCGGTTTTGCCTCGAGCACCAATCAAATGCTTGGCAGGTAAACTGGTATTCGGGTATTATCCTTGCCCTATCAAAGGGCAGACGCCGCGCTTCCATTTTCCGCCTGGACACACTAATAGGATGTTCTCGTCGGGATTTCTTCCTTCGCCCGGCTCAGGACGGTGCGTATCAGACAAGGATAATCTCCAGGAACAATGGGGCGCGACGGTACTTTTCGGCCTCCTAAATGCCAGTCGAGACAACAATGACCAAAAAACGGAAAAAGATACGAGGCACAATAAGAGCCGCTGCAAGCACAATAGTAGAAATGTTCATTGCAGCAGGGATGATGATAAGATTGGTGGGTACCAATTTGGAGTGGAACAGTTTCCTTCAGAATTTAGAGTGGAATAGTAGATTTAAAAACTCAAGTAGTTCATGATTTCTAAAAAATCGTCAAAAGCTACTTTATTCCACTAGTGAATAATGGTTAGGTAGCTCCCGTTTGTTTATTGTATACATATAATATCAAGGGATGCATCCCCACTTAAAACGGGCATGCGTTTGAGTGGGAGAAAATATTACACGAGAACACACTCTTAATTAAACCTTATATTTAAGCAAGTCAACAAGTAGCAATTGTCGCTGATGATTTCTGTGTTTGTAATATTCATGACAACATTGTAAAAGAAACTGCATTCCGGCTGAAACAAAGCCTTTAATCATCCATAACTTCTACAAATTCATCGAAAACTACTTTATTTCACTAGTGAATAATATACCATTTTATAGGTATAGTTCAAATGAGAATAATTATGGGCCAATTATGAGTTAATTGTAGAAATATCTCAACTATCTATCAACTATTATAAATATCTCAACTATCTATCAACTATTATAAATATCTCAACTATCTATAAATATTAATTATTAATTATGCAAAGGAACCATAACATGCAATAATATCACGATTTCTCGGACAAACTGCTGCCTGTAGGTAATCCTAGATCGCACTCTGACCCGTCCAGCGCGTAATTAATTCATTTCGGCCGTCCGTCTCCTGGTCCCCACTCGGTCTGTCCGTGTACACGTTTTTTTGGTTCTCTTTTTACGTTGTTTTTCATTTGTGTGGTACGTGTCGTGTGGTACCCGTTTGGGTGCACCGCGGCCCCTCGCCATGGGGGCCCGGTGTCGCGCCGTCGGGGTCCATTGTGGGGACGTCAAGAGGTTCGGTTCTAACGCCACTCATAAACCATCTTTATTATTATTATTATGCGCAGCGACAATTGAAACTTGACGCAATGTTGTTTTATGGCGGCGCTTCCAGCTACCCCCGGGCCCATGATGGATGGGGGCCCGGGCAGGACGCGCGCGTCGCCGAGATCCAAGATAGCCGAGGCTGAGGCGGGTGGAAAGACGGGAACTTATTCCTCGGATATGTACCCCTTAAACCGTTACTGGTTTATGTATACTTGACCCAAAGATTTAAGAATATTATGACTTTGACTTCTTAATAGTTATATTCGGGGTTTAATTTAGGGTCACCATAAAGCAAACCGATGGTCAAGACGGAAGAATCGCACGCCGTCGTCAATACCAGAAAGACAGCCGGGCAACCCCAGATAACTGAATAATATTAGCAGGACTTTTATGATTTTATGGCAACACCAAATAAAACCCCCATAAAATACTTAAAAGTCAAAGTCGTAATATTCTTAGATTTTTGGGTAGACTATACGATAGATACAAAGCGTTAGAAATGCGGTTATATTGACAATGTTATCATGAATATTACAAACACAGAAATCAGCAGCGACAATTGCCTTGGTCGCCCTAGTCATTTCCCATTCAGATGATTACAACACTGCTCGTGTAGCAAATTTCATCTTCGTGGATAATAGCCATCATTATGGGGTAATTGAATAATATACTATTATCTAATCGAATTGTAGAAATAAATATACTATTATCTAATCGAATTGTCGAAAAAAAATATGTAAAAAAGTCTGTTATCTGACCATGCGTTTGTTGGTGATTTGATTGAAACTGTGCAAATTTTAGGGGTGGCAAAAACCACTTGAGAAATAGGACAGAAGTTTGCACAGAAAAAAGTATAAAAGCACTGTCAAGTTTTTGATATTTTTGATAATTAAATTGAAATTATGGACTTTTTCGCCAAAAAAAGTTGAAATATGCAGAAATATGGTTGTTCAGTTTTCTCAGTTTCATAGTGAAACTTTCATTTTGAAGTTTCTGATATTTTTGATACTTAAATTGAAATTATGGACTCTTTCGCCCGTTTGATATTTTAATAGCAAATAAATTTCAATCTACTTACTTCATCAGTTTCATAGAAAATTTCGTCGTATTTTCAGTAAAATTTTTGCAATTGCCGGTGGTAATTGTTTTAATTTATGCTGGTAATTTTATAACTTTCACTGCAATGTTTATTTTACAAACAGAAATTTCGTAATTTGCAATGAAAACTTAATTTTCGTAGAAAGTTTTATGAGTACCACTGGAAATTTCACCTTTTTATCACATACTTCATCAGTTTCAATGAAAATTTGGTCGTATTTCCAGTAAAAATTTTGCAATTGCCGGTGGTAATTGTTTTAATTTATGCTTACAATTTTATAACTTTCACTGCAATGTTTATTTTAAAAACAGAAATTTCGTAATATGCAATGAAAACTTATATTTTGTAGAAAGTTTTATGAGTACCACTGGAAATTTCACCTTTTCGTCACTTACTTCATCACTTTCAATGAAAATTTCGTCGTATTTCCAGTAAAAAATTTGCAATTGCCGCTGGTAATTGTTTTAATTTATGCTGGCAATTTTATAACTTTCACTGCAATGTTTAATTTACAAACAGATATTTTGTAATTTACAATGAAAACTTAATTTTCGTAGAAAGTTTTATGAGTACCACTGGAAATTTCACCTTTTCATCACTTGCTTCATCAGTTTCAATAAAAATTTCGTCGTATTTCCAGTAATAATTTTGCAATTGCCGGTGGCAATTGTTTTAATTTATGTTGATAATGTTATAACTTTTACTGCAATGTTTATTTTACAGACAGAAGTTTCGTAATTTGCAATGCAAACTTAATTTTCGTAGAAAGTTTTATGAGTACCACTGGAAATTTCACCTTTTCATCACTTACGATGAAGTGATGAAAGTGATGAAAAAAAAAAACTGATGAAAGTTTCAATGAAAATTTCGTCGTATTTCCAGTAAAATTTTTGCAATTGCCAGTGGTAATTGTTTTAAATTATGCTGACAATTTTATAACTTTCACTACAATGTTTACAAATTTACAATTTACAAACAGAAATTTCGTAATTTGCAATGAAAACTTAATTTTCGTAGAAAATTTTATGAGTACCACTGGAACTTTCCCATTTTCATCACTTACTTCATCAGTTTTAATGAAAATTTCGTCGTATTTCCAGTAAAAATTTTGCAATTGCGAGTAATTGTTTCAATCTATGCTGACAATTTTATAAGTTTCACTGCAATGTTTATTTTACAAACAGATATTTCGTAATTTGCAATGAAAACTTATTTTTCGTAGAAAGTTTTATGAGTACCACTGGAAATGTCACCTTTTCCAGTAAAAAAATTGCAACTGCCTGATAAATTTGATAATTTTTACTGCAATATTTAATTTTCAATCAAAAATGTTTCAGTTTTCTATCAAAATGTGTAATTTTCAAGAGCAATTTCAAGTTTCAATTATAATAACATAATTTTCGATGAGCACTTTAAAAGTTTCTATGAAATTTTCAATATTTTCAGTCGCAACTTTGTTATTGCCACTAGAATTTTAAATTCATGCTGAAAATGTGAAAATTTTCACTGCAATGTTTAATTTACAATATTTTTTTGTAATTTTTATCAAAATTTGTAATTTTCAAGTGCACTTTCAAGTTTTTCTTTGTTTTTATGGAAGTCCTTTCGTTTCCAGTAAATATTTGCAGTTTTCAGTGAAAATTTTGCAGTTTCCAACAACATATTAAATTTATGCTGAGAATTTTTTAATTTTCTGTGCTGTCTTTAATTTCCTATTATAATTTTGCCATTTCCAACGAATATTGCCAATTTTCAATTACAATATCATAATTTTCGATGAGCCCCTTAAGAGTTTTCATGAAATTTTCAATATTTCCAGTAAAAACTTTGTTATTTCCACTAAAATTTTAAATTCATGCTGAAAATGTTAAAATTTTCAGTGCAATGTTTAATTTGCAATAAAATTGTTGTAATTTTCTATCAAAATTTGTAATTTTCAAGTGCACGTTCACTTTTTTCTTTGTTTTTATAAATATTTCTTCGTTTTAAGTAATTATTTTGCAGTTTTTAGTAAATATGTTGCAGTTTCAAACAAGATATTAAATTTATGCTGAGAATTTTATAATGTTCAGTGCAATTTTTAATTTCCTAACAAAAATTTACGGTTTCCAACGAATACTGCAACATTTCAATTATAATAGCATAGTTTTCGATGAGTACTTTAAGAGTTTCCATGAAAATTTCACTATTTCTTGTGAAAACTTTCTTATTGCTACTAAAATTTTAAATTCATGCTGAAAATGTGAACATTTTCACTGCAATGT